>CM076188.1:27895583-29145583 GCA_038277355.1 Encarsia formosa | reverse complement strand
ATCCGCGCGATGCCGGGGCGCTACACACCGCATCAACACCACCACTCGACCCCTCATGTATAAATGCATTTCGATTACAACCCCCCCGCGGAATATTTCGAGTGTCGCGATTTTACATTCGTCCTAAAATTTTCGAGGGTAAGTGTGAATGTGAAGAGGAACTCTTTCTTTTTTCTTTTTAGTTTAGAATAAAAAATGGTGGTCTAGATTTTATGCTTTTTGTTTTGAATTTTCATTGTGTTTTGTTGTTCGGATATGGTTATTAATGCAAGTTTATAGGAGCTCAGTTTAGTATGAATAATTTTCATTGTACTGATTTATTATATTATACGAGCTTACGTAAGCCTGTTGACCCTGATTATAGCGATCAGTCTAGTTTAATAAACTTGAGTTACTTTAGCTCAAAATCTTTTTTTATGTAAAGATAAAATCATACAATAAAGTTTTTTATAAATTGAAACTTTCTTCGTGTGATGTCAAAATAATCGTTAGCGCACCTGGAGTACCAGGACTTTTCGCATGAGAAAAAAATATTTTATTTCAAGTAATAATAGTATATTCCTGTAAAAGTACGAGAACGCTTTTACAGGAATGTGCTTTGTCAAATTTGATGGATAATCTTGTTAATTTAATAGCTTATCGCTCCAGCTTCATATTCGAAAATAATCGGTACACCAAGGTTGACATCTGATGCGAGAAACTTTTTACGATAAGAGCTTCAAGAGAATAGGCTTGTTTATCGTATAGTATACGCAACAAGAAACGAAGGTATTCTCGTTTCAGATTTGAGAAAACTATGCAAGTCAATTTATTTAATTCAATAAAACTTTTCGTCTCTAACATTTGTGACAGGATTCTAGAAAGAACTGTTGTGACAATCAATAATTTCTTCTATATTTAAACAACAAGGGTCTTCAAGTTAACAAAAACAATAAAAATATATTTTTGATTCATTATTGTTATTTTTTTCAGATACATTCATAAATAAATTTTGGTAATATTATTTTAAAGACAACCAAAATAATGTACTTTTATAGGTATTTTCGTAAAAAAACAACTAGCCACCGCTAACCGAAAAACCTGCTGGGCAGCAGAGCAACCGGGAGGCACAAAACGGGAGCTCATACATCGAGGACGCGGAAACGATTTATCTCCGACGCGGTCGTTATTTCAGGCCGTTCGCAAAATTGCATTAACATAAACACGAGCCCACTCATGCAATATAGTCTGCCGGGGGTTCAAAAACTTGCGCGCGTTTATAACCTAATGATAGCTCATATCGGTTCCGACCGATCGTCTATGGCGTTATCGGTCTCTGGCGATGTATCATTTTAAATAGGGGATGGGACTTTATAACACTATGGCTGTTTTTGGACCAGCCTGTTTTTCTTCCAATGTTTACCGTTGATTTAGAATATTTTATAAGTTATTTCAATAGTGGTCTCAACAAAAGTTTAGGTAATCTAATTAAACATTTTCTGAACCTATTTATCTAATAGCTTAAGTAGTCGATGTTCGGTATCGGTCAGACAGTAAAAAAATCAAGTTCAAATAATAGTAATTGTTATTTATGCTGATAGGTATGCCAGTCTATGAACAAATCTATTTATCTAATAGCTTAAGTAGTAGATGTTCGGAATCGGTCAGACAGCAAAAAAAATTATGTTTAAATAATGGTAATTATTAGTTATCTTTATGGGTGTGCCAGTCTATAAACAAAGCCTGAAGTTTCAAAGAAAAAAATTTACTCTATTTTAATTACAAGTGAATAAAAATTATTTTTGGCAACTATTGCGTAATAACTGAATAATCATTATTATTATGTATTTGTTGATTTCTAAAAATTAACCTTGGTACCAGTAGTTTTCCAATAATCAAAACAATCGCCTCCAAACTTCCTACAATGCTATCATCTATAACTAGATCTCAAACTTTTCCACAAAGTTAAACATTAACGGCTTTTAAAAAGTCCAACCGTACCGAAGAATTATCCGGGTGGTTACCGAGTGTTTTTACAAAAAAAGCCAAGCGAAAAGCCATCGATTAAAGAAAAACTTTGGTCGGACAAGCGGATAATAATCTTATGAAAAATTCAGAACATTATGTGTCGGGCTTGAAAGGAGGTAGCTAAAGAGTCTTAAGAAAAGAGGAGGCGAAGAAGGTGTGACGCAGAGAGAAGAGCTTGCGACATAAGAAAGTGGTCCTCCTCAACCGCTGGTCTCGAGTGTTTTTATTCCATTACCAGGCTCGGTCGGCTGGCGGAGGGTGGGGGTGGGGGTGAAGAAGAAGACTTCCCCTCTCTTAACCACTTACTTAACCCAAGCTCTCGCTTCTTCGACAGCTCAAATATTATCATCCACCGCGAACTTTGCCGAGACACTCGCGAGGCTCTTTAAGAGAAGATCGATGCCAGCCCCGTTGTCTCTTTGAATTTGGCGGCTCACTTAGCCAACCTTGTATCGCTTAACCGGATGAGACGTCAGCGGCGTCGGGGACGATTACCCAAGCCCAAATTTTCGGTGGCTGCTGTCGATCTGTCTTATACTAAAAGGCCTCGCGCGCACTATCAATCTCTCGCTTCGGGTGCTTAATGACTGCGATTTTTTGAATATTTTCGCTAAGTAAGCTTGATATTTGAGCGGAATGGGGTTGAGAAGAACACGATAGAATTAATATAAACTCCCAAGGAGTCTGTGTAAATTTAGATCGTCGCTACTATAGGATTTCAAAGTACAAGAGGTCTGACAGCGCACAGTGCGTACCACAAAGCTGACATCGCACACTCGTATCGTCAGTTTCTAAATTCCGCGTTTACGCTCGAAATCGTGTACTTTACAGTTACATTTCTTTGGTAACGTGAAATAAGTTAATTTAATTTACTGATAATGTAACTTTAGTATTGGATTAAATTAAAACTAGGTATTTGCAGATTTTTTGAGCAAAAACTCAAATATTAATTAGTTAAAGACTTAAAAGTAGGAAAAATTTTCTAATAAACGTGCACACACCTCGGATGTAATTCAACTGAGAGTATTCGAAACTATAGCAATAATTTAGAAACTTACTCTGTTATTGAAACAACTAATAAAAAAATTTTTTATAACAGATGTAATGGAACTAAAATTTTGCTCTCCACCTACGTCTAAATCTCGAGTCGGTGATTCTAAATTTTCGAAAATAATCAACAGCTGCCCAAAATTCGAGATCCTCCTCCTTCGGCCGAAGAAAGCTCCACGGAGCTTGCGCCAAGAGTCCGCGTGGGCGGCCGAACGTCGCTCCGCCTTCGTAAGTGCGCGCGTCGACGGCTCGAGTCGCGGGGGTAACCACCCCCTCCTCGGAGTGGAGCCAAGTCAGTTGGCGACGAGACGTCGTACCCGCGAGTTGGACCGAGCTTGCGACCCGTCAGACCGAAGCTCAGTTAGCACGTGGCGCGCGACGCGAGTGGCTTTTCTCATGAGTGATGGCTTCGCTTTTTGACGATTTTACTGTTTTAACTTGCGGCGTGTGGTGATTGTGCTTTTTTCTTTTTGTTTTGTTTTCTTTTTTTTTTGTTTTAAGATAATAGTTTCGTCGAACTGGATTTGATCTCTGGAAAACTTGAATGAGGTCAGTTTACATGTATAGGGTATGATTTCGAGGGTGAAAATTTCCAAAGACTTTTTTTTAATGTAAACTTTAGTAATATTTCAATTGGAGAAGAATTCAAGAATAAATATTCTCAAACAAAAACTTTCATGAAAAAAAAAACTATGTCAGGAGAATCATTGATTATTATTATCGGGTTTATGAAATGTCTTCAGGTGGGGGAATGTGTCACCAGTTTAATTCGAAAAAAAAGTTTTAATTAAATAAGAACGTATTGATGTTTCATACCCACCAATCCATTGTTCTTAATTTTTTCATAAGAATTTCACTTGTCTCATAATTCAATTGCTGACCTCGTTTCTAAAAATAAGTTAGTTTCAGAAAATGATTTACGAGTCGATCAATTAATAAGAAGCTAAAAAGTTGAAGACTCCTCAAGCTCACGGTAATTTTCCACCGAATCGAATCGTCACCCCAAACTCACCCCTATCTTCAAATTGAATTTCGCGGCTAAAACTTCTATAACCGGTTGTGCGTACTCAAACTTTGGTAACTAAAAAAAGAGAGAATGGAGCAGAAAATATCAGGGGCTTGACCGCGTAATTGTAATCATGACACACAGGGTTTTCGGGAGGGGACGAAAGTTCGTCCCGGTCGGGCGCGAAACTTCCCGTAACGAGATAACATCGTCGAAAGCTCCGACGAACAAACGACGAGGGGAAAAACGAGGTGCGGGGAGAGGATATTTTCCCCTCTTTGTTTTAACTGCTTCTCTCGCTCTTTTTTCACTCTCGGTGAATCGAAGAAATTCGAAAGAATTTTTAATCAGGTTTGAGGAGTTCGGCTGCTCAAAAGTGCGCAGGTAACTTTGATTAAAATTTCTCGGGAGCAAGTTTTCGAACTAGGTGAGCTTATTCTTTTTTTTTTTTGTTTAATTAAAAAAGCTGGGGTAAATAAAGTTGGGGGTTTTTATGGAATCGAAATCGGTGGGGTGTTGAAAGTGATACCACTACGATTTGTGATCCGCGAAAAATAAATATTCATTTTACGCCCTCGCGGTTAGCTTATAATTCTACGTAACGATATTCGTGAAATCCAATCTGTAGTGTTTAATTTTTTTGGGTACACACTGCTAATAATTCAGATTGTGATGAGTTGGTACAAATCAAAACGTGATTTTTATGTAAAATTATGTTTCAATGAATGGCTTGTGAATCCTTTTAATTTATTAAAAATACGTCAAAATCTGTGTTTAATTATTTCTAAAGAGGATACTCTTTTCATGGAATTTGAAAAAAAACCAAATAATTTTAATAAACCGGTAAAACGTTTGCTACACTAAAAGAGTTTTTTGTAGACTTTATGAGAGAGTCAAAATTAAATATTCTACTAGTTATTAAAATTCTCGCGTTATTTAAAAAAATTCGTTTTAATTTCGAGCTATTTATAGAAAGTCATTGCCGTAAACTATTCATCAGGCACCAGTAACATTCAATCATGAGACGATAAATCTCGAATAAATTTGAATTTAAATTAAGCTTGATTCGTAGAAAAAATTAATCATCCCTTGGAAAGTTAGTCATGCATCGCGGTCCTTTTTAATCTAGCCGAGGTTTTATTAGTTTACGCACGTATCGGATTTCAACGAAGTCAGTTAAAATATTTACCTACAACGTAGCAAACCGTCACTCTGAGACGAAGATTCATGGGTGAGTGATTGTTTGCCCTCCTTCGCCGGGGTGCTCGCAGTCGATACTTTTCAACGGGGCGAAAATACATCCCCGCAGTTTGTCGATTAAACGTGAGGGATGTACTAATATCGCTACTCCTTCCCCCTCTTTTTTACCGGCTGTTTGCTCAGAGAATTACAAAAAACGATAAGTTTTTTTTTTTACGGTTGTCGATTTGATAAAATTGATTACACGGGGAACTAATGGCTTTTTGGTGTGATCGAGTTTGCAAGCTACTCGGGGTGTTAATTTTTCAAATCGTTTGGGGTCTGTTTAATGTTAAATTAGATGACGGCTTTTAAACTTTCATCGCAAATGATTCGAGGTAGTTGATTTTCAAACCAAAATTTTATTAATTAACGGATTTGTTACACTTACCAATCATCTCTGCACTTCCACCTGAAACAAAAAACGTCGAAAGTAGAAATTTGCTGCTGTAATAAGTTGCCAAAATATAAAAACTATGTATGAATTACTAACGATAATCAACCAATTTTTTTTTTATACTAGTATCTACTTTTATGGTTACGAGCTCAGAAATTATATATTTTTGTTATGTTAACTAATTTTGAGTCTGACTTTCGTGCCCAGCATTGATACCCCGCTCCAAATCAAACCTCCGGTAAGCTATTTCATCAAGAGATTCCAGTTAAATTTAGCTCTACATCTATAAAAGGTATATTGTGAAACAAAATCCGTTTTATAAAAAATTTTTTTTAACCTTTGATTGTCCATCAAAAATATATCCGTGAGATTTTCTGTTGTTGTTTTTTTTTTTTTTTGGAAAAGCCGCTATTCAAACATCCATCTCCAGTAAGAACAATACAATTTAACCGTCTGTGTCTGTTTTGAAGCCGACTTTCATTTCGGGAAAAGCGACGGTGTAAATTACGGTCGGTACATTGCGCAGTTTGTACGTACGCCACTAAGTGACGGATCACCGCTTTCTGCCGCTTCCGTATTGGAAACTGCCGCGCGCGCGACGCGGATATGAGAAGGCACTGCGGGGTGAGCTTTTTTTTTTACCCAGAGTTGGGTTAATTAAAAGCGCAAATTTTTGGTCTATCTTCAGAAAGTTAGAAATTTTGTTGAAAAGTGCAAGGTTTTTGTTTTAACAATGGTCAATTTTAAATTCAAATACTTCCAATACCAAAAATAATGGACGGAAAAAATTTTACTTCACGAAGTGGGAATCGAGTAAAATTTTATATGTAAAAAGGGTCAAGCAATATACAGTCTTTCTGAACGGCTTGGATTTTCCGAAAAGATTCAGCGAAATTGAAAAAATTTAATTAATCTTTCATCGCAAAACTCATGCATAATAATGTCTTTAAAAATTCTTTTTATATACATAGTTATTGAATTTTTTAAGATAATATATTGTAAAAACAGAATGAGTTGAAAAAGTTAAACAGGATTCACATCGTAGTCAATGATTACTCTGCACAATTCAAAATTGGTAGCTCAAAATGAAAACCGCTGTCGGTAAAATTAGCAACGAAACAGGGGTAAAAGAGAGAAAAAAAAAAGGTAGTTTCACTCGAAGATAGAAATTTCATTTCGCTCTCGTTGAAACGCACGTTTCCAGTCAAGGGATTTATTTTATTCGAATGAGAGAGAAGGAGAGAGAAAAAGTAAAAAAAAAAAAAAAGAGCATACACAGTAGTGTTCAAGAAATTTAATCCTATTAACTTTATTTTTAACCTCTTTTTTTTTTTTTAAAGCTCTCCTCCAGTTTGTAAATTACAATACCGAAGTGGAGAGAAAGAAAAACGGGGGCTAGCGAAAAAAGCCGAGTTCCCAACGAACCAAAATTAGATCACCGAGGGGTCAAAAAACAAAGCGCGCAAAAATTAATCGAAAGGGAGGTCGGAAGAAAAAGAGAAAGATAAAAAAAAAGGTTGGAATGCCGCACGGGAGTATTCGTCGAGAATCGTTTGAAACTACCCTCGGCTTTTATTTCATTTTGCATCGTTGGCGTACGGAATGCGCCGTGTGTATTTTCTTTCCCTCCCAAATGCGATTATTCGAAGACAGGACCAATAAGCCGAGCTGCACTTACTTCGAGCTCCATTTGTCACGAGAATTCGTGCGCGTTTATGGCCGGAGTACCGGTAGCTTGCCTTTTTTGGGGAGCTTTTTTATTTTCACCGCTGCTGCGCGGTGATAAATTCTTGTTTGGTCCGGTACTGCTGCACCAGCCGCCTCGACGGCTGTTTTTTTTTTTAATTTTACTTACTGTTTTGTCGTGTGTGGGTAGTTTGGTTAGCGTTTGCCCTGAGAGATAAAGTCAACGACTGTCAGGGTATTGAATTTTTTTGTCTCGCGTGCGAGCTGGAAAATTGGAAATAATTATGTTGGTGCACGTAGGTGATAAAGTTTTTATGCTTCGAAGGTTCAACACATGCTTTTCGTTTCGAAACTTTGTTTATTTATGTGTTAATCATAGATATAAATTTCAAGAGTACAATGTATGGATATTTAAGGTAGGACCGCACCTACGGCTCTAGTCAAGATGCATTTTCGGTTAAACATTTGACTAGCTTCACGCGTAAATAGATATAGAAATGCATTAGCAGCAGAAGCTTTTTTAACCTAAAACACATATTTTTGTTTTTAATTAATACTTAGAGGAACCGAATGTATGATTTAATTAATTCTATGTGATTCTTGTGAATTCTAGTTAAACTGACAAATATTCTGAAAACCTGATCACATGTAATTATGTAAAAATTGGATAAAAAATGTGCCCTCCCATAAGACTACGGGTTCAATCGACGCGATGTTAATATTCAATTAATCAAAAACGAAAAACCCCCAGGTTCTGAAAATTTAGTGGCATCATTTTTTAATATTTATCTTCGACTTCCTAAAGTTTTAGATTTTTAACACATTTCTTTCTAGTTTGTGCGGTCCTACCTTAAATGATTAAAACAGAATAAAGAACAAGAGTTACTATTCTAAAGTTGAGATTCACTTATAGGTTATTTAATATTTATATATTCATCCTGAGGAAAAAAGATTTAAATTATTTTTGTAAAATATAAATGCTTTTTATTCTTGCTCGTGCGAAAGGTAAAAATTTTCAGGACTTTCAGGCTAAATTTCGTATAAAAAACAGACTAACGATAGAAAAAAGTGGAAATTTTAATTCAAAACAGTAAAATAATTTAAAATTTAGAGCAAAACATCCAAAAATACAGTTTGAGCTTCGCCTAAAAGCAGTGAGATTTTCGAATATTTTATTAGTAAAAGAATCAACTATAACTTTTCGAGTTATGTCGAGCAGCGAAATATTTTTCAAAGAACTTGAAAATTTTTTTTTTCACGTTTATCTAAAACGATTTAAAACAGAATTTCTATCTTCGCCTTCTGAATTAACGCTATAATCTTCGGCATGGAATTCAATCGTGAATCAAGCCAATAAGAGGGATTACGACCTCTCGAAACTCATTTAGAAGGAGGATATCAATCGAGGCCGGGGATCAGATAAGAAAAAGTTCCGCGGCTGGCTCCTCCCGACGATATAACGCACGCAGCATCGTGCACCAGTCACAGACAAATCGCGTAGGCGTGTGAGCCCAAAACAGATGCGTATCGTTTAGCACGCGATGCTCGCGTAATTTTCCGGTCTAAGCCACGCGATACCCACAGCTGCTGTATCAGGCTTCACGCCATTGTCGATTTGCCTTTGAACTAGATTTTTTACCCCGACGGTGCTCGATAGTTCACATGAAATGAACAATTATAAGCAATTATAATTTTTCTCATGCAGGTATCTTTCTCAATATTTAATCGACGATTGCAAAAACTATATCGATTGTCCCAACGAAGAAAAATCTTAACACAAAATCTGCCAAGAATAAAGTTACAACGAGTCGACTTTCGATGACTGAAATATCTCTAATCGACTTCATTCATGATTTTAAATTTTATAGATTAGTAGAAAATGAGCTTTGCTACAATACTGTTGATATATAGCAAACAAAATTTTTTTCGACATAATAGCCGCGAATAAAATGACTAAGTTTTCAGCTTATAAAACATCGCAAGGGTCTTTTTATTCACGGCTGGTGTGTAGAAAAATTATTTTTTTGCTATAATATATCAACAGTATTGTAGAGAAGCTCATTTTCTACTAATCTACAAATTTAAAATCATGAATAAAGTGGTTTAGAGATATTTTAGTCATAGAAAGTTGTCTCATCGTAACATTATTTGTGGCAGATTTTGGGCTAAGATTTTTCTTCGCTGGAACCGTCGATATATTTAGCCAGAAACAGGCTTTGAAGCTATCATTTTATTATCGACGATAATATTCATTATGATTGAGTAAATTGAAATAAAAGAAAATATTATCTTTTTTAAACATAAGAATCATACTTATTAAGCTCATCAATAATTCATAAAAATAAAATTCATGATTTTTCCCACATTCAGCAGAAAAGCTCCCAAAAGATAATAAAATTTACCCCTGAAAGTTATTAAAATAGGATTAAAAAAAAGGAAAAAAAAAAAAAAAAAAAAAACTATCAAAACTAGAAAAATCCAATCAGCGCGATCTGGAAATAATGGAATCGCACAATCAAATTCACCCCACGCGTAAATCTCTTCTTTTTTTTTTTTTTTTTTTTTTTCAACAGTTTAAAAAGAGAGAGAGAGAGAGAGGAAGAGAAAAAGTGCGAGCTCTTCCGTTTAAAAAAGGGGGATGAAAAAATTACGCAAATCAGTGTCAATTGGCGGTAGCAAAATCGGACCGTCTGGGCCGGTTATACGACTGCGCGTGATTGATGAGCCAGTGATAGCGACGGCCTCTGTGCTCGACACCTCGCGCGCTAAACAATGCATATTCATCGTCCTCCTCCCACTATGCTGCGAGTGCGCCGGGGGTACGAGGATAAATAATGCCCGTTTAATACATAAATATACATTAGACCGGGGTGGGCGTTATTAGGGTGAAAAGTTTTCACTCCCGGCGGGCATTCTTTTTTTTTTTTAATTTCAAAAGAAATTTTTTTTAGTTTTAGTTTTGCGAAGAGATTGATGGGATTTTTACGGATGGGCGGGGACAAAAGTTGCTTGGCTGATGAATTTTTTAGGGAAGCGATTGGGGTTTGAATGACGCTTTTACTGCGAGTTTGGGGAGCAAGAGTAGGATTTTCAGAATGATTTTAATTCAAAGCTATCAAACCTCGTTATTGGTTCAACAAAATTATTTGATTTTTATCAAGTTGAAAATAAAACTCTCAATTTTTTTTTTTTTTTTTTCTTTAACTGAAAGCTTTTAGGCATTAAGTACTTGTACAACAGTTGTATTAGTTACTAATATGTAATATCAACTATCAAATTTGATAGCGTGAAAACCTCTCATAATCTAATTTCAAAAAGATGCGATAAACATAATTTTTTTTAAATAAAAGTTCAAAGTTTACACCAAGACGGATTCAAAATGGTAAAAAAAAAATATATATATATGACTTCATGTAAGTGTAAAATTTTCAAAATAGACGATCAGAGACTTCAAATACCCCTTCGTATACCAAATTTTCAATACCCGAGTCACTTTATTCAAAGAAAAAATTACGACGACGGAAAATAAAAACTTCTTAATATAATAAAAAGACGAGACTGTTATTTGTATGGATAAAACATTTTGATTTGGTGAAAAAAACCGAAATTTTTAAATTTTGACTGATGAGATTCACAATTCATTAAGCCCCGCACAAATTATATGAATACTTTTTTAAAAAATTCGAAACAGGAGCTTTTTCCTGCAGTAAAAATTGAATAAATAAAGTATCTTTTGTTCACAATAGACGTGAATATAAGATAAAAAAATATATTTTAAAAATGAAAAGGAGTTATCAATAACGAAGAATTCAAAATGCAAGGCTGTTAATTTTGAGCGTGGGCTGAGACTGTTATTACTGCGAGTACACCGGTAAATTACTCACTTGACCAAATAAATGGGTGCTCAGCAGGGAGAGAGAGAGAGAGACCGTTAACCATCTAATATTTTGATGTCCTTTTACTATGGAAACATCCTCTGGAGTACGCTATAATGAGAATTTTATGATAATAACATTACGCGTTTTAAAAATATTACAGCCACTTATCACGACTTATAAAACAACTTAACAATATTTTTTAAATTCATTCAAACTTAAAGCTTACTAAAAACTTGATGTTATTTTCATTTCGAGCAATCAATCATTCATCCAAACAATCGATCTAAGAAAAGCAGCAGTTTAGGAAAAATAAAAGTTTACACACGCGTACCAATCCACTCGATTCTATTTGAGCAGATGACTCCGATCATACGCGCGTCCGGAACAATCCAGGGTCCAATCCATACGGGTGGCATAAACTTGCCGCTCCACTTCTCGAAAGTAGCCACTCGAAGAAGAATGGACCAAAGTTGACTTGTGCTTCTCGCTCTCTCGCGATTATTTCCCGCGTGTGTGTCGAACTGTCCCGGGCTTTTGGAAGATTGCACCCTCCCCCAATGTTATTTCCCCGGGGAGTAAGTTTAACGTCCCGATCGCAAACACTCGGGAGAAAAAGACGCTTTAGGAGCTTTTAGTGTGGTTAAAATTTTTTTTTTTTCTTTGATTTCTGTAAGTGTCTTGTTTTTCCATCACTCAAATATTGATTTATTGGGAAAAAGTTTTTGGGTTGTGAATTTGTTGTTGAAAATAAAAATATAAAAGCTTTTGAAAAAACTCGAATAAATGAGGTTAATGGAATGTTTACGACCTCTTCGGATGGAAAAAGGAGTAAGGTAGAGTAAAAACTCCTTGTTGTTGATTAAAATTTCGACGTTTCGGCTACTATCGGTGAGCTATTATCAGGATTTAATATTAAAGTACTATTATTTTTACAAAATTCTCGTTTTTACAAAAAATTAAGAATAAAATTTAGTTAAAAATTAACGAGTTTAGTGTTCGTAGTTGAGGGAAAAATTACGCCTGCTTTTCACGCTGCTTTGAGTAATAGTTTATTGTAGCGATAAATAGGTTTTTGGGAAAAAATATATTTTCATTATTTTTTAACAATACAAATATTTTATAGTCGCAATACATCAAATATTTTAATTCAAATTAATGAAATGCTTTTTAGAGATCCTAAAAAATTTTTCGATGTTACTTTTGAATAACATCAATAAAAAAATTGTTTATTATATAAATTTCCTAGACTTGACTGTTCGAGTCTCAGTAGTCGTAATTCTAACAACCAATGTATTTCAATAAAATCTAAATAGTTAAATTTACTAGATTGTTGACAAGTTTTAGAGGATAAAAAAACAATTTAATACTGCAGTCCAAGCTGCAGTTCAACAATTTTATTTAAAAAAAAAAAAAAAAATGATTACTCCAAATATAAATAGCATTTTCACCGCGAACTTTTCCAATTTTTTTTTATTTTTTACCAGTGTCAATTCAATTTGTTTTTGAAAGCAGTGTAACATTTTTGAACCAAACCTTTAATCCTATCCTCCCAAAAAGAAGGCCAAACGATAAACCAAAACGATTGCTGGATTAAAAAAAAAAAAAAAAAAAAAAAAAAAAGAAGCAGGATTCGCAATATCTGCGGTGCGGGACCGCAAGTAGCAATTCGTCTGGCGCATCTGCGAGTACAACGACACTTGGTTTACGAAAGCAAGCCTCCCGAAATTACGGCTTTCCAATGCTTCCGTGCTGCGGTCGCGAATCCATCGGTCAAACTGATGCCTTCTCCCTCCCTCTGCCCGTGCACCGGATGTCGTTTTCGGCGTGGATGTCGTAGAGCCCTCCCTCTTTTTGCTGGTAATCGATACTCGTCATTTCTGAATGTGACCGCTGCAGATTTTTAAATTCTCTTTTAATACCCGTAGTGCTCTGGAAATTTACCTGTTTTTATCAATTTACCAAAAGTATTTTACCTGTTTCAAAATCTCAAAGATAATGATAAAATTTGGAAATACCGGAAACGAATGAAAAAAAGCCTTGCTTCCAAAAAAAAAACATTAAACCAGGCTGGTCGAAAAGCGGGTGCAGGAGGTAAAAAACAAAAAGCATTGAATAAAAAAGAGCGGGAGGGAGAGAGAAATTCAAACAGTTCTCATTCATTTATTCATGCTCGTTCCTTTATATTTTTCATTCTCTATCTCCTCATACCACGCACAACGGAGTTTATGGTTCAGCCGGACCTCGCGCGGTCGGCCATCAGTCACTGTCGTTTGGAGACCACCGCCGCCAGCAGGGATATATTTTTCCATTTTCCAAGCCTCTCTCTCCCCCCTCTTTTTTTATTCACTTTTTCGCGCGCAAATTCAAACATGCGCTCGGTCAATATGCACCGAAGACGCGAGCGAGGATGATTGCGAATGTATGCGGTGGCTAGTGTTTGCCCGGAGCTTTATTGCTGTTTTCTTTGAGGATTAGGTCAATCGTTTTTGCGGGGAACTTTTTTCACGATGAAGGCAAATTATGTTTGCGATGTTTCAGCGGGAGTGGAAAAAATTTATGTTTACCGAAGATGAAAAAACGGGGAGTTGGAGTTTTTCAAAAAATCGTTGTGGTAATTGAGTTCAAATTTTCGAATCGGGTTGGATAATTTAATTGATAATCAAGCTATTATTTTGTAGACTAAACTGTTATAATAAATTACTTATTCACTGTAAAAATTTTTATTACTTTGCTAGCCGGTATCAAAGTTGCTTTGTTTCTTGCATACAACTCAAAGTAATCGAATCATTTTCCGTTGGGCTAAGCACATACATGACGTGAGTAAATGGGTTGTCTTTGTTTTCAGATATTCAATTCTAGGTTTGTCTTCAATTTGACCATGCTTTTTGATCTGCTTATTGTATTTTTATTTTTAACTGGTTTTGCTGCTCAAGAGTTGAGTTCTCTTTTAATTCTTACAAAACTTAAAATGATTTCAGTTTGAAAGTCATTTATGGTTGAGCAAAGAGTTGGTGTCTTGAGCCCAAGTGCAAAATTGGCTTTGAACATCTGATCATTGGACATTAAAAATTCAAGCTTGAACTGACTAGTCCATAACTTGAATTGAATGACTTGAGAGTCTATAAATCATTTCTACTCAAACTCTAGTTTTGAATCAAAGGTTCAGAACTCGACTTTGACTCTGGACTCCGAATCCTTGCTTACTCCTAAAAATTAAGTGATTAAAAAATTATTAAATAAAATAAAACGATAAAAACTGGAGATTTTTAATGTGATTAATAAACTAAAGCTTTTTGTTCGTAACATTTAAGCATGAAAATGTAAATTGATATTCCAACATTAGATAGACCATCACGTAGAAATTTAAATCGTAATTACTCTCGTCACGGTGATAGATTTCAACTAAATAACAACAATAATTACCGAATTCCCCGCAACGAATCGTATCTCGTCCCAACAAATATCAATCATAACCATTTTTTCCAGCCAGAAAAATTCAAATATCACTTTTTCTCTAAGTAAATAAACGGATTAATAAACGAAAGTTTAATCAATTGACACTCGACAAAAAGCCCCTGTTTAAAACTCGGAAATCAAATTAAAAACAGTCGAGCGTTTTATTTTCCTTTAATTTCGTAAAAACATATCCCGCAGCTGGGTGTATCGGTATAAGAGCCGGGGGAAGTGCTTGATATCACCGTCGAACAAACAAAACGCACCCGTTGGCGGCGTTATCCCTTTCGATTTCACAAACAAACCAATCGGCGACCGAGCCTCTCGCGCGCTTTCAATTATAATAGCACTCGATTAAACGGCACCCGAGCCAGCGCGTTAATTCTACTGCCTTCCCATTGTCGCGAATACAATTGCAATCGGTACCAGCCCCGATTGTCGACCAAGTTTTTTTTCCACCTGTTAAAATCAAATCAAGGCCATACTGACACTTACGGCCTTGTTGAACGTCAATTACTCAATCGCAAAAGTATGATTTTAGGTACCGATATTATCAGACCAGATGATGTAGAATCAATACAAAAAATCATAAATTTTTTTTAAAATTAAAAGTTTATACAGCAAAGTATCAGAAAAGTTCTTTAAAAATGTAATTAGTTACGTTGAAAATAGTATGTCATAAACTATCGAGTCGCAGAGGTTAAAATTTTATCACAATGTAGAAGTATTATGTAATAGCTATAATGACGAATCTTAGCAGGCCGAAAGTTTAATTTTTTTTTGTCTTTAATGAAACTACAACAGATATGGAAGTTACGATCTTTTCGGGTAATAAAGGAGTAAGATATAAATAAAAAACTCCTTGCTTTTATATTTATCAATCAACGTTTCGGCTAACATCGGTTAGCCATCTTCAGGATTTTATTATTAAAAGTTATGAGTAAGACTCAATTTATAGAATTTAAACGTCTGCTTCGCATGACATCTCTTTACAAACTGTATTTTATACAAAAAGTACAACAAATTTTACAAAAAATAAAACTTAAGATAAGTAAATAATTAAACACAAGTATAAGTGCATTTATTAGTCTATAAACTCCATTTTTTTACAATAAATTAATACGCTAGAGTAACTTAAAAATACATTTTGAAATCTGTAATAAACTACGAATAAAGAAAAAATATAAAATTTCAAGTTAAATTTAATTAAATAATTAAGCTCAGAAATAACGCACGTGTAACCTAATCAAGGAAGAGAATCCTGGAGGTCGGACTATCCGAGACCTTTTGCAAACTAAGCCATTCCAGAAGTGCCTCGCCGTCGTCCACACTTCGAGGGAAGAAAACCACCACCAACACCTTCGAGACAAAGCCAGCCAGCCCAGTCTACTTTGGTACGGAAGTGGAGTAGCAGTGCTCGAGACCTGCAGGGGCTCTCGAGTTTCAGTTATTGCTGAAAATGAGCAAGCGAAGCTACCTCGAAAACGACGCGGAAAGCGCTACATTTAATTATCCCCCGGGCTCCTCCTCGAGGACCCTCGATAACGCCTGTTGTTTCTCTTCTTCTTCTTCTTCTTCTCCGATACTTTTTCTTGTTTTACTTTCGTGGGGCTGAGAACTTGCCGGGTAAACGAGACTTCCTACTTCGTTCGCCCGAGATGAGGGATTTTTAAACTTATATTTTTGCCAGGTGTGATGAATTTAGTTTTTTTTTTTCTTTAGTTTATATGAAGGGGTAATAGCGTACCAACAAAAGTTTGAACTTCAAATTTTGGGCTTGAATGGTTCGAAACTTATAAAATTATCAATTTTTTATTCATTTCTTTTAATTATTTTATTCAGGATCGAGTGATTTGAGCTCAAAACTATAAGTTCGAACTACTGGAACGTTCAAATATTTGAGCTTTAAAAAAGCTCGAACATGACTTTGTAGATCTGAATTATGCGAAGCAGATAAACGAAAATTCACATTTCGTGTAATAAATAACTCTATGGTTCATGAATATTTTAATAGAAGAGCTTTTACATCAATACGGTTATAATTATATCAATTGTGTAATATGATATGTCAATAAATTTACAAACGCATAATTGAACGAATGTGTTTTTAATAATGATAATAGCCGAAAGCATAAATAACTCTTGATAAGGCGATTTTAATCCACACGAATAAAATGAATAAAATAATATCTGCTTTTTCACTGAAAAGGTTTATTACACCGAGTCAAATAAATATCAATGAAGTCAAAGGACTCCACCGAAATTGTAATATGTGGGAGCATTGATACCGACCGAAACCAACAAAAGAAAAACATTGACCCAAAATCTACCGAATAAAGATAAAAACATTTTCAGCTTACCTTTGACATCGTTTTTTTCAACTTTCGATTGTTTTAAATAATTAATCTTCTCTTTTGAATGAGTTCATAGACCCGCGGTGAATTTTAATCATTGTAATGGACAAATCGTTAATCTCGTTTAGTTTATCGTGTAAAATTGACTTTTATACTTTTTTTCGAAAGGTTAAACAATTAACTAGAAAATAGAAAAAAAGAGAGAAAAGCGCAATTAACTTACACCCGATCGACGAAAATCGTCCGTGGATTACTCTTTCGCCGGCTTATTTAATTACACAGGAGACTACGTTAAGTCCAAAGATCAATGGGAATGAGCTCGGGGCGTGTAATCTAGAATGTCAAGGATATTATCTCAGCTATACGAGTGCTTGTAAGCATTTTCAAAAGAAATATTGTTTTTATGATGGTTAGTCATCTTTCACAATTTATCGAGTGAATACTTTTCGATAAATTTACACTACATATCGATAGGATTGATTTGTAAGTAAATACGAATTAACCCATTACCGCCCATGGAAAAATCAAAAGTGATATAAAAAAACTAACAGTTGGAAAACCTGTCTCATGAAAAAATAGTAGATACGTGTTTTTTCTTTTTTCGATTTTCATTGTTTAAACATTATTTATTTAAACAAATTCGTAAAAAAATTTAAATTTTTATAAACTAATAACAGCATTCGATTCTTTGACCAAAAATAAGGCGAAAGTCATCTAAGTAATTTTTTGATCAGACGCTTGGATCTTTTGCTACGAGCGCTCAAACATGTAAAAATATGGTTTTATAGTGGTGAGCTCCGAGGCGCCGCACCGAAGATACACTTTTACGAGTCAGAGCTCACCACTATAAAACCATATTTTTACATGTTTGAGCGCTCGTAGCAAAAGATCTAAGCGTCTGATCAAAAAATTACTTAGATGTCTTTCGCCTTATTATTGGTCAAAAAATCGAATGCCGTTATTAGTTTATAAAAATATAAAATTTATTCCGAATTTGTTTAAATAAATAATGTTTAAACAATGAAAATTGAAAAAAGAAAAAATACGTATCTACTATTTTTTCATGAGACAGGTTTTCCAACAGTTAGTTTTTTTATAACTCTTTTGATTTTTCCTTGGGCGGTAATGGGTTAATAAGATTAATGGGAATCCGGTTAATAAAAAATTCAATTTGTAAATAAATGTTGAAGCAGTTTTAATTCTGAATGTTTTTTATTTCCAATAGATATTTAAATAATTTGCTGTAAAGTTCAAATTGAATTCATTTAGATGGTTTATATTTAACGTACACACAAAAATTTATTACAAACATTCTATATAAGTTAAAAAATTTGTACCAGCTCTTGCAAGAGTTATACTTTGCTTTCTTTTGGACATCAAATGGATTTTTTTTTTTTTTAATGTAAAATCAATTGACTCAAAGACTCGAAAATAAAAATTTTCGAGTGCTTATCTTTTCAAGCTATTAAATTTTTATCAACGTTTATTAATTCTGCCCTCAATTAAAACGAAATCAAGAAGTAACATCCGTGCTTCTTTCCCCTTTACTATTTTTAAATAAAACTTCCTCGAAAATTTCCATAAAAGTAGAATTTTTAAAAACAAACCAGGCCAAAAGTTTTTACATATCCGTTACATCGCCCTCGTTCTGCCGGAGACGTAAAGCATAACAGGTGACAAAATTACGTAGTGTCTATGCGAAAAAAAAAAGTCATGAATAAATAACGATACATTTAGGCATAAAATTTAAGCCTGGTAGGCCGGGTGAACAGTCGACAGCGTCAAATTAATTCAGCCGCGGATTCGCGGCCCGAGAACACGATAGTTGGAGCACCGGAACGGGCGGGCTTCATTTCTAGGCTCATATACGTCGACGCGATAAATATTTCTCCCTGGCGCTGGTGCCAGGCTTAATTAATATTTCAGTTTGCCGGCTGCTGATATATATTCCCGGCGAGTTCAATTAAAAAGCTTTTGGCCGTTGCACTTTACAACGGGAACAACCGTATTTCCCCAGAGGTGATTGGGAGCATCATTCATTGCCCCTTTATTCTATTTTATTTTATCTCGTTTCGTAAACGCTCGTATGGAGTCTTGCCAGGTTTACATTTGGAAGCTGATTCGAGCTTGCAGACAGACTCTGTTTGTTTTTCTCAACGAAAAATTATTTTTATTCCAGAAGTTAATTTTTTTAATTTCGAATTGAACCAGGGTCATTCCAAAAGCCGTGTATTCAATTTCATCCTCAGCAGTGGCTCATGATACACCCAGCTGGTGGAAATCTCGTAACGTAAAAACAGAGAATTTCGAAATTGCACTCTTTCAGTCTAGCCGCGAGCTTTCATTCTTTTCAGCCAGCGCGGATCCGGCCAAAGTAAATAAAGGCCAGCGGGTCGACCGGCTTCTGCTCCCAGCGTTTCTGCTGAAAAAAAAAAAAAAAAAAAAAAATGCCGGAGGGTAGAAAAAAAGGCCGGAAAACCACCGTGCGCTAATGCGTATTCAGCTTGTGCGTGTGGACGCTCGGCAATTAATGTCAAAGCGGTGCTGGAATTTTCAGCTAAAAGGGAGGAACGAATTTTGATTTTTTTTTTTAACCGGAATGATTAGTCTTGCAGAACTGAATTTAAAGAATTTTGCGTTAATTTTTAAATACGCCAACAAGTTTTTAATGATTAAAAAAACTAATTTTCTTCTTTTAAAGTCTAATTAGTTAAAAATTTGAATTAATTATGAATGAACTGATTGGAAGGTTTTTACTTTCTATTATTTTTCGGGTAAAAGCTTCAAAGCTCTACTAGTTAAATGGCACAGTTTTCTTTTATAAATTTTGGCTTTACTCTCTCTTCGATGAAAGCACTGAAAAAAAAAGGAAAATTTTAAAATAGTTGAGAAGTTTAATTAAGTAACAACATCTCCGAACCGTTTAAAAACTCATCCAGGCGCCCGTCAAACCGAAATTACTCAGTATTCAGCCCCGAGCAGCCGTGTCAGAACTATCCAACTTGAAATTAATAACCGTTATAAATAATAATTCATCGTTGGAAAATTATTCGAATAACTCAGCCGCCATGAACCTCAAAATTTCGATATTTCGTGCAGGAAGTTGAAGCTACGGTGGAGGAAAAAAAAAAAAAAAAAAAAAAAAAAGAAAAAGGGGGGAAGAGAAACGAAATAGAAAAAGAGGAAGAAGAACAAGAAGCTAAAGCTACGCGAATTCTTGAAATTCCATCGGATATTACCCTCCCACCGAAAATCAAAAGCGAACAGACGCGACTTTAGTTTTTGCCCTCCTCCGGCCCAGGGAATGTTCAGGGGTTTAACGATATTTGCCAGGTTGGTACTACTGCTCTGTATTACTCGAGCTATGTAAATGAATTTCGTTTAATTATCTGGGAGGAGAGTTTGCCTCCCCGGCTTCCTACTTCGTTCGCTATCTCGCCCTACGACACTGCGCGAACACCGTGGGTATTAAAATATAAACACGTTCCGGTGTTTGGAGAGATAAAAAAAAAAAAAAGAATAACCTTGAGGTTTTTCTCGAGTGTTGTTTATTCGTTGTTCGGATCGAGTGGCGAAAAACGAAAACCGCCCAGCGCCAAATGAAATTAAACTGAGTTTAAAGCTCGTCTTTAACGGTCTCGTAACTCGGGTTTTCAAAATTTTAAAATTTTTCATCAAAGTTGAATAAAAAAAAAGCAATTGAATAAATTTCAATCAGGCCGGATAAGGCTTTAAAATTCTCGGACTAATTCACTTCCTCGGAGTGGTAATCAAAGCAAAGATATCAAAATGAACCGAGAAGGAATAGCGTTCGAATGAACCCTCCGAGGGGTTGTCGTCGTCTCGCCGAGACGCGCGGAATTGCTAACGGCTTCGGTTCGAATTAAATACACTGCCAAGTGGGAGAGGAGGGAAGAAAATTATTATTATTTTTTTTTTTCCTTGAAGGGGTCGGATTATGTGGCAAGGTATTCATTTCATAATCCGAAGCCAATTTTTTATTAGCAAGGGGAGTGGGATGTTAATTAAGTTGTAATTTTGATTGATACTTTGGGGTTTTACTAAAAATTAACTCTTAATAATGATTAGTATTTTACAAAAATCAGATCTTACGAGATCATTGATCCGATCTAGTAGTTCAAATTTTATTTTACATGATTACGTAAGTTTTTGAGTTGATGCACCCGAGTGACGTTTAAAGTAAGGACACAAACGCCATACGACGATTTCGTATCGCACAAAGAATGCCATAATAAAAAGTCCAGTTTTATGATTCGAAGTCAACGAGCCGTGGAGCTGCGAACGCAAACAGCGTTAATTAAAGAAGCTTAAGCAATGTCAAGCGAGAACAAATTTCCTGAGCGCAAACTCACGCCGCGGTCGTCCCGTAACCGCAAAAAGACAAAAGAGGGACGTCCCTGCAACAAGACACGGACGCGTGCACCAACACCGCAAAAAAAAAAGGGAAGAAAAAAATTCATGAAATGTGGAAAATGACTTTAATGTTCGTGCCATTATTATTTAAATTTCAATTGACTTTCATGATATTACCATGAATAAATATGTGTCTTGCTGAATTACGTTTACCCCGCGGTCGGCTTTTTTTCCTTTGAAAATTCTTGATCTTTTTGAAATCTTTGAAAAATTTGTTTTTATTTAAAAATAACAAGTGAAATAATTGTAATTTTTAACACCGTTCGTGATATTCTTGTGTCTCGAAAGTTCAGAAAGAAAATGGTATTGTGACCTGCCCTTTAATTATTTTTTTTTTTTAAATCAAAAATCAAGCGTCTCCAAAGAATGAGAAATATTTCTTGTAAATTAAAAAAAAAATCGGGTGCGCTCGATTTAATATTTTGTATAAAACTATTACAAATTTCCGGAAAATCAAACTTACTTATCATAAATAAATTTCTCTACTGCCGTTTACAAAATATACTTTTGTTGGATCAGTCAGTTGAGGTGGACATTTACGCTACCGTTCAATAATCCAGAACATTTACCCTATATATGGTTGTAACACCCTTATTCAAAATTTTAAATGAACCCTATTGAAATTTTTAAGCTTGCATTTGATAAAATTTTTCGGTACGCTTTATATTGCTGATTCTTTCCTAATAAAACCACAAACTAAAATAATTTCATTCATAAAACATCAATCAAAATAATAAAATCCCAAAAAATCAAAAAGGACCTAGAACTTAAATGAATCTCCCGGCATAAAAGCGACGAATAAATCCTAGTTCCGATAAAAAAGGCGTTAAGAGGCACTATCAAGATTAAGAAATTCATAAGAGGCCATAATCATGCGGGGGGCTGCATCCACTCAGTCAAGGCTTAAAAAGCGCCGAACGAGACGGTTTTTTTCGGGTGTCGCGTCGCAATTTGGGAAGAATTCGAGAGCGTCGCGGCCCGGCTGCAGCAGCTTGACACATACGCACGCGCCCCGTTATAAAACGCTCGTTATAGTTGGCTGCGCCTCTCTCCCTTTCTCTCTCGCTCTACCTGCCTGCTCCGAGGAATTTAATTTAGAACTTGATTTATATTTTAGCAGGCCATAAAATGGGGGATATAATTTGTCCCCCACCCGCGACACGCGTATGAGGCGAACCTCACACGCTATAAAGACCCCGGAGTGATAAAGTTTTTGGGGAGGGGGGAGGCTAGAGAAGTTGCATGCGCAATTTTCTTACTCACTTACTTACTTTACCGGTTTTTTCCTCCTCCCCAAAGTTGAAAAGTTTGTGCGATTCGGGGGTTAATTCGACTTTAATTTTACGTTATTGCTCTCGAACGCGATTACATTTTGAATTTACGATTATGAGTTTCTTTGCGCCGTGTTTGTTCTACAAATACAGTGGCCCAGAGCTCGGCCAACAGAGTGCTAATTATACGGTATATTAGTTACTAAATTTTTCAATGGCCGCTCCTCCCCTACCTTCGCATCGATCCCTTCCAGCCCTTCTGTTTTTTCAATTGATTGCTTGAAAAGTTTCGTTTGTGTACTCCACGCCGGGTTAACGAGTTTGAAATTGAACTGTAATGGGAAATATATCGTGAGCAAGTGTTGAGAATGTAGTTTACGGGATAACTTTGGTCGCTGCGTTTATTTGTTTTGATAATATCGTGATTATTAAATGCTGCGCGGAGAAAATTTAAGTTACTACTGTCTTACTATTTACACAAAAACTTTTCTAGTCGAAGACTCATGAATATCCTCGAGCCATTATTTAAAGCTTGGACTACGGCCATTAAGAAAAAAAAGAATTTAAAGACATTTTAAAAACTAATATTTTGTAAATTAACTAGTCTGACTTATAAAAAACAATAACAAAATTAAACTTTTTATATAGTATGGTCATGGAAAATTGTTTTTTTTTTTTTTAAATTATATGAATTTCGTACAATTAAATTACAATAATATCAATCATTTAGATGTAATTTAACTAAAACCAATTTTTGAAACTCACAAAATATAAGTTGAGATTTGAAGTTTATAAACAAATTTTGCTAAAACTTTTTACTCATTGATAAATATTCATTTTATTTTAGTTTTTTGGTAAGTTATCATTTATTTGAACTCATTTTATTTCTTAAATTTTTTTTTAAGCAGTCTGATTTTTAAAGTCGTCCTAAGTATAATGTCTGACCTAAATCAGGTTTTTACTACTTGTTTAGTTACTGCTGTAGAAGCCGGCGTCTTGAAAAACATACGTTTATTACCAAAATAGAAAGCCTCATGAAATTTTTCATTGTCTATAATTTACACCCAAAGTCAATCTAAACGCGTAACAAGCCAATATCCAGTGTTTAAATAACCCATCAAGAAAGCCTCGACGGTTAATAGCGAAATTCCCGATAAAGCCCGAGAGCCAGCCATATTCGACCAAAACCTTGTCAACTCGGCGTCATTATATCGTACCGATCCCCAAGACTTCGCGCGTCTTACAAGTTCATAAGCGAATAGTTTCGTCCCGCGTAATTTGGCTCTCCTCGGGTGCGCCCGGTCTCCTCATTACTTCCCCGCCTCCCTTTATTCCTCGATTTAATAGCTCATCCCGTGTAATAGCAAGAAGTAGTCATTCGTCTCTTTTCGAGAATTCGGCTCATTCCGGGGCCAGAGGGAATTCCTTGGAGTGAAATACACCGGCTATTATAGTAAGACGCGAGGCGCGCGATTTACTCCAGGATTCCGGGACGCGAGGACCGAAATTGTGATGTTTCACCTCTTACTCCGAGCTTAATGGCTCTGGGTGGCTGCGCTTTTTAAGACTCCGCGGAAAGTCGGTTTTCTTTTTTATTTCCATTTCGGATCGTAAGTTAAATGGTTATTGCTTACTTTACTGTCAAAGAGATTTTTGGGAAACGTAAAATTTTTGAAAAAAAATAATAATAATAAGTTGATTGGTTTTGGAAAAGTAATCCTGCGGATTAAATTCAATTTGGTGATGATAATGAAAACTAAGCAAATAATAATGAGCATAATACAATTTATGAACTATTTACTTAAATATTCCTAATTGGTAAATTAAGTTCAATTCAGACTTTATAAATTCAACATGAACCACAGAACAATCTACGTTGTATACACTTCAGTTCCATAATATAATACAGTAATTTTCTTATTAACTCGAAATAACTTTTTTTAAAGTTCTGAGTGCAAAAAATTTAATCGTTTTTAATTTAATTACGTTTAATACAACTTTAGCTTAATTGTATTAGTAGTACGAGTATTAACTACATTTTTATTTTTCTTAGACAATTTTTTAATATTTTTTATTTGAGTATTTTTTGGTAATAATGTTTATAAAAAAAATGACTACCTATTTGTTCAAACACTGCAAATGAGTTATCCACGCGATTTAAAAAGCAAACATTTACCCAGTCGATCGACGCTTTCATCACAATCAGGAAAAATAACCCGTGAGTTAATTCACGGCGTTATACCGTTCCGCCTTCATAACTCAAGCCCTTTGTCAAAATCCGTCTCTAATTCCGCGGGAGTAAAATAATCCCTTAATCTCAATTTAAAAACGATTCAACACCGGAGGAAATCCACAAGGGCGCGGGCGGGGGTAACTTGTTGCTCTCCCTCGGCGCGGGGGCGACGCACCCACATGCGGCGCGATCGGGGAAATCCAAAGCCATTATTTTTCCCTCCTGCCGACCGAGCCCGCGTATTTATGGACGCTTTTTCATCGGTCAATGCTTCAGCGCCGGATGATGCACGGCCGGAGAATTAAGTTTTCCGAGTGTATATTGATTACATCAACGCCCCGGGTGTGATTTATTCGATGGGCTCGTTCGAATTATTGCTTTATGACTGCGACCTTGAAATTTTGATTAACAGGGGGGGCTGTAAATTCTTACCGATTTGAATTTTTTTATTTTTCGATTGAATTCCAGAGGCTTTGTTGTTGCTTCAATGAGAAGTTCTTTGTTAACCTGTTTATTGTTTACCGCTAAAGCGTGGAACAACAAATATTTTAAAAAATTGTTTGAACTGTAGAGTGGATTACTTTTTTAAACTCGGGATTTTAAAGACTGATTATTTTATGAAGTTTATTCATTGTGGGAATTTAGTTGGTCGGGTACGGGAAAAAATTTGCATTAAATTTAAAAATCTGTTGGCATTATTTTTGAAACCAGGTAGGAATACTCCACTGGGTTTTTTTTTTACACTTGTAAAGTTTTTACCTTGTTCGTGGTGAAAATTAAGCACACAAAACGATTAATTTATGAAAAAATTGAAGCACATTTGAAAAACGAGACCACACCACAGAGTTTTAATCTCATTTAAAATTAAACAGGACGAAAGGAGTGCTTTAGAAAATTCTCGGTATAATTTTGGAAATACTCGGTGGTTTAATTCCCATCCTAAAGCGCCTTCTAATTATCAAAAATACCCGTAAAAAAGGAGGCCACGCCGGAAAGCTCTTCTCTCCGGAGTAATCAAAAATAACTTAGGAAAAAAACAATTAACCCAAAAAAGTAATTAGCCGAGTAGGGTCTCGGGTTAGTTTTAAGCACAAAAGAGCTCCGGCAAACAACGCGACGCCGCATAAAAAGACACTTTTTAGCATTAGAAAAGCACCGCGTACCTTACCTCCCCCCGTCGACACTTAGCCAAACGATCCATAAACCAGCGCTCGAAATTATATATCCCTGTTACGAACAAGACTGTGTCAATCTTTGATATGTGCAAGCGGGCAAACATCATTGTGCTCAAAATTTACTTTTTTCTTTCCTTGTCGATAGCGCTGGGCTTGGGTTTAATGGGAAAAGAGGTGTCGTTTGATCTTTCCGCCGATATTTTTTTTTTTTTTTTTTTTTTTTTGCTTCGGCCAGGGATACGTTCGATCGTTTGATGCGGGGATTTTATTTTTTATTACTCTTTGATGAACTGCGATATAAAGAAATAAATTCGAGAGTTTTTTTTTTCATTAATTTAGAAAATTATACTTCCCACTTTGAAGAGAGTGGAGTTTACGATTGGTGAAAAATTTTTTAAAAACGGTAATGGATCTAAAGTAGATTATATTTAGGATTTAATATTGTTTGTTAAAATAAGTGTTATTGACTTACGATATAGTCACAAGTTTGAAAAATTTATTCATTTTTAAAAACGTTTTTCCAAGGAAAACGTATCTTAAAAAAGAACTAACTATTTGTTTTTTAACTAAAAAATTAAAGTTCCATACTCAAAACCTTCTGCTTTTTTCAACCTATTTTCTTGAGATTACGTTCGTCACTCTCCTGGATAATCAAAACTCGATACAACTTTTCATTGACCCATTAATGTTTCAAGTACAACAACTACTGTTAATTCTAAATGAAAAATAAAAAAAAGAATCAAGTCAGCTGGTACGATAAAGCTAGAATTGATTCAGGTTAAAAGAGCCATTAACCGGAAACGAACAATCATCGACACTCGAAATTCGCGGGCCAATATGGGCTTTCGAATCGGGTGTAGGATTGAATTTCAAGGAGTATGGCTTTTTCCTCTATCCAGCTCGCCCCACTTGTAGTGTATCCATACTACTCGATCGCCCACTGCTAATCGCACGCCCGGCGCACCGGCTGCGTGAAGAGGATATTGGACGCACTTTTTCACCCGGACCTTTTTTTTTTTTTTTTTTAATATTGGCGAGATTTTTATCTCTTCTTTTTTTCGCGGCTGGACATTGTAGGCCTCGCGGTTTATTTTTTGAATTAATTTCAACTGAAGTTATTAAAAATTACCAAGACTTTAGGGTTTTAATTTTAAGGTATAAAAAAGTATTTATTTATTCAGACATTGATTTGCTCTTATGAATCCTATCCCTTTCGTCCACTTCACCTCAACCAAAAAACCACTTTTTCCCGAAAAACTGTCCGCAGTAAAACCGAAAGAGAGATTCGGGGTGGGGAGACTTTGAATGAAATTCATAAAAAAAAATCTTTGCCATCGATACTCCCCCCATTTTTTTTTCCTCCCTGTCTTTACCCGCACATTAGCCGATGAGCCTTTGACCCTTTGTAAAATTGCGAAATCTCGATAAGGCCTCTCCCCCTCCCTCTCTTTTTGAAGCTTTAATTTCGCGCGATATCAGCTTCGTCTAAAGCGCGCACCACCAAAGCTTCCACCAGCTGTGTACCGCCACCTCATCCTCCCGCGCTTGTTTTTCCCTTTTTTTTCCACTCGGTTCGGTTTTTTTTTCTGGAAAATCAATGCTCTACAACAACGAGGCGATAACACATAGAAGAATGTAATATCCAAGTTGCTGTTGTTTTTTTTTTTTTTTTTTGCTCTCCGTTCTTTGTTGCGGATAGAATTTACTTTGAAAATATATTCATGCGGATTTTATTGGTGGAATTGAAAACTACGAATCGAAGATTAATAACGCAGTCTTTGAAATAATTCAAGTTCAAGTTTGAATAGTTTACCGATTCAATGTGTAAAAAAATGAAAATTTTCAATAGCTTTTTTTAGGATCTAAGAGTACCCAAGCGATAAACAAAATATTTATTTTGTAACCGAGGCACGTGCACCATACACAAGTTTCAAACGCTCCTTTTTATACCAGTCACCCCGTGTGTCACCAATACTTTTTTTTTTACTACGGTGCGTTAAATTGTAAAACGCCCTAGGGCAAAACCGCAGTTATTTTAACGCGCGCCCGTCGTAAAATAACCGATATTACACCGGTGAGATAGTACATAAAAACACCTTTTACAGTACATTATTCACGCACACTAAACTATTTGAGGATTTTATCAAAGCTGGCTCTGAAACGGTAATAATCCAGTCCTCCAAAAAAGAAAAAAAAAAAAAAGGCTCAACTCGTCGCCACTACAAGGATCTTTTTAGCCGCGGCATAGACGCAGTAGCTCGTAAACGCAGGGAGGCGAGCGAGTGGCCGCATTAAAACAGCGCGGAGGACGCGCGGGATATTCATCGGTGCGCAAGGTGTGGGTTTTGCACGGTGTCGAGTGCAATAATTGCGCCGGCTCGAGGCCACTTTGATGTTGATGCATTAACCCTCCGGTGCACGCCTCGGGTGCCACCTACTCCTCGGAAAACAAGTAATGTATAGTTTAATGCGTTGACACGGCGACAAAAGCCGGAAAAAAGGGCTTTTCAATGCAGGTCCACGGTGCGGCCACCTCTCTTTTGTTGGGAATTTTTTTTTTCGATTATGCGCGCTTAAATTTACCGGGAGGAAGAGGAGATGGTTTATTTTTATGGACCGAGCTTTGATTTACGACCGGGAGGTATTGAAAAACAATGGGCTTTTATTTTTTTAAAGCTACAGTTTGATCTCTTTTTTTTTTTTTGGAGGATCGTTGACTCGCTTTTTTCGGTCGGTGAAGTGCGCGGTGGGTTAATAACTCCTCCACGGTTGTAAAATAAAGCGTAAAAAAACGGGTCCGCGCCCGTATTTTACCTACTTATGGAAAATAATCCCAAGGCAATTTTCAATCCTCAGAGAGGGAATCTTTGAAGTCCCTTCCCCTAATCTTACCAACCCCAGTCGGAATCCATTCACGGCCTGATTTGCTCGCATGCACATCCAATAAATATCTAAAAAGCTCAGCTTCCTCTTTTCCCAGCCAGTTTTTCCGGCTCTCTAACCCAAGACACTCGAAACATCCTGCTCGTATACATAATTTCAACTTTTTTTTTTTTTTTTTTGTTTCCTGTACCTCCTTGCCGAATCAATAGATTCGACTGTCTTCTCAAAGAATTCATTCCGCTCACGAGCGAACAAGTGGTGCTTTCCGGGGGATGCATCAAAGACGAGCGATATTGGAAAACGCGAGCGAGCCAAGCTCGGAGTATCTGTTTTACCGACGGCTTTCGTGCGTAGCTTTGCCAAAGAGGACCGACTACCGTTGTAGAAAAGAAGCCCTCCTCCCTTCTTTTTTATTTGATTTTCCACGGAAATATTTCGAAATTTATAAATGATATATTGAAACGTCGGTAGGAATCCGTGCGCACGTTGAGGATTATGAATCCGAGAGATGAATTTTAAAGGACGTCAAAGGGAGGACCACCGGGGTGATGATTCGATTTTATGATTTAACCTCGCGCGGATACGAGTTATCTCGATATCCCTTTAACTCGATTCTCTTTTCTTCAAAAGGAAGACTGGAGCCCTTACCTTATGAATTTTAATGATACTTTTAGATATGGTTATTCATACGCAATAAAAAAGTGGTTACTCGGTAAATAAATTCATCTTGAGGGTGCATTTAAATCATAGACGTAAAAAGTGCGATTCTTGCGAGTTAAATTAATCAGAAATATTTTTCATGTTTCAGGTGAACGACAGTAATACCTACAATTTTTCTCTTTGGGTGAGTAAGCCAAACAAATGTTTCTTAATTATACTTAATTATTGTTTCTAATTTAGTATTGATCACCATCTGATTACAGCGTCTGATTTTTCAGAACTCATTACAAACAAGAAAAATATAACAAAAAAATTTATTTTAAAAATTTAAAATAAGTTAAAAAAAGAATTTAATACTCGTGTATTGAAAAGTAAAATTTATTGTTTTGGAAAATTTATTCGTTTAATAAAAGCAGTACAAACTTTGTCAACTAAAATACGTAATGGTAGCCGGCACGGGTGGTAAAATATATTTCTATGGGCAAAAAACCAATTATTCAAATAAATCATCGCCGTCGAGTCTGTAATACTCGCCGTGAATTCTATGCATACTGAACCAGGAACAGTCTATTGCCGATTCCGGTCAATTCCAGCAATATTCGCCCTTTATGTTCCCTAAATTGACTATCAATCGACATAAATATAGGACCGATTTCAAGAGATAAACATTTTACTTAACTCGATCTAGATACATCTTCCACTTGCTTAATAATGTAATTGAAAACAGCTTTATTCAAATGATAGCCATGAAAAATTTATCCTAATCAATGTTCAAAACTGGAAATATTTTTTTTAACTTTTTTCATGTAACATTAATTTATTACTTCTTGTAAAGGCTAGTAGTTTTGACCTCAGCAAACTTGATCTAACTATAAATGAGAGATATCGCCATTTTGGTGAGATTTTCAATGTAAGATTTTATTCGTGAGCTGATTGGTGTAGAAGTTTTTAAAATATTCAAAAAGTGCCTTTTCAGGTTATAATCATTGTTTTTTTTCCTATGCGCGCTTGCAGCGCGCTGAGTGGTACTAGTAGTAATAAAAAAAAAATTGTTTTAATATGAAAATTTTGATATGATTTTACGAACAACAATTAAAATGTTGACTTGGATCTTTTTATAAAATTCAAATCAACTTGGCTAACTTCATGAAAATTTGCAGAATATTTATTTTTAATTTTTATAGTTTGGAAAAAATGGACCACTACAATCGCGATGAAAAAAAAAATAATCACCCGTCAAAAAAAAGAAAACTTCGATCTCCAAACCCAATCGAATTTTTCAGAGGTCCTTCCTCGAAAAACAAAGGTGTGAGAATTCCCTCGCTTAGCTCCGAATCGAGTTGCCGCGATAGCGTAAAAAGAGAGAGAGAAAAAAAGGGGGGTGGGGGGTCCCGAACGAAAGGAGTAAAAATTCCTGGGAGCGATTGATATGCAGGTGCCTTGGAAGGCCGTCCACGTAGCCCGGAGGCGCGCGCGGTCAGCAGAATCAGAAAACGCTTCGGGAAATTCGGGGAGTTTGGCTGTATTAGTTCTCTCCGGAAAACTGTCCGACATTCCTTGTCGCATCGGCGCCATCTCCCCTTTTAGTTTATTTCGAGTTCCGAGCTTAGTTCCCGCCGGAGTCTAGTTACATTTTTGCCTCCCGGGGAGAGGAGCTCGAGTTGATATTCTTTTTATCGAAAAGGGGGATGATTGATCTGTACTTTACCGCCGAATTTGGACGATGAAAAGCGTCAGCATTTTCTTTTCTTCGCCAATGCTTATTTTATGATTTCTTCGAGATGAGCTGTAAAAAATTAAGCCCGAGATTTAAATCAATACGTGGCTCATTAGATAATGATGTAGTCGTACACGAATAGCTTTTGTACCGATAAAAAAATTATTTTATCATTCTATTTACGTCCCGAGGCATTAAATAATGATCGTCGGATTCGTTCATAACTGATTCATCGCGAAATAAAGCTGCTTGTGGTAACTAATTTAGTCATAATGCACTCAATCGGATTTGCAAATTGATACACTACTCGATCAAAATAATATTCTCCACTGTAGCAGTAGCTATATATAAATAAATAAAAGCGTGCTTTTGGATGGATCGAGTTTGTAAATAGCTGTAACAACCGTCAATTAGGTACCGTTCAAACATCAGCATTATCAAAATACTCCCAAATCCAATATTATCAAACAAAACAAAAAAAAAGTTATTTCCGACGACACCCCCGAAAAAAAAAAAAATCAATTTTTCGGGAAATCAAATTCGATCAGTCACACGCGCGAGCTTTTATCCAACAAAACGTGGAAGCGACAGCACCGGAAACGAGATAAATCGAAGATGAGCCCCGAAGTGAATTAGGCCGGTATTTGGCCCGTAAGCTGAGTTTTATCGGTTCGGACCCCCCCGCCGACTTTTTACCCTCGTAAGACGAAGAGGAGCTGAACTTGCGGTGGACAACTTTTTTCTCGGCTTTTTCGCTCCTCCCTTCTCCTCGCACATCTTCATACATCTGTCGCTCCTCCGAGACTAATCTTCACCTTGTTCTCGCTTATTTTTTAGTTTTTTTCAAAAAATGAAAAACTTTAGATGCATTTTTTCCATCTCGCACACAGAAAAATATTCCAACTTTCCGACCGTGGGAAAAAAGAAGGAATCCTCAACAAGCCGATAAAAGCAAAACAATTTGATTTCAGCGAACGCCCCCTGCCTAATGCTCCCCTCGAAAGTTTCAAAACTCCCCGAAATCGTCTCTAACTGATCCAATAAAAACTACCTCTCGGTTTCCTCGCACTTTTCGGCCTCCCCGCTCAAACGACAAAAGTTCGACGGGGGGGAGGGAGAGAATCTCATAGCCACCGCGGCGTGAAAGAAAGGCGTATGTGGGCCGCGCGAGAAAAATAAGGGAGCCGCGGCGGAAGTGAAAAATTTTCGGGGTAAGTTTGCTCTGCATGATTTTTGTTGTTTCGGGCTTTCTTTTATCCGAGATTACAGGGGAAAGTGCTTTGAAACGTTGTTTTGAGGAAACTGGGTTGTTTGCGTATGCCGAGTTTTTTTTTTTTATTTTTTTTTTATTGTTTCGCGCTTTTGGTGATGGAATTTCGACTTTTTTACCAATTTATCGTTCAAAATGGAAGTTTTCATGAATTGTAAGAACTTAGGTGACAAAACTATAAAGATTTATGAATCTCTGATGTCATATAGCACTATTCTCACGGAACTTTGTTTTATAACTCAAATCTTGGCCTAAATCTTTGGTTTCCTTCGAACTGATAATCATAAATAAATCGACTTGATAAATAAATATTATGATAATGCAATTACGATGTTCTGAGTGTCAACCATCAAATTTGAAATACGCATAAAATAGAAACTAATTTTACAATGTATATAAAAGTGCACCTTAGTTCATTAAATAATTTTTCTTCATTATTGATTAAATCTCGAATGAATTTACTATAAACTAAAATATTAATTTTTAAACTTCTAAAAGAAAAAAATGGTTACTATGAATAAATTAAATAAAGGCATTTAGATACGAAAATTAAAATTTCAAAATAATACTTCATTATCAAAATTAATAAGCTTCAAATAATTTACATCATTTATAATATTAATCGAGGTTGAAATAGTAAATCTGAATAAATCACACAATGACAATTTCTTTCAATTTTATAGTAAAGAAAATTTAATTAAAAAAACTTTCTTTTTACTCTGCCGGTTGAAACAATGAACTCATGAGTGAAAATTCTCATCACCTTCCTCAAATTTTCATAACCCTCTCGCTGGTAAAAAAAAGTAAATTCGGTTAAAAAGTTTTCCGAATAAGAAGGTACAAAAAAAGAAAAAGAAAAAAAGAAAAAATTGCCGTCAACTCGTCAGGGGAGCAATAAGCCGGCGTCAGACTGCAACGCCTAACTATTTTCCCTCCCTCGGTTCGGCTCCCGCTGACTTTAGCACGTTCGCGCCTATGCACGCTGCCGGCTTCGAACTTGTTTGAGTCTCCTCTGTTGCTGCAGCGATATCGCGGGTAGCGCGAACGTCTTACGTGAGCGAACTGCGTAATGCCCGTTCATATACACTCTCCCGGAGGTTAGGCTCGGGGGACGAACTCGATGGCTATACGCGCGACACATACCGATGTGGGCGGCAAAAATTTATGCATACGAATCGCACGCGTGTCTTCTCGTACTTTGCATGAAGATTGAAACCGGATTTTTTCTTTCGCTCAATTTTTCTAATCGAATTTTTTCGCGATTTATAAGCTTATTCTATCGTTCTCCTGGGATTTTTTCGGTGCGACTTGTTTTGGAAATTTCTCCAGGGTTTGAGACCGTCCGTGATTTTAAGCTTAAGAAAAATTGATAAACTTAAAAATAAACAGAAAAAAAATTTTTTTAAATAGATTATAGAAATATTCTAATGCTACAAAGTTGGACAATTTTGATTTAATAAAGATAGTATTTTAAACCACACAAAGTATTCAATTTAGTTGATTGATTGAAAAATATTTGCAAACTGTGAAGCACCTTATCTGCAATATGTTTAGATGATACTATAATTTAGTTTATCTGAACCTAATTATTTTAATTTAAAGTTCGAATCATGTATAAATAGTCAGGTTTTTTCAGAACCTTAACAATTAATTAATGCGCACTGTAGTAGAATTTTGGAGCTCGCATTAACTGTTTAATACCGCACTTTTCTGTGATGTCTTGTGATTTTTCATTAAATTACCTATATAAAATTGATTTTAAATTATTTTAAAAAATCCTCCAGTTCAAACTCTAGTTAAAAACTAATCTAGTAAGTTTTGTGTAAATAAAAAAAATTTATTCAGAAAAAATCATTTTAATTGTAAACAATCTTCCCAAGAATTGCCGTTCTTAATTTTAAAATAAAAAACCAATCGTAACTAAAAAAGACCGTATTAACTAAACTATCCATCAAAAAATCATTCGATCTTTTAACGACGTCCATGAGAAAAAGTATCAATCGCACCTAGTAACAACGTTTTCTCTCTCTCTCTCTCTCTCTTTCCAGTAGCGATGCAATAAAACGCGATCGATGGAAGTGCGGTCGTTAAATCCGAAAACAAGAAACGAACGTCTCGGAAGAAGGCGCGGAATATCAAAACGTTTCGTACACCATTTCAACGCGCTCAGGTGTCTGCACTTTCCCTTCAATTTTCGACCATTTACCGCGCGGGGGCCGTAAACTCCCGTCGTTTTATTATTGATAGCGCACCGAGCGCGAAATATGCTGTATCTGGGGAGCTTTCTCTGCGTACGCAGATAGAGAGCGAAGACGAAAATTATCATACGAGCGCGCGAAATTTTGTTGCCCTTCGTGGATTGGTTCGATAATGAACTTGGCATCGATGATCCTTTTTTTGTGGCTGATGGAGCTGATTGAATTTAAACTCACTCGATAACTTGCGTCTTTTTCTTTGTTATAATCTTTAAAAATTTATCTTATCAATTCTGGGTAGCGTTCAATTCTATTCAATGATTTTAGACAAATTTTCGAAGATCTTTCTGGAAAATATTATTCTACAACACTGTGAAGTTGTAAAAGTAAGGAAAAATAAATAAATAAACAAGCAACAAGTATTTCAATAAACCAAATGACTTTATTTTAAAAAAGAATTTGAAATTTCGAGATTACAATACAATTTGAACGTTGTTCGAAATCATGACTTACATCTATTCGAACAAAATAGACTTACATCTATTCAATCACAGCCGCGGCCACCCAGGAGGGCGAATAGCACGACCGTAGCGAACTCCAGCAGCATAAGCTGCAGGCGCCGCGGCGTAGCCAGTGTAGACCGGGGCACCAATGTGAGCGGCGTAGCCATATCCGTCGATGCTTGCAGCGTAGGGTTCAGTCCCCAGGTAGTCCACCGGGCTAGCGTAGCCGAGAGCCACGAGGGCCAGGACGAGGATGCACAGCTTGAAGAACATGGTTGTCGTTGATACTGGGATCGACTGATGCCTCGACCGAGTCTTTCTATGCCTTTTATACTATTCAGAACCATGCGAGCCTCGATAATTTTTATAGACCGAGGTAATTTGAATAAGTTTTTTATTTTCATAGGTAAATGAACTTCTGGGACTTTAGAGGATGATCGTTAAAGTATCTTTGGATGCTCGAGTACGATTCTTTTTCTTCTTATTGTATTTTTGTGAACATCCAGTTGAGATAAAATATTTTTTGCAACTACTTTTCTTAACGTTGCCCCTAGCAACTTTAAGAAAAGTAGTTACAAAAAGAACCGTTCGCTACGTATCGAAATATACTATAAATACGCTAATCTTGTTCGTTATTCAATACTTATAACAAGTAAAAAAAAACTTTGAAAAATAAAAATTTATATTCAATGGAAGTACAATCGTCGAGCAAATTTTTTTTTTAATATTTAGGAATTCTAGTATTGTTCCTAAATATTTTAAGAATATAAGTTGTCTCCGATACAAAGCGGGGCTCGAACCTGAGACCACTAGATTACGAGTCTGAGGCTCCTTTTACTAAGCCATCGAATCTCTTTCAAATAAAATTAATGTAGTTTACTAGAAAAAAAATTATTCATTTATTATTTCATTAATAATTTCCAGAGTATAGCTTACAGAGCTATAAAAGTAGAAATCCAAAATTAAGTACTCTGGTTCGAACTCCCGAAACATTAAGACGAAAAGTTGATGAAAGCACGAAACTTAATAAACCCAAAAATTTTCAAATTTAGTGGTTACAACGTGAAAATACGTTTCTCTCCCTCAATCGTGAAATTAGTTTATCATCCTAAATTTAAATGTAACGCCGAAACAAGCAAGATCCTCTTGAAGGCTGGCCGGGGTATCGGCGGGCCAATTTCGAGACTATGGGCTAATAAAGTGCTTTACTGCCGGCAACGACGCGGAGGAGAGAAAATTACACCGACGCCGCGTAAAGTCTCGTACGCTTAATGACGAATTAACGTACGTACCGGACCTTCCCGCGTGTCTCTTAAGTTTAACGCTCCTTACGTCTCGTAGTTGTAAGTTTGGCTTATTTGTAAATTTACCCGACGAGATCGTTAAACTTGACGTGAGGCTGACTTCGATCCGGTTTTATACCTTACTTATTTTCTCAGCTTTTAGGGGCGGGAATTTGTCCTTGGACTTTGAACAGGATTTGTCAACAAAGGCTGAAAAGTCTGATACAACAATTAAGTTAGCTGTCTTAACTGTTGAACTACATGGAAAATATACCAAAATATACGAAGATTTCTTAGGTTATTTTACATACCGATTAACAGCTAAGACGGATGACTTGACAGTCACATCAGACTTTTCTATGTGTACGTTAATTTGAAAATACAGCTATTTGGAAGCTTTTGAAAAACTCGAATTGTCATTGATTATTGGAACTTTTTATCAGATTCATTTTTGAAATTTGCATGACGAAAATAGTATCAAAAAAATTTAATATCGCTGAATACTTGAGAAAATATCTAGAAATATTCGTTGAATGAAGAATCTACAACAGGCAGTTAAAAAGCTACCATTGTGAGTAAATATTAAAATTTGTTGAAATCCTGTGTTTACTAAAAAATTTATTAATATTATTATTTATCTCGTAAAAATTTATTTCCTTTTATTTTTAACTCAATCAAATTAAATCCAAACAATAAAATTAATTTGATGAAACAGGATACGTCCAAAAAAAAGACGACTCAGGAAAACAACTTGGTAAAGTCGTTTTATCGCGAGAATAACAAAAATGTTCTCGGTGTTCAGGGCTTAAGAGGTAACGTCGAGTGAATAGCCGGTGAAATTTTCATAGGCCCGAGGCAAAACGGAGCTACCATAAGAACAATCAGTCTTAAAACTTTTTTCCCGCGTCTACTTACATAATGAAAGAAGTTTCAATGGATTTAATTTTCTCCTCTGCTTCCATAAAGGAGAAGCTACATCGAAGGCTTTAAATATTTTGTCTTGCCTGTTTTTCAGGCACTTACTATTTTACTTTTCTTTTACTTAGAAGATTAAAGGAGGGTTCCCTGAGTTTCAAAAAGGTACCCGATATGTAACGTACAGAAATTCTTTGACTTTTAACGTGATGTTCCTTTGGGTACCAAATAAAATAGCACAGAACAGAAATTTTTTTTAAAATTCATTTATCGACTTGAATAATTAAAAAAATAACCAAATTATCTTGATCTATAAATCATTGTTTGCGTAGTTATTTGAACAGTATAAATACCGAGAATGTCCTGTATTAAGCATCAGACGATCTAAGCAAAAATATAAACATGTTCTTCAAAATGTTTGTTTTTTCGTCTTGGCCCTGTGGGTGGCTTACGTCAACCCTGATTACCCGGCTGGTACTTACGCTACGAGAACCGTAGGATTCAGTGACGAGCCATTGACCGCTCCAATTTTTGCTCCCATTGTCTATGGAGGCTGTGGTCATCCTAGACTTATTTTATTTTATTTTTTTTTAAGATAACTCAACACTTTGAAATTTATCAAAGATTGTTAGAAAAAATAATTTAGAAACGGTATAGAAATTTTAAACAAAGAGTTTATAGTTACAAACTAAGATTTTTAATTTATCTCGTGCATGTTACACGAAGTAAAAATAATCGGTTCAAACTTTCTAATAATTCTATAAAATTTTACTTCCTCGTAAAAAACATCTAAAAAATGTACTAGAATCAAGAGTGCAGTAACAAAGCTCGTTTACATGCTGTTTTTTTTGTGACATCAACAATAAGTTAGCATTATCAAAAAACAATTTAAAATTTATCAGCGGGCGCATAGGATGAACAAACTCTAAAACCTATTAAACAAAGGAACTCCCCGAAGGTTCTCGAGCGTGGGGGAAACACGGATCTCTGAAAAACTTCAATATCAAGGCCGCTGCAGCCGAGAAACCAGAAACTCGAAAAAAGGAGCAACGAGACCAGCTGCATCCACCACCAGAAAAACAAAGAGCGCGGTAATGCGCCCATGCGAAAAACCACCACCACCATCTCGAAAAACCGGTCCATTAACATGGTGTCGTCCTTGGAACCCGCCGGCTAATTATCCGGCTCCGCTGCGTTTGTAAATTCCTCCTTCTTCACGGCCACTCCGTGCGCAGGGGACGCATTCGAGGATTCGAAAGGCGACTTTTTGACGAGTGGGATCCTTTTTTTATGATACTTTTTACGCAAATGAGGTCGCCTTGGGTTATTAGGGATCCTTTCGAAACGTTTGAATTGTTTTTAGATAAGACCAGCCGTTTCAAGGTCCATCGGGGGATTGCGCGGAGTCGTTTTTTTATCGTGCAACTCTGCACGAGAAATATTAAATTGAATCATCAGAATAACTCCAAATATGGTTGAACAAAGAGAATTTTTTTTTTAAATTATTGAACGGCCTGTCGAGTTTCAAAATTAATTTTCATCACATTGTTTATTTACAAGTTTGCTGAACATTTCATTACACACAATATCGAATCGAAGGTCATCTCATTACCCACAAAAAAATGAACGTGATATTTCGATCCCACGCAAACTTATTACGTCAAAAACATCAATTTCGAAATCCGTAAAAAGTCCCGACTGTTTCGCAAGCACGCCCGAAAAAATAATAACTGTCGCGGGAATTAACGAGAAGCTCTGATTTTAATTTCGTCCAGCGAGACCTGTGAATGATAGGTAATACAGGAGGTTTTACAAGAGCGCGGTTCAATTTCCGCAGACCGCAAAAATCGCCCCGACAGTATCTAGCGTAGCGCGCGTGTCGTCCGCTAATATTAAATCGAACACACAAAGTCGTCACGCCACCAGTGCTGTGGTATTATTGCGTTTAAAATTTCTTGGAAAGCTGTGTTTATCACAGCTGGAGGATCGAGATTTTTAAAACCGATTGGTTTACACAAAATCACCCTGATATTGATGAAAATGTTACAACGGGCGACGGTAAACGGAATTTTTTAGATCCGTGTGTTCGTATCAATTACGAGTGCTGCAGCAGGTATCATGGCAAACAAACAGCGAGGTAAACTCGTGAAATTTTAAACTGCCAATACTCGTCATTAAAAAATCTCTCCGAGGGCGTCCATCAATCACAAGAACTAACAAAACTCAAATCGAAAAACCAAGTTCGGCAATCACTCTTTTCGGTAATTTCGTTGGGGAAAAAAAAGGAGGATATCGAACGAATAATTTCGAAAAGTTTCCACCTTTTGAGTAAACTTGGCACTCGAGGGATCATTGTCGCAGCTCTAACAAGAGAACCTTTCGGTGACTTTCTTTGATGGATCCTCTTTCTTTTTCGCTTCGTTCGCGTCATTTGCGTTTACACTGGGATCCTCGACTTTTGTGTATTAGGGGCAAGTCCTCGGGGCAGCTCGTTATTAAACGTCACCAGAGCCTGAGATAAGAGTTCATGGGTATAAATGTTTTAATGAAAGGACTCAATTTTTTCCGATACTTATCGTATTCCAGGACGGATAAGTTTCTTTACTCGTTTTACTTCGTCGAACTTTTGTTCCTTAGAAACTCTTGGTAGAAAAAAAAAACTGTTATGGAATTTGCACGATCAGCCTTTTTTTTTTTTAAATAAGTACTTAAATGTATTCGTATATAAATTTATTCGTACTGATCAAATCTAAGTCTTTCAACGTTTTAAAAGTTAATCATAAGATAATTTACTACTTTTAATTATTAATGCTTAGATAATTTGGATTGAGTTTTGAAGAAGGCATAATATTTTATAATGTATAGTCAGAATTTTTAAACTGCTTTGTTATGCAAAAATTTTAATATTTAACTAGTATAATTAAAAATATTTTAATTCGGTTAATCATAATACTGACAAAATTCAAAACGCTCAAAAATTTCAAAAGAATTTTAAGCTTTTAATGAAGTTGAAATGTTACTTGGGATTCATTAAAATTTATTTTATAGAGTATTTAAACTATGCAGAAAAAAAAACGTTGACGTGTCAAAAACGATGATTTAAAATTATCAAAAAATTCCGACTTTTGATAAAATATTTAGTTACTGACAAATTTTTTGTTCCATAGCTTGGAATATTAATAATTTCAAAAACCTTTATAATGATAAATTTATGTTCATTTGAATTTTCAAATCCGCTTACGTTTAAAAAAAAATTAGCGTTATTATACGAACGACCGGAAAATAATTATTCTTATTGTCACCAGAATTATTGCTTCCAGCAATTTTTTTCTTCCCGCTGTACGCCAGAAAGTAATTAAAATTAAGTCCGAGAGATTAAATGAAATGAATTTAAAAACAATTCAGTGGCTCGGTTGTATATATTTTCAGCCCAACAGAAATCATAATGAAACCCAACGATGTTTGAAAAAGTCTATTAAGTTTGTAAGCTGGAGGTAAAAAAAAAGTTCTTGTTAAAATAAGAAAGAAAAATGAGGAATGTTCATTAAACGACTGATAAAACAACGAAAAAAGATAAAAGCCATATTGTTATACGAAGATCTGAAATTCACGAGGGGCGACAGATAAAAAACTGCATAATGAAACATGCGCTGCATAGTAAAATGACACTAAAATTTTATTCTTCAACTTTTTTCTAGAGTTTGAAATAATAGATTTTAAAAATATAATAATGCTTCAATTTGAAGTAATTCTAAATTGCTTATACTTGTACGTAATTTTTTTTTTTTTTTTTGGAATAAGTAAAAAAGAAAGTTAAATTTATAATGAGATTAAAAATATCAATGAGCAACTTAATTTAAAAAAAAAGAGGTTGCTTTTTCAACTTGTCTCGATCTATTCATTTTTAATACACATTAAGATCGATATTTTATCAATAAATTATGTAAAACCGTTCTTGACTAAATAATTAAATAAAATTCAATCTTTAAAAACTCCGTTCCCACCTCAAAGTTTTCTTGGGAGTTAAAACAACCACTTACAAAGGAGGAAAAAGTGAAATCCCCAGCACTTGTTGAGGCTAATGTAAGTAACTAAAATCTAGCAACACGCGGTTAATGAGTACCAGGAGGGGGAGTTGCCGGCAGATATTTTAATGGAAGTTCAAACTTAAGATATTTCGAAGATCGAGCGTTCGGGCACGGAAAATGAGGAAGGGGGGAGGAGTCGCTCAAGTGTTCATAATGAGATGTTAATGGAGTGCCCGTAAAAAACGCGGGCGTCACGTCACGGGTATCGACAGCTTCTCCCTCCTTTCTTTCCCTCGCCCCGTTCGAAAGTCAAGCCCTCGAGAGAGAGGCTGGCTCGTTGAAAGAGTGAGATAATGGGGGGAGGGAGGACCCGGGGAAAAGATTCGAGGCTTGTAATCTATTTTGTCTTCTGCAGGTCCCCGGTAGACTGACGAAAGAATACCGGGGGAGCAGGAACTTCGCTCTCTTGGATAATTGAGAAAGTATAAAAAGCTTCGTTATTTTTTATTTATTTATCTCTCTCTCTCTCTCTCTCTCTCTCTCTCTGTGTCACGTCGAAAGCTCCAAGTGTGTGCGTATTATAAATTCATCGATACGGACCGAGTGGAATGCATAAAATTCAGGGGATTTTATTTAATGAGTTTTCATTGACTCTTGACTCGCTTCTAACACTAATGGTTTTCACTCCCTTAATGGTAGGGTAACAGATGTTTTGAAACATCGAGAGAAAAAAAAAGTGGGGGATTTAAATTCAAGTTGGTCCCCATCGTGGCGTAAAACTTGTTAAAAAGTGTGAAAATATAAATAAATTAGATTGAGTTTTCGGTTGAAAGGATGCAAAGTTAAGCAACTATGTAAAGATTCAAGATAAAAATTATCCTCAAAAAGCTCTACTTTAAACGAAAAATAATTATCGGAAACTTATGAACATTCGGAAACAAGCATGAAAACGTTTTTGTAAATTTGTGTAGTCTGAAAAAATTTTGTAAGAACTTTGTACAGAGCTTTTTTTAGGCTTTACAAAATTTAGCAATTACTTTGCTGGACTTTTAAAATATTAAATAGGAAATTATGAGAACACAAGAAACATGTTAATAAAAACTTGCTACTGTAGAACATAGGCATGGTACGACGCTTAAAAATAAAAATGAATTTGAAAAAGGTATAATCATCTCGCTTAAAAATTTATTTTTAACTTTTACAAAAATCATGAATTATTTGAACGCATTTATTTCGCTGGAAAAGAAATTATAACTTTGGCCAAATTATTTTTATAATCATTACCATTTCAAAAAAAATTGCATTTTTAAAAATTTAATTAGTATAATTCTGTGTAATAAATTATGCAGGCAACAATGAATTTTTGACAAGTTAAAATGAGCAGAGTTTTATTCAACTAAATAACTGAAACTTGAAAATTTACGACCGCAAAAAGCTCTGTCCCTCCGTAAATGAGCTTTTAATAAATCCCCCTAAAACACGAATTAATGAAAATCACGTCCCGAAATTTCAAGAATCCCGGAGCGAGCGAGAGTGGCAAAGGTCAGCAAGCTAGGGTGAAAATTTGCATTTCGCGTGTGCGAGGCGCCTCTAATGCGCGCATTATCTCGCAAGCTCGCTTGTCTCTCATCCCCGTGGACGCGCTTTTCCGGCTATTTTCTTTGCAGCCGCCCTCCGATGCTGGATTGCCCGACCGGGGCGCTAAACAGACAAGCAGACTGCGGTTGCCTGTCTCCCTTTAACCTTTTAACATCGCCCAGGACTGCCTATTTATAAGTTTCAGTGATCGGAACGATTTTTCATAAATTATAGAACGAATATTCAAATGAAAAATAAAAATTACTATAGCAAAATTGTGTATTTTGTGGTTGATCTTAACGAACGTTTTCATAAACTAGCATTATCAGGCTAGCAGTTTTTATACTTGTTGACGTTTTATGTCAACTAAATTGAGATTAGTACAAAGAAAATTAAAGTAAAAAATTCTAAACTAAGGAACTTCATAATTTACAATATACATATAAATAAATTAGTAAAATAAAATAAAATGTAAAAATTATTCAATTTTGTTATTTTAAATTTACGAACAACCACTATATAATGAAAATCGAAAAATTAATATGACAAAAAAAAAAAAAAAAAAAAATTGTGAATAGCAGAGCTGCCCTTGTTTAGAGTTTTTTTAAAATAAAATCGATGGTTGCCGATATTTTTTGGTCCACACAATCCTTTACGAACCTTAAAATAATCTTTGGTTAAACAGAGTCAGTAACAAGTATAAACATTTATTTTTCACTTGTTAAATTTATAAAGGTAATCAGAGCGCGAGTTATTGATTATTCGCACTTATTTATAACGGGTATTACGGATGATACCAGCAGTATACTCGATAAAAAAAGTGTCTCTTAATTGAAAATTAAAATAATCCGTTCCCGGATTAATTTAATTTTCTGCTCTCGTGAAGCTTAAAATGTTGAAACACGGTAAAAATCCGGCTGGCGCGTAACCTCACTCATCAGTGTTTGCGTACGCTCTTTTCATCCCTAAATTGATATATGTCTGATTTTGGCGAAACGTCAGGGGGGAAAAATGAAACAAATGGATTTAGCGTGTCGGCAGCATCAAATTTTCAGGGTAAACGAGAGAAAAAAAAAGGTTTCTACTTTGTGTAATGGCTTTTACGCATTCAGAGTAAACTTCGGGTTGCTAAATTTTTCATCAACTATCGTCACGTTAATTTAGCAGAAGTTTCAATCAAACTTGAAATAACTCGAAGAAAGAAAGTCTATCGGAAGTGGGGTAACCGAAAATACAACCGACCGCAAATCAATCGTCAGACAGTTTAAGTCGTCGATCCGCATAAGGCGCACCTCATCGCGTATAATTTAAGGCGCGCTCGGGCGCGAAAATCGCGAACGAACAATTCGCCCTCGATAAGATACCACCACAGCGGAGTAGTCTGTAACTCCTCGTGCAAGCTTCCTTCGGTGCACTTAGCTCCCATTTCTTCTTTCCTCGCGAAGAAATTTATTACCAGCGTGCGGGTTCGAGTAAAAAAAGCACCCAAAGCGTAAATCTCTTTCGCCTTGAAATCAACGAAACTAACGAGTATTTTTAAAAGGTTTTTCCCCTCGCTCTCATACAGGAAGTATCAAAGCGTCATGCCCTTTAATCGTTCGCCCGGGCTTTGTTATTGGGAGCCGAGAAATCACGTATGTGCGGGGAGAGGATTCTTTTTTTTTTTCTTTTTTTTTCCGCTGAAGAAGCAGACTTTTGCCACCTTTTCATACGTACAAGGGTAGACTTAATTTACCGCCACGGTCGAGTTTTTGACCTCCATTGTGAGAATTTTAAAAGAGTCCGACGAAATTAACAAAGGGTAAGGTGAATTAGTTTTTAAGCTTGACATTGTTGTTAACATTTTCTTCTTCGCCAAGAGAGAGAAGCGTGATTAACGAGGTTTTAAATAATTTTTTCACCACTTTTTTTTGAGATGTTAATGAGGCGTCGCGAGGAGTTTATGTGTGTCAAGAATATCGAATTCAACTCGATGGGCGGAATTGAAAAGGTGGGTCATTATTTTTTTCGATTTTTGCATTATCGATCGATGGATGTTTGCGTTTTAGTAGATAGTTTGGCAGGATATGTTTGAAAATCCATGTTAAATTCATAAATTTTTAAGACAAAATTTACAGACACTGTTGCTTTTTTTCTCATAATTTATATGGATCAAGTTTTATGATTTTATCGATGGATATAAAAATCTCAATTACGTAGTTCTGATAAGTGTAAAAAAAATTATGATTGAAAACTGGATAAAATTTGACAAAAATTTAATTAACTGAATACTTACTAAACCATTTTTCAAAGTTCCAGTTTTCTCTATTTAATATTTTAATCCTCTATCAACACTATTTTGTAGATGTACAGAAAACTGTCAAAAGCTGTCACTATTTACCAATGCTTGAATAATTTATCCAAACACGCTTATTTTACTTGTCGTGTAGTTTAAAAGTAGCAATAATGTCTTATCAATTTTCTAAAAATTTCCAAAATATTGATTGACTATAAATTTTGAATAGCATTCACTTGATTATTTATTACTGATCAACAGGCATTGTTGCTTTTAGCTATAAAATAATAACAATACACATTTCGAATTGGGCACATAAACAAAAACAGTAGGAAACAATCTCAAGAAGATAAAGTTCAAATTAGGAAATAAAGGAAAAGAAAGGGACTAAACGGGCGCCCAAGCAGTCGTGACATTTCCGGCGCGGGACTTATCTCGGTCTCGTGTTACCCTTTTACAAATCGAAAAGCTCGCCCACGCTCGGCCCCACGCTTGGAGATTACGAACAATGTCAGTGGGTGGTAGCGGAAGCCTAATTAATTTCCGAGCCCATTTTAAAAGCCTATACACGAGTAAGTCACGTGACTCGCAGGATCCGCACGCCACATATAAACTTTCGACGATACTCGAGAGTCGATTACGATCCCCAGGAAATACCGTGTAATTGCCGTGGCTGAGGTGAGAGGAGGAAACTAAGCCCCGCTATGGAAATTAGGCAATCGACCTGAGGGATAACACTGGCCAGGGGGAGGGGAAGGAGGGGGGAAATTGTGTCATTTGTTCGAGGGGGGTGAAGGCGATGACGCGAGTCAGTTGATCAATCGCTTGCCGGTTATCTCTCTTCCCGGTCTGCTTCTGATTATAATTTGTGGATAACTTTGAATTGAATTTCTGACGCTAATCTATTACTGCCGATCATTTAGTAATTTTACAGTAAATCAGTGGAATAGAAAACTTCGGAATAGAATCGATTAGATGATGGACGTTCAAAATTTAATAAATTGTTTTTTCACAGCTGATACGTGAAAAATTACAAATAATAAATAAATAAAATTATAAATAAACTATTCAGTTGCATCTATAAAATCATTGCATGAATTAATGATCATATTTTTACTTTCGAAGCTGTTAGAAACTTGAGCTCTACTCCGGGTGGTATGATTGATTTATTTCCGATTAGAAATATTCGATTCAATGTAATAAATCCCAGAGAATTGGTTGAATTTAATTGTAAAACAAATTTGTTGTATTATTCTGTTACAAATAGATTGAAAAGAAATTGGAATAGTTTATCCGTTGATACAAGAGATTGTTATCATGTTAGTTTATTTAAAAAAGATATTAAATCATAATTTTTGAAATTTGAATAAGAAAGTTGTTATTGATGAAATATATATAAAGTTATTGATGATAAATAAATAAATAAATAAGATTCAATTTTTAATAATAGTGACGATAATAAAATTTAAAAAATTGAAAACTTGATGGAAAACACTTTAAAAAATTTTTTAACCGCAGACGTTTTGAAAAAACCATGAATCTCGTTTAAATTTGACGAGGCTCAAAGTAGAAATTAAACTTGCAGTTAGGATGTGATCCGATATAAGTACATGCGCACATAAAACTGCCACCTTCGGGGTACGTACCTACCGCAGGGGGTTAACATTTTCCCGGTTAATGCCGTTCGGGAAGTAAAATGACGCGGGGACATAAAAGCCGACAGCTTCGCGACTCGTTGATTTTTACAAGCCGATCGCCCGCGGCTGCAAGGATTTAAAGGCGGTTGTAAAAATAACGCTTTATTAATTTACAACTTATCCGCATCCCTTTATTTATTCTGTTTCTTTGCTGCCTAGCGTTTGTTTGATGAGAGCTTTTTTAAAAGATCTCTGATGGACTGACATACGTCATGCTCTGTTCGTGCGCTACTCATTTTTGTTTAGACGTAATTATAATTTAAATTAATTTTTCTTTGTATTTCGTTTTGAATGTTAGAACCGACTGTAAGATAGACTTTTTCAATTAAATTTTACTCGGGTTTTAATTTCATTCGGGAAGGAACTGTTTTATTACCGTTAATTTTAAGCAGTTCGCTTTCGTAATCTAGTTAATTTACTAGAAATCGACTTAATAGAGCATAAAAGGACTTTATAATAACACTAATGTTACCGTACTTCGTTGAGTCATCAACTATTCAAATTGTCTCGGGAAGCATAAAATGGAAATTCCAATGCTTACAGGTGTTCTCGGCGTGCTTATTATTAATTACTCAATTAACCAGAAACTCTATGAGCTAACTCAATTCGGTATGAATTGTTTTAAAACTCGTTTCATATCGACGAGAAAATAATACTTCTTGTCATTATTGAACAATGTAAATTTTTAAATAAAAACAGTGCACGAAGCAAGGCGTTCCACGCGAGCTTTCTTCGGAATTTCTGAAAATTAACAGGTCTCAAGTATTCAAGATAAGCTAATTAAGTGCCTCGAAATTCTTAAAATAGTTTTCAAATATGACACATCTTTTTCGTAACTAGATTTTGTGTTAGAGTAATTTATAAATCTTTTGATAATGATGATATTTCTGGAATAAATTCTGCCTTGAAAATGTCAATCTTTTCGAGCTTTTGTACTCATAAGGTTACGACCTGTAAGCCTCGCCAACAAATCGTAACCCGTGCAAAATTAATTAGTTATCTCATTCCGCTCGACTAGAAGCCTCGGCTGCTCCGAAAAAATTGAAAACCAATTATATCTATTTCTCAAACACAAAAAAACAACGGACTCGATTGTGGAAAAGACAAACAAAAGTAGGGTGCAATCAGGCCGTTAAAAAGCCCAGGCGAGTGGAAGGAGATAAACCCCCGCAGTCAGCTCCATTCCTGACCCATTTACCCCACTGTTTTTTTTTTTTTTTTTTTTTCTGTCTACCATAATGCAATCGTCACCGATGGTTTTTTTTCCGCAGACATGTCGCCGTCAGGTCGGGACCAGGACCGGAAATAGCAAGAGATGGGGCTGAGCAGATAGGAAGCAGCAGCAGCAGCAGCGGCAACTGGATGACTACGAGGAGCCGTCGTGCGTCGAGGCAATGCACGATGCCCTGTCCGTCGTGGAACCTTGCCTTACTCCTCCTTATAAACGTACACATCGGTGAGTACTTACTTTTTTTTTCTCTGGAATAATAATTCAAGCCTCACTCTAAATGAATCAATGACATCATCAGAATCGAACCTATATGTAACCTATGTACTGTAATGATGAATTTTTTAAAATGTAAGCAACTAAAATTATCTTGACGCGAGAATATATTAACGTGCTCTCGATTCGAGAAAAGCAATCAACCTTTAAGTTTGCTTTAAAACATCCAGTTTAAATCACGTCGAGGAAAGAAAAAAAAAACCTCCCAAGATCAACACTCATCAATCAAAAATAGGATTCCAGTTCATTTAAAAATCTGGGAAAAAAAAGGGAGGAAGGGAAAAAAACGAAGGGGGGAGGCAGTAGAGAAAAAAGCTCGTATAAACCCTCCCCAAACAAACGTAAAAGTCAGTCGGGAAAGTTCGGCCGCGGGCATTCCTTTCACGTTTCTCGCGAAATTTTTTACTCCTCCGAGCTGGCCCCCCGTGGGATGGAAGAAGAAAAGGAGTGACTCCGCAACAGAGATACGATTGTTCGTAAGAGCTTTGCTTCCGCGTCTTATCTGGGGTAAAACAACGCCGGGGTAACTTCGGCCGCGCTGCCCAATTGGTGGCACAGCCACCCCCCGTCTCGCGCTAACATGATTAATCGTTACCGGAGGATTTTTTGAAAGACACGAGATTTTGGATGGATCGATGCGCGGAGACAATGGACCTCTGCTGGATGTCAAAAGCTCGGTTTTTTTTAGCGTTTAAGAATTCAGTTGCCGTCAATCAGAGCTTTTCGTTTCATCTTGAGGATTTTTTTTTTTTTTTTCATTTAAAGCTTTATTTAAAATTTTTTTTTTTTAAATATTTAGTACAGACCAAAAAATTTTTGACATTTTGTACATTTATAACAAAAATTAAAAATGAAATTTTCCAAATAATGAAAATAAAAATATTTTGCGTAATAAAATTGAGTTAGTTTTTGCCAATTGATACAAATATAGACCCACAGAATGGTTGAACTTTTCATTTTTTGTGCATACCAATACAATTTTAAGGCAAATTATTGTATTTAAACTTGAATGGTGAGACAAAATTTAAAAACCAGAAAATTGGCTCAAAATGAAAAAAAATTACTATGAAAATAAAATTTTTGAATTTTGAAAAAAAAACCTGTGGCAAAGTCCTTGTAATTGAAGAAAATGAGATAACCCTAATAGAGTGAAAATCCACCCGGGGGTAAATCGGATTTAAGCCGCGCGGAGCATCTATATTCATTCGAGTAGATTAATACGCCCCCGCGCACCTGATTAGCCCCGTCATAACGTTATTAAAACTCCAAAATTTACCTAAAAAAAAAAGAAAAAGAAACTAACCAGCAACTGTGCTTTTTTTTCTCCTGAATGAACTCTCAAAAGAAGTAACTCTGCCTTTTCACAGCCGGATGATACGTCGTCGCAAAGAAGCGAATCGAAAAAAGAAATATGAAGACGAAGAAGAAGAAGAAGAAGATGCCTTTGATACTCGTATAAATCCATACCCTGGTTTGCGTACACGTTGATCCTCTTTGGTGGGATTCCTCCGGGCGGGGGAGGAGGGGTGGGGGAGGATTGTTTGCAGGCCACCGTAGGTTTTGCCCTCGAGGACGACGCCGAGCGGAAATACCCCCGGGGACGGGAAAAGCTTTCTTGCGGGCGTTAGGATTTGAGTGTTTGATTTCACGCGCGTCTTGCCTTTTTACACCGGCTGCTTGTCTGATTGACCCCGACTCTTTGTTTCATGCTTCTTTGGTCTAGCGAGCAATGTCAAGTTTGCCGACTCCCGGAATAAAACGGACTTTTTATACAATGTTTCACAAATAATGTGTTGGAATAACTCTTTGATAAGCTCTATTAAGATTAGAAGAATTTTTGAATTTCTATTTCGTTGAAAAAGTAGGATATAAAGAATTCAAGCTATTTATTAATTTTTTCCAAAATAATATTATAACAGAAGATTTATCTGAAGCAGAACCGGGCCACTAGGTGGAGTCTGAATTTAAACTCTACAGTTTGACTCGTTCCCAAAATTTCTTGTGCTTTTTTAAAGAATTTTTTCGAATAACCCAGATTCAAAATTTCGACTTAGTTTGGGACTCATCTCAAAAATGAGAGTTTTTGCCATACTCTGATCTTAAATCAACGAGTAAATTTTATTGAGATTAAGTTTTTTGAACTTTACTCAAAGCTTTGACATTACGGTACAGTGGTATGAAAACTGTTCGCTTCAATTTATTTAATTAATCCTTGCACCTGCGAATTGAACGAGATAAACCTGACACTGTTATTTGACAAGACTACTCTGATTAGCAAAAGTAGTTCGTTACGTGAAATGAAACGGCTAAGACATGAATCGATCCAATGTTGCAGAAATACGTGAAATGGACGAAGGCATCCTTTCAAGATTTGAGCAAGCGAATCCACTGGGCAAGCTCAAATCCTCTCAAAAGATACTCGATAAACTAATTTCGAAAAACTCAAACTTTTTCAATTGGCTGTAATAAATACTCCCCCATCAATTGTCTCAGTACATTCCACCAGCTGTTCACTGATTAACGCCGTATTAAAGAACAGCTCCAACAATTAGGCTCACGCATTTTTCACCCCAACAGCAGAAACTCAACCGCCTCCAATTCATTCCGTCTTCGGGATCGATCCTCGAGGAAGCACCGCGTCCAATAATCTCTTCCCCCGGCAAGGAATTAATCTCGATGGGGCACACTGCGCCCTCGAAGAATTTCCGGTCAGCATTCCCCCGCGGTGTGTACACACTCACACACAGAGCGATAATCGGATAACCACCAACTCGATTGAGAACCGGAGAAAAGGGCTTTTTCCTCCTCGAAAACAGACGAAAACACACGAGGAGCAAAAAGGAGCGCGCTGCTTTCAAAAGATCCTTCGAAAAAGCGTTCGTTAGGTCAGTAAAGAGGGGGGCTATGGTCATGAAATCCCGTTTGTATTCGGTACGGTACGTGCGTATTTTATTTTCATACATGCACGGGGGCCGGGGTAATTAAGTTTAGAATTTTTCGTTCGTTTGTTTAGCCGTTTGGGCTTCTTCGCGGTTCTTGTACATGTTTAACGAAGCCGAGAAAAGCGAGTTATATCGGAGGGGGCGGGGGGATTCAAGAGGGGCAATGGTGCGGTTGACATTAACCGTTTTATGTTGCCGGCTTGATTAAGGACTGCGGGAGCGAGGAGACGAAAATTCAATTCACTCGTTAAGTTTGTTTGGAGTCGTTGTATGTTTAACAATTGTCGGTTTGAAGTTTCTTTTTTCTGGTTGGAATACGGCTTAGTATACAGGTTTTTGTTTTCTAGGGTACAGTTTGAACCGTAATAATAGGGTTGGCAACTTATGTTTTGAAAATATTTTTTTTCTAAAAATAAACGACTTTTAATGAATATTACAATTTTTTTTTAATTTTCAAATCAAAATACATCAAGAAAAAATTAAGAACAGCTTTTGAAATATCGTAATACGATGACGTCATCGTACCGGAATTATATTAGAAGTATATCTATGAATATTAAAATTTAAAAAATTTGAAACGCATGCGCAGTTCCTTCAGTATTTGTTTTTGTCGACTCGAACCAATCGAACAATAAAATACTACAATTTTTAAAAAGTTGCCAACTCTATTGTCAATGTTTTATACATATAATATTAATTTTGTACGCTGACGAGGGAAATAATTAAAATTTTCATTAGGAAAATGAAGTTTTGTTCTTAAGTAGGAGTGCGCTGCGTAATTTAGGAGCTCATGAAAGGGGCTGCAAAAATATTTACACGAGAAGTTTTTCGCACCCATTTTTTTTCAAATAAAATTCATCTGTTCACGATGGAGATGTTTCATTAAAATAAACGCGTTTTCAAACAACAACAAAATGATAGAGTGCAACATGCTCCAGGAACTTTTAATGATTGTGCCTTATTTTTTTTTTATACACATTCTCATGTACTCGTCGCAAAAATGAATTTTAATAACTTTTAAATGTAAATTTGAGTTTGCTCTAATACAAGTCGTTTATAATTGTGGGTCCATTGTCTCTCGTTGAAAATAAATTTTTTAATGACGTTCATTGTGTCGTAGACGAAAATCATCATCCCCGCACCTCGTTAATGAAATGTACTATTTGTTTATAAAAAAATAAAAAATACCAAACTTTCCCATCGCAAAAAAAATTTTGTAATCCGAGGAATTTTTTTTCGGTTAAAAGCCTTCGGAAACTAATGGCTTTCCACTTTTGATCTAAATCTTCAAAAACCCAGTAAAATTTTCAACCCCGCACCTAAATTTCAAAAAATCTCTCCTCCCCGAGACACCCGTAAAAGAAAGACCGCTCGATAATACATTTATGCGGGACGAGAAAGTGCGCAAGGGGGTGGGAGGGAGGAGGGGGGGGGGGTAAACCACCACCGTCCGTAGCACTTTGCGGATTGCCATTGAAACTGCCTCTATAACGGAGACAGTCGAAGAGCCGTTATAGTCGATTCGGCTCACGTTGTACCTTCGAGAAGTGTCACTGCGCCCCAAGAGTTAATTCTACCCACGAATGGGAGGGGAGCTCTGAAAATTGATATCCATTGACTTGGTCTGATTTTTAAGACTTTTCTTTAGTGTATGAAAGATGGAATTTTGCGTGGGGTGCTCAAACATTTACACCGTTACGAGATTGAGGGAATATTTACCATCAAGACAATACAAGACTAAGATTACGACATTATCTTGTATTGGTTTCAGTCTTCAAATTTAAGAAATGTAAATTTACAACACTCAAATTGCATTTAAAAAAATACAAAACTAAAATAAATTTTCAACAATGTTTTTTTTATACTTGAATCGACATAATAAAATTCATACATTTTTTAAAATTTATTTTATAAGAAAGTTCGACAGTCTGAAAATAAAAATTTTGATCTCTAAAATCACATTTTGCTGGATTTTATTCTTAGTCTTGTCTTGTTCTTGAAAAATTATAAAAATCAAGTCTTGTCCTAAGTCTTGGAAAGCACAAAAAATTTATTTGTTTTATTGCATATTATTATTTAAAAAATCCTTCTTGTACGTACATTCAACTATATATATTTGGCATTTTCATGGAAAATTAGCTGAATATGTTCTTTACGAACGTATGTAGGCGTTCTGTTCAATAGTCACCTTTTTTAACGTTTTTAATTTCTTAAAAACTATAATCGTAAAAAAAGAAAAATACGAGCGATAAAGTTTCTCCCAGAGCTTATTAAAATCCATCCGGCGTGTATGTTTAATTTCAGGTGCGCAGAGCTTCGCCCGTTATCGTAAATTTCTAAACATCAAAATTTTTAATTAACACGCTTTCATAATTAAGCCGGTCAACGCGCATTATGATCGAAAATTGTCTTTCGTATACGGTTTAAAATTAATTACCCCTCTGCTCATAAACCGAATCGGGGGGGAACAAAAGGGGGTCAAAAAGGGTAAAAAAGCAGCCCGGGTTGGTGTAAATAGGCGGGTAAATATTGAAAACAGCCGTTGATTTATCACCCGATCGGAGGGGGTAAAATAGTCGCTTGGGATTCACCGATAAATTTTGCGAGCCAGTAGAGGCGCTCGGCTCAATTAGAGCCAATTAGGCCGCCCGACTGTTGATATAACACCGCGTAAGCCGAAGAAACAGGGGCAATGAAATTTGACGGAACGCCGTTCATTCGCGAGATTTAATTTTCCTTATTTTTTCACTCCTGCCGCGGGGGTTGAGATTTTTAATTAAGTAGTTTTTTAATTTTGTGCAAAACTCCGGGAACGAGGTTTTTTGAAATTAGTCATGGCTCCAGGGCGTCGAGATAATATTTCATTAGCGAGAGTTTTAAAACATTTTTGAAAAACTTTCGCTTTCACTTTTGCATACAAAAAGTGTTTCAGAAACGAAATGTGCGTGAAAGACTTACATTTTTAGGTTTTTGAGATCCTCCCGTGGAAATCTTTTTTTCGCAGCTTTTCATGTTAAAGATATTTTTTCTCTAGGCTTTTAAAAATACTCTCGTACTATTTTAATCATTCTTCACTTCTTCTTTTTTCTTGTGCATTTTATGTCTAAGTGTATTTTGATTAAAATATAGTTTAGAAATAATAAATTTTTTTACTTAATTGGCGTGTTCACTATAAATAAATACAGGAAAAGTAAAAAAAAAAAGATTTAATGATAAGCCAGGAAGTCGTAAAAGTTAACAAACTTATCTCACTGAAATTCACCCAAAAACACTTAAAAAGAACTTTTCCCTTTCCACTCGAAAAAAAAAAAAAAAAAGAACAAACAATCAAATTACAGAAACATTTCGGAAATTAGAAAAACTTCACGAGAGAAAATTTTCCCAATTATCGTGTACGAAAAAGCCTCTCGGAGTTACCACGTTGATCAGCAAAAAATCCCGGGGTTTGCTCACAGCCAATCATCTCCGTCCATAAGTCAATCCCAACTTCCCATATTTCGATTGCGAACTTCCTTCCAACTTTGGGAATGATTCCACTTAAAATATCTCGTTCGAAATTAAAGTTCCTCCTCCTCTTCTTGAAAAGCCGAGAAGAGGAACGCTTGCCACTTAATGAATGAACCTCCGAGGAAAAAGTGAAGAAAAAAAAGTCCTTTTTCTGGTGGAAAAAAAAGTCCCGACGGAGGGATTCGGGTGGAATTTTTGCTGTCGAATCTGATTCCCCGACACCGCGACATCGCTTTTCGGACGTGCGAGACGCTTCGGTCTTTTAGTTTTACACGGTCTTGTTCACCCAGAGTACGTACGGATAATTTCTTTTACCCTCTTTTTTCTTTTAACTTTTATTCTTTTTATTCAGGGATGTGCAGCTGACACGATTTTCCTATCAGTCTTTTTTGTGTTTTTTTTTTTTTTTTCAATTGGAAATTTTTAGAATCAAAATTTTTTTCTATGTTGTATAATATATCATAATTACATATTGTTTGTCCACTTAAATCTTTCACCAATTCACAAATATTTTATTCAAGTACTTAAATTTTTTTTAAAAAACAAAAAATTAAATTGAAACAAGCATTAAAAACACCGATTTAAATTACGAAATCTAATCAGCCGCGTGAGAATTCGAGTAGTTCGTAACTCGGTTCTAACAAAGTTAATCACATCAAATCGTCCAAAATTTTTTATTGAGTTTAAAATAAACCAATCTCTAACTTCATTAATTTCGGTGAAAAAAAAAGCGATTAAGTTAAAAACAGTACTTTCAAGCGGGAAGCAATTTTTTTGCACGAATAAATCTTTGTGTCATTTAAAATTGACCTAAAATTAAAAAAGTCAAACTATAAATACCCGAGGCGAGACAAAATCCGGGAAAAACAATTTTCTTGTTTGTAAAGTTCTGTCTCGTTGGTAATGCTTATTTTTTCCCGAGGAATTTAAACCGTGCGCTTTTCCTGTCTCTCGTGCTTCTTTGTCGTAAAATTTTATCTAACATAATTTTCTTTTTTTTTCTTTTTTTTAATACATCCCCTATTGAATCATGGATAATCTCAAATTTTTTCCAGTTTTTTCGCTTATTGGGATCTGACATGAGTATAAATAGGTACACTAACCTATAAAAAAAGCATCTGCTATAATCCACACTGGGAAAAATGTGCGCGCGTTATGTCTCAAAAATGGGGGCTCTACGTCTCAACGTCGTGGACCGGGAATCTTTCATACGTGTGTCAAATTTGGCGCACGAGAGCGTGCGAAGAACAGCGCACATATGCTGAGATATGCAAGCGGAATAACCAATTGCGTTTGTAGGATTCTTGTTTTTATAGGTTACGCAATAATATTAATCTTAATAAATAAATGAGCTTTGGTAAACTTTAGTTTACATTAATTAATAAAAAAAAGTTAACCGTTAAAATTTACAACAACCGTAAGCGCGGGAAAGCTACATGCGAATGCGTATTCGTATAAGCTGAGAGGCGGGGTAGTGCGCGATTCGGTACGACACTGCGGCCCAAACGTTTACCACCGTGCGCCAAATTTGTTCCACAGTGGACAAAATACTGTCCAAATTGTAGATTCCATTACGGCTCTACGGGTGGCTTTAATACCGAGCACATTTTTCCCAGTGCACCAATTTGCACTGAAGTGCACGGCGACTAAGAGGGTTATTATTTGATTATCGTTTAAAGATGTCTTTACAAATCACCAAAGATTATTTGTCACCAAAGGATTATCACCAAAAATATATTTGATTACCTTTAACGAACTGGGAATTATAATTAAATAAAAATCCCTCAGCTCCCACCTGACTCTGTACAGACTTGTGGATTATGGCGGCCATCTTGCCTGTAGGTCAGTATACCTATATATATTTTCGTCTGCTATCATGTCAGCTCCCAATAGTGTGTAAAGGGAAATTTGAATTCTGCCTGCGGACTGTTTTATTGAAATTTTAAGTAACCGATCAAACAATCTTACATTGGCTTTAATTTATCAATATTTTTTAACAAGATATTTCGGCCAAACAAAAAAATTACTATCATTAGGATGATAAGAAAAAATACCGATGGTGGCGCTGGTGCAAGAGGCTCCTTCCTCGGCCATGCTACCCAAGAGGTTAGACAAGGATGAAATGATACTATCTCTTTCTCTGTCTAACCTGTCTAACCTAGAGTAAAACGGCCGAAAGGGAGCCTCTTGCACCAGCGCCCCGTTTTCTTAACATAATCCTCATTATTGTTATAAATTGATTATCGTTACAGTTATCACTTTATAGTAACGGTGTAAAGTAGATGAAGAATTATTTATTTTTCAATTCAATGTCCGAAATTTTCTACTATTGAACTATTAGTAATGTCATTATCCGCTAGGTGGCTACCACAACATCAATTACCGAGAGTAATATTGGCGAGTTTGACTTATATTAAGAACGTCTAGAACTCTGATACTAGGACTTTCCTGCAAGGACTCATTGCACAAGTATTATTGGTCGTAAAATATCGAAATAACTAAGTAAAGTATACTTGTAAAAATGACTTGATATGCAACGAGCGTTTTATATCAACGTAGCCAATCAGAATTTTTAAATTAGTATACTAAAATGGTTACTTAGTAACCTACAATAAAATTAAAAATAATTGTGTACTATTAAAACTGAGATTAACATAATTTATTTAAATGTTAAATGCGATAACTTTTGTAGTTATTTTTGATTAATCAATTAATCATATTATTTTTGATAATAAATTATTGAGTTATCCAAGCTAGTAGTCAAAACAAAAGGTAAATATAAAAAGCTTACCAAAAATAGATTTAAAGTTTGAATTTTTCAATTAGTTTTCATTCATCGAAAGATAAAACACATATTTTATCAACAATAATAAAAATAATTTATAAGCTAAAAAGTAAAATTTTTATTTTTCGCAACTCTCTATATCGGCTTGAACTGCATCACAACTATCAAACTGGAAAAAAACTAACCCTAAAACAATCAAATCAAACGCTAGTCTCGATACGGCTGTCCTCCAGACGGCACTCGAGTTTAATGACTCCTCGTGCACACAATGACGCTCGCGCTACAATTAAAAACCGCAGCGCAGCACCGACAGCAGCCCATTATCACCGCGTCCACGCCTCTCTCTCGATCCAAGACTCTCCCTCGGCGGTTTGTCCGAGACTTTTCCCCGGGTCGGGACACCTGCACCCCGTTGATAACGACTCGCGACCGTTCATATTTTACGAGAACCGGGCGCGCCCCCGCGCGGGCTCATCAATAATTCATGTCGTGAATAATGCGCCACCGCGACGCGAGACGAAATTTTCGTACTACCAACCAACCCCTCCCCACTTTTTCGTGGGGGTACTCGTTGAGATTTTTTTGGTGATCGCTTCGTGTAATGGTGAACGGTACCATTGCATTTGACTTGATGCTACCATTGTGGTAAATTTCGAAAAATTGTTTAAATTAATTATAATATTCGAAATGCTTTCTGTTACTTTAATCACAAATGATACATATTTAACGATTAATTAGTAAAATTTTGGCATAAAAATTGATCCATGTGTACACTAAAAGTAATATTTTATTAAATCGGGGGTTGCAATTATGAAATTTATTGGATTCATTTATTAAACACCGGGTAATTATTAATAATTTCAAGTTCAACAGCATAAGCTTTGATTAAAATGAATCACTTTTATGAAACAACCGGCAATTTATTTTAATTTAAACATCGATGCTCATTAATTTTTGGTAAATTAATGGGACGCCAGGTAATATTTATTTGTCGAAAAAAAAATTTTATTTTTCACACCTTTCTCGCAGAGATAACTCACGAATAAACTAGGAACATCCCCGCCCCCTTCGAAAAAAATAAGCAAGTCAGCAGGAAGAAAGAAAGCAATAATTTAATAGCCGCCTCGAAAAATATTCGGCGTCCTCCTCCTCGTAATCGTACATCAATACGAATAGAAAAGAAAAAGGGGGAGGGAGTGGATCATATTCCAGGGAGAAATAAAGACGTAAATAAAACGAAATTGTTGCGAGTAGGCAGAACCAGCCTTGGGGAGTCCCCGGGGTAGGGACGCTTGGTGGGTAAGCGGGTGGTGCGGTTACGCCTCATCCCCTGAGTGACGATTCCCCCTCAGGGCGCGAAACAAACTCTCGCGGCGAGTCTTTCGAATTCGAGGTGTCGGCCGGACGACCGACCGCCAGGCTCGGCTGCGGAACGGGAAGGTGGCTTAACAGGCGCGCTGTTTGAGAAAAGAAAAACCGAGGCGACGGTTTGCATGGACAAAAATCAAAAGAACGTTTTTTTTTTTTTCTTATTGAAGAAAAGTTATTCAGAGCTCTTTTTTAATTTTATTTATTTATTTATTTCTGATTGTGTAGTTGACTGGGTAGACAGATAACAAAATATAATTATGTAATTGAGGAAAACTCTGGTCTAGAATCTGGAAAACGCCGCTAAGAAATTCTAGTCCTGTGTATTGCAAAATTTGTTGCGATCAACAACAATAATAATAATATCTTTGCTTTGTGTGCACAGATTTGAATTTGAATAATCAGAAATAACAATGAGTTGTAATATTTATTTTAATCATTTACCTTAGTTTTTTTTAGTATTATATTTTCATATAAATAAATTTAAATTCAACTTAATATTATTCATTTTTGTTTACTCTTATTAAATTTTCAAGGATTTTATACAACTATTTTAGTTGTATCGGTATCTGATTAAAAAAGATTTTGGATTTTGAATTTAATTTTGTTCTTTAACGTCAAAAATTTAAATTGGATTTGAATGAGTCGAAAAAAAAACATTATTCAAGCTATACACACTATGTATTTTATTCAGTTCTACAATCGGATAACGATCTAGAATTTCACAACATAATATCGTGGTATTGAATAACTTTAAATTTTAGCTTTATTCGAAGTCTAAAATATTCAAATTTTGTTATCGACGAAAATCGATACCAGATTTAAAATTGTTTATTTGAAAAAAAAAAAAAAAAAACAGTCTGATAATACATTTTAAAATTTGTAAACAGTCATAAAAAATTCAAAATCTTTTAATCAGGTCGATAATTAAACTGGACGTGAAATTTTTATTCGATTGAGTTGCGGTAAATTACAAATTTTTCAGTGCTTACACTTAATTCCCAAAAAAAAAGTATTCACGTCGTACCTTTAAAAATATCTGTCGCGATTCAAATCTAACAATTTTGGAATCCACACAAAAGTTTTATCGCCAGAAACCCCGCAGTGAAATTCATGGGTAGCCTTCAGCCGCGAAAATTTAATTATCCAAAGTGTAGTTACATCCCCGGATCCGATAGCCCGAGAACCGGTTCGAAAAGCCCGATAGGATCAATCAGGGTCAGAAGGTTATGCCGCCTAGTGTGCCTGATTGACGCGCTCCGTAATTGAATAGAAAAAGCTCGATGCACCGGGATGCTACACACTTTACTCTCGGCCGGGGCGCGCGAGCTTAATCGGAAGTAAAAACTGCACTCCCGACGCTCCGTCACTGCCAATGACGCGTTTGGATATTACGGCGAAATTTAAACGACTCTAGTTTACGAGACTGGCCGCTCGGGGATACTTATGAGGGCTTTTTTTTTTATAAGTTTGTTGTCAATTGCTGCATGGCTAATAAAAAAAATTCAAATTTCATCTTACCATGAAAAAATGATATGGTTTTTCAATTTGAAACAGAATATTGTGCGCATTAAAAGATGAGTAAGATGTGAATATAAAATAGTACGGTATATTCCTTGAATGCTCAGACTTTTTCACATGTAAAGCTTCCTTTTAGGGCTTCTTCGAGACTGGGTATCTCGGAAGGAATTCAAAGTGAAAAGATGAACGCGCAGAAAGTATAAGAAGGAATCTCCATTATACGCAAGATGTAATACATATTGGTTGCATGTACGCTTTTAAATCAAACTATGTATCTTGCTTTTGAGCTCGGGCCGTGTTATATCTTTTTTTCTCAAAGAAAAAGTCATAAAATTTCAGCGTCAAATGAATAAAAAAAAAAGCAGAGATGGAAAAAAACTTGATGAAATTTTTTAACGAATCAAAGTGAATAAACTTTAATGAGCAATGTTAAATTACAAGTGAAAGTGTTATCAAAGTACTTTTACTTTTAATTAAAAAGCTTTGATGGTTTAAAACATTTTTTTGAAACTTCTTGTCCGTCAAAAGTTTCCACTAAAAAGATAAAACGTGGGTGCTGGTATTTCGATGACGAAAATGAATCAATCAGACAAAATGAATCAATGAATATTGCTAAAAATTTCAGTCTTTGAAAGAACTGAGAAAGATCATCTCAATTTTGTGGAAAAAAACGAGAAAAAAGGCCATTTGGATTTTCAAAGAAAAAATATCTGAAATTTAAAAAATGCTTGAAATTATTCCAACTGATTAAGTGTTCTGGTACTCACACGATTCTCTAGGAATTTTGGGTACGATTAATCATGTTAGAAAAATTATTTTTAACAATTACTTACTAGATTGGTAGCCCTGTAAAAGCTGTAAAAAAGTGAAAAGAAGCTATCTCATTTCCAGGCACTGCCAGAATATATATTTTTATGTAAATAAAGAATGGATTTTTTTTATAATATTTCATTTTTCAAAATATAAGTATATCTTTTTAAAAATCTCGATGCTTTTTTAAAATTAAAAAACCTCATCCCGTTGAAAGCACGATTTAAACTACTCTCTAAGTATTTGGCCAAACACAACGGATTTTGGTTCGCCACTCAAAAAACTATTTGGTATAGCGAGGCGATTTAAAAATCCGGTTATCCGGACGAGAAAAGAAAATCTTTAGAGCGCGTCGCGCTTTGATTCATGGCGGTGTACGTACGAGGCGAACGTGACCCGGCATTAAGCGAGCGGGGCCCGGCTCACCGTAAAATATTGCGACCATGTAAATACCCTCATCGTAAAATTCACCCGGGGCGCGCGAGCTGAAGAACCGAGATGGCTCATACCAAAGTAGGCGCAAATTGATATTCGATGAGAGGATTTAGCGGAAAAATTTTGGGTTGCCCTACCTACCAAAGAAGCTCCTACTTTTGTTCTTACTCGCTGAGTTGAGATTGAAAAATTTGAATTACATTTCGTAGTATTTTTAATGAAAAACGGAGATTTTTTAATTGAGTTGATTTCAAGTATTCTTGAATGATTTAATGTGAAGCTAAAAATTTTAAAGTATTTTTATAAAGCTGACAACTAAAAAGGAGACGATCTGACCTTTGAGTCACTTCTTTTGCATTTTTTGCGTGTCTTCAAAAACTTTGCGCTCAATTCGTCGGTTTAGAGTAAGAACCTGCTATCTCAGTGGGCCAGAGCAAGAACCTACTATCTCAGGAGCCAGAGCAAGAACCTGCTATCTCAAAGGCCAAGGTTAAAAGCTACTGTCTTACGTGCCTATTTAAACAATGGCATCAATTTTTTTTTTTTTTTTTTTTTTTCTTTTTTCAAGAGTGGCTATACTTACGTTATAACTCTGCTATACTTCAAAAAAGAAAAAAAAAAAATTGATACCATTGTTTGAATGGGCCCGTGAGACAGTAGCTTTTAACTCCAGCCCCTGAGATAGCAGGTTCTTGCTCTGGCTCCTGAAATAGTAGGTTCTTGCTCTGGCCCGCTGAGGTAGCAGGTTCTTGCTTTGGCTCACTGAGATAGCAGGTTCTTACTCTAAACCGACGAATTGTACTTCTAGAATTCCGAAATTTCTCATTTTTTATGAATTTTTAAGGAAAAATATATTAAAATTTTGACCATATAAAATTGAGATTTTTAAGACAATAAAAAACTAAAAAGTGCTTTTTGAAATCTTATGAAATCTCAAATTTATAAAATTATATATAAACTATATCTAAATTTTTTTTTTTTTTTTTTTTAAATTCACGAATAAACATATTTTACAAATTTGACTAAAAGCAGTGAAAGTGCGTAAAAAATGACGAATAATCTCATGCCAAATCGGAATAAAAGAGCGTAGATAAAAAAGGTTTAGTTACTTCAGAGAAAACTGTCTTCGAAAGCCTTAATAATTAGTTCAGTTTTCAACAAAAAAATTACTCAGACTCTCTCAAAAAAAAAAAAAAAATGAAAAATTTTGAGAGACTTTTCGACGTCGATAGTGCCAATCTCATCAATAATAACAAGGCGGATTCCTGTGAACATTGATCGACGAGTTATCTAAATTGATTGCGGTGGTAATTGCGTTATCCTTTCCAGCCCCAAACATCCTTCCCGCGGATCTAAATTTATACCCGCGCGTACGTGTGTGTGTGTGTGTGTGTGTGTGTGTGTGCGCGCGTGTGCGTGTGTGTGTGTGTGTGTGTGTGTGTGTGTGTGTGTGTGTGCAGATACAAGAGATATCTCTGCAGCACCCACACTCCGTAAATACTAATATTATACGTCTGTGCAAACTCGCCGCGGTGGATGAGAGGGAGGAGAGCTGCAGCACACGCGTTTCCACCTGACGACCCTTTGTCTCGCCTTTGACTGGGGCTTAGCGCGCGATTACGTAACAAACATCCAAGTAGAAAGGACAAAGCATAACGCTGCCGGCCGACCGCTGCTTCTGCTCTCTAATCTCAATAATTCTCGTCTGGTCGCTTCTTGAATTTCATTACCCTTACTATACATATGTATGCATACTTTTTTTTATTCACCAACTTTTGTCTACCTTACATTTTTTTTTTTAATTTGTACAGTTTTTTTGATAATTAACAGATTAATGCATGTTATAAAGCACTCTCTCCACCAAATGTTAAAAGTAATTAAAGCACTTTCGGTAAAATACTTTTGGCCCGTTTATAAAATTGGTGCATATATAACAAGTGCGTTAAAGCAGGAGTACGATGTTTTACGATCGGCAATTTCTCGTCAACGGTGTTTTAGCATTTTCGCAAAACAAGCGTCCCCGTTTTATTCTGCCGAAAATCCTTTGGGTAACGTTTCATCAAAAAGCGTACAAACATTTTTGCCCGCCCTGTATGTATGTATGATACGTCTGAAATGCAAACTAAAATGAAAAAAAAAAAAAAAGTAGCGACACATTGCCCCCCCCCCCCCCCCCCCCACGATTAATTAAAACGGTTCGAATTTCGTTAATTTTTTTGTTTATAAATTTTTTTTTTTTTTTTTTAACCGAGAGTAAGGTATTTAAAGCTGTTTTTTTGACCTATTTTTTTAGGCCACAAAAATCGATACTATAGTTTGACAAAATTTACTACTGGTTTCAAAATAAATGCGTAAAAAATTTAATAAAAATTTTCACCCCAGCAACATAAACAGTGTTAATTTATTATTTTGGTATCGTTACTGTGAAAAAATTATTTATTTAAGAGCATTTCTAAAATGTTTTTACAAAATTTAAACATATTATATACATGTAAAAACTACAATGTCTATTCTGTAATCATACAGTAGTAGCCAATAATAATAAGATGAGAATAATTTTAAATAATAATTTTGTTAAAAAATTATGTTTCAGTAACGTGCGTGCAGTTCTTGGGTTCTCCGGACTTCCAGTTCCCGATGGAGAACGTAACAGTGCCGACGGGCCGGGACGCCTCGTTTACGTGCGTGGTTAACAAGCTCGGTGGACACCGGGTGAGTTCCTCATCATCCTCATCCTCCTCCGCGAGCGGTGATCAAGGTTTTGCCAATCCTCGGGTAACTAGAACCACGATGTTAAACAAAAAAAAAAAAAAAAAAAAAAAAAACCCCACAAAAACAAAGCAACCAGCACAGCCACCACCAGCCTGCTGTAAAGTCGTTGGAAATGAGCACTAACCTTGTTATTGACTGCAGCTCTCCATCACCTCTGTCTATATCTATCTCTCTTTCTCTCTCTTTCTTCTCACCGCTGTAACCGCTGCTCTTCATTGCACCCTGCACTCTGTTCTCCTCACGCACTTTGTACTCTTAAATAATAATAATTAAATCAACCACCCCCCACCCCCCAGGTTTCTGTGAATTCATTTCTCCACGACTAATAAATAACGCTTTGCCCGTGTAATGATTACGGTTAATTTAAGTTTTCATAACTTATGCCTCACCACGGGGTAAAAGTTTAAGTTACGCACTTCTGAAACTTTTAGCGCGGTTCAAAAAAAAAAAAAAAAAAAAAACTACCCCTATAGACCGTGTGTTACGAAGCGAAACTTTCACCGAACCAAATAAATAGACGAGAGTTTTATACCACCCTCACCCCTTGCGTTAATATGAAAAGTCCGTAATAAAATCGTAATCAAATTATCGTTTATCGTGCGTTACTGCCCTTGTTTGTCTTTGCCTACCTTGAAACACTCGTTAGGAAATTTTAAAACTTTCCAACTTCGTACGATCCTGTTGTTTTTAAAACCAAGTTTTAATGCGGGGTTATGAAGCCAAGCTTTTTTTTTTTTTTTAATTTTTAATGTCGAATGAAAAAACAATTTTTTAAAAAGTTAACTCGCGGAAAATAAAAATGAAATAAATATTTATTGATAAACTTAGATTAAAAATCATTAATTAATAATAAAGAACGTAAAATTAAGAAGTATATTAACAAATTTTTGGTGACATAGTTTTATTTCAAAAGGTCAGTTCGATAAAATTACGTAAAAAGTTTTTTGGAGGCTGATTACATTCATTTTAATCAAATTTGTGAGTTTTTAATGGACGTGAAAAGTTATAAAAATTAATTTCAAACTGAATAGAATGTGATATTTCAATGTAAAAAAACTCCCAAGCTATATATTTTTCAATAAAAAAAATAAACTAAGTTAATTTTCAAATTAAATTATGTTTGCTGAAGCTTTTGAGAAAGGCAAGTTCCACAAATAATAAGTTTAATTTAAAATTTTTTAAATTTAGACAGAATAAACCTACGGTGCCAAGTTAAAGCTGTCATAAATAAAAAAACTTTTAGAATAAATAAAAAATTTTGACGTTAACTGTAGATGGAAATGCAATAGGGGTTCGAAAACAATACCTTAATAATTTCAAAAACGGAGAAATGAATTCACAAAAGTATTTTCGTTCATATTATACAAGTACTGAAATAGTTCCACATCCCGACCCCTTTCAATCAAATACTTGAAAACTATCTCGGTAAATTCTTCAAAATGCAAAGTGCATTGCATACTCAATGAAGTCGCTTATCTTCATCAGCACGTATTTCACTATTGTACTCATAACTTCTTGACTCGGCTTCTGAAAAAAGAAAGTAAAAAATAAGAGAACTGTACCGCTAAGCCAACCCCTGTAAGCCCTCCAGTTCGCATCAGCTAAAGTTGATAAGTGATGATTTAAAGCACACGAGTTGTTTGGAAGTACATAAATTTGCACTTGTGACCCCTGTCGTATTTTTGCATGCTGGCACCGAAATCATAATTTATTTTTTTTTGCATTTTATTTGGATTTAAGAAAACAAAGTTTTAATTTTAACTGCGACTTTGGCTTTGAAAAAAAAAGCTAATTTGACTGCCTTACGGGCAGTGTATCGGCTGTGCGAGCGGCTTCGTCTTCAAAGAGCTTCTTGTGACAGTTAAAGTATCTCTCTTTTGTTTGCTTCTTTTTTCTTTTAATTTTGTGGAATAAAATTGAGTTCCATTTGAGTAAAAAATGTTGAAAGCAGTTTTGGGCCATATTTTTGGTTTTGCTGTTCTGAAAGTTGTAACTTGTTGTTGTGATACGCAGCGTCGACAATTTGAGAAGCAAGATTATGTGGATTACAAAAAAAAAGAATGGTTTACGGTAATAATAAAAGGAAAGTTGAGCAACTCAACTCTCCTTTGCCAAAATTTTCCATGAATTTTTTCCATACAAAAGTACGATACATGATCTTTGGTAGAGAATTAAACTCGTAGGTAACGTAATAAAATACATCAAAGACGATGACGATGAGAGTTTAAGTAAGCACGAGTGCCTGGCGATTTTAGCGAAAGCATCGAGTTTCGATGTTGATCCACGAGTGCACCTGAGTGACCGCTTGGTACAATGACCGCATCGCAAGTTAAACGCACATCGGCTGAAGGCTAAAGAGGATATTCGAGAGCTGATCTATCGATGTCCGATCGTTATCAGTTCGCGATGATTCTCCGTTGTGTCTGCCTCTCTCTCACTCTCTATCTGTCTCTCTCTCTCTCTCTCTCTCTCTCTCTCATTCTCGCACACGCACTCACGTATTGCATGGTGTTGATTTCGAGAGGAACAGCCGCAATTATTGCATGTCGCATGAAAGTTGGACAAAAATAAGTATATTTGATGATATAATTTTGATAAATAATTTTTAAAATCGTTCGAATATTGAAGAGATTGTGGAATTTTTTTCTACAATTCAGCTCATTGAATCAAAGAATCGATTTTAATTTGAGGCTCACTGAGAAATCTAGATTAATTAATAAAAAGCTTATAATCTGTTCATTGAGAGCTGTTTTTTTCCACAATATCTTCAAACACGTCTAAATCAAACTAACGTCAGCGTTTAAAAAAGATGCCAACCGTAGACTTGAGACTTTTAATTAGCGAGGTTTTCTCACAATGCTCACATTTGCAAACGAGACGGTGGGCGGGGGGACAATAAAATTGGAAAAAATGGGGAGAGAAAAGTCTGCGTAGAGTAAAAAAAAAAAAAAAAAAGAAGTAGAAGAAGAAGAAGCGAGCAGTAACGCGCGACAATGCTTTGCATATGAAAGAGATGCGTGCGGGCGAGACCTCATTCTTTTTCTGCGGCGGGGGAGTTTCTCTCTTGCTTTTTATTTTGTTTCGGGGCTTTTTTTTTATTTTTTTTCAACTCGTTACCCCGAGCGAATGTTTTTCTCGACAGCTGATCCTTGACCTTTGAACTTTGAAAAAATGTAAGCTTTCAATCAGTGGTAAAGTTTGAATAGATTCATTTCTACTTTTTTGACATAAACAATTAGACTGGTAATTTTTTTTTTTGTAAAAATTAGAGAATGAAAACGTACACGTAGAGTTTTTTTAAATGCAAAAATGCCACTCTTAATAAATCAAACAAACCATAAAAATAGTAAGTTTTCTTAAGAAGAATCTGGCCACCCTCTTTGCTTTCTGCAAATCACCTTTCACCGTAAAAAATCATCGGTTACTTACGAGAAAACTCACTCTCCGACGATTATTATTCGAGGGGATGATAAAAAGAAGCAAGTGCCGGGTACTTTAGAAGGGAGATTAACTTTTCTGACCCTTTTCCATCTATCAGTACACAAAAGAAGAAAAGCTTCTACGCTCATACTTTAATGCAAGGGAAGAGAAAAGTAATTCATACCGTATTTATGAATGGGAAGTTTTAGGGACGCATGAGTGTCTTTCGGTTTTACTTTCGTTCTCAATTACCATAAATTTGTTTCATAATTTTTTCTTCAAGTAACGAGAAAAAAGAATTTTTTACTACTGTTACTAATATTGAACCTGATTACTCATCAAATGAAGCAAACCGGAAATTCAACATCCTGGGGGAAAATGCAGTATAGGGAATATATTTTTAGTTTACTCTGAAGAAATGTAAATTTTTTACAAGAAGTACCTCAATTCACTTTATTTAACTGTATTCATTACATTTTATCTTATTTAAAGGTACCATCTATTAAAGTATATTCACTTTAAAAGTACTTCAATAGTTAATGAGAATTATTTTAAGTTACAAATAACAAAGTTTTTACTCGATCCAGCCGTTCAAGAAAAAAGTAAACGTTTGTCACTCTTTTCATTTCAAAATAATTCTCGTGCACGTTATCTAACGCCGTATTTTTTTCTCTTCCTCTCTCTGTATCTATCTCTTTTTATCTCTCTCTTCGTCGGCCTCACCTCTCACTCTTCGCAGTGGCGCGGTGGCGCGAAGAAGAAAATGGGAGTGACGAATTGTATTACCGTAAATTTACAGAAAGCTGCGTTACGAGGCACTTTACATGTTGTTGTTGTTGTCGTTGCTGTTGATCCGCGCGACCAGACCAGGCTTTTTGCTGCGTCGTCACTCGCGCGCCTTTCGAATTGCAAACGACCGAAAAGCCGGTAAATAAATGCCACGAAGATAACGAGATTGATGCTAAATATTTCCGCCGGTTGTTATGGCTCTCGTCCCTTCCATCCCTTTTTTTTATTTTTTTATTTTGGATGCGAAGATCGGCGAGGTTTACGGATAGCATTGATTTGTTGAAATCGATTCGGGAGCTTTTTTCTGTGAATTGCGTAGGTAGCGAAAGAAGAACAGATTTGTTACGTATACTTCAAAAAAGCTTTTTGATTTGTGCTTTGTTGATACCGATAAATTATCGATTTTACGATCAAGTAATGGTTAGGAACAGATCCACAGTAGAAATAGTTAATTTTAGTCAGACGCGTTCCTAGTATTTATTAGAAGAATAGTTATCACTTGTCTTTTTTGACAAACATCGCAAGATGCAATAAAAAAAAAAAATGGTTAAATTGTGAAACCTAAAAGACGACGATAAAAAATTTACTTGTACCATTGAGTTTACTACAAATGACTAATAGTGTAAAATTTGGGTCGGGTTTTTTTTTTTTTTTTTTTTTTTTCTATTTGTTTGCCGTGCGCGGTGGTGGGGATTAACAGGTGGCCTGGATCAAGGCGGACACCAAGGCGATACTGGCGATCCACGAGCACGTCATCACGAACAATGCCCGGCTCTCCGTCACGCACAACGACTTCAGTACGTGGACGCTCAACATCAAGGACGCCAAGCCCGAGGACCGGGGCACCTACATGTGTCAGGTCAACACCGATCCCATGAAGAGCCAGGTAAGCCCACCCGTTGAGCTTTAAATTCCCCCAGGAATACGACTCGTCCCCCCATCTGCTTCCTTTTTTTTTGCTAGCTTTTGTTTTTTCAAGAGGGGTCCGAAGTTTTGGAGATTTTGTTTTTTGGGCTCGAAAGCTTGCAGATGGGATTTTGATTTCGGTGGGATTAACTTTTGTCGTTGGTGAAAAACGGATTTGCCTTTTTTTTCGCTCTTTATCGATTGAACTTTGAAAAAAAAAGTAAGGCAAAACTGATAATAACATCTCTAACGTTTTTAAATCGAATGATTACAGAATACGTTATAGTTCAAAATTGATTGATCATTAAAAACGAAGATTCAATTTTTTATTGAAATTTTTTCTGATGACTGTTTTTTGTTGAGATAATTCAATTTTTGACTATGTGAATTAATTTAGAGAACTATAATAATAAAAAAATTAGTCATATAAATCAAGTGAAACCAATATTAATCTAGAATAATAACAGAGTATCTAATGTAATAATTCGAGCAACTCAACTTTAAATCAATAATAAAGGTTTAAAATTGATCTTACTTTTAAAATTTTACCGAGGAAGCTCGATTTTTTCTTTAGTTGTTAAAATAGGAAGTTTTGAAGCAAAAAGGCATTTTTACTTTACTCGCTATTGTTTTCCTTTCATCCAGAGTGCGTACTTGGAAGTAGTCATACCGCCGGACATCATCTACGAGGAGACATCGGGCGACATAATGGTACCGGAGGGTGGCACGGCCAAGCTGATATGCAAGGCCCGTGGTTACCCGAAGCCTAGAATCGAATGGAAGCGGGAGGGCAACACCGACATTACCGTAAGAGGCCAGACTGGTGCTAAAACTAAAAGTAAGTACTTCTTCTAATCTATATCTCTACCTTACCATTTTTTTTTTTAATCAAACAATTTTAATGATCCCTGAATTTGTTCGTTCAATGCAATTTCTCATCACCAAAGTATTATACGTAACAATGTCAATTATAGAAGGTATCAGATTCACTCAATTTATTTACCAATAAAAAAAAAAAAAAAAATTCAATCTCTGTTCCAACAGTAGGAAAAAAATACTTTAATTACAGAGCTTGCGATAAACCGATACGATGTGATCTCTCGGTTTCTTCTCCGAGGCGCGGATCTAGACACAAAAGAGACGGAAAGAGCAAGCTCCACAAAAGACAAGAGAAGACGCAAATAAAAGCTCGCTCTGTCGTCGCGGCGCGTCAATAAATGACGACACTGATAAACGCGACGCTTCTCTCTCTCTCTCTCTCTCTCTCTCTCTATTTTGTAAACTCGTTTAACCGTCGCGTGACCCCCATTGTTTCCAGCCCGGCACTAAGATATTGCGAGCGGCGCATTTACATCTCGTTTTTTATCCCTTCTTCCTTTTTTTTTACCAGCACAAGCTTTAATTAGAATTTTTTTTTATTAATACTGGAAAAATGTTTTTGACGCGTAACGGTTTCTAGTAAGTATTGGATTTCTCTTTGAAAAAAGATTTATCAAACCGTACGTTTGACGTAAACAGGGAACGAATTCAAAATTTCCTCATCGTATCTGCTACTTTCGTTGTAAACCCAGAGTCTCAGGCTCTGTTGAAAAAGTAAAAATCAAATGCTATTGATTGAAAATAAACGTGTGCTTTCAGCCTCGACGGCCCAGGGGGAGACGCTGACCTTTAACAACATAATGCGGAGCGAGATGGGCGCCTACCTGTGCATAGCGAGCAACGGGGTTCCGCCATCGGTCAGCAAGCGGATGATGCTGCAGGTTCATTGTGAGTAATTCTTTTTTATTCTATCTGGCCATTTTCAAAATTGACGTCTTTTCACGTCAACTGGGGGGCACTTTGGGGCAACGCTTTTGTGACCCAAAACATGAGTTATGGACGTTGGATAAATTGTTTACAGCTTTTGAAAAATTACTCGAGAGCTTCTATAGATGGAGGTTCGACGCACTTAGCAAAGCGTAAAGTAGCGCGAGCCGGTGGCAATTAGGGCTCGAGGTAAGAGGTGTCGATCCCTTGAATAATTCGAAACGGTTCGTCTTGGAAGCCGAGCGGCCTCAGCTGCCACGGAGGCGGTGTGTTAGCGAGCATCCAATTTCCGGGGAGGAATTGCCCGGGGAAGTAAGATAGGAGATACAGAAACGGCCCTCGCCCGGTCGTAACCGCGGCTTAATTCATTCCGCACCACCACCGACGCCACTACCGAGTCCGGGTGTAATTTTATTATCTCTCCTCTCTGACCGCCCGCCCCCTCCTCCCCCATTGTCCTCCCCGCGCCACTTCTGTTTCTTTCTTAATTTTCTTAACCTCCTTAACCCGTAATGGTTATTGTTTCATTTTGGGCAAGTTCTTTACTCGCCTATAGTCTTTATCGCGAGCGTAGCTTTGGAGCAAGTGTGAACTAGAGACTAAGGACGCGAGGAGAAATTTTTTTTTTACTTTTTCAATTTGTTGGCTTCGAGAAGAGATTAATAGAATAGAGAAAAACATTTATTAATTTTTAGGTGGATTAAGTAAGTACGAATGGTTGAGGTTCATCATTTTGTCTATCAGATGATTGGATGCTTAGCGTGATCTGTCATTTATACTTGAAACTCCGATGTTCAGTGTGATCTATCATTTATGCGTGAAGCATTATCATGCACATCGTGATTTATTCGGAAATTATACATCAACAAAGTACATAATTAAAAGCCTTTTTTAGCAAAACACCCAAAATTAAATTTTTCATTTAACGTAATTAGCCTAAACATGAATGAAAGAGTTCAGATTCTTACATAATCCATGGTAAAATTTTTAAAAGTTTCACTTACAATTATTTTCAAAAAATATTTAATTTGTTTCCTGACGTTTTAGTTGGATCAAAAATATTTTTTATGTGCTTTTAAATAAAATTGTATGATAATAATTATCATAATAATATTTACAAATCATACAAAAAATAATCTCGAAAATCGAGTACGAGTGGCTGTCAGTCCTTTTATGCATTGCGGAGCGGTTGTGGTGGGACATGGCAATTATACTGCATGGCGACGTCATTTTTTTTTGAGAATAAAATGAATATTTACTTAATAAACAAATAGGCTTGATTGTTAAAATTACTCACCCTTCTTACACTGCGGTTAACAATTTTGGTTCACCCATTCTCCACACCTTTAGTCATCTTTAGGGCTGTTCGAGACTCGAGACTTTTCTCGGTCTCGGTCTCGCTATCGGTCCGAGACCGAGACCGATACCGAGACGAGACTGAGCAGCCGAGAGTCTCGGTCTCGGTTAGTAATATCGGTTTTAACAAGAACCTTTTTCAACACAGCAACATTCGTTCTTAGAAATATTATCAGAAACAATATCACTTTCGGTCGAATGTCCTCGATTTATGATCGATGTGAATGGTCGTAATCGTTTTTTGGATAGTTGAATACTTTCTTTCAATAAATAGATAAAATTTCTTTGTAGAATTCTATAAAATAAAATGAGAGTTCTAACAAAAAAAAATATCGAACAGAACTTAGTTCCAGGTTGCAAAAAATATGTGATGAATTAAGTGTTGTTATTATTTATGTACAAGTTAATTGCAATTAAAATTTTCTCATTTACCTTCCTTTTTTTTGAAACTAAAAATAAAAATTATTGTTTATTTATTTTTAGGATTAAAAATTTGATGACTCTTATTAAAAATTCAGCACTTGCATGCCACTTGAGACTAGTTTGATAAAAACAGTTATTTATTTATTTATTTAAACAATTTTTTAATTTAGCTTTCAGATTAATAAAATTATCACGACCGATACCGAGACTTTGAAACCGATACCGAGACTGTACCGAGACCGAGACCGAGAACGAGACCGGTAAAATTTTTCGAGACCGAGACCGAGACCGAATAAAAGTCTCGTATCGTCTCGTCTCGAACAGCCCTAGTCATCTTTTTCAACAGCTTTGTTGAGTGCAGTATTCTGCATCAATAATCAAAAGAGTAACCATAATACTTTTCGTTTGACAATTTACACCATTCAAAACGTGTCCTCAATCTGAAAAAAAAAAAATAATAATAATAATAATTAAAACCTACGATGGAATATTTTTAATCTCATGCTCACTCAATAACCCCCCGCGCCGTCCTCAAAAGCAGCTCGTAAAGGCAGCCGAGGAGCTATAAAAGGAAGAAAAAAAAAGTAGCGGGCGCGCAGCAGCGATGAACTCGACGACACAATCGACGTGCTGTGACCTCAGCAATTAACGTCAGGAGCGCGTGTCTTTAGTACCGCAGCTTAAAAAGCTCCTTCCTTTTTTTTTTTTTCTTTTTTAACACGCTAGATTTTAGGGGCTGGGACGTCGCGGCGTTTCTTCTTAATCCCTTTTTTATCGCTGGGTGACGGGAGCGAGCGAGTGGTGTACGCGAGCTGAGTGTAAAACCTTTGGCGCGGTGCGAAACTTTACTGCTTTTCTCTCTTAGACCCCATCTGCGGGAGTAGGTGGTAATGTAGAGCTGGAGGATCGGACGTTATCTTATCGTACCAGCAGCCATCGCCTCGGAGCTACCCAGTCTATATACATATATAGCGCGGGAAGGAGTCTGGCCAGCCGACTGCTCCGGCGTCCTTTGGTGCGGTGCGCCTTCGAGGCGAAAATTAAGGGAAATTGAAAGAAGAGATGGAATAAACCAGATTGCGGAATGGCTGGGAGTCAAATTAAAACTGTGTTTGTTTTCTGCGAGTATACCTTCGGGCTACATTATTTTCCGATCAAGGCTTCTTTTTTAATCGATGGAACTTAAGTCAAAGGCGATTATCGAAAGAGAAAATATTTACTTTCGCAGACGATTTAACCGGATGAATAGGATTTAGATAATTTTTTATGAGAATCATACAATTTAAGAGAGGTGAAAACTAAGCAATATAAAGCTTGATTCGGGGATAAGCATGAGATACGTTAGACGTGCGTTGAATTGTGAAATTAATTTCTTCAAGTTGAAGTTTAATAAAAATTTGTAATTTTAAATGAGCGAGAAGTTTTTTTTTTATAAAACCTGAATATCTGAAGCAAGAGTTGCAAACAAATAATCTCAATACTAGTTGAAAAAATATTTCGATTTCACCAGTGTAAAATATTATACGAATAAAAATAAATCTCAAAACGATGATGAAAGCTCAACGGATTAAAGATTATAAACACAAGAGGAAGATCGATCCCGGCCTAATTGGCGTTACGCGCTCGCTTATAAAGGACATTATGCGGCGTCAGGTATTTCGAGAGAGCTGCTTCGGTTAACCTTATTATAATACGCGAGCCTTTTAAATAACGAGGTTGGGGGAATAATTTCTCGAGCTGAGTGCACGAATCGTTAAACGCGGGTACCAGGGGGATGGGTTTTAGAGCGCTCGGAATAGATTGTTGAGTTTACGTCCGGGACGACGAGAGTTTTTACGCCCGGTGGCTCTTAGAGCCCTCGGTTTATCAACTTTACCAGCTTACACGACGGATATATTGGACGAGTACATTTTTTACGGAGGCTTGTATTCCCCCGCACGCACGGGCTTTTATTATTTATTAATCGGCCGCTGAGGCCTTTGTTTATTGCTGAAAAATGCGCCGCTTTTAAATTTACGGTGCAGTGGAATTTTTATTTTTGGATCAATTGAAGCTGCTTTAAATAAAAACTTGATTTTTTTAATCGTTCTAACCGACTTGATGAAATTAGTTTTCATTAATTAATCAGTTCCAATCTATATTTTATTTGAAATGAGTAATATGGTTTCAAGAGTACTTTATCGAAATTTGAAATTTATTTTGAGTATTTAGTAACGATTAATACATTAGTTTATAGTTTGTATAAAATCATATTTGTACATGCATATAACATAATGTGTTGAGATAATTATTTTAAAATCAAATTGGGTTTTTGGGCAATGACGTCGATGATATAATCCATATTATTCTGCATGGCTTTAAATATGTTTAATAATTGTGCAAAACTCGAAAAAAAATTTTTTAATTAATAATTCAATTGTAAAATAAATGTATATGTATAAGAGACTTGAGATTGGCAATGGAATATTTAAAAAAACTGCGCTCAATAAAACATTTCTGAACTATGCAGTTAAAAAAAAAAAAAAAAAAAAAGATCCAGCTCCCACGCGAGAAATGAAAATTTAACACGTCAATATTCAAGCGCTCGGCAAGCCTCTTAATCCCTCGCGCTCGGAGCCCTCAAACTTTCCGCTCGAAATCCGCTGACTGCGTCGTAATTCGCACTTTACCCGATATCATCTACCGATACGTCGCGGACGTGTAAATATGCAGCGGTGGATAGATAAATATACGTATACAGGGGAGGCTTATTGGTGGTGGCCGGCCACCGAGGGGAGGGATTGATTTATGGCGGTTGAAAAGTTTTAATTGCCCCCACGGCGATGTAGCTGTTTTTTTTTTTTTTTTTTTTTTTTTTTTTTTGTTGGTAGGGGTGGACTATCGATACGGTGAAAAGCAGCGACAAATAGCGGATCTCGTTTCGCGATTGATGGCCGGGATGAATCCCTCCCCTCACCTTTTTTTCGCGCACCCGGTTTTCGATCATGTATATACGTATACGGGCGAGCGTTGCGAATTTTTGTTTGGTGCAAATGTTATTGCTTGTCGGCGAAACAGGAAGGTACTATTTTTACAGGATAAATTCATTTAAATAAATGACTGGGGGAGAAACGAGGTCACCTAGTTGGGATAAAATAATTTCGCTTGTTTCGGGGGACTAATCGTAGAGTCTGACAATTGACAATAAAATTATGATTCTTATTTTATAATAAATTGTCTCTAAGTTATTCATATGTTTCTAATAATTTTGGTTTTTTATTTTATTTTCGGGCTTTTTGAGCATTTTATAAGTTTTATATAAACAATAATCAGCAAAGTCTAAAGTAATAAAAATTGTGCAAGTACTATAAAAATTATTTTTTCTATTTATGTCAATTTTATTTTATTAAAAAGAGTATCCAATCAAACTTGAAAACTATTGTTTTATCCCATCCGCGCTTGCAGCGTGCTTAGAAGAGCAAGTTGTCCTAAAATATCTAAATATCATACATCATTTTCAACGTTGATCTCTAAATAGAAACATTATTTTTAAAAATCTATAAAATCTCTAAATTCTAGAGATTTTGAAAAAATATATGTAGAATATAAAAACTTAATAGATCTCTTTAGAATCTTCAAAAATTTATGTTCTGAAGTTCTGAGTTTTATCCAACTGATCCATACTAAAAAAAAAAAAAAAAAACCTGAGACAATAAACTGCCTGATCTAAAACAAACAGAATAAGAAATTTTTCTTTTGCTTTGATTACAGTTCGTCCGCTGATCGAGGTGCCGAATCAACTTGTGGGAGCGCCGATCAGGACCAATGTAACGCTCTCCTGCCGAGTGGAGTCCTCCCCAAAACCTATTAATTACTGGACGCGAGAGAGCGGTGAGTTTCAGACCTACCCGTGCGGATATATTCCCGTACACGTACACATCGCGCGGGGCTAAAATATACCCCCGCCGCACCACCCGAAGCATTTATCGGCTCGGGCTGCACCAATTTCAAGTTTTACGCGCGGAGCAACCGGCCAACTTCCTTGTTTCATCAGCGCGTTTACTCGCTTATCTCTTCGTTATCCCACCCCACGGAACTGTATTTCAACTTTGCAAGCTCTCTGCTTAAGCCCCCTTTCATGTTTACCGCTTTGTTTCTGATTTTTATCTTTTCGAATTTGTAATTCTACACCCGAGCATTTTTTTTTTTTTTATAATCTTTGGATCGGACTTGATTATTCTAATTGTTTTTATCGATTAATTTTATTACTGGAGTGAGTTTTTTTTAATTTTGGTAAATGTGCTAAGTTTTGATTATTTTTATTATTAATGAACATTCGGTTGTTGAAAATTTTACGACTTAAAATTTAATCGTTGGAGATTTCCGGCTATAAGGCGTCTACATTTAAAATTATTTAAAATGGAAATTTTAAATCAGCACAATCCAGGAAATATTAAGCACTTTTGCCGGGTCAATCTGATATATACTTATTAAAAAATTTCAAACAGTGTAATAAACAACCTAATTAAATGTGATTAAAAATGCAATAACAAAAATTTGTTGTAGAAAATATCACATTTCACTCATATTTATAGAACACTATTCATAATACATCAACATTATAATCGGTTCAAATCCACATTACTATTTTCGTAATAATTTGATTGTAACGGTTGGTCTGAACTAAAATTCTGATTTAATATTCGCACGAAACTTCTAATTTAATTTTCGGTAATCTGTTTAACAGGAGAGATGATAATTAGCAACGAAAAGTACGAAATGGACGACGAGGTGGCTAACATGTACACTTCATGGATGCACCTTATTATAAGAAATCTACATCCCAGGGATTTCATGGGCTATAAGTGCATTTCGAAAAATTCACTAGGCGAGGCGGAAAGTCTCATAAGGCTTTACGGTAAGTTCATCTCTCAAATTTTAACTTCTTTAATAATAAGATCGATGGTCCTAGCGAAGAAAATCCTTAGCCCAATATCTGCCACGAATAAAGTTACGATGAAGGGACTTGCGGCGACTAAAATGTCTCTGTACCACTTTATTTATGACTTTAACTTTTTTAGATTGGAAGAAAATGAAATTTGGTATCAGTCCGTTGATACACGAGGGTGAAAAAATTTTTTTCAACACACCAGCCACGAATAAAATGACTCTAAATTTTCAGCTTATTAAAATAGCAAGCAGTCATTTTACTCGCGGCTGATGTGTCGAAAATTTTTTTTTTATTATAATATATCAACGTATTGTTAGCAAAGGTCAATTTCATATATTTTCCGCAGACTAAAATAACAAATAAAATGGTTTAGAGACGTTTTAGTCATCGAAAGTTGCCTCAATGTAACTTTATTCGTGGTAGATTTTGGGCTAAGGTTTTTCTTCGCTGGGACCATCGAGATATTTTCGGATGGATCAATTGTTTCATTTTTTTTTAAGAAGTCAACGGGTAGAAAAAGAGCTGTGATTTTCGACTCCAGACTGTTTTAAATTATCAAATACTAGATATGAATAAATATTTATTGATTCATAAAGACTTTTTTTTATATGGAAATTTGAATTGTAAAAAAATTTTTTCCAAAACTTGCAAATCTATAAGAAAATCTCACCCAGCGAGCTTACAATCAATAGTCTGCCTGAAAATACCACACTCCTGAGTAAGAAATAATAATCATTCGCTATTCGATTAAAGGTCGCGCTCGGTGCGACTGTGGGTCGGTTCATTAATAAAACCGGATAAACCGCGAGATAAACCGCGACGATAAAGAAGAAAGAGGGTGGGCTTGTGTATTAAAATACTCAGGAGGAAAAGGCGTTACTTTAATGAAATACTTATCAGTGCCGTAACATCCACGCCGCGGCGGCTCTTTAACCCTATCTGATCGCGTGACTCCCCCACTCGGGAGACAAGGCCGGCTTCCTTCCTGGAGAGGGCAAAGTATTACACAAGAGCCTGTTTTTACGCGAGTTTCGCACTTTTTTTTTTCGTACTTCCCCTTTTTAATTGTGCGGAAAGATTCTTGACTTTTTACGACGGGATATTGATAAGAGGAGATGGATTTAAGTTTAATTGTTTCGCCGAGTTTATAACTGGAATTTAATCGTAAAATGAATCGTTTTTGATGAGTTTCATCGCTTGATAAATAAAGTTATGACTGAATTATGTAGTTACTTTTTATAAATGGATAAATGAGGCGAAATTTTTTTGAAAATTATAATCATACTTTTCTTCAAAAATCTGGTCAAAATTTTCTATTCCAATTTATTCCAAAAAGATATATAAAATAAAAAATAAAATAAAATAATTTTCGAAAATTATAAGTAACATAATGATACATTTACAATTTAATTCGATATCCTACTATGCGTAGATAAGAAATGTCGTCGTTGGTAACATATTCTTGATAATTTTGTACAACATTCAGTAGTAGCTTTTCTTTATACTGTCGTCTTTTGGGGTTTGGAAAATGTGATTTTTGAGAAAAAATGTCCTTTGGAACTTTTTTTCATTGTAAAATACGTTTTGAAAAAGATTCTACCAATCCTTTAACGCAATAATCACATCTTCCATGCATAATCCTCGCATTCCATCCAGCAGCTGTGAAAAGAAGAAAAAAAAAGAAGAGGGAAACATCAGTGCGTCAGTCTGTGCCAAGTTTGTCGGTCCGATAAAACTCTCGGCGGCACTTTTATCGATCATGTAGCTGGCAACAGATGGCCCGACCAATTCTTCCCTCTCTGATAAACGATAACTAATATGCGCCGGATATTGTTTCCCGTACTGGTGCTTCACTAACGGCGCTTCTTCTTTCTTTCGGCGGTGTTATCCCTTCGCGTAGTTTTTTTTTTTTTTTTTTTTTTCTCCCTTTTGTCCCTGATAACTTTGTTCCTATTTTTCTTGGCATTCCCCTTGTTCTTTAGTATGATGCTCGCGTTTGCGGTTTGTTTGATTCGTTATTGTCGTATTTCTAGTGGTTTAGTAACCTTATTTTTATATAAAAAAAAGAAGAAAGAAATGTGACTTGCGATGAGAACACATTTTTTCACGTGTCGAAATTTTTTATTACATTTTTTACATTAACAAACAGAGTAAATAATACTTTTTTAAATGGTGTATACAAAAAGAAAAATTCACTTATAACTAAAATAATTTCTTTATAAATAAATTTTATGAATCTAAAAAGCTTTTAATAAATTATGGTGTATTAAATAATATACGTGTGCAAGAAAAATTGTATTTCTCCTCCCGTGCGAAACTTTCTAAAAAATTCTAATTCTAACCAAAACAACTAGGGCTGTTCGAGACCGAGACTGACGAGACTTTGGATGGTCTCGGTCTCGGTCTCGAAAAAATTTTCTGGTCTCGGTCTCGGTCTCGGTTTTTAGTCTCGGTCTCGGTTTTAGTCTCGGTCTCGGTTTTAGTTTCGGTCTCAATAATTTGACAAATTTTTTAAAAATAATTGTTGTTTATTTTCTAAATACATAAAATATTAAATAAAATACAGAATTTCTGTAAGAATAAATATGAATCATTATTCTAAAATATTATAACTAATTAAATTTTTAATTAAATGTCACAAATATTTTTTTTTAGTTGGCTTTTTGACCAGGAATTAATACTAATTAAAGCCTTGAAATTATAGTCGCTCAAACTCAGTCTATGTTCCCGCAAAATTAATTTTGCAGCTGAAAAAAAACGTTCGACAGAGGTGGAAGTTGGGAGCGTACTAAAAATATCTTTAGCCATTCGAGATAAAGTAGGATAAGAAGTAGAATGGCACTTCCACCAATTCAGGACATTAACATCCTCATCCGCGACATCAGATTCTAAATATTTATTAATTTCGGATGCATTATTTAAATTGTTTTTACGTTTAAATATTGATCTTATATCAATTGATTCAATACAATTCTTTTTTGGCTCTTCAGCACGTACAGTTTTGTCTTTATCGCGGTATTTTTTGTTGTAAATTTCATAAAACTTTTCAATAGTTTCATCTTTCATCTCCACTCCCCATTCGGTCAAATCAAAACCATTTGTTTTGTGTCTCGGGTCCAAAATCAAAGCAATACAGTATATCCAATTGCACTTCGTGTAATGCTTAAGGAGCTTGTCACGTCCTGCTTGTATAGCAAGCAGTAAAATTTCATCTCGCTCATTTCTGTCAATCTTAGAATCTAGAAATTTAGTTATTGATTCAATTTTGTCAAGGAGCATATTAAACGCTATAACTGATTCTGATAATACAGCTTCTTTATCTGCGCTTATCACTGTAGATACATAAGCAAAATAACTCAAATACTCCTCAATTTGTTCAATTAATAACCAATCATCTTCACTTAATTTTAATTGACTAAATTCATCATCAACCTCGCAAAGTACTCTTAATCCGGGTTTTAATCTAATTGCTACTTTCAGCATATTGTAGGTGCTATTCCATCGTACTTTGACATCAAGAATAGGCTTGATATACTTAACATCATAAGCCAGACAGAAATTTTCAAGCTCGATTTGCAACTTTTCAGAGAACCGAATTTTTTTAAATAATAGTCTTATTTTATAAATTACATTTTCAAAAACATTATTCGACTCGAGACTATCTTCATGGCAGTCATACACATTTTTTTCATCAGTATCTACTGGTTCATCGAGTAAATTATTAGTTTCTTGAACTTGACACTTAAGTAATTTTAAAACGTCTTGCACGCCTAAATTTTTTCTCTCTTTTATCTTGCAATTAAAAAAACTGCTATTTATTACCTTTGTGCTTTCCTTCTGCTGGCAAAATATCCAAGCCTATAGATTGAAAATTCCAATGATTATCTATAAAATGTATAGTAACTCCATAATATGATTTCATTGATCCAGCGGTCCAACCATCAACATTAAATGAAACTTTGGAATCATTTTTTTCTAAGATTGTTTTTAAATTAAGTTTCATTTTTTCAAATTCCTCTAATAACACTTGTTGAAATTTTTTTCTCTTCGGAACTTGAGCATTGCGTGGTATAGAGCTGAAAAAGTCCTGCGTACACTTGTCGTCAAAAAAGTTCAATGGCAGGTGTTTGTAGCCAACCCATGTCACTAATCGTCGGTTCCAATCGATTTCATTACCTTCTACCTGGAAGTACTGATCTACTTGTCTCTGATGTTTTGCCATATTTTTGTTTTGACCAAAACTGTCCGTAAATATATTTATGTGAAATGATTCTAAGTGTTTCCTCATTCCTTTTGTGTTTCCATCTTTTCGTTTTATTTCTCTTCGTGTTTTTTTGTTCTCGCAAACCAAACAAACGCCCACCTCAGTCCCATTTGTTACTTCGTATCGAAAATATTTTTTATAGTCACATTTTGTTGACTGGAAATTACGGTTTTCCAGCTGTGATTCGTCAGCTACATTTTCTAAAATAATAACAAATAAATACTTATTTATGGTTAAAAAAAAAATTTTTTTAATTTCAAAAACTCACTTTTACTGCATTTGATGCAGACTCTTTTTTCGCTGAAACCTTCTTCCTTGCCGTCAATAGGCAAGGAGCACAGCGCAGTGTGGATGTGAACTTTTTTTTTGCAAAAAACACACTCATGATTTGAGGGTAAATCTCCTTTTAAACAAGCATCACAAGTTAAAATGCTGAAAACAAAACCAACAAGATTTATGAAAACTTATTTTAAACGTGATAAACTTAGATTTTTTGGGTGATAATGTGTAAGGCTTAAAAGCAAAAATGTAAAAAAACTTTTATGAACTTACTCATTACTATCGTCGATCTTCTCATCAGAAGACTTGAATTTTTTTCCGTTAACTGCCGGAGAATAACTGAACTTTCTTTTAACCATTATTTAAAACAGTAAAAAAACAATTTTAAAACGTTTCAAACTATACATGAATATTCAGTCAACACACTGGTCAGAACTATACAACTGCTGCAGCTACATAAGAGACAGCTTATATACGTTCAGTTTAGAGCCGGTATAAGATTCAGGTAAAGTCGTCTTGGGGGTGGGCCAATAACACACAGGAATTCTAGGTATGACCTATAGTAGGTGTGGATTTAGTCATTTACAAAATGTAAAATGTCTTCATATTCAAAAGTCTCGGTTCGAGACGGAGACTCTCGGTTACTTGGTCTCGGTCTCGGTCTCGGTCCGAGACCGAGACCGAGACCGAGAAAAGTCTCGAGTCTCGAACAGCCCTAAAAACAACAATTCTTTTTATACGTACTTGATCAATAACCAATGAATTGTTTCTTAAAATAGTTAACATTAAAAATTAATGACTAATGATGCAATCCTTATCAATCTTCATGTATTCATAAAATATTTCATCTTCTAGTAAAAAATAAGTAATTTTATTTATAGGTAGCTAGTGCAGGTAGATGATTTTTTGAAGCTGAATATAATATATCTTCCCACTCCTTTAAATCTGCTCCTCTCACCTGTGCTGTTTACATTATAATCTCTAACTTATCAACATAATACTTAAATTTTTCTTTTAAGGGCCAGTGAAAGTAAATAATTTTTTATTTTTAAGTGTTTCAACAGGCAGGTTTTCTACACAGCAGTCAAGTAATCAATTTAAAAATTACGGTTGATTTATTTGTTACAGAAATCAAACTGACCCAGAAGGGCGACCACAACGGCGGGGCCTCGGACAACGACTACAACGGGGGCGGCTCCTCCGAGGACAACGGAAACCAGTTGAACAGCGTCTACCAGAGCTCGCTGCAAGAGAGCGGCTCGACGTCGCAGCCTCGTGGCGATGGGGCGAACTCCTCCACCAGCTCGAGGATACTCGGAATCCTCGAAAGGACACTGCAGCTCGTGCTGGTGTTGACCATTGCCGGGGCGATGGCGTGAGAGGTCGTCAAGAGAAAGATGTTACTATGTTATAAAAATCGACCGGTATGAGTTTTGCGGATAAATGCCTTTTGGAAGTGCGTCCGGCTCCGAGGTTATGCTGGTGTCCGAGCGAGAATTCCATTGAAATGAACTCGTGTCGTATTTTATAAATGAAGGTTTTGAAAAATCAAAATAGTTCTGTAGAATTCGTAAATTTTAATGTTGGATAAAATGAGTTTTTTAAATGATAAGTATTGCTGAATAATTTTCTTTCATTTAGATTGCTGACACAAAGCTGTGTGAAAATTGGTAAGTTAAAAAAAAAAAAAAAGTAGTTTTATTTTTATTTTAGTGGAAAAATAGTGTACTCGAGTGTTTTTATTGATATTGTTTACTATTTTAAAGCACATAACCAGTTTGTAAAGTAGAACCTTGAGCTGTTACTATGTTTGTGCAAATAAATGCAACTGTACATAGAATTTTTCAACGATACAAATTAAACTAAAAAAAAAACAATACTATTGAAAAAAATATTTTTTATTTTCGCGTTTATTTTATAAAGTAATGAAGTAAGTATAAATACACGCTGTAAAATTTAATAAATACTACAAAAAATGCCGCGAGAACAGTGAAATAATGCACCAATAAATAGTCATAATATAAAAGTGCATATCAATGCTATCGGAGTCGAATATTGTTCTCATGTTTGTAAAAAATAAGAGGAAAAAATACATAGTATATCACTTTAAAAGCATTGCTTTCATTGTCCTGCTATATCATAAAACTTTCAAAATACAAGTTAAGCAACGTGCCAAAGAATTGTAAATTATCGTATGAATTCAGTGCATTTGTTATCTATTATTGGATAACATAATTATCTTATTAATTTTTAAAATTACTTCAATTTTTGAGTTCGTTCAAGCCGAAAGTTTTTGAAAAAGTGTTGAAAATATGAATATAATAAATAAAATGTTATTTGTTTAAACATATCAGTTTACCGTTGTTCTACGTGTTGAATCAACTTATTTAAAATAACTTTTTGCTAAGTATTTTAAAATAACATAAATATTAATAGCTTTGTAAGTTATGATACGCACAGTTTTAGCACTTTATACGTAATTTTAAAGTTCAATTACTAATTTTATAGATCGAAAACAATTTTTTTATAAAAATAAAAAGTTTTTCGTTTAAAAGTTTACTAAATCAATTATCAAACACTTATTAAATCTCAATTTATCAAATCTCTCCTATAAGGTTCAACATTAAACATATTAAAATAATTAGAAGCATTTATTGCAAGCATATCTTAGCAAGTATTTCACTGCACTCAAGAGGAGTAAAATTATTTAGACCACAAAATTACTTTAAAAAAAACACGAAAATTTTACTCAAATATTTCGTCAATTTTGATAGAAAGACTGAATTGCGAATTTAAAAAAAATTTTTTACGATAAATCAACGAACCGGACGAGTAAAACTTCATTTCGCGCGATCTTAATAGACCCAACAGTCGTGTAAATTCCAAAGGGCGGAAGCCAGTACGACCCTGGTAATTAGGGAGAGGAGTGCCGGTAATGCAGTTGAAATTACAAAGGGGACGGCTCATTACGGACCCCGATTCGGGTGTCTCTCCTCCCCTTTCGAGCCTTTCTTCTCACGCACTTCATATCGCGGATTATCACCTGTTGCGTCGCCCGAGTTCTCACTTCGTCTCTAGAAATCTAATTGCTCGACACGCGGAACTGAATCCCATGCTCCGTATTGGTTGAGAGTCAAATGCTATTCGGGTATTTATAAAGTTTTACTTTCTTACGCACTATTTATTATCAATTATTGATTTTTAAACTAAGCATCAGATGAATTTTGGTAACAATATTACGCAATATTAACTGCGCATGATATAATATCCTTTGGACAAGATCGATTTGTTGAATCAGTCAAATTCTTAGAAATTAATTGAATTATGAAAAATGTGCTTGCGATAATGTTATCGTTTAATAAAAAAAGTCAGATTTATTTTGAACTAATACTTTTTGTTATTGCGCTTTTGATGTTTTTTTTTTTTTTTTTTTTTTCAAAATATCTATCAGTATTACACAGAAAATATTTAGTATCGTACATAAAAAAGTTGACTATACGCACAAAAAGAAAGTTTTTTTAATTATTCTAAAGTAAAAGATGTATTCAGAAAAAATTCATTCCAAGTTCATAATTAAAAAACAAAAATTTGATAGAAATTTTGGGTATTTAAATTATACGGACGGGAAAATAGAATAGTTTGGGTGAATCGAATTTCTCACACTTTGTTTATCTATAAATCTTTTTATGCATAAGATTATTGAAAGTATGTAACTGTCGTATAGTCTCTATTATAAAAAGTTTTTTACTTAAAAATTGTTAAAAATTTTTTATAAACATAAGGAACCAAAAAATAAATTAGCGACAGAAAATTATCAAATTAAGACTAACAAAAAGATTTAAATCGTGAGTTGGCTTTGAATAATAAGCATATAAATATATTATATTAGATGAAGATATTGATTGATTGTTTAGTCTTTTCGTTTGAAAAATATTCTATTCACGTTTGATGAAAGTGACTATATTGGAATAAAATAAATAACTGTTATAAGAATAAAAATAATTTGTAAAAAAAACTCATCGTTTAAAATTTTTTTTTTGATAAGCTTACCAGGCACATGTATTTTATTAAGAGTAGGTGGTGTGAAGGACGATCTAATTTTGTAAATAAAAAGTTTCGTAATATTGGAAGTCATGGGTTTACAGGAGTCGAGTGTTTCGAAATCAGGTGTACTCTTCATGGAGACTACTTCAGCTAGCTTTGTTGTTCAACATTTTAGTATTCCTAGTTCCTCGGTCCTCCAAAACTACGAAACTTTCTAAACATATCTAGATTCGTAAAGCGATAATTCGCATCGAATTGTTAAACTTGAATACTTGTCGAAGAATCATAAAAGCAAAAAATATTGAAGTTTAAGTAGAAAATGAGAAGGCTAATTTTTTCACCATGTTTAAAAATAAGAAATTGAAGTTTTTTTATAAGTATGAATTTGCAGAATCATGTATGAAAACAATTGGCCGCATACTTTTTAGATCACAAACATCAAACGCGAATCATTACTAGACGCAATTTGTTATGAGAAACTTGTCTTTGCATTTAGGGATGAATAAAAAATATTTATGGTTGAAAGTTGGATATGACTGTTGATCGTTGATGATTGATGTAAAGTAAATCAGCTAATTCAGTTTCAAGCGAACCTCACCGTTCATGTAAATAAAGAAAAAAAAAAAAAAACAAACAAACCCCCGCTAGTTTATCTGTAATAAAAAAGTCTCATAAATTCAACGAAGAGCAAATAGCGCCTCGCACACTGTACAATAAAATAGCGCGCAAAATAACAATAAAAAAGGCAAAGAAAAGTTGTGTGATTTGTGGATCGCCGGTTATATAAAAAAAATAATAATAATAAAAAAAAAAAAATACCGACAACTAATTAAGTAAAAAATTATGTATATTGAGTAAAAAAAAATGCTACAGCGCAATGTAATGTTAACTTGTATAAGCGAAAGAATGCGAGTGCACGTAAATTGAATAGAAAAAAAAGTTATTAAATAAATATATATATATGAGGCATGGTGTACCGAGTGAAAAGTCATCGGCGTGCTACATGCGATTGACGAGCGAGATATACTTGTGTATGAAGCTTCGAAAAATGAAATAACGTGTGGACGGCAACTCGTACGAGAGATATTATATATACATATGATATTAAATTCGCCGAGGACGCGTCAACTTGCTGATATCTGGACGAAAAAAAAATATACATATGATTATATATATATATAGCTAAATAAAAGGATATTAATGTAATATCTCTTGAGTTTTCATTTATTTTAATGGCGTGAATAATTACCCCTCGAAAAACCAGCCTCCTCGCATGATTAAAAAACTTTTTTTGTTATGAATTTTCCTAATTTTCAAACTTTTGTGCGAAACAAAAATAATAATACCAAAAAATAAAAAATTCTCTGAAGTACCTTTTTTCAAAATTAAATAAAAATTCACGTTTTGGAAGTGAAAATTTTTCAATATTCCCGAGCGTTCATCATCGACACTTAGCATCCAGAAACCATAACCACTTCCCTCCCTTTAGCGTAAAAATATTCATAGCCTCCCGACACCCAATTTCCATAAATCGCTACTGCCGAACACCATGCCGGGCTTATTAAGATAAGCAAATGTCAATGGAATCCAGTATATGCACGTAAGTACAAAGAAGCACGGTTTGTTCAACTCCTCGAGCGACTAGAGTGGACGCAGCGGCGTCGATGACCATCGAAATTAATGAGCCGAGCGCGTTTCGTACGTGACGTTCGCACCGCAAAGGCTTTTCGTGACGAGAGACCAGAGCGCTTGTTGACGTTGGCTTGATCGAGGGATTTTCGATGGTCGCTGCGATTAGAGCACACGGTAAGTACCCCACGGGCGCGCGTGATATTTGATTGAATTGCTACTATGTATCAACAAGTTGATTACTTTTTTTTTTACTCTGCTGTTTCAATACCGAGAATCGTGGTTTATTGGTTTAATTTTTTATCAAATTCTGAGCGAACGAAATTTTTTTTTTTTTTGAAATTACATTGAATGCAGTCATTAAATCAGTCAGATGGAAACGGATGCTGTTTTAGCAGTTCAGAAATAGTCTGATTTGATTATCTATATTTTAAACTGGAAATACATCATTCAAAATTATTAAAGTTAAACAAGAAATTTTGACACTTTTTATGATGACAAAAATTAAAATTTATCATAAAACACAAATTGAAAAATCTAGACAAAACTCTTACTAGGTACCAGTGGAAAAATACAAATTTGGTCAGACAATTCGAATAACTTTCTGCCGACTAAATTTTTAATTTACCAACGCACTATGAAAAAACTCGTTGGTAAAAAAAAAAAAAGAGAGAAAGGAAGAAACAAAACACAACGAGAATTAACGTTGAACTCGAGGAAAAGTAAGTTGCCCTCATAAAAGCCAAACTATTCTCGAAATGAAATTACTCCCGGTTTTCTGGTTCGAAAAGAAAGAAACATCAAACCCTAAACAAAAAAGGGCGGGGGAGGGTGAGTGCTCTCGAAAAAAAAGGAAGCGCGCAGCTCAAAGATCGAGGAGGATTTCGCGAAGGATTTTCAATCATCCAGTTACAGAGCACCGAGAGAGAGAGTGCGCGCCGTATAAACTTTATCTGTATCGAGTATCGGGAGCGAGGAAACGGCTGCTTGTTTGACGCCGAAGTTTATCGTTGCGGTGCGCCAAGATAAAGGAAAAAAGGGCCGCGAGGAAGTATAAAGAGAATTCCTTTTCGCGAAAACTTTACCGATATTCATATGCTCGCGCGCGGCAGTATCAAAAATTCCGGCCGAATATTTGCGCAAAGGCTTTTTTTTCGTTCGCTTTTGCAGCAGGCTTCGGACGACGACGTTTGATAATGAAAAATGCGGGAGGAGGAAGATGCAGGTATGTTTTTTTTTTTTTTTTTTTTTGTTACGCCGGGAATATTGCGCCGAACAGAGACTGCGTTTGAGAATTTATTCGTTGACCTATATTTCTTGGAAAATTGAAGCCAGCGGGGGAAGACCCCGAGGCAGAGCCACTTTGGCGCAAGCTGCGCTCGGGGCTCTTTGATGCGCGCTATATTGGAATGATGATTTAGTGTTTTTGATTGCCCCGACCGATCATTGATCTCCCGCCTCTGCTTGGCAGCTTATCTTTTACGTTATTTCATGTGCATGGTTTCTTGGAGACTTTTCTACTCCTCTTTTTTCTTTGATTATTTACCGCACTTTGAGGTTTTTGTGATGTCGGAAATGAAAAAATAGAAGCTAATGGCAGGGTAAATATTTTTTCTAGTTTTTGAATTAAAATTTTTAGCGTAAACAATCTCGAATGTTAATGAATTGAAGCAATGAAATAGTTTTTTATTAATTGATATTTAAACTTTCAAAAATTTGCAGCATTGCACGATATGGTAATTTTTAAAACTAGTGAAAAGACTGATAAAAAATTATTTGTTTAAAAAAAGTTTTTAATTAATTTGAAGTTATTCAATGTTAATTTAGTTTATTGAATTTTTTGAACTGTGTTTAGATTTTTAATTTTTTGCAAGAGCTAGATATGTAACTTAAAATCGAGTTTTGAACTATGTAAAGTTTATCGGTTACATCATTATACTTTATCGGTACAAAGTTTGATTTGTTTTTAACTTTATAATCGTCGTTAATGAATCGAACTGCACGTTCAAATTCAATTTTCGCAAAAAGCACTTGTATAAAACGGTTAATGTAAATTCAAAAATTGAGTTAACAAGCTTCCAACACTAATTTCGTTAAAACACTGGTGCAATTATATGCTGATTACGCTAATTACAGACAACTACGATAACTAAACAGAAAAATTTGTAAACATAAAAAAGTCACACCAACACTCGTAGTTAAACGCAAAAAAAATCGAGCAAATTCCACATCAAATCCAAGTGGCGGTGACACTTAAAAACGTCCATAACCGCGAACCGCGCGCGTGTCAGGGCGGGCACACGCATTCCGTGAATTCCCGGCGTTAACCAGGGGGGCAAGAGACAAAAGCTGTCGTCCTTTTCCTCCCCCTTCCGCTTTGTTTTTCCACTTTTATTTTTTCTCTCTTTTCTCTAACCGCGCGTTTATCCAGCTTCGGAGTAGGGAAGATCGGCTTTTGAGAAAGGGTCAGGAAGTTGCGGCCGGAGGGAACAATGCCGGGAAGACACCGGGAATTCGATGATTAAATGGAGCAACGACGAGGCTTTGGTACCACGGACTGTCCCCTCTACCCGAGCACCCGAGCGCGTTACTTCCGTTTGCTTAAGTAAATAGACTTCTCGTGTGTACTCGAGGCTTTCGGAATTGTAGAATTGGCCGGTTGTTGATTTTTACCCTCTTTTGTGCGGACTTACTTCAATTAATCCATTACACGAATCTTTTGACCCCGGCTAATTTGTAAAAACTTTTTTTTTTTTTTTCTTTCCTTTTGTCTGAGCTTTTTCAAGACGATTGAAATTTTTATGAAACACCGTCTTGATTTTAAATCTGTTGCAAAATTAAAGTTTGGAAACAATTTTTAGATACTTTCTTTGAAAATCTGAACTAAAGAGCTGAAATTTTCAAAGCTACCGAGTCTGGTTTAATTTTTTTATAAAGTCAACTTACCATTAATTTTATTTTGTTGCTTTTTCTTGATGAACTCAACGTAATTTTGCAACTCTCCCAGCGTGAATGTTCCCAACGTTTCAAAATCTATTTCTATCTCGTTGGTGTCTAAATCTGGTCTTCTCAACGACGGTTCGAGAGCGAGACACTTGTGAACTATTCGACCCAATTCATCACCTGGTAGTTTATTGATATCAGATCTAAGCTGGTATTTCTCTTCCTTGGTCATGAAGTCAACTAAAACATTTTAAAAATGAAAAATTTGAATTTAGATTTGTACAGTTAGCGATAATTAATTTTTGTATATTATTTGGACGATAGAAGAAGAAAGAACATAGCAGCAGCGTCGGCAGGGGGTTCAGATAAAAAAATTAAGTAAAATTTGAATAAAAAACGTGTGAGTATGAGAACTCAACTCGTTAATTTGTAAATAAATTTATCATAATTTTGAACTTATTAAAAGTTAAAACCAAACCATGTGAAGGATTTTGTAAAAATAAAAATATTAATTTAGTATTCAAGTCCTAAATATGACTCACCGAAGGTAGCCGAAACGTTGATTTTCTTACAAAAAGTAACAAAGAGTTTTTATTTATACCTTACTCCTTTTATTTAACCGGAGAAGTCGAAAACATCCAATTAAATTTATATTATTATTAGACGTAAAAAAACCCAAGATATTTTAGTATTAAAATATTTATACGAAACTTCGACTATCTTATAAACAGTAACAATGTGTGTTTTTATTTTCTCATTTCTTAGTCTAAAGAGGTCGTAAACATCCAATGAAATAAAAGAAATTTCTTTTCTGGTATAAGGTTTAACCTAAGTCACCAATGAACGAGCTTGTACACCAGAAAACTAGAACGTTCTGAACACTTATTTAACAGTAAATAAATATAGTTACTGCAGCTTCATTTATAATTAAAAATGGACAAACGAAATTTCGAAAAATCTAAACCCGCGCACTTAGCCACCGGTATAAAAGTTAAGCGGTCAGGAGCAGCTCGACCAAGCAGTCAATATTCAAAGTTGTGGCTAGGACGACAATTAGGGAAGCGCGGCTGTGCAGCCCGTCGTTAATTAATCTAATCGAAGAGCGGTAAAGCCTCTCTCTCGCTCTCTCGCTCTCTCTTTGTTTCCGGGGCACCACCGCGCGGTATTATTAATCAAGGCCCGTCCACCATGATAGCGCCCGAAATAATATTACCGAAATAATATTATACTCCGATGGATTGAATCTTCGGTTAATATTGGCCGCTCGACCAGTGAAAGAAAACTTTGATGCCTGCGCTACCTCATTATCCTGTAGATTTATAGTTAAAATAACAAAACGTTTATTAAATGTGTGATTTACAATGACGCGAGTGGAATCCAATTATGGACTGGTTCAATGGTACGTCGTTAATGTATCGGTAATCGTCAAATCTCTCAAATCAATGGATGCGCGCGGGAATATGTGGCGACGGAATGAATGAGGACGCGTGCGGTAACACTGCATTGAAGGTTTTATCTGATGTGGATTGCGATAAAACAGTGAAATGAACCAGACATTGAAACTTGATTTTTTTTAATTTAAAATGATTTCTACGAATCAAAAGAAGAGAGATCATTTTCACATAGCAAGAGTTCATTTATTTAAAAAAAAAAATTATGGAATGTAGAAAATTTTCACTTTTATAAATATGAAATTTAATTTGAATATTCAGTTGGTAAATTAGTTGAAAACTTTTAATGTAATTCACAGAAATTTAATTTTGATAATTATGTAAATTGAAGTTACGAAATGGTTACGACGGACGACCATGTGTTTTAATGTGCGGGAGAGTGAAATTATTATGGAAAACATTCAACTAATTTAATAGAATTACCATTCGTAAAATAGTCGATAAAACCCCCAGTTAAACAAAACATGAATTCGTCCCATGGCAATATTCGAATTGATCGTTAAATTTATAAGCAGCGATGTAATAGAGCCGGCTAAAATCTTTTGATGACGCGTTCAACAAAAAAAGTTTTCGAATAAATTTAAACTTGTAAGTAAAAAGTATTTTTAATTGAAAGATAATGAACTATAAAAAATATATATTTTATTGTATCTTGGAGCCAAACTGACCATATAATGATGATGTACGTAAAAATCTACGAAACATGTCAGTTTTTATTTTAAATGAAAGAACGTGCATGAAAGAGTCATGTTTTCCATTACTCAGGCACATTCTCGAAGAAAAAAAACGTTCACGTTAAATCATCATCGCACAAGATAGAAAACACGGAGATAAAAAAGGGTATGCACCACGCAGGCAAAGAATAAAACGTCCATGGAAAAAAGGGAGTAAGGGTAGTGAAAAAAAGAGAAAAAAAAAACTTGGTCCCTGGTAGCCCCGGCACTACGGAATATCTGCAGATGCGCTCGTAAAAGCCGGCGAGCGACGTCGGAGGAGGACCATAAAACGGTTAGTTGAGCTAGACGCGAGGGCCATCAACCATTCCTTACACGGTCTAATTCCTTCTTCTCGTTCCTCGAGGGCTAAGTGCGCCAGCTGCAGCGGACTCTCGACGACGACGTGTCTACTCAGGGTGTATCAAGAGTGATGCTATTTTATTATTATTATTTTTTTTTTCTCCCACACCTTTTTTTTACCCCGGAGAGGCTAAACAGCAAGGCGTAAGTGTCGCACGCGTTTTGAGCTCGAGAGCTTTCAATTTGTTTCTAAGCTTCTTTATGGCTGCCCCCGTTTTCGTAAATTTTTTTTTTTTCTTTTTATATGTACCGGCTTGGTTACTTTAGGGTAGAAGCATGATTTTTTATGTTGCCAGTGGTTCGAGTACGTGTTGCGTCAGACAAGAGATGAGTATGTGTTTCATCTGAAATTTACAGAAAAGGCATATTTAATTTTGAACATTGCAGTAACCAGAATAATAAATATTAAGTCATTTAGAAAAAATAACTGTTTTTAAGTCCAAAGTTTTTGATCAAGGTAGTCTATAAGAACAAAGATTTTTGAAATCTGCAAGTTAAAAAAAAAATTTTTTTAATAATCATAAGATCTTATGATTATTTGTTGTAGGACGGTCAATAAAAAGATTTATCTAGTAAATTAAAAAAAAATTTCATTATTTTTTTCTTTGAAGTACATATTTTGATTTACACTTTAAGTTATTACTCCAGTTAACAATTGGCACTTACTTTTCTATGCTAGCAAAAGAGTAACTACTACTGTAAGTACTTAATAAAAATATTTTTATTTCAGTACATAGAAAAAACTAATTCGAAAAATTCACTCAAACTTTAATGTAAGTATTTCCTGTTTTAAAAATGTAGCAGGCAGGTTCTAACTCTATCTTCTAATATATTTGGTCTGCTCTAAATTTTTATGTTCCAAACTTATACATTCTATCTACTTGTAAATAATAAGTTAAAATCACTAAAGTAAACAATAACTTTAAAAGATACCTACTCTTCAAGATTTTTTAAAAATTTAGTTAAATTAATTTTTTTAAACTAGTATAGAATAAATTATTTGCATGATAAAAATATGGTCGAGCTAGCTCATAGTATATAATTTATCGAGTATTAACCGGCCTCGTATGAGCCACGCATTTGTACGTCTGTCGCGGAAATTTAAATGTCCTGAAGCGCATAATTACTCATCGTGACACGGGGCTTTCAGAGGGAACTGGAAAATACCCATGGAGAGAACACACCGAGCCCGAGACAGTCGGGAATTAACGATACTCGCTGCTGTACCCACGGCTTTTATGTGACCGTTGCATCTTTTTTGATTCATCGTTTCTCTACGAATTGAATTATTTCCAGGGTTAATCTAAATTGCTTCCCTAGAAATGGAAAAGCCAAATTTGAAACCAATTTAACCCCACGGGGTAAAAAAGATGCATCACTTTTTACGTCACCGCATGTGGTTCTTACTTTTTTTTTATTGCTTTCTTTTTCCATTACCCAGTCGATGCTAATCTGTGAAATTGAATAATAAAGTTAAACCGGAGCTTTTTTAATTTCACTGTTTCAACACAAATTTTTTCATGTTTCTTTGATAAGTTGGTTGGAGATTATTTTTAAATTTGACGTAAGGTTTATAAAAAAAGTCTAATTTTATGCTGGTCATTTGAAATGACTTTTTTTTTTTTTTTTTTTTTTTTTTTGTCCAACCGCAACTTTAAACGAAATTCTTCAAATTAGTCCAGAGTACTAAAATTAATAGTAAAAATGAAAACATGACGGGCTTTTTTAAAAAGCGTGAAATTTTTCATGTGCGCTATTTAAAAAAAAATGTGAAAATATACACCACAAAAAATCACGCACGCGTTTATATTAAAGAACCTGAAAGTCTGTAAAGTGTCCCTCCTTTGAAGGAATATGTTTTGTAAAACTCAAGCAATGCAATCTTTTTACATAAAGCGACCTTTTTTAGTAATGTACCGTAGATTATGTTTTGAAAACCAACTTTTAATTTTAAAGTCAAAATGGATAGAATCAGGGTCATTCGTATTTAATTATACGAGCTATAGGCTCATTACATTTATTCTATTTATTTTGTAATTATATTATTATTTTTATCATTTTAAAGCTTCAATGTTAGAAATATTAGAGGATTGATGAAATAAAATTGTAAAACTAATTTGTTCTATTATTCTTGTTGAAGATTCTTCCTGTTAAGGATTATTCAATAAATTGAACTCGAAGGTAGTGAAGAAAAATAAATGTTTTTTGATCAATATACATATAAAAGAGGACCGTCCGACTCCTACAGCAAAGTACAGATGAAACTAATACGTGACTTAATTTCAAAACAATTTTCTAAACGTCTCCGACTGACTTCTTTCTGTTCGACGTACAGGATTTACGATAATACATTGATAACTTATAACTTATATAATATATAAGTGCTTAATGCAGAGTTTTTATAAATTTCAATAATTCTGTTATAAATTAATTGAAAAGAAACTAGAATTATTAATTTGTTGATACTAGAAATTGTAATTTTATTAGTTTATTTAAGAAAGGTAGATCGCAATATTTAAAATTTAATATAGTTGTTTATAAAATGTACATAAATTAATTATGTATTAAAGGACATATAATGTCTGTTGATAAAGAAAGAAATAAATAGCAAAAAAAAAGTCAATTGACTAGTTTTATTACCTATTCATTTCTTATAACAACTATGTATCTCACCTATTTATTAATTTGAAACAAATTTTTTTAATTCATAGATTTAGGAAATCATAGGAGATTTCAAAAAATACAGGTCAGACCAATTGTAAGTTTTACATTAAATTTAAATCATTTTTAAACAGTTTACCAGCACTTAATTTGAATGGAAGAAAATAATTTCGATGAATAAAAATCTTAATGAATAACCACTTGAAAAAGCGTATAAACGGGATTTTCAGTGCACCATCTCGACAAAATTATAAAAAACTAATTTTTAAACACTCGAAAAAGGGGGGGGGGCGGGGGTGGAGAAAGAAAAATTCACTTAAAAAGTTTGAGAACGCACACACGTCCATGCAGGCCAGAGGTAAAAAATTAATATAAATTCCTGGCTTTTAATCCTCTCGACAATCCAAGCCACGAAAATTCGAGAGCCCCGGTGCTTTTACACGCTGCCGGAAAAGCGAAGTACACGATCCTCCTCCTCCTCTCCTCCACCGCCGCAGTGCCTGACCGCGCGCTTGCCACTCGTTAATGGATATTGCCGCCGCGGCCTGCACTTTACCCCCCCCCCCCTCTTTCTCCTTCGCCTACCTATATACAGTACCTCGCGTTTTGGATAAATTAGAAAAAAAAGGGAGAAAAAAGAGCGAGAGAGAAACGCCTTTTCATCATTTTTATCTACCTACTTCCTCGAGAAGGGACTCGTATTTGCATGACAAACGCGAGTCTTTTTCGCGGGGATTCTGTAGACTCACCCTCTTTCCCTGGTGTTACTTTAATTCTCGAAGACGAGGGGTAATTGCGGTATCAACGCTTACACGAGGGCTAAAGGAAGAAGACTCGAAAGACGTGCTAATTCTGGAAGGGATGTAATGAAGTTATGTGAAGACGAAATTTTATTGCAAAAAGTTTATTACGCAAAGAAATGAAGCTCACTGCAACGTCATCGATTTAAAAAACTTTTTTTTAGGCATACATTCTCAGTCCCTCTGGCTTGATTTGTAATCTGAATGATGAGAAATCATTAATAATAAACTTTTTCCGGATTATTTTTATCCCGACGATATTAAACATAAAAATTTCCTAGTTATATATTTACATCTGAATCTTCGTTATTTTTGAAATTTTTGAATAATTCAACTAGTATGACTTTATCCAATATTACCCGAATGAATTCAGACCAAAAAATACTGAGACATTATTTAAAATCAAAATTGTGTTAGCCGGTTGTCTCATTTCATTCAATATTAGTGATTCAATAGCTTACAATAGCTTTCTTATTTTATAGTCGAAAATGTGGATAATTTATTTAACAATTTACGTTCTCTTATAAATTCAAAATAAAAAATCAACCAATCAATTCTTTTTTTATTTATTTTACCTTTTTAACATAGTGTTCAATTCAATATTCATGGTATTAACGAAAAAAGAGAGAAAATAAGCCTCCAGCCATATTTAATTTGATTTAACGTTCCCAATTTCCTGATTTCTTATGTATGAAGAAAAAAAAGATTATACTAGCTTGTTTTATCATCTAAACTCAATTGATTTGAGTCTTCACTCGCTTGGTCAGATCGCTGGTCGTTGAAAAATTCATTTTTTTCAGATTTATTTTCAACCTTTCGCTTCTGTTATAAAAGAATAAAATAATTTTCTCAATCTACTTATAGCACTTACCACTATCTTCAGAAACTTCAATTTTCGGTTCAACCGTATTCTGAGACGTTGTTTCTTAGTTTTGGTTGTTGTTTGGAGGTGGCGGCAAGGTCAAGTAAACTTGGGTAGGTCCCAGTACACTTTGTTTGCTATCGGCTTGATGGGCTTTTAGAAGCTGTTTTTTTACTTGTATATGGACCAATTCCAGTTGACATGGATTGAAATCGGTATTCTGAATCCCTTGCAAAACCAGCCGAGGTCCACATTTGGTAAAAATTACCTAAACGGTGACACATTTGTTAATGGTCCCGGTTGGTTGACCATCCAAAAGCGATGCTTCAGATATACCATTTTGAGATGGTTGAGTTGACTGTTTAAGCAAGGACTTTTGATAATCATCATCTTCATCTTCCGAATGAGTTTCTGAATCAGATGACGAGAATGTTTCAAAGTCGGAAGTTGCAGTTATTTCTGAATCAAAGGTTGACAATCGCGTTTTTTCATCATAAGGAGTGCCTCAATCTTCAACGTTTTCTGGCGAACTGGGAGAATCGTTGATTAAGAAACAGTGCTGGACTTTTTTTGCAGGGTTCATAGTTTGTTTGAGTGATTGTCGGAACTTGCCGTTAACAGCCCTGAAAAATTAACTAAAATTTTTTTTTTATTCTTACCATGCAAATCTTGAAATGACTGTCATCTATATTGAGATTAAAAGAAAATTGTTGAATATTTATATGCTGATAGATAATAAACGAAGTTGCAAGGATGATCTCCAGGTATACCCGTCATTGACACCCTGCTCGTCTGGGTACGATACGCCGTCCAAAGTATCCGAAAATTCATGTCTTCATCGAGGAAATTTTAAAAAATCCTCGAAGATGATGTCCGGGTATACCCGTCATCGACACCCTGGTCGTCCGGGCTTACCTCATCTGCGACCTTACATCTAACCCGGGTCTGCAGCGGTGTATAATATATAATAATCTTTATATGATTAGCACATCTCACGAGGATAATCTCTAAGATTTTCAACCTATATATTTATTGAAAAGTACAATTTTGAAACGGAGATTTAAGAAACTCCTCGGCGCCCACGTCCTCCACTAATCTGGTCAGTTCCGCGCACGGACTCATACTTCCTCTCCTTTATAATTCAGTCATCTATTTCGATAAACAACTTTCCAACCACTTTTTTAGCCAACCCAACGATAGATCGATACAAGCTAGCTTTAAAGCACATTCTCTACGCGCGCGACTGCGAGGAATGGATCTCCCGAGCAACAGCTCAAGATCTCGAACTTATCCCGCGGCCCTTACTATCTGTACTACCTGGATTACTTGGCTGAATGTACTTTCATATGCGAGGCACACATACACACGCTAGCTCATGAGACACTCACTTTACCCACTAGGAATTAACGCATCCAGCTTTCGATCCGGATTTCTAAGGACAGAGGAGAAGATGCGGACGAGAAAAAAGAGGCTGTGAAAAATGAATTTTAAGTTTGAATTCTAATTTGTGATCCAAGAACTGAGAGTTAATCATGTTATTGCGAGCATAATCCTGATTACCTTTGTGAACTAAACATATGTATATTTATAATTATTTATTATATTTATTAAAGTTTATTCCACCAAATATTATTCTACCTGTTATAAACGTACACTATATATATATCTCTGCATACTGTAGAACATCTTGTACTACCACGAACGTGGCAGGGTCTTACCCTACGTTCGAAAATATTAATAAATCAATCAATTAATCAAAAAAAAAATAGGAGAAACTCCTATTTTTCGAAATTGGAGAATCTCCATTTTTTTTTGTCGAATTTCATCAATTATTAGTGGAATCTCCTATTTATTTTTCTCCGTGTAGTTTAGGAGCGCAGATAAGAACAATCAGTTTGTAGCTTATAAAAATTTCACAAAAACAATTAAAAATTTACTTAAAACTAAAAATACTATTCATGCTGTAGTCACGTAATATCATAAAATAACATAAAACTTAGATTAAATCATATTCTATGTATACTGTATGGTTATACTTTTAAACTCTTCTTAAGGTAGAAATCTATCTTAACTGTATGTGTATGTATACCAGTCCTGTGGTTTTTATCATAGACAGATTTTACAGTACACTTTTTGGTCCATAAAAAAAGTATAATCGTGAAAATACATCATCATTCTACTGAAGTCTCATTTCAGAGCTATGGCAATACCAAAGAAGCTTTATCCGACAGCAAAGAAATTCACTTGGTACAAAAGAAGCTGGCCCGCCCAAAGAGAAAAAAAATCCGCTTATGTAAGTTATAAAAAAAGGGCCTCAGCAGCGCGCAATTGTACTTAGCGTATAAAAATTCAAATTTCAAAACAGATAAGTCACGCGTGCGTTTCTTTTTATCCCAACCTCGTTAGCCCTCCAAAAGGAAAAAAAAATAGGGGGTGGGAGGTAGCGGAGAGAGAATAAAGAAACGCGGTGCACGGGCAGAATTGCTCGGCGCAGAACGAGCCGAATAAATTGCCCGATGAAATTTGCATATTAGCGCGTATACTCTGCACTGAGGAGGAGGGGGGACGGACGAAGAAGCCGAAAAGCCCTCGGCTTGTTCCTCGTCCGCCCCTTTCGTGTCGGCAGGGGAAGAGGTAGGAAGGCACAACCTTACCCGGGAGGCTGCACCCTGACCGGCAACCTGCAGACGAACGAAATTTTGAGAGTAACAAACTCGATTGACGACTCAGCAAAAGGAAAATCTAGCTCCTTTTTTTCTGAGAACAAGCAGAGAATTTTCAAAAGACGCGAGCTTGCAAGCTCGTTTGCGAATCTAAATTTATCCGGAAGCCAAACTTTAAGTGATTGATGAGCCAACGGTAGTGGGAGATGGAATGGCGCACGTGGTTTCATGTATCGCATGACCGGGACCATCCCCGCCTTCCTTGTACTTTCGGGCAAATTGACGGTGTCGTGTGATTAATTGTAATTAGTGATCGCGCCGCGTTTGGCTAACCGTAGCTCTTCAGCGTGGTAATCTTAGAGGCGTAATTTAGCCCGTAAACGGTATCTCAAATTAACTGATTGAAAATAGTTACATTGAAAAACAGTAATTTCAATACTTATAATGATGACAAATTTACGAAATTTCACTTTTAAAAACTATTAAAAATTTCAAGATTAAAATAGTAGCAGGAACTGTTGCATTTTCTACAAACATCTCATGCATGGACCATAAATTAATTGAAATAACTATCGAAATTCAAGTAAAAAATGACTTTTATGTTGTGTTTTTTTTGGTAATTTTTAAGTAAAACTTTGTTAAAATGAAATCTTGAGCTCTAAATCCGAAGCAATAATCCCTTCGACCTTCATTTAAAATTCAGTTGACCAATTATTTTTCAATTTCGGTTTAACCCTGCAGAGTCAACTGAATGATGCACCAAGGGAGATTACTTTATAAGACGAATAAAACAGCCCCGCGCAATATCTTTTATACGAAGTGCACGTCAAGGCGGCGCAGCGGGTCTTTCGAGGAGACTTCTTTTTTCTTTAGAGACGACGACGCTGGAGTATCGGTCAACAAGCTCGAGACCCTCCTCGAGTAGCCAATAAGCCGCGGCTTCGACGATTATTCGCAATAAGGAGACCACCGAGCGCATCCTTATAATATTCTCGACCCTCGAGAAGTTTTACCGAAGACTTATGGACAAACATAACCTTAAATTAAGCTCTAGGAGATGCATGAGGATCCCCCCTTTCCCTCTCCAACCCTTACTTCTTGTTCTTCTTTTAAACTCCTCTACGCTTAAATATTATGCATTTTTTTCTGCTCCTTTTGTTGGAATATGAATTTCAATTTTACCGCGGATGTGCGAGAAGTGGGTCGGGGAGAATTTTAATTACCCGTATTTAATGGAGTTTTCTTTTAATTAATTTGAATTGTATGAAACGATGGGGGGGGGGGGGGCGAGACTCGTGTATACGCACCGTACCGAGATCGGTTTCGCAAAATTAAACAATTACAGGGGTACTTTTACTTCGTCCGGGTTTTCAGTCTTTTAACACGACTTTTCATTTCCTTCTCTTCTGCTTTATTTGTATTGTAAAATTAAATTTTTTTTGTGAGTTTAACTAAAAACTTATTAGCAAAATTTTTTACGATCGAATTGCACGTTTCAATCTAAAATTTGTTTTGAACCACTATCGGAAATTATTTATTAACGCATATACATGAAATCATGAAAAATTAAAGCTTGAAATATTTGAAATAAGCCACAATTGCTTATAGTTTTAAAAAATTTGTCTTCAAATAGATTCAATAAAATAAATTAAACTAATAATTCAAACCATCAAATTACTATATATTTTACTTTACATCTTTTTCATAAAATAGTGTTTATTTGGAGATATATTTTTTAATTAATTAAAAATTATTTCAAAATTTTGATGTTTTGAGTTATGCGGAATACGTAAAAGATGATCTAAAATTAACGTCAGAAGTGAGCCATCACTAATTCAGCTCAAATCGACTTCGGAAAAGATTTAAAATACGTTTTTTGTTTTGATCGATTTTCAAAAGTAGCGTTTTTAGCTTTTTCTGTTCTTCCGAAAAATAGATTTTTACTTGAGTTATATTACTCTCGCCTGGAAGTAACTTCTTAAAAAAATTTGACAAATTTTAAAACCAGCCAGATTCACTTTTGACTTATTCGAAAGTGCCCAGTACTCGCGCAGCTTTCGTATCGAGTCTGTGGGTGGCAGGTCTATCTTGGTGAAACAGTGGAAAGTGCCAATTCGTCATAAAACAGAAATCGAGCAAGCATAACCTCAAACGGGGGTGGGGTCGAAGCCTGAGGGCGATTTTATTTTACGCCGGGTAAGATTGAATCGCTCCTCGGGGACGTCTTCGACGCTTTGAAGCTAGACGAGCTCGGAGCTGTTTCTCTTTCGCCCCTTGTGAAATCTACGAAAAAAAACGGAAGGAGAGAGAGTCAAAAACAAAAGGAGACGTCGATTCGACAGAAGACATCGGGGGAGTCGAAACATAAGTCACAAACAAACGGGACCACCCGTCTTTTTTTTCTTATATTTTTATTTTGCACCACTACCGTGTTACTTATTTGATTTTTTTTTACCTCCAAGTATTTTTTATATTGCTAAAATTTTATTTTATCGACAAAAATAATAAAAAAAATTTTGAGTGATTTACTATTGGATTTATTACTTTTCAAATGAAATTAACCAAGATTGAAATGGAACAAATGTAATTCTTCCAGGTGAAAGGATCTTATTGAAGGGTACAGCTCAAAAAATGTCTTGAATTTGTTCAAGATATTATATTCACTGGTAATAAAAATAATAAAATATATAAATACGGTGGAGTGACAGTCGATCCTAAATAAAATAAAATTTCAAGCCATCAGCAAAAAGAGTGAATTTTCATTCATGAATAAGTAAATTAAATATAAAGAAAATACTAAAATATTTGTTTCTACAAGATTGAAACTGTATTCTCGTATTAAGAACACAACTATAAAACAGTTTTACTTGATCCATTGAGACAGCGTTTATGATTCAATGGCAATAATACGTATAAGAGGGTGTGTGTAACAAGGGCTTAATTAGATAGGTCCAGTACGTATTCTCAACAAAATGAAGATTATCCAATGAAGACGTAAGCTTCATGTACATCCTAAAAACATACAAAATAATTCATTATAAATCTGTTTATAATGAACTTGACCTACGTCGAGATTTTATTTTTGTTAAAAAATGTGATTAAAATTTTGAGTGCGTTTTATTCAATTAATGTAGTCTTCGATCAAGTTAGGGCTCAAAATATATTTCTCAATATATAAGTGAAACTAAAGGTACTCAAGGTAGGATACTTTTTTATACATACGACTGGTATAACTTTGATATTTTGAATAAATTTAGGAACAATCTAATGAAATTTTAAGCATAGTAAGTATTACTGTTCTTGAAGATCTATTTTTGCGTAAGGGTGAAATTAGGATGGCTGATGACTTTTTTTTAATGAGCTAAAAGCACATCTATTTTTCGGTAGTTGCAAAACTATTGGATAAGATAACTTCTGCTCAGTAAGATTTGAAACTAAAAAGTGCTATGCAGTATAGTTTTTTTACTAAAAAGTATGTGCAATAAACCTTATCGAGATCTGCTACCGATTTAAAGTACCATCTAAAATTTTAGAAGCTGACGATCACGTATATCGTCTTTTAAGCTGCTTTAAAATCACTTTTGACTTATTTATTTAAATTTTTACAATTTTAGAAGAAAACAAACGAGTTTAATTCAATTACTATAATCCTGTAAATAAAATTTAATCGTTTAAACATAGCATACATTTTTGACCGTTAGATATAGAAGCTACATTTTCGGCTCTCAAAAAAAGTAAAAGAAATGTTTAAAAATTATACTGTCAGTCACCGAGGGTAAGAAATAGACAAAATATCACAGCATAATCTCTGGAGTCTCTTCTTGTCCTCATACCAAAAACGTCTCGAAAGAAACCACACTCTCGAGCCAGCAGCGAAGTAAAAAGATTGCAAAAAAAAAAAAAAGAAAAGAAAAGTCGAGAGGGATCATCGTAAGATACATTTTTCCGTACATCCATTCCGAAAGTAAAAAAAAAAAAAGAAAAAAAAAAAAAACATGAAGAAGGAGCCAAACAAACAAAAATTAAGAAGAAATGCTCGAAATCGGAAGTAATCACGAGAAGTGGGCAATCCCTTATATATATAAAAAAAGGGAGCACACACGTACACAAGACAAAACGAAGGACGGAGGTAGGTAGGTAGGTAAAAAAAAAAAAGGGGCATCAACTCGTAGAATGGAAGAATAAAAAAGGTGGACGGGGGGAAGAAAGACTCATCCGATAGACTCTGACGAAGCACTTAGCAATATTAGTAAAGCCTATAGACCAGTCCGGCGTCTGTGTATATAGATGACCAGGTAGCGGGCTTCGCTCTGTTTTTAGCGCCGCGCCGGACGCCGGCATTCATAGCGTCGGTGCCGTACTGGCTGCCGGTTTTCGGGGGGGCAAGACGAGATTATCATCCGCGTTGGTTGTACAGAGCATTCAATTGCTGCGGGGCTGAAAAGCCTGCTCCGGGTTAAGGATGAGGGACTTATGGTTTAACCCCCCCGAGGGATTATACACTGTTGTTTGTTCGGAGCCGACTCTGAGTAATTAGCGAGATTGGTGCATAATTTTATGGAGTGTTTAAGGTTTCATGCTTTAAATGAGTTTTTACGCTTGGAGCTTTAAAGGATAAATAAATTAATTTTTTTCATCATTAATTCCGTTTAATTACTTCTAATTGATTACTGAAAAATTATAAACTCTTTAACAGTTTATATAAAACTAACAGTTTGATAAACTTTGTCTAATACGGTGAGTCGCGCGCATAGATTAGATATAAACGTTCGCTTGTTATTGCAATGTGAAATTCCTTTCATCGTCAGAGTTTTGTATTCGACTCCACAGTTTTCAAATCCTTTTTTTTTTTTTCTCTTCATACAAGTTTTTATGGAACTAATGCCGAAAGACATGGTTTATAATTATTTACAACTTTTAATAATGATATTTTCCCTCTCTTTAATGTAAAATTGATATATTTTTTTACAGGAAATATTCAGTTTTAGATTCATTTCATATGATTATTAAGTTATATCACTTACCTTGCTAGCCAACAACAGCGTTGATAAATTTTGCTTATACTCTTTTTCTTGATAACTTTAAAAAATTTAATAAGAATCGATATTGAAAATAAATAGGTTTATCTGAACCATTGACTGGATATTTCATAGACTCAATCTAATATTTCTCTAGTAACTAGCCATTTAATGGCTATTAAATGGATAACCTAAGTCAAATTTCTTACAGGGCATGGCTAAAGAGTTTTGATGAATAAAATTATAATCAAAATTAATTGCAAATTATGATTCAATATATTAATATCAAGAAATTGAAATTCAAAAATAACCGTGTTATGCGAGTCGTTATTTGCTAGAATCACTCTTCCGAATCGGCCAATGGCGTTAATCATTATGTTAGATTCGACCAATGCTATATCGGCTTCACTTTATCAGCTTCATTTATTAGGCTATTATTTTTTAAGAGGGGGAAATCGTAAACAAAGATAAAAATAAAAATAATTTAGGATAAAAGGAGTGTTTCTTTATTTTTTTAAAACAAAAATTTTAAATATTTATGAAAATTTGCAGAAATCTCCAGAAGAAATGAGGAGAATTTTTTATGAGAAGAATAAAAAAATTAAAAATTAATAAATAAGTTTTACCAAAATAAATCCAAGAAAAAATAAAGAAAAAAAAAATTTTTATTTTATTTTTATAAAAAAATTAAATAAAAAGAAAGCCTAGAATTGATCCATAGGAAGTTACAAAGGTGTAGTGGGTATTTAATTTACAAATTTCGTTTCCTTCAAAGATTATTTTTGTCGGCTTGTGTTATCAAAATACAAATTATTTAATACGATCTTTCAAAATCATAGATTTTTTAAGTTCAACATTTTTTTTTTGAAACATTTGTTCAATTATTATTTTATGTTTTAAAAATAAATTCAGAGATCTTAGTTGATTATTTGTTGTGAAGCTGACTTAAAAAAAAAAAAAAAATACTTATTTATAGTTACTCATTTAGATTACTCAATCTGTTTGTGAGTTGCTTATTCAGTTTTTAAAATTAATGCAAATAATGCATAAAAACTTTAACAAAAATTAAAATAAAATAAAGAAACAGAAAAAAAAACAATAATCTGTGATTTGATGCTAATTATGAGAACGTACAAATCCGTTTTTATAAGAACAACTATTCTTGACATCACGTGAAAAAATTTCATAATAAGCATTTCATCATTCTAGAAACTTTCAAATTTTAGATTTGTTTTGTTTTGATTTTGAAGACGTATATCTTCATTCAAAATATTTTGAGGATTTAAAGCAAAATTTAAAGTTACATTATATAAATATCCTCGTAAATATCCAGATGTTGATTATCATTACTTTTTTAAATTTCTACTCGAATTTCTTTAAAATTATTGAAAATTAAATGAGGACTCGGATCTAAAAACAACCTAAGTCCTCTGGGATTCCTATCTAGTTAGGTTGTTTTTAGATCCGAGTCCTCAAATACACTTCGAGAGAACTTATTCTTCAAAACAAAGGAATTCTGAACTTTAAAGTCTAATTTTCAAAAAGTATTCTTATTAGTTTTTCAGAGTTCTTAAAGTTTTGAAAAATTTAATAAGGATTAAAAACATCAACTGAAGCCACCGTGGCTTCGCAATAATAAAACTTTTCTTCATTTATTCAACGCTCGCTCAAAAAATTTTAAGGAGAATTGAATTGGTGTATGTTTTAAAACCGCAAAGCTTTTGTCGCCAAACATTTTAAGAAAATTTGTCAAGCCCCTGGTCCGTTACTGTAAGGACTATTCATTGACTCAGGTACCTTAAACAAATCGGTGCCACCTGGGGTAACCGCTCCGCCCATAGAAAAACTCCAGGGGTCCTCGCAAAACTACCTACTTAGCGACTTTTCTCCTCTTACAAAAGGAACCTGCAGGTACCCGCTCGTAAATAAAAATTTAAAACGAAATCAAACACATTTATCCAAAAAGCAGTTCCTACTACAACGCTTTAAAACCGGTAAAATTATTCCCACAGAAGGAAAAAGAAAAAATCTCGAAACATCATAATTAAGCGCACAAAGCGCCGATGACGATGAAACAAAGCGTTAAGGGGGGTATAAGAGCCAGAGTAGGGGGGGGGGAGAGAAGGATTAAACACGCGCGCCTATTATACGCCTTACCACACGCGACGACGACGACGACAAAGATGAAAAGGGAGAAGAGGGGAGGTACCAAAACGGCGCGCGCGATACGAGTTCGAAGATCGGCAACGTTGGGTCAGTCTCCCTGTAACAGCGGCAGCATCTCCCCCCACCAGCGCGTCCTCGTCTCCTTCGTCCTTTTAGTCATGCCCGAGCTGCCACTGCCGCACCGAAACCTCAACGCGAGGAAGGACATTTTTTTCAACGTACGGTGGTGAAGTCGTAGTGAACGATCCTGAAGTTTTTTTCAAACAAGTGACTGAGTCGAAGGGCTTATTCTCGGAGCGGTTTTTGCGATTATGGAGCTGTGACCGAGTCCCCGGAGCACGCACCTGTGAGTATCTTCTGGAGCGCTCGATCGAAGAATCGAATGGTGGTTTTGAAGTGTTGGTGATGGTTGTCGTTGGATTCGGAATCTGGGGATTTTTTTGACTTTGTTCTGGGATTTTATTTCGTTTTTTTTTTTAATCATGCGGCTCATTCATACACCGGCCGACATTCCATACCGATGGAGGTGAGTCAAGGCACAGGTGACGGGGGGGGACGCGCGCGCCACCTCAGGATCTCACGGCGGTAGCTTCGAAATAAAATTCGCGCTGGTACCTGCTTTGATTTTTTGATTTCACAGTCCACCTAATATCTTGAGCCTTATCTCGGTTTGAATCTGAGGCGGATTTTTTAAATCATACAGATTTCTTGGTTCTTTTTTTTTTTTGTGGCGCGCGTGTGGGTAAAATTTTGATTTAAAATTTGCATATGTACTTTACTGAGTTAGTCTGGAGTAGTTTTTTTTAGAGTATTTTAACATTTAAGAAAATAAAAATTTTTGTTGTAAAAAAATTTGTGGAAAAAATTGGATGAAATTTTAGTTAAACATAGTTTATCTAAAAAAAAATTAAAAACATGTATATAAGAGTTTAGTTATTAAGTACTTTTGATAAATTTATATCGTTGTAGAGTAGTGATTTTTTTCACAGAAAAAGCTTATCAGCTAAAAGATTCTCTAATGACGTAGATAAGAATCATTTCACGAGTTTGAATTACAGTACTGACCGGTGTATAACCCCCCCCCCCCCCCCCATCCGTGATTTTTGAGACAAATATTAAGAATTTTTTTATACTCATCGTATAATCCCCCCCCTCCCCCCCTCCTGTCAACGTTTGACGACCGTTTAGAAATTTCGAGCCAAATAATATTAATTGTTATCTACAGAAACGATTAAAGTTATTAATATTCTACTGATATTCTTAAAAAAAATTTTTATTTATTATTTAACGTTGGCAACGTTACGTTGCACCTTTTGCTACTTTTGTGCATATTGGCAACAATACAAAAAAGCAAATTACATGAATTTAAAACTATTAAATTATGATATAATACTGTTATATTAGTTTGCGAAATTTCGAATGATTGTATTTTTTATTTGTAACGAGCCCAAAATATTTATTGACATAATAATTATTTACATAATAAATTTTACTTATTTATTTAAATTACGTGATTGTTCCCTTAATTACCTTAAAAACCTCCTTATTTTTGCACCGATCACTACGGTATTTTTGATATTTTTTATTTTTATGTTGACGTTTAATTAAAAACTTTGACTTTGTCCAGGACTCAATAATCAGAGGCTTTTACAAAGTCTATGGCTCCAAATCATCGAATTTTTTTTCCTTTTAATAAACATAAATAAATGCTGTGATCTCAAGCTAGTTTTAAAAGTAAAATATTAACGTGATCTACTTATTATATGTTTCAGGTTTTTTCAAAGCATCTAGCTTTGAAAATAAATTTACAACTTCAACAATGATCTAGTCAATAAAATCAATAAAAACATCCAAATAATTTCAATTGGTGAAAATGTGGTTAGAAAACACAATAAGAAAGTGGTCGTGGATGCTCGGAAAATTCCCTGAAATCATACTATCATCAATTTTTTTAATATCCGTGGCATTCATTACTGTTCCTATCGTATACAATGAAATGCCTGACTTTTCTCATCCTCAAGTTGGATTCGAGGCGAAACACACAAATTTGTCTGGTAAAATAGTGGCATGGTATTTACTAAGAAATGATGACAGTAGAATATTTACAGATAATCCTTTAGAATATTATTACTACCTCGAAAGAGAAAAGAAAGCTGACGAAGACAAAAATAAGAAAAGAAAATCAAAACATCATAATAAGAAAAAAAATAAACCGGAAAACAGAACCAACAAGCACCATGAAAGGTACATTAGAAATGCAATTTACGAAGACAACAAGGTTGAATTCTCAATATCAGATCATCACTTTTTAAATTACACTGGTAACTTTTATTGTGGTCATCCAAACGAAAATTTTGCCAAAGTCGTAGTTACTTCGGAAAACGAGACCCACGATTTATGGTCGCTCGAAGCTCTGATGTTTCAGTGCATGTTGGATATCAGGTTGCGAGAATCAAAATACTTTCCATCCACTTGTGAAACTACTTTGGAACACGAGAATCAATGTTGTCGCAGCTGGTCTCCAGCAAATTACGTAGCCCTTGTGAATAATAAAACTTCATGCTTGGACATTAAAGTGGAAGATATTAAGAGGTTTCAAGACATAGTAAAGGATTGTCTTAAACATTATGTGAACGGTGACTTAATTGCCAACTGCGAGCAAGACTACAAATGTCGTTCTACAGTTAACGAAAGTTGCCTTCGAGGAGATTACATGTATCACTTTCTACACTACGTAGTTGATTATGAATTTTTATCAAACAATACATTCAATGCATCTCTACCAACTGCTATGATTATCTTACCCGTAGCGGCCAGTACTAATAGTTTTGAATATTATAAAGACATTACTCAAATTTCAAATTTTAGTGACGTATACGTATCTGCATTAGACTTTGGATTGAAATACACTCTCTTCGATGAGTTACTTATTACTGACTCCATTTTTCTAGTGTTTGGATTGATTTTTGTAACGTTATGCGTGTACTTCTACACAAGGTCAGTCGTAATAACATTAGGAACGATTTTAAGTATTATTTACAGCCTAGGAGTGTCTTACTTTTGTTACACTTACATTTTCAACATTGGATTTTTTCCTTTTATGAATCTTCTGACTGTGGTCGTAGTGGTTGGCATTGGCTCGGACGACACATTTATCTTTTGTAAGTTTTGGGAAGTTGAAAAAAAAAATGCCTCTCCAGGTGCTGACTTAACACAACTGGTAATGAGAACCATGAAACACGCGGTACCTGCAATGTTCGTTACAACAGTCACTACAGCAGGAGCTTTTGTAGCATCCGTGGTCAGTCAGGTGACAGCCATAGACTGCTTCAGTATTTTTTCAGGATTGACGGTGCTTGTAAATTTTATTTTTATGATTACTTGGTTGCCTGCGTGCGTGATAGTTGCTGAAAAATATGAACTTAAATCGTTTCGACGAATCAATAATGTAATTGAATATGTCAATCCAATCACTGACAAAATTTTGGATGGGATTGCAAAATTGCTTGTTGGTGTCGCACTTTCAGCCAAGTATTTGTGGTTTATTTTTTTCTTATCAATCGGAGTTGGAAGTTTTTTAGTGGTTTTTTGGTATCCGGGTCTAAGATTGCCAGACACTATGGATTTTCAACTCTTCAAAAGTTCACACTTGTTCGAACAGTATGAATTATATTATTCCAAACGTTTTAGATTTGAAAGAGAAAACGTTCATCAGGACAATACCCTTCCTTTGAGATTTGTTTGGGGTGTACATCCAACTGATAATACTCTTTTCCTAGATCCTGATGACAAAGGAAGTTTAGTGTTGGACAGTACTTTTAATTTAAGCAAACCCGAATCTCAATTATGGCTGTTAAATTTCTGCAGTCAATTGAAAAGTCAAAGTTTCTTTAAAGTAACATCAGGATGGTTGCCTAAAAACTGCTTTATCGAGACACTACAAAATTGGATGGCAACACGTTCATGTCGAGATCTTGTTGATGAAAAAATAAATCACAAACCCTGCTGTGAAAAGACTCAATGGCCTTACACTCCAGAAGTATTCAAGTTGTGTACTGCAGTGTATGCAGATGAAATGTACCGTACGCCGCATCACATATATAATTTTCAAGCAATTGCAGCTGGTCCCAAATTTCTTCTTCAAAAAGAAACAGAAATAGAAAAAATTTACAAAGAAGTCGGTGGCGAAGCAGCGATGACCAAATCCGTTTCTGATTTAAAAGCTGTTGTAATCGAATTTGACAGTACCGTCTCGTACACCTTATCTTTTACAGAAATGGATAGGTTTTACAACGAGGTTGAAAGCTGGTTGAAAAACATGCTCAGCACAGCTCCACCGGGGATGAAAAATGGTTGGTTCGTCAGTGACTATGAAGTGAGTAAATTTTACGCGTTGCAGCAGGTGCTTCAAGAGGGTACGTACTGGGCGATAATTGTAGCATTGTTCATATCGTTGATTGTCTTGGGTTGCGTCACCAGTGATATGTCTCTCAGTTTATGTGCCATGACAAGTATAGCTGGCGGTATTATCACAACGGTCGCTTGTACCATTCTGATAGGGTGGAAGCTCAATGTTCTGGAAAGTATCGCTATATCAACTGCCATTGGTCTTGCTACCGACTTTAGTCTGCATTACTCCGTAGGCTACCGAGAAAACGCCGAAGTTAATAAGGTTGGTAGAGCTAGGAGTACTTTGGTTAAATATGGGGGACCAACATTGATGGCTGCACTTACAACGGGTATTGCAGGTGCATTTATGCTCCCTTCAGATGTCTTAGCTTACACACAAATTGGTACCTTTCTTGTTATAGTAATGACAGTCAGCTGGCTTTATGGTACTTTCTTTTTATGCTCAATGCTCGCAATAATGGGTCCGACCAGGTTCAGAAGATACTTCAATTCCAGAAATCCTTTGGTGGAGCAAAACGACAATACGAACGATATAGCACTTGATGAAATACCAAATGATAATATTCAAGAAGTTCAACTTAATGAGATGACAAGCGAAAATTTTCACGATGTACACCACGAAGATATACCTAATGGAAGACAAAACCCTGAGTTGCCTAGGAAAATTGGTTGGGTTGGAGGAGTAGAACAAAACCCTTATTCAGGAGCTGTTGGAATAGAAATAAATAATCATCGTGCTCAATCGCCCGAGAAAGATTTGAAACAATAAAACCATGCCATATTGTGTACAAAAAACTTGTTAAAAAAAATAGTAGTGACTTTAAATTATGTTTGCCCTTTTTTACTGATTTAATGTGATCTCATAGCAGAGATGATAATATTGCAAAAAGTTAAGTACTTACAATGTGCCAGAACTTTTTAAATACAAAGCTTAAAATATTGTGATAAAATAACGGACCAACCGTATAATAATATTATTCAAATTTTATTCTAAGAAAATATATATTCAATACTATTGAGTATAATAAAAATGAAATTCTTAATTGAATGTCCAGTTATTATCAAGTTTAAAGTGAATTTATTCATTTGTAAAATATAAATTTTAATATAAACATTCTTCAGTATAACACTCTTTGTGAATAATATTATTTTTAGCTTTATACTGCGTTAATAACTGTAAATAATTTCTAAACATGTAAAAAAATAAGAAAATTCAAATATTGTAAGTGTAAATTTTTCGGACTCAGATTTTTTATAATTATATCGTGTGATTTTTATTTTAGCAATAATTTATAAAATTAGCGCAACATATTTGTATAAAATTGTAAAATATTATTTTTTATTAGTTTGATTTAGTAACGTAATACTTTTGTAAATAAATTAATTAATACTAGCTCTTCTGAGCGCGCTTCAAGCGCGCATAGGAAAAAACAATAAGAGTAACCTCAAAATGTACTTTTCGAATATTTTAAAAACTTGTTCACCAATCAGCTCACGAATAAAAATCTTACGCAAGATGGCGATAGCTCTCTTTTATAAAGGGATAGCTCTTCTGAGCGCGCTTCAAGCGCGCATAGGAAAAAACAATAAGAGTAACCTCAAAATGTATTTTTCGAATATTTTAAAAACTTCTTCACCAATCAGCTCACGAATAAAAATCTTACGCAAGATGGCGATAGCTCTCTTTTATAAAGGGAAAAGGATTTTAAATTTTGATAAAAAAAGGTCATTGAGATATTTTTTAAAATTATTTTCCATAACTTTGATTAAATTTTAGACAGATTAGTAAAAAAACATAAAAATTCGGAAAAAAACTGTATTGAATAGCGAGGTGAATAGCTTAAAAATCCAGGTATTTTTTTTAGCAGTTTTGATATTTTTATAAAAAAGCCAAATCAAGTATATAGGTTTGATAATTATAAAATGTGATTTTATAATAATAAATCTCTCATCTGATAGACTATGTTTGTCTAAATTAAAAAGACTGTCACAAAATGATTTTTAATCAAATACTTTTGTCCTAAATAATGAAATGTGAGTATTAAATAAACTGCAGAGTACTTAGTTTAGGATGATTATTTTCATAAATATGAAAAGTTTAAACTGATATAATCATCATGAAAAAATTTCAGTGTAGTGGATAATTACAAAACATTTTTTCGATATTTTACATTTTATGTACATTTTGCCATAATAGTTAAGAAAAAAAAATGATTTGTAAATATAATAAAATAGATTTTATTTCAATCAATTTAAGTTTCATTAATTCTCATAAAACCAATAAAAAATAGATATGTATATAATTCCTTTGCCCAATGAATGCGAAATAATTGTTTTGAATTATAATATTGAATAACAGAACTTATTTAATAATTTCATACGACAATAGAATTCTTTTTGACACTCAAGCAGTACAAGTATCAAAGAAATACTAAAATTCACTTTTAACTCCAAATCCTCTATCCGGGATACAACAACGTGTCGAATATCAAAAGCTCCTTGCGGCGCTAAACACGCGAAATCCCTCATCCAGCTCGAAGAAATAAGACGCGGCGACACCTCAGAGAGGGCATTTAAGGATTACGAGTGGGGGGGGGGGGGGGGGGAGTTTAGCATAATAACGTGTATAGAGACATGACGACAAAACGGAAGCTCCGCGGGCCCGGTCGCGAGGGTGCGGGTATTATTCATGGATTACCCTCACTTGTCTTCCCTCCCGCGGCACGTGCGCCACCATCCCTCCCCCAGCCGCGGGCCTCTCTTCCAAAGCCTCCATTAGAATAATTGCTTCTTCATCTTCGCGCTTATATTCCGAGCGAGTATAACTATAAGCGTCTTTCAAAAGGCGTATATAAGCGAGCGGGTGCTGCCTGCAGTTTCTTTGAACGTGTGTGAGTGTGTGTGTACATAACAGAGGCCAGAAACTGCTATTACCGAATTACTTACTTCCCGATTTCCCGGGGCGCGGGTAGGAGCCCAAAGTTTCAATGCAAACGAGGCTTTTGGAAATAGTTTCGCGAGATTTTGCGCCAAAGATTGGGAGAGATTCAATAAGGATGCGGGAGATTGATCGGAATTGATTTGATTTGTTTGTAATAAAACGCACAAAAACTTTAATTAAAATCTTTTTTATTGTTTTGTATAGTTTTCATCATTTCGTATACCTTGAAAATTTTAATTTTATAGTTTTAAGATTTATACAAAATTATAATTATATATAACAATCCTCATTTTGAATTAAGTTACTACGTAAACGGAAAATTTTCAAAAAATTTCCCCGTCAAAAACAGAAACAAAAAAAAAAAAAAGGTACGCAAAGTTATTCAAGGCGTGTATTTTCCGTGGTCTCGTGCCTGAAACCCTGAAGAAAGAATATCCTCGATTATTCTCGTTAAAACCCAGCGATCGCGACTGCACGCGAATTACGCTCGCTCGGGCCCGGTTAGCATAAATTCCAGCTTCTCTTCATTTCACTCTGTTTCTATATTCTCCTTTCGCGAACTTCTTACTTTTCTTCTTCCTTCTTTTTTTTTTTTTTTTTTTTTTTATTCGGCTATTCTAACGTCTTATCCTTCCGCGAGAGAAACACATTTAGCCTCATCTCTTTAGCCTTTTGTGGGAAACGTGAGATGTTTCGACAATGTCGATTTTAGAGCGGTTGCGGTTACACCTCTCGCTTCATTTAAATTTCAATGAAAAACAAAAACTCTTTGTTTTATAAATAATTAAGCGCATGTGTGCCTGCCGTATAGTCATAAATTTGAATTCAAAATTCAATTATAGCTCAAGTTGACGTATAAACAAAAATTTTAATGAATTTGAATAGAACACTTGAGTTTGATAAAATTGCTTGAAAAGTGACCGTTAAAAACAAATTTAAACGAATAGTATAAACTTTTTTTATTGCATTAAAATATAAAAACCTAAACTCTCGCCTAAACTAGCTAATCATTGGCACATTACATAAATGCTGGTGAAAATTTTCATGTTGAGCCTTAAAATTATTTGAAAAATTCACAATATTGTGATTTTATTTTTGTTTTCCATTGAATATAATAGCAGATGTATCTTTTAAAAGTATTTAATAGTTCATAAAAACAGTGTAAATATTTTTGAATGTATATTTTTAGATAAATTTTCCTGGGAATAAAGTGGGTTGTAGGTACTAAAAAAATAACTTGTTTTAAACTTTCAAATTTCTCAAGACATATGCACCCTGCAAGATTTATCAATCAATAACATTCGAAATGAATAAAAAAAATTCTAATATACTTAGGATATACTTTTGATTCAATTCAAGATTTATAATGATGACAATAGTTAATCAAAATAAAATTTTACCTCTTAATTATTTTAGCTTTTACTTGAAATAAAAAAATTTGCGTTTTATTTTCATGAAAAAAATTCAGTTTCACGATTTGCTTACAAGCCGTTAATTGAGTTCAACAAAAATTACCTCCAATGGGGTGAGTGGCCTGACGACTTCAAGATTTTTGAGAAGCAAAAATTTCTCAAAATACCTCAAACTTACATGACGAAAAGTACCACGGAAAAAAAAAGTTCTTACAGGCATTAAACTTGCGTTTCGTCGACATCTGCAGCGGCGCACCCAAACTTGAACACGCTACTCCAGAGTCTCAATGGTGCCACGGCGAAACAAATGCCTCCCACAAGTTCAAGTGCGTGAAAGCTTTTTTTTCAAGTGCTTAATCCCCAAAGTCGACGCACGACCGAGGTTTAATAGCGAACCGGTTGTCGCCCGAGCCGCGCAATAACTCGAGTATCCGGCGAGCCGCGTGTCGAGTGTCTTTGCACTTTGCCGACGCCTTCAGACTGTATTATGAGGAAAGGACCTCGGCTAACTCCTTTGCCTGGGCAGGCACTCTTTCGATTACTCGCCTCCAGTCTTGGATTTTGACGAGGAGGAACTCCTTTCTATGCCCTTTTTTTTCTTCATCACACGAACTTTATAGGATTTTTATTTACTAATACCTATTTTTTAGGATATTCATTTTTATAATTTTATCAGATTTTTATTTTAATAAATCCATTGATATAGTACATATACTTTTATTTTAATTAGTAATTATCTTTGGCAAGATACAATTCTATTTTTACAGTTTATTGTATCTTTTTTTAAAAAAAAATGTAGAAATATTTAAAACTTATAAAATTGAGCAGTAAAAATTAGATATCACTGATATCAATTGAAAAGTAAAAAATAATAATGTAAAATATATGAATAGTAAACCTTGTGGTAAAAAATATTTTTTTCCAGAATTATTTTATCATGACGTTGTAATTTTATTTTTGAGTAAGGTAATTGTACGTAAAATGCCCACTCAAAATCAGCACTGGTATTCGATTAAAACTACTCCAAAAGGCCTCAGGAGAATTCTAAATGAAAATTTAAGAAAAAAGATAAAAGGTTCTTCGATGTTTTTGTAAATACAATTGCAATTATTGTAAATTTTTTTCGTTTAATTTATTTTAAAACACACTAAAATGTTAAATGAACTTTCAAGGCAAAACTAGACTTAGACTAGAATTAAATTTTTACTGTAAAAACAAAGCACTTAAATCACCCTTCTAAGTCGAAAAAATTAAGAAAATAAGTATTAAAACAATTTTTCCTACAGGTCAGGCGCAAAAAAAAAATTTTAAATAACAAAAAAAAAATTCAGTTTTATAATTTAAAGCCATTGACACTTTCTTGTCACTAATAAATGTCACAGACTCTATACATTTAGGATACCAAAGGTAAGCACTTTTGTACTTAATTATGAATAATTAAAAATGTTCGGCCAAAGTTTAAGAAGTTTTAAAACGTATATTAAAAAAAAAAAAATTGATTTTATGATGTTACATAATCCTAATATCAAAATTTAAATTTTAGATAATAGGGAAAATTATTTCCTATAACTATACATTTTTAAAACTAAGATCATGAAGCCTTTTTCTAAATTTCGCGCTATATTGAAACTTATTCCGTCATGAGACTTGTCAAAGTCGTCAGAAAATGGTTTTGTGACTTGTGTAAACATGCGATAACCTAAAAAGCTATCAATAGAAGCTCTTACTGACTGATAAAGTTCAATATTTTTATAGTTCAATAAAATGTCAACATGAGTGAAATATTATTTGTTAATATTGAATACGAGTGTTTATTTTTAAGGTATTTTTATACATCATAAAATTATCACATAAATTATTTTTGTCAACAAACAATTTTCTGAATTAGATTTAAAAATTTTAATGTTTACTTCTTACAAAATGTTTTTAATATAATTTATAACATTATTTTCAGGAGTTAAAAAATTATACTGACTGAATATGGTTGCCTGGTAAAATTTTAAAAGGTACCATGAATAAATACATGTATGGTGCTGGTACTTCCCAATCAAAACTTGATTCTATTGAAGTTAAACGACAGATTATTGCTGCTCATCACAAATTCTTATGGGACCAAGAAAAAGATAAAATTACTTCTTTAGAAAAAGAGATTGCTAAAACCTATGATGATAAACTTTTTAAAGAATTTTGTATTGGTGATTTAAGTAACTATAAGATAAATAAAATTGCTCTTAGATGGCGTACCAAAAAAGAAGTATTATCTGGCAAAGGTGAAACTGCATGTGGTAATAAAGAATGTGATTCTAAAGAGGATTTGAGGTCATGGGAAGTAAATTTTAAATATGTGGAACATGGCAAAGTAAACAACGCTTTAGTGAAGTTAAGATTATGTCCACCCTGCTCCATAAAATTAAACTATCATAAGAAAAATAAAGAATGGGATGATAAGAAAAACTATAAACATGATAAAAAGACTGGAAAAAATGATGATGTGAACAAAGATGATTCTGCTGAATCCAGTGAAGTTAAACAAGAAAAAGAACAAAATGTCTGGGATTCTTCAGTAGCTCTGAAAGTTGATCCTAACTCAAATGAACGGATGACTACTTACCTATTAGATTTATTTTATTTAGAAACATACAATCCTGATTAAATTTAATATGTTATTAATTCTTGATGTAAATATTTGTTGAAACAATTATTTATCTTGACGTGTTTTATATAAAAGTTATGTACAAATGTAAATAATAAAAAAATATATTTTTCAATCATAAATTTTACTTATAAAATCAATTGACAACGATAAATGTGCTAGTAATAACTGACATTTATATTTTCAATTTTGGTTTTTCTGCCAACGTGAAACTCAAATTTCAATTTTATATTTTTTTTTTTTTTAACAGTAGAGTAAAAACTTACCTTTCTGTGAAAGCAAAGCAGATGAACCAATGTATGCAGTTTCCTTGTCATAGTAAAAAATAGTGCCTTGTACCTAAAAAAAAACATAGAAATGAATAAATAATAACATTAATTAAAAGTTTTAAAAAGTACAATGCTTTTAAAATTGTAATTTAATGCTTTTTAAAATTGTAATTTAGGGGCCGTTTTTGAGAATAAATCTTTTTAAAATAATTTTGCTCAAAAGCTTCGTTATCAGTTTTTTTAATTGTAATTTATTTGAGAATAATCCCAATTTTTAAATAATTTTGCTCAAAACAAAAGCTTTGTTATCAGCAGTAGTCAAGTGTTTATCAGCCTATGCTAAAGGAAGTGGTGCGTTGAACATGTAGAGATCTACCTGAGCAGCTTGTGCAAAATACAAAAAATGATTGGGTGTAATAATTCTTTTATTACATCATTTTAAAACTAAACTAAGAATGTTAATCAAAAAATGTTTACATTTGTTAATGGTCATTAACAAATAAATTTTTTTTCCGAGCATATTGATTTTAAGGTGGTTTTCTACCAGAGATAGTCAAGTTCAAGACTAAAAAAAAATTATTTTACCAAATTACTAACAATTGGTTATTAAAATTTATTTTTTAACTTTTTATGGCTTCTGAAATTATTTTCTACCAAAAAAACATTGACAATCACAACAAAACATTTTTTAAACTTTTAATCTCACCTTTGAATGCCGCAGTTTTGGAGGTTATTTACGTGAAAATTATTTTTGTAAAATTACTGTAAAATTTGTATAAGGTCAATTTTTTGCAGTTTGAAGAAATGAATTCTTTGATAGTGAAACTATATGTATGCGGTTTTTCTAAAGGATCTCTATTGTAAGAAGATAAATATTAATAATTTAGTACACTTTTTCAGCGTAGCGGCCATACGCGTAATGAAAAAAATTCAATCGATTGACTTGCTGTAACTTTCAAACTATATGGTCAATTTTGATCAGACTTCGTAGAAATGTTTATTAATATCTAATAAACACCTCCAGAAAATTTGAGCTGATTCTCTATTGTCATGCATTTGGTAGAAAACCACCTTAAAAGAATAATCTTGATGAATATTTTACAAAAGAAATTTAGCAATGACTTATAAAAATTTGTATTTAACAAATAAATAATTATTTGTTAAAGTTGAATTTATTAATACACAGGTTATTTAGAATCGGCCTAGGTCTAAAAAGATGCTCGTATTTAGATCGCAGACTAAAAAATCTTCTCATAACGAAGATTCAATAATACCAGTCAAATTTTAACGCTCAAATTATGAGCATAATCATTTTAATGCACAATTAAATAAATCATCTTTTTACTGACACTTAAAAAATTTCAAATAACTAAAAAAATTCAATTTGAAAACACTGTATGAAAGAAAGTATAACATACCTTTGACATTATAATAAACAATAATTCGGAAATCAAAATTCATAACTGATCATACAAATTTAAGTTTTGTTGGAAAAGTTGAGATTAAACGATTTTTCTTAGCTTCCAACGTGTCTACGGAGTTTGTTGACTTGTGACAAAAAAAAAGTACTTATTTAGACCTCCGTTCACTTGTTTTGGTCGAGATATTTGCAAACGGTTTGTCCTCCTCCCCTTTTGGCGCGTTAAAGTGAATTTCCGAGAGACCCTCGGTATCCGGTCCTTCCCGAGTTCAACCGAACTTAGCCGAAGACCAAGAAAGACAGGGACGGAGAATCAAAGGTTGGTTCGGTGCCTCGCGCTGCTGCTGCACTGCTCTATTTCAACGAGTTTGCGCGGCTAGTTAAGCTGCAGACAGAAGACTGGTGCCTGGGTGATAATAAAATCCCTCCGCGGCGGACGAGTCGACTTGGTGCGGATGGACATCCTAATAAAGTGAATTCTCGGTTGGTCAAACAAACAAAAAATCAAAAGCTCTCGAGTCGAGTACCCATAAAAAAAAGGTCTTGTGTTGGCCGGGTGATAAATGTGCCGCTAACGGGCGCCCTCGCGTGTGAGCCGCGCGTAACGTAACCCGTCGGGTCTCGAGTGCAGCACACAATCCCAGGCAGTGCCAGTGCTCCGCGAGCGGCGACTGATTTCGGACGTGTGCGTGCGGTGTGGTTGTGTGCTGAGAAGAGAGTTGAGGATGCCTGAATCGTCAGCTCGGCAGCTAAGGAGCTAGTGCAGCAGCGCGGAGGATAGTTCGCAACCCCGCCCGTCCCCGGCTGCCCCTGTGTGTTTATTCGCCCAGCCCCCCGCGGACGTCGAAAGTGTCAAGAGGGAGGCTGTTCGCCGCACGGAGCTGGTCGTACAACCTGCACTGGGTAAGTTTTTATTGCCACACACCTTTTTTTGCCGGTCGCATTGCCCAATCGAGTCGGCTAATACGGAAACTCGGAGGTTTTCTTGGTAGCCCCACCACTCCCGCACGGAGAAGGTGCTTTAGGCGACGCCCGCAGCGCCTCCAAGTTACGTCGGTCGGAGACCAGGGGTGTGTCCCGGTTCGCGACTCCCGAAATTACACCGGCATTGTTTTAAAAACCCTATACTTCCCTTCCTTAGCAATGAGGTACGAACGCTAACGTTTTTTTTTTTGCCGAAGGGTTCGGGTGGAGTAGTGAGGTTAGGGTGCACTCGTTGCCACGGCGATTGATTACGGCCGGCCCCGGCGGCGGCGGCGTCGTCTCTCCTCCTCCTACTCCTCCTCGGCGTACTTACTCCGGTTTTACGTGTGTACTCTTTTGTGTGCGAGCGATATCTATCTCGAAATATTCGCCGCCATTTTCTCTTTCCTCTCGAACGAGTTATGTACAAAGGTTCAACAACACCTTGCACGCGGTAATTTTAACTTTCATTGAATAAACAAATGCGTAGGTGCCGGTGTATGACTCGTACAATTCATTTGCTCCGAAACCGTGACGTAAAATGCTCGGTAAAATGAGAGGAAGACCGCCTACCCGAGCCGTTGCCGACGACTGTTTACTTTAAAAAGTCTTTGGGTGAGTTATTTGTTTGAGATTACGGGCTTTTAGATGATTACCGGGGGAGCAGCGGTGCTCGAACGCGAGTTATTTCAAATGATTTATGCACCCGAACGACGTATGATCACAACTTGATTACAACGCTTGTTACTTTGCCATTACCCAATGCGTTCGTTACACATTTATTTTCTTCGAAGTTTGCACGAGCGGGAAAGGAATACACGATTTACCGTGTTTCGGAAGAAACAAGTGAATTTTAAATCAGAGAATTTTAACGTCGCGTCAAGGAAGATACGGTTTTAGTCGTTCGGAGAATTCATTTAAAAAGTAGGTCCGAATATGACTTAACCTCTGACGTTGGCCGAGCCAAGGTTTTATGTTGCCATTATGCGATTCCAAAATGAGAATCGTTAAATTCATAGCTTTAATTCATTGTAGCTTACTTTTTTATAGGCCATCAGATATTGATGACTCAATTTTTTACTTTTATTACCTCGCGGGAGTTTTAAAAACTCATTTTGTTTTTTCTTTTTTAATTATCCCGAGAATTATCCTGAATTGAATTTATTAATGTGTTATACATAAAGATGCTAAACTTATAAAAAACAATCAAGTGCTCCGAAACCATGTAACACAACTAACGCAAAAACCATCCCAACGTCGATACCCGGTTATGAAAATCGAGACCGATCACGAGTAATCAAGAGCAAACAATGCAAAAACCCGGCGTCGTTGGTCTCCCGGCTCGTTGCCGGCTTTCGGAAGAAATGGAAAAAAAAAAAAATTGTGTGCGTGCAGCGAAACCTGGGGAAGGACCACGCACACGTTGAAACAAAAGCGAGAAACGAGGGCTGAATTCGAAAACAGGGTGAAGTCTCAGGGGGGTCAGAGGGGCGTGCGAGCCCTTTGATTTCGAGGTTAGGAACGGAGTTATCACACACGCTCGACCTTGAGACCCCTAAATTTTTCGTTGTACTCGAATTAATGCAATTTGCGTATTTTTTTTTTTTTCAAACTCAATTGCAGCTGGTCGTGGGTTACCGGGAATTACCAAACGTAACGCTTGAGATAAAAAGTTTTTCGGTTATTTTTGTTGCCGGGGAGCTTGAAACTGAAAGTTGCGATTATTTACCCAGAAAATTATGATGCAAATACAGTGATTTAAGCAACTTCCGCAGGAAAAATAAAATTGTTTTTATACATCTTTGTTGCTTTTTCTGTAAACAAAATAAATCTTTATACTCGACATCAATTAATTTTTTGTGTTGTTGTGAACAAAAAAAAAAAAAAAAAAAAAGCATAATAAAACTTCAGCGATAGTTGTTTATCTTTCATTCATTTTTACTGCAACTGACCTAAAAAAAATAAAATTGTATACAATTTGAAATGTGATTCTTTTTTTTTCTCTTTAGTCATTGAAAAGCTTGAAAAGCTTTCATTCAGAATCGTAATACTTCATTCATTTTTGTTTTCGTGACATTAATTTCTCTAAGCAAACAAAACTTCTACTCAAAACTTGAATCCCTCGCCCACCCATGCTTCTTATCTCCAAAAAAAAGAGCTTGCCAATATCGTCTGGAGGTAATAATTTTAATGCCTCGAGAAAAAAAATTTGTTATCTTGGCCGTAATAATACTAAAAAGAACTCTCGCCTTCGGTTGATATTTTCTCTCTTTCTTTCTCTCTCTTACTTTTATAAACGAGTGGCCGACGCGATGAGCGCGCGATAATCTATGTTTAAACCGTGACATCATCGGATGCCAACGGCATAGCACCAGCCTCGGGTGTATAATATACACCACCAGTCTGAAAAACTTTCGTTGCATTTATTACTCAATTTTATTGAAAAATGCAACGTGCAGTTTCAAAAATTACGATCGTTATGAATAACCCGGACCCGTAGTTTTTAAACGCAACTCTGGGTATGAATGGAGACCGAAAATAATCAAGTTTTCAGACTCTCGGAGCGATAAAAACTTATCTTTTACGTTTCGACTAAATTAGAGACGAGAAGCGGTTAAGTTTTTGAAATTCCGGCTGTTTATCGTTTTCGGGAAAGAGAAACATTTCAAACTGATTTGTAATTATTAAATTTTGATTGGTTAATTAATTCAATATTTGATCACCTTGTTGTTAATGAAATTTTGTAGACGGAAAAACAAGATTTTGCTGGAACCGCAAAATTCGCAGCAAGAGCGTCAGAAACTTTTGACACGCCCCGAATTACGCAAACCACGTGCGAGGCTCGGTACGAGATGTGTATATAACGTATTCTCACAATTGTTTCTTTTCAAAAAATCTGTATCCAAAAGTGGTCTGAATTCGTAAGTGACGCAATCGGTTGATTATCCAATGCGAGGAAGACACAAAGTGTGTGACTTCACGATCCGTAACTCTTGCACGGATAAGTGTATCCTTAATGTCGAGTCGCCGCGTTGATTGATGAATACTCCCTCGGTGTTTTTTTCTCAAACCTGTGATTTTTTTATTTTTTATTTTTTTATTCTTCTCGCTCGGTGACAGTGATGAATAAAGTTCCGACTGTAACCGAACACGTGCGAGCGGTTTTACAAAAATTTAAACGACGCATTGTTCGTGGCGAATTTTCTCTGCTGATAAATTTATCAATAAATTTATTTAACAGCTGGAAAACGTTGTGAGATTTATGCTTAAACTTACTGCAGTTGTAAGTAAGTTTACGTCCAGTCTTCAATCGGTATCGAACGAAAATAGATGAGTTTTCTCAATGACCTATAAATTTCTTTTTTTTTGTTTTTTTTCTTTAGGAATATGAAAGCAAAAAATTTTCAAACATTTGCATAATTTACGTTCTTGGAACAAAAAAAAAAAAAAAAAATTAAATCGCTCTGTTTTGAAAAACGATGGATTTGAACAATTATATTTTCGTCTGGTACGCAGTAAAATCTCGCTCTGGAGTTGAGCCAACGCGAGTTTTCAAAACATGAATGTATGCTCTTATCATTCACGAGTTCCGTACAAACGCGCTTATATTTTATGTGAAAATCATTCTGGACTTTGTCCATTGTCAATATTTGACTCTGTATTTGACAATCGTTACGTATGATTCCATCATCAGTATTAGTTTGAAATTTGTGTAGTAGCGGATCAATTTTGTGTTGATGATTTCACTTCTATCGAGACTTCTATATAATAGTTTGGTCAAAGTTGACTTCACAGAAGTTTGTGCTTACTTCAAATCAATTGCCGAGTCAATTACCTCACAATCCAAAAGATGATTTAATATATTTTGGACTGGTTAAACAAGACGCTGTACTGTTTAAATTCATGTTACAGTTTGTACGATCGATTAGTTACAGCTGCTTATTTGGGTTCAATGTACTAGACACAGTTTACATTAAAAAAAGGGTATGACACAACTCGTTTCTGTATACAGCTAAGTAAATTTTTTCATTCATGAACTACATTTTTAAAATTCAATCCAAGTTCAGACTCTGAAAAAATAATTGTAATGAGCTTCTAGTCTGTATATTTTAATAAAAACTAAATATATAAAAATACAAACCAAAAATATAACGGAAAATTCATGCCATTTTTAAAACAAATTAATAATAATTTGTTCAAACAGACTACTTACATATGATGCCTAAAGAAAAAGCAACAGATTTTTTCTCGGATTTTTTTATTTTTAAAATTATTAATAACAGTTTTTTTTTATTATTATTACCACCTGACTTCACTTGAAATTCTATTAATAGTTTGTTCATTCTTATGATGACATAATATTTGTAATTATAATTGTGAAAGTTGTATTCTTAGAAAGCCAACCGAAACTTTCAATCAAACTCGCAAATAAAGCCGAGAATAAAGCTCTTTATTTATTTTTTTTTTAATAAAAAATTAAACTTCAATGTTTGCTTTAATGTATTTAGATATTTTAGGGACGGACAATTTTTTTTTTAAATCGTTTCAATGTGTTTAATAAAAATAATATTTCAATATGAACTCTTCACAATTACATATTCTCACCTTATTTTTAAATTTACACCTGAAACCTCGGTTACCAAGCACATACACAATCAACTGCTAAACTTCAGTCCGTTTCAATGAGAAGTTCGATCGAGTTATGCGGAATGATATTGTGTTTACGCCGAGTATAGCCGACGAAGTTAATACTGTAGATCGTCTCATGGTCAGTAAGTCAGTACAACCGAGCCAGCTAGCATTCCAAAAATTAAACGTGCGAGAAGGCGCGTATTGGTTTTATTACGCAATACACAATGGGACTAGCGTGCTTTACCGAGCTTTACAATGCGTGACGACATTGAACACGTTTAAAGGCTCTCTTTTAAACCTCGCGCCGTCAGCGCAATCAAGTGATTTGATTAGAAAACATTTATAAATCAATTTTATTATATCAAAAAAAGCAGCACCTACTTTTATTTATTTTATTTACCGGATCAAACTGTGAAATCCAAAGTTGAGAAAAATAAATTTCAACGAATTGAGCATGAGAGGAAGCCCGAAATAAGCTTTTGTGGATCGATCGCGAGAATCGATTAGCGCTAATTAGACGTAGCTTTCCGATTTATGTCTTCATGTGCAAGCACGACGATAAGGGTGGTCGAAATAGGGCGGGGTCTTCTAGTTTATATATTTATCCTCGTGTTCCTTTTTTCCTCTCTGTCTCTCTCCCCAACTTCGTATTAACAGAATGAGTCAGAGTATCATCCGAGGGGAGAGTGTGGCCTGACTGTCTATTGGGATTTGACACGACCGTGCGTTTTGTAGGGAAGCGCTCGGGTACACTGGGAAAAATGTGCTCGGTATTAAAGCCACCCGTAGAGCCGTAATGGAATCTACAATTTGGACAGTATTTTGTCCACTGTGGAACAAATTTGGCGCACGGTGGTAAACGTTTGGGCCGCAGTGTCGTACCGAATCGCGCACTACCCCGCCTCTCAGCTTATACGAAAACGCATTCGCATGTAGCTTTCCCGCGCTTACGGTTGTTGTAAATTTTAACGGTTAACTTTTTTTTATTAATTAATGTAAACTAAAGTTTACCAAAGCTCATTTATTTATTAAGATTAATATTATTGCGTAACCTATAAAAACAAGAATCCTACAAACGCAATCGGTTATTCCGCTTGCATATCTCAGCATATGTGCGCTGTTCTTCGCACGCTCTCGTGCGCCAAATTTGACACACGTATGAAAGATTCCCGGTCCCCATTTTTGAGAAATAACGCGCGCACATTTTTCCCAGTGTAGACTACGAAAGAGTGCACCAAAAATAAATTACTTACATGAAAAATTATTAATTTGAATATCTAAATGCGATTGATTTTGAATTTGTTCTCCAAATTAAAACAATCTTCAGAATCGATTACTTGACACATTATTAGTGGCAAATCTCCCAAGGCGTAATATTTATATATGCTCGCTGTAAGCTGATAAATTCATTAATTATTTAATATCAAAGATAAATTATAAAACAGATACCAAGTTAAAACAATTTTAATACTAGTCATTGTGATACTGATTAAAAAACAATCAATCAGTAGAAATATATTTCCTACGATTCATTCTGTACTTGGAAAATATAGTATTTTTAATATCAATTACTTTTTCACGAACCTAAAAAACAATTCTAAAGAAGGTTGTTATCAGTCTTAATCTTCACGAAAGCATGAAAAATTGGGTCAAATAATGCGCGAGACTTTTCAAAGACGAGATTAACAAGTTCTTTTATAAAAGAGAAAAACACGGGGTGAGTGTGCCATGCCAGGGAATGGGGAAGGAAGATCGATGCCGCTTGGAGATTATATCTACTTGACGTATATTAAGAAACAATTGATTTCTTCTGTCGATCCAATCGCCCTTCCAAAAGTGTTGAATCATGCCTCACATTTTTATAGTGTATCGGAATTTCTGAATTAAATTGAAGTTTTTTTATCACCTAATTTACATGAAAAAAAAATAAAAGAATTTTTTTTTCTATCTATAAATGAGAGATATTGCCATTTTGGTGAGATTTTCAATGTAAGATTTTATTCGTGAGCTGATTGGTGTAGAAGTTTTTAAAATATTCGAAAAGTGCCTTTTGAGGTTACAATCATTGTTTTTTTCCCTATGCGCGCTTGCAGCGCGCTGAGTGGTACTAGTTTTAAATAAAAAATACATTTTGATAGAAGTATCTTATCAAACATTGAAGTTCATCAAACTGTGCATAACTCAGCTCTTATCTCAAACAATAGAATAATCCTTGAATGGTCTCCATTTCGCAGGCACGCGAGACTTTTGCACAAAGCTAAAAATCTCTTCTCTCTCTCTCATTTCCCCGAGTCTCGTCTGTATCGCAGAATAGATTTTTTTCTGTTCTCGACAGAAACGCAAAAAAGACCTGCGGGTAACATGTCGCTACATTCGACCAACCAACGCAGTAACTGAATACAGGATACAGGAAAAATAATCACTTCGTGTCGAATTTTTTTAACTCATTGTTCGTTACTGATTTATTGAGTTGCAAAATGAAGATGTCGTGCACTATTGAATAACAAATTAAAATACCTCCTCGAATACCTCGTAAAATACGATGAGTACGTAGTTGTATAAATTAAAATTGTTTTTTCTTGCTGCTTTGAAACTCAAGATATTTATTTGTTCTACCCAGAAAAAAATTGCAGAATGGATTTATCATTTAACCAATCAAAAAAAAAATTAGAAAAAATAACTCCGTTTTATGGGGTGTTCACGTGACGAAGACCTATTTTAAAGCTCCGAGCGTATATTTTGATGGCTCAACAAACCATGAAAAGCGTCTAATTTTATCGCGACGAAAACCACACGATTTTATACGGCCGATAAAGTATCATGGATCTAGACGGGGAAGATTTTTTACAGCGCGAGACCGCAAAGCCAAAACAAAACGCGCGCGCGACTCGCAAAGATGGTCTGCAGCGATGCAGCCTGTGGTTTTCCCGAAGGGGTCAGTGCTCGGCTGCTCTCGTTTGATGTCGGACGAATGAAAGGTGGACAGACTCTGTGACCGGCCTTCGTCACTATGACTTCGAATTGAATTTTAATTTGCAGGGTTACTCCCTAGGCAATTTTTTTTTTGCGAGGGATCGATATTTACGTGCGTGGCGTGGTAATCGAGACTAACTTGCAGGACGAAAAATGATGCAAAGTAGGTGACGAACGCGGAGTTATTGATCCCCCTTTTTTCTCTACAGCTTTTTTTCAGACGTCTGAGTTTGAATGTGTTCTTTTGTTTCAACCCTTTTTTTTCAGTCTTGTTAATGGCTGGAAAGTAGTGGATGGATTCCAGAAGCACTTCATCCTCGAATAACTTTGCCCTCGTATAATTAGTCACATAGGGTGTGTGGTAACCTAACCTTAAAAAAGTTTATTCATTAACAGGTTTTCAAAATTGTAGAATAAATTTTAATGGTAGAAAAATTTAACATAAAAAAATTTTATGTTTACATTTATTTTATTATCGACTGCTAATTAAAGGCAAGAATTATCAGTAATCACAAAAATAAAAACAAATAAAAATAAACAAAGCAAATTGAAACCAATTTGAACATGGTTGTATATATAATCAATATACCCCATTTCAAAATATTCTGATTACATTAAATTTTTTTACTGAAAACCCCGAATCAACATCAGTATAACATGCAACATGATTAAAACAAAAAAATTGTTGCTCCAGTTTTTAATATTTGCTACTGGTATTTCCGAATTTCATCGAAAGAAAATAAAAATCCGCCGTGTTCCACTTTATACATGTAATAATAATTCACAGGTGCACATTATTTTGTCGAACCGACCTGAGTCGACGCACGCCACGCTACCACCTGCTCTCTTTGAAAGTCACAATGGAACAATAACAAAACTACATTGTGCGGTTCCGGTTTCCCTTCGCCATACAGAAACACAAAAACTAGCTCACAGTGTATATTTTTCTAAGGGGGCATCGTGAAATTTTTGTCGCTAATTTATTTCGGATTCATCACCGCGTTAGGCACGCTCGATTTCATTGCTCGTAAATTTGTACTATTATGGTTCTTTACAGTGCGTTTTACGCATTATTAGTGAAACTATCACCGTGACTGATACTGATTTCGTTCTAATCTTTGTTTTTTATGCATTGTAGGTTCCAAAAGGAGATTTTTTAATTTAAGCTGAAACAAGTGAGTAGTCAAATCTGTTTATTTTATTTTTATTTTTATTGCCCTAAAACAATTAGAAAATTTGAATAATTTATTCACTGTTATCACCAATATTGACGACTCTTAAATTATTAATAATGCACATTAACAATTCAAATATTAAATAATTAAAAAAAGATTAATCAATTAGTAACAAAAAGTTTAAAATAAATATTAAATTTAATTTGTTATGAAACAAAGTAAATAAATAATAATAATTCAAATTAAAAGCTCAAATAAAAGGAAACTACGTCTTCAAAAAATTTAAAGAACTATCTTGGGAACTACAATATAACTAATGTAGTTGAAATAATCAGTCATGATAAGAAATTATAAAAACCTCCCTCTAAAAAGTCCAGCTCTATCGGTGAACACCACGGATCCTCGAAATTTTCAGCTTTAAAACAGAATCGAATATTGAAAAAGACCATATAAATTCCTGGTGGGGCCCCCGCGAACCCTTGATTTCCGCGTGCCTGCATCCCGAAAAACACTTTCTCCCGATCCGAAAATAACCTCCCCCTTACTTACGCTACCGTTCCCCTGTCATCGAAAGGGGCCTCGGAGATCAAGAATGCCGGGTAGCCTGCGCCGGCTTAAGTTTTGTGTCTTGTTGTTCCCCTGCGACCCGCGTGCCGAGGCCCAAAATAGACACCCCCGATCTTCAGGTTTGAGGACGACTCTCTCTCCCTCTCTCTCTTTCTCTAGATGTCGTGTAGGCGAGAGAGAGTCTGTCCAGGGTCGATGCACTCGTCGCCAGCCCGTCCGTCCGTCCGTCGCAAGCACATTTGTAATGCAATTGGCTAATCGTAATTGTCTGTGTGATGAATTAGCTGACGTTTGCTGCAGAGATTTGTACCTTTTTTTTGTCAAATTGAAAGTTTTTATGCTCCCAACAAGTGCGTAGCTCTGCATCGTCAACTTGTCAGACGGTAAATAATTTATTGCCACTTTCGAATAATTTCAGCTGATGAGTTTAAAGCCTCCCCCGTGGACGATATGTGCAGTTCAAGCAGCGACGGCGACGTCGATGTTAAAAAAAAAAAAAAAGTAGGCTACCTGACCTCGCTTGTACCCGGCGCGACTGCACGCGACGCATTACAGCTTTAAAATCTCCATCATCCTCCGTGTGTGTATGCGTTTGTATCGTACGTGCATCGACGAAGGGACTCTAATGTTGTTAATGAGGTTAATGTGTTACGCACTACTTGAGTCAATAATCATTATTTAGAATTATTAAGATTATTATTATTATTTTTTTCTACCAATAAATGAGAGCTTTCACTCTTATTTTGCTTTGTGTGCGATAATTTACTCTTTCAAAACAGTCTGTACTACATGTAATACAACTTTACAAAAATTTTCATTTTAATAGAAAATTTTAAATAATCCCATCAAAAGAACAAAATATTACAATTTTGAGTAAAGGAAAATTGGTAAGCTTTCGTGGATGCAGACCTTTTTTTTATATCCCAGTGTTGTCACGAGTCGAAGCAGAGCAAGGTCAGTTAGTTTTTGAGCACGCCACGATATTTTCACGATCGCCCGTTGATCGCTCGAAAGCCAGACCGAGAGCCAGACCCTCGGACTCTTCTTTCCCGAGTGTGACCGAAATAAGCTCGATGTGAAATTTCGAACGTCGCTTGCCTGCCGGAAGTACGTGAACTTTTAATACATTTCTTTAGCTCTTTAACCTATTAACAAATGGGAAGTTTGAATTGATTTTACAATCAATTTCATCAAAGTCTAAGAAAATTTTTCAGTTTTATTTTTTTTTAAACTCATTATAAAATTCAATGATTTCGAGAATGATTTACTGATTTCAACAATAATTTGTAATTTTATATTAAACTGGATAATAAATCAAGATTATTATTGTTATTATGCATCGATAACCTCGTCGGTAACTAATAAAAAAAAAAATTCAATTACGTAAGGTAAAAAATTAATTAACAACTTCAAAACTATATCAGCCCGCCGTTAAATTAAAAATCCTTTAATGACACAATTAAACAAAATTACACCATGAAAAAAAAAAGTTTTCGAAAAACTCAAAAGTCGTAAATCCACCTCGCAATCTTCGGATAAGTTCATTAGCTTAAGCCGAGCGTGGCAATCTATTACGTTAATGAATAACAAACACCCACTCCCAACCGGTGCCTGCCGATAAAAAAAAAGCACGGAGCCTCATCCTTTTAATGACATTCGTACAAAAGAAAAAAAAAAAAAAAAAAAGGTAATTGAAAGGTCCAATGCGTCCTTGGGTACCTCATGTAACTCCGGCGAGGTAACAATCATAAAAGCGCGCGCGCGCATCCGTGGACGCTTGAATTTTTTTCTCTTTAAAATCGACTTTTTCTTTTTTATTGGTTATAAAAACGATTTTACGTGCAGGCCAATGCATCATGACGTTATCTTCTGAAACAATTTATTATATTCCTATGTGCATGGTAAATTTATTTAAAAATGCGAAAGCAAGTGCCAAAATACGGAACGGACGAGTGCCTAAGTCAGATTCGATCGTATTTCAAACGATTTTATTAAAAAACTGTTTGTAAGCTAGCAAGTATAACCAAAAAATCCGGAAAAACTTGTACGCAAGATTGAATCTATAAATTATAGCGTGATGTCACTCGGTTAGAGATATTGACGTCACCCACGAATCCGTCCAACTAATTTGAGCAACAAAAAAAAAAGCTCGAAAAAAAGCCATCCAAGTCATGCCCAATTTTCCAGGTTACGTCACATACCTCGCGAAACTTTTGCTCAGCGAAAAAAAGCTCTCGAATCAGCCAAAACTCGAGCCCCACAGACACACACTACTCGGTGTTTCAACTTTGCGCGCGGCGCTGCGGGCGTCTGGGTATTGATCGAATCCTCGGGGCGCACAGGACGGCGAGTGTGCTTGTGTCCGCTGCCCTAAACGCGAATCCTTTCCCTTTGTTTCCCTGGGAATACTAAAAAAAAACTGACTGGGGCAAGCGGTTTTCAATTAGCCGTTTGCAAGTGATTTCTTTTTTTCAGTTCGCATGGGTACTTGAAAATTGGGACGGGAATGCGAGAGATTAAAGCGTTAGTTCAAACTCGAGTTGTAAATTTTTTGTTCTTTTTTTTTTTTTGCTCTCAAAACCCCCAACGTACGTGGTAACAATGAATCAAAAACCTTGAACCACATCCAAGTGTAAACATTATCAATTTCAGAGCGAATTAATGGTGAAGTCTAAAAATAAACAATATAATTGGATATAAAATCAAAGACGACCGCGTCGTGTTGGACACTGAAAAGAAAAAATTTTCTCAATTAACTGAACATCTTTTTCTTTTTAATTTGTGGTCCGAGTCTATATTTAATCTCTAAATAAAATTTTTAAATGAAGGTCTACAGCGCTGATGTTTTAATTAAAATTTGAAATTTATGTAATTTTTCTTTGGCTGTAGTTGAAAAAAATGTGTTGCACACGTTGCATAATTGCACGACCAGCTGGTCCACCGTCGACGCGACGCGTTTGACCCGGAAGCCGCGTATTCGGGTTAAGTACGCGCTTCCGCCCGGAACGCGGCGCCCTGCCTCTTTTTTTTTTTTTTTTTAAGTCTACGTGCGAATTAATTATTTAATAATATCCAGGAAAAATCAAAAGCGATGAACAATTTTATAAGGTGCTTGTTTTTATTATTTAGTTAAAAATGAAATTATTGATTGAGTATGGTACAACAGGTGCAAAAAAAGAAAAAAAAAATATTAGAACCCTTTGGAAATGTAATCGAAGATCATTTTTGAACTGGTATTATGTATTAATCCACTAAGTAGCTTACAAAAATAGACTACAACCGAAGATATATCAAATTTAATCTTTATGTAAAGAAAACAATCACCAGAATGAGATTAGTTGAATCAACTTTCTTCCTAGTCTGAAGTAGAATAAAACAAAAATTATTTTACTTGAGAGTTTCAAAAGTAGAACTTTAAATCTTTTTAAAACTTTACTCGACTGTATCTTATTATCAGAAAAACCATTAACTCTAGAAGATAATTTATAAGTCATTTATAATATAAAAACTAAGTACTTGTTTTGTATTTTATGGGGGAGTCACCCTCCTTATGTAATATTTATTATGTTTACAATGGATTTTTACTAGGTAAATGCAGAAACTTTGAATTTATTATGAATGAGTAACTATACGACAATTCTAACCTCAAAAAAATCGAGTAACCCCAATAATTTACAAGTAGGACTCCCGGAGTATAATCAAGATTAATTACCCCCGCGGGCAAGTTTAACCCAGGAAAACAAAGCCGAATCTTCTCCCAGCTCTGATTGCCACCTACCCCGCGTAAAATGACACGTATCGTGTGAATTTATATCACAAAAGCGCATCCCACGCCACTGCTGCCCGGCAGGTGCTGGTGCATAAACCGCGCCGATTACCATGGCCAACCGAGCGAAACTTAACTACACGCGCCATTCCATCATCGTAAATCGATAGATGTTGTTGTTGCGATGCGGGCGGCGGGGGCTTTTTTTAATGGATCGGCGGACTCCTTTCTGCCAATGATGATCCCGCCCTCCGTGACTAACGAGAGAAAGTCCGGGGTCTAATTGAGTTTATTCCACTTTATTTTGTTCCTTGTTCTTCCTCAAATTGCGAGGAACTTTAATTGTTGTGGAAATTTGCGCAAAGCATCTTCTCCCCCCTCGGGAATCTTTTGCAAAGGAAGACATGATTTAACCCAGGAATGACGGAAATTGTCAATTGGCCATTACTTGTTTCTGTATACAGAATGAAGTTAGTTAAAGAATAATGTTATAACATTTTTATCTAAACAGCTTCTTTACTATGTTTAGAAGTTGTTCATTCGAAACATACGAAAATTCATTGCTTAAACTACCTTTCAATAGATAATTTTAACGTATAATTGAAGAACATTCTTTTCCAATACACAACCAATATAATACACTAAAAGACTCATGAAAATTAATCTTGATCACACCTACCGTAATTGGACCAATTAGGGGTTTAGTCTCAATCTCAGTCTCAATAAAAGAATCAAAAAAATCTCCCCTCGGAGGAACGATCGGCTAATGAGACCCTTATCGATGCCTCTTTCATCTCTTCTTGATTACATAATTCGCGTGCAGCGCTCAATACTCTCGACGGTACAAAATTTATACAGCCACGCGTCTTAATAAGGATGGACGATCGCCGGATGCGTGCTGATGCCTGGAAGGAGGCCCACGCGCAAAGCGTGGGCCGCTATATTATGCTGGATAAAACGAGATTGATATACATTGTCGGCTTTTTTTTTTTCGTTTTTACCTTTTTGCAGAGGATAATTGAAGGGTAAGGCGTTTTTTGCAAGTGGGTTCTTGCAAGTACGAGTAAAAGCGATTGCAAGATGTATCATACTAACAATTAGGTGATCGTTACTAAAATTTCAGAAAAAAATTTTACTTCATACAAACTATTTTTTGAACTCATAAAACCTTAAAGTACGAATTAAACCCGCTGCAGAATTTTTAGATTTTTTTTTTAAACTTTTGAAAAAACTTAAAATTGTTTGTATGATTGAGTGTATGACCTGGGTCGAGTCTTTGGTTGAGTCAAATCTTATAGATTAAAATAAACAAAATTGTGGACATTGTCGCACTTTGTTCATATATACATAGTTTTAAAAGTCTTAAAGAAAAAAAAAAATATTGCGGCTATCTCCATCCATGCAGTTGAAGATGCAGCAGCTCTTGAACCGTGTGTACCCAGGCTGATGCATCGAGAGTCTGCAGGAGCTGAAAAAGAGGGAGAAGAAAAAAAAAACGGTAGAGGCGATTTAGTCTTCTTTTCCCTTTCTTTATCGAGTGTGTATACTTCTCTTTGAATTAAGTCTCGCCTCCTCTAATTGGCTCCTCGAGGTCAGTCGTCTCTGTAAAAACTGGTCTCACACGAGAAGGAGCCCGAGCTTACCCCAGTAAAAAAGAAGAACTGACCCCAAGGAGATATTGATGAGTTTGTAAGGGTCCCCTTCTGATAAATTGCCTTTATTTATTATGCGCTGTGCAGATACATACTAAAGATGAATTTAATTCGGTAGATGGCAACAAACTCGCGGAGGAGGACGCGGCTTGGGTATCACTCAGATTGAAATCATAACCAGTTCATAAAGAGAGAAGCATGTTTTTTTGCCGCAGTTGAGATTGCTCGGTTCGGATTACACTTTTTCGGTAGTTTTTAATTACCGCCAGAAACTTGAAATTTAAATAGCTTGGCTGCGTAAAACACGTTACGAATAAGAATAGCTTTAAATTAGAACCAAATTAAGTCATTTAAAAAACCGTCTTTTTTTATTAGATGTTTATGTTTATGGCAGTTTCATCGGAAAAAGCTAATGATACTGGATAAACTTTGATCATGATTCAAAAGGTGTCAACTGTATCTTAATTGAAATCCGCTTTAATCCTTGTAACTAACAAGCCACCTTTGATGACTCATAATACTCAAAAATCTTCAATTACGCATCGCGGTCCGGAGACATTAACACATTTGGACACAACAACCAGGGGGATATTCAAATCGAGAGTTGATTTGAATTTAAAATTTTCCGTGTTAAAAAAACTTCCGAACTATTTATAACGTCTGGTTAGGAGGAGTTTAATCGAGCGCTGAAATCGACGTTGGTGCCCACATGTACTCGCGCCGGCGAAAAGGATGTTGACATTTGCGTAGCCTGCTTAGCACGATTCTCTTTTTAAGCTGTCAATTTGATAAACGCGCATTGGTTACCGTTACAGTTACTCATGAATCATCAGTTATGATCTAGTCTGGCTTTGATCGTAGGAAATAGCTCTTTTTTTTCGCGCGTCTAGACCGTACGGAAGTTTATATTGAATAACTTGTCTGGTATTACTGCAACTACTTGTTCAGATATTGAATGAATTTCGTTTATGCGCTAAACGACTTATTTCAATCGTCCGTTCATAGTAAGTTTCTTTTATTGATCATTGTTAAATTTTATTTTGCAACAGCTCATTTCAAAGAAGCATTTTTCCATGTTCAGCCGACCGTAGACTTGCAAGTGATAGCCAACAAAGATTGGTCGCTTTATAACCCCGAGAATCGATTTGAAAAAAAAGTCTAACATTCCTATTATCATTTTTGCACCATATTCGTAGCAAATTTGTCTCTCGTGGAAGATTCACAATGTCATAATTTGTTCGTAATGACCGACCCAGTCTCTGCAGTCCCGACTTCTTGTTTGTTTTTTTTATTTCTTTCTTTCCTCCTTCGAGAATTCCTCGGTGGATTACGTCAAGGCTTATATTCTTGCGGTTTTATAATATCCGTGCTGGTGTGGGTTTGTGTATGTCCACATGTGCATTGCAGAAAAAAAAATATGCACCACGTGCTTCTTATATATTTTTTCTGCATCAACGAGTTTCTTTTATTCTGTGTTATGCGGCTATTACGAGACACAAGTAACAATCTGCTAGTATTTAAATACCCTGACATTATCATAATTGCAGCATGTAAACATGTGACCGTTTTAAAAGCCAAGTTTCTTCTATTTAAAAGATCAATCAACTTTAATTGTGAATTTTTTTTTATACCAAGTTGAAGTTCTTTTGCTTGTGTTTGTACGTTTGTTTGATGAAAGTACCACAAAGGCAATTTATTTTTTTTAGGTCACAGTATCTATTTGCACTGCAGATATTTCCTCGGATATTTCATAACTAATAACTTGTGATTGTAATAATTAATTATAAGTACGAGACCTAATTGCACAAAATATGTGTATCTAAGGAAGAAAAAAATTATTAACCATGAAATAAAATAACTGATATTTCATCAATATTTCATTTTACGTTCGTACTGTTATGGTTGTCTTACGATTGAATTTCTGCATAATCCTGGAATGAAAATTCATTTTCTTTCCTCAATAAATTAATGTTTTCATCGCATATAAAAAATAACTATCATCTAGAGTTCGAACACACCTTACAATTTAACCGTTACAAGCTCAATTTTCGTTCGTAAAATCTGTTTCCTCAAAAATCTCCGTACAAGCGATCAATGGTCATAACTCAAATCTTAGTAGGTTGCATTTTCAAAATAGATTAGTGATACCCGTTCTGCAGAATGAGAAAACAAAGGGCGTAGCGGCTTATGAAGTAATGCAATAGCCTTTAAACGCGACAGCAGGCAAGTCGGATCATCGACTCGACCCGCGTCGCGACCCTCTAAGCCCACTGTCACAACATTTATGGGGTATAAAATTCCCCACTCGAATCATTTGAAAAAAAAAAAAAAAAAAAAGTTTCATAAAAACGGGGAAGAAGAGATAACAGGGGTGTATCGGCTGACCTCCTTAGCCGCTCGATCGTAAACTTCGGTAATACACTTGCGGCGTTCATAATACGCTCTTCCCTTTGCTCTCGCTTTCTTCTTCTCGTACAGTTTTTTATTTTCCGTCTCACGGTGTGTCGATAAGTTCCGAGCCGACAACATCCGGCTGTCGATTCCGACCGGCTGAGCGACGATCCGTGTGTAATTAAAAGGCATCCCCCTCTCTTTTTTTTTTCAAACTCCTCTCTTCAATCCTCTTACTTGTTTTATGTCTCCACCCTTCTTTTATCTCTTTCTCTTCTTCTTGCGGTTTCACACTGTGTCTGTAGTTGGTGGAACATTATTTATACGATATTTGTTATGTATGAATGAGAAGTTATGCACTTGAAGACTAGTTGTAAAAACTTTTTGGAAAATGAAATTTCTATATGCCCAGACTGTTTTTTGTGTCGTTCATTAGTTTCGTCACTAATGTAGAAAGTAATTGAAAGCATCTATAACGTAACTGTGAAATCAGCTTATTTTTTCATTTAGAACCAAATTCAAAACTTTCAAATCAGTGTATCCAATTAATTAATTTCAATGTTTTTCAGAAATTTAAGAAATTCGTTATTTATCATCTCTAATCGGCCAATAATTTTATGCTTATAAAAACGTGATATCAAACCATAAATAAAGAACGACACAAACACTCTCTTGTAACCACTTATCGCTTGACCCACAAGCGGGGGGAGGGGGGGAGCCTTCCATGTTTTTCCGAATCTTATAAATTTTGTAACGCCGGTGAGTCACTCGGTGAAGATTCGCTCTTCCGTAACGTCAAAAAGTAGAGTAGTTTTTTATTATTCTACGAAACTTCTCGAATCGATTCACCTTGAGGCTAAATAAAGTGGGTGTAGAGTTACGTTTGATGCAACTGAAAACTGAGGAAGAAAGTTTTTCTCCTTTATGCAGAGAGACTCGAGAGGCCATTGTTGTATAGTAGGGCTCAAGTTTTTTTTTTTTTTTTTTTTTTAAGGGATGAGTCAGCGGCCGAGAAAAACGAAAAGAGACACCGAGAAGTGGCCTGCCTCTTGCGACGAGCGAGGTGACGAGAATTTATGTGTCGAGCTTTTTTTTTCTTAATTAGGATAAGTTGGTGCGGGTATCGAATTCACAGTATTCGAATCTTTTATCGATTTACACGTGTAATTATATCTGATGTAAAAAAACTACCCTCATAAAACTCTGTAACTTGAGATTTATTTTGTAAGTATCGAGGGGGAACTACCTGTTTTTCGAGACCGATGATAAAAATTAATTGAATGTGCACCGCAGAGGCGATAAAACTGTTAGAATCGTTTAAAAAATGAGTTAATCAAAAAGCCTTCCTCTCTTTAACAAACGTATTCTTATGTGAAACCTTGAAAACTCAAGAAGGTTAAAATAGAATATTACAGTTTTCGTTCGAGATAAATAGTTTGAAGAGGGCACATTACGACACCTTGTCGTGCATACAAAAACTCTCTCTTGCGAAGTGGAATTTTTTTCTTCTCGGGAAGGTGCTAAACTGAGGCTTGGAAAAGCTCGCGTGCAGAAATAAGTCGATGGCTGACCATTCAGGTGGAGAAAAAAAAAAAAAAGACAAAAAAGTATTAGCTTGCCGATTGGTATTCCTAACCAGATGTTCATTACGTAATCGTAACTTTTTTACGATGGTACAGGTACAGTGTTTGTTCGGAACATAGGCGTGAAAGATTAAAAATAACCGAGAAAATAACCGTTGTGAATCATGCCTCGAACTTTTGTTTTTCTTTTGACCGAGAGAATGCTACTTAAATTCTAAATAAAGCGTTTGTATCGAGGTTTGTATTGAGCATTTGAAAATTGTAAATATCAAACCTTATGAGAGTCGGGATACAACCGTTAGTATAGAAGTATCAACCGACAAATAGCAGATGATGAAATTAAAAAATTCAAGTTTATCAACGCGACGCTAACGTCGTACGGTCGTGAATATTAGGCGTTTACTCGTTGCATACACAACGAGACAATGAGTACCGTTAGGAGCTCTCCCGCAAGTGCCTTTTAACCGTTTGAAATTGACGCCAACGGGTTTATTGCTGCCGAGGCGACCTGAGGCCTAGAAAATTGGGAGCTCACGTTTTTTTACATCCTCCTGCCTGCAGCACCAAGCCAGATGTCATAGTCTTAATTGTTTCAATTATCACCATGTGCGATGATATACCTACTCCATATGCAAACGCACCGCTCTGAATGCGTGACTCAACAATTGAAAAAAAATAAAAAACAACTTTGTTTAAAAAAAAACCAACTAGCTATAGCTTTTATTTGTAAATATAAGTTTATTGCAGTTTAAAAATGATTGAGTGGAATTGAAAAAGAATGGTTTTTTTAAAAATTCAGTACGCCGTTGGGTCTTTGACCGACCGGTTAGTTGTCGTTTTATCGATTATCGCTTTTTCTATAAATAATCCTTCAACGTTTTTTAATCGTATTTGCTTGATACTGCTTTTAACTTCAGATTTATTACTTTAAATTTTTAAGATTGATACCGATCTAAGCTACAAAAAAAGTGGAAGTATTTACAAAAGTCCTTACTCGTATCAAACTTTGATTGCTTGTTTTATCAGATGCAAACCTTTGCTTGTTTCATAAGAATTCGGGTGTACAAAAATTTGTTGAACCGTTCAACAGCCAACCCAACTTTATTTTTACGTCATCGTACGCCAGCTCGTTCCCCCTTGATAATGTCGTTTTCGAAGCGTGACCTTGGTGGAGGGCTGTTGGGGGATCCTAGGCGCGTCGAGTTGCCGAAACCGGAAAAGTGCTTCATAATATTCGTGGCAGGGAGGGCAACACAAAATCAGACTGCTGCTGCCACCCGTGAGTCTTCTGTTGAATAAACGTTGCGTGTACTAATTCGGTTTGTGGGACACTTTCTTGCTCGCTGAATTTATATATAAGGATTTTTTTTTTTTTTTTTTTTTTTTTCATTAATGGTGGAACTTTCTTCTTTATGATGTATGGTAATATTATATTCCAAGGATGAAAAAAAAAAAAAAATTACTTTATAGGCTTCTCGGGTTTTGGTCACGATTTTATCAAAAGTTCAGCTCGATAATTCAAAGCAACAGTTAAAAGTAAGACCTCAACCAGATATTTATTCTTCTCAGACACAAAGCTTGAACTTTAAAAACTGGTGGTGCTTTCCTTTCCCGTTGATCCAGAACTATCCCCCAGCTCCGTTCACGACAAAGCCCCAGAATTGGTCTATTGTACGGGAATTGAGAGATTTAGAGCACCAGACGAGAAGTGTTAGCGCGTGCAGAACGGTGGAATTACGTGTTCATAGATTTGGGAGGAGAATCCAGGTCGACCAAAACGAAAAAAAAAAAAAATTCTTATTTTCTTCTAAACACAAAAATAGTCTAGCACTTCGCATGCAGACATAATTCAGTCAAAAGCCACTTTGCTCACCGAAAATCCCTTTGATCCGAATTGAATAACCCCGGGGATCTGAAAATGAAGAGCAAGAAAAAAAAAAAAAAAAAAAAAAAAAGTCCATTAGTCCGGAGAACGAAGCCCGTAGCTGCAGCCGAGGTCGGTAACCCTAACGTTCGTATGTACACGCTGAGTTGTTTTCTGTTGCACTTTCGTGTTTCTCTCTCTCTCTTTCCCCCTTTGCGTGCGCCTTTCTCCTTGTGTTTAACACCTCCGACTCGAAGGATGTGGGTCCTTTTGTCTCTCCGGTAGGTTATCCTGATTTCGAATTTTCAACCTGATTTGACTGGAACTGGGAGATTCTCTCTTTCGAGCGACTCGCGAGTTTAATGATTGAAAAATTGATTCTGACGCAAGCATCTAAACAAATGTTTTTGGATGCCTTCGGAAAGCTAGTTTTAGCTCTAAACATGTTTCTACAGAGATTCTAAGATACGTAGTTCAGATGGTTTTCTGCTCATTTCTGCAGCTCTTCAATACAATATAAATTTTTGAGTCAAAGTTATCAACTGGACAAAAGTACTGTTTTTCCCTACAGTAAATCAGAAATCAAAACAAAATTTGATTTTTTCACTTTGAAAACACCTTTTTACGTATTCCCAATGGTCTTTAATGCTTTATATAATTTAGATTTGCACTTCAGCTGTGACTTCAATCTAATAATGAATCAAGAAAAGTAATTGTATTCAAAATATGTAGTTTATAAAAATTTAATACCATTAACCCCCTTTAATCTCAACAACTGTTAACTCGTTTAAAACATTCTACAATGTTTCATTCACGATTTAAAATAATCTGGTGTAAACATCTCCTCAAAGAACAGGTTGACTTCCGAATAAACTTATTCCTTACAATAATTACAGCAATTATAAATTTTAATAAGCTCACACTTCCTACGTTTAGACAATACACGCTTTATACCTCTATACCAAGTTTATCAGTTTATCTTCTTGGAATTGATTTGCGTACCAATTTATTTCTCAAGAAAAACAGTATCATAAACTTTCACAGAAATAGGAAAAAGTAAATTTTTTTTTTTTCTGAACTTTTTCGACGTCCTTATTGTCCTCGTTTATTTTCTTTACTCAATAATCGGGAAATATTCGCACGCTTGCATTGCTAATAAGGTGACCCTCTTCCTCTATCGTTTTTCTTCTCAATGAGAATTTAAATACTCGCGAGAAATAAATCATACCACTGTGAGTGAAGTTTATTCAATTAAGTTTCTTTAATTTTATGAGTAAGAAGTAAATTCCCTTTTGTCAACGATGCGAGCCTGAAAAAAAGACTCGCGAAATTGAAGAGCGCGGTGATTCGCCGATGACATCGGGATACGCGATTATACTCCCTACTTCAGACCACAATAAGAGCGGGGTCTTCTCGGGTGTCACACCACTACAGTATACGTTCGAAGAATAAATCGAGCAACCGAGAAGCTTCGTTCTGTAAACTCTTAATATTTTCAATTGAGAAATAAGTTGTTTGTCATACTTATTTGAATATGACAGTTTCATCCACAAAAAATTGATTTTTTTAACCAATCGTTAAAAATGAAAAAAAAAAAAGGTTGATTTTTTAAAACAGTCGAGCGACACGCGAGTCAAATCCCACATCCACCCACCTTACGCGTGCTCCAGGGTAAAATACACACGTAAAATTATTCGTCTGCGGGGTCTAATAATAAACCAGCGCGCGAGCGCGCTCGTGCCACGCCTATAATATACGGGACGGACGCTGACTTCTTCTGCGGTTCGCGTGCGCTACTGTTTTTTAAAAAAACCATATAACACTTTTTATTCCTTTTACTTTTACATCCCGCCTGTGCTGTTTGCTCGCGTAATCGGGTAGACTGATAATTACGCGTCGGTCGTCATGTGAACCGTACTTATTATATGTAGTACCTAGATAATATTATGTACTTCGTTCAGAGTTGATGGAAAATATTTTTTTGGTTGATGCCGGATCAGTTCTTTAGATTATGGATTGGACACGAAAAAAATGTTCATAATTCTTAAACTAAAATTTTTAGATACGTAATAACAAAAATAAATTTTTTAGAAATAAAAAATACGACTTTATACTAGTTCTCAAAGTTACAAATTTTTATAGTAAAACAAGTAAGTTTTGTATCTTATAAGAATGGGAACAACGGAATAGATTCATTCTCATTCATCAGTGTAGAGATTGATGGTCTGCCAGAAATCCGTGTCCGTTATAGTTTTGATGCAGCCGGAGACGTACAGGCAGAAAACGGAAAAAAGAAAGTTCAAGTGCAGCGGCACAATCGACCTCCGCTGATTCTTCAATTGAAAAGAGGCTGACATCATCTCCGTAAATCGAGCCGTAAATTGTGATGAGAATAAAAAGATAAAAAACATGCTGTAAATCCCATTACGTCCGTAAGATTGATTAAATCGAATCGAGCGGCAATAAAATTACACTCGTTACCTTTTCTATCTGAAAACTACAAAAAAATCGAATTAGTAGTTCAAAAGATTATTGATGACATCCTTTAAATTATTTCTCGTTCAAAAAAGTATTTTTTCTTTTAACTTCCTTGACTTCCGTCATAACAGGAAAAAAATGTGAGATGAAGCAATAGAAACTTGTAATAAAAAGAAGTACCAAGTACGCAAGTTCTTTAGTTTCCGCGAGTACAAGAACGCGTGTCCTCAAATTCCAGGATTTAAAAAAAAAGTCCTTAATTCAGTCAACCCAAAGCAAGCTCATTATTCTCGGCAAAGCACACGCACGCGCACCTCTAAATTGGAGTCTCACCGCAAATACGATCGCACCCACCCTCCCCGAGAAGCTGAATGGAGCTAAGAGAATATCTTGAAACTCTTTATTACACTCACCTCCTTGAATAAGAGAGCGAGCTGCTTGAGGTTTATTTTAGGGCCGAGATGATTAATAAACAGTGGCTCGCTTGTAATCATCCTGCGGTGTGCTCACGTACGTTTTTGGACTCAATCAAAATTGATTCACGAGGTTTTTTTCTTGAAGTTTTAATGAGGTGGTCTTTTAACCCATTAAGTCCGAGGATTTTTTGAATTTTTGGTTGTGTTTGAGCTGGGAAATCTTAGGGAAAACTGTGAAAAATGTATACCTGAATACCCTATCCCCCTATTTTCAAGTATGCCCTACACGATGGTATAGTTCAAAAAAGTCAAAAATTCGATTTTCATTTGTTTATAAACAAATTAAAAAAAAAAACAAGATTTTTTTTGCACTTTTTTTTTTTAATCGAAAAATTGAGTGGTTAAAAAATTTTTTACACACTTTAGAATATCATCACGGGTGATCACGCATTTCAAAGTTTCCAAATCTTCTTGAAAATTGTAGCTGCGATTTTTGTAAACAAAATGGCGGCCAAAACACTGCGAAGAAAAAATTCGTAAAGCAGCCGAAGGCGGAACCAACATCGAAAAACTTATTTTGCTCAAAAATATTTATTGAAAAAGCATAAAAAGTCTTTGAAATGTTAATTGTTAATATTTTTATCATTTCAATTGCATATATGCGAGTATTGGGCCCAATAGGGAGGGACCCAAAAACAAACATTGAGAAATCGAAAAATAAAAAATACTAACTTATTCTACGTAAAATTATAAGAACAAAATATACTTGGTGTTTTTTTTTATTGGGGCCACTATTTTTTCATAAAAATTCGTTGAAGTTGGGACTATCAACCAATTGAGTCCAAGGATTTTTTGAATTTTTGGTTGTGTTTGAGCTGGGAAATCTTGGGGAAATCTTGGGGAAAATGTATACCTGAATACCCTACCCCCCTATTTTCAAGTATGCCCTGCACGATGGTGTAGTTTAAAAAAGTCAAAAATTCGATTTTCATTTGTTTATAAACAAATTAAAAAAAAAAACAAGATTTTTTTTGCACTTTTTTTTTCTAATCGAAAAATTGAGTGGTTAAAAAATTTTTTACACACTTTAGAATATCATCACGGGTGATCACGCATTTCAAAGTTTCCAAATCTTCTTGAAAATTGTAGCTGCGATTTTTCTAAACAAAGTGGCGGCCAAAAAACTACGACGTAAAAATTCGTAAAGCAGCCGAAGGCGGAACCAACATCGAAAAACTTATTTCGCTCAAAAACGAGGCCTTCAGATGTATTTATTTATTTATTTATTTATTTATGTTATTTATTTATTAGATTATTTGATTTTTCTGTTAAAAAAATAAATTAATAAATAAATACTTGAATTTTTATTTATTTCCTTTTTTTGTTATGCAGTGTCAAACTGAATACGAAATATATGTTCAATAAAAATAGCCTGCGTATTTTATAATTATTAGAAATACAATTTTGTTATGCAGAAGAAGAGAAAGTAAGAAAGAACAACGGATTCATTGATGCTGTTAAAGCTTTTGCCAGGTGTATACGACTATAGCTGAAAGGCATAGAGTCTGCTTCGTAATCACAAGTCCATGGGTTCAAATCCCGCTTAGAGCAAAAAGTATCTCAAATACAGAAAAAAATTGTAAATCCAAAAAAAAAAAAAAAATTCGTCTTCCAATGACTTTAAATCTTTTTTTTTTTTTCTACTTTCAAATACACCTTTTTGAAAGGATATACTTCACCAAATATTGGTCTGAACTGAATAAAAAACTATAAGAAAAATTAACTTTTAGTAAAAAGCGATCAGACTAAAATTATCATAGATGCAGGCTAGAAAAAATTACAAGAAAATTTTGTTCAATTATATCCATAAATCAAATCTTTTATAAAGAAATATTTCATCAGATATAAAGAAAAATTGGCAGATTGAGAGTTGAAAAAAAAAAAAATTTTTTTATAGCCTAAGGATGAAATTTTTTTTTTCAATCACCACGAAGTCAACGCCTCTGAGAAATTTTTATTACGACTTTTACAGTTTACAACTGTATCTGCGCTTTTTCTGAATACTCGCCGTGAGCGGGATTCGAACAACGATCTAAGCATTGCTAAACTGGCTCTTTGCTGCTTTAGCCAACGGCCGTGTACAGATTTACAGATTTAGACTTCATTTATATGTAAAAATAATAAATTATGAATTTTCTGTAGCAATAATAGTCTTTACCAATCTCTCTCAATCAAAAATTATAAAAATGTATAGAAAATTTTTAAAAAGTAACAATAACTCGTCAAATTGTAAATTTCATCTCTTAGCCGTTACACTTATAAAATACAAAACATAACGTTGCCCAACACCTACCACGCGGAGGTTGATGAAACAAAGTGTCTTTTTTTTTTTTTTTTTTTTTATTACTTTTATACTTTTTTTTTGTTTTTCTAATTTTTTTTTTTTTTTTTTTTTTATCAATTTTTTTATAAAAATAATTTTTTAGTTCAACAATGAAACTTTCTTAGAAATTATGAAAACTTTTAGACTACAATAAATTTAATGATTATTTTTAGGAACGCAATTTTGACAAATAGATAAGCTGCACTGTTCACAGTACAAACGTGTCCTAATGGGACAGAAGCAACATTTTCTTAGTTTTTCTTTAGTCAAAATTTGGTGATTGCCTCTAGTAGACTTTTCCTTTGAAAGATAATGCTTGGAAATTGCCATCATAAAGTCAAGCGAACTTGATTTTTTAGTTTCCTTGCCGTGAACATAGTTCGAAAAAACAACTGCATTAGCTATTGACGCTTGAATAAGACGAATAAAAACGATCCACGTCCACTTTTTAGACCTTATGCAAGGCATAGCGTAGTTACAACGTCCATCATGAACGTCAACGCCACCCATATTTTTATTATAAAGTTGGAATGCATTAGGGAAAGCAATTTCTTCTTTTTCTTTTTTTTCTTTGCTCCTCTTTTTCGCTGTGTATGTGGGTGTGACACCAGCAGCAGTAGAAACCATCGACACTGGTTTAGAGTCCTGCAATGTAATGTAATTTATACCACTACTTTTTTCGTATTTCACTGCAACTGTACCTTTCGGTGACTTTTTAGGAATAACATTTTTTTCCTTTACACGATTTTCTCGGATAGTACCAGTCGAACGAACCCCTAAGTTTTTTAAATGTAAAACAAGATCAAAACTAGTAAATAAATTGTCCATGTATAAATGATAAAGAGGCAGTTTCCTAAAAGTTACGTTTGAAAAAAAGTGCTGAAGCAAACTCATAACAACACGAGTACCTAAAGAACATTTTTCAAGTTTATTGTCAGCTATTGCAGAGTTTTTACCACAGTACAAATCAAACTCAAGTAAATAGCCATCAGGAGTGCAAAGACCCCAAAATTTCAAGCCAAATCTAATGGGCTTCCCTTTTATGAATTGTTTCAGAATAGTTCTACCATAAAACTTGGCCATCATCTCGTCAACGGCCATTGCAGCTTGAAAATATCCAAATTGCTGGATGTTTTCCCTGAATAAATCAATAATTGTACGTACACGCCATCCAAAATCATTTTCATTTTCATCTGCAGGTTTAGAATATTTGATGTTTGATTTTATTTGCTGAAATTTATCGCGAGCCATAGCCGCTTTTACTGGCTCAAATGACAAAAAAGGATCATTTGACCAGTAGTGTTTGTAAGATTTTCGCGAATTGTAGGCTGATGCAATTAAAATACCTATAAAAACGTTAAGTTCACCCATCGTTAGTTCATACCCGTTTGCTCGAGTACACATAATTATGTGATTTTTTATACTATCTGAAAAAAAAGTTTCAAATAGTTCAACACAATTCATACTTTTTATTTTTTTTTTGTTAGCATCAGACATTTGGCAACTATTTTCAACGTTTTGTGGATAAATTTGTTCTCCCTCGACCCACTCATAAACGTATTTATCCTCCAAACGACTGTTATTGCTAACATAATTTTTTGATGCTTGAGAATAAGTTTTTTGTGAAGTTTTATCATTTTGAGAATCGTTTGTACAGTCGTCGCTTTCTTCAGCTCCTGAGCCTTCGCTTTCATCTCCAGAATAATTTGGATCAGGTATGCAATATCGTTCGTCATCTTCATCAGAACTGAAATATTCTGATTCAGAATCAGTATCAGGAGGTTTAGCTGGTCTAGGTCGCTTTGGTCGCATATTGAAAAGTTTGAAATTAATCAATCACTAAAAATTGAACAGATTTCAAAATTTTTTCAATTTATTTATTTATTTGTAGTCTGGACTAGCTTGAAATTCGCTAAAATTATCAGCCACAGTCTTTGAGCAGCTCCCCTGGTGGAACTTATCATCTGCCAGGGTAAAAATGTCATCAAACCAACCATTGTTTATATTCTTTTTTCACCTAATTTATTAGTATGTTGTTTAAACGTGACGCCACCTAGCGGACTCTTTTCGTTATGAAGCATGTTTACCCTAGCAGATGATAAGAATTTTCACCATTGTCATTTATAAAAAATGTTTTTTCATTTTTATTTTTTTTTTCGAAATAAATTATTATTTTTTATAAATATATAAATTATTGGAAATATCTGCAAACATTAAAAATATTCTGTTCATTTAGTTTTCTCTTCAATTAGTTTTTGCCCAACTAGAATGACTACATTCAAAATTTTATTAATTTTTACAAAAACATAATGTAATAAAATGTAAAAAAATAAAATATATTGTACGTTACATTTCTTGTATTTTTTTTTTTATTTATGGCAATAATTTTGAGTTTTTAATTTTCGTAAGCAAGGTTCGAACCCATGAAGTGGGGATTATGAAGCAGACTCTATGCCTTTCAGCTATACTCGTATACACCTGGCAAAAGCTTTAACAGCATCAATGAATCCGTTGTTCTTTCTTACTTTCTCTTCTTCTGCATAACAAAATTGTATTTCTAATAATTATAAAATACGCAGGCTATTTTTATTGAACATATATTTCGTATTCAGTTTGACAGTGCATAACAAAAAAAGGAAATAAATAAAAATTCAAGTATTTATTTATTAATTTATTTTTTTAACAGAAAAATCAAATAATCTAATAAATAAATAACATAAATAAATAAATAAATAAATAAATACATCTGAAGGCCTCGTTTTTGAGCGAAATAAGTTTTTCGATGTTGGTTCCGCCTTCGGCTGCTTTACGAATTTTTACGTCGTAGTTTTTTGGCCGCCACTTTGTTTAGAAAAATCGCAGCTACAATTTTCAAGAAGATTTGGAAACTTTGAAATGCGTGATCACCCGTGATGATATTCTAAAGTGTGTAAAAAATTTTTTAACCACTCAATTTTTCGATTAGAAAAAAAAAGTGCAAAAAAAATCTTGTTTTTTTTTTTAATTTGTTTATAAACAAATGAAAATCGAATTTTTGACTTTTTTAAACTACACCATCGTGCAGGGCATACTTGAAAATAGGGGGGTAGGGTATTCAGGTATACATTTTCCCCAAGATTTCCCCAAGATTTCCCAGCTCAAACACAACCAAAAATTCAAAAAATCCTTGGACTCAATTGGTTGATAGTCCCAACTTCAACGAATTTTTATGAAAAAATAGTGGCCCCAATAAAAAAAACACCAAGTATATTTTGTTCTTATAATTTTACGTAGAATAAGTTAGTATTTTTTATTTTTCGATTTCTCAATGTTTATTTTTGGGTCCCTCCCTATTGGGCCCAATACTCGCATATATGCAATTGAAATGATAAAAATATTAACAATTAACATTTCAAAGACTTTTTATGCTTTTTCAATAAATATTTTTGAGCAAAATAAGTTTTTCGATGTTGGTTCCGCCTTCGGCTGCTTTACGAATTTTTTCTTCGCAGTGTTTTGGCCGCCATTTTGTTTACAAAAATCGCAGCTACAATTTTCAAGAAGATTTGGAAACTTTGAAATGCGTGATCACCCGTGATGATATTCTAAAGTGTGTAAAAAATTTTTTAACCACTCAATTTTTCGATTAAAAAAAAAAAAGTGCAAAAAAAATCTTGTTTTTTTTTTTAATTTGTTTATAAACAAATGAAAATCGAATTTTTGACTTTTTTGAACTATACCATCGTGTAGGGCATACTTGAAAATAGGGGGATAGGGTATTCAGGTATACATTTTTCACAGTTTTCCCTAAGATTTCCCAGCTCAAACACAACCAAAAATTCAAAAAATCCTCGGACTTAATGGGTTAAGTACGAGGAAACTTTTTTTATAATCATAGAAATTTTGTCCTGTCATTACTCAAGTTGGAAGTTTTTTGCACACCGTTGTCACAAAAAGATTGAATTATGTTTTGATTTGTCGATTCACGCTTCATACACTGAGAATGAACAGTAGCTGTCAAAAAATTAGTTGAAGTAACAGCGAGATTCCTACATTATCGAATAACTTTTTTTCAGTTGACTAAACCAATTACCATAAATTAAATTAGGTAATTAAATGTGATTTTTTTTGTTAACATTGACTTATCCAGTAAACTGTGTTTTCTTGCATTAAATTTACAATTTACCGAATAAGCCCCAACATGTAAAACTCAAACGTAATCGTAGATGCTTCAACTGTAAATTACATTTTTTTTGTGTACATGAAAAATATTGACACGATTTAGCCGAGTCCTCGCGAGATAAGCGCCCCCAAAACCTAGCATCGGCACATGCGCCAGCACGTGTTGAACCGATTCGCCGGCTTTTCGTCGTCGTCGTCGTCGTAGTGATGTAACCGAGGCGCACACACCTGCAGACTAATACGATTTCGGTATTCTTATACTTTTCACGAACTATTACTCCCGATTATACATTTTCGAGGCTAGTTCAGTCGTGCCGCGAAGCTCCGAGTGAGCGTTTCGCTTTTTTTTAAAAATACCAACAGAAGCATTTTTTTCTCTTCTTCTTCTTTTTTTTTCTGTCAAATACGCGGTTTACGCAATACCCGCAGTCGGCGATCTCGCGTCGAGAGTCTAACAAGTGTAAGATGGAAAGTGATACCGAGATCATGGTGTCTAATTAAAGGGTTTCTTTGAGTTCCACAAAGTCAAGAATAGGATTTTTTGTGCGGGATTGGTTTTTTTAGTTAGTTGAGAAAAATGGCTATGCTACACTTGACCGTGGTCGTGAACGTCATCAACAAAGCCATTCTCAAAACCATGTCGAGCCGGGTTGACTTGGTAAGTTCGCATTTCTCTCGTTGTTTTCTCTCGTGACAGGTGTTGGAGAAAAATAAAAAAAGAGTTAGGTCTGTGCTGCGGTCGAGTTTACCGCGCTCCGGTTATATTCGGACGAATAATTTTAGTCCGCGGTTCCTCGCCTCTGATTGATTCTACCAAAATGGGTCGGCTGAGCTTTTATGTGGAACGAAAATTTTTCAATCGAGACCAGTCCGAGGCAAGAGAGACTTTTATTAACAAACTAGATAACTGCAGAGTTAGCTTATCGGGGACAGATAACGATCAATTAAAATTTTATTAACTCTGAGAAATGTTTGCGAAGAAAAACTATTCGAGTGGCTGCAGCAGTGACGCTCGTTTCGGTTTTGTAACCGGCTCTCTTACCTTAACAAGATCAGCTCCTTTTAAGACGCTTACCTACTTTTACATTATTTTTCCCTCCAGAAGGTACACACAACAGTCCCTGGTGCGTTTATGAAGTCTCTTTTTCGACCACAAAATAGTGACCTTTAAAGCAACATTAAAAATTTTTTAAACTCCTCGATAAATTCATGAATGTAAAACCACTAAAATATTTTATAAAAACCTTTACTTATAAAACTTTTAAAAAATATGGCTCGCCTGAAGTAAAGAACTAATAAAAAAAATTCAATACTGAAAACAAAACAAAATTCTTACAAATAAAACAATAAAGGCGGTAAGCCAGAACTAAAACTAAAACAGGGCCGGCTCGTAAAACTTAAAAGCGAAACTTATCCGATGCAATTTTACTTTTGCTTTACACCCATCTCTGCCCAGATATTACCCGAGATAAGAATTTCATGTTATCATTTGTTTAATGAGTCTTTTTTCTGTATTTGCAGACGGTTCTAGCGGACGACGAAAACATGGCGGACACGAGTCAACAAGAGGAGTTGCCGCAGACGAACGGAATCGACGCTTTAACGGAAGAGGAAAAAAGCAAAATGCGGCCCGCCGATATCGATGCCGTGAGTATTCTTTTTTTTTTTTTCTTTACAAACTAAAGTGTCTGAAAATAATAGTAAAAAGGTCTATTCAGTTTTATGGCTATCAGTTGATTAGATTAAGGGAAGGTACTTGACTGTTCTTCCCAAAATTAACCTTTAAATTTCATTAAGTTACAACTTTTGTGTTTAATCTATTGTGTATCAGCTAGTTATATATATTTAAACTTTAAAAACTTAATTAAGAAAATAGTTAATTTCAATAATAATTTTACTCAAGTACAGAATGCTTATATCTATTACATTTCATTTTTATATTCATGAGTTATAAAATTTAAGTTTTTCAAATGAAAGTTAGTTAAGATGGCTTGATTTTTCTTTCTTCATAAGTTAATTTTACTTGTCTTGAAAGTAATTTTTTTGTAAGATCATTAAGTGAAAAAAAAAAACAAATTAAAATGACTTTGAAAGTTCTGTGTTATAAAACAAAAATTTTATATATTTATTAATTCATTATTTTTATAAAAATTTACAGTTGTATATAAACCATCTGATAATTTAAAAATTTTTGCAGGACATGAGAGAAATGGAAAGGAGAAAGAGAGTGGAAATGATGATGAACTCACGATTGTTCAGGGAGGAGCTTGAACGTATAATAGAAACTCAAATGAAAGATGGTGCAGGTCCTTCTGGTCTGCTGCAGCAGATCTCTGAAATGATGGGACACCAAGGAGCTCGGTTCAATGCCAATGTTTTCAGAAGTGAGTACACTTTTGTAACTATTCAAACCACTCAATACTATTTTACAGAAATTATTAGTTTCTTTTGTCAATAAAATAATATCATAGAGTATGATATAAATAAATTCTTTTGCCAAAAAAAAAAACATGAATCTTTTATGTAATTTTCTTTTCATAGTGATCATAAAAATCACTAGTGGGTCTTGTAAAGCTTCAAAAAAGTAACTTTGGTTCTCAATATTTTTTCAATCCTAGATACATTTTTTCATGCTTTATAATAATAATGCATTGCTACTGCATGCGTAGTAAAATTTTACAGTAAATGTAAATCTCAATGATTTCTAAACCATGAAACTATTTAAAAAAGCTTATGTATCAGAGGAGTTGTCAGAAAATGCAAATCATAATAAAGTGAAACCCATAAGCGCAAAATTTATTTCTATTTAAGTTAATGACCCGTTTAAAGTAAGAATTTAAAATAATTTAACCTTTTATTTTCAGACTCGAATTGTGTCGTCCCGATAAACGACATACGCGGAGTTGAGAGCATGGGCTACGCCAAAGGCGAAAAATTGTTGCGATGTAAGCTCGCCTCGGTCTTCCGGCTACTCGACCTGTACGGTTGGACGCAGGGCGTCGGTGGCATGATAACCGCCCGTCTCAACCAGGATCAAGAGCACTTCCTTGTCAACCCGTACGGTCTCCTCTACCACGAGGTCACGGCTTCGAGCCTCGTCAAAGTAGACATGCAAGGCAACGTCGTCGAACAAGGCACGACGAACTTCGGTGTTCACATTGCCGGCTACCAACTACACTCGACAATACACGCAGCGAGACCCGACATCAAGTGCATCGTTCACATAGCTACACCTTCAGTCACAGCTGTAAGTTAAACGATTAATTATTCGATTTTTATTGATTACAAGATTCTTTTAAAAGTTTGAAAGCTAATTTATTTTCTGCATAGTAACAATTCTTATCTCTTTCATGTAGATATCGTCGACGAAGTGCGGAATCCTGCCTCTGGGCCAGGAGAGCATAGTCATTGGCGACGTGAGCAATCACCACTACCTGACCGGTGGAAATCTCGACCCCGAGGAGCGCGAAAAGCTCTCCCGCAACTTTGGCCCCATAAACAAGGTCATGCTACTCACAAACCGTGGCGCTCTCTGCTGCGGCGAGACCGTGGAAGAAGCTTTCTTCAACGTCTACAACACGGTGCTGGCCTGCGAAACGCAGCTCAAGCTAATGCCCGTGGGTATAGATAATCTCACCCTTATATCGGACGAGACGCGCAAAGCCATCTACGAGGCATCGCGCAAGGCGCCCGTGCCCCAGCAGAGTAGCGTGGCCGAGCCTTCACCGCTGGCCGAGAAGCTCGAGAAACGCTGGCGCATCGGTGGCACCGAGTTCGAAGCACTCATGCGCATGCTTGACAACGCTGTAAGTATTCAAATGTATCGCTGTGTACAGGGAAAGTGAATACAGATGGAATTGCCCCGGGGCTTTTGAGGGAGCTTTTTCTTTTTGAGGGAGGCGTGATTGTAGGGGGTTGAAAGTGATGAGTAATTGAGCGGGAGAATCAGTTGGGCCGTTTCTATAGCAATGAGTTCTACCATTCCAAATTGTCCAAGTTTTGGGTATCGGTAACTTTTATTTTTAAGCATCATAATAATGAAAATTTTAGGTGTAATTACTTTAATGTGGTATTTAATTTTATTTAAATTTTAAATCTAAATTCTTTTTTCAATTATTCTATACTAAAATACTAAGCACCACTTTCTTCAACAGGGTTTCCGTACTGGATACATTTACAGAAATCCTCTAGTTAAAAGCGAACCTCCAAGGCCGAGAAACGACGTTGAAGTACCTCCAGCTGTTTCTTCCCTTGGTTACTTACTTGAAGAAGAAGAATTGTACAAACAAGGGTAAGAATATTTATTAATATATTCTTTTTTTCATAATTTTAAATCACAAATAAAAAAATCTAAAAATTTATCTTTTTTTAATACAGCTTGTGGAAAGGTGGACGCAAAGGAACGGATAGAACGCGTTGGCTGAACTCACCAAATGTTTACCAGAAGGTTGAAATTCTGGAGACTGGTACACCTGATCCAAAGAAGATAACCAAGGTAGAAGTCATAACATTCGAAGATAAGACCAATTAAATTTAACGCTAACACAAAAAAAAAAAATTTTTAACTTTTTACTCGCATAGATATAGTTCAAGCAGAAACTAAACTCAATTAATATGACGCTTAATAAATCGTTAACAATGTTAATTAGCGTCGACTAAAACTTAGATTTTATGAATGAATTTATAAAGATCAAAGTATAAAAATATTTATAGACGTTAAATCAAATATTGACCATGATGAAATCAAATGTAAACGATAATATCGAATCATTGTTCACTGCTTTGATGCTCAATGAGCTAGCTTCGATTTTTGTAGAAACTCTTCGAGCATTCCAAGCAATGCATTCCATTTTTTTAAATCATTTTATCTTTAACGCCTTTTTGTTAGGTAATTTTTTTTTAATGTTGTGCAATCTCCAAGTGCGGTTAAGAAGAATTCAGAAGAAACTTATGATATAGTCTAACTAGATCTAGTTCCTCAATACAGCACTGTTAAGAGCTCATATATGTTGTTTTTTAATATATGGCGTGAAAAGTATTATTGTAGCTTTTGAATGTTTCAATAAATAAAAAATAATATCGCTCAACCGTCATACAAAACTATTTGAATTTACCCTAAACAATCACTAGTAGAAATTAGTAGGTTAGATTTTATAAGCATGTACTAGTATTTTTTGAATTTGAATTTTTTTTTATTAAATGTGTGCCTGTTGGTCATTATCAAAGCTTTATGTGGCCTTGGCATGAACATCCACTGTAATCACAAAACCAGATCAGTAAAAAAAATAAATAATAACTGTATAAAAACGACTCCGCAAGCTTTATTTAAGACTAGCAGGCACACAGCTCGCGGAAAGAAAATCAATTGTGATTGTGTAGCGAAAAAATTCGAATAGTTTTTTTTATTTTTAATTTGACGAGTTATAATTTTATTACAAATTGACTATTATTTGCGGGGTCGGGTTACATTATTCTGGTTTTGTGTGCAGTGGGTGTCCGATGGCTCACCGACGCACAGTAGTACACCAGTCAAGATTGAAGGCGCCCTACAATTCGTTCCGAAAAACACCAACCCGAAAGAATTCAAGCAGCTACAACAACAGGTGCATTGATTTTACATTATTTCTTATAGTAAAGATCAATATTCTTAATGGTTTTAATATTTTTGTTATTATTTTGTAGATCAAAGATTACAGAAGAGCTGACAAAATATCAGCTGGACCCCAGTCACATATATTGGAAGGTGTTACGTGGGAAGAGGCAAAGAAAATGCAGGTTAGTAGATACAATATTTTACACGCTTTTTTATTAATTAAACGCATAAAAATATATCAGTTCAAATCATTATTTTTTTTAATCACGTTTTTTTTCACCTTAAAGGATGCAACAGTTACTGGAGTCGGAGAACAAGTTGTGCTCGTTGGAGCGGCTAGCAAAGGTATTATTCAGAGAGGTTTCCAACACAATGCCATGGTGTACAAAACTCCATACGCGAAAAATCCGTTCGATGCTGTTACTGATCAAGAACTCGACCAGTACAAAAAAGAAGTTGAACGGAAGACCAGAGGAGATCCTTGTTAGTATATACATTAATAATTTCTTTTGAAAATTTTTCAACCAAACACAATGAGATTTTGAAGATTGAAAATTTGTATAACTAAAAAATATTTATTCATTTTTAGATGATGAATCACAATCGGAATCAGAAGCGCTTTCTTCTTTCAACATTAGTCGCGCTACTCATGAATCAAGCACTGCCAAAAGTCCTATCCAATCGCCAGTTTCAGTAACTTCAGAAACGGAAGAAGAAAGTAGAGATGGTACATAACTTATTTTTAAAAATTTACTTTTTAAAACTTTTGCTTGAACTTTATGAGTTTGTTATTTATGACGTTTCTTGTGTTTAGAACCAAGAGTATTACGGATAGCTACAAAACAAGTGCCTGCACCGAGTCAACCAGAAGTCGTACTAAGTGATGGTGAGTACTTTTTAAAAAATAAAAAGGTTTCTGCAATTTAACTTTATCTTGCATCCTTCTAAAAAGTTGGATACTAAAACTCTTAACATATGTATTTAATGCATGAAACTTGGTGCATGAGCATGATAATTTATGACGCAGAACGATCTGTAAAACTCTCGGTGGTGGATAATCCAGCTGCGCGGAGGGAGGGTGTTAAATCTGAACATACTAATGTTCAGCGTGGCACTAACAAAAACTCAGGTGAGAGTTGTTTAAAAAAAGAGAACAATTAATATTAAAATATTAAAAAGATGCTAAATAGATGATATTAAATATAAATTGTTTGATCACGCTTTCGTATCTGTCTACATATAAATGCTTAATTTTTTGATGGATTTATAACTGCATATTTTAACCGCGAATTAATTTATCAAATAATAACATAAGTTTTGTTTTATTTTATTTTGTATCGCTTATATTCACTTTGAACAAAGGTTTGCTTTTACAACTTAATTTTATAATCGTGTCTAACGCTTAAACTTAAAATTACTAAATGAACTTAAATTTTTGTAACCACAAGTGTTGATAAACAATTGCAGCTTTAGCCATATTTAACAATTTTGAACTAAAAAATTAAAATTTTGGATAAAATAATTAATATAAAACTTAAAAATATCTATTTGAAAATATTGTTTGATCCTATTTTTGAGTTTGTTTTCATAATACATTAATTTAAATAACTAAAAAAGATTTGTCAGTAAATAATAAGAAAGAAAAATTATTTAATTATTTAAACTGTTGTAACTTGTTTGATTGCACTCATACCTCATAGGTTTTGGGTATTTTTCAATAGATTTTTTTTAGATTTTCATGTAAATCTTTTAGTTGTCAAAAAAAATGTTTAAAAATTACATAAGTATTTTATATTGATAATAACTCTTTGATAAAAATGTTGAATAAAAGAAAAAAAAAATTTATGTCAACTTCGTATCGTACAGTGAATGCTGATTTTCTCAATGAGCAACGTCGCTCGGAAATGATGACCCGTAGGCATGCCAACGGACGAGGTAATTTCTGTAGGAATAAATTCTGCAGAACTAAAGTTGTTACGCTTTTTTGCTATTTCCTTGAAAAACAAGCACACCTCCCAAAACGCATGCACTAATTTGCTTTTTCAAATTCCTTCACCATTTTTTTATTCAGCACTCGCACCTCCTACCATTGAGCACATTATTTTTATAATGTATTAATTTGCTTAATCTGCATAATGAATTGGTTTAATTTTTATTTTAAGTTTCTGGCTTTGATTTGAATTTTAAATTTTGATTTATGATTCCCTGAACCCATAAATAACATTCATGCTTTTACATTTAAGTAAAAATATGTAACACTTTTTTGTTTTTTATTAACAATATCTTTTAAAAAATGAGTGATGTGTGTGAATTACAATTTTTAGTTTTTATTTCAGAGGTTAATTTAGAATTTTAGAATATTTATCAGTGAAAAGATGTATTTAGTAAGTTTCAAAGTAGTAGAATAAGTTTATATAAAAATGTTGACTATTACATAAATATTACTTAATTTGAGATCCAGCTCATAGGTTTAGCTGTAAAGAGGCTGAAATAGAAAAACTAGTTTAAAAATGAATTAATTAGTTGATTTTATTTTTTACTAGTTAATGTGATGTTGACACATATACGTTTTTAATTGATATTGTTAGTAAGAATTTCTTCAATAACAAAATAATTTTAAAATAATTTATCTGGAAGTTGTGCAAACGAAAATTCAAAAAATCAATTTAATGATTAAAATAGTGAAGCCAATTGTCAGCAGGTGCGTGTAGCAATAAGTATAAACTTATTATTTACGAATATTATTTGTAAAATTATTTTTGAAAAATAGTTGACTGTATCTAGCTTTTGAAATTTTTATAAAGTAAATTTACAAGCTCTTAAGTCTAAAAAAATTTTACATAAATTATTCGAAAATTAAAGTTTAAAATTCAAATTATGTAAATAGATCAGTTATCTCGTGCTGCGTCTTACATTTCATGATTAATGTAAGTTATGAGTTTATACATAAGTCGATTGTGTGCGTTCGGCCAATCTGTAATTTCAGGAGTTTCTGGAGTTTCTCGACTCAGCAGCAGCAGAAGCACCAGTTTCGAAGATTGGTCTTGGACAATCGGACTTCGACCACAAGATTACGAACCTTGCTATCTTGAAACAGCACGAGCTCAAGAAATCGCCAAACCAATGAAGCCTATTATCACTGATGTAAATACTGTTGTGAACATGAAGCGCAAGTTAAAGCGTCGAGACTTTTTTGATAATTACGAGAAGAGACTCAAGAGTGATGACGCAACAGATATAGAAAATAAGGCCGAAATTGGTGAAGTTCAATTATGCAAGAATGCGGGCATTGATTTCCCAACAAAGGTTAACCTGGCTTACGACAATAATATTAACAAAGGCCTTACTCATCAATCAAGTAATACTCAAGAAGAAAAAATGCATGCTGCCACGATTGATGAAATGAATTCTAACAAAAATATTGAAATCCAACTTATAGATAATATCATGAGCCCCGAAGATGAGTCTTCTTGTAATAAAACTTTTAAAATGTTTTCTGATAGTGAACTTGTAAATCTTTTCAAAAAAGCCACCGATTTTAACGAAAATACAGATACTCCCTCGAATGAAGTAGAGTATTGTATAATCAATCACGATGATTTTGAAGATGACGTTTTTGAAAAAAATGATGAAAATGAGAATGAAGTTTCTGTCTCTGAGAAAGTGAGTGATCACAAGAATCAAAATGAAGATTTAATTGAAAATAACAATAACCAAGAAATGCCTATCACACCAGAAATTAAGTCCAATTCTGAATATGATGTCAAAAAACAAATTTCTAACTTTGTTAATGAAGTAGAATTTTTAGTTCGGAACACTCTTTTCAGTCCTGATAACAGTACTGAAATGGAAAGTACCTCAAAAGAATCAACGGTGATTGATGTTGAAACAGTAACCCATCAAAATATTGTTAGCAATGATAACTCAAAACTTTTAAATCAAATTATTAACTTTGAAAATAATTACAACGAACCAAATTCTGGATACAACCATTCAACGCCACTCGACATTCAAGATGTCGAAACTAATCCTTTTGAAGATAGTCTGAGATCATTTCTACTCAATGAAAAAAATGCGGAAAGTGCTGCTGCAGATCCAATTTTTGATAACATTAATTCAACAATGTATTCCAGTGAGGAATCGTACGAAAAATCTAACGTCACAGTTAAAAATGGAGACTTACCATCAGAACTTACTCCTGGAAATGAGCGAAATGATTCTAATGACATAAAAAATTGTGGCAGCTTGAATTACTTAGACGTGGACCAAGACAGCAATTTTTCAAGAAGTTTGCCAAATGGCTTTGATTCAACCTTTTCTGAAATCGACAGAGATAGTGAATGCTTGAGCCCAATTTCAATGACTGGAAAAAGTGATTTCGGTGATGAAAAGGTTCCAAAACACTTTTTACGTTGCGACAGCGTCACGGAAGTTGTTAGCAGTATAAAGGGCGATATTAGACCCAGTAAACTTGTTTTGGATTTTCTAGCCGATACTGAGAACTCAGTTAAATATAATTTAAACACGCAAAAAATGAATCTTATTTACAGTATAACTCCACCAAACGATGTTGGCGATTCTAAAAATCCTTCTATTGCAGATGATACGTTTGACGAATTTGAGAATGACAAAGATGACAATTTGTTCAATACTTCTATCGATATCGAAAAAAAAGATGATTCAAATGTAAATAAAACTACAGAATTTTCAGAAACTTCGTTAATATCGAATGTTTCTAATCAAGGATCTGATCTTCTTGAACTACCAAACCATACTTACTTAGATTTGCAAAAATCTAGTGAAGAAAATTTTGGCAAAATTATGAGCACGTCCGTAGATCAACTAATGAAAGAATTAATGGAAGCAGAGGCTATAGCAAAAGCGCAGAATTTAGTGGACGAGATATCAAATGACGTTGCAAATTTAAATTTATCTCGTGGAAATTACAAATCTTCAAAATTAGAACTAAACAATTTTGTTCAAGAAAAAATTTTTGCTCTAAACGTAGCAAAAAAATTAGCTGAAGATTTGATTAACAATTTACCCTGCTACGACACTGAAAATTCTTTGAAAATTAACGTTTGTAAGAGTGAAGAAAGTATTCCAGTAGAATCAATTGATCAAAGTATTTATGTCATTCACGAAGTTATTCATCATGTGGTTGATAAAGACAGCTTGAACCATAGTGAAATCAAGCATAAAAAAACTGTTACTGATAAAAAAGTCAAAGAATCTATGAACATAGAACTGAAAGGTTTGAAAGAAGATTATGATTTGGAAGACGAAAAAAGTATGAAATGTTCGACACCCATAACATTACTGACCCCAGCGAGAACAAGAAATAACAGCAATTGTGAAGATCAAATTTTACCTGATTTAGGTCGTGCTGATAATGAAAACCACGAACCTGTTGGAATTAATACAACTTCTGATTCAAAAAGCCCACAAAATTATGAAACGGCGGAAACGTGTAATTCTTCTCCCTCGACTGAATCTCAAAATTTTGCAGAACAAGAAGTAACGTCAGAATCAACGGATAATGATACTAAGTCTGATAACAGCAAAGAAAAACAAACACAAAATGGTGAACCATTAAAAAATCAATCGAGTTCTTCACCTGATCAACTAAACTATAGAGTTTCCTTGGATTCCCTTGACAATTGTACTATGGATCAAAATGTGGAGTCTGAACAATTTGAACAAAATAAATTGAGTTTTTGTGTTATTGAATACACTACCGATAATCAGTCGAACTTAGAAGAAAAAATTAACGAGGTTGATGAAAGCGTTAACGATGATTCACTTGAAAATAATGAAGTTACAGAAAGTAGTTCAAGTAAAGAGGATCTTGATAGTGATGTTGATAAAAGTTTAGAAGATTTCTTACATGACTTTAATAATCGTCAAGATACAATCGATAATATGTGGCAGAATAGTGAGAAAAAATCTGAAAATATTATTGCTGAAGTGCGTCTTAGCGAAGCCAATGATATCAAACAAGAAATTATCCATGACCAATTCATGATTGATCAATTAATTAAAGAAACTGAATCAAACACTTCATATATTATAAATTATTTAGAGGAAAAATCAGCCACTTTTACAAATCAATCAGATAATTCTAATTTCGGCATAGAAGAACAATCAACAACTTTTATAGTCAATGATGAAAACTCAGATGCTGACATGGAAGAGCATCCATCTTTCATAATAAACGACGATGATCCAGTGACTGACTCTCATAGACAATATGATAAAGTTGATGACTGTTTGAAAGAAGAATCGCGCATGCCATTGGAAAATCTTGTGATAAATAAATATTTACCAGCAATAGAAGAAGAGTCTGAGCTTGAAATTACTGAAAATATGGTATCTCAAGAAATATCAGCCCACGAAATTAGTGCTGAAATGTCTTGTGAAAGTACAGTTCCCAGAATTCCTAAAGAAGAATCATCTACAGAAAAATTTGAAAAGAAGTTAGAATTTATTGATGATAAATTAAACAATTTTAACAACGAGCTTAATTTTTCTAGTGAAGATGAGCAAATATTAAGTTCATTTTTTGATATTAACTCAGTATTAGATCTTAACATGAACAATACATTAGAATCCAAACCTATTTGCAACAATAAATTACTTTCAGTAACTGATAAACTAGAATTTAATGAAACTGATGTAGAAGAAATAGAAGGTAATGTAAAGTGTGAATACAAATCTGAAAGTGATTTAACTGTCGAAGATAATTTCGAAGAAGCGAGTGGTGATTCGAAAACTATAGAATTTTATTCGTGTCAAAATTCAATTTCCGTTCATTCCGTCGACGAACAAGAAAAGACTACAAACTCAACATTAAATGTGTCGACAGAAGAATTTGAGGAAGGAGATCAAATTTACTTTGCAGATGTATCAAACGTTGATCGTTCATCACCTCGTGTCCAAAAATCCGACTCCTCCATGTCAGAAGAAATAAATGCAGATCTGAAGAGTAGTGACGTATCCGAAAATTTTGCTGATATTTCGAGTAATATCTCTAGCTCTCCGTTGGTAAAAAATGATGCTGTCACTTTACAATACATGGCAATTAGAAATCACGCAACAAAAGAATTTGTTAACTTAGATAATGTAACATTTTTGAATAATACCGACAATATGGATTACTCAAGTCGAGAATTTCCTAACGATTGTTGAGTTAACAATCTTTGAATGTAAAAGAGGTGGTAACATATATTAAGTAATAAAGAGATTAAACTTCAACACTTCATCCGCAGCAGGATTGCGGACATTATTTTTATTAATAGTTATAATAGTAGTTTTTAATAAAGTTTATTATATGAATCTCATTGTGATTTTTGTAAAATGCGATATTGATAATACTTTTCCGTAGTGTGATTACGTAATAAATTTACGTGATATATAAAATTAAAATACGGATAAGTGAGGTAAAATAAGTTATAAATTGTGTTTTTACTTTTAAAAAATTGATAAAAATGTTGTTACAAAGTTTTTTCTAATTTATTATATGAGATTATAATTATAAGATATTTTTAACTAAAATTTTTATTCGTAAATTATTCAAGTTACCAAAAAGTATTTGGAAGAAAATGTGTTATGTATATATAATTCAAAAGTTCATTTATGTTTATAAATTTTAAAAAATATTGTTAAACAGTAATGTGAATAATTATTGTAATTGTATGATGTAATTCTTGTTTGCACAAATTTAAATATAATATAAATTGTTCCAAATAAAATAAAATTTTCAAATATAAGTACTCAGTATTTTGTAGAATGGTAGTAATTATTTTTATTATAAATTACAAAAGTCTTAATTTTTCTCCCAAAGCAACATTCATTTTATTCGTTTTTTTTGCTTTATTATTATGTGCTACAGGCTGTATTCAATGAGCATTATCAGAGAAGAAAATTCTTCGATGTATATTTTTATAATTAAAGAAACAATTTTTAAAAATAATAATAAAAGTAGAAAAAAAAATTACTTTGTTGATTAAAACAATATGAAGAAATTTCTTCTTGGTAATAATGGTGTGAGATCTTTGGTAAAGCATGCTTAAATTTCAAGATAATTAATTCTTTATTTGAGAAGAAAATTAACACCCATAATTAACAGGTAAGCTCAGTTTTTAATTTTTGGAACTCCTAAGAATAAAAAAAAATTTCTCTGCTAACTACAGCTAATACATGCTAAAAAAGTTGTGTCATCTAAATATGTATATTAAGTAATTCTGTTTTGTTACAGGGGAGAATACTCTCAATGGCGATCATTCAGATGCTCACCACAGCACCTTCTCGCACAGTAGCAAAGAGGTAAAGACAAGCATTTTAAAATTAAAAATGACTAATAATCAAATCAAAATATTCCAAAATTTTTTAAAGATTTGAAAAAACAAATAGTAAAAGAAAAATAATTTTTTGTAAAGTTCTAAACACAAATTAAATTTTAAATTATTTAAAATGTTTTTGGTACCGTCTCAATTTAATAATTTAAAAATCTATTTTTATTTACAACTATTAACATTTTTTCTCGTTCAATACATAAATTAAAAAAATAAAAATTCACAAAATAATACTTTTGATGGTAATTCTATAGTATTTTATTTAAAAAAAAAAAGCTTAGCTTTCTTGCTACTAAGCTACCTGCATGACTATTTTTAATGAACACTTGAGAAGATCCTGTCGGCAAGAACTCAAAGAAGATGATAAAACGTTTCAATAAAAATCATTTGATTACTTTTTTTATCTGGATGATGTTGCACAGAAAAAGTCTTTTTGAAAGTTTGCAATAGTAGGGTCTTCTCAAAGTTAAATGAACATAAAAAATCTGCATGTGCATGAAAAGAGGTTTATGGTTACGGTTGGGACCTTCCATGTTAAGGGTGGTTCCATGTCGCAGGACGTCAGCGTAAGCGAAGAGTCGCCTAAGAAGGAGAAGAAGAAAAAGAAGGGACTCAGAACACCATCCTTCCTCAAAAAGAAGAAAGAAAAGAAAAAGTCAATCGAGGCGTAGGTAGATCATGCTAAGGTACGTTTTTAAAATTTCTAGCATCATTTGATCAAAACTTTATCCACACTGAAGATAACAAATGATTTTATGGATTTTTCAAATTTCAAATTTTTGCCTGTATTTAATTTTTAAAATACTAGGTAGATTTAGTAGTTGCACTTGATAGAGAAGACCGAATAAATTTATATTTAACTCATTACAAGTACATTTTTATACTTTTTACTGATAATGATCAAATTCTCATATATTACTAGCTTGTCGGTCTACTCTAATTAAAAAAAAATTAAAAAATAGTTTTTTTTTTAATTGAAAAGTTAATACAATAATTAAATTAGAATAGAGCATTTGCAAATTTTAAATTTTTTTGCAGTTTACTTATTTTATAGAAGCAAGTTGTATAATTGGCTGACAAGTATCATTTAGACAATAAAAAAATAGTGACTATGTTAACATTTTTCAAATGAGGATAAAACTTTTTTTTTAGATTATGTCAAAAAAAAACTTTTTCTTGCCTTAAAATAAACCATAAAAAAATAATAATGATTAAAAAATTGATAAATTTTATATTATTTACTTTTTTCAAAGATCGTTAATAAAATATGTTATTAATTTATCATTGTTCTCATTGATGAATATAAAAACTAATTTCATCACGTTAATATTTCAGCCACTGCCCTTGAGAATAAAAGCTCATTTTAAATGAAGAACGAACAATCAGTAGCAGCAGCCCAAAAGCTAAGTGCTAAAATTAGGAAGTATGGAGGAGAAATCAAGGAGTCAAGGAGAACCAAGAGATGGTTGTGAAAAACTATGCGATATTTTTCCGAAATTGAAGACTGCCACTTCCTCAAATACTGCAAACTATCAATTTTTCATATTTCTTCATTTCAAATATAACATACATTTTATTCTGACATTAATCATCTTGATGAGATTCACTTAAAATAATATTAAGAAAAATATTGAATTAATATAAAAAAAAAAGTTTTTCATTCCAATAATGATAAAAAATCAGCGAGAATTTTTCCATCTCTTTCTCTTTTACTTTGTATTCTTCTCCGAAACGGCCTATGTTTAAAAACGAGACGAGTATGCGAAGCAAATACGCCTCAAAGTTAACAATCCGTAATTACTTGACGTAGCTAAACTTGTCGCACTGATTTTCTCAAACGAATCTACATAAAAAAATAAACAGTTGTTCGAACTATATGGAAAAATATTAAAAAAAATAAATGATGATTATAAAAAAAGAAAATTAAAAAAAGGGAAAAAAAATTATAAAGTGCGCTCTATGTGTCCATTGAGCAAATGATCATAGAATTTATTAAGCTTTTGAATGCTTGTGCTTGCAAATTGAAATCGTGAGAGTGCTTTTAACGCGTTTTATCTTCAACCTCTACGTCTATTGTAATTAATTAATTTTTTTCTGGTCTGTATATTTGTTAAGTAAGTCAAATAATTAAACGGGAAAGCCAGTTGAATAAAAAAAAAAAAGATTTTAAATAAAAATATAAGTACTGTACCGAGGTGAAAAAAAATTAAAAACGATAGAGTAAATGCTGAAGATTAAAACTTATGTGACTTGTCGCTGTTCGTTTATTGACGATATTTTTTATTTTTTACTATTCTGTCGTTTTTTAGCTTTTATTGACATCACTGATATTAAATTAACGATTTAAGGACGGTCCGAGTGTGAATGTACAATTTAAACGTCTTTTACTTTTCTTTGTACAGAAAATGAATAAATGATTTTATTGTTAAGTATGGGTGGAATTTTACGCTTTTCCTCCCATAAATAAATTTTATTCGCTGCGAGTGCCTTTTGTTTGCTAATGTAATCGATCGACTGGATCGTTAAGAAAAAAATCAAGTTGTTAATGTACTGTTTTATTAATTTAATATATTTTAAATAATTTAATGTTTTGTAAAAATGAAATTTTTTTTTAAGTATCCAAACGCTGCAATGAATTTGTATTATATTAAATGAACTATCCCGATCTTTACAAATTGTTTTAAATAAAATTTTCATGTGTTTTTTTGTAGTCCTAATATGAATTTTCGTGTTTTTGTAATAAAAGGTACTCGAGATGCGTGACATTTTTCTCAATGCATGTTTGCACGCCAATCAATTAAGAGAAAAATTTATAAATATATATATAAATAATTCGTAAAAAAATTTTTTTAAAGCCAACAAAATACGTGCGATAAATGTAAACACAGACACATGATGAGCGATAATACACATTGTATGTAAAACAGAACACAAAGCGTAAAAAAAATTATGAACCCAATGGAATTATAGATTACAGTAATGATTGTATTATTGAGCGATATGATGATTGCAGTTTATCATTGTAATAGTTAATATATATATATATAAATATATTATAATATAAAATTAATATTATTAAAATATAGGGGTAAAGTACTTTATTCGACGATCCTCTTCGTTATCTCTATTTTCACAATTTTAATGACTTCGCTTCGAGAATAAAAAATTCTGTGCAAATCTAGTACTATGAAATTAAATTATATTGTTAGTAAAGTACTTTATTTATCAAAATTTCAATTTGTTTTATTTCATACTTTTTTAAACCTTTCATTACGTGTGTACAATTATGAATATTAATAGTAGTTATTTTTCTTATATCTTGATTCAAATTAAAAAAAAAATATAGGCAAAACAATATTTTGTTTATAATTAAACATTCTTAAATTTGATCTACAGAAAAAACATTAGTTTCTTTGGTATCATTAATTTTGCTTATTCTAAGTATTAAATATTTAAACAACTAATTTATTTTAAATTTAATTAATCAGCATTATTGAAAATTATCTTAAGTATACTACAAAAATAAATTATTTTTATAGTTTAAAAAAAAAAAAATAGTATATTTGCACCTTCGCGGCAAACTTTAGTCCCACGGTGAATAATATACTATTTCGACATTCATTAACCGTAAAAATTTTTCTTTTTCTTGTATGTAATTAATCAAACCTGATAATATTTATTTTTTTTTTTTTTCAAATTTCTATGTTGATTTGTGCTAGGTCAGATATAATGAGCTATTTACTAGACCATCTACTTATCTTAATTACAAATTCAACCGCAAACTTCTGACGCACGATTATAAGTAAAGAAGGATATTTTTTTTCAAGACTACCCTCATTTTTTTAATTACTATTGTTTTATATGTAATTAAACGAACTAGTTCTAAATAATAAATAAGAATAGAACGTATAAATCGAAGTCTTATTAAATACTTATCAAGCATTTAAATAAAACTAAGAAAGTATAAATCTATAGTAATAAATTAGAATGATGAGCTGTGTATTGGTATTTATAAATACCTGATGGATAAAAGTTTGAAATATTCGAACTTACTTTCGCGTTTATTAAAAGTTTTGTAAAAAATTTTAGCAAAAAAATCTAATTAAAATTAAAAAACTGTTTTTAAAACTTTTACCTTTTCAGTCCCTAAATTGCATAATAGTATATTCACAAAATTAAAAAATTTATTGATGAATTAATTTGCAATTTTTCATTAATTTATATAAAATGTCACAGATTAGGCCAATTCAAACAAACTTTTAAGGATGCTATGATATATGTTGAATTATGAAAATATCTTGAATTTTTCTTCGTATCTTACTTTGATTTAAGAGTAAAAATATAATATTTTATTATAACAATAATAACAAATTTATAAACAAATCGTAAAATATAGTAAACCACTTTTCACTACAGTAGTCGGAAAGAACAAATTTCGTTTCTGGCTCGGGTTCAAAACTTGTACTTTCGGTCTATTGGCGCGAAAAGAAAATTCCTAAATAAAAAATAATTCTTAACGACTAATTTTTCTCAGATTCAAACATAAATCACCTTTTACAATTGTAATTACAGTTAGATTTTCTAACTTCATTGGATTAGGCGTTTCAGGACAAAAAGTCAATTCATAGTTAGATAAAAAACAAATCAACGCTATTTTAATTTGTATTAATCCCAATTTAATTCCTGGAAAAAAATTCATGCTTTTATTTTTGGTATTACAAGATTATAAGTAATTTAATTATGAAAATTTTACTTATGCAACCTCTAGGCCCTTCCCCAAATGGATAAAAAGTTGATGGATTAATATTGTCACTAAATCTTTCAGGAATAAATTTGTATGGATCAGGAAAATAGTCTGGGTCAAAATGTATCGCGCGAATTGGTAAGATGAATGGAGTGCCTTTATCTATTGTTATGTTGGTTCCTGAGAAAGAGTAATTTTTATCTGGGACTCGATCGACGAAAGGTGGTACTGGGTACATTCTCAATGCTTCATGTACCATCATGTTTAAATATGGAAGCGCTGTAATCTGAAAAATAAAAATTTAAATTATTAATTTATTTGCAGTTACATGCATTTCATCATGGAATTTTGTACACAATAATAAGAAATTTTAATTGCTTAATCTATCATCACAAATCGATTTCATTTATTTCAAAAAGTATTTTTTTTATCCCAAGAAAATTTTCAAAAAAGTCCCAGTAAAAAATTAATTAGCATATTTTAACACTCAACTGTTTCATAATTCAGTTTTCCATTATCTTTCTTTAAACTTTCCAAAATTTCCTTCCTAAGTTTATTTTGAATCTCTTGATTTTTTGCTATCTCATATAAAGCGAAATAAGAAGTTGATGAAGTTTCGAAACCACCGGAAAAAAATATCGCAGCTTGAGCAACTAGTGCATCACCTTCCAGCTCTAATTTAAAACAATTATTAACTCAATAGTACTTAATTAATGAAACATTATATTTTGAATTATATTAAAAGATCAATTTTCTTACTGAAAGAATCAGATTTATCATCATCCTGATCCTTCATTAATCCAATTAGTGTCGATTAAGTCGTGTCTTTTTATTCCTGTTTCCTTTTGTTCGTTAATTGCATCCCAAAAGGATGACCTAAAAAATTTTGTTCCATTTTCATCAAAAATTTGAGCATTTGTTATGGATCGCAAGGCCGGTACAAAAAAAATTGCTACCATTTGCAAATATCTTTTGTAATTAGTCTTGAACATAGCTTTGCCATATTTTCGAAACTCAGCTTCAGGATTTATCAATGAATTGAACTTTATCCCAAAAGCTGTTGTTCCAATTATATCTGTCATTAATTTTGCACATATTTCTTTCACTTCGACTGGTTTTCCAACTTTATCTAAAATAAGTAAAAAATTTAAAATGAACAATATTATTCAATGTCTATAGTTTACTTGAACATGTTTCATTTTATTTATTATTACTATTTTTTCTTTCTAAGGAGACTATTTCATAATATATATTATCGAAAATATTAAAAATTAAATAAAGTTAAAATCTTTTAAAAGGTATTCCAAAAATCAACTTTAAATTACTTAGTATTATTTGCTAACAGTATACTTGCAATTTGTACATAAATTTAAATGGAAATTCGAAATTTTTAAATGCGTTGCACAGTAAATTTATATGACCTAATATTCGAATTTTTTTTTTTACATCTGATTATAGACTACCATCGATTTTGTAAGTGTCCATGTGAGTATCAAAGTCTCGACATATTTCCAACATAAGATTGAACATATTCTTAATTTTTCCCAATGTAAAGAACGATGTCAATTTTTGTCTAATTTGTTTCCAAGGAGGATTTGTAGCCAAAAAAATATTGTTGGCACCAAAAGCATCTGTACTGTTACCCGATAGAAGTTTGTTGGAAAAATTATTAAAGTCTTTTATAAAAACATCTTTTATCAACTCTGGATCTCGCAGAAGCAAGTACGGTTTATCGAACACATAGAAGCCAATCATGCTTTCTCCCTTGCCTTTTTTGTAAGAATTAGAAAGAAATTTCGGAGGATTTTCGAGGGCAAAAATGCACGGTGCTATGTTGCCAAAAAAGGGAATGGGTTCAATTTGTTTAACACCACGGTTTTTCCAATAATTAAAGTTGCTTGTCGCGTGCAAATAAAGTAACAACAAAGCATCAACGGCACATATCACAGCATCAAATAACCAGTTTGAAATTACAATTGCCATTTTTAAAAATTATTTGTATTATCTGCAAATGTCTTTGAAAATACTAAACGATAGCTTTTCAATTTTGCAAGAACTAAACTATTTTAAGTAAAAAAAAAACTGAAACAATGAAGATCTTGTCGAAAATAACCCTATCGACATATTTGCGGTAACGATAACTTTTAATACTACTTGTCTGGTAACTTGCTCTAAAGCAGGAAAAGATTTCAAACATTTATTACGTATATTTCTGAGTTGACCTTTTTTTTGCTCTGCATGGCGAATTAATAATTATTTACAAATACCTATAGAAAGTACTACTTATAAATTATGTGAAATCATTTTGCTTAATTGTATCATTCAGTTTGAAAATAAGTGTTAATGTCAACACAATATTGTATCTTCTTCTATACAATAAATAACAAGTTCATCTTTTTTATTTATTTAAAAAATTTTTTTAAATAAGCCTTAACAACAATCTTCTAAAGAGAAAAATTTTTTTACTTAAAAAATGGAATAACAAGTATATAACGATAAAATTACATAAAACTCTTGAAATGAAATATGTCTGGTGGAGCACTAACGTCCATACCAAGAAGTTGTCTATTAGTACATAATCGTTATTTTTTGTAAATATTTTTCTGTTATACGAACACTTTTTTTCCATTCCGCGTGTAGCAATAATTGGACACTTTATCACAAGTTTTTAGTTGTCATTCCTTTTTTTATACTCTGACCAGAACTATTGATAACTTTAATTTATAAGTCTCTCTTGTTTGCTAAATATAGTTGAATGGTAGCATCTTGTCATGATCTATGAATCAGTTGAAGATTTTGAAAATCATTTTATTTAGAATGTTAATTATATCCCTACACCAACCTTTTTCACATTTGAATAAAAAAAAGATTTTATTTGTTCTTACTTATTATTTTATGTTTTTTGAAAATTCAAAAACTACTCTCAGAATAGACAATCAAATTTACAAAGACTACTTACATGACATTCTCGTCCATCCGTAATTTTGATTTAAGAGAATCAGTGAAATATTTTTGTTTGATCGAATAAATAAAATAGTCAGAAATAAATAAATAACCATTAAAATTAACTGCAATTTTTTTTATTGTGATACACGTTACAAATCTTTTTATAAGTGATCAAAATAATTTTAATTAATAAGTGAAAAAAAAAAAAGTAAGAAAAAAAATCGTGAGATTTTTTATGGCTATTTTTTTGTATGACCTCTATTCATTATTTTCATTCTATTTAAAAACTTTAAAAATATTATTTACTATATCGTTTCTAAGCTATTCTTTCTCTAATAGCTAATAATATTGATCCATAGCCTCCAGCTGATTTTATAATCTAGGTATAAAAAAAATATATAAAAATCAAAATTAAAGAGTAACAAGCATAAATTAAAAATTCAAAATGATATTTGTAATCAGCACCCTTGAAAACATACGTATACGTAATTTTTAAAAAATCGGATGTATTGGAAGAGCCATGTTAAATTTTTAAAATAAAACTGATGACAAAAATCAATAAAATAGAAATGCTTGTCATTAAAAAAAAAAAAAAAAAAATAGAAACAAAAAAACGGAAGTTAGATTCATAATATACATCTTCGAAAATTTCCGTATACCAAATTTGATTTGAATCCGATGATTAGGAACGTTGTAATCAAATTTTTAAAGTTGATCCCGGACGGACTAAAAATACGGATGCTGCGTACAATAATGTAGATTTCTAGAAAAAAAACTATTAAAATTTCAATTAAACAAACCGCTGCAAAAGATGGCAATGAAAGAACAATAAATTTTCCAGCAGATAGATCAAACGCAGACTGTTATGGGGAGCTTAGAATAATAGTCAGCAGCTTTATTTGCGATGGCTCCAATTTAAACCGGTCGATATCGTAAATTTCATCTAAAACTTCTGTGCTCTGTAAAATTTTTCACTTAAAAACTAGTTATGCTCTCTGAAGAAATCTTTCATGCTTTATTCAATTGAATCATGTAATAGGTACTTTTTTATGTGTAAAGTACGCGGTGGAAGTTATTCTTTTAAATCTTAAATTCTTTTTGCCACGCCACAGCGTGGAATAATAAAATTCATACATTTACGGCCAGTTTTTTCTCAAAGTACCATAAACATGATACTGTTGCATATAATAAATATTAATCTCGTACCTCAGTGCGTAGTTTTTCAGCTAAAAAACAGCTTACAAACAAATAAACCAAAGTAACCGCTAGAAAAACTATGATAAAAACTATTGGCCATAATTTGTCTTCATAATTTCCTAAAACCTTTAAAGTTTTTTTTAGTTAACCGCTATTGTTAGGGCTGTTCGAGACTCGAGACTTTTCTCGGTCTCGGACCGAGATCGAGGCCGAGACCGAGACCGAGACTAAGTAACCGAGACTTTAATATGCTCCTTGACATGGTTTTGATTTGACCGAATGGGGAGTGGAAATGAAAGATGCTGCAATAAAAAAGTTTTATGAACTTTACAACAAAAAATACTGCGATAAAGGCAAAACCTCGGGAAAAACTGTATATGCTGAGGAGCCGAAGAAGTCAGCATTTTATTCGTGATGTGATTGGTTGAAGAACAAAATTTAAACTTTGAATTTTTATTTTTAATTTTTATATTACAATCCAATTAAAACATCTAGAGGATAGATTCGATAAAAAATAATTATGTCATAAAGTGTTCGAAATTATCCGATCAAAATCATGAAAATAATAATAATTAGTAAATAAACCATTCTTATTTAATCTTACAGAAAGTCTATGTTTTATTTATTTGTGTAGACATTATAGAAAAAAAAAAAAAAAAATTATTTTTAAAAAATTTGTCAAATTATTGAGACCGAAACTAAAACCGAGACCGAGACCGAGACCAGAAAATTTTTTCGAGACCGAGACCGAGACCGAGACCATCCAAAGTCTCGTCAGTCTCGGTCTCGAACAGCCCTAGCTATTATACAAAAAAATTAACACTTACTAGAATAAACTGAAATCCTTGTACACATAGAACAAGTGTGAAGCAGAAGTATTGCACCAGAAATGGCTCATTAAAAAATTTTTCAACATAACTTGAAAAACTTAAAATAAAAAAATGATTTTTATTTTATTAAACAGTTCAAATTGAATTTTTAGATTATACCTCATTAATTCCAAGTGTCTCTGAACGATCGACTTAATATTTTGATCAAAAGCTACGTCTCCTGGTGAAATTTTCGTATTTTTTATATCCATCTTCAAGATTTTAAGCTGAGTGCATAAATGAAGGAGTATAGCAATGAACAATCCATCGTGGACAATTATAAAAAAATCGAAAAGACCACCAACAAAGCCTTGACAGGCCCAAATTATTTTATAGATAGGACTCTTTTGAGTATCAAAATAGAATTCAGATGATACGCATAATTTTCTCTCTTCTTGTGGCAAGTGCATATTAATCAACGCCTCTTTAACAAAGTAGAAAGCAACGTATGGTATGCGTATGCCTGATATGTAAGAAGCTTTAAGAATAAGTACTACTAATTTTCAAGTTTCCAACATCTCGTTTCGTTTTATTTTATCCTTAATTTCCCAGTCTGCAGCCATTAAGTCAAGAATATGTATGACGTCTGTGACATAAAATTGAATTCACATATGATCTAGTTGTTTATTTTCAGATTTTAATAAAATAATCATTTAAAAAAAAATTTGACTTTGCTGTAGCAGAAACTTTTTAAAATTCTTCTGATCTATCAATTTGTTAACCTTTTGATGTTTAATAAAAAATGTAAATTAATAAGAGATTCAATACGAGGCTCATAATAAACTAGAATCATGATGATTTTTATTCAAGAAAAAAAGCTCTTTCTGAAACCAAAACTAGCTAAATTAGCTAATAAATATTTTCTGGATTCTTTAAAAGTTTCATTTTTATTCCAATTTACAATTTTTTTTTTATTTTTCTATTTATAGATTTATCAATTATCGTTTCAGGGGTGTACTACTATTCATTAACCCAGCAGAGAAGCCAAGATTTTTATTTAAAGCTTTTAATCAGGTATCAACGTAATTATATAAAATTATTTTATGCAATGAATTTTAATTTTTCATTACAAAATTATCTTGCGCTACCAAACCTATCAAAATATAGAGTTTTTTGACACTGATTATTTTAAAAATATATAGCAGTGATCTTTACCTAATCTTTTAAAAACTAGATTCATCATGCTTGAGAAATTAACAATTATCCATAAAAGTCCAACTGTTAAAATTTCAATAACGTCGTCCAAATTTGTTATGACATGTATCAACTTCCTAGATTGCGGAATGATTAGAAAAAAGAAAAGAATAAAAATACAAAAACAAAATCTGAGCCATGAAAAAATATTTTATTTGGGCTCTGGCAGGCAGCCCATGGCTCTCATAAATATACTTATCAGATGAATATTTTTTTCGAAATCAGGATCAGGCATCTTGAAAAAAATCAGTTCTTATTGTTCACAGTTTACTACAAGATTTTACTTAAAAAGAAACTCAACACTGACACGAACAGGGTTGTGCACAGACTATTTATTCAACTTTAATACTTCTTCTAGCGCACGTGCAGTTTGCATCAAGAGGCTTAATCAATCAGACTTAGCAAACTCTGTTTCCTTGCATCCTGCCCCCACCTTTAAAAATTCATGACATAAATAACATGTCTGGTAGTAGATACAGAACACGAATTTTTAAATGAAAAAAGATCGAAAATGAAAAAAATTTCACTCTTTGAAATTTAAATCTGAAATATATTTTTTTGAATACTACATTAAAGTTTGATAAAATTTGCTTTCAAACAAAATAAGAGCAGCAGACTCCTTGATGATATAAAATATTTTTTATTAAAAAGTATTTTGTAGGGATTCACACTACAAATAAATATTAATTTTTGTCAAATATTGATTTCGTTTTATTTTCTTATAACAATATTTTAATCGATCGTTCTTTCAAATGTCATTGAAAAATGTATAAATTCGTTGTATGTACATACCTAAAAGCAAGAAAATAATAGTTCAGAAAATGACCTTAAATTTTTTTGTTACGCAATGAAATTTTTTTATAAAAAACAATAAGAAGATGTAAAAAATATTAAAATTTTTTTAAATAATGAGTAAAATCATAAACGTGAAAGGACCCCAGAGTCTCTATTTTATCTTTAATTACAGGACAGGATGATGAAGACCAATTATACAAAATATATGTAATTGAAAAACGAGGGCAGTCTTGAAAGGAAATATTTTTATTACCATTTATAGACATGCATTCATTTATGGTTGAATTCATAATTTAAACAAAGTTTATGGATGATCTACTGCATGGGCTATAAATATATCATCAATAGTCTCCCAGAATAATTATAAAATAGATTCCTACCTTGTAGAGTATTTCTATTTAAGAAAATATAAATTTTTTATTCTTTCATTCATGAATTTTATTAATTTATTTGCGACACCATTTAGATAAGAAAATTTTAAAAGTTAAGCCAGATAACATTTTTAACTCCTTAAAGAAGGCATAAATTAAAAAAACTTACAGTTAATTTGAGTTAAGTTTGATCAAATAGTGAGATGGTGACAAGATGCATAAATTCATTCTAAAAGAATTTAAAGTTCCAAGCTTCAATTAAGATAAGCAAAGAACTTGTTTTTTATTCTTTTTGTTATTCAGAGAAGTCAATTTAATTTTCTGTCAGATTTCAGAGTGGCAGGTAACTGCTCCCTTTAAAAAAAGGATCAATGTGAAGGGATTTAACGATAAAGCTACGTAATTCTCTCCAAAAAATAAATGTCATTTACAACTATTCTATTTATTTTTCAAGAATTTTACATAATTGCAATTTTGATACAATTAGTTTTTTTCCATGCAAGAGTGACAAGTCAGGTTTTCATAAAATGAATTGACACTAACCCTTTGCGTCCTGTACTACCCTAACTTAGATTGTATATTTAAAAAAATATATTCAATTCAAAAGATTTTAAACATTTGAATGATATGTGTATAAGAAATGACGACTTTTTATTGTCATCTTTCTTGCCACTCCCCCATCAGTTTAGATCAGCTGTTCATTTTTCACCATCCCAATTGTTTATTTTTGATCGAGATAATCATCAACTACCAATATTTGCTCTGGGAAATATGCAAGGCAGTCACATATAAAAAAAAAACTAACAAACAGTATTTCGTCACGAAAGTTATGAAAAGTATAAAATCAGCACATCCAGGTGTAATTGATGTAGTACACACCTCCACGAGTAACTCTCACGCTAGGTTTCTTAAAACCGTGTTTTGCTCATAAAGTGTTCGAAGTACTTTTTTAACCATGCGTTTTGTTTGTATCATTGTTTTGGCTTTGATTTTTGGCTCTCCGATAGTTGCTTCTGGCTTTTTATTTTCTCCCTTTAGAGCCATGAGCGATTTATTTAAGAATCTTAGAAATTTTGGAGAAACATTTCTTCAGAATACATCGTTTTTGAACCAACTATTCAGGGATGATCCTACCTGGAACATGACAGCAGTAAGTGAACTTTTTTTGTATAAATAACCAAAATAAATAATAAACCAAAGTAATAAAAAACCAAATCTTGGAACCTTTTTTATTAAATGTTTCGTTACTTAAACTTGGTGAAATAATCATTTTTTTTATTTCAATATTAATATGTTTACAAATTTTAAAAATTTCTATATTACTATTATTTGTAGTATTTTTACTTTCTTTTTTTTTTTTTTTTTTTTAAATTGCGTATATTAATTTTACGTTGGCGTCACAGTTATTCTATATTCTTAGGAAAAATTTTCTTTCGCCACAAAAGAATCGCTCATTTTGCACGCACATGTGCACAAAATAAGAGAAAAGGTAGAACTGTAAACTTATACTCCGTGACGTAAAATTTAAAAATCTAAAAATTTTGATCGAAAATTTATAATCCTTTGAGCTCTAAGTAGCGTTAGAAACAAGAACTATAATCAGAAAAAAATTATAAAACCATTGAATTTTAAGAAATTTCAGTTGTAATAAATTTTTTTTATTAATATTCTTTCGTTGAGAATGTTCATTGAAATGTTGGGTATTTTCAATCTTTATAAATTTTTAAAAACTTTTCCTAGAAATGAATTTTTAAATAATTTAAAAAGTACCTGTAATAGATTGAATATTTAACCGAATTTACTCATGCGAGTATTTTCTAACAATTAAAATAAAATTTTACAGTTTTAACAATTTATTTAATATATTGTTGTAATTGTGTGCGATATATTTTTACTTGATATTCAAAAATTTTTTTGAAATAGCTTTTATATTTCATTTGAGCTCATAAATTTAAATTATAAAAAAAGAAGTCTTATTTTAATGCAAAATATTCACCATCACAATGTCGAGAAATTTTTTAATGTTATTTCTTTTCGCTAATAGCACCAAAAGTATATCTCTCGGACAAGTACGAAAATTGTACTTTCGGTATACTAGCTTAAAATAGAATATTACAGTCCCGAGGGAGTCAAAAATGAGTTAGCCTTTAGCAAACCCAAATTGATGTCCGAGCCAAAGGCGAGGTCATCAAAGGTTTGCTAAAGGTTAGCTCATTTTTGCACTCCCAAGGGCTGTATTAGTATATTACCTCGCCTTTGGCTCGGACATCAATTTGGGTTTGCTAAAGGCTAACTCATTTTTGACCCCCTCGGGACTGTAATATACTATTTCACGCTAGTAGTCAGAAAGTACAATATTCGTTTCCGGTACGAGCCCGAAAATTGTACTTTCGGGCTACTAGCGTGAAAAACAGTATACAAATCCGCCAATTTTAAATAATCAATAAGAGGCTGAAGTAAATACAAAAATTCAAGAAATCAAGAATCTCAATAAATCATTACCTAATAAGCAATCTTTTTTTATTCATTTTATTCCCCGATTGGTCATTTAAAATCGGCAGATTTTCGGCTGAGGTTTTTCTTTGCTGGGATCGTTGGTATATACGGCTTGGGAGTGCAATATACTATTTCAATTGAACAACGTACTGTAACAAAATATTCATATTGCTTTCTAGTAAAAAATTGAGATCTCGAAAAACTCGTTGGATCAAGTTGGCTACTAAAATTTCAAATACCATTATTTTGAGTTCCACATAAATTTTTTTTTTTTGTAATTCCATACAAGCTGTAATGCTCTAAAGTTTTAAAATTTCTAAAAAAAAAAAAAATTAAAGTTTACTCTAAGAGAATTTGCTTATACATAAAAAAAAAAAAAAGGTGCGTTCAATGACTCGAAACGAGAAGAGTTAATACAACCGAATTAGTATCGGTTAAGATATACATATCAAGCTTACATTGTAATAAATACAGATAATATGTAATCACTGCAAACTTATCTGGTAACTTCATTAATATTTACAAATTATTTACTATTGATTAGAGGGAAGTCCCGAAGTTTACTCAGCATTCAATAATAATGTCATCACGACATATGGTTTGTGAATATTGTTCATGAAAACATTATGTATTTTGGGATGTTTGTTCATCGTTTGAGTTAATCGCATAAAATCATTACGGTTAAATTGCTTACTACTGAGATTATTTTAATCAATGCTAATTCTGAAGGTTGAATTATTTTTCTGGATGATTCCAAGATCTTTTATTTAACCTTTCTTTTTTAAGAAAGCGACAAAGATTTATTTATTGCAAGTAAACTTATCTTTTAGTGAAAAAAATTTGTCAATGCATATGAGTTTACATTAAATAATTTTCTTCCGGCCTTGTCACATTTTTTAATTTTGTGCAGGGCTTTAGGTTCATCTGTAATATATTTGGTTTTATTTAAGTATTTTTTATTTACAAACGGTTTTAGACTTATTAAATAAGTACTCCTTTTTTATTTGATTCAACATTGCAAACTTCAGATTGATTTTTATGTTAAATATTAAATAACTCAAATCTGTAAAAAAAAAAAAAAATCTTACCTGTTTAAAACCTCGTATAATAATTGCAAGAAGAAGTCTTTTTCTACGCGTAATAAAAGAAAATTAACTGTGATAGACTTTGAAAAAATTTAACAAAAACTTCAATCAACCTTGTTTTTTTTTACCTATCATTATGTTAGACTAAAAGATGAAATTAAAATAAGATTTTTTTTTTCAATAATTGCTGGGCTGTTGTTAACTTTTGGTGATGAATTGAAAAAATTCATTTTTTGATAGTATTCCGAACCTCTCGGTCTATATTAAAGTAAAACAAGATTTATTTTTCACTCAGTTTTTTTTTTTCTTATGCATTGTTTTATCCTTTTAAATCTCCAGCATGCCTTGAATAAAAAATTTCAAGACATAATTAACTTCATATAAGATATGTCAGCACTCAGTATGCACATAACTATACAAGAGCAGTAAGTTGTAATCTGTGTCTAATCAATTTCAGCCGGAGATGATTCGTAGTGAGGGTTATCCAGTTGAAATTCATGAAGTGTATTCCGACGGGTACATACTGACTCTTCATAGAATTCCCGGCAAGCCTGGAGCGCCTGGGGTTTTTATTCAACACGGGCTTCTCGGTTCGTCTACCGATTGGATTTTGACCGGCAAACACAAAAGTCTAGGTACTTTTTTTTATTTAATCGTACGTGTAGACTATGACTTAGAGATGCTGAGAGCTGTTCTTTAAAAACGAATTATACTTACGTTCAAATTAAGAACATCAACTTCAAATTTCTGTTTTTAGCTTTTATCCTATCGGACCTAGGATACGATGTTTGGTTGGAAAACTCACGAGGTAATACTTATTCTCGAAAACACAAAACCATTGAACCAGATAGTTCAAAATTTTGGAAATTCAGGTAAATATTTGAAGAGCAATGTTAGATCTATTTTATATTTGGTTATGAAAAAATTTAATATTATATAGCTGGCATGAAATGGGGACTCAAGATTTGCCGGCTGCCATTGATTACGCTTCAAAAATTGTAAATGATAGCCTGATTTATATTAGTTTTTCCCAAGGAACGACTCAGTTTTTTGTAATGGCTTCAGAAATGCCAGATTTTGCTGCTGAAAAAATTAAAGCGTCATTAAGTTTGGCACCAGTTGTTTACGTTAGTAATATGATTAGTCCCTTACGGTACTTGTCACCGACACCAATCAGTTACCTAGTAGAGGTAAAAATTTTTTAAATTGCAAAGTTTTTCGTGTCTATTGGCATTAGCAATAAAAAAATTTTTTTTTACAGTCTTTTTACAACTGGTGGTCCCATGGTGAATTATTGCCACATTCCTCAATCGTGAACTTTTTTGGTAAATACGGTTGCAGTATCAACATGTTCGAAAAAAAGTTTTGTGCCAATGTAATGTTTGGCGTATGTGGATTTAATAGGCCCCAGTTTAACTATGTAAGTAACAGTTTTACAATTTTTAGTGTGTAATAATAAATTCTGCTTTTGTTCATAAGGGATTTAGTTTCATTGAGTAACGTTTTTTTTAGACGCTTCTACCGAAGATTTTAAATAGTTATCCAGCAGGTTCTTCAGTTTACACAATTGTTCATTACGGTCAAGAGATACGGTCCGGAAGATTTGAAAAATTTGATTATGGTTCTAGACAAAATCTTAGAAAGTATAAGCAAAGTATTCCTCCAAGTCACGATTTATCTAAAATCAAAGTACCCGTGGGAATATTTTGGTCAGACAATGATTGGCTCACACACCCATCGGTAAATTTCATTACTTAAGTAAATGAAAAGTTACTTAAAAGAATGTTGCTTCAATTTTATATTTTCTTGCAGGATCCCTGCTGTATAGCCACACGTGTGTCACACGTGTGTCACACGTGTGACACACGTGTGGCACACGTAAAGTTCAAATAATAATTATTTGTCTGTAATAAATAATTTGATGAAACAATAAATATAAAAATAAATAATAAAAATTATACAATTAAAATTTTCCCAGCTATATTTCCCCAGGTCGACTCCTGGCGCGCCCGGTCGACTTCTCCTGGAACTTTTCCTCGTGGACGAGGCTCGGGACCTAGAGAAACGAAGGGGGGGCCCCAGGTCGACTCCTGGCGCGCCCGGTCGACTTCTCCTGGAACTTTTCCTAGTGGACGAGGCTCGGGACCTAGAGAAACGAAGGGGGGGCCCCAGGTCGACTCCTGGCGCGCCTGGTCGACTTCTCCTGGAACTTTTCCTCGTGGACGAGGCTCGGGACCTAGAGAAACGAAGGGGGGGCCCCAGGTCGACTCCTGGCGCGCCTGGTCGACTTCTCCTGGAACTTTTCCTCGTGGACGAGGCTCAGGACCTAGAAAACCGAAGGGGGGGGCCCCAGGTCGACTCCTGGCGCGCCTGGTCGACTTCTCCTGGAACTTTTCCTTGTGGACGAGGCTCGGGACCTAGAAAACCGAAGGGGGGGGCCCCAGGTCGACTCCTGGCGCGCCCGGTCGACTTCTCCTGGAACTTTTCCTCGTGGACCCCCACTTCGGTTTTCTAGGTCCCGAGCCTCGTCCACGAGGAAAAGTTCCAGGAGAAGTCGACCGGGAGTGCCAGGAGTCGACCTGGGGCCCCCCCTTCGTTTCTCTAGGTCCCGAGCCTCGTCCACGAGGAAAAGTTCCAGGAGAAGTCGACCGGGCGCGCCAGGAGTCGACCTGGGGCCCCCCCTTCGTTTCTCTAGGTCCCGAGCCTCGTCCACGAGGAAAAGTTCCAGGAGAAGTCGACCAGGCGCGCCAGGAGTCGACCTGGGGCCCCCACTTCGGTTTTCTAGGTCCCGAGCCTCGTCCACGAGGAAAAGTTCCAGGAGAAGTCGACCGGGAGTGCCAGGAGTCGACCTGGGGCCCCCCCTTCGTTTCTCTAGGTCCCGAGCCTCGTCCACGAGGAAAAGTTCCAGGAGAAGTCGACCAGGCGCGCCAGGAGTCGACCTGGGGCCCCCACTTCGGTTTTCTAGGTCCCGAGCCTCGTCCACGAGGAAAAGTTCCAGGAGAAGTCGACCGGGAGTGCCAGGAGTCGACCTGGGGCCCCCCCTTCGTTTCTCTAGGTCCCGAGCCTCGTCCACGAGGAAAAGTTCCAGGAGAAGTCGACCAGGCGCGCCAGGAGTCGACCTGGGGCCCCCACTTCGGTTTTCTAGGTCCCGAGCCTCGTCCACGAGGAAAAGTTCCAGGAGAAGTCGACCGGGAGTGCCAGGAGTCGACCTGGGGCCCCCCCTTCGTTTCTCTAGGTCCCGAGCCTCGTCCACGAGGAAAAGTTCCAGGAGAAGTCGACCGGGCGCGCCAGGAGTCGACCTGGGGAAATATAGCTGGGAAAATTTTAATTGTATAATTTTTATTATTTATTTTTATATTTATTGTTTCATCAAATTATTTATTACAGACAAATAATTATTATTTGAACTTTACGTGTGTCACACGTGTGACACACGTGTGGCTATACAGCAGGGATGTACAGAAACTTTATGATGCATTACCAAACAAGATTCTTAATTTCAAAATTGACTGTTCAAGGTTTAATCATCTCGACTGGTTGTGGGCTGTTGATGCACCAACGCTTGTTTACAACGAAGTTATCGATGTCATTGAAAAATATAAAAGATGATTCTAAATTATTATTTTCATTTTCGATAATTTTTCATTGTATTTAAAGATAGATTCAACACTTTTTTCATGAAGATAAAACGATTTGGTAGACTTCCGAAATTCGACCGATTGAATCTAGGCGTTTTTATAAATGTAAAAACATCTGTACAGGGTATACAAGGGTAAAAAAAAACTTAAAAAATTACCATTGATTGCAAGTCTCAAGAGTGAGTGTTCAAAGCAGGATGGTACTAGATTGGTTTTACTCGTCTTTTTACGTTATCAGTAAAGTACAGACGTTGGACTGAGACAAATCGATGCTGCGTATCAATAAAAATTGATTGATCAGAAAAACAGTAATTATTGTAAGTACCAAAGAGTAGATGATGATGGAGCTTGATATTTAAATTATATTTAACATAGTTGTATACAGAAGAGGAATCAATATCGCCAATCAAAGACCTATGGTCTAGATTGGCGTTAAATAAATAAAAAAATAAAAAATAAATAAATATTAGCCTCAACATTATCGAAATATTAATATCTCTGCAATTATCTCTAGAAAGTTAGGTGGTGTTGTATAGAACTCGAAAAACTTTAAAAAAGTTCAACAGTGTTTGAAAGAAAAAAAAAAAATTGTGAAAATTACCAAATTTATTTATTAAAGCTGTCAAATCAATTTTCATCTTAAAAGACTGCATTTTGATGTTGCACTCGATAATGTATAAAAAAAAACATTACCGAAAATTTGGAATTAATCTTTTGTGTTGTATAAAGTATAAAAAATACGTAAGGTATTTCAAAATTAAATATCTTTTTTCGGAACAAACATAAAATAAATAAAAATAATTTTTTTGTTTTATCTGTAAATAATTAAAACGATAAAAACAGATAGCCATGTATAAATTAGGTGCTTTTCCAATGATGATCATTTCATAATATACTTTGTATTAGTGATGAATATTTACTTGAAGATTAAAAAGCAAAATAAGTTTATATTGATGATAAATGTATGTAATAAATGAAATAAATATTCTTCAATTTGTATTGAAAAGAAACAATAGACTTTTTATTCACAAGAGGCAGGTGTAGTTACATTGTGTAATGTCATTCAGTTGCTTTACGTAATAACTCATCTCTCATGAACCTATCACTTAATAATCATCAATCATCATGACTACGCTCTTATATAAATAAGCGTGACACTTTTATATTATTCAATTATTTATTAATTTTTTTTCTTAATAATAAGTTTCTTACAGCCACAAATTTTATTCGTGTAAAGGGTGCGCATCATAACAAACAGTTTTCAATTACTAGCAATTTTTATCGTAAGAAGGTTTTCATTAACCAGTAAATAGTTCCTTAACACATTCGTAGTACCTTCAGTATTGTAAAATTATTCCTTCAAAATTTAATAAACAAGTTTTTTTTTTATGCATTGACTTTATTTTATACTTCGCAATGATTTTGATAATGTGGAAAGTTTATTATTAAAAATAAAAATATTTTTTGTAAGTTTAAGAAATGAAAGAAGCAGATAGATATATGTATACGGAGCGTGACAATGACGAGATGATAATGTTCAACCGTTACAACACTATAACAATGACATATGAGGATTATTAAACATTTTTTTTTTACATACACAGCTGTACTCGGAAAATGATAACTAATTAATGACAAATATAATTCCACAAATAATGGTTGTTTCGTATCGTAGCAAATGTAAAACACTTTTAAACATGTATTTTCAACAAAAGATTTAATCTCTCTTGAGATAAATTTTTTAGTTTGTCATAAAATTTGCATCTAAAATTACATACTCGTAATATAAATAAAACACACGTTCAATCTTACGAATAATGATAGTAAGCTCTTAATGAAAAAGGTCTTAGGGTACAGTATATTCATCTTTGAACACTATTTTAATTATCATGAAGCATTGCGTTTTTTTTTTGTGCAGAACAATTCTATTGAAATAACTTTATTTTCTTTTCTTTTTTTTTTTTTTAATTATACTTAATATACATCACACATTAATACAGTATGTACTATAAGCTAGGTTTTTAAGTATGCGAGGAAAGGGCTTTTTTTTATTTATTTTTTTTAATTTTTTTTTTGTAAAATGAATTTTTTTCTAGTTACCATTTTTTTGGAAAATTTTCATCGCAAAGCTCAAGGTACATTTCAGAAGCTTCGTTTGGATAGTTACATATTGAAGAGAAAGCTTTCTTCTTTGCATGTGTTATCAATAAATTGGGAACATATAATTTTAAATGCTACTGCACATTCCTTTTGTACACTTTTTTTTTCAAATAACAAAATCACACTTCATATTTACCATCATAATAAAAAAGTAAATAAAAAAAATTATTTTCAGTGCAAATTTATCAAAGAATTAAAAAATTATCACACGAAAAATTTAACTAATTAAAAAAAGAGAATACGCAATATGAATCTGTTCAGGAAAAAAATAGTTGTTTTCACAGGTAAAAAAATAATTGCAACAGCTTCAGTTCAGCTCAAGAGGTGTTTTTATTTGCGAAAATGCTTCGTTCACATGCATAATTTTGAAAGTTAAATAGTGTACACATTTATTTTAAATAACTGTATTTTATCTCGTGGCGTTATTATACCATGATGAATGCAATATATTTTTCAATTCATCTAAAAAAATGTGTTTTCATGTCTTACAGGACTTGGGTAACCGTGATACCACCTTACTTTAGGGGGGTTTAAACATTCACTTTTTTAAAAGCATTTTTCAATAAATGTTTATTTACAATAAAGTTACTGAAGCTTTATCAGGTAAAACGTTTAATATAATTTACAACACTTTTATAGCAATCCATTCTTTTTCTGTTTACAAACAGATAAACTTTTCTTCCTTTTCTTTTATTATCATTTTTTAATTAGCTCTCATGAAATTCTTTATTTATTACAAACTCTTACCAAAAAACACTTACGCACTGCAAAAATTAAAAATTACAGTATGTAACAGTGTTTTTTTTTGACGTAAGAAAAACATTCTTAAACAGTAACATACTTTTTTCTTTCTTTTTTTTTCATATCATTTTTTTATTAAAGTAAAAATAAAGCAATATTTGTATAAACGATAGATTAAATATCAATCGAATCCTTTGAGGATACTTTAAATTTTGTATTTACCACCGTCACTCGGCGCACTCTTATCATTATTTTGTAATACGAAATTTTTTCCGTAGTTTTTGTTCTATCCTATATCCTAAAACGTGAAATTTTCAGCCCCTTTTTAAGCTTAAATTCAACTCTCCGCGCGAATATGCGATTTACCTTTTATCTCTTGTAACTATTCCAATTCTTTTTCTTTAAAACACTTTTTTAGAAACTGCTTTCAATCGTTTTGAGAAAGTCAGGTCGAGTTTTAATGTAAAGAGTAAGTAATGTCATTTTTGCACCTGTTTAAGATGCAAAAATCTTAGAGTGCTTTTATTTAAAAATCATCAAGTTTACATTAGTTTTTCCAGATGAAAACTTTTGATTATTTAAATGCTTAGCACTGAAATCGTTCTTTTGGGTGCTTCTATTATATATTATTTTGTATATATTCCCTGCGATTTATATACTTGAGAGTGTATATGTTTAATATTCAATTGTGTTTTTCATCGCTTTATTTATTGCATTAGGTATAAAGTGTTCAGGTGCATAAGCGCATCGTGCCACGTCGTTATTATTGTTTTCATATAGTTACATATGTTGTTCATTTATCAAATGAGACTCGTCACTTTTTAGAATAATAAAGTAGTAAAGCTCAAGCTTTGCTTGGTATTTCATAGATATTTGGAAAAACTCTGTTCAAAGTACTGAGTTTTTCTTTGGACGCGTCGTTCGTTCGATTTTTCATACTGTTGATTTTCTGGTTTTGCGCACTTAATTTATTTTTAGTATAATACGCTGTTTTTTTTAGTAAAATTCAAGTTTCCATTAATTTTAGCAAAACTCACCTGACCTTTATAACTACTATTTCATTAAAATCTCATTCGAATTTGTTAAACTCACTTCTCTTATTAACATTAAAAATAAACTTCCTAACATCTAAACGCAGACTTCAGCGGGACTTTTATATTACTCAACTAACATCCTCTAAAAACTTTTCAAAGCCTTAGCTTGTATTGCACGTAATTTCAAATATTTACATAAAATCTTTGAATAAAACACGTAACGCACACTCCCAGCACATTTTTTGAGTGCGCCTTTAAAACACGATACACACTAAGCGTAAAAGTTCTGGTTTTAATAGAAAAAAAAAAGGAAAGTAAAGAAGAACAACGCGCACTTCTATTAGCTATTTTGATGTCCGTTTTTGGGTGGATTTGTCTAAGAGTTGTTAGCCTCCCAGCGAGCCAGTTGAATTCGCCTCGTGTCGAGGGAGGGCGAGAGTAGCGACCTGAGCGAGGCACTCGGCGGCGATCCTCCGAAGTACTTTAATGTCATGGGCGACTGCAAGTGTCTGTGTCTTATGACCTCTCGCTCGGCAGGCAGTGGCCAGAGTTCCTGTTTGCAAACCAAAAGTTCAATCATTCGGCTTTGTTAAGAAAGAAGAATAATTTTATTTTTAGATTTTTTTTTACACAGTGGTGTCACACATTTATTTGATATTTATGATAATTTTGAAAAGTTTGGAAATTCTCATTCAGCTTGAAAATGATTATTGTTAGGGTTTGTGAGATGACGACAGAAAAGTGATTTGAAAAAGTCAAAGCATAAATGGTATATTTTACACGAATTTTTAGGTGATGACGTCTAAAATCTGAAAACTTGGTTTCTTCTATGAATTAAAAATTGAATGATATAACAATTTCTTGCAAATAACAATTATGTGCGACTGTATAATTATAAGTTTCAAGAACTACTACGAAATCGGGAGGTATTTCTACAAAATTATTAACTAATCAACGTTAGTTTAATTTTTGTAACATTTCTTAAGTTTTATAATTTAGTAGAAATTTTCATAATGTTTTTTGACACTAAGCGAGTTTGCACTTATAGTGATTTGAAAGTGATGATGAACAACAGCTAACTCGTTGTTAGTAAATGTAAATTTAAAAAAAAAAATTTTTTTTCGCTTAACCCTTAAAGTACACACGGGGTGTAAAATACCCCACATAACTGTCAGTGTGGCGGTTCTGGATTTGGGTGTGTACTTCAAGGGTTAAAAAACTCGGAATATTTTTATAAAAATTAGTAATTTTTAATTTTGAAGAGCTGTTTGTAAAAAAAAAAATGAAATGTTCTAATGCAGAATCAAAGTTTGAATCCGGACATTCAAGGCCATCAATATGAACCTGTTGGACTCTCCTGCTAAAATTATGAATTCAAGTATACTAATTAAACCAACAAAAAGTAAATTTCACTTTAAACAGTAATTATTGATAATATTGAGACCAATAATCAAATAAAAGAAAAAAAAAAAAAAAACTTGTGGTTCTTAAGTTCGGTGAAAAGTGCAAATCTCACAAAGTCTGTGTCTTAAAAAAAAAAAAAAGACTAATATTTTCTTTATCAAAAGGTGACTAACGATCTAACCTAGATAAAAAAATGATCGTAACGAGAGTGATAGCATCAGGTTGTAGAAGCTGCTCATGGACCGGTAGCGACTGCAGCGTAACGTCCTAAGTGTCGGCCGCCTTTTAAACATCTAGGATCATCGACGCGCAAAGCGGTCTTACTACACACCTGGAGCGAGAGAGCCTCGTCTCAGGACTCATTGTTCTGCTTGTTCTTCCGACCGGTCAGAGAACCAACGAAGGACTTTAGGGTTGCCCCGATGCCTTTTACGTTGCCGGGCGTGTTGGCGCTGCTAGCGTTTCGAAAACCCGGCGGGTGTGCATCTAGACACTTTTGATACCTCAGCTGGAAACAATTCGAAAAATTTTGTTTATTGTTCTATTAATAATTAAAAATTCCAAATTAATATTTCAATACTACGTAAGAAACATATGGATGATAGTTTACAGTTTAATGAAATTTTTTTTTAAAGCTTTTTAGCTAGTAAGTAGTAAAAACTACTATGGTCAGACTCAATGAATAAAATCTTCCTTAACAGTTTTTAAATTGATTTTTTTTACATCCTCTTAACAACAATTGTCTTTCCAAGTTCGAAATAATTATTGTTCTTCCAAATTGCTGTGATTTAGAAAATATTTGCCATTTAATAAAAAAGCAATTACGTTCACTGGGATAAACCGTTGACCACTTTGAATTTATAGAACTCTAATCGTTCGATTTTGTTAATTAAAAGTATAATCTAGAGCAAGTAAACTAAATTGAAGGTAAATTAAGCCCCGAGGGTGTAAATTATACCTTGCAGGCGGCCTCGATAGTTTTGCAGAGGGCGCCGCTGCTGGGCTCGCAATTGAAAACGTGGGCTATGAAAAGATCCTGAGCGGTGTGCATTATGAACGCGCACTGCTTGACGTTTTGGCCGATACCCAGGAATGACAGGTACCGCACTCGGCACTCCGTGATTAGCTTGTCGTCCTGCAAGACAAGTCGTAAGATTAAGTTCGGAATTTCAATTGGGGAGAATCTCGGGTACTTACGTTCGGAGTGAGGATGGATATCATGCTGGGAGCTATGGCGACGTTGACGTTTCGCCACTGGTTTATGGGGGTGTTTGTGACAAGCTGCTCGATGGCGTCGTTGAGCACGTCCATGCCGGTTGCCTGGGAGACTTGCATCGATCCGAGGTACTGGGCGCGAAGAACCTTTTTTGGCTCCTCCATCGGCGTCGGGAAGGATTGCGCTTTAAAAATTAATGGGCCACATTAGTGCGCTAGCTCAACTTCCTCTTGCACCCGGCCCGCCCACTACATTCGCGTGGCAATTTACTTGATTGGACCTAGCTTCTTTTTCTCCTTTTACCCCAACCGCAGTCGAGTAAATTGAGTTTTGATTTTCTTATGCGCGAGCTTTTTATTTATTCAATTCGTATTCTATTCAGACGGAGCTTTCGGTTTTAGATTTTTGTGGGAAAGTCAAAGACTTTTTGATTTACAGTGAGAAATCAAATATATTTCAAAAACAAAACCCTTATATTAAATTAAATCATCGATAAACTACAAGATAAAAATATAATTTAATAAAACTGTACAACAGTACAAAATGCTGACACTTTAATCTTTGTCAGTCTGGTTTTGAATCTCTTTTCCCGGTAGAAACCGACAGATTTGATGATCTTATAATGTGGTCGATGCAACAAAAATAACTAGATAAGGTTTTTTTCTAAAAAAGAGTATACTTACTGACTAGAGCCTGGCCGTTTCTGTGGAAGCGGCGGTGCTCGGTCGGAAGGTTGGTGGGCCTGGTGGCCATGTTTGTTCGTCCGTTGACGTCGACCGGTTTGGCCAGGTTCTGGTGCAGGGATCGTTCGATCATGATCTTCTTGCAGATATCTCGAAGTGTGTTTGCTATTGTGCGTGCCGGTATGTCGCACCGAAACACGTGGCACATATGCTTGCGCGTCGCTCGGTCCCTCGCTACGTAAGCAAAGTCTCTGAAAAGTTCAAGTTTCTTTTAGTAAATCCTCCCTTTTATAAGTGAAAATTTTCAAAACTAGACTTACCTTTCCCTGTAGAAGGAAGTCCAATGAAGCAGCATTTTAAAAAGTTTAAAAATTCAATTTAGCATGTCTCATATCAGAATAAATTTCTCGAATGACAATGATAATTCCTACCTGCCGTGGTCTCTTCCAACACCCCAAACTCGTAAGGTATGTATCGGCTGAGTATTTAAAACTGTAAGATTCTCCGGATCGATGAGCTTCAGAGCTCCCTCATCAAGGTCCATGAACAGGTCCTTGCCCTAACAAAGAAATCGAAGATTAAACCCACTCTGGTGGACAAATAAAAACTACAGAGCTTCGGACTTACATCGCCCCAGCGTCCAACGACGTCGAGTAGATCGTTTCGTCCGAGGGACAGATCGACGATGCACTTGTTGACGGCCTTGCTGCTCCTCTCGGGCGTGAGGTCGTCCTCGGCGATCTCCGTCCAGCCGAGCGACCGGACCGCGAATCTTATCGGCTTGTTCCTGTCCTCGGAGTCTGCTCGGGCCGGGTAACTCCTTCGTCTGCAAAATTTAACTCGGTTAATGATCGATCGGAAATCGAAGCCCGGGTTTGGCCTGTACTTACTTTAGCGCGAGTTCCTCTTTCCTCTTGTATTCAAGATCCTGGTCTAGGGCCGAGCTCGTGTTGCTCCGCGTGACCGTGTTAACCAGACCCCCGAGAGAGTTGAAGTTGTTTATCTGCAAGTGTTCATGTTGTCACAATTAGTTTTTTTTTTTTTTTTTAATAAAAATTCGTTTAGGATTGGGTAACGTACGCTGTCGTTGTCCTTGACGAAGCTTCTGCGCGCTTCAATTTTTGAAAATCGAGCTTCTGGTGCCTCGCGTTGAATCGTACCGCTCTTGATGTGCCAGTAGTACGGACCGATTTTGTCTGAAAAATTAAATTAAATTTTGTCCAATTTTACAAAAATATTAAAAAAAAAAAAAAACATTTAAAATGGATTTTTACCCTCGTGTTTCTCCCAGCCAGAGGGAAGGTTCTCATCCTTGTCTTCGGAGTCGATGGAGTTCTCGTCGTTGGCGACCTTGTCGTCGTCTACGTGGTTGAGGAGTATCTTCTCCTTGGGCTGTCGCCTCTTGACGGTCACGTTGGCGTAAAGCTCGTTGTTGACCCCCTCGACGTGTGGCACGCCGCCCATATCTGTCGTCACGTTCTCGGGCTTATCGCAGTAGCTGCAATTAAAAATAGTAACCCTTTATTGCCCTGTACAGCACATCGTAAAGCTCATTGTCTTAGCCGAAGGGTGGGGGTTGGGGCGGGATATGAGGGATCCTCCGTTATTGTACCGAGGATTTAGCTTATTTATCACCAGGGCTCGAGAGGAGTTACGCGTAAGTTCGCGTTTTAATTGGAATCTTGGCACGAATCCATTTTGTAATTGAATCGAGCGAGAGGGTCATTTATAATTTCAACGTAACTTGTTTTTTACAGTGTTGACTTAAAAAATTAGTAATTTTGTATTTTGTTGTAGAGTGTTTAATTAGGATTAAGCGATTAGTTTATAAAAGAGAAGAAAAAAATACTTCTTTGAAATATATTTTGAAAAAAGTTTTTAAAGCATCATTAAGTTAAAACTCGAGCGTCCAGGCTCACCGCAATTAAGAAATCCCGACCACCACGACGTATATATTTCAGAGGACCAAATGAAAGCCGCAGAAAAAGGGTTAATCCCGCGGCCTGCTTTTACCCGGGAAAGCTCGCCGATCCTTTTCACTTGCGCGCCACCTCAAAGCTTTTCTCGTGGGTGATGAAAGACTTCCAATTAACGCTTACGGGAATCGTTGCGCGATGCGTGCATAACTACCCGGATTTAAGTGGTTATATCGAACATGTCGAAGTGCATTTATAAAGACATATTACGGATTTTCAGACTTTTTAATTTGAATTTTTAATCAAATAATTTTAATTTGAAAAAATTCATTTCCTCGAATAATTTAGTAATTTATTTAAAAAACCACGTTTGTTGTAGGACATAACTGAAAAGTCGAAAAATTTTATTAATGAAAATTCCGATTCGGTCATGTTTTTCAAAACGTTTTGAAGCCAAAAGTAGTTATAACATCACAATCATTATATGTTACTGATATACATATTTGAACTCCTTTGAGAATTAATGAGTAAAAAATTAAGTAAAAGCCGATTACGTAAAAAAAAAAAACCTTAAGTTAAAATGTACACAATAAACACAAACATTATATAATAAAAAATCATAAATTTACAATAATATTACTCATTACTGCGCGAGCTCAAACAGCTGAAATTAACTACCGCAAGAAGAGATGCAAAGCTCAAATATCAATAAAAAGCACGCAAAGGTTTTTGGTCGATCGCACAGAGAGCAAAAGTACACACAACTCTCAGCTATTACACGAGCGGACGTACTTTCTGGGGATGACGTCATCGGGGAGCTGCTCCACCCTTCTCCTCCTCGTCCTGCGGGGATTCCCGTTGAGGCTGTCGTCGATCAAACTCGACTCGGCTAAGAAGCTGCATCCTCCACTAGCTTCCTCGTCGCACCTGAATTTTTACATTTTGCTTTAACTCGATTTTTCAATCGACCGCGTCGATTTGAGTTTTTTTTTTGGAAATGTTTTCATTCTTAGTTTGGCTAAATATCGATTGCTGTAAAAATTGGACTTTCCAAATTGTAAGGTTTGCCTAACAATTTTGCAATGCTTGATACGCTTCGTTTACAGTCAGATTAAAACTTTGGCGCAACGCATTTGGCGAAACGCTTTGAAGTTATCGAACGCAAGCTCGTGCGAGCGCAAACTACAATTAAGCGAGGGAATTTCGAAAGCACGTAGCTTCGTGCGAATTTGCTCTAAACCGAGGATTTTGAAAACTTCGTTCGAGCGAGTGCGCGAATAACGTTACTTTTTATTTATTATTAGAATTTTTTCGCTGAATTTGATGTAATGCTTCGATCGTTGAATTTATGCGATAAAATTATCACCCTGTGTCGGTAAGGGTCGGTAAAACCTCACCTAATTTGCGGTTTTTACGACTGACCGTAAAAACAAAGATTACGCGCTGTTTTATGAAATATTTATCTTACGATCAAAATGAATAATCCGGCCTATCGTAAAACAATTATGAAACGATTTTCTTCAAAATATGTTCTTCAAAAAAATTCTTCAAAATGTATCGGGTACTACAAAATTAGGTAATTTAATGAAGTCAATTTATTTCCTAGTTATCTGTTACGACACGCTTGTCAAAACTAATTATCCGCGAGCTTGAAAATCTTGACAAAGATACTTTCGCTATGTTGTTAAAAGCTTCATAGCTCACTGACTTTATGACGAGATTAAAAATTTCTTTACCAGCTTTGAAAAAATTTTCACTAGCATTCTTGAAAAATTCACGGCCTGGTAGTCACTGAACCCCCAACATCAAAGTACCGAGTGCTTCAAAAAATTTGTTTAAGCAGCTGAAACATTATTAAAGCAGTATTTCGCTAGTGTAAATATTTAGTAAATGTTTCTTTCGAACTAAGACGTGATTATCGGGGGTGGGTTGGGTTAACGAGATGAATATATACGTGGGGTACAGATTTACGCTCGTGACGATTAAGCCAACGGCTATGGCACTCCGGAGAGAATTTAGCTGCAGTAGGGGCGCCGGTGCCAATGTAAACTTAATAAGGCGAGAAGCGAGGCCGGAGTGATTAGTGCGAGGGCTTTACGATCGAGCCTTGTGTGTGTGTATGCACGCTTTCCCGGAGATACTTTGACAATTCACTGATTGTTGCGTGTATTGAATTATCAATGGAATTTTAACGTTGTAGTGATTTTTTGGTTAAAAAACACCTCGTAATTTTATTGTGTCAAGGTTGTTTAGTAACGTGAGAAAAAAAACTTTGGGATAAACATGCGTTGGATAAATCAACCTCGTACGATCTGAGATGAACCAATTAGAGCTCTTGACAAATTTTACTATAGTGATTCATTTTTTATTGTTGAAACCAGGTGTTAATTCACTTAACGATTGTAAGTTCTGCTTTGGATGCAGGAGAACACCTGTGTACATATCCGTTTATGATGCACAGTTCAAATAATATTTTCAAAGCAATAACTAATAACTTTAACTAATAAATTTTCGTAGTTATTAATTACCGTAAAGAGAAATAAATAATAACATCATTTAGTTACTTTTTGATAACACGATAAAAAAACCAATCAATTATTTTATATTTTGCAAGTAATTTAAATAACACGTAATTCTTGCCAGACAGTCAAACTGATAAATTTAATCTCTCTTTGCGAAAAAAGGTTATTGCGTCAGTTATATGAGTGTTAACTCATTAGAATAATCTTCGAAAAAAATGAAGATGCCCAAAAAAGAAAACACCTTATAGTGTGATGCTGACAAATAAATAAACGTGATTGAATACTTAATCGAGCGAAAACACATTTCGTTATTTTCGATTTTGGTATGCCCAATAATAAAATCATTTCTTCGATGATAAGATCTTTAACAACAAAAAAAAACACGTATCACTCAAAAGTATCTCACATGAAAAATATTTGATTGCAGCAACAAACATCCCATTTAGTAAAGTCAAACAATACTCGCAATTAAACATTTCTTCAAATAAGAAACTTGTTCTTTCTCGGATTAAAAAAAGATTTGCGAATTTCATGGAAAATGTCATTACTAATAAATACTCGAATGTGCTATGACTAAAATCAAAAAATCCCTTTTATCATCATATTTTTACGACTTATAAAATAATTTTCATTGAATCATGGCAGTAGGTGTTAAGAATTTTATGATGATTAATGTTAAAGTCTGTTTACTCTAGTTTGAGAACATTGTTAACAAATAATGACGATCATTACGGTAAAAAGCAAATAAATCTTTTATTTTAAGTAAACAGTACTTGTGTATTTAAAAACCATTAAACTTTCAAAATTTTCTGACTTCACAGTCGATCGCGCTCTGTTGAACAAACATACACCTGCGAAAGGTCCCTAATCTAAAGTTTGAAAAAAGAGAGGTTAATAACCATCGTTAAAATACATTTTAAAAGGCTCGTAAACCTCTCGCAATAAAATACAAAACTCATCGCCCCAGACAAATCGAAGAAAGGCTCCCCGCACAAAAGAGGCGCAAAGAGAAAAAAAAAAAAAAAAAAAAAAAGAAGCTTGGCGCCACGCCACGTGCGTGTTGTTCCCGGTCTTTTTATCGATCTGGCCCTCCTCTTTTGTGTATGTTTTACATCGATGTACTCCGATAAGAAATGAATCAAGCAAACTGCCCTCCACGAGAAAATACCCCAATTACATAGGACGACGGTTTGTTATTTACGAGGTAAATTGATAAAAAAATTTTTACGAAGCCGGACGAAAAACTTTGTTGAGTTCTCTGATTGGGAGCCCGAAGTCGCAGTGACCATAAATTATGGAAAAACTCTCCCGGGAGTCTCGTTTTCAACTCGCAGAAAATTAGCTTGGATTTAATCAAAGGGAAAAAAGGTAAGTTGGGAGTCCTGAAACTTCAATAATTTTTTTCGAGGAAATTTTCAACGGTAACCTTTTGAAAATTTAAATGCTCTTAGTGAACTTCAAAATTTCCCAATGCCAAAGCATAGTAAGCAACGATAGGAAGGCGACGTCGCGTCTAAAAGCGTCGGGACCAAAAGTGACCGGAAATGGCTCTCCGAAGGGAAATGTTAGCAGGAAAGGGACGTTGCTCCGGAGATTTTAAGAGTTGTCGCGAAGAATCCACCCCATATGTAAGTGGCTGGTTTTTATGTTTGCAGGCTAAATTACAAGGTTTATGGTACTCATTCTGTTGACCATCAGCTTACATTGAGAAACTCGAATAAATAGATTGTTCATAGAATATACCATAGTTGAATCAATTTTTTTGGGTTTTCTCTTGGAGTATTCTTGTTTTTTAAATTTTAGTTGAGTTTACTGTAAATAAAATCAGAATTTCATAGATCTCTGGTTCGTTTAATTGAATTTTGAAAATTACGGAAAGAAATAATGAATGAAGTCTCCGAGCTTTTTACATATTTCTTTCAAACGCTAAATAAATAATTGTTATATTAAATTTCACAAATAGAATTTGTCAGTGTCAGTGTGTACATAAAAAATGAGTCGTGTAACTCAGGAAACTTGAGCGTTTCCGGCTGTGCACATAGTCACTTAAGTGTAGTATGACGCGAACCGGCCTCATTAATAAGTCAGGTCTTATCGACGCGTTGTGTGAAGAGGCTTTGCAAACTCGAGGTTAGAACTTGTGACCGATGGTCCTCTGCAGACAGGGTAAATTAATTTTGAATAATTTTTAGTATTAATTATATTTTTAATGGGTCTGCCGTTTATTAATCTCCTGTGAGATCATCTAGGTTTTTAAATCTAAAATTTATTCAAAGTCAAAGGATCGAAATGATTTACGCTCTGTAAATTAAAGCGCAAGAGTCCACTACGGCGTAAAAATTAGCTTTTGACGTAATACATTCGCGAGGTCAACAGGGCGGGATTCGCAGGGGAAATAAAGAAAGATTTTTAATCCCGATGTAATTGCCTGCGAGCGTCGCGCTTTTCTACTAAAAAAAAAAAAATCAGGCTACAACCCTTGAATAAAACGAACAAAAAAAAAAGAGTAGGTACAGTCACGCGTTTCAAATGAACTCTCCAGATTTTACGAGCCTCGTAAAATCCCGGGTCCATTCTTCCTCTGCTCTTTTTTCCCCCCCGAGTGTGTCACTTTTTTGAGATTTTCATCCAACTTGCGCGATTATTGAGGGACTTAAATTTTTTTTCCTTATTAGTTTGGAGAAAATTTTACTTCTTTTTTGTGAAAGACGCGGCGGGTAAAGCATGCTGATTTTATTCCGGTGACATGTGCTTTTTTATCTTTGGGATTTGGGTTTATTATGCATGCATTTATTCTGAAGTCAGGTAGCGGCGTAAGGATTTAGCAATATTCGGGGTAAATATTTTTCTAGCAAGATCGGCTTTTGCAAAGTTGGATAAACCAAAGTGGGTTTTAAAGACTTTTTTTTAAGGGGCGTGGTTTGTTTACGATGGAAAAAGTTTTTATTCTTCGGAAAAAGTTTTCACGTTTACGAAATAAATGATAAAGATTCCAGTTATTTCATCGAAATAATTTTTCTCAGATTAGATCAATTCAGTATTTTTTAAATTTCAATCATCATCTACCCACAGTTTTCTTTTTTTTACTAACGCTTTGTGTTTGTATACGCGCGCCAAGTAGCTCAACCGATACTTTTTGAAAAAGGAATGGATAACCGATGCATCGACTGTTATGGGAATCGAAAAAAATCTAATCGATTTTTGAGTATCGAGTAGAATCGCGGATCCCTACTCCCTAGTTGATACCTAACCTTAACTTTTAAGCAGCTGTGAACTGCATAGCAGCTGTGTGCCTGTGTTTTTATGATATGAAATATGAATTCGATAAAAACTAACATTTTTACTAAATAGAATAACAAAAAGAAACTTTTGAATTACAAAAATCAACTTTGGTTAATTTTAAGTGCAGAGTGAAAGTAAAAATTTGGTTGAGAAAGTTCAAGGTTTGAATAAGAATTGGATAAGTGAAAGTAATTTAATTTTGATCATTCAAAGTTATCAATAAAAATTACTTTCAAAATAAAAATTTTGAATAAGAATTTTTTTTAATTTTCATAAAAAACAAGTTAAAAACATTATAGATTGTAAATATTTCTTAAAACAGACTTTTTCGATTTAACTTTGGTAGCAGATTCCGCAGCGGTTCAAACCAGCGTGTTGTATATCTATATACTTAAAATTAGTATACAATATACAGGTATACAACACGCTGCCGGAATCTGCTCCCAAAGTTTAATCGAATAAGTCTTATAATTGAAAATAAAGTAACTTCTAAAAAATTTTTAAGATAAAAATTTGCTGTGACCTCAAAAAATCTTTTTGATTATAATAGATGATAAACTGATTTAGGTGTAAAAAAAATTGATCAAACATTTTTTCGAAACTAATCATGATTTCAATATGTTGTAACACTAGGTATTTATATTTCATAAATTTTAATTTAAAAAATAATTTAAAATAAATGCAGTCTTTTTCAAATTTTTTAAATCTGCCCACCGTCAGGTGAATGTCCGGCAACTATTTCTCGTAGGGAAGCAGTTTTTATTTTTATTCAATTTTAAAAAGAATATTAAACCGTTGGGAAAGAGAAAAAATTATATCGGTTCGATCCAACCCAATTTAATTCGGTTGATTTAATTAAACTTGTTCCTTTTAAAGAAAAAAAAATGTTATACACATTTTTTGATTCTATGTGATTCGATTACGCTCGCGATTACGAATTGATTCAGAATACTCTACTAAATTTTCTTGTCTAATCAGAGTTAAGAATTTAGTCTAGATCAGATAAATTTCAATTAAAAAGACGACCAAAAGTTTAATTTTTAAAATTTTAAGAATTGGCACTTAAAACACTGAGGTAATTAATTTTTTAAGAAGAAAAAACAAAGTTCATTTTACCTGATCATAATGTCCGTTTAATATTAAAGTAAATAAAATAAAATTATCAGAGTTAACAGTATGATTAACAATACTTCTCTATTGTCCTACATTGCTTATCGTCTTTCGATAGTGTGGTTCATATCAGATAATACTACTTTTTTAATTATTACTAATTTTTTGAATGACTCGTATTATTTTTTTAGCGGCTCTGATTGCTCTTAACATTGACAATATAAATTGGCAAATAAAAGAATCGTTAAGAATGATGGTGATTGATGGAGCTTTATTCTTAGGCACAAAATTATTCGTCTCTAAAAACTGTTTCGTCAGGATTCCAGTTACCCGTGCCTATTTTCACAGATAACTGTTTTATCAACCGTACGTATGTCATTGTCAGTGTTAGCATCCACAGTCCAGTATTCAAGTGACTATTTCACGAGCAGGAGGTCACGATGAACTAGCCGGAGCAAGATGTGTATATTGGTGTATCAATTGACGGTCAATTGTAGAAATTAATGTTTCCTTCTTTCATTTATCGGCAAGTACCCAAATTATTACTTTTAATTGAGATTTTATTTTAAAAGCAAACGAATCAATCAACAGATAAAAAATAAAACCAATTTTCATGTGTCTATTAACATTAATTTAAAAAAATTATCAAATTTTAGATACTGTTAACAACAATGAACGATTTGATTGTTTTATTTTTATTTTGAACTGTAGGATTAAATTCATAGCTTCAACAATAACAGTTTTTGCCTGATTCAAAAATTGTTTAAATTATAATTAAAATTACTGTATTGCAGATTTAAAAATTAAAGAATGTAATCGATAAGTTTCACTTCTTCATAAGATTTAAAAATAACTGATATGTATTGCATAATATTTATAAATTATTCCGAATTAATTTTTATATATATTTTTAGTTTATACATTGAATAAAGTCACATGTGTACGGCTGGCGGTTCGTCGTGGTGTACATACAATTAAATCTTTTTTTTTTTGTCAATTGAACAATTTGAAAAAGTAGATAAAACAATCTCGCTCCGACGTATCAAAGTGAGTGATGCAAACTATTATATTTTTTTCTACCAACTAATCATAAAATCGTGCAGCGCAAAATTTTACAATCGTCAACTCACACTTTTAGCAGGTATAAAAAAATGCAGCTGAAAAAATTTCATTTCCTCGCCGTCATCGTTGGACTCTTGCTCTGCAGCAGCGAGGGGATCGATGGACTAAAAGTACTCGGTATTTTTCCTCTGTATGGAAAAAGTCACTTTGTAATGTGCGAAGCGTTGGCCAAGGGTTTGGCGGCGAGAGGCCACGAGATCGACGTCTACAGTCACTTCCCCCAGAAAAAGCCACTTCCAAACTACAGAGACATCAGCTTGAGGGGCACGCGGGCTGGTTCCGTAAACAACATGACCTACGAATTTTTTCAGCAATTTCGAACAATAAGCATGAAAATCATGGTGGAAGTGGTATCGAACAGTGTCTGCGAGCTGATGAGTACTTCCCAGTTTCAAGAGCTTTTCAATAGTTTGAAGAAAAACCAACCCTACGATCTGGTCATCATAGAGGTAAAAATCTCATTAATATGTTTATTGACAGATCCTTAATGTTGGAAACGTGTACCAGACGTTTGTCTCGGACTGTTTTCTAGCTTGGAGCAGACACTTGAACGTGCCGATGATCGGCGTGATGACCAGCGCGCTTCTGGACTGGTACAACCCGCCACTCGGAAACCCACTCAACACCGCGGCCACAGCGGGAGTTTGGTCTGGCTTTTACCATCCAATGAGCTTCTACGAAAGGCTACTCAATACTATCATGTACAACGCTATGTACGCTGAATTTAAGTACTACATAGGAGGACAAAACAAATACATCGAGCAATATTTTGGTCCTGGTTTTCCGGATGTCAGAGATTTGCCGAAGGATATTGACCTGCTACTTGTAAACTCCCATCATTCCCTCGATGGAATAAGACCGTTCACACCAGCAATCGTACCTGTTGGAGGATTGCACATCACCGACGATGGACAAAAATTACCCAGTGTTAGTCCTATGAAATTACCTTATCAACCTTTGTTGCATTCTTAATTCTTAAGAAAAAATTTTTTCACAGAACGTTCAAAAATGGTTGGATGACAGCAAGCACGGTTGCATCTACGTTTCGTTTGGATCCATGGTCAGGATCGAGACTTTTCCCAGGCGAATTTTAGACGAGTTCTACGCGACTTTCAAAAATCTCGCTCCGGTACGGGTTTTGTTTAAAATTGCGAAACCCGAAGAATTACCCTCAGGACTACCATCAAACGTGATGACGCAGTCGTGGTTCTCTCAAATTCAAGTTTTGAGTATGTTAATACAGTCAAAAGTTTTTAAAAGTAACATAAAATGTTAATTTTTTGATATTAACTTTGATATTTTTCAGAACACGAGAATATTAAAGCTTTCGTCACTCATGGAGGACTGATGAGCACCCAAGAGTCTATTTACGCGGGAGTTCCGATGATTGGTGTCCCACTGTTCGCAGATCAACCAATCAACGTGCGACTCCAGGTCAGAAAAAAGGTGGCTACGATGGTAAATTTGGAAGACTTTTCGGAAAAGCTGTTTACTACAGCTATTAAAGAAGTACTTCAAAATCCCATCTACAAGTAAGAAACTTCGATTAAATAATATTTTCCTTTTTTTTTTTTTTAATTTTATCTAACTGTAAAACTAATTTAGGAAAAATGCTGAAAAGATGTCGAAAGAGTTCTTTGATCGCCCAATGAGTCCGATTGACACAGCTATATTTTGGATTGAGTACGTTGCTCGTCATGGTAAAAAGGCACTGAGGTCGCCAATTGTTGACATGCCATGGTGGCAAGCAAACCTTATAGACGTGTATGGTTTTATACTAGCTGTCATTGTCACTGCACTGCTTGGCATTAGATTTATATTCAAAAGAATCATCAAAATTTTTTCTTTTTCGTCGTCAGAAATACAACAAAGTAAAAAAAAAGTGAAAAAAACTCAATAAAATATGAAGAACCAATCTTTCTCTCAAGTATACTATGGTTGATATCCATTAAATGATTATCAAGAATGACTTAACAGTATTGACAGACTAAAACTTTTTCTTTTTAATTTATTCATTCATTTTTTTAATTTTTTTTTTAATTTAAGTAATCATTGAACAAGTATGTTCTGAGCGCATAGTCCCATTATCAACATCCCAGTGACAAAAAAGTTTATCGAAAAGTTCGATTTCCAGATTCAATGCAGTGAGCTTCAAAGGAAGCTTCACCGCTTCGCACAAAAAAGCCAAGATAGTGCCTTTTTCGGTGCACAGATCCGATATGTTACTTTCAAAGGTGAAGTAATATACTGACTTCGACCCGAAAGCACGGGTCTTTGAAATAAGATCAAAGGTTCTACATTTTTAATTTAAATCATGTTATTAAATTCTGGAAAAAATTTAGCAATATTATAATATCATTTTTAATAATAGAAGTAATGAATAGAAAATTGAATTCTGAGTGATTACTTAGTTAATAAAAATGTATTTTTTTTTTTTGTTAGAAAATAGTTTCACAATTTTATATAATACACCTGAAATTTATTATAAGTTGTACAAAAACATTTATAATAAAAAAACTCAAAGAAAAAAAGTTAGTTTAAATAAATATTTTTTTTTATCCTGATAAGATTACTATTCATTTAACACAATCTTAATAGTATTTTATAAAAGTTGTAAATCTCAGTTAGTTGATTTTGTCGGTGAAAGAAATTAAACAATCATCAAACCAGGTTTCATACAAGCAGGCATCGATTTAGAATTTTCGAAAAAAGTAGGCAAAGGATGCAGGAGAATTTCATTCGGATGGATTTATGGGGATCGAGGCGTGACACTCGCGTAATTTCTCAACGTTCGCGCGCTGGGACACGTGTGTCACGCCACCGGTATTACCGTTACGGATGGCGAACTCTGAAAAATATACTCTCCGTGTGTGCGACTGCACCAGAAACTTTTAACTCTAATCGATTCCTGTAAATTCTTTTTATTTTTAAATCTGTTAATCGTATTCTTAAAGTTTATCAAAGTCTTGAAGAAACTTACATGTTTGGATTAATTATAAAGCACTGGAGAAAAGAAAAAATATTTGTTAGTCAAATTGTTGGAAAATTTAGTACAAGTAAGAACAATGTCGAGTTGAAACAAGTGAATGGATGTCAAGTGCCATCGACTCCATTTAAATACCACTTAAAATGGCTTTACTTCTTTTATTCTTTCATTCCGTTTGTATATTAAAGTAAATTAAAAAATAATTGTCCAGAGAATTTCAATGTAAATTTATTTTTAAAACCCAAACTAATTACGAAACAATTCTAAGTAATGATCAACAATTAAAACTGTTTACCCATTAGTGAGCGCACCTAAATAAAGCGAATGCATCAAAAATAAAAGTATTCCTTCATTGTCAAATAAGTTGCGCAATTACAGCACACACGATAATTTAAGCGTCGAAACCACCGTGTAAGTTAACTTTTCCAAGAAGCTGCAAGTTTGAATTCGAGGCAAGTCGCACCCAAGTTTCAGGCTGGCACACACAGGAGGAGGAAACGAGATTAGCCGGTCTACTCGCGCGTTATGTATACACACAGACGACGACGCAAGCAAACGCGTATTATAGATATCGCGTGCTGTGCGCGGGGTCCGTGTTTGCCTCGAGCCTACTTCGTCTGAATATTCCATTAGCTCGTAAGCTCAGGCCGCCGCGGCTCTGCCGAGTGAATTTTAATTAATTCGAATTTAGGATACCGAGAAAATCTGGGCCGCTAGGATTTTTCAAATTGCTTCATTCTGCCGCTCTGGAGAGGTTTATTAAGGCCGGAAAGGGAACTCTTTCTTTTCTGATACGAATCTTTCGCAAGGTGTCCTACCGTACTCGTCTTGTTCTATTTAAGGTTTATTCTTATCTCGAGTTGCTTAACAATAATTGTGACTCTATTAATTTAAAGATAAAATATATCTATAAAATAAGTTGTGTCAGTAATACTATGATGCAAAATAAATATTTATTTTAAAATTCGAGAAAAGAAATTTTAACTGCAAACATTTCACTTCCTCATTGAGTAAGAAGATGCAACATCTTAAAATCAGGATACGGACATCAAAATATTTCACAAAAATACTTTTTTTTGTTATTTTTATTTCGAATTAAATTTGAAATAATGATCCACGCACCTCGCAAGCCGCGTGTCGCGTCGCAGTGGCGCCAAATGAAACATTCAAAGCTGCCCAAAGTCGCGCCAGCTCGGTTCCCCATAAACCACCCCCTGGAAACCGCTAGCAGTCACCGCTCGTATTTTACATCTCGCGGTGCCGTCATAAAAAAAAAAAAAAAAAAAAAATCGAGAACGCGTCCATACCCTTCATTCATTAGAAAATTCCGCTCTCATCGATTTGTTTTCGAGGCTGCAACAGGAATAAACGAAATTACGGGACAGGGTGAGGACTTGAAAGCTTTTTAATGGAAGGGAGGCTAAGAAGTCGTACTTTGGAGCTCGCATACCCATGCAGACTCGGGGATGCTCTAAAAGTGCCCCCTTGTTTGTGCATGCTCGAGTGTGTTCCGCGATAAGCAGTCACTTCGAGTGGAACTTATTTTTATTTACTCCTAATGCTCCGTCTCTTTTTCTTAGTATCGAGCGGTACTGTGACGGAACCCCTTTTTTCTGGAAAAAACCAATCTCTGTTTTTGAAAGATTTCGCTATGAAATGTGTTTGAATTGAGCGGGCTTGGGTTATGTTTATCAGTATTCTATCATAAAATCAGCCCACAATTAAATAATCTTTTCGCACTCAAATTTGCAAGCCCCAGCAATATCATCCCTGATGACGAGGCAACATAACCTCAAAATTCGAAAATTTTCTTTCAAAACACGCAGTTGAGTGAAAAAAAAAAATAAAGAAAATTCCAGCACACCACGTTACAAAAGGTCTGGGCGCTGCACAAAACTCCCACCCCGCACGTGAACACAACGTCGATCGATCAGGGCGCGCTGCACACCCCACGAGCGTGCCTAACAGCGAGCGTCTCTCCCTCTCCCTCCCTCCCTCCACCTACATAGAGTCGGGCAGGCACTTTGACGAGGAAGAAAAAAATGCATTTATTCGAATGAACTCTCACAGTCAGCTGTCGGGTAGTCTTCGGTCCATGAGCTCCACCTCGACCTGCACGAGCCTACCGGGCCCGCTCATATGGGGTAGTCCCTCGGTCGGTAATCACTAAACTAGAGGGGGGAGGTAGGGTAGGAGGGGGCTGATAACTCACTAACAAAACATGGACGACGCGCGCGTATTCAAAGGCAACGGCTGACTGTCGGACCGGTGGCTGCAAGCTTATACCAGAGCCACCCCCTCGGCCGGCCTCGGCAAACCTCGGGGCGAGTCGGCCTGCGTCACCACCCGCCCCTGCCTTACTACCTAGTACTCCCTTTGCTATGCGGGCGAAGGGGGAGGGGGGTGTTGTAGGGATTCGCGACGCGAATTTTTTTCGGCTTGTGGGCCAAGGCTGAACGGGTTTTCGGAAATTTGGGATTCTTTAATTTTTCAGCGGGATTTTGGAGGTATTCGAATGGAATTTCAATGTTTGATCATCACAGCAGATAGTTTCATTTTTTTAATATTTTTTATTGAGTTCTTACTGATATAAAGCAGTTGTTTATTGAACAATAATTTTAGTAATGATTGAGTTTTTGTCAGAAATACTTGAATGAGTTTTTTTATGTCAGGCTATTTTTATTTTTGCAAAGTTTTAATTTTTATTGAGGGAAACCGTAAGATTCGGTCAAATGAAAATATAACTACAATTTCGAGTTTATAAGTACTAGTTTATCATTCATCCGAGTTTTTTATATTTAATCAAAGATAAAAAAAAAATAAAAATGGAAGCCTGAGTTTTATTGAATGAAAGTGGATTTTTATTTGTTTTTTGAACTACATTCAGACGGGGTAAACCGAACAATGCAAAAATCATAATAGAATTCGGAAGAAAAAAAAGTTGGTACCTCTGCTTTTGACACTTCATCACTTTTTATTATGTCGAATAATTCGGTTTGGGCTTTTATTAGAGTATATTTAAAAAAATATTTTCGTTTATCATACCACTGCGAATTATCGTTGCGCTCACTAAAAATCTGTCAATATTGCGGCGGTTCGTTTCGAAAAATATTCGCATTTATTATGAATGCTTCATTTACCAACCGTTCAAACGCAGAGCTCAAATAAATAATTCCGAAATCATAATTTAAAATGTTTATCCTTTTCAAAAATATCCAGCGCGATCAACAGTCGAGGAATTAACGCAATGTGCCTTTTTAATGTAAGCCACGAGCCGAGAATCGCATACCGACGGGGCTGTCTATCTGACTTTTTTCGAAGAAGGGTGAACGTACGATTAAACTTCGGGTAAGATCGATGAGACGAGGGGGGAGCTTTTTTTTCAGCACACGTTGAACGTATTGATGGTGGTGGTTTTTTTCATGATAAATTGGGATAAAAGTGGCTGATTTAGTATTATCTGGGGTGACGAAAGAACCGGGAGTTTATGTTTGAGTGAAAAATATTCAGGATTATTTACTTTCAATAAATTTGATGTTTATTTTTGTACTTTATATAAAATGGAATCAAAAGTAGATAGAATAGAATAGAAGTTTTCCTACTATTTTTCAAACACTCTGATTACTGTTTGTAAGTTAACTGCTTAATCAAGTTCATTTGCCGACAAGTTACAAACTAATTTTCGGGTTTCTTGATTATCAAAAGCCTTAATGAAGTAAGCACGATTAATTTAAAAGTATTGTATTTCAAGTACAGAAGTTCATTCATGAAATATTCATGAGCAAGTAAATAATACAATTTTTCTAAAATCCTAGGAATCTTCTTGGAAACTTCTCGAAAACTGGGTCTCTGAATAACTGCAGGTGAGTCAAGTTACTCGAGCCGCAAAAATTCTTTGCACAATCGAATTGGTAAGATGTCAACGCCTAGGATACAAAGATAAAGGACAGACTTTTCTCGAATTCCCCGGTCCCATTATGTCGGCCCCCGAAGCCGCGGGAGAATAATCCGAGCGTCCTCGAAAACGACGCGTATCACAATGCGACGAGGTATTAACGATCCCGGAGACGCCTCCCGAGCACAAAGCGACTCTTACCCCCCACCCTGGCCTACAAAAGAGATATTCTCTCGGTTGAAGAAGTGGAAGGGAGGTAAAAAAACCCAAGAAACAAAATAATAGAGGATGCGATAAGGGAGCTTTTGATGGATGCGAGCTTTTTCGAGATTAAGTTGAGATTGAAATATTTTTATAAATAAATCGAAAGAGAAAGAGAGTAAAAAAATGGTTTTTGGAAAAATTGAAAAAAGCGAGGGATGAACCGAGCTTTGGGGCTTCAATTACGAGTGACATTGAAAGTTGAGCTTTGGGATTGAAAAGCAGTTTGTTTTTGGAAGATTGAAAAAAATCTAGGGTTAAAATTTTTTTTGTATTTTTTGGAAGGTAAAATTTTGAATGGATAATCCACTTATTTATTGTAGGATTTCTGATTATTAAAAAAAAAAAAAAAAATCAAAAGCTAAGATTTGCTTGTATAATAAAATTGGTTTTACTATTTTTTTGATTACTTTTTCGAGGAATGAACTAATTAAGGAGCTTTTTACGGAAAATTTGTTAGTTTGTAATTTTTGAATATTAGGGCCGAAATTTATATTCTGGACCGATTTATACAGCAAACGGAAAAGTGGAGGTTAATCTTAGTTAAAACTTTTCAAACCAAGCTTGAATTTGAAAATTTTTAATGATATTTTAATACATTAAAACAAATTAGAATCAGATAAAAATAGTTAGTTCCGTAGGGTTTAATTCAAGTTTTTTTTTTTTTAATACATAAAATTCTAAAATCAGAATTTTTTTGCAGGGCAAAACTTAAGATTAAAAAATTATACAAAAGATATTGCTTTCCTTATGACTACATCCTTCCGCAGAAAACCTTATTCTCAACGAACGTACCCAAACGATTATTCTAAAATCGCAAAGCCACAATTAATCTCCTACTTCTCAACGGCACCAGGAACATATTGAATAGAACGAGATTTAATTATCACGCGAATGACGGAAACGTAGGGATCTGGCACACGTGAGCGGTAAGGGGGTCGGAGTCGACGTTCGCGCGATACTCGGACCTGGATTCCTCCCCCGGTCGGAGGAATCCGATACTCTACCGCAGCCCAATCGATACCTAGACAGACGGCGCTGGCGCCCACGGCGAAAAGAATAAAAAGCGGCATTGTGTCTTTGCCCTGGACGTTGCACTCTTTGTCTTGACCACGAGACTCGGGGACTCCCGCACCAGTCATTAATTTTCCAAAGCGAGAATGAATAATCCGAGAGCGTTAGCAATCGAGTGCGATTAGTTGCATTTTAGAATTAATTTTTTTAGTTATTTTGTAGCTATAAAATTACTGTTGAGAAAATGATTTTTTTTTTTTAATTTCAATTATACAATTAGTGTATAAAAATTTGAGCGGAAATCAAATAAATAATCACGTTTTTTTATCAGCAAACAATCATATTAACGAAAATGGAAGCTGTCTGACTATTATTTAATAGTTGTAAATTTTTAATCTTGTTACACAAAAACAAAGAGCCATTGAAACTTAGCCAATTGAAAAAATAAACAAGTTTCCACCCCGAAAAGTCAATTTGTCCAAGGAGCAATTCATCTTGGTCCGTGAAAAACAAGGATCCGCATTAAAACCCAGACAAACGTTCCCTCCCGCCTGCGCTACAAATCGCCCTCAGCCCTCGCGACCGAAAAACAAAAGAGCCGCAGAGGCGCGAGATAAATCTCCCCCTCACACCGACCGACGAAAGCGAAAGACGAAGACTGAGTCCCCGACGAAATCGAATTTACTCGCCCTAAGATCGATCTGAGTTATTAGGCTGAGCCGAGATAATGAAGTGATAGGCTTGAAAAAGAGCTCTTTTTACAGTCATTGGGTTAAGGAGATTCCAATCTTTTTCAAATTTTAATTGAAAGTTTGTAAAAAAGGAGGCACCTAAAAAATATTTATTTCTAATTTTGTGGAAACTTTCTCGTAATGTACTGCTGTCTACAAAAAAAAAAAAAAAAAAAAATTGACGTCGGTGTAATTTCTGTTTTAAATTCGTAACTCTCTCCTGCAGCAAAAAGTCAAGCGAAAAATTGTAATTTAATTAATGCGAAGCACATTCATTTTAATTATTCATATGTGCGCGCAGCTTAACCTCCCTGGAGTCGACAAAACGATGTCTCCTTGCTCCTCGGTGACTCTCGAGGTCCCTCATTTTGCCATTGTCACTGTCGAAAAAAAACTCAACGTCGCGAGTTCAGAGATACATTACGAGTGGCAGCATATAATTTCAGCTCTTGATTTTGACGTGAACAAAATGAGATTTGAGGGCCAAGCCCTTGACTGTGTGTTTAGTGGCTAGAACGAAGCTACGCGATAGATATTTATTTGTATGTACTTGTAATATTCATTGAGATACATACGATCAGATATTTTTTTGAACTAGCGGGAAACTATCGTACAATTGTTAAATGATGATAGAGAGCCTAATAAATCTTAGCATGTACAGCGGAATACTTCATTTGTTAGACGTGACGTTGTGAAATTTTTTTTTGTTTTCAGCACCTATATTACATACCACCTATATTACAGATATTACAGCCGTTGTAACGTGAAAAATAACTCAAAATTGTTAATTTTAAGAAAAAAAATTGCTGTGCCACTGCATGTAGGTCAGTAAAAAGAGCGGTGAGTAGAGTTTTTTACAAACTAATTAGCTACTCTTACAAAACTGCTGTCACTTAGCAAATTTTTTTTTGTCGTCTGTATTTTAAAAAAGTTACGTTCATTTATAGTTATATCAGTTTTATCCAATAAAATTAAAAATCTGGTTTCAAAAATGAATCAAAAGTTTTGATAAAATAATTACTTTCGCAACTTTTTTTTCAATCAAAATAAATAGAGTATGAGTAACACATAAATGATTTGATACAAACAAGTTATTTAAAAAATGGTAATTACTTTTTATGAAAGTCAAAAGAGTTTTTATTGACGCTTGTACAAAAAATATACAATTGACTTAAAAAAAAAAATTCATTCAGTTAAAAGTTTACTGTAGTAAAGTCTACAGATACTTGAATATTGCTGTAAATATAATTCATTATTTTGATTTTTACTAAAACAATAAAAATTTTTAATAATTTCCGTACGTTTATTTTGAGGAAACCAATTTTTCCATTCAATTCATCATTGTCAATAGATCATAATGAGTTGCAAATTCGTTAGCAAATACAAAATATCAAATATTGAATAATTAACTCTTGAAATGCAAAGTAAAAAAACGACCTCAAGAGGTGCAAGCTTATTTACAACATTCATCATCATTCTTATGAAAAGAACGCCAATACTTCAACTCAATTTCTTGAACTTGGCCCACAGTCCACCTTTCACAAGAGTTAAAAATGATCCTGGTTCAAACTCAAAGGGTACTTTGGTCTTATTGGATGGTTCCACTGAGTAATTCATAATTATCGTAGCTGTCAAGAGTTTAATCATCAAGGTCGCGAACCTCATTCCAAGACACATTCTGGGCCCTTCTCCGAAAGGAAAGAAAATACATTTGGTTCTTCCGATCTGATTTTCAGGACTAAATCTGTCGGGGTTGAATACATCTGGTTCCGGCCAGTGCTTTGGATCCGAATGGATACCCGTAGACGATATGAATACTGGATCCCCAGGTTTGAGGTGGGCCTCAAGGCCATCAGATCCTACCAAAGTTATTTCACTGGTGCATGTCTTCATGTGGATTCCACCGGGGGGTGTCAATCTCAATGATTCATTGAGAACTTGTTCCAAATAGTTCATATTTTTGAGGGATTCGTAGGTTATTACTCCTTTGGTGGGTTCCAAAACTTTACTAATGTGCTTACGAAGTTTATCTTGAACTTCTTTATGAATTGATAGGTTATAAAATAGGAAAGCACTTACGACGCTTGAAGTTTCATAAGTGTCAAGATAAAATATGATAGCATCCGCTATTATCCCATCAATGTTATCCTCAGAATTGGCATCTATGCAGAACTGGAGATAATCATTCTGCATCGCGTTAGACTGTCGTCTTTCTTTGATAATCACCTTTAAATTTTCTCTAAAGTAATGTTCTGCTTTTTTATCTAGAAAGCTGATTCTGCAAAGTTCAGCCACACCTGGAAAATAAAATAGTAAAGCCTGCTTGATACCATTGATGAGAGTTGGTTCGAATATGGTTGGAGCTACACTGGTAAAAGCTAGTTTATGTGGGTTGTCCTCAAAACTCTGACCTTCTATGGCAAATGCAGCGTTGGCTACAATCTCACCAGTGTATCTGCTAAACAACTGCTTCAATTCGCACTCATAAACTCCACTGTTTTCTCTAATCTTACGATCAAGGAAAACATCTACTTTCCTACTCACTTCATGCACTATTACAAACAGATCTTTTAATTTCTTACTAGAAAAATGATTGATAGCTCTAGCTCTGGCAATTTTCCACTTTTCAAGGTCACGAATCAAGAATGGATTTTTGGCCATTACCGCATCGAAGGTCTCATTTACCGTGATTGCATTATTATGAAAACTTGTAAAGTTTGTTTGAAAAACAGATCTCACAAGTTCTGGATCACGTACCAGTAAAGTTGGTCTGTGAATGAATTGGAATCCAATCATACTTGCTTGAGTAGAGTTGTACATCTTAAGAAAGAAATCGGAGGCACTTTCTCTCATGGTCAGAACAGGCCACATATGGCCAACTCCAGGTAATGGATTGGCATAGGATGGTACATTTTGCTTTTGCCAGTGGTTATGGGTGCGGATGAGAAACCAGTAGGTTAGAAGTAATATAAACACCAGAATGAGGAACCAGCAAAGGAGATCCATGACTGAAGTCGAGACTGAAGTAATGTATATAAATTCTCGTCCGTACACTCAATGCGCGGTTAAAAGATGACGTGAGGCAATTGCCGGCTTTAACTCCCACTCTTATATGCTTCCAATGCTAATCTCGTATGCATGTATCGTTGCGAGCGCTTGAATTGGCTCTAAGCGAGAATCATAATAGTCTAGTCATCGCACTCGACTAGGAAACCATGTGCAGATAACATTTTTAAAATCATGCGGTCGTTTCGCAAATTTTTATTGTCATTTGATTAGAAGTAAACGATTCTCTTAATAAATAATTAATAGATAATGTTTTACACTATTGGCATTGCTTAGACAATTTTTTTTTTTTTTTTGTTGATATTTTGTATTATTAAATTTTTTAATACGGGTAATATTAATAATAGTAATTAAATTGAACCAAACCAAAACAATATGACACAAATTTTTGTTTTTTTGTTTTTTTGTTAAAAAGGCTCTTTAGTGTAAGTTTTGAATTTTAAACAGAGATCTGAAGACTGATTCTTACTGTCTTAATTCGCATTTGAACACTATAAAATTTATTGTAGACTCGTTGAATTGATTGATTACAGAACTGAAAGCTTCAGCATTGAGCTTAATTAAGTTTTTTAAATTTTGCCCACAGTCCTCCTTTTACCATGATCAGGAAAGAGCCTGGTTCTACCACGAAAGGCACTAAAGTTTTTTTGGACGGTTCAAGGGAGTAATTAGACATTACTGTGGCAGTCAACAGTTTGATCAACATTTTTGAAAAACGCATTCCCGGACACATCCTAGGTCCTTCTCCGAATGGAAAGAAAAGGCATTTGGTTTTCAGGGCTGAATCTGTCGGGATCAAAAACTTCTGGTTTCGGCCACTACTTGGGATCCATGCACAGACCTCTGTTCGAAATGAAAACTAGATCTCCAGGTCTGAGATGAGACTCAAGTCCATCTGATCCCAACAGGGTTGTTTCCATAGTGCAGGGTTTTTTTTGGACTGCAAACGGCGGGGCTAATCTCAGTGATTCATTCAAGATTTGCTCTAAGTAGGTCATGCTCTTCAAAGACTCGTAGGTTATTACCCCTTTCGTAGGTTCTAGGGTTAAATATAAATTTTCTAAGTTTATCTTCAATTTTTTTTTCGATAGAAATATTGTAGAAAAGGTAGGCACTTACGAGGCTTGATGTCACGTAAGTGTCAACGTAGAAAATAATAACGTCAGCAATAATCGCGTCAATGTCATCATCCGAATTAGACTCAATACAAATTTGAAGGAAGTCATTTGGGGTCATATTAGATTGTCTCCTCATTTTGATTATCAATTTTAAATTTTCTCTGAAGTAAGCTTCGGTATCTTTATGAACATATCGAATTTTTAAAATTCTAGCCAAATCTGGCAAATAAGAGAGTATAGCTTGTTTCATGCTTGTTTGTAAACGATGACTTAAAGATAAGGTAGGTGTACCTAATATGGCCCTGTGCCTAATATGGCCCCCCCTGTTATTTTGAATATGCTCGATTTTGAAAGATGCGGCATCTCTACAAGGTAGGAAGGAGTCAAAAACACTGAATTATGAAGTTTTGAGTTGTTTAGAACATTTGAAAATTATTTTTGCGCACGCCTTATAGCTAAGACTCGTTTCATATACCTTCGTTATTATTTTACGTTGTGATTAAATGGTCTGCCAAAATATTTAGACGCACCTGACCAAAATTTTCATAAGTAGCTTCGATTCGTTATTGTTTCAGCTTTAAAATGCGATTTTAGTTTTTGTTCAACTCGTTTTCTAACGGGTTTTATTCTTCTATTTTTAAATAAATAAGTTTCAAAATAATAAAAATTTTGAAGTTTTTTAAATCTCATTTCCTTATTGATTTAAAAAATAGGAACAAATCTCAATTAATAAATAACTTCAAGGAAGCCATTTTAGGTACACAAATTTTTGGTGTCTTAAAAAACCGTGTTTTGGTAAATCCTCTGGCATTTCAAGCTCATTGATCAAAATCGAACGCGTAAGGTCTCATTTTAAAGCTCTTGAATTAACCTTTAAAATGAGACCTTACACGTCAAAAAATATTGATTTGATTCGCCACAACGTCGATTCTCGCTTAGAGGGGCCATACTAGGTACAGGTACCTTACTAGGAGCAACGTTGGAAAAAGATAGCTCGTGAGGATTGTCTTCGAAGCTTTGGCCTTCAATGGCAAAAGCAGCGTTAGCAATCATTTTACACGTGTATCTCGTAAACAGCTGCTTCAATTCGCACTCGTAAACTCCATCATTTTCATTAATCTCACGATCTAAGTAAGCATTTAACTTACAACTTACTTTCTGAACTATCGCAAACGGGTACTTCAGCTTCTAACATGAGAAATGACTAATGGTTCGAGCTCTGGCAATTTTCCACTTTTCAAGGTCACTAATCAGAAATGGATTTTTTGCCATAACTGGGTCATAATTCTCGTTGACGGTAAGCATGTTGCTGTGAAAGCTCGTGAAGTTAGTTTGAAAAACAGATCTCACCAGTTCTGGATCACGTACCAGCAGCGTTGGCTTGTGCATAAAGTAGAATCCGATCATGCTTGATGCGGTAGAGTTATACATATTTTGAAAGAAGATACCTGCGTTCTCTTTGAAAGAAGAACTGGCCACATATGACCAAACACGGGGAGAATCGCATTAGGTGCCGTAGGTATGTTTTGCTCTTGCCATTAATTATGAGACCGAGTTAAAAACCAGTAGGTTAGTAGTAATATAAGCACTAGACCGAGAAACGTGTAGAAAAGATCCATGACTGAAGCAATGTTTCCTCGTTCGCATGCTCGACGCGCGATTAAGAGATGACGTAAGTCAATCAGACAGTTTAAAATCCCAATATAGATGCTGCAAGCTTTAGATAGTGCGTAAATAGGATTTATACGAGTGATATTAAAACTAAAACATATAATTTAACTGTTAATGAATACTAAACATATTTTATAATACATAAAAGTAAAATAATCTTGTGTAGAGAACAAATTCCTATTAGCTTTAAAAGCAAAAATACGATCATTCAAATGATGTATTGATTTAACAGATCTAAACGAGTATTTTCTATTTTCATTTATACATAGCTATATTCTCACTATCTATAAGAAAATCAATTGCAACAATTTTTTAATTTTTTCTCATTTTTGTTTTTTTTTTGGTCTTTATTTTATTATTTTCATTACTTTATTAAAGTTGATAACCAAGGCACATGGATAATCTTGATCAACAGATTACTAAAAAATATTTTTTAATCAAACTCAGACTTTGTTTTTCATTTTTTTTTAAAACAGTAACTTTTAATGTAGACTAAGGAAAGATTTTCCAGTTGTTTTATAAAAATTATTAATTGATAAAAATAATCATAAGTATGTCGATCACTAACGAAGATTTTATTATAGGAACAATAAAAAAAATCAACCTTGAAATTCCTAAAGAAGAATGTTTCTTTCCGGGTACTAGATCGATCGATATAAGTTATCTATCTTCATGATCATAGGATGAAAAGTCAGTCAGTTTTAAAACATCTATTTGCAGCAAATTAAAAAAAAAAAATTAGTTTCGCTAAAGTGAAACAAAAAATTTGCGGGGGAGTGTGTGTATTAAAAAAAAAAAAAAAAAAGAAGCGAGGAGCAAGCGATGTGGAGAGATAAAGCGAGGGTGAAAGCACCGGAGCGTAACTTGGCAAGGTTCAAAGCCGAGAGCAGACTCGTGGCCTGAGGACCAACTGCGTGAGTTGACGAGGTGGCTGTCGTTATATTGCCTCCATGAAAATCAATGACAACTTGACATTTTTTTTTCCCCGCTTTTTTCTTTTTCTACTCCTGCACGGTGAATAAAGGACTTTTTTTTCAGCGCCGCTTGCTTTTGTAATTACGTTCTTCCGTTCGTTCAATGGAGATTCATCATGACAGGAAGAAATTTTTTATGAATGAAAATTTGTTTAATCATGTCATGACTGCAAAAAATAGATGTTTATAAATAACATCTGTTTGTTTACTAGTAGTTTGATTTTATTGTTTGACCAACATCACTTCAAATTCGATTGAAAGATATCAGATTTTTCGTTACGGATAAAAATATTAAAAATAGTTTTTCTTGTGATTTTTCGAGATCACAAAGACTTCCTTTTAACACGTCTGTTTTTTATTTTTTTATCTGTGATTAATGTTCTAATTTTCAAAGTGCTGATGACAAAAGTTAGATTAAACTTTTAAAAATAAACTTTAATCTTCAAGCTAATCTATTGTAATCCGGTAAACGATAACTTGAAAATGAAAGAAAAAAAATCAACGGACTTTTGAACGAGTTTGCGTTATCTCCAAGGCAGCAGAAATTTTCTCGTCAGAATTAACAACGCCGACATCCTTCCTTTGCGAGGCTCGTAATCCATATTTTCTATTTGTGGGGGTGTACGTACAAACGGAGGACTTTCCCCTCGTGTAACAAAGTTCGTCCCCGAGGCAATCGCGAAATATTCGCGCGATGCTCTGCATGCCGTGGCTGCGGTGCTGAAGGCGCTTCTTCAGTAGACGATGTTTACCTTTTTTTTTTTCTTATGTGCGGGCCGATTTTTAAGATGAAAATATTTTTGATGCTTGGTATTCCATGGAAAATTTTTTGGGTAAATTTTATTAAAGTTGGCGAGGATTAAAAAAAATTAATACACAAATTTTGTTATTTGATTTATAATACGAAGATTTAATCATCAACATTGAAAGTAAGTTTTAATTAAATTAAAAAAAAAATTTTGTTGCATACGGTAGAAAAAATTTAACTAATAATAAGCGAAGATTTTTTTTTTCAGTTATGAGACTGTCAATGTCTCTAATGGATTGGTTGATTAAAATATTGATGAAAATAAAATTATTTCTGTTTGCTAAATTTGCCTCTTACAAAGTGAGAAGAAATTTTTTTTATACAAAATACGTTTTTGAATAAGCGCTCAAAAAGCGTTGCCATCCAAAATTTTATCTTTTTCTCTCTTTTTTTTTTTTTTTTTTGCCAGTAAAGAGTTATTTTCTGCAGCGTCGATCATGCACCGGTCTGCGAGCGAGCGACGCTCCCGGGTTGAATTTTTCAGGGCCAAGAATTATTTATGGCCGAGTTCGGCGTTTCGACACCCGCGTTAAGGGACCCGGGCTGGTACGCCGGCTTATCTCTAAGTAAAAAATGTCAACCCTTTTTTTTTTTTCCTCCGGGATCTCTTCGAGGACGAAAAACGGTTTTACGGCATGGTACTTTGGAAAAAGTCATCGTGGTAAGAGGTTGAATACACCCAGGGACTTCGTCGTCTTTTTTTTTTTTTTTTTTTTTTTTTTGCCAGTGACATTTTTTACTGATGGCGAAATTTATTTCTTAATATCGTCGATGTTGCGGATAAAATTTTTTATCAACTAGTATAAATTATTTACAGTCTTATGACTGAAGTTTTTTTTAGTTTTCAAAAACAATTGGAAAATGGATGCTTTGTCAAATAAAAACGTCGTCTAACAAACTCTAAATATTTATCTTTCAAATTTCGGCTTGCGAATTGAAAGGATATTTTCAAGAAACATTCCACTCTGAGCATTCTCGAAAAATAAAGCGAGTTTTTGGTAAAAAAAAAATTTGCTCTCCACACTGGCGCACGGCCAAACAATAACGAACCCCAATATTTTTTGCCGTAAGGTCATCTCGTCGAGAAAGTAATCCAAAAATTGTCGGATGAACTGAAATTGAAAAGTCAGGAAAAAGCCACAAATTTAACATCATTTATCGAATGAAATTGATTTGATTTTTCAAGACCTTCTAAAAATTCTAAGCCTACCAAGGGTAGAAAAAAAAGAGAAAGTAAACGAGATCGGAACGCACACTCGAATAACAGTATGTATTCTCGTCACGAGCCGGACAACGTTTAAACGCGGAAGCTTGCTTAATTATACTCGCGGCTCTAATTACGCGATGAAGTTCTGCCTTTTTACACATTTTTTGGGTTGCGCATTTTTGGTGGCTACAACGACTTTGCCTGGTTATGAGTAGCTGAGTATTTTTTTAAAGCCCGACGAGTGTGAAGGGCTTGAAGTTTACGAGTGTTTTGCGTGTAATTTGAATATTACGCAGATGAGGTTGGAACCCTTTTGTACTGCGATTAATGAGATTCTCTAAACTAATGAATATTGATCGAACTAAATATTAAGTTTTAATTTATAAAAGTTTTTATTATTTTTTATAAATCGTTTTATTTATTATTATATCAACAGAATTTGTATGATTTAGATCAAACAGGATTATTGAGAGTAAATGTATATCATCAACCTTAACAAGTAACCTCAATTTCAAAAATCATATTTTGAGATTACACCATTTTTCAATAATGAGTCACTCAAAATATTGATAAAAGTAAATATATATAAATATATATAAAATATACATATTTTAACTTCCAAACAACTTATATATTTAAAAGCAAATACTTCTAAAGTATCAAAATTTGTCTAATACTTTTCACAACAATTCAGATCACTAAAACGCCGCCCTCCTTCATTTTATCACAAAAGCAAATAACGAAAAAAAATTTTCTCACTTTCCAAGTACGAAAGCAAGTTTTGATTGGTAAGTAAATCCTCTCGAGAACAATCCACTTAATCTCAAACTAATATCAAACAAATCCAGCCAGAGGAGTAAAATTTTTCTACTCCCAAAGTTGGCCGTCCGTTCGGGTAAAAAATTTCCGGCGTAGTTGCCGGGAACCTTTGATTTATAAGGTACACCGTTTAATCCCGAACCGGTTATGAAATATTCCGAAAGGAATTCATAAGTTACATTCAAGCGGGTAAGTGGGTACTACGATTATCGATCGAGCCCCCCCAGTCGACGTCCGTCGTCGTTGGCCAGGGATGTTAGATTGTTAAAAAGGCTCGTTTACATGGGGGGCCGGCGAAGGGGGGAAGACCGAGTTCGTTTACATGTATAATAGTCCCGGGTTGGACACGCTCGTTAAGATGAAGGAAGTCGTTATTGGGAGTGCGGTGTACACTTTTATTGTAATTGCCGTATTGTCGTACGTAATTCGAGGGTGGTTTTTTGGAGCTTATGATTAATGGTTTCTTTTAATATTGTGTACAGACGAGTTAATTCTTACGACATGTTGAAGAGTAAATAATTGCGAAGAGGGTGGATGGTACTTTTTAGGGTAGATTGTAAAAATTGACAAGAATTAATTACTTTTGGTCAAGGTTTAAAAAATTTCTAGAACGAAGCAATAATAAAGACGCGAAATTTAATGTAAATTTTAGTTTTTACTGCATGAACGATGATGTTTGAAATCTCGAAACTTTTCACTTAGGAAACTTTGATGATCTAATAATGAAAATTCAACAATATCGGCTTAATTTTTGAAAAACAGTGTAAGTGCAGTATCAATGAAAAAAAAAAAAAAAAAAAAAAAAATTCCCATATTTAGGTCGCAATCATTAATAGGACCTGGTTGCTGCAGTCACGTAAGTCCTCGAAAATATTAGCATAATTACATGCAATAAAAACCCACTGCTTAATCATTTTGATAATTTATAAACCTAATAAGCTTTAATTTTTTTGTGTATAAGAGTTTATAAAAAATAAAACTTAATAGTGTCAACAATGATTGTAATTTTTAAAAGCACAATTTAAAACCCTTGATTTTAATCTCTGGATATTTGTTGTAAATAAAGAAAAATTATTACCTCCAGCTAATAGTTGCGATTTTATAATGTAAATTTTAGGAACTAAACTCTACAAAGGTAAGCTAATTTTTATAACGCACTTTAATATAAAAAATTTTATAACGCATTTTAATATCTGTAATCAAATCTTACAATCGATTAGGAATTTATTTAATCTTTCATTCTCTTGAAAGAACTCAGCCTAATAATTAAACCAAAAATCTTTTGTCAAAGCACGCCACCTTTTTTCTAGCTGAATAGAAGGCTGGGGGTAAACGACGGGACTTTGAGCCTTTAACAAAGTTAGAAGGGGGAGGGGGTAGTAATGGTTGCACCACCGCACAATGGCTCTCCATGAAAATTCGATTTCGCGAATTTTCCAGTGCCTCAACCACGCGATCACGAGACCCGGATTTCACCCTGGCTATGGAGTGGATGGCGTTTGCAAGGAAATTGCTTCTTAAATTTATTCGGTGTTTCGCCGAGAGCTTTTCGGAACTTTTAATGACGAATTTTGTTTACTCGCGGGACGTTCGACGATTTCACGCTCCATTTCAGGGATGCTGATGAGCTGACTCGAGTTACTGATTACTCGCGGCTTCAAAGTTAATTGATTCGAACAAATTTTAATTTTAAATCGAAATTTCTGATTGTTGAAAATGTTTTGAAATAAGTATTTAATCATTCTTTTTTTTTTTTTTTTTTTTTTTTTTTTTAATAAAAAAATCACGAGAAATTTAACTTTAGTAAGCTCGAATGAAAAAAAAAGAATTGAAAGATCAAACACAAACCCGTGATTGTGATTCTCGCTGTTGTCAGCGACCTCGATGCTGGTCGGGTCCTGGGTGAGGGGACCCTGGGTCACGTCGACGCCCATGCTGCCAATGTCGAGAGCCGCGTAGGTCCTCCTTCCCTGGACCCTGGTCCCTCCGGTCATCTCGTTGTTCACTCGGCCGGCGACGAGCTCCTGGTAAAGCTCGTCGTACAGCGAACTGCCGCTCTCATTGCTGTTCAGGGCGTCGTCCAGACGCGCCGTGTCCAGGTGGTAGTTCGGGTTCTCGAACGACAGCAGACCGTTCTCTGGAAAAAATAAAAAATGATTTCATCGTTAAACTACTTATTCAAATTCATTTTTTTTAATAAGTGAATTTTTTAAATGCTGTTTGGCAGATTATGAGCTTCCGTTCGCAGAGTACGTAAGCTCCGAAGCTGCTCTTTGGACAAACTCGTAAGAAGATTAGAACAAATAACCTATAAGCCTTTGCCATTATTATTATTTTTTTTCATTTTTAAGCGCTGAATTATCAACAAGCTCAGTCCGTTAATTCGACTGAAAAATTTCCGGTCGAAAGGAGTTTTAAAAACAATTTCTCTCGTACAAACTCGTCAATCATTCACCCGCAGGCCCCGAAACTCGGTTTCCCACTTTTAAAAAACACGACTATCATTTTTCGGAAAAAAAAGCTTTTTCCAGCAGCCAGAAAACTTTGCATTTTTCCAGAAGAAGGACCGACCGGCAATCTGCGGAACTGCAAAATAAAACGCGAGGGAAGAGGAGGGAAATAAAAGAAGCGACAAAGCTGGCTGGATTCTCTCGAGGGACTCTCCTCCAAGAAGGAAGAGGAGCAGGCGTAGGAGGAGGAGTTTTAAAGTTTGGACACGCTTTCGGTGTTGGAACAAGTGCCGGAGGGAGGGAAAAAAAGGACGAACAACCAGCGTGGGAGAAATGGAAAGTGGAGAGGCTGGCTTGTACCCCTTTATCTTCAGTGTAGTCTTTTTGGTAGTGATTAGCTCGATTTTATTTTTTGGGGCATTCCTGATTGAAAGCTTCCATTAGCTTCCTTGACAATGGCTAGGATCGATCGTCTTTGAGTTTCCATCAGCCGTCAAATTATGCATTGGTTCACGTGAGCTTTCAAAGTTAGTTCCGATATGCTTTTCGATTCGTACGTCAGTCGGAAGAGGTCTTTGAAAAAGCCACTTACCTCGCATAAAATCAAAACATCGATAAAATCGCGTAAACCGCAACACATCGATCGCGGACGGTTTACGTAATACCCGAGTTTTCCATATACACTTACATACGGCCGGCCCCCACCCTCGGTACATAAGAAAAAAATCGGCTAGAATGTAAAAAGAGAGGGAGGAAGGGACTATAAAGAGGAAAAGCGTGTATTGTCACTGCCCCCGATGAGTCACCCGTATCGATTGCCCCCATCCCCCGATGCTAGAGGAGGAAAAAACTTTCCAACACATTGCAATGTGCCCCGGTCGGGCTCTCTTTGTCGTACGTACGGGGTTTTTTTGTCCCTCTCTTTGCACAACAGTTCCTTGGAATATGTAATTTCGGGACCACGAAATAAGTGGTCGAGCGTCTGAGAGGGTTTTTTTTTGCGACCGGGGGCGAACTAATTTGGGCAAACAGTCGTAACTCTGGCGACTTGGCAAACGAGAGTCTTAGATAAGCGGTCTCGTTGAATTTTTAGGGAAAATAAGTTGTATTTCAGGCTGTAGTTTGTTTGAAAAATGCAAATTACCGGGTACTTTAACCGTAAATCGTTGACCGTGATTCTATCGTGAATTATTATGGTATAATGGACTTACAAGGAAATGTTCAGACATTTGGAGCACAACACTTAGGGGATCGTATTCATGTACAAGAAAATGAAAAAAGACATTTTGGCTTTTCATGGTTTTTTAGCCAATTTTTACAAAATTCGTTCACGAAGTATTAGAGATCTGGAGCCTTTCTTTGTTTTTTCGTTAATTTTTTGGGAAAAACAATTTTAAACCTAAGTTTGATAACTTTGACCATGTAATATTCAGATTTCTAAAAATCTTGGAGAGTACTAACTTTTTGAAAATAGACTAAAAAACCGAGTAAAAAACAAACAACCCAAACATTTGATCATTTGCTTCTCAGTATGTTTCATAGTTTCTAAAATCTAACAAAAACCACCCCATTGTATGTACCAAACCCTGCGTACGTCCCCCATAAACTCATATTCTTAAAAGCACAAAAGACCCGCTCGTGAAAATGGGTCATTTAGGTACAGACCCCGAGTATCGTAGCAATTACACACACGAAAATAAAAAAAAAAAAAAACAAAGAAGAATGGGGGATCGATCGCGGCAGCCTCTTTTATTAATCGCGGGAAACGAACGCAGTTCGCGTGAGGAGGTAGATGAACTCGCGCAGCCAGCCAGCGAGCGGAAGTGAATTATAGGTAGCGCGGCTCGAAAGACCTGCAGACCGTCGCGGCTTACTGGCGCCACACGCGAGCGCCAACCTCCCCCGCCTTTTTTAATAGAATCTAATAACACGGGGCCGAATTTTCGGGGGCGCCTGACCAAACTCGGCCTCCTTCTACTGACGCGCCTGATTCACTGCGACTTGACTTGGTGCAGGCCCTATACCAGCCGAAAAATCTTGGGGCTGGAAATTCATTTCAACAGTCGAATCGTTGGTCGGGCTAGTATGAAGTTTTTTATTTTTATCAGTAGGGGTCGATGAAAATTAATTAAATTCCGCGAGTGAAATATAGAAAAAATTTGTAGTACGAAATTGTGTAACGCAGAAAAAAAAAATTCTACTACAATTCAATTAACACAACTTATAAGCGCTAACAAAAAATATTCTATTTTCTTGAATTTATTTATTTATAAATTTCTTTTTTTTTTTTTTTACACATAAAAGTTTTAAAAAAATCTCAGATTAATAAAATATGTATTTGTAATTTATATAGCTACTCATTTAATACATTTATACAATAAAAAATTCATTACATTCAATTAAAAAAAAAAAAGTAATAATAATAAAAAATTTCTTGAAATGTAATAAATTTTGTATACGTATGATTCATCGTAGCAGTGCCTTTAATTTGTTAACATTTTCGGTAAGATAACTTCAGACTGACTTATTCTCCCTCCGATAACTCATTCCTGGTACACTCAATTATCCGAACTTTTTTTCCAGCCGAAACTCTTGTCCCGGAAGTCATAAGTAAGACCGGCCTAATCTCCCTGCACAATCTTTTCTTTTCTCCCCTCCTCGCCTCCCGTGCTCGATTTAGTTTGCCCACTCTTTTTTTTTCGCGTCCTTATCGAAATTATCCTTCCAGCTTGGATAATCCGGCTGGCCTCTTTGCATTTTTAAGACGAATTTAATGAGCAGGAGATAAAGACAGGGGAGGAAAAAAAATAATGTTGCATTTTATCCTGAATATACCCTTGACTCGAAGACTTTTTTTTTACATGCACATTTTTTTATCACCGTTACGTGAAAAAACTGCGAACGACGGTTTTATGAATTCAAAAAATTTTCTAGTTGTATTCTTTCTCCTCTTGTTAAATAAAGTAAAAGTTGACCTTACGCTTTTTAAATATCCATGGCAGTACCGTACTCGGTAAATAAAATTTTTACAGCCAACCAAGTCTCGAGTAAATTGCATTCTCCCAACTTCTTTGAAAAACAGTTTCATAAAGAAAGAGCGCGCATCCACGATGACAAATTTAATATTTAAAAATTCAGACGGATCTGAAAAAAAAAAACTCGCTCGCTCGCCGGCTTAATTAAAACTTGGTAGTGTACCAGTGGCTAATCCCGCGCTTTCTAATTTTTTCCCTCCGAAAGCTCTCCCGGGGCAAAAATCTTCTTAAGCCTCCTCCTCTTCGCGCACACCCGTCGGGCTTCTTTGCTCGCGCGTTAATCCGTTTACACGTACTCTGCCTCCTTCTCCCGTTTGACCGGGCTCTCAAAGCAAACGCGGGAGGGAAAAAATTTTCTTCTTCTTCCACCACCGCAACCTAAAATATTTTGGCTTCCTAGAAACTTTGCTTTTGTTCTTGGCAGACAAATAAATGGCCAGAGTCACGAACAATCTCGAATTAAAAATCGCACTACCTATATATTTATTTTACGTGGTACTAAATACCCGAGATAGGTTGAATAAAAATTTTAATCTCGAACTAGGATCCTTTGAGCCCGTCCTAACCTACTTAAAGCTGTGCGCCAACCGCCCACTTCATTCATCCCCGTCTTTTTGGCCGAGCTCGACCCAATCAGTCCACTCTATCTTACTCTCCTTATCTCCTTGATCGATCGAGTTCAAGGATAGGCACGACCGAAAAGCATTGACATGCGGGATGCACAACCGTGTCTCAAGAACTGCTATAAAAAAAATAAGTTTAAAAAAAAATGTGGAATCGATTAGTTTGCGCGCACTTAAAGAAAAATAAAATCCAATCCACGTACGATACTGTTATGTATCAGAGTCTAAACGCAGGGAGAAGATGAAATAAAATAGTTTAAACTGACGGAATATGTATATTCGAGAGGGATCGAATACTCAACGCAATGACAAAGTTAATAGGTTATGCAAGCAATCAGCGATCATTCAGCAAACGAAGTTAAATCGAACCGTGAAGGTAAGCTTTTAGAGTCGATGGGAACAGCTAGATTCATCGGCAATTGATTACTCAAAATCAAACGAAAAGTCGATTCGTTCTTGAAGAATCTAATTGAAAAAATAAAAAAACTCGTTTCATAAGATAAAATTAAGCTGTTGATGAATTGGATTTCTTCTAATTAAATCTTTTTTTTCCTCGACAGTAAGGACTCCCCCCCCCCTGCCTTTGTTTAAAAAGAAAAAGAATTAATCCTTTTAGAAACGAGATGATCAAATCCTTCTTTTTTGGAAACATTGTTTGAAAATTGACCCATGACCTCTTAAATTTATATTTTATGTTTGGACAATGGATGCAGGAAATGGTTTGTCAAATCTACTTAGACTGACAAGCTTTTAAAAAAAATGGAACGTTCAGAGGGGTAGGTATTTTCGAACTCACGTAGTACGCGAAATTCCAGGGGTTTAAAATCTCCCGAGATCCAGCGTGGTTGTACCATCGATCGAATCAACGTTGCTCTCGTGAAAATTACACTCCTGGAATTCTCCACACTCGCGATTTAGAATTCGGCCACCGCACTCAAATCAAAACGAAGAGGAGGAGCCGGGGCCCTTTAAATCCCGGCTAAATCATTCCGGCCACGCGCAAACATTGGGAACAAACACGGGTCGAAAATCGCTAATCAGTTTTCGATAACCAGCAGCAGCGGCGGGGTTTCGGAAGCTCGCGCCCGCCTCTACCGCACAGCGCGGTTCGCCAAACTTTGGAGTGACTCGCTCGCGCTCTCGCACAAAAGCTTTTAATCAGTTTCCCGATAAACCGAAATAAATTCGTACTACTGGCTACTGCTAATTACCGGAAACGCTGACTTGCCGGATCATTTCTTTTTTTTACCCCTCCGAAAGCTCACCGGAATTTTACGAACCGGAAGTTGGGGCTATCCGAGTAACGGATGTGTGAGAGTTCGGTTTGACGACCCAAGTTTTACAGATGTGAGACGCGAGAATTGAAAAAAAAAAAAAAAAGTTTTTGTAATAAAGCCAGAGGCGACTTTGTTATTTCTTTTATTTCTCGGCAAAACGTGCCTTACGGAAGTTTCGAGTTTTTTTTTTTCGATTTGACCGCATTGTATGGAAGAACACAAAATATCAATTTCGCGCGCAGTGCAATCTAATGAAAAGTCTCTGGGTTGACGTGAAATATTGAGAGGCCCATTGTGGGTCGACGACAGCCAACCAGCGGTGAATAATTAAATAACGTAGATTGGGGGCGCGAAATTTAAAGCTTAAAAATTATTGAACAATCAGTCTCTTGAATGGCGTCGTAATTCGACCCACAAATAGCTCTTTCGACCTTTCGACCCACACAGATTAAAAGGTACATTTAAATTTCGAAAAAAAAGGGAATTTTTTCGTGTGAGATGCAGTGTTTGCCCAGGCGGGTAATGCTATCGGCAAACTCGAAAGTTGAAGGGAGGCGAACCAAAGTGGCCTCGTTAGATTCACATTTAGATTTTAGGGAGCTACTCGCTTCGATAAGTCCGTAATTCAGAGCGTCTGGAAACGTAAATAAGATCGGGTGACGAGTCAAAGGGGGATCATTGTGAACTGTGCGACAGTTGCTAAAAAAAATAGTTTCAATAAGTTAGCAGAAAATATTTATTCCCGAAATTTTCACTCGCAGAGTAATTTTTTGAACGAGCTACAACCTCGTAAAGGAAGCCCCAAGTCCCACCAAACAACTAAAAATAAATCCCGTCTATCTAAATCCCGCGCCTCCATTCCATCAAACAGTAATAAAAAGCCATCCCAGCTCGCACCCACCTATACACGTATTCCCATTCTCACCAAAAGCTGATAATGCTCTCGGGCGTAAATCCTCGAGATATACGAGCATAAAACTCGTCCGCACACATCTCATTGAAATAGTAGTATTTTACTCCGCCCCGGCGATTCTCGTCACCTGGTCGTAAAGCCCGCTTAAAATCTTGTGGCAACTTAAGTGAGATGCCCCTCGTAAAAACAAACACTGACCCAGGGGTCATCGCACGGATTGGTCTCTGCAGAGTTCGCGGTTGAGGTTTCCGACCCTCGTGCGTTGTAATGCAACCCAAAAATTGTAACTTATTTTTGTTTTTTATCGATGCAATGAATCTGGAGCACCAAGACGAAGTTGGTAAAAAAAAGTTTTCAATCTACCTACTTTTTTTTTCAATTAAACTTTTTCAATTTTTCAAACTGCATCGGTTACCGATACGTATAAATTTACAGATAATAAAAAATTTTGTAGGTTTTGTGAATATAAGCCAGTAGGTTTCATTGAAAAAAACATTACAAAAGAATTAAATTATTCGTGGTTAATTAATTAATTGGTTAAAATTACACGATGAAGCTGTTTTAAACGTTCAAAGAAATAATTAAATTTCAAATAGAGAGGCCAGTTTCATGATATAAAGTACGCTAATTATCAAGCTGATGAAACACAAATATTCGAAATGATTAATTCATACGAATGCAAAAATTTTGGGTAGAATTGAACTCACGCCAACATCTGAAAATTGTATAAAGTGCGCTGGTTGGTTGCAACGCTAAGTAGGTTAAACTTTTCGAACTCAAAGCGGATGCATAAAAATTCAATTAAAAGCGCATTTAAACAAAGAATGGACTTAATTTTAAACGAAGCGCTTTGACTCATGAAGAAATTTATTCTTTGATAAAAAAAAAATTTCGAAAAGCTCTGCTGAAACTCGAGACGAGTAAGGTGTTATCGAGCGTCGCCGCTGTTTATGAGGGTAAAAAAGGGGGTCCGAGCCACAACGCGGTGTTGTTTTTCATTGTATTTGTCCGGAAAATAGTCGGTGCCGTTTTCAACTGCGTGTGTGTTTGTCTTGAGAAATGAGATATCGCCGGGGGTAGTGAATCGCTTGGCAAATACCGCATTACAGCGAGGAAATTTGTTTTCGCTCGGAACATTAATAATACCCTTTATTTTCGCAACCAGTTACTATGCTTTGTGGGTTATCAACACAGACTTTAGATTTTTAGAAAATCAGAACTGTTTTTTTAGCTAATAAATAGACAAGATTTATTTTATTTTTTTTTTTGAATGAGCTTAGAGCATTGATTTTATTTATTCTGATTCTGAAAAATTTTTGTCTAAACTGCGATACTTGGTTTTTAGTTTTTAATCAAAACAAAGTCCATAAAGTAAGTTTAAAATAATTTCAAAAAGCATAGTACTTATTTTGATATAACATACTTGTGCAATAGCTTAGTTATTCTTGTAACGTAATCTAATTATATTGAAACGATTTTCCATATAAATCGATTTTCTTTATATAAACCTTCATTCTAGACTGTTTTCTAAGATTTACAATGAGAGTGAACAAGAGCATTGTAAAATGAATTATTTTGAAGTAAAATCTAGAAATAGCTGAGCAAAAGCACAACTTGGGAATAATCCTAGCTCGACTCTCTTCAGCAGTCAAATTATTCGGACGAATACGGGGTCAAAGGGACAAACTCGCTCCTTTAGAGTTTATTCTTTCGTCGAATTGGACGAAAATCAAATTATCCCTTAATTTAATGTACGGTACTCTCTCCGTGTGTACTTTCCTCCCTGTTTTCTTACGTGTTTTACCGTTTTTCGCGTGCGCGCAAGCCCGCGTAACGAGATCGCGTTGTGCTTGCATGCGAGGGGCTTCAAGTGGAACGCGCCGACTGTTGTTGCATATGTTGCGCTTTGAGCAATGTTTACGCCCCGAATTTTTTGACACCGTTGCGGGGTAAGAGAGAGAGAGAGAGAGAGAGAGAGAAAAAAAATTTAATTTCGTTTATATTCAGAGAGGAAAAAGCTTTTGATCCGCATGCAAAGTTGATTCAATTTAATTTAGAGGGGAAAAAAAAAGGAGGGAAATTTAATAAAAACCAGGTTGTAAAATTTTATTAAAAAACGTGAATTCTCATGAGTATTTATGAGCTAATAAAGTTGACCGAAAATTTTTTTAATCATGCACTTTGAAGATCAAAGCGGCTGTCGTACATCATGGAATTAAATCGTAATCTTTTTTTTAATTAACCATCTGACCCGTGGTGGAAATCTGCACTTTTGAAGTATGGATATCATCATCAACGAGGTCCCAGTATTAAAAAAAATCATTAGTAAATGAAAAAAACAGGGTGAAAAAAAAAAAAAAAAAACAATGATGCCAGTGCATCCGAGTCTGTACAACGGAGCGTGTTTCTCTTCCACTCGGCCGTTGGATAATCTTGTTATACACCGGCAGCCTCCTCCCTTAATCCCTCCTCCCCTCCCTAAGCTGATGCAGTCGCCTAATCGTTCGCTGAACCGTGCCCTCTTTTCCGTCCTTCCCTCTTGAACGAAGTAAATTTTAAAATTCCAAGGCTACTATTGATTCTTCAATTCAGACTTCTTTCACATCTACAAATTTTTTATAATTTAGAAAGCATTCTATTATTGATATTTTCTGAAAATTTTTTCTGTCTTTTTTTTGTCACATAGGTGGAGCAGATTTATTTTCAATTCACCCCGGAAAATAAACTGACACATTTTTCTGAAATCAAACCATAAAGTTTTTCACGCATGAGTTGGTCAAACTGCCACGAGAGCATCGGTTTTTTTCAACGTCGATTTGGATTTTATTTCTATGGCTGATCGCTTTGCCGTAAAGTTCAATGGGCATGTGAAAAAAGTCGTTTATTCATTTTTCACGCTCCTTGATTACGATTACCTGTCACGATGAATTTTTTTTTTTTTCCATTGTTGTTCAATTAACGAAGTGAAATTCATCGGAAATATTTTTTGCTTTGAATTGTATAAACGACATCTGAATTTTATTTAAAACTCTGAGGCAATATTTTAATTGGTACAAACCACGAAGTATAATTTAAATAAATTCAAAGCGTACATGTACTCATGATTAAATTTGATAAATATAATTTCCAAAAAAGTTTTAGAAAAAATTAATGTTCCAGTTCAATTTTTTCATTAATTTTCAACGACTGTTAATCAGACTCTTTCGGCTAGTCCATTAAAACTAGATGCTTTGTTTAAAACCTGGAATCGATACTTTTTTTTTCTTTTTTCAACCGTTTCTGCCAATAAATGGAGGTTATTCTCGTCCTCGAGCGAAATAAAGCCAAAAAAAAAAAAAAAAAAAAGAAAAAAAGAATTCCAAGCTCGTATCGCACCTTTCTCCTAATTCGTATTGATGACGAGCTTTACGGCCATTTTCCAGCAGACTCGAGTGTCTCTTTCATTTGGAGATGATAAATAAAGCCGTTCATCATTTTTCTTTTTTCGGTATCAAAGAGCATTATCGGCCCTTTTTTTCAGAGTCTGAGGCCAAAAGCGACGAGAGAGCAAATGTATATCGAAACAGCCGAACGTGACGTTGATGAGAATTGCGGTTGGAATTATGTGATCAATCATCTTTATTTTATGCAATTGGTTCGCAAGCTTTCGTTTGGTTAATGTGATTTTATGGTTCACCAACTCTTTTGTCTCGATGTACCATTGTTGTAAAATTAAAAAAATTCATTTAAATAAATGATTTTGATTTTTTATGATTGATTGATCTGAAACTGCCCTTAAAGCCTTACTCACGGCATACACTTTGAAATTTTATTATTTTCAGCATTAGAGTTGAATTGTTAAACTTAATCGTAACACTCGAATTAAATTTCATGCTTTGACTTTTTTTGGAACGAAAGCGTCAAAGCACTCGAGTAAAACAGTTTTATATACGTAATTATCACAGTGACGCGGTTTCAGACCGAAACTGCTTTTGGTGCGAGGCAAGTGGTTGCGTTTATTTTTCCCGAGCAAAGAAATCCAAACGTGGAGCAAGACAGAGCTTGAACAAAGTAGGAGCGGTGGAAATGGGAACTTTGTGAACAGACTGAATTGTCGAGAGCCAGAGAGAGAGAGGAAAAGTGATAAGTTGGAGCGTAAAACATAAAATTCACGCGGTCTGTTAAGCAACCTGGGGGTCATTTTTCTGCTTGATTAAGCAAAGATAATTTTTTTTTACATACTGGTGCTTCCATTGATTATTGACTTGTAAAGTTGGATTATTTTCATTTACGAGGAGATGAACTGTCTTTTGGGGAGATAGATTTTAATGAAACTTTGGGGATTGTTTTCTTATACCAAATTCGACGGGTGATACGAAAAAGGGCATTTCAGCAAAATTAGCAAAGTAAAAATTAACAATGTAGAAAATAACACGAACGATTTTTTCATTATTTTGATAACTTGTTTTATTAAATAATGATGAAATCGCTCGTGTTATTTTTTACGTGGCTGGCTCACGTTGTTAATTTTTACTTTGCTAATTTTTCTGAAGTGCCCTTTTCCGTATCACCCGTCGAAATAATGAACCAAACCGCTTTGTTTTGAGAAAGTATCATCAAGAAATTGTAATCACAAAATTATCTCATTAGTGAAAAGGTGGTGCTTAAAATCATCTTTAATACATGTCTACTCTTTTGGTTTTTATGCCGAAGTGTACAAAGAACGTATTTTTGCTCTTGTACAATACGAATTTGTTTCTTTTTTAATTTTGACTGACAATCACTTTACAAAATTTATTTGTCGCCAACAATTATACCCATCATCTCCATTACAATCATAAACAAAAAACGTCCAATTTCACTTTATCCTCTTGAACTTTAATCAAGTTTTAAAAGTAGAAAAGAAAAAATGAGATTAATCTCACCCTCGCAAGGAGAATTAAAGTGTTGCTTATTCAAGGAACCAGGCAACGATTGGATGAATACAGCCAAGATAGTAACAGAAAAAAAGAAGTGGTATAAATGAAATAAAGCGTTGCGCGCGCAGTGAAAAGAAAGAGGTGCAGCTGACGAAAACTATTTACCGGGGTTCATGGGGCCCCGAGCCGGGATCTCTTGATTGACGCTTTTAAAAACGATTTACCATCGTCCGGGGGTAATTGACTCGGGGAAAAGAGAAAGAGCGACTTGGCATTTCGTGAGCGAGTTAATGACTGTGTCGGGAGCACGAACGTTTTTCTTCTGTCTCTCTGGCTTTCTCGATTTGATACCTTTCTTTTTGGCGTGTCGCGGAGGGATGAACGATAAAGCTTTGGAATAAATCTAAATAAGATCCGTGATGGACGTTTCTCATCTGGTTATTGCTGCTGCTTGATGTTAAAAAATGGTTTTTACCTTTGGAGGAAAAATTCAACAGCTTTTCTGAAAATTAATTTTCTGAGCAATTTCATGGTACGTTTAAAAAAATGACTGAATCTACCTTAAAGTCTGGAAAGGTAACCGCCATAATTTCATTCAAATTATAAAATATTTTGTTTTTTATTCAATTTACTCGAATTTCCATTTGCAAGACGATGAAGAAAGAGGTCGATTAAACTGCACACGTAATACCCAAGGAGTTATAACGTAAGTAAATGCATGTATTATATATAGTAACGCGGGCTCTTCCGAGCTAAGTCCTCCTTGACAAGCACTCGAGGATCGGAGGATTATGCCTTGGCATCGTAAACCGGAGCTAAGAGACGTGACGCCGCTTTGGATCTCGAAAGATTACGAAAAATTACGGACTACACGCGTTCCATATTTTTTTCCAGATATTTTTTATTCCCCCTTTAGTTTTATGGGGTACGAAATTCAGGTTTTTAAGTGACATACTTCATGAACTGCTTTTACATCATGTTCAAATTGAAGTTTGGTTTGAACCCGGCTCATATGTTAACAAAAAACTTAAAAATAAATATATTCTTCAAATTATCAAACAAAAGTTTTAATCAAGTTAATAAATGAAAAAAAGAAAAACTTGCTATCTGCTCTCCACGGCTCGAAACAATATTTTTCGGTCCGCATCTCGCCTTTTTCCTCGGGGAGCCGTACGTCTTCGCGGAGTCGTTGCTCCCGAAGATAAAAGTGCACGGAGAAGTATACGAGAGTAAGCGTCGAGTGATATTAGCCGTGTTACCACGCTGATTTTGATCCTAAAGTTTGAGAGAATTTCGGGTTACTGGTCCTGTTTCGCACTTTTGATGGATGCTACACACGTTGAAAATTGGTTGACATTTTTTATAGTTAGATATCAAAGCTGTGCTTCAGGAATTTTACAGTTTACACTTTCTGTGGTTGAATATTGTACTTTTGGTGTGCGTATATACCAAAGCTTTCGTAGATATGAAAAAGAAAATAACTTTGATTTTTTGTCTGTTCAAAACTATAAACATTTCCAAAACCATCATTTTTTTGGAAAAATTAAATTAGAAGAAATTATTTAATGTGTATTTTTCCCTGACTGATCATCTGTGAACCATGGTGATTTTACGACGTGAATATTAATGTGAGTTACACATCAAATGATTACAAGTTTTATTGATTTTTTTGAAAATTTTTGTTTTACAAAGTTTCAAACCAGCATCATTGTAGTTGATGCCCAAATTGGTTGATTACTACACCAAATTTATCTTACAGTAGTTTCATTAAAATTAATCAACTATTTTTAACTGTTCAAAACCTAAAAGAGATTTACGATCTCGTATACGCGAAATACATAAATAACTCGTGCATAACTGGTAAGCTAAAACCGAACATTTTTTTTTTATGCCTCTAAGGAGGTGTGAGCTCGTACATTTTCCCGGGATCTTCCGCGGCGTCGTAAAAATTGATGGCGAGGCGCGCGAAGCTATTGATATTTATGGTCTCCGCGCGTTTAATTACTCGCTCAAGATGAGGTAAAACGCAGAGAGGGAGTGATTGATTGTTATTTTGTGAGCTTTTTGCGTAATATGCTCGTTTTTAAATATTAGCTAGACAAGTTTTGAATTTAAGTTTTCGTCCAAACAAAAAAAGAGATTTATTGTGAAAAAATTTCATAAAGCTCTTTTTGGTATCCGACAGTGGAATATCGTTCAAGTACTTTATTGGATGAGAGAAAAATTCAGTTCTCTTCTTCTTTTTGTCGGAGGACTTACTAAAAGTTTTAAGTTCCACAAATGAAGACGAATGGTCTCGTACTTTCCCAGTAAATGTCTAAATGAAAATGTGCTCTGCAAATTCTTTACGCCTCGTAACATTGAATCCAACAAAAATTGAATTATGATAATTCAACCTTATTGTACTACGAAATTCAGTCACTTCATAATTCCCGGATCGAACCGACTTACATACGAACTATTCCAATCAAAAGTATCTTTCTGAATTCAAAATTTAATCTCTTCGACTGCAGCCAAAAACTTGAAATTTATTCATCGTTCCGAGTGATTCTTTTTGTTTTTTTTTTTTCAAGTTTCAGGGATATTATTTGGAATGGCCGATGAAGAATGAAGGCGAGGGAAAAAGGAAGGTAATGAAGTTTCACCGCTCCGGTCTTTTATCCCGAACACGTCGTTCGACCCTCTTTCCAATCTCGTAATCCCGCGCGTGCGCGAGCAGAGCATGAATCAGCCTTGGACTCGGGGAGGTCTAATAACGCAACAACCCTCCTGATCTTACCGCCTGTTTCTAACGCCATCATCCCTCGTAATCTCAATTTAATTTTTTTCATCTGTAATTTAAATTCAAAAACGTTTTTAATCATACGCTTTTTTCATGTTTCCACTCAACACTGCTTTTAAATTGAAATTTCACGTTTGTTTACGATTCGATCGATACGGTAATATGCAAATTTTGGGAAAATTTCAACGTTTAAACCAAAGTTATTCGTGCGTTGGTTTAATTGTTTTATCTAAATTTTCACCCTCCTCCGGGGCGTTGAAAATTTTCATGAAATTCGTAATACCTGAATTAATTAAATTTCAAAGCGAACAATGAAAAAAAAAATTTAATTAAATTCATAGGAGTTATTTTTATTAACCATGTATTACAGTCTGGAAGAGTCCAGTCGAGGGGAACCCAATCGCCCTCGCATCTGCGGCAATAGTCTTATTATACAATCGCCTTCGCAGTCCATTCCTTGCGGCTCTTCATTCCGTTTTCATATTCTCTCAGGGTTATTTCGTTTTTTTTTTCAGACCCGAAATACCTGATACTCGTAGCTTGGCTCCCAAAAATGACTGTCTCGTTTTCGAATATTAGGTAAAAAAAGGAGGTGTGAATTTATTTTCGAGGGTGAAAAACTATCGGAACTATTATTGGAGTATGTTCATGAAGCATGAATTACAATAAAATCAGTTACCAAGCGAACCCATTCTCGGCATTAAATAACAATAGTAGTGCACTCAGCCGGGTTTAATAAAACAGTGGTGCGCGAAGCATGAAGCTTTCACCACATTATTCATGAGCTTTCGGGGTTTTTGTCTCGTCAATATTTCCCAATATCTGCACTCGAACGCCTGATTAATGTCCCGCGCCCTGGTATACGGCGCACAGACCTGATATTGATAATTTGATATTGACAATTTAGGTTCGACTAGCTGCGTGATTCAGTAGTTTGGCGTGCTAAGCAACATTTGAAGCCTGCTTAATTAGCATCGAACGCGAGTTTATGGTATCGCTTAGTATGATTGCCCATGGTGGAAGTGAATTTATAATGTCATGTTTGTAATACTCGTTTGATAAATAACAAGTTGTATCTACTTTCCTCTTAATCACTTTTTTTCTTTAAACCTTAAAAGATACTTTATAGAAGAAATACTTTCTAAAAATATGAAGGGAATATTTCATTAATTATAAAAGTATCACTAAACATAAATAAAAAGGTTTTTCTCGAGTCTGGCTTAACTCACAAACAGGTTGATTTACCGATTAAAAAAGCCCAGCGCGCCGCCAGCGCAATTAAAAATGATATAAGCCGGGTGAGTAAGTCAAGACCGCGTCCCTCGTTTGGGAACTTCATTAAGGGGGTGCAGCAGAAGCGAAATCAAAAATTCCAGACGCGTCGGCTTACCGCCGAAAAGTTGTGTGTCGGGACATAACGCCGCGAGCCAATTACGGCATCGTAGCGGGTAACCGGAGTAGGGACGCGATCATCACGGCGATGTCCGCGTGTGCACCCGAGTTTCAGAGTAAATAAGACCCGACGTGAAATACGACCCACCCGGTTGTATCGTTTAAAGTCGGGCTTAGGCAAAAGTTTTCCCCCCCTGCTTGCGAATTATTATAGGTAATAACAGTATTTCTTCTGAGATATTAGGCTTGGAGCGCAAGACGGGAATATTTTATTTTTTTTTATTTTTTTTTTTTTTTAATGAAATACAGGTACGATGACGAGGTCGCTGGTTGTTTCGATGTGCGAGGTCTGAGAAAAGGTCGCATTTCAGAATTCAATAGTATTAGTGCAGTCAACGTTGGCACTACATGTAAGTTACTTGTAAATTTGTCAATGGTTGATCAACTCGTACGAGTGAAAAAATAGTATTGAATTTTTCTACCAACAGAAATTTTTTTAGAAATTTTCAATTTAAGTAGTTTTTTAAACATATTTTACCTCATTTAAAGTTTGACCCTTCGTGCTAGCTTATAAGCCAAGTGTTAAATTAGACTGAGTAATAACGAAAGTTCCAAAAATTACATATTATTTTTTCCGTCTCTTAAACGTAAATGAATTTAATTGCTTCCGGTCCCATTTAAAATTATTTGTGTCAGAGAAAATTCGCCTCATTTTATCAATCAAAAACAGGTGCTAAAAAAAAAAAAAAAAAAAAAAAAAAGTAAAACTAAACTGGTTAGAATTCATTGCTGGCTGGAGCAATTAAACGGAATCACGGTGTGAACCCTCGCGTGTTTTTCCGGATCCGTGAGCCCGTCATCGGAAGGATCCCCGAGGATGGCACGCGCGCGGGGAGTAAAATTCAGCGGGGCGCGGGCGTCAGGCGAAATGAAATTCTCGTCTAAAACGCGGGAGGAAGGGCTTGACGTGTACGACCGCGAGATGGATGCGTGTTGCGCAGGCTTTGCAGCCTCGAGGTCGTTGGCCTACTTTAATTTCGCCCCGCAGAAAAGTTTCTTTTTCTTTTTTTTCTAGCCTCCTTGCACTTTGAGGGAGGTTTGTGGAAACGTCAAAATTGACGTCAATTTTTTTCGAATTGCGCGAGTCACGCGGTTGTTTCTGGGTCTTCGAGGAGTGTAGTTCGGAAATGACTGATGACGGGGATTTATAAGGAGTAAGGACGAAATTAATTTCTGGAAATTTTTTTTGTTTTTACAAGGTTGATGTTTATCACCGTCTACTGTAAGAGACATAATGAAAAAATCTGGAGCTGTGCTTTTAATCAACTATTATTAACGAGGGGCTACGCACTCCAGAATCACAAAAAGAATCAGATATAAAAATCAATATAATCAATGAAATATCGATTTCATTTCAAGTACAAATTTTCAAAAAATAACATTTTTAACAAAATATTAATTGAAAATGGATCCAAGGCTCTAAACTCTTTAAATTTGCCAAAAGAATCGCGAAAGAATCAAAAAGAATCAAAAAGAATCAAAAAGAATCAAAAGAATCATCAGTGATTCTAGAGTGCGTAGCCCCTCGATTATTAAAGGTTATTCAAAACCTTAGAACACTCAATATACTCTACCTACTTATACGGTATGCCATAGTTAAATAAATTTTTAATTATTTAAAGTTGAATATTTCTTTGCCTTCGTCTACTATTTTCAACTAATCTAATAAGGCTTGAAAAATGTAATTTGCATCTTTCATGAAATAACGAATGAAAATTGAATTTTATGAGAGGCCAAATTATATTTACTTTATCCGTCTCTCTTATTTATTTAAGATTATACTTGCCAGCGAATGCTTATTATACATTCAAAAACGTAGTTATCAAATTATTCCGAGGTAACGGATCACTGGAAAAACAGAAAACAGGTAAACAAATTTTATGAGCTGGAAAACTGTTTTTTTTTTTTTTTCTTGGAAGAAAATAGTATTGGTAGTGATGCTTATATTTATGTACACAAATCACCATCCAATAGTTGCGAATATGTGAAGTATTTAGTTCTTTATTCATTTAATAAATCTACCCGAATATACAATGTCTTCATAAGGCCCATTCTTCGGCTAATCAAGTCGTTAAGCTTGTTAGAGGCAACAAAGACATAAAAAAAAAAAATAAGCAAACACAGCGAGGGCTCCATAACTCGGTCCAAAGTTTACCTGATTTCTCTCCGCCGCGAACAAAACCGCACTTGCACAAAGCAGCCGGGGCTGTCCGTCTTATCCCTCTCCCCTCCACCCCCGATAAATTAACCCCCTCAGCCCCCCCCCCTGTAACAACCGTGAAAAGCCTCGCTATATCTCCCCGGAGCCACCACACGGTGGAAAATTTGCAGTGCACCGGGCGCGAGCCCCGAGATGAACGAGCTACTCGAGATGCATCTGGAATGAGATCGCCCCACCCGGCTCTCTTTTCTTCCGGGAGTAAAGGAGGATTAATACTTCCGGCCCCCTTTTTTCGCTGAATAATTTTCACCCCCACTGCTGTTGGATGGTTCGTGCTTCCTTTGTTGAGTCATGGGATGAGTTTTTGGTAAGTAGTAACAGTCGAGTTTGGTCAGACACTTCAGGGACAAGAAAAACTGAATTTGAGTTATCAAAAAACAATGATATAATTACATTTTTTTTTTTTCAAGAAAGGTAGTCATTTTTGTCTGATTTTTATGAGTTTTTCAGTACGTATATTGGAAAAACTACATTTCGACTATCGAACTTTGAAAAAAATGTCTGACCAGACATCGAAATGACAGATTGTTAGAATCGATGCTCAGAATCACGGGTGTAAAACTCGATACTCTTTCACGTAACGTCCTCTTGAACGAGGGAAAATCTAATAGCTCGATGGAGCGTGCCCAACCGGAAGTGCACCAGCAGGACGTCGACGGAAGGTCGTGGGGGGTAATAAGAGACAGCGTCGGTGCGGTTTGCGGTCGCGCGACATTATCGGTTTCGCATCAGAACCGCGTATACGCGACCGGACTTTATTGGCAGCGTTTTGATATAAGACGGGTGTAAAAAAAAAATTGATTTTTCTTCAATTTCGACTGCTTGATATTTTTTTATTCAGTTTTTAAGCAGAGAAAAAAAGTATGAAAGACCCGGATCTGTTGTGTTTTCCGCATCTCCGTGGCAGCATTTATTTTTAATAACTCGAACGAGCGTAAAATAAACCACGTCAAAAACATTTTAGTCTTCATTTGCATCCCCCCGGCTGCGTAATTATGCAAACGCAATAAACAAAACAAAAAAAAAAATAAAGAAAGGTTTCCCGGGGTAGAGTATAAAAATTGCATCTCCCGCCACGAACTATCCCAGTGCATTGTTCCCGAAAAAAAAGGCGCGCCCGGGAAGAATTCTTTCTTCCATTTATCCACTCGCTCGAAGCCCAAAGAATTGCAAGCGTCGAGATAACGCGGCCCTCGGGTATAAGGAAAAATTTTTCTCCCTTTTGTTTTTACCCCCCCGAGCTTTGTCTCTCGGGCCTTTCGAACTCGAAAAGTTTTTTTTTTTTTTCTTTTTATTATTCTCCGCACCTCGCTTCACAATTAATGCAGCCTGGTTTTTAAAACGCAAATTTTTACCTCTCGGTCGTGCGCTTGAAGATGAGTTTTTTCTTCTTGTGATAGGAATTCGACTTTGAGGTGTTTGAAACTGGGACGAAATACGAGCGTAATGAGACGCTTTTTTCCGAGATTAATTTCCTGGGGATGAATTTCTCTTCGAAAATAATTTTTACGCGGCTAATTTTTTTGCTAAATCGAGAAAAATTCGGTTTGTTTGTTGAGTTATGCATAACCTTTTTTTCGACAGCCTTGATATTTTTTTTTTTTTTTTGCTTTTTTGAATAAATTTCCAATCAACTTTCATTTCAGACGTCTTTTCTACTCCTTTTTTATTCATTCACCTGACTTCCTTCGCAGTATTAATACTTTAATACTTTGACTTTGGACACTTTTTAAAAAATTTTATTTCAAGAATAAAAGGTATAAAAGGAATCGCGAGCTCTCGACAAAATTAGTTTTTTGAAATTTAAAACTGCAAAAATTTAATAACCCGCGCTCTCCAAAAATCCCACGCACTCCAATGTCTCAATAAAACCAAATTGCAACACATTAAAAACTTTCGGGGCTGCATATAAACATACAGCGAAAAAAAAAAGAGTCAAACTTGGCACGACCAGTTTTCGGGAAAAAAAGAGCTCTCTCTCAAAAAACAACCATCTCTCTCAAAAATAAATTCCAAAAGTAGGTTAAAACACCAGGACGAAATGAAAATAAAAGGGGAGGAAATCGAGTGCTGCAGCACTGGCTTCTCGAGACGAAGAAAGAAAGAAAGAAAAAAAAAAAATTTACGGCAAATTGTTTTAGCCACGCAGGGTGCCACCTGGTGTCTCGAAATACCAGGTTAGCAAAGCCGGAATAAGAACCAGACCCTGTTTTTATTTTTCCGGGGCGCCCTTTCATCCAGAAGTTTTTATGGCTTTTCCTATCCGTGTTTTGAATTCTTACCCATGTCGAGTTTCATCGTAGGTTTGCCGAAATTTAAGAGTTAACATTATATCTTTTCAAGATGAATCAAACAAAATTTACTCTAGGGTATGAAACATTAGTATTTAGAGTAAACAAAGTAAATATTTTTCAATATTCAATGGTACAATGAAAAAGAGCAGCTTTTTCAGCCAGCTCGGGTTTATAAAAGGTGAATTTTTTTGCAGTCAGATAATTTCATTCAAAAAATAAAAGCACCAGTGCAAGAAAAAACCAGCTTCAAAGTTTATTCTAAAAACATTAACCCATTTCGTTAAACCCTTCGTGTGATTCAAAGTACCAGCCGACATTTATTTTTACTCGCGAAATTTAGATAAAAAGTTTGATCCACACCAAGTTGGTTTAACGAGCCGCGATCACGCAAAATTTCAAAATGTCGTGAAATCTTCGGAAGGGATGCGCGGTCGTTAACCGTAATACCCCATGAAAACTCCGGGCATTGGGTCATGCCAGGCTCTTCTTCCAAAAACTTCGCCCCTCGGAATATTGATGCGCCGATAGATCTTTGATGGTTTTTTTTTTTTTTATTCTCGCGGTTACGTGTTGTAAGTTACGATGAGTTTGGTTCACAGGCCCGATGATGTTAGAGAAATATTTTTGAAGTTCCGTTGAGGCTTGATTTCACCGAGTTTTATACTTAAGTTTATTCAAACTTGAAAAATAGTTTCCATTAAGTGCATGACATTTTTGTTAAACTATAAAGTCAAAATTTCAATGGTCCCAGTAAAGAAAATCCTTAGCCAAAAATCTGCCACGAATAAAGTTACAACGGAGGTACTTTCGTCGACTATAATGTCTCTCAATAACTTTATTTATTACTTTAGACTGCAAAGTTTTAAAACGATCTTTGCTACCATACCGATGCTATATTATAGTAAAAAAAAGTTTTCGGCACACCAGCCGCGAATAAAATGACTAAGCTTTTAGCTTATAAAAATCGAAGAGTCATTTTATTCGTGGCTGGTATGTCGAGAAAATTTTTTTTTATTATAATATATCGACGGTATGGTGGCAAAAGTCATTTTAACATTTTTTGTCAGAGGTTAAATAATAAATGAAGTGGTTTAGAGACATTTTAGTCGATGAAAGTACCCCCGTTGTAACTTTATTCGTGGCAGATTTTTGTCGACAGGTTTTTCTTCGCTAAGACCGACGAAAATTCAAGCTTCATTAGATGTGTGTCACTAGATATTTTTTTAAAGGTAAATCATCAGGGCTAATAGTTTTATCAAACTAAAATTAATAACAATGAATTAAAAAAAGTTTGCTTGAAAAAAAAAACCATTAATTTATACTTTCAATGCCAGGTCACAGGGAAAGTGCGTGACCATTGTTAAACTTTGTCAATAAAGTAGAAAATTTCAACAATTAAATTCCGAACAAAAGCTCGCCCGTGATTAGCTTCGTCTCGGACATATCATGGCGCACAAATCATTTCGTGCTAAACTTTACGGGCGTTCGTTTTAATCAAGCGTGGCCGTGGAAAATTTTTAATTTAGAGCCTTAGCCGACGATCCGCTTGCTCATCTTACTCACACTGCGTAGTCGTTTAACTTAAGCTGAAACTTTAATATATTCGGAATTATTTTTAGAAAAAACGTACTCGGATTATTCTCAGATTCACATTTTAAATCTTGATTAAAAATTAAAAATCAGTTTTGCAAATACGTAAAATCAATGAAAGAGGAATAGAAATATTTTTTTAACAGACTGAAATGAAAGCTTTTATATTAAAAAATGCAGTTTGTGTGTCTGTGACATGCGAATCGATCAGGGGGCTGGCCCTCAGTAAATAATCAATTATTCAGCACCATCGAAATTCCGTTCAAAAGACGGGTTTTTGTGACGATTTTCAAACACCCACTCGATTCGGGTAAATTTTTTTTTTTTTTTTTGTTACGACGAAACACGACCGAGTATTTGTTCATCGACGCTACGCCAAAGCGTGCAAACACGAGTTTCTCGATTTGCCTCGAGTTTTTTTTTTTTTTTTCCTCTTGCCACCCCGGCTTTGATTGGTTTACGGGCTTTTCCGAGGTGATGGACTTTAATTTTATTGGCCTTTTTTTTTTTAGGAGGGACTTTAATTACCGCTCTCGCGGTGAAAATTTAATACACTGAGTCTGACGGAGAGAGACGGGGAAAAAATTTATCGAATGCTTTTATATTTTCTCCTATCGAAATTCGATAAAGTCGAAGTGTTTTTTTAATAACCTTTTTGCGGCGGCCTGCTCGTTATTAGCTATTCGAAAGATTATAGAGAGAGGTGGAGCTTTCAAGTCGACCTTTCGATTTTCTGGTAAAGTTGATAAAAGTCGAGTTGCTTTAGGTATTGACCTTTTCGAGAACGGAATTGTTTTAACACCTTATTTTAATTCGTGAATTTTAAGGGATGCCGATTGATTTTAATCGTCAAGGCTTATAGTTTCATTCTAAAGTTTCAAAAGTTGATATAATTTTCAGTCAATTTGAAAATTGAGAACGAATTTTATTGATATTAAAAAGTGATATTTTGTTTTAGGTGAGCTCTATAAACGATTTATGTTTTTTCATAATGACTGATGCGATTTTTTATAAAAATAATTAGACATGCACCGTAGATTTCAACGAAAACATTACAACTATTATAAGTTTCTTACTGTATTTGATGAACAGTATAAATGCAACAACTTTACAGCAGAAATGAATTAGATGATCCAAAGCTGCATATGGTAATGAATTTTAACATGGGAATCCTTTGTTTTAAAATTTTTAAAGATTCATGAGTTCTTTCCACCACAGACAATAGATGAAGATTGAAGAGTCTTTGTGACCTCATCAGAACTAATGAACTGCTATTCCAAATAAATAAATTTGGCTGCTAAGTTTTTATAATACTACAACTGAGGTTGGTGTATCAATTTAATATGAAAGAAAATTATTAAAAACCATGACTTTCAGGAACTATTTATTCATATCTATTAATGATTTTTAGATTATTCTACCAAATGGGATGTACATTTGTCATTCGGTTTTGAAGGTAACTTAATATTTTGTTAACGGAAGGATACGTTTGAATGTAAATGCATAAAAGATGCTCCTGGATCGATGACTGCATCGATTTTTAGCGTGACATAATCACGTTAAGTTTCAATGTTCACCCTGCGTAAGCAGGCATTAGTTCCAAGGTTAGAGGAGTTTCCGATACTCGGTAAAGCAATATCGCTCAAAACTGTCGAACCAGCCATTAAATCAAGTAACATCCGCGTTTGGTTAACCAATTAGCAAGTTCAAATTTAAACTTTCTTTGGAAAAATCGATCAAAAGTATGACGGATGAAGGAGTTTTAGTCGGCAGTTAGGAAGTTAATTGGGGGATATTTTTTACACGACCAGGAAGCGCATCGATTCCGAGGGAAGGGAGTTTTAAGGGCTCGTTTGTCGTTCGTATTGTTTACAGGTTTAGGGTGCCGGGAAAGGAAGGAAGTTGCTTGGTTTATGGCGTGGTAAAACCCGAAGTGCACAAGTAAGGCTGGAAGTCTCGCGGGGTCTATCTTGCGGTTAAACCTTTTTTACTTCAATTTTACCCTGCTTAATTTTCGTTCCCCTCGGGGGAATTTTTTTACTCTTGACTGCTGTCATTGACCTCTAATATATTAATCTAAAAAATTTTCAACGAGCACTTCAGCGGAAACTTTTCAAATAAAAAACTAGCCCGCAATATTCGAGGCTGACACTCCACCCCCGCAAAAGCAAACAAAAAGTATTCAATTCAACCCGATCGGAGAAATTACGGTCAAAATCAAAGCCAATAATTCCCCCCAAAAAAGCCCAATAATAAAGTTAAAATCGAACTCCATCGGCGCGTAACTTTTCCGCAAACAAAAAAAGGAACTTTTTAATTCGAGACTCAATCAATAGCGGCATTAAACTACTCAAGCGCTCATTCCCGAGAGCCATCCCCGATAAATCAATGGCTCCCACCTCGATAATAGCTTAGGAAAAAAAAAAGAAGGAAGAAACTTACGGTTGACCCCGTGCAGTACCATGTCTTAGCTGAAGACCCCGAGCTAACGTAAAATATTTTTTAACTCATGGCGCAGCACAATAACACGTGGGGTGCACACCGAAGGTCTATCGATCACCCGCGGCTCAGGTCCGTTTTTTTTTTTTTTTTTTTTTTTTTTTTTCTTTTTTTAGAAAGAGGGAAGAAATTGACGGTGGGTTACGGGAGCGCACGACGGAGTCGCTGCAGTGACTGACGACGTTTCTCCCGAGCTAGAGCGGCTCCCTTCAACCCCCGCTCTTGCGCACGCTCAGAGGCCGATACGCCACTGCACGTTGTATTGGCCGATGTTGAATATTTCTTCCTTTTTTTTTGCAATTTGTGGTGAATAATTTTTCAGTATTGTGCGAGGAGGACTGGGTTTATGGGTTTACAATTTGTGGGGAAATTCAGTTCGAATTCGTGGGGTTGACCGGGGGGTAGTTTTTTATACACTTTTTACAGCTAGAGAAATGAATTTTCAAAGTAACAAATTTTTTGTACAGCTTGTTTTATTAAATCAATAAAGTTTCGCCTGCTTCAAAATAAAAACCACCGAATAAACAAGTTTTGAGAGTACGGTTATGTTTCAAAATACAGGTAAAGTTTTTCGAGAAACTTTGAAACAAATATCGCACTCTGCGTCAATTTTAAAAATAAGGGTTGAATCTTATACACAAAACCAATTTTTTCTTGACAGCTGATGTCTTGATCTTCGAGACTGAAAATTTGAATAAATTACGAAAGAAGGCAATTATATGGAGTACCAGTAATAACAAGACTCTACAATCGTTCAGCTTGAATTCCATCGATTGTCAGTCGGATTCCTTCGTACAGAGTTTCGCCCCCGGCATTAATTCACACACCCCCACGCAATTTCAGGCTCCCCCCTCTCAATTCGTCGAACGTATGCATTCTTTCATAGCTAGTCCTTCCCTTCCACCCACACGTACATCACAACCGCCCCAGAGGGGAGACTACCTAGTCACGTGACGAGCGCGCGCGCATCGCCGGTCAGTGGTTCTCAAATAAAAAAGCTCTCACTCTCTCACCGACGTTATTTATTTATAAAAACAGGAGCGTTGAACTCTCGAATTAAGATCTTTTGTTGGGAGGAAGGGGATGAGGGGAAGTTGGTTTTTGTTTCGAACGGCTTGCAAGAGAATCGGCGATCGTCATTGGATGATTACGACGCGGTAACACGGAAGAGTTGGATCTGATTTGTTTGTTAAATCGAATATTTTATTTTTTTCAAAGTTTCATAGCATACAAATAAAAGTATAAATAAAACGAAGAAAAAAAAAATTTTTAGGATGAAAGGCTTTGTTTTCATTGACTATAAAGCAATTCATGAAAACTTGATTTTCCAATGCCTGCTGTCAGAATTTTGAACAATCATAATATTGTTCATAAAAAATTGACATATGATTTAAAAATCTTAGTATCGTAAAATGTAATCAACAACTTGAAGTAAAATATCTAACTGCTATCAAAAAGTTGATTAACTGAATAGAACCGAAATCAATTTAAATTTTAAATTTAATAAAATTTTCAAGATTATAAATATTTTAGCCCGTCTGGTTACCATCTAAAAATCCCAACAGGATTACCAGTAAAAACCGTAATTATTAAACAGATTCATTTATACTCGAGAAAATTTAACCTTTTTAAATGGAATTACAAAACCGAGCAGACAAAAAAGGTTGGCCTTTTGTTTTGAACTTTCAAACGTTTAATCCCTTGATTGGATCCGTACGTTCCGCTCATTACAATCGCGAATTTCGAAATGGGATTTTGAATCAGACCGTATAATCCTTTTCCACAAAATGATGTAAAAGGCCCTTTTACGCAAGGACAGTCCGCCGCCGAAATGAAATTCCGGGCAAGACAAGGCCAATATGGGCGTACGCGGGCTGGAACAAAAGCATGCGCGGTATAAATCAGGACCCCGGGATTTGCCCTGAAAAATTCCCGCCAAAGTTCGCGAGAACTTCCGGTCGGAAAATCAGGCTGAACTCGCCTCGAGAATATAAACAATGCACTAGCTTGCTTGCTTTTTTTTTTTTTATTTTCGGGAAAAATATTTCGATCTCTGCCGAATTGATCGATACGTAAAGCCGGGCTCAAACATTTATACATACATCGGATTTAGATGTTTGAAAGCTCTCGTGTTATGAATATGCATCGGGCGTTGAAAAAAGAGGATTGAATTTTTAAATTCTCTGTTTTTTTGGGAGTAAAACATCGGATCTTACAAGACTAAACGTGGATGTAAAACAAATCCTAGCCTTGAAGAGTCCTCGAATCCTTCCATAATCAGGGTAAGATGCGTTTTTAATTAATCATTTTCTCGATCGTCGTAATTAAATCTCTCCGAAGCGGAGTCTCATTTGCAAAGTACGTGAAATGGAGAGAATCGAGGTGAGATAAAAAAAAAAAAAGGAAGAGAAGGGAAGCTGAGAGTAATCGAAAGGCGCTTGATTGCGTTTCTCGCGTAGCTAAAGAACGTCTTTCGAGAGAAAAAAGCGGGCGGGGTATGCCGACTACTTTTTCAAATTAGAAAAAGCTTGTCTTCGTTCATGGGGAAATAGAAAGTTTATTTAATTAAATCAAATACCGTCAGCTTAGGATTTAAACTTGATGATTTATCGTTTATTTGTGAACTTGTTAAATTAAATTTTGCGAGTGGAAAATTCAAAGATACATAAAATTTCAAAAGTTCAAAAGTTGATTTCCAACTTTGGGAAAACCATTTGCCAAAAGAAAAACTTTTTATCTTGAAAAGAGAATACCTTTAAAAGTACAAGTTTTACCAACATTACACTAATAAATTTTTTCCACTTGAATAAGTAAAACTTTATTTCATCGTATACAAATTATAAAGATAATTGATTTTATCTTGCAAATAAATAAAGCAAACATGTGGGTCAAATGGTGACTAATGAAAGGAACAAAAAGTACTTGTGGGTACTTCTGAATAACCCAAAGCCAGAGACATTATTATTACGGGGACGAGTTCATTCGGGATAGTTGGCGGCAGCCGTCAGAACCATGTCGAGCCGGGAGAATTTACGATCGCTGGTGTGCCCATGCGGTTATGCCAGCCGTTCATCTTTGGCTGTCCTTTGTTAGTGCCACTCTATGATAGATTCATACTTTTTTTTTTTTTTTTTTTTTTTTTGGAGTGGAATATGGTAGTTGAAATACCTTTTTTTTTCGTAAATGTGGGTCGAAGCAATGTTTTAGAATTGAAAAAAAGCTCCTGGTGTACTCTAAATTAGAGATTAGTTTGAATAGAAATTTATTAATATTAAAAAGAATTAAATAAATAAAAATTTTACAATTTGAATTATTTTATTTCATTACATCGAAAATTTACTAAAATATTCTGTAAAATATTTAGAGAATGGCGTTTCATGAAAGGATTCAAAGTATTTTAAATTTTTTGATATTTTTCAGTGGAATCAACTAAAAATTGTCAAAATTGACATTTCAACTAATTATTGACAAAAAATATTTCTTTTCGAAATATTCAATTTTGTGTACAGCGAAATGATTTTCAGCACAAAATTTTAAAATTAATGATTGATTTTCACAAATTTGATTGATGATCTAGCCGATGTTACATTATTTTCAGTTTCCATTAACGAATAAATCATGCTACGAGAAAAAAAAAACATCACTTTTTTTTTTAATCAAACGCAAACCGAAAAATCAATTTTATTTATTTTTTTGGTTTCGCTCGTAGCCTCGGAAAAAAATATGCATCAATATCGTGTTACATAAGAAAAAAAAAAAAAAAAAATTGATCCAACTGGTGCACGGTATTAAAAATTTTTGCCTCGCGTCCGTCAATTACGCCCGAACGTCACAATTAATTAACCCTCGCGTCGATATTCATCAATAATGGGTCGTCGGCTGAAAAAAAAAAAAAATTAATTGAAATTCATCTTCTGCGCAGTGCGGTCCGCGTTTCATTTATTTACGGAGTAATATCACGCGAGCTGAATAATTCAATCCCTCATCATGCTCGCGTATTTTCCTCCAAAAAAAAAAAAAAAACATTCCCATTCTTCCTCCGGAAATCTGTTTTCGTAGCTGCCACTCGCCGTGAAAATCCATTACCGGGGGCGTCGATTGGAACTACCGGTGAATAGAAAAAAAAAAAACTTTATTCCCCGTTGCAGTTTTCCTTCGCTTGCCAATTTTTTTTATATAAAAAACGCGAGAAAATTCGGACCGTGTGCACAGGTTAACGAGCTGGTTACTCGGACTCCGTGAGTTTTTCCAGCGGATATCTATTTATGCGATTTCACTGGAGTTTCTCGCTTTTGACGGAGTTTGAATTTTTCTCTTAGAGAGGCTTCCTGGAACTTCTTACAGAATTACTTTTTGAAATTCATCATGACTTCGGCTTTGATCTTGAATTCATATGCTTTCGTGCCTTTGCTCGATATTAATAGACGACTTGAAAATAAAAACTTTTTTATTCAATTGAAACTGGCTTTATATACTTAGAGCCTTTTAATTTATTCGCAATTAATAATAATAATTTGAAATTTTTTTACTTATTACATAAGCGAGGGGCTATGCACTCCAGAATCATTGATGATTCTTTTGATTCTTTTCGATTCTTTTTAATTCTTTTGTGATTCTTTCGTGATTCTTTTGGTAAATTGAAAAAGTTTAGAGCCTTGGAATTCATTTCAGTTGATATTTTGTTAAAAATAATATTTTTCGAAGATTTTTACTTGAAAATAAATTGATATTTTATTGATTATATTGATTTTTGTGTGTGATTCTTTTAGTGATTCTGGAGTGCATAGCCCCTCGTATATAAGTGTAAGATTTACATATTAATAATACTGTGCACACAGAGAGAAAGAGAGAGTTAAAATACATACATATTTTTGTTTTTCTCTGATGATTTCATGAATGAAGATTTTGTATTCTTGTAATTATGGTAGTCTTCATTCATAAATTTAATTGCAACCGTAAGTTAAAATTTAATTAAATTATTCAAGTTTCCAAGCCCAAGTAGATATCTCACTTGCGCCGTAGCGTACTTTCAGAAAAAAGCTCGACTTTAAAACCAGCATGAAGTATCTTTTTCACCGTTCAGCTTACCTGCATTAATTAAACTCTTGCACCTTTTTATCATCCAGTAATTTTTTTTCCCCCACATCTTTAGTTTTAAACCACATCATACTCCAAAGAATTTTATTTTTGGCCCTATTCGCGTGAACTTCCAAGCGTGAATATTTGAGAATGGGTTCAATACTCGGAGCTTGTATATGAATCGTAACTCAACTCGAGTTGGATTCCGCGTCCCTTTTTTTTTACGGCTGTTTCGTGCGGATGTGAAAACGGAGCTTTTTGTTCTGACCGCTGGAGAGCAGTTTATTATCATGCTTTTTTCTCGGTGTAAATGATGAGAAATTTCCTCAATATTGACGATTGCGCTTGCAGACTGAATGAGAATTTTTTTTAATAACTATTCCCGTAAAAGTTATAAATTTTTGAGAGCCTTTACAAATAAAATGAAAACATTGTTCATAATTGAGATGAATAATTAATAAGCAATGGTCAATGGTTTAATTTAGCAATAATTAAATTTTAAGTGTCTTCAAAAAATTATTTTTTCTCTACAAAACGTAAAAGTTTTTTTTCTTTTTTGGTTTTCAAGTTTTCATAGCACATGACAAATTAAAGTTTAGTAATTATAAATAACTTATAAAATCCATTTTTTTTTTTTTTTTCAACAGACAAATTAGGTATTCCTTGACAGCTCCACGAGAAACTTTTGATTGACATTTTCCAATTTAAAAAGCCTCGTTCCTCGTTATCTTGATCTCTGGTTAATCGAACCGTCAAACCAAGAATCTCTTATCTTGGAAGGACACTTTCGAAACTTGGCGGAATGATTCATTAGCCGAAGAAATTTATTCACCCGAGTCATAACTTTTATCCCCGAAATCGAAGCCTTAACGATGGAAAACGCGCTACGCCAGGGTGAAGGATGCACAGGGGCCAATATCCGCTCTCAAATCGAAACGTTATTGCTTTACCGGCCAGTGTTTCCAATCAGCTAAATGAAAAAATAGTTTTTGAGTCGGTCGAAATTGTAAATTCATTATTCCACTTTATCCTGTTTAGAAGAAGCATTAAAATACAAAAAAAATATTTTCCAAAACAGATGATTTTATAGATCTATTGTTTTTGAAACATTTTTTTAGGAAGCAATTCGTAACAGTTGCGGTTTGGATATTTTATCGGAACGATCGGTTTTTTACGACTGATACCCACCGAAATTTCAATTTAAAAGTTACATCAATAAACCTTGGAAGTCATGAATTCTGAAGATATGTTTTCAAATTCGTATGTTTACCGTTCGGTTACATAAAACAACAATTTGTATATTCTTTCATTTTTTATTTTTGAAAAAATTTAATTAAAAACAGAAAATATTCTCTCGATCAAATATTTTGAAAAACATGGAGAACCGAGAGCAAGAGTTATTTACTTTGAAAAAGAGTTACTTACTATTTCTGGTGCACTTCTAAGGAAAGTCTTAGCAGCCCCGGCAAATATTGATCCTCCCTAGTTTCATGAAAACGCGAAGATAAGCATCTCAAATTAAAATATTCTCTATCTAGAATCTTGGCAGTACGACAAGCGATAGTTTAATATGCTTACGTAGATCGTCACAAAGAACATACCAACTGCATGTTCATTTTTTTTGACTCAGCTCTATTTTTCTTATTAATCAAAGTAGAATCCTTGAACCAGTCTCTGGTCTAAAGGTTGATTATGCTAAGTGATAAAAACAGTAGTTTTGAATTTTTCACAAAAGAAGGAAAAACCAAATATATTATTATTATTATTATTTTTAATTGTGGGGCACTCAATTTAATTTGTGAATTCAATTTCTGAAATTATTTTTTAAGAAATCTATTGAAACTTTCCATAAGTGAATTCAAACTTCCCTCCGACCGCATCAGGGTGAAAGGTTCATAAATTAAATAAAGGCACTTTGGCGGGAAATTTAAAAAAAAACCGGGTGATATCGAAAAAGCAGCCTCTTCTTCTTCATCGGGGCGGGGGATAAAATAGTCAACGTCACCATCTGCTGTTGTACCAGCCGAATAACGATTGTCTTGCTGGATCGGTTCCAACTTGACGTTTTTCTCCGTAGGTTGCGGCGGCTCCATTCTTCTTTTCCGACCATTCTTTAACTTCTCCACGGTCGTTTGGGGCGGAAAATAACAGGGGCCCGCTAACAATGCCCCCGCGTGTTTATCAAGATTTAGAGCCGCCGACGAATTTACAGCTCTGCACGGGCGCGAGAATTAAACCACGGGCTTTGTTTCATTGGCTTATAGAAGGTAAAGCACTCGAGGGTCAATTCCGTAGAGCTTATTTTTTTTAGCTTTTCGACCAAAATAAGTTGATTTTGAGTTCATGCAGTAGAACAACTCAAGATCCAGGTAGCCCTACTGGATACTTTTCTTACTCTTCTATGCCAGCATTATTATCTCTTCAGTTTGTAAATTACATGCTCGTAGTTACTAAAAAAAGTAACAAGCTTATGCAACGAATATAACAAGAAGCTACTTAGTAGACTGCAAAATAATGATTTTCCTTGAAGAATTGTTAATCAAAATTCAAAACTTTGAATCGAGGTAAGCTCACGTATTCATTTGGTACTTGATGAATTGTAAATTCCAAAGACGCTTTGCCGCAAGCAGTTGATACCACTATGTAAAATCAATTTATGAAATCGATTTATGAGAAACGTCAACGGGTACCGTAAATTGAAAGGATCGGCGAGTGTTTTCGCATGTTTGCCTACGAATGAAATTTTCATGAGCCACGCGTAGAACAATCAGGCGCTTCATTCGAATGTTTTACATCTTCGATTCGAACAAACTCGATTGTGATATATATCTTTACTTTTTCAATAACTTCAAAATTAAAATCATGTATTTTTATTATAAATAGAGTTTCTCTCAAAAAAAAAAAAGTTTTATTTGTCATTGAAACGTCTACTTTTCTAGGTGCATCGGAGTTTCCACGCAATAATAATAAAGATATTTGAAAAATAATAGTCCGCACGAACGACGTGATAATAAAAGTAAACACAATTTCCGCAGTGAAAAGTCAACACAACTGTATACCGCACTACACGTATATAGACGCAGACCCGGCGAGTTTGCAGAACTAATTATTCGTACGAGGGGGGGGGGGGTGAAATTAAATTTTTTCATTCGTTTTATTTTCATCAAACAATAAGCGCGCGGGGGAACTTTTTTTTTTAATTTTAAGTTTCATTGTTAAAAGTTTCAAGTGACCATTAGCTTTAACTTTGACATCACAATTTTAAATTAGATTTACGTGGCTTTTTTCATCGTTTGAAATTTACAGTTGGAAAATTTTGGCAATGTTAGTGAATTCAAGCTTGTAACAAAAAATTCAATTAACTTTTATTATTGTTGTTTTTAAAAAAAAATGATGAATACTATCGTATATAAAGCTGTCAGGATTGATGAAACAAAATTACTCATAAGCTCTTCACTTGTAATTGACCATTGATTTTGACTTTAGAACAATCTAGTCTTGAGTACAGTAAGACAGACTTGAACTTTTCCAAGGACTAAATCTGTACTCCCATGTCGATGTAAATCCACATAATCAGTGACGAGAAAGTAAAAAACTGGGTATAAAACAGAAAAGAGGAGACCTCGTTGACGACAATGCACTGAGTGGCTCCACTACTGACAAAGTAGGTACGGCACAATGGCTACGTTATTTTCGCTACGTCAGCGGAGAGCCTCAATCTGTCTGTCGTTCTAGCTTCGTTCCCCGTTTTTTTCATTTCTTCTCTCTTTTTTTTTACTAGTTGATAAAGAGGCGCATATCCTGCTGTTTTTACCTGCTTACTCCTTTCTGTAGCTTCGTTAAATTTGTGTTTGTTCTACGGATGGAGCTGAACAAAAAGAGAGTTGTAAAAATTTTCGAAGAGCGTCGAGTTCTCGTTTTTTTTGAATTGAGAGCATCAATGATGTTAATTTGTCACTTTGTTATTCAAGATTTTCATTCAAGAATGAATTTTGAAAAAGTCGTTGTTTGTAAAAAAAAAACTGAACTGACGAGTGCTTCGAGTAATCTTCAGAGATTCCTTCTTTGATTAATAAAGTTTTTCTCAAAGAGATGGTGGATAAATTTTTTTATTTCAAATATTTTAAGAATTTTTTTCAAACTTAAATTGCGTATATTTGTTATTGAATTTAATTTCCAGTAAATTGAGTTTTCATTATTTTTTTTAGGTCAAAGAAACAAGGTAAACAAAAAAGCACAAAGATCGCAGACAGCTTATTAATTTAGATTTAAGTAATCATCAACGTTCAAGCGATGCTTCAAAAAGATTGTATGCATTTCTTTCGTTTCAAGTCAATAATGTTAATGCATTTTTAAAACGAAAAAAATATATAAATATATTGTAATAATTGCAAAATTTATAAATAAATAAAACGCGAGTATTAATTTTTACAAGTAAATTTAAACTTTATTTGCAAAATAAAACTAAAAAAAAAAAAAAAAACTCGCTCAATCAAAATCGCATCTGAATCTCAAACTTGATCGTTGCGGACGTAGACATTCGAATGTCTGCATGACAACCGAGTGACATTCATAACGTTCCAAATTCATAACAATAAAATGCATGGAAATAGCTTTTTCATCCATTAAAGATATCACACTCTATAAATACTGTTTTAACATCAAAGACAACCTACCATTGCTGATAAAAAACGATCAGCAAAGATACGACTATTGATAAAAAACCTCTGCAACAAAATAAAAACAAAGATAGTAAACTCACCGAGCAGGACGTCTTCGGGGACGTCAAGGTCCTCACCGACGACGAAGCGGTTGTCGCCGTAGCCGCCGATCTGGTCGTCGTAATCCATGTGTAGTATCGAGCCGTCAGCCGCGGCGACCGCAGCGGCGAGTTTGATTTCCTCGAGGTAGGCAGCCGCGAGGAGCTCGGTCAGTATGGCCAAGTAGGGCGACGAGGGCGATCCGGTCGAGGGCCTGAGACACCCGGGCAGACCTAGACCGAGTAGAGCGCAAGGCACAGTGACCGCACCCGCACTCGCTAGGCCACCCTTAACCAGTTCCCCGCACAACATAGGGCCACCCGCGCTCTTACAATCACGGGTTTTTTCCAGCTGTCTTCACTTTTCTGATTTTTTTACTGGTTAATAGCTAGTTAAGATTGGTTCAACTATACTGACTGAAGCACTAAATTTGGTTCTATCTGTAACATCAAAGAATTTTTATCATTCAATTATACTTTAAACCAATGATTTATTTGAAATGAAAATTAAGGTGTACTCTCTAAATCTCAAAAAGTGAAATATTCACTTATTTCGTAAGTGAAGTAAGATATCACATTTAAAAAGTGGAAAACCACTTATTTCATGAGTGAATCAAAAGGATCACATTTAAAAAAGTGGAAAACCACTTATTTCATGAGTGAATCAAAAGGATCACTTTTGAAAAAGTGACTATCTGTGAACATAACCTTAAATGAAGTTGGATTACGAAAAAAATATTGTATTTCATCGTTGAAGTTATTATAATTTAATTTTAACCGAAAAACATAAACAATAAGTGATTATTAACGAAATAAAAATTCAAAATTGGTATTTTTTTCTGCATTTTTTACAAGGGTAATTTATAGTTAAAATTTCAATTATGTTACTAGGATATATAAAAATGCTTTTAAAATAAAGTAGTAATAAAATATTACTCAACAAATAGATAAAAATAACATTAAAGTAATTGAAAATTGAAAATTTTATATTTTCTAGATTATAAACAATGAATAATCTGCAGTTAAATGTAAATTATAAAAATAATAATAGAGTTCAAAAACTTTGAAAAAAGATTTTGAACTAAAAAATAAATTAATAAATCGCTAAGTTTTACGAAAAAAATGAAGCTATTTTGTTTATTTTAAAAAGCAGTACATTAACGATTTTTGTGAAAAAAATTATTAAACCTCTTTTTTCGTGATAGAACGTAACAAAATTGGCTTTTTACAAAAAAAAAAAACTACTAAATTTTTCATCCTTTACGTTTTTTAAAAAAAGTTATTTTTTTTACTTTGTTTTTTTTTTTTTCCTGAGCTGTATCAAAATAAAATAAATAAACCACTTGTGAATAATGTTAAAATACTTGGTAGTAATCAAAATTATTAGATGTATTAAATACCTCCACTTTTATATTATTTTGAAACTTATTTATTTATTTATTTAAAAATCGCTTGAATAATAATTAATGATTGAGTTATTTATTTGTTTAGAAAAAATTGGGAACGGAAATGATAATTCAATTAGTTAATTATTACCTAAATTTAAATTTTTATAATCAAGCTTTCTTGGGGAAACAGTTTTTATAGGCGCTTAAACATAGCTAATGACATGAGAAGAAATGGTCGAGAGGGTTAAATGTCATGACCCTCGTCGTACTTCTTATTTTGCAATTTTTTTCCACTTGAAGGATCCAGGTTCAAATCCTAGTCGATCAAATTTTTTTTTTTTTTTTTTAATCTAATTATTAAAAACTTAATTATTTAATTGATAAAATAATAATTTTTCATGTGTAGAAGCATTAATAATTTAATTAATAAGAAATGAACATTTGGTTGCGTAATTCGATTTTTCACTTATTCATGAGTTATGTTTTACTATTTGAAAAAGGGAATAGTCACTTTTTCTACGTGGACGACAATTTACGCATTGAATAAGTGACTATTCACTTCCAATAAGTGAAATTTCACTTATTGAGATTTAGAGAGTATATTTATAAAATGTTTTTAAAAATCGACATAATTATCATTAAATTTTTTTTTTTTCATAAAATTTTTTAAGATTCTAAAGGATTTTGGTTACGATTGAATCATGAAACGGTTCAATTGATTGAGTCTTTTTTTCTACTCGGAACATCTTATCATCCTAGAGTTAAGCTTTTCTCAATTTGTAAAAATCTATTGACACTACGGATTATTCGAATAAGGTAAGTTTACCCAATGACCGAATGAATTTTCTCGGAATTCAAATTAGCTTTACCTAAATCAAGCGCAACTCGGCTGATCAAACAGCCGCAGAGAATTTTTCATCTCGAAAGCCGATAATAACCCGGGTGGCAATTAGTCAAAGCCGCTTTCAGTGCTGCGGGGGGATCGCGGGACACAACGCCATTTTCGTGTTATCCAGCGCCATTTATCATTGGCCAGCGACTATAATTCCCTGCCCCCGGTTAACAGAACTCGAACATCTCTGTCTCTTTCAACCTGCCGTCGTTTTAATATTTGCCGATGCTATGGAGTCTTTCTTTTGTTATTGGGATTGGTATGGCGAAAGAATAAGGAAAAATCCATAAAAAGGTTATATCATTTTTGTTAACTGTATAAAAGTTCATTATGCCTTTTCTGAATTTATCTTAAAAATGATTGTAGAAATTAAGATAAGTTTTATTTGAAGCAATCATACTTTTGTACATTAAGCTTTAATTAATTGTATTCTGTGTGAGTATATCATTTATTTTATTAATGATTGTTGCTTACTTATCTTTAATAAATGCAGTCAAGTTGCAGATTTTTTTCTTTAAAAATAAATCAAATATTCGAGCCTTATCATTTTTCTTGCGGCCTCCGTTCGTCGTGTTTGGTCAAAGCCAGTCACGTTTCAGCTCGCGTCCCTACCAATCGATTTTTCAGTCATTTTTCTTTTCTCAAAAGCATTTATATTTTTTTTTGGTTTACCCTTAAACGCCACAAAAATTCCTTTATGGCTATAAAATACTGCAGCGGTTCATTTCACTTAATTTAACGGTCGAAGTTACTGCGGAAAAGTTTTTTTCCCGCATCGTTCTTTACTTTTAAGCCCTCCTTCGCTCTTATCAAGCAAGCTTATAGCCTCATACACCTCGATGCGCATTTTATTGCGCAGTGTTCATTAAAGGAGAGAATCGCCTTGGTTTGGTACGATTGTGAAAAATTTTCAACATTCGTGTTTGGCAGAGCTCTCGATAAAAATATTGTTCTATCTTGCTCTGATAAAAATACATGCGATTTTATTATTATTGAATTCGTACAGATATAACTTGCGTTTAAATTTTGAACTCTGTTTAAAACACACTTAATTGGCTTGGCTGCTGATACGACGATAATAATTACGGATGATCCATGATGTTGCATCACAAAATCCATAACTGATGAAGTAAACAAGCTCCAAAAGCACAGTTCGATTTGATATACCGTCATGCATCCAGTATTTTTCGTAATAGTGCTCTTTGTTTTAGCTACAGTTTTAAATTTAGTGTACAAGTTATTGAAGAAAAATTATAATTATTGGGATAAACAGAATATACCATGTTTTCCAAACCCTGTAGCAGGTTTTGGCCACCTTTGGCCTGCCATAACATTGAAAGAAAACATATCGTCCTTGGCGCTAAGAATTTACAACAGTACAGATGCAAGTATGATCGGATTTTATGTTGTTCAAAGACCGAGTATATTAATACGTGATCCAGCACTGGTAAAATGTGTTCTTTCTACGAAGTTTAATAATTTTCATAATAACATGATTGCTGTTAGTGAAAAACACGATCCTGTACTGTCCAAAAATCCATTTTTTACTAGAGGTTACGAACAGTGGAAAGCAGCTAGAGTTCGAGCGATCAATCACTTTTCAAGTCAAAAGTTGAAGTCTCTTTTCGTAATAGTTCACGACGTTAGTTGCAAACTCAGTGATTATATAGAGCGAAAGATTGCGGAAAATGAGGATGGACTTTTCGAGTGCGATCTGAAGAAACTGTTTTTAAAGTTCACCGCCGAGATCGTAGCGAACGCAGCTTTTGCTATGGAGGGACAAAGTTTCGAGGACAATCCACATAAATTAGCATTTACAAACCGCGCATCAACCATACTGGAGCCTTCTCTAATGAACGGTATCAAGCAGGCTCTATTATTTTGTTTACCTAACGTTGCAGAATTTTTGGGAACCAGTGTAATGCAGAAAAAAACTGATAAATATTTTCGCGAGAATCTAAAAGCCATTATAAAAGAAAGACGACAGTCTAATTCAGTGAAAAACGACTACCTACAATTCTGTCTTGATGGTAATGCAGAAGGAGACATAGACAGCATAATCGCAGACCTAATCATATTTTATCTTGACACTTACGAGACTTCAAGTTCTGCAGCTGCATCCATGTTCTACTTTCTCTCAACCTACAAGAAAGTTCAAGAAAAACTTCGTAACCAGGTGAATGATGTGTTAAAAGAGACTAATGGAACCGTAACCTACGAGTCTCTCAAAAGCATGAATTATCTAGATCAAGTTTTAAACGAGTCGTTGAGAATTCTGCCACCTTTAGGTGCTCTTATGAAGGTCTGTACTGAAGATATCAGCCTTGAAAGTTCCAAAGATGGTTTAAAATGCGATCTCAAAGCTGGAGATCCCGTCTTTATTTCGACGATGGGGTTGCATATGGATGAAAAGTATTACCCAGAGCCAGAAATCTTTGACCCGGAAAGATTTTGTCCAGCAAATATGGTGGATAAAAATAAATATCTGCCTTTTGGCGAAGGACCAAGAATGTGCCTAGGTGTAGGGTTTGCGACTATCTTAGTGAAATTACCCACGGCAATGTTAATGAAAAAGTTCTCTATTGAATACTCATCAAAGACTATAGAACCTTTTGAATATGAGCCTACGTCGATTTTGACGTTGGTCAAAGGTGGGCTGTGGGCAAAGTTTAAAAAGTGGAATTGAGAAGACTTGAGTTGAGTTTTAACGTTGTAATTAAATTTATATTAAATATTTTATATTTATTTATTTTTTATTTTTATTGTAGCTGAGTGTAGTTTTGAAGTTTGGACTTAATAAAAAAATTTCTTGAATAAAAATTTACTTAACATAGGTTTCCTATTATTCTACCAGTTTATTTTTTATCGTTGACTATACTTACATAAGTTTTTTAATTATCGAAACAAGCAAAGTGACAACAGTAACATCATTCACTAAATTTGAAATTTCTTTTACGTAATTTTTAATGATCTTCAATTTTGAAGTTATCAGACAGCAATTTTTTCAATGTACTATCTTATCTTTGTTACTGTAAAAAATGTTTATGAAATTAAACTTCAAACGAATATAGTACCAATTTTTAGAGAATTTTATTTATTTTTTTTTTTTAACCTTGAAAAATCAAGAAATAAATAATATGAAATTTATGAATTATAATTTTTATGAGCAGAATTGTAAATAAAGCTAAATTAATTCATACTTTTGATTATCAACAAATTATCTTTTTTTTTTTTTTTGAGATGATAAAATTTTTTTTTATTCCGAAACAAACCAGTAGATTCGGCTCTTGAAACAAACAACACGAGATAATTTTAAAAAATCTAACGAACATAACTAATTTTGGAATGAATCGTATAAACTTAAAATAATAATAACAGTAATAATAATAATGAATAAATAAAAAACAGAAAAAAAATTATTTTCTATTTAATTAATAAAATGATGAAAAGAATTTTTTTCTAAATCAACGGTTTTGAAATTATACACTAATATTTGTTTCTAAATTCCAAGCTTGACGCAAGCTGCAACTACAATCCTGACTAGAAGCTAAAGTCGATCGCTAGCGCTGCTTCAGGTGCGGCTATGAAAAGAAGTTTCAGTGGCGCCTATTACGTGACCCAGAGCAGTCGCAATATCGTATACTCTTAAAATTTATAGAATCTAAAACATTAATAAAACAGGTACTAGTAGTATATACATTTTTTTATAAACATATAATTTTTCGAACGCTTTTAAAATCCAACAATTTTTTTCAATTAAAAAATAAATTTATAGATAAATATCAAAAATAAAATATAATGAAAAATTTTAAAATTCCATGTAAAAAAAATTTTCTAAATAAATCAAAAGTTGTGTGAGTTCTTAAAAATTCATTATAAAATTTTTTTAATACCTTTACGACTGATGGAAAAACTTGAATCGCGTGTGGATTGAGGAACAAAACAAATTTCATGACATACTAGATCGTGAATTTTTCAATACGTTGGATAATTTTCTGAAGGAGTTTCACTAAATCATTGCGAGTCACGCTATAATAGTTTTAACTTTAGTTATCATTATTTTTTTTTTATTTTCAAAACAAGAAGCATCGGGGAGTTTGACGTTACTTCGGTAAATCTTCCATACGTGTGATTGAGTAAAATTTAAATTAAAACATTATCAAATCTCGATAAACGAAGTCGATGGAATTTTATTATCATTAAATGTTTATATTTATGCATACAAAAGACGAGTCGAGCTCTTATGTCAATTCACTCAGTTAGAATCACGTGCAGCAGCACGATGATTATGATTACGTACAATCATTGATTTTGCATGGAAAAATTCTTCATTCAAAGGTAAACAAGTTTGAAAAATACAATTCACTTCGATATACCGTCATGGATACGTCCGGTCTTACAATTTTGCTTCTGGCTTTGACCTTGATTTTGTGCCTAGTGTACTTGTTTCTCAGAAAAAATTACAAACATTGGGATAAACTGAACATACCATGTTTTCCGGACGATCCTGTAACTGGGTTTGGTCACTTTTGGCCCATAATATCTTTGAAAGAAAGCCTAGCCACAGGAGTGCAAAAAATTTATAATTCTACAAGTGCTAGCATGGTTGGTTTTTATCTCGTCCAAAAGCCTTGTATACTTGTGCGCGATCCGGAGCTGATCAAAAGTGTTTTGGTGACGAATTTCAAAAGTTTTCACGATAATTTTGTGACCGTCAGTAAAAAGCAGGACCCAGCTAGATCAATGAGTCCATTTCTGACCAAAGGTTACGATCAATGGAAATCGGCTAGAACTCGGGAAGTCAATCACTTGTCTGGTCAAAAACTGAGGCATCTATTCCTGATAGTTCAAGAGATCGGTTTCAAATTCAGTGCTTACATAGAGCGTAAAATAGCTGAGAGCAAGGACGGAGTTTTCGAGTGTGAGCTGAGAAGTCTCTTTGTAAAGTTTACCTGCGAGATTGTGGCCAACACTGCTTTATCCATGGAAGGACAAAGTTTCGTGGACAACCCGCATAAATTCGCATTTGCAAGCCGGGCGTCAACTATATTTGAGCCAACTTTCACCAACGGAATCAAGCAATCATTACTGTTATATATGCCTAGTATTGCTAGGTTATTGGGCATTCAACAAATAAGTCAAGACACGGTTTCATATTTTCGAGAAAATCTGAAAGCTGCTATAAAAGAAAGAAAACAGACGAATAGTAAACATAACGATTATTTGCAGTTTTGTATGGATGGTAATTCAGAAGACGACATTGATAATATCGTTGGGGAAATAGTAATAATATTTATAATATTAGAATACATTTATACTGTATCTATTATTTATATACTATTTATTATAACAGATTATATACTGGGTGGACGTTTACGAAACTTCAAGTGCTTCAGCTGCATCATTGTTCTACTTTCTTGCAAACAACCCAAAGGTACAGGAAAAACTTCGCGATCAGGTAAATGATATATTAAAAGAAACTGGTGGTACAATAACCTACGAATCTCTCAAGAGTATGAATTACTTCGATCAAGTTTTGAAAGAATCTTTGAGATTGATACCCGTTTTGAGTACGTTTTTAAAAGTGTGCACGGAAGATATAACACTTGAGGGCTCTGACGGTATCAAGTGTCATTTCAGGCCTGGGGACACAGTTTTAATTTCAGCTACAGGTCTAATTTAATTAATATTTTTGATTTATTCAATTTATTATTATTATTAATTTTTTACTTTCAATATCCAGGTCTGAACATGGATTCTCAATATTATTCAGAACCAGAAGTTTTCGATCCAGAAAGGTTTAGCCCAGAAAATGTAGCTAATCGTAGTAAAAATTTGTACTTGGGCTTCGGAGATGGACCAAGGGTTTGTTTGGGTATGTGAATGTTTATGATGTGAGATTTGCAATTAATTGCTACAGTTATATAATTAATTAATTTCAGGTATGCGATTCGCAATTATAATGTTGAAGGTGACTGCTTCACTACTCAATAAATTTTCTGTTGAATACTCATCGAAAACTGCTGTACCTTTTGAGTTTGAGCCTGCATCTTACATAACTATGATCAAAGGTGGACTGTGGGCAAAGTTTAGAAAGTTGAATTGAATCCAAGTCACGTTTAAAAAATTCACGTAAAAATGAATTTTTTGATTCTTTATTTTTTTTATCTATCTTTTTTTATTTTATGAAATATTTAATTTTATTGTAAATAATAAATAGTTGTTGAGTTATTTTTGTGGTGTGCTTGTATTGTGTGATTAAATTTATGAAGTTGTGATATAATTTATTTATAATTTTTTTTCTGTTTTTTATAAATAATTATAATTGTTGAAAAATCATCATTTACTAATGAATCTATGCTCTAGAAGAAATAAAACGGCCTTTTTTTTCTTCTCATATGATTATTAAACGAGTTAACATTCTGAACCATTAGAACCGCAGTGTTGTTATGAAAAATTACGTAATGTTTTATAGTATTTTATCACAGATGCAAATCGTAATTCAATGATTCATTTTGCTAGAAAAACTAAATAATGCAACGTGTAAGTAATCAAATTGGTCCTGCTTTTTTTGACATCTCAACATGATTATTCTACCGTAAAAATCTTCTATCCATGCACTTACTTCTTTTTTTTTGTTTTTTATAGTTTGACATGCAGTTGTTACATCCTTTTCTTTAATCCTTTACTACTTATAAATTTATTAAACAATAGTATCGTTGTAAAAAAGCAAAAACTTGCAAATACTTCAGTATTTTAGAAGCACATGTTAAATAAGAAAAATTTTGTATCCATGCGATCGTAAAAATAATTCATTGAACATTGTTATAATCATTAAATAGAAGTGTTGATATAGATAATAATAGCCAATCTGAAACTTTATAGCACGCAGAAAAAACGTGAATATTTATCAAATGCATTGCCTCCATGATAAAGATATAGATAATCAATGATACTGCGTCTGGAAATGAATTTCTTGGATGCAAAGACGTTTTAGTCACTCAGTTTCATTTGATACAGCCATGAATGCTTTTAATTTTTCAATAGCGTTCGTCACTTTTATTTTACTCTTCTGCATAGTGTATAAGTTTTTTAAAAAAAATTACAACTATTGGAAAAAACAAAACATACCGTGCTTGCCAGATCCCATCGTTGGATTCGGTCACGTTTGGCCCGTATTATCTTTAAAAGAAAACATAGTCTCATTCATGCATTATATTTACAACAGTACAAACGCCAGTATGATTGGTTTTTATGCTATTCAGAAACCAAGTTTACTCATACGTGACCCAGAACTGATCAAAAGTGTTTTAATAACAAATTTTAGGAGTTTTCATGATAACCTGTTAACGGTCAGCGAAAAACACGATCCAGCACGATCAAAAAATCCTTTTATAACCCAAGGTTACGATCAATGGAAAGCGGCTAGAGCTCGTGCAATTAATCACTTTTCCAGTCAGAAGTTGAGGCATCTTTTTTTAATACTACATGATGTTAGTTCTAAATTCACTGCTTACATAGAGCGTAAAATTACAGAAAGCAAGGACGGATATTTTGAATGTGATCTTGGAAAGCTGTTTTTAAAATTCACAGGCGAGATTGTAGCTAACGCCGCTTTATCCATAGAGGGACACAGTTTTGAGGATAACCCACAAAAATTTGCATTTACAAACCTTGCTTCATTATTTAAGCCTTCTGTGGCTAACGGAATTAATCAGGGGCTGTTTTTCTTTTTACCTGCCGTTGCAAGATTTTTTGGGCTTCGCCAGGTAAATAAAAAAACTGATCGATATTTTCGAGAAAATTTGAAAGCCGCTATGAAGCAAAGAAGACAGTCCAATACCAAACAAAACGATTATCTCCAATTTTGTCTCGATGATAATGGAGAAGATAACCTGGATATTATAGTTGCAGATGTATTTTATTTATTTTTATGTATATAATTATTTATTTGTATTTATATATATTATTTAATTGTATTTTAGTTATTTTTATTTTTCGTCGATGTTCATGAAACTTCAGGATCTGTAGCTTCTTCTATGTTCTACTTTTTGGCAATCAACAAGAAAGTACAGGATGAACTTCGTAATGATTTGAATAAAATTTTAAATGAAACTGGTGGGACTGTAAGCTATGAATCTCTTAAAAGTATGGATTATCTCGATCAAATTTTGAAGGAGTCTCTGAGGTTGATGCCTCCATTAAGTTCGCTCATGAAGGTTTGTACAAAAGATATAACTTTAGAAAGTTGTACCGATGGATTAAAATGTCAACTCAAACCTGGGGATCTTGTTTTTATTTCAACAATGGGGCTGCACATGGATTCTGAGCATTACCCTCAACCAACAGTTTTTGATCCGGAAAGATTTAGTCCAGAAAATATTGCTAGTCGTAGAAAATATTTGTATTTGCCCTTTAATGAAGGACCTAGACAATGTTTGGGTATGAGGTTAGTACAGTAGCATTATTGCAATTTATTCACTCTCATTTTTTCCGAGTAACATATTTTTTTCAATATAAAAAATTAATACATTACTCTATTTGTTTACTATAGAATTGTATTTGAAGTCTAAAAAAAATTTCTAAATTTAGTTTAACGTTTAATGTACTTTTCTGTTTGAAAAAAAAATCACTTAAAGCCTTTTTTCTTCAAACAAACCATCAGAAAAATACTCTGAAGAAGTTGTCCAATGATCCCGGAAATTTACCTTAGTATTAAATTTAAACAATTTTGTAAATTCGAAAAATCAAAAACGAAAAAAGTTGTTTTTTTGTGTTATTCTTAAAAATTGTGCGGTTACATTTGATGAAAACCATTTTTCGCTTTTAGGATGGCTACGATGATGTTAAAACTATCTGCAGCTATGTTGGTTACTAATTTTTCTATAGAAAATTCATCAAAAACAACGGAACCTTTTCAATTTGATTCAAGGACTTTTTTGACCCAAGTAAAAGGTGGGCTTTGGGCTAAGTTTAAAAAATCAAGTTGAGTTGAAATAAATAAATGAGAAAGATGTGTAAGAGAATAATTTTTTTACGTATTCATTTAAAAAAAAAACTTTATCAGTATTATCATAATAATTTTAATCCTCATTATAAATGAAAAAGCTGCTCTTAAATTTTTTTTTATTATAGAGTATAAGTAAAATACATTATAAATAAATAACTAGATTAAAAAATATATTATATTTTATTTTTTATTTTATAAGTACTATTATTATTTATAAATTTTTTTTTGTCATTACCAATTTGAATACATGAGTTTTGGTATATCAAACTTGCATCGATCTTATATGTCAATTCGCTCAGTTTGAGTCACGTGCACTAGCACGATGGATATAACGAGTTATCATCAACTTTGCATACAAGAAAATCCATTATTCAATAGCAATCGCAAAAGTTTCAGAAACAGTTTCGTTTGATTCACCGTGATGGATGCGTCTGTTTTTCCAATAATACTATTAGTTTTTGTAATAATTTTAAGCTTAGTTTATTTTTCACTTAGATCCAATTACAATCATTGGAAAAAACTAAACGTGTTATGTTTTCACGATCCTGTTCAGAGTGTATTTGGACACTTTTGGCCAGTATTATCTCTGAAAGAAAGCATACCTTCCTACCTGCAAAAGATTCATAACAGCACAAATGCCAGTATGATCGGTTTTTACGTTCTCCAGAAACCAAGCATACTCATACGTGATCCAGAACTTGTCAAAAGTGTTCTTACAACAAACTTCAAAAGCTTTCATGACAACCTGGTGAAAGTCAACGAAAAACATGACCCTTCCCGTGCAAAAAATCCTTTTTTGACCAAAGGTTACGATCAATGGAAAGCAGCTAGAGCTAGAGTGCTTAATCACTTTTCAAGTCAAAAGTTAAGGTTCCTTTTTGATATAGTTCACCATGTTAGTTCCAGATTTAGTTCTTACATCGATCGGAAGATTGCAGAAAAAGAGGATGGTATCTTCGAATATGAGCTGAGAAAGCTCTTTTTGAAATTTACTGGTGAAATCGTAGCAAATGCTGCTCTCGGTATGGAGGGACAAATGTTTGATGACGATCCACATGAACTATCATTTGCAAAAAACGCAGCAACTATACACGAGCCAACAGTTTTCAATGGGATCAAGCAGATGCTGTTGTTGTTTCTGCCAAATATTGCAAAAATTTTCAGTATTCGTCAGATACAAAAAGAAACCGACAAATACTTTCGAGAAAATTTGAAAGCTACCATAAAAAAAAGAAGAAAGTCTAACATTGTGCAAAAGGATTTTTTGCAATTTTGTATGGATGGCAATGCGGAGGATGACCTAGACAGCATTGTTGCTGATACCATTATTTTCTACATAGATGTCATTGAAACTACAAGTTCTGCAGCTTCATCCGTATTTTACTTCCTCGCCAACAACTCAAAGGTACAAGAAAAACTTCGAGACCATATAAAAAATGTATTGAAAGAGACCAATGGCAATATAACCTACGAATCTCTAAAAACCATGAATTATCTTGATCAAGTTTTAAAAGAGTCTCTGAGACTGATACCTCCTCTGAGTTCACTAAATAAAGTTTGCACTAATGAAATAAGTCTCAAGGGTCCAGATGGTCTCGTAAGTCATCTCAAACCCGGTGATCTTCTGTTTATATCAACAACGGGTTTGCACATGGACCCTGAGCATTATCCCGAACCAACAGTCTTTGATCCAGATAGATTTAGTCCAGAAAATACTGCTAATCGCAAAGATTTATTTCTCTCATTTAACATTGGTCCTCGAATGTGTCCAGGAGTGAGACTGGCATTTATATTGTTGAAACTCTTAACAACTACCTTAATTAGCAAGTATTTAGTAGAAAAATCGTCAAAAACAACAGAGTCGAATGACTCCAATTCTATAACAGCTCTCGAATTTGAGCCAAAATCTCTTATAACACAGGTCAAAGGTGGACTGTGGGTGAAGTTCAAAAAGTTAAATGAAAATCAACTTTTGTGTTGAGTGATATACTTATTTTTTTAAGTTTTTGTATAGTAAAAATCTTATTTATTTATTTATTTTTAAACTATTTTTTTATTTTAATGTTTATTATATTATGATAATTTTTATTTTAACACTTGTAAAATATAAATAATTTAATATTTTATCAATGTTTCATCTATGTTTTGTAATGAATGTTTCACGATGCAAAACTTTCAAGAAAATTCGAATTTTTGTACAAATCAATCACATCAGAAATAATCATTCAGTTTATTTTTGGCATTTTGTAGTATAGTAGCGCAAAGAGTTAATTTAAGATTGTTTGTAACGATGTTTTCTCTGATTTTTTCGTGTCCACGTAACAAAAACATAATTCTCATACAGCAAAATAATTTTTTTTTTTTTTTTTCGCCAGCCATAAACTTTTATAAATCCAAGGTAACGGCAGCAGCTACGGCAAGACGTGATTTAGACCCGTTGACGTCTTAAAGCCGACCGGGTGGCTCGTAAAGCCAACAAACTCGACGTAATTGTATCCCGGGTGGTGTTCTTTACCCCTCCAAATGAGATTTTACCTCTGCGGTTCCGCTGCACGCGTGCTGGCCTCCGGAACTTTTTGTAATTTACCGTCAAGAAGAAGAAGAAGAAGAAAAGACGAAGAAAAGCCGACAATGTCGGGGACCTTTTTGGATTTTCGACCTCGGTGACCTTTATTGTTTTTTGGGAGTGAAAGCTCGATTGTATTACAGTCGAGCTGAGATTCCGACTTTTTTTTTTTTAAATCAAAAAATTTTTTTTCAATCAGTAACAAAATTTGTACTTTTTTGTTTGTTTGTTCTTTCTCTTGTTGTCTCTTAATGTAAGAAATAAACTGAAATAAACTTTGCACAAAATCATTCTTTAGATAAAAATGATTTTTACTTTCGTTTGATAGCAATTGGTTTTTTGAAAGTATGAATTATATGATTAAAAAAACTCTGCTTAAAACAAACTGTTTTGAAACTTTGATTTAATTTCCTTACAAAAACAACAATGAACTTTTTATGAAAAAAGTTTAACTTTTGATAGAGAAAACTTTCCATCAACTTTATGTGCATTTAATTAAAAAGATCAACTTTTATGAAGAGTAACGCTGCGAGACACAGAAAAGCTGGAGCCCTGGGTAAGTCCAAACGCACTCATTTAGATTGCAGTTAATCTGAAAAACAAATTAGCTGCAATTTTCCGTGCTCAAAACTTGATATAAACAAACAAAACTCAGCTGTTTCTTTGGGTCCCATTTTCAGTAACGACAGTTTTTTTTAAGCATCTCGAGATTATTGTTAAACAAATTTATTCTGCACTCGCATCCAATAAAAAAATTATCGTTTCCTTTTTTCAAGAACAGTATAAAGTTTTTTCTCTTCACTAATCACTGGCAGTCAATCATTTAAGAGTCATTTCCATTCGATACTGCAGCCATCCGGTATTCATTCCGCCAGCTGTTGCAGCTTCGATCGGCTCGTTAACTTGCAATAAAGCCTCCATCTATTAGACTTTAACGTTCGTACTTTTTTTTTTTCCTCTTTCTCTCTCATCCGAGAGCCCGTTACGGATAAATGAAAGTCACAGTTGCCATGCTGCGACAGCATTAAAGAAGTATGCCCCCCCCCTCCCCCTGATCATTACGTGAGCGAATTTTCAACGGCCCTTCTTGACGTGAGTTACATTTTCATGAGTCGCGGGGTGCCCTTTCGAAAGGGTCAGAACTTTTTTGCCGAGCCTCAAATTTCAAGAGTTTGCCTTTTGACCTCGTTACTATAAGTTTCATCATGCATACGCTGTTTTGGTAAATTATGCAGCGTAATGTATACATACACACTTTATACAATTGAAAATCTCAAAGTTTGACTCCCATTCAGATATATAGATAAGTAATTAGAACTTTCAGTAAGTATTGGTTTTCTTGCGACGTAATTATGTAAATTACATTAAGTATGAGTTTTTTAATTTTTTTTTTTACGATATAATTTGTAAATATTATCATAGTAATGACGATTCACCAGTGAATTACAGCTCAAAAAAGGTTTACTCTTTAAAAATATTAGAAAATAGACACTTTATAGGCTCAGTGACCAAAATATCATTCAAGTACACAAGTATTTTATATATACAAACATACGTAACGTAAATGCTTAGATTTTTCTTCCTGGTACAAAGGAGTTCAAAGTATAACGAAACTTTTCTCAAGTTTATAAACAAACCGCATGGTTCGTAATCTCGAGTCAACGGCCAAGGGATCCCCGGTGGGGTAAATCCCCGTACCCGTGTCTGGAGCACGCGCCGCAGCGCTGTCTTTAAACGCGATTTTACTCGGTGCAGCCAGGGTTGATTGATCGCCACAGCGGTTCGCAACCGAGCAGACTCGATAAGAGGATTTTTTTTTTCCTGAAGGAAGTTTGAGGGAGCTTTTGTCCAAGTGGTCAAGAAAAATTCTTTTCGGATTTTCATGATTGATTGATTTATTTTTTTTTTTATGTCGAGTTGAAATAAAATTGTTGCAAAATTAACTTAAAATAATAATAATAAAAATAAATTTATTTGATGCTTTATCATAATTTAAGCTGAATCTTTGGAGATATTTATAGCTTGAGTTAAAAAGGTGATCAATCCAATATAAAGTACAGTAAAACCTCGCGAGATGTCCAAAATCTAAGGAGCCAACAGGGACAATTCGCGAGGTCCTACTGTAAAAAAGAAGGCCTGAATGTAAATCAGATAACTTAATTGTTCAAGCTTAAACATTTATTTATTATTTAAATTATCAAGACCAGAGTTTTACCAAGTACCAGTGGTTTATTTATGTGTCCATCACCAAGACATTCTCTATTGTACGATCAATTGTCCTTCAATCACTGATAGATTGTAAATAACGCACTAAATTTATGATATACTTCTTATACTTGATTTTTCGAAAAACCACGAATTTTGAATGAATTTAACTCACTTTTCAGGATTTTTGAAAATCTCAGAGTACCGACGAAACACGACGAATGAAATTACGAGCGACGACGCCGGAGTGACGGGTCAGCTGGCTTTGCACGCGCAAGCGTTGACTTCGAGGGAGCGAAAATTGCACGCGACGACACAGGATTGGCGCGCTCAACATGGAAATGCAGTTACTTGCGCGGGGGAGAGGATTTTGAAGGGATGAATTTTTCACGCAACGTTCGTAAAGGTGCTTTTAAAACTTCCATTTTTTTGATTATTTTTTTTAAAAGGATCTTTAAATTTAAGGTAAAGATGCCAATTATAATCACAAAAATCGCTACTTTTCAGCATTTTGAATTTTATTGAAAAAACAAAGCATGTTAGATAAATAAATATAAATTTTTTTATATGAAAATTGTATTTATTTATTGAATAATTAATGTTTAAAGACAAGACCTTTTGACCCCAGTTTATTAGACAACTTCAGCTTTGGCCCCAGTTTATGAAACACTTTTACACGTAAAATTCCGTCTGTGACTTAGATACCCCAGTTGATGGAACGGTTTATCTAATTTTCATGTTGGATTTTTAATTTGTTCGTGTTTGGGAGTGATGAAACCCTCGAATTTTGACGATTACGTTCCATCAACTGGGGCACTTAAGTCACAGACGGGATTTCACGTGTAAGAGTGTTCCATAAACTGGGGCCAAAGCTGAAGTTGACTAATAAACTGGGGCCTTGACATTAAACGGAGGCATAAAAGGTCTTGACTTTAAACATTAATTATTCAATAAATAAATACAATTATCATATAAAAAAAATTTATTTAAGTTCCTAAGAACCTAAAATTTAAGTATGTAAAAAAAGATTTAGTCTAATATGCTTTGTTTTTTCAATAAAATTCAAAATACTGAAAAGTAGCGAATTTGTAATCATAATTGGCATCTTTACCTTATATTGATTTTTCAAAGATTTTTCAGAGATATTTTAAAAAAGATAAAAATTGATTTCAGAAATAGTATTTTTTCATCTTGAAATATTTTGAAACTGGACATTTTTAATGAGATCTTATTTTAATATTTTAATGATCTTAATTTTTTTTACGTGGGAAAGCACAAAATCAAGAAATTTTTAAACATAAAAGTTATAATTCAGTGGCGTTTTTACCAGTAGCCAGAAAAAGCTATCGGGTTAAAATTTACGAGTTCGCGTGGTAAAAATTTTTACTTTAGATTATCCTTTGGAAAATATCCAAATTTCTACTCATAAAAGCGACAAGTTTTTCTGCAATAAAATACTTCAAATTAAGTAATACAACCCTAAGCAATCATCAAAGGTTCAACACCAGGGTAAAAAAAGTGAGCATACGCTTACACTTAATCCTCACTGGTATATTAATCTCGAATGAAACGTACCGTGAAAGCGCACTCGGACGAACGCGTTTATGCATAAGTCGTTTAAAGCGTCCCTGTGGATTATGAATTATCTCTCCCTTCGCCCTCGGCGCCCTTAAACTGCACTTTATTCACCCTCAAGCACTGCGAGACATTTAATTGCACGCGCCAAAACGAATTGATTGGATGTATCAAACTCGATCGTGACACGATCAACCTTCTCGAGATTTACTTTTTACTGTTTGTACACTAAGGGCTTTCGCGCGGTAAAGCGTGAAGAAACAATTTTCACTCGTCAAGTTTGATAAGCTCCAGTGACAAAAACTGTTCGTTGGAGTTTGTAAAAATAAAATTTTTTTTTTTTTTTTCATCATTACATCTTTCACATGTGTATATTCTAATGAGAATCTTGAAAAGAGCGAGGTCGTTTTTATGAAATTTCATACACGACAGGGATGATAAAAGAATCTTTCATCAAAATTTTTACATTTATTTTTGATAAAAATATACATACACACGTATTCCAAGAAAAAAAGTTGAATAAAAAACTGGCGTCCCGTGTAAATGAAAAATTTCAATCTTTTGGTCGTGTATAACGACTTTTTATAGAAAAAAAAAAAAAATTTTATTCATCCCGCGCCTTTCAAGCCACAATATTCCCACGCTGAAAACAAGTCTGACGGATGCTGCTGATGAAAAAAAAAACGAGGGCAAGAAAAAGAAAAAAAAAAGAAGCCTCGCCAAAAAAAGAAGACTTAATCGCTCAAAGGTCTTTGAATGAAAGTGGGTGGAAGAAAGAGTGTACTCAAACGCGGAAGTTGAGTTCTCCAGTGGCTAAAGGGTAATTTTTCAACTGGATTTGTTAGTTCAAGGTTGGTATCAGTGAAAAAGGCTCCTCTCGGAGATAAGAAAGTTCGACAAAACGGATTCGAGAATATTCAGCTCTCGATTCTTCGTACTTTGACTAAAATAATTTTTCTAATCGATGCCAGCTTGCGGTTTTCCCTCGAGAGCCAGCTCGCACTTGAAATAACAAACGCGATGCTCGAAACTCGAAGTATCATATGCAGAAACGCCGCGTTATTCCCGCTCGAGAGCGCGACCTGCTTTTTTTTTTAACGTTTCTCTCGCTGCAGTCGTAAATCTGCCAGATGCAGGCTCTCTCCGGTTATATTCAATTAGGTGTAATTATGCTCATTTGCATATTGTTTGGGGAGGGCGGGGTTTTATGAGAATTTATTAATTACTTGTTGAGGCAATGAACTTCTCGGTTAACCACTTTATTAAATACATAAAACATTGTCCATATCCTAGAAAAGGTTTTTTTTTTAACGCTGAAGTAACATCAAGGTTTGAACACCCACAATTTGATGAAATCATGATAGACCTGAATTTTTTAATAAATTATATTAACTAGAGAAATTTAAATATTTGCTAGGGTTTTTAATACTATTATATTCTGCCTTGGTCATTTGGAGCTTAATCAGTAAAAAAAACATTTATAATTTTGTTCACTCGAGTACACTAGCGACCAAAATTATTTAAGTGACTTCAACCGTTAAATCAAATAAAAAAAATTTTTTTTAATTGTTTATACGTTGTCATTGGCTAAAAAAGTTAAATAAAACTATTTTAAATAAGTTTGAAACTTTAATATAACTCATTTTCGAGACGCAAAGTATCAGCGAGTTACAGGACTTTTGTTTAACTTATCTTATAATTTAATAGTTTTATGAACTTCGCACAGTGAATGTTAAAAATTATGTCATCTTCTTCTTCTTGCACACATAATCTTTTGAGTTCAAATGGGTCTGGCATATTGCGCGCGTAATTACACTTAACGAGGTTGCTTCTTTCCCCGCAGCTCTTCCACCGGGTAACTAATCCACAGACGTTAGGCACCCCCGGCGATAATTACTGGGCCGTTAAAGTTTGCAGCTGCAACTCCTTCACGAAGAGCGTTTGCGCGTCGTTGACCGACCCGAGCACAAGTTGAGCGTGGAAAGTTTGGATGGATTCAAGATCCAAAAGATGTTTGAGCTTTTTTTTTCTTTCTACTGCTCGAAACTCTGGTGAATAAATTCTGGATTTTAATTCGAGATATCAAAACTCTGAACTCTTTAGATTTATTTATGCGTCGCAAAATTTTCATAACTTATATTGATATTTTTTTGTTTGCTTTAGTTTAGAAACTTTTAAAAATTTATTTACTCTGATACTTTAAAATGAAACTTTTAGATTTATCATGATAAACGGTAAATTAATTGTTTACAAATCATAGTTATGACCCGATTAAAATGTAAAAAGATCTATTTATACGTAAGATCCCATTCAAATTCACCGAATTTAGCCTTTTTATTTTCTTTAAAATTCCATGTAACCCTCAAAAAAATCTTAAAGTTTTTGAGTAGGAGTTTGCGTACTCAATTTGATTTTCGCGTGCACTACTATACGTGCCTCTACGAAGGAACAGTTTTTTAACTTATTTACCGTTACGTGAATTAAAAAGGAAATTTTGTTTCTTGAGAACAACACACCATGGGGTATTGTACAGTCTGACTGCACGCCAAGCTGTACTACTACCACGCAACACCGTATGCATTATACATTTTCCAGAAGGCCGGCCACCTGCACCGCAAGCAGCAGCAGCAGCAGCAATTTTGGGTATTATTACGGCGAGCGCGTGTTAACTGCTGTTTTTTCCGAGATTTGATTTACAAATTCGACGTAAGTTTACATTAAACGTCAAAATGTTCCGTGTAAAATTCAAATCTATTTTTTGTTTTTTCAAATTTTTTCTATGTAGATAACTTAAAATTATTCATTCAACATTAATTAAATAATGAATAAACTATCCAGTAGTAGTTTACTTTAGATACAAAAATATTTATAGGAAAAAGGTATTAAAAATAGTCTCTTCCAGTTTCAACACAAAATTCACTCATAAGGTTAAAGTAAGAATCCATCAAAATTTTTTATCTTCTTGTTTCCATTCTCTCAAATTAAAAATAATAGAAGTGCCGAGTAACGAGTTTTTGAATTGAGATAAAATGTCGTAATGTGAAAAAAGATTTCATAAATAACAAAAAATAAACTGTACTGCTCGTCAGCATAAGTTTATAAATCATTAAAAAATAATTTCCCGCTCGTTTGTTTGAAAGTCTTGAACGTACAAATAATAGAATCCTTCGATTTACCTATAATCATCTTATCGATAATTCAAGGCATTATCAGCTTAAACGAAATTATTTTCGTTCTACCAAAAACGAAGAAAGCACCGGTTAAAGGCATTATTAATGCCTTTCGCTCCGCTAACGAAGTTACCTGCACTGTTGATGGCTAAAACCCTCCGGAGAAAATTCGATTTAACCCACGTAAAGGGTAACCGAAAAATAAGCCCTTTCGGAGGCCTTTTCTGCAAGAAAATTGGAGATGAGAGTGACGTCCCTTGAAATTCGGCTCATGCGATTAAGGCTTTAATCAATGTTTTAAATTGAGCATTTTCCGCAAATTTTTATCCTATTTTAGTTAGACCGTTTTATCGTAGAGTGTTCGATTACTCTTGTCTATTCATTTTTTAAATTGCTATTAACAATTAAAAAAAAAAAAAAAAAAAAAAAAAAAACTAGTAAGTAGCATTATTTAGCAATAACTATAGGAATTTTTATTCTTACAAATATTTTAGCTCGATTATATTTTATGATTTTTAATTAAATATACTCTTACTGTAATAAAAATTTTATTAAATTCATGTAATTGAAAATTAACTACTATGAAATTAATTTCATCTTGGTGTTTTTATTCGAATCTTACAAATTCTTCAACAACAAAAATGAAGTACTCAGAAATAAAATATTTTAGATCTGAAAATAACTTGTCAAATGCTCTATCTTGAAATGTCGAACTTGCGCCTGATAACTGATAATCGACAGCTGGAGCATAAATTGAGTTTCCTTTTCGCGCATAATTTTACGGATCGTTTTCAGAGTAAAACTTTCAGCTGAGCCCGGGTATTTCACGTCATCGGGAATGCAGAGGATCCGCATTTTGCGGTAAAGTTCGGGCGGTCGTGATTTTTTGGGAATCCAGGTGGACCAGAAACTTTGCGAGCGTTTTGACGAGTTTAACTTAGAGAAGGAGGTGGATGGTTTTTTTTAGACACTCGTGCTGCAAGGTTTTTTATTCTGCTTGCATTATTTTTAAAAAGTTTATCCTAAACTGTATTACCTAATAATGAAGTATCCTACATGAACTTTAAATTAAAATCTTTCAGAAATTAAAATTATTAAATATGATTTTCGATAGATTTTTTATATCCCAAATTTTAGAACTTAATCAGATCTGTATACAGTGTTGTAATTGCATGACAACTTTTTTTTACCAACTCGAATTGAAACAATTTTTTTAATTAAATTAAGTGTAAAAAAATTAAACTTATTCAATTGAAACATCGATTGTTTCATGAACTACAGTCAGACAATCTTGAGAGGAATTCGAAATAGTTAATTAAACTGTAAGCCTCAAGTTGGGATGCACACAGTTTATAGCGTTATATCAAACACCATACATATCCTGGAATAATTGAGAATTTGAAACTAATCCCCAGGCCAAGACAAAGCGCTTCCAGAATCAAGGAAATATTCACATACCCAAACTGCAAGCTCTCCTCGTATCTGGAGCAAGCCGGAAGTCCTGTGGGTAATTAAGTCCCGTTTATACGAAGCACGATGAATACCATCAGCTGTGGTCCTTCTCGCAGTTCATTGTTCTCCCCTCCAAACGTTTCCATTGTCCTTCGATAAAGTCCCAAAATCGATCTTCCCTTTTGTTCTTTTTTTTTTTTTTTTTTCTTCAAACCATGCAATTTCTATAGGGTGATTAGCTGGAAGACTTCAGATTTTCGTTTTAAGAGAGCTTATTTTTTTCTCGAAGTCAATGTCGGTCATCCCTCTGATGGAGCTGAGGAATTACGGCTGACCCAGTTCACGCCTTGTGACGCTCGGATTTGATTTCGCAGTATTACGTGTCGATGAAAAATTTTAAGATCGCTTAAGTGTAGAAATTTTTTTTCGTTTTATACTTACGAAAATTGATTTTATATTATTTAAATTACGGAAATAAAGTCACTATATCGTTTTTGTCTTTAATATTTTAGAAAAAATGTTTGAACATCACTTGAGTAAATTTACTTAAAAAAAAAAAAATTTTTGTTCAACTAATTCAGTTTTTAACTATCACAACTTTATTTTAGTGTAATTTATGTAAAAAGTTTTTGCAGTAAAAACAAACTTTATTAGTTTTGATTCATAGATTTACAGAAGATTTTTAACTAATATTTGATTAGGAAACAAATAAAGAGATTAAATAAACGCGAAAGGTAAATTTTGCTTGGCAATCTGACAGTAATAGATGCTCATTGCACACGCGCATTTGTCGAGTTCATGAGCTAAATGAATGGGCTGTGAACCATTACGAACAACAATATTCAGCCCATCTTTCAGTGCTTATGTTAATCACTGATATTAATTCATTTCCACCAAAATTACTATTGTAATGAGCATTTGTAACACAGACTGAAATTTTTGATATAAAATATGATGCTTTTAACTGAAAGCAGAACAGAATTTGCAAATTTAGCTCAGCATACGGGATATTATTTTAATAAGGTAAACGTGGAAAATGACATTTGAAAAGTATTGAGATTATTAATATGAAACTTTGCGAATATGATAAAGCTTAATTTATTTTCAGTATAAACATTTCTAACGAGTCAAATTCAACTTTGAATGCATATTTATAAATACGGTTTGTAATTTATGAAATCTGGTTTGTAAAAATATTCGCATCAAAAGTGGAAAATTAAGATTCATTGATGAACTTGAGAAGTTAACTTTGTTTAGTAAAAAAACCTTACATCGAAACGTGCAACTTGTATAATATATAAACACACTAAAATCTAATGTAATATTGTTATTAAAATTACAAAAGGTAATCTTCAAAGAAACGACTAAGCCCCGAACAATACCCGCAGAATTTGACCTGCATACACAACTTACAACATAAAGGTCAAAGGTAAAATTCCTTAGCAAGTCTCAGCCGGAGCCTGATTGTCTAACTCGATACGCGTGAAACGCGCGTATCGAGTTAGACAATGAATTAATTAAAATTAATAACAATAAAATTAAGACAAATTTTTGATAAATCAGGCCTCAGCACATTAATTACCGGCGATTTTAAGATTCGAATGAAGGTGCTTTCACAACTGATACCTTTGAAACAAACGATATACGCGCATTTCACGCGTATCGAGTTTGACAATCAGGCCCCCGTGTTGACTTAATAAGAAAATCGAGATTAATTCGCTGTAAACGTCAGCCGACATGTGTATTAAAAATCTAGAAGTATTTGTGGGGAAATCAGAGAACAAGATAAAATTTGTATGTGAGAGTAATAATTTGTTGTTATTCACAAAGTTTTAGAAAAGACACCTTCATCAGCACGTAAGCATGCCATAAAAGATGATACAAGTAGATTCGAGCAAAGTTATGCGCAACACTACCCCGACGGAAGTTTCGGCAAAACTTATTTTGAGTCAACTTTAATTAAGTACGGAAGTGATAGGAAACTCAAGTTTAAAGAAAGACAGTCAATCTTATGGCTAAAGCAGAGTACGCAAACTTTGGCAGTCTATCAGCGATCGCTACAAATTATCCTGATTAGTTGCCCGTTCATAAAAAACTAATTTTATAATTATAAATATTATTTGTCTAGCCAGCCATGTTTCTAAATTTCTACCTGGTTCTATTAACTGACCAAAAATAGTTTTGAGTTATTAAAAAAATTTACTTTAATAGTTCTGTGAAGACCTCTAAAAACGAAATGTTTTTAAAAGACAATATTTCATTAGTATTGGCAGATACTTTTTTTATTTGCATTGTTGCAAAGAATATTAATGAAACAGGTTTTTTTTTTTATGACGACATTTCCTACTATCATTTAATTCATTAAAAATTACCTCACTGGCGTCAAAATAAATTTTTGTTTTTTGCTAGCAAACTTGAATTACCAGTTTAATAAAGTAAATATCTTAATCTTGGAAATAATCGGATGAGCGTTTAAAAAATATTTTTGACTCTAGTGTAGCTTCCAGTCATTTAATACATAGAGATAGTTTGAAATTTATAATTGTTACTCCGATTTTTTTTTCATCACTATTTAAAAATATATATTTATAAAATTATTTATATAAAAAAATGTAAGCTAAATTTTCTGGGGAAGTCGTCCCCAATGGGTTTTTCGACCTGGTGCACCTGGGTCTACCTGGTCAATTTCTATTTCCCCTTCGGGCACGTGTGTTTACTTGCATAATATCGACTTAGGGAAGGAGAGACGCTCAGCAGCTGGCCGCTTGCAATATGTTAATCAGCTTCCCGCTCTTTGCTCCTCGTGTTGGTGGCAAATGACGGAATCGGCTGCGTGCCGATCATTTATTAACGCTTCAAAAATAACAACAAGCTTCCATGACTAGTTGTATAAGATTTTTTACCTTCGTTTATTTTTGAATTCAATCTCAGCAGCACTACTATTACAGCCGTGACATGGATATCATCGTCTTGTTACTCGCTACACTTTTAGTTTTTACCGCATTTTACTGGCATTTGACCAGAAATTTTAAACACTGGCGAAAGCAAAATGTACCAACGGTATCTAATTCACCTATCCCCGGATTTGGTCACATGTGGCCCATTATTTCGCTCAAAGAAAACTTGCCAGGATGGACGTACAGGATGTACAAGGAAACTAAAGCAAGTATCATTGGTTTTTACTTTCTCCATACACCTGGTGTCATAATTCGTGATCTCGAGTTAGTGAAGTGTGTACTGCAAACTAATTTCTCAAGTTTTCGGCATAACATCATGAAAACTAGTGAAAAAGCCGATCCCATCATGTCAAAAAATCCATTTTTTACGGAAGACTACCATCTTTGGAAAGCTGCAAGGGCACGTACAACGGCTCATTTATCAGGTAGAAAATTAAGACTTTTGCTTGTTATTATTCAGGAAGTTTGTGAAAAAATGTCCAGTTACATTGATCGGAAAATCGAAGAAGACGGCGAGTTTTTCGAGTGTGGCTTGAAAGAATTTTTTTATAAGTGCACTGGTGAAGTCGTTGCCAATGCTGCTTTTGCCGTTCAAGGTCAGAGCTACGACGACAACCCGGATCAAATGGCTTTTACGAATGTGGCAAAAAATGTATTTGGAGGAGGTTTGATAAATGGGTTGAAGCAGGCTGTGCTGTTTTATTTACCGAAGGTTGCTGACTTTCTAGAAATTAGTATTTTCGAGAAAAAATCGGAAAAGTATTTCAAACAAACTGCCGAAGCAATAATTAAGAAGCGAATAAAGGAAGGTACGACTTCAAACGATTATTTACAGTTTTGCATGGATTTAAATGGTGAAGACATTGACAGCATAGTGGCCGATTTGGTCATTTTTTACGGTGACGTTTACGAGACCTCGAGTACTACTATGGCTTTTATACTTTACCAGTTGTCTAAAAACCGAGAAATACAAGAAAAACTTCGAGAAGAGGTATTTGATGTGATAAAATCCACTGGTGATAAGATAACTTATGATTCTCTGAAAGCTATGACCTACCTGGACCGAGTGAAGAAAGAGTCTATGCGTCTAATGATGCCCTTAGGGGTGTTAATGAAAGAGTGCACTGAAGAAATAACTCTTGAAAGTGTATCAGATGGTATAAAGTGTCACTTGAAACCCGGAGATAAAGTACTCATTCCAGCAATGGGTTTCAACCATGACGCTCAATATTATTCTGATCCCGAGGTTTTCGATCCTGAAAGATTCACTCCTGAAAATGTCGCTCAACGTCACAAATTTTTGTTTTTACCGTTCGGAGAGGGACCCAGGATGTGTATTGGCATGCGCTTAGGCATTATGCTTGTTAAACAAGTTGTGGCTTATACTTTGAAAAAATACTCCATTGAGTATTCAACAAAGACAAAAGAGCCTCTGGAGATGGAACCTACAACTTTTTTAACGTACTTCCAAGGTGATTTGTGGGTTAAGTTTAAAAAGTTGAACTGAAATAACATTGAAATTTAATTTTCAAAGAGTGTAGAATAAAAAAATATATATATTCAATTAAAAAAAAACATTATTTTCTAAAAATTAAAAGAATAAAAAATTAATAAGTTTTTTGTTATTTATTTTTCATTTTCTACTCTATTATAAATTAAAATACTACAAAATTTACCAGTTTTCTTGGAGATGATCCTGCAGATGACCTCCGTCATCGGTAACCTAGTTATCTAGTTCATTAAGGGGGTACATATACCTAAAAAAAAAAACTCAGAAAAAATTTTGTAAGTTTTTTAAAAATGATTTATTTAAAAAGATATTTTTTTTCCATAATATATACACATTTTTACATAATTTTTTACATTTAGAAAATTAACATAAGTGTTTTTATAAGTGTTATAAAATTCAGCTTATTTAGGCTATGAAAGTTCATTGCTCGTAAAGTCAAAAATTTTCCTTAAAGCGGATGGACCCAGGACTTGGCATAGTTGTTGTACATGTGAACCCTCATGAGCGGAACCTCAGGCAACCAAATCCAAGCACTATTAAGCTACTTGCATACTCTAAAATTGCTTAGTGTGGTTAAAATTTTGATAGGTTTTATCATTTTAGTCAATTTATGGTGTGCCATCAGCTAAATAATGCTTAGATTTGGTTGCCTGAGGTTGCGCTCATGAGGGTTCACATGTACAACAAGTGTGCAAAGTCCTGGGTCCATCCGCTGTCTGGAAAAATTTTGGCTTTACGAGCAATGCCCTCATTTTCTCAAAAATCACATATTTGAGAAAATTATACAATTGAACGAACTTCAGTGAAGTTCAATTACAATTGTATGAGCGCTTCCTCCGAAAGATCAAATACGTAGTACCCCTTTCCCGTGCCCAAATACCACACATTCAAAGCATAAAAATCAAAAAACAGTGACGCCACCACGCCTCGCCGTGGGCGCGTGGGGTACTAGCTCCCGACTTCATTCCTTCAAAGTCATGCCGTAGATTCAAAGGGAAAAGAAAATTTTTTCCAAAATTTTAAGGGAAATCTCTGGGTGGGAGATTGATCTTTCGGAGGAAGCGCTCATACAATTGTAATTGAACTTCACTGAAGTTCGTTCAATTGTATAATTGTATTTCGCGCTTCCTCCTTCAAGATCAAATACGTAGACGTTTAAAGCAATCTACGGCAGTAAAGTGTGAATAAAGAATCTTCCAAGCGACAATGTATGTTAGAAAAGCATTGTCGTTGATAAATACGAACAATCGGTAATTATCATCCCCCAGTACTAGACTGATCAAACTTCCATAGTTTTTATTTAAAAAAGGACAAATCAATAATGTACATCCTCCAACCAAGTTTTCCTTTGGCTACGAATTTACCGTTCAACTCTGACCATAATAGTCAAATTTGACAAAAACCCAATTCAAAGGTGTTCCACTAAGAGAAAATTTGCAGTTCCTGTCTTCTTCGACTGATCATATCCGCTGTAATCTTCAGAAATTGCCTATTCAGAGTTAATTCTACCAAATACTCGAAGCTACTTAAAATTCCGATCGTACAAAATATATATCAATCATCAAAGACAGAATATAATTCTCTGGCAACAACCAAGAAAATCTTAATCTTTCAGCAGAATCTTTCCATAATTCATTCATCCAATTCTATTTTCCTCCGTACATTAGAAACAATAATCGACGATGACAATCATCATGAAATACTAAAGCTGAAAAAATAGTGTCATCCAAAATCCAATGAAAAATTATCCTCAGATTAAATTTCATCAAATATTCTGCATTAAATGATTTACTTTCCAATCAATCCCTCAAACTTCAGCAAAACATACAAAAACCCCTATGCCAAACAAGCATAATAAATTAATAAGGAAAGAATCTAAAATCCGAACTGTCTCAGTCTCCCTTATCATTCAAATGATAAAATAAAGTCAATAAAACAATTAATTCCACAACCAATGCTCTTAATAGGCTTTCAGTGAATATTATTTAATTATTCAGTAAATATCATCAATAGTCTCACTATCTTACTTCCACCATTCCATACCTCACATTAAAGCCTAGAATTATTCTCACACTATACTTGAGAATTTATATTAAAGCTTCCACTCTAAAGTTTAAGATGATTCTAAAGTTAAGTTTCACATAAATCCAAAATTTCATAAAACATTAAACACTCCTCTCTATCAATGTTTGATAAAATTTCCATAAAAAAAAAAAATAAATAAATAAATAACTGAGCTAATAACTTGAAAAAATTAAAATAATGAAGTTATGCTCCCAAAACTATTTCAGGCAATGAATCAATAAAAAAAAAAAAATAAAAGCACTTTGTGATGAGAAAACAGTTTAAATGTAATCTGAAAAGGTCAGATATCAGTCAATAAAAAATTCAAAATTAACAATCTATCCCAGCTTTAACTCCCAGTAAGAGGTACATTATATAGAAAACCTCAAAATTATCCTCACTTCATGATCTGCCCATAAAATAAAATAGAGCAAAATAACTTCATCTCACACTACCTTGCCTATGAGATAATATTCTGAGCTTACTACCAACTTGCAAAATAAAGTCCATGTGTAAACATGGTTAAAGTAGGTGCAAATTAGTTGAATTCTCACTCCAATAGTCTGAATTTATAAATTGGAGGAGTAATGTGGTGTCGACAGAAATTTCCACCCAGGTAGCTGTGTCCCGATTGGTCCTGATTACTCAAAATCTTCCCATGCACTCTTTCCATTCTGACAATAGATTTTCAATATCAATGAGCCTCAAATAAAAGTTACACATTTTCACTCATATTCAACTTCATGAATTAAACTTTTCCAAGCTCCAAACTCAAATTTTTTCAAGAGCTTGACTTGTACAAATGCCAAATTTTACATGATCCAAATTCATGTATACTAGTAAAATCAGCTCTGCAAATTTCCCAAATCAATGGTCTAGATAAAAATAGTCTAGAATCAAATATTGCCTCTTCTAAGGCTTCTAAACTTGCCATTTAATATAATACTAAGTTCACTTTCACATCAGCTCCATTAACTTGACTGAAACTCAAGTTCTTTGGAAAGCGATAATAGGTGTACCAGGTAAACATGTACCAGTTCTCAAAACTAAATTAAATTCAAAAAACTTCCAAAGTTGAGTAAAGTCGTATAATTGACAAGCCTTCAAAAATAAATCAACAACCTTGTGGGCTGACCACACAAGTATTAAACTTGAAAGTTTAAGTTAGTATGAAGGTGAGAAGTTATTCATCCATCTTCACTCAATAAGACTGACTTATCGCTAACAAGTACAAGGATTTAAAAATCACAATTCACTCAATGTGGTAAAAGAATCTTAATATAGATCAAAACCTATTAATCCTCCACATTGTTATTCCTATATAAACTTTCATTTTCCTGCTGCCGCTCTTCAAACAAATTGTTGACACCTATTCTGTCTGAGATAAATCTTTGCATTCCTGGAATAAGGTGAGTTATCTGTATGTATGCACACTCTCACATTGATAATCACAATAATTCATTCTTGTTTCAAAAACAACTGTCCATCATGATTAGGCTGAAATAAAATTGAAGGACTCAATTTTATCAAATATGTAGTTTGATCATAATTTTTCTGAATAATCCTCAATGGCCTTGCCAAATCTAAATTAAATTACGAGTTCAGTAGCCTTGATAAATTTTCCAACAGTTTCACAAGTCTGATCATTAAATTCTAACTAAATTTTTGGCAGTCATACTAAATCAAAATAATAAATACTGAATTTGAAAATTCTCTCTCGCTCTTACTTAATAGGAGCAACCTCACTATTATTTTTGAATATTCAATCAAGTAGTCATCCTTGATAGAAAAAACAATGACCTTAGTCCAGAAACAATCACAATCTACTCATTGAGTTAATCAGCTGAATTTCTGAATACAGTACCCAGAAAACTAAGGTTAATTACTTCTGAGATCAAAGTTGCATGAAAAATCGTTGATGCATCAACGATGCATTCTTAGATTATGAAACATCTGTCAAGCCAATCAAGGCATTCTAAACTAATCCTCAAACCCATTACTCGTAAGCAAAAATACATGCCTATGGCCTGGCTAGGTACCAATGCGTTAGCAGACGCTATCCATCGACTGCCCGTCACAGCACGCAGTCGACTCTAACGTCAAACGTATACAGTGCTGTCAAGTGTCAGCTGTGCTGGCAGCTGGAGACTGCAGGCAGAGAGAGACTCAGAGTCTCTAAGGCCATTGGGCCATGCTAAAATCGAGCGAGTGCTAAAATTCATCAATTGATGCCGATCTTGACAGTAAATTGCATTAAAAAAAAAAAAAATCTTTCCATCTTTTTTTTTTTTTTTTTTTTTTTTTTTTCTTTCTTTTTGGCCGTAAACCTGCCGTAAGCCTGCCGTAGACTTTCTTACAGCTCACGGCTATATTCATGTGGTCCCCTTTACGCAGACATTCATTCAAACAGACCTTGACAATACGTGATGAGGTCTTTGAAATTCTAATCGATAGAATTCCTTCGCTAAAACAGTTCGAGCGAGAGAACCTTTATGTCGTAAAGAGAACCAAGAATTAGCGTGCCGGCGGCCCGGCATGCGTTTGCGATGACATAAGCGTATCCTGGGTTCTATGCCATGAAAAATATGCATCCTCAAATAGCGTGAAATCTCACTCTATATTTTGCGAGGATTCACCGCGCCGACAATGATTGTCGCTCGTGTCGCGTTCCAAGACAAAGCACACCGTGCTAAGCACTAAGCAGCCCAGTCAGTAGGAACTGAGCAATATGGCGGCAACGCGTTGATATAGGACACTCGCTGTGGTAGTGTGGTGACTGGCGAGTGTTGGCGAGCCAACTGCGTAATGTTGAGCGAGATGTGTTGCTCAGGAATGAAAAAAGGCTTTGTCTCGGTCAGCACTTGCCGCCTCGAAAAGGCCGCGTGTATGCCTTTAGGGAGATAAAGTCTCCTGCACTCGCTCGAGCAGCTCGAGCGAGTCGTGGACGTTCTTTAGGGATATATGTACATACCCTGCATGCATAGGTGTATGTACAGGATGACTCAGTCTCCTGTACTCGCTGCAGTCAGCTCGAGCGAATCGTGACCATCTTCCCTAGGAATAAGAGAACTTCTTGCCTCGGACCACGGTATGAGCTTTGCCTCGGACAGCCCTCGGCAAAGCCCCGTGTATGCGTTCTCGTGAAGAGCACACGCAGTTTCCTGTACTCGCTCGAACAGCTCGAGTGAGCTCGAGCGAGTCGTGAACATCTTCCATAGGAGTTAGTGAACTTTGACTCGGACAGTCCTCGACAAAGTCACGTGTATGCGTTCAAGGATGACTCAGAGTCTCCTGCACTCGCTGCGAATAGGTCGAGCGAGTCGTGAACGCCTTTTAGGGTTATGAGCTTTAATGAGTGACCTTGCCTCGGACAGTCCTCGGCAAGCCACGTGAATGCGTTCAGGATGACATAGTCTCCTGACTTGCATCGAACAGCTCGAGCAAGTCGTGAACGTCTTTTAGGGTTGTGAGCTTTGCCTCGGACAGCCCTCGGCAAAGTCACGTGAATGCGTTCAAGGATGTCATAGTCTCCTAACTCGGTTCGAATAGCTCGAGCGAGTCGTGAGCGACTTTTAAGGTTATGACCTTGATGAGTGAGCTTGCCTCGGACATAGCCCTCGGCAAAGCCACGTAAATGCGTTCAAGAAGACATAGTCTTCTGCACTCGCTCGAGAAGCTCGAGCGAGTCAAGAACGTCTTTTTGTGATGAGTGCGTTCAGGATGACATAGTCTCCTGCACTCGCTGCGAATAGGTCGAGCGAGTCGTGAACGACTTTTAGGGTTAAGAGTTCTGCCTCGGTCAGCCCTCGGCAAAGCCCCGTGCATGCGTTCTCGGGAAGACCATAGTCCCCTGCACTCGCTTCGAACAGCTCGAGCGAGTCTAGAACGATACACCCCATTCCTCCTTGATGAATAGATGCCTCGTCGCGAAAAATCTTCTTCTGGATCCTGATTTTTGTTCACTAGAATTCACACTTTACACGGAGCAACGCTCTGAACGTGTGATACCGTTCGCACTAGAAAACGGAATGAAGTCGGGAGCTAGTACCCCACGCGCCCACGGCGAGGCGTGGTGGCGTCACTGTTTTTTGATTTTTATGCTTTGAATGTGTGGTATTTGGGCACGGGAAAGGGGTACTACGTATTTGATCTTGAAGGAGGAAGCGCGAAATACAATGGCTTTTAAAGTTCTGAACAGATTTTGATGAATAAAATGTAACACACCAACACATAAACATTTAGATCTTGAAAATATCTTGTCACAGGACTCTTGCTTGATGTAAATACTCTTTTGCACATAGCCGGATACTTTATTTTTTTTCTCCTGCTCCTAAAGTGACCCAATTAGCTTTTTTATCAAAAACACAGATCACACACTATTAGGCACCACGAGCAAGTTAAGACTTTGAGTCAGCGGAGTCTTCACATGCAATTATCTAAAAATTATCTTTAATTTTAAATCACAGAATTATTTTTTCACTTCACATTTGCCCATAAACACCTTTTTTTTAATAACTAAAAAACTTCATTAGTTTACCTGATAAGAATTGGTCATTTATTCTTAAATTTTTTTTTTGAATAAAACTAACTTATTTACTTCAGATTGAAATAATAACAAAAACAAAACCAAGTAAAGTAGAATTTCACTAGAAAGATGACTCAAAGAACAAAAAAGTCGTCATGAACTTGCAACGCTGTAGAAATACCTAATTTGATATCGATAGATCGATATTGGTGTAATATTTTAAAGTAGACTCGTACAGGTAATATATGTCATATATTATGTCATAAAGGTTATAAATTTTTTTATGCGATCGATTCTAACTTAATAAATTGTTTTAGCATTAGACTTGAAATGAAAGTTAATCTGTCATTCTTAATTTTCATTATTAAGATATTATGTCACGGAAAAAATCTAATCACAGATAAAAAAATTTTCTGTTTTTTCATCGCTTTTATTAGACGAAAACGATATAAATACTTACAGTTCTGTTCGTGGATAAAAAAAAAAACTATACCTACATTGCGAAAATTTAAAAAGGAAAAAATACATCGAAAAAGCATTTGTACCTATAGTATCGTAGAAAGTATTTCTGCTACTAGAACTGACTTGAAATTCTTGAATTTCAAAAAAAGCCATTTCAACGTTAATTTAATAAATTGAATGTCTTTATTAAATTAACTGTAACTTTTTTCCCTTAACGAATTAAGAAACGCGGTTTGCGGCATTTGAAAGCTGATGTAAAAGTACATCAAAAAACACAAAAACCTGAAAATTGATTTTTTGAAAAATTTTAGGTATATGTACCCCCTTAACTGATCATGTTTTTTTGTAATGTCATCTGACCTTGAAGTCAGTGCAAAATATCAGATCTTGAAGATTGAAAAAAACCAACCAAAAAATAAATTAACTAAAAGTTTTTTTCTTTGGAAACTGTTTATTCAATTTAGTGCAAATCTTGGAATAATTATTTAAATTTTCTTTTTAAAAAATACAGTTTTGAAAACATACTTTATTTTCAATATTGAGTGAATAATATATATCCAACGTTCAGTTATCCTGTGATCTTATCTAAAAAAAATTGTAACAAGACGCATAATCATTGAATGATTACGTAACTTTTTATTTGCGCTTGTTTTTGGTTTTAATCTCATCTTTAGTTTTCTTGCAGCAACAGAATGGATATTTTCTATATTCTACTAGCTATAATTTTAGTTTATCTGGTGTCTAAGTGGTTTTTAACCCGAAATTTCGATCACTGGCAAAAACAAAATGTGCCTTCATTGTCTAATCCGGTCCCTGGTTTCGGGCACGTGATGTCAATTGTTTTTCTTAAAGAAAATGCAGCTGATTGGGCTTACAGAGTGTACAAAAATACAAAAGCCAGCATGATCGGTTTTTACTTTCTTCAAACACCCGGAATTTTGGTTCGGGACCCGGAATTGGTAAAGTGTGTTTTACAAACAAATTTTTCAAGTTTTCGTAACAACATAATGAAAACCAGTGAAAAAGCCGATCCAGTCATGTCGAAAAACCCGTTTTTCACGGAAGACTACCATCTTTGGAAAATTGCTAGGGCACGAACGACGGCTCATTTGTCAGGTAGAAAATTAAGACTTTTGTTCGTCATCGTTGAAGAAGTATGCGATAAAATGTCAAAATTCATGGATCGAAAAATCAAAGCTGATGGAGAGTTTTTCGAATGTGGTTTGAAAGAATTTTTTTACAAGTGCACCGGTGAGGTAGTGGCTAATGCAGCTTTTGCCGTTCAAGGTCAGAGCTACGATGACAACCCGGATCAAATGGCTTTTACGAATGTGTCAAAAAACGTGTTTGCAGCTGGTCTTATAAGCGGAATCAAGCAGACCCTACTGTTTTACCTACCTTGGTTGGCTGATTTTTTGAATATTGGAGTTTTAGAAAAAAAATCGGAGAACTTTTTCAAACACACCGCTAAAATGATCATTGAAAAACGAAAGAAAGAAAAAATTGCTCAAAATGATTACCTCCAGTTCTGTATGGATTTGAATGGCGACGATTTTGACAGCATCGTAGCGGATTTGATCATATTTTACGGTGACGTTTACGAGACTTCGAGTACGACAATGGCCATAATACTCTATTGGCTCTCTAAAAACAGAGAGGTACAAGAAAAACTTCGACGAGAAATTTTTGAAGTGATAAAATCTAGTGATGGTAGATTAACATACGAATCCCTAAAGTCCATGACCTACCTTGACCAAGTAATGAACGAGTCTATGCGTCTTCTCATGCCCCTGGGCGTAATGATGAAAGAATGCACCGAAGAAATAACTCTTCAAAGTGAATCCGATGGTTTAAAGTGTAAATTGAAACCTGGAGATAAAGTCTTTCTTTCTACTATGGGTAAACTAATTTTTTTAATTATGAATTTTTTTAATAACTCAACAATTTATTTTAAAATATATTTATGTTAAGGTATGAACTATGATGAGCGATATTATCCAAACCCAGAAGTTTTCGATCCTGAAAGGTTTAGTCCTGAAAACATCTCTCATCGTAAAAATTTTGTATTCTTGCCTTTCGGAGAAGGACCCAGAAAATGTATAGGAATGCGATTTGGTATTTTATTAGTTAAACAAGTTGTGGCTTATGTTTTAACCAAATACAGCCTCGAATATTCGACCAAGACCAAGGAACCCCTGGAAATGGACCCAACGACCTTTCTACTGTTTGTCAAAGGTGATTTATGGGCGAAGTTCAAGAAGTTAGATACAAAATAATATTCAATTTCAAATCTTAAAGACTCTGTTATATCGAATGAAGATAAATTGATAACTGTTATGGAAGTTTTTGTTTAAAATTTATGCAACCCATGTGATTGAAATTATAATTTTATTTGTAAATGAATTTATTCGACTGCTGATCAACTTACAATAAATTATAAAATTCATTGAAAATAACATATAATTGTGTTATTTTGTAAAACTGTAAATGGTGAGTAAAATAAAAAAAATTTATTTTTTACATTATCATTTTTTTCATTCTCACTTGAAGTCATGTTCGAAACAATTATAAAATAAACTATTACTACATATTAAAAAAATTTTGATCACATATGTATGAACTTTGTTATTTTCTGAGTTTCTTCTTTCTATTACTATTGCGAACGCATCCCCATGTCCAAGCAAAATATCAGGAATTCAAGTCGAGCCACCCGCGAAACGGAAAAACCATTCTCGGACACAATAGAGAGATAGCACCGAGGAGAATAAAGACGGAGGGGTAAACACTGCACCATGGCCGCTGCTGCATCTTTACGAGCGTCCTCGGGGACATAAACCGGGGTGCGATATCCTGCAAACACTTACGCCCGTCCGGCCAATCCTTTCCCAAGACTTCATCCTATACATATAGGTAGCCCGGTAAGATAACGCCTAGCTGCAAGCTCGCTGGACGCAATTGGGCGTAATGGCCCGGAGAAGCCGGCCGTTCTTAGGTGTAAGTACCTGGGAAAACCTCATCTCGGGAAGTGGAGGCTTCCTTGTAACTGCGCTAATTGCCTCGGGTCCCTCCTTGCCACCACCCTGGCTTCTTCCTTTTATTGGGGCAAAAAAATTAACTGCGAGAGACCGTTTAGTTGGGTAAAGGAAGGGGATTTTTGGTCGAGCGATTTTTTTGAAAATTCAGAACCAAAAGATGGGGGTGGAAACAACTTCAGGTCGTAACACAACAACTGTATTTCATTAAAATTAAAAAAGAAAATGTATCCCATGTAAAAAACGCCTGTAAGTGACGAGGAAGTTGCGATGCATATCGAATATTTTATTCTCTCCTCTCTTCATTCGCATGCCCCGCGGTAAGCTGCCGCTGATGCTCGAAGTGCGCCGCCGTGATAACGAACGACGTAGTCCATTATCGCGTGCTCGCGCGTGAGCCCGAGAGCTTTATATTTTTTACCCTTTTTTTTCTTTATTTTCTTGCATCTTTTGATTTTACGGTAGAGCCTGCAGACGCTTCCCTTTAGCGATAAGGCGTCGGCTTTGAAAAATGGTATACCAGTGAAAATTTGCTAAGATTTTGTGGGAGTGTGTTTGTATTTTATTGATAATAATTGATCATTGTTTTCTAATGAGTTTGATTGAGAGATAAATTTTATTGCTTTGTTGGCACGATTGAATCCATATCTTGCTATCTGTACTTTGTGACAAATATTTACAATTAATTTTTTTTTTACTTTTTTTTATGAGAAACGCTTATCATAGTCGTAATTTACAACTTAAATAAACTTATTTTTAGAAAAATATTATATTTCAGAAGAGTTTCTCTTTACTACTATGTCAATTATAATGTTCTTACGTTTTAAATATAAAATGAATGTGATAATTCACAGGATTCATTCAAAATTTGATTAAAAAATAAAAAAATAAATCAACGGTCACAGCGAAGGAAAACCTTAGCCGAAAATCTACAGATTTCAAATGACTAACAAAGGGCTAAGAAGAATAAAAAAATCGAAAAATATAGAAAAATCTTATTTATTGAGTAATGATTTATGAGGATTCCTGAATTTTTCTGATTTTTTAAACTATGTCAGCCTCTCATTGGTCATTTCAAATCTACTGATTTTCGGCTAAGGTTTTTCTTCACTGGAACCATCGAAATTATTATTGCTTATTTTAACAGAATATTTATTTGAAAAATTGCTTAGTATTTTTCGAATTTTTGTTTTTCTCCTCTTATTATTGCCAGTAACATTAACCCGTTGAGTCAAGTAAGTACTGCTTAACACACTTTACTCATGAAAACAAATATTGATTCATATAATTAACCTTATATTTCAATAAGCTCATTAAACCCATCACGAAAATAACGGCCCACATTTTTCAATATGAACAAAAACTAAAAGATTATTCATGCCCTCCGCAGATTTATCACAACGGTGCATCCTACGGAAATTTTTTCTTTAGAGCTCAGTATTGAAAAAAAAAAAAGAACGGCAAAGCCGCTTCTCGGTGAGAATTTTTAGATCCATAAATTTTCACTGGCGCGCATATTCATTTTAGCCGATAGACCCTCGCTCATTGCCGCTCGATATTCGTCTGGTAAGCGATTGCTAGCCTACTTCATTTCACGTTCCAGTGCTCGTTTCTTTGTGTGGTCTGGCTTAAAAATTCGTGTCTCTTTTGTGGGTCATGTGTAATGTAAGATTCCGGGGTTTTTTTTTCAGAAAATGATCGCACGTACGAAATTCGCGTTGGATGTATTTTTTATTTGATAACCTTGAGGCTTGTACGAGACTTTTTTTTTGTATTAACAGGGATGATAGTTTCCGATATTCCAATACTCGAGTTTTCCATCATATTCTCAAAGGTTACTTTTGCACTTCAAAGAGGCTGGATGCTAAAATTATAGTTCGAGTTTCTGAAAACTCCACAGCCTTATTTTTGATTTAATCTTACTAAAGATTAGCGTTACGATTCCCCACAGTTGCAAATATTAGAGATAAAAATATTGTATTTTTAAAAAAGAGTAATCTATTTTATATTGGACTCGAACAAAAATTTTCCTAATCATTCAACATGATTACAAATCCAACGCATAAATTACTTTTCTCCGCAGTCATTCTGCGGTAACAGAATAAATTAGCACCATAAAAAAAAAATCCCTTGGGAAAAATCTTTTGTACTCAGTGACAGGTAAAGCGTAGGGTTCAGTGGTCGGTCTTGGGTTAAGGTCAGACGCGACAGAGCCGCGTTATTTTACCATCGTAAAATAAGAAAGCCGAGCCGTAAGTATTGACGCGGCGTTGCGGCGCGCCTGTTTAATATTGCAATCGAGTCACGTCCAGCTCTGCGGCGGAAGGACGAAGGACCTTTGACAATCCTGGAGGCTTTCGCTATGACTGATGAGACTTTGAAGCCTCTGGGATAAATTTTGTTCCTTCGAAGAATTATTATAACATTTTATCAGGGATGTTTGTTTGAAGAGAAACTTTGTTAGAATTTATTTTTGTAATTTCACAATGTTTTTACTAAAAATGTACTTGGCTTTAAAAATTATGTCAATTATTCTAGTAACTATCTAATTATGCCCAGTATTTTTTTTAATCTCAAATGGAAAATTAAAGAGAAAGTTTTAATGTAGTCAACAGAAACCTCATAAAGTCACCCATTAGTTTACATTAAATTAATTAGAAACACTTTTAAAAATTTTATTGCAACTAATACGATAGCCTTCACGATAATTCATTCATTTATTTAAACGGTTGAGCCATAATAAAAAAAAAAAAAAAAAAAAAAGTATTTTATACGATTCACCTGCGCGAACTAAAAAGCAACCAAGCTCGCCAAATGGCGATAGTTCGCAACAGGATAGTCAGCTGTTCGATAAATACCCCATCCCTCGTCTACTTTCAAGGTCGGCTCCCACAATCCCTTCCTTCAAATTTCTCCGTCCCCCCTCGTAAAAGAAAGAAAAAAATAATACTCCAACAAATAATATTGCTGAAAAAAAAATCGCGAGTAAATATAATGCGACATCAAAGGGCTGGTACTTGCAAGGCAGGAAACCTAGCAACGAGGCGCGCGACAGGCGGGCGCCCCCCACGTGCGCCTGCCCTCCTCCTCCTCCTCCTCCTCTATCAAAAGTATCGAACACACAGCTGCAGCAACTCACCTCGTACTTTTCACATCCGCACAAACCACACGAATCCCGACGGCCAGAATTGTCTTTCACTGCACCACCACCTTCCAACTAATCCGGTGCAATTGTTCTGAGTTTTGGATTAAAGATACTTGATTTTGGGTCTGGAAAGTAACAGCGCTACGAAAAAGCAGCCAAGCTCGATGGTTGCTCAAGCTCGAACTAGGGTGCGCTGCCACCACCGCGGGGGGGTTGAAGCTGCGGGTAGAGGGCGGTACGCGGCAGCCAGCCAAGTTCCAGGACCGTAGGAAGTGTGTCCTTGGGGGTTGGTCGAGAGCTTTTTTTATGAGTGCGAGGAAATTTTTTTTAATTGTTGCAAATCAAAACTACTAGTAGTTAATTTATGTAAAAAGTAAAATAGCAGCTTTAGTTTTTATTAATATTGGAGGTTTTTACTGGAAATAGTATTTTTGCAAAATATAGTTCTGAGTGTGGCATCTATTAAAACATTAATATGTAAGCAAAGCTAAAACTCAAAATATCGTGAACAATAGTGAGCGGCTTACACTGTAAATTATTAACAAAATCAAGTTTTGATTATTTAAGCTGTGTAAAAGATACATAAAATCGATAAGTTTATAAAAACATTACTGTATTAAAGATAAAAAAAAAAATAATAATAATAATAATAATAAAAGTAAAGGTTTTAAATGTATACTAATTTTTGACAAATTAAGTCTTTTTAATGGAAAAATGAAAAATAATTTTAATTGTTCTGTTGTTACATAGTCTTAATGACATGGAGACAGATTTTGACCGTGAGCTAACAATTATACACATTTAAAATGAACGGAAAACACTTAAACTTTTATATTTTATAAATCCTTAATCATCACTTAATCTCATTTGTAACTTTTTAAATTTCACCCACAAATCACCTTTGATGTAAGTAACCTGAGTCGGCTCCCTCACCAGAGGCAATCTCGTTTTGGAAGAAAATTCTACGGAGTATTTTAGAAGCAAGTCTGCCGAAATCAGCTTCACCTTCAATTAATATTAACTTATATAAATATAAATAAATATGAATTTTAATATTAATGTATTTACTTAATACCATCGTGATCGCCATCCGTACTCCAACGCACTGCCTGGGCCCCAAACTGTACAAAACTTTCATATTTTATTATTTATAAAGATTTATTATGACAAATATTTAATAAATATTATCACCTAAATGGCAAAAACGTGTATTTGTGGCGACTAGCCTGGTTCTCAGGGCTGAATCTTTCAGGATCAAAAGTTTCCGGGTTGGGCCAGTATTTCTCGTCCAAATGTAGACCTCAAAATTTATTATAAAATTATATAAGTATTATACAGTAGTCTTTAATTATAAGTGACAAAAAAGTACCCAGCGTCGAAATGATGACCAGATCCCCGATTTCAAGGCTGCATTTAACATTGTCAGATCCTTCAAGAGTGATTTCTTCGGTGCAAAGTTTCGCTAAGAACCCAACTGGCGAAGTCACACGCATAGCTTCGAAGATAACTTGTTCAAGGTAGTCCATATTCTTCTGAGACTCGTAGGACAATCCGTTGTCACTTGCCTCCACGACATCAACAAGAGACTCTCGAAGTTTTTCTTGGATTTTTGGGTTTATAGATAAATGATAAAACAAGGATGCCAGGGTCGAGCTCACAGTCTCGTAGACATCGTCGTAAAAAATTAGCAGATCCGATAGAATCCCGTCTATGTCATCTTTGTTGGCTTCCATGCAGAACTGTAGATAATCGTTTGGTGTGACGTTCTGGTTTTTTCTTTGCTTTATGGTTTTCTCCACGACGTTCTTTAAAAACATCTCTGATTTTTTCGTCATAAGTTTTATTTTGAAAAACCTTGCTATACCAGGGAAATACAATACCAAGGTAAGTCTCAATGCATTGATCAAAGTAGGAGTGTAAATCATATCAGCGAGTTTAGCGAATGGACGCTCCTTCGAGTTGTCCTCGAAACTTTTGCCTTGGATTCCAAATGCGGCGTTGGCCACAAGCTCACCTGTGCACCGCAGAAATAATTCTTTGAGGCCACACTCAAACTCTTCAGAACCGTTTTCGATCTTTCCGTCGATGTAAGCACTCATTTTTCGAGAAACACCTTCTATAATTAACGAAAGATGCTTTAATTTTTTGTTAGACAAGTGACTGGTGACTCGTGCTCTGCCTTCCCTCCAATTCTTCATATTTTTTGAGAAAAATGGGTCTCTGGCCATCACAGGATCATCGTTTTCAGACACGTGAACCATGTTAACGTAAAAGCTGGAAAAACTCGTCTGAAGGACACTTTTGACCAATTCTGGATCACGGACAATCAAAGCAGGCTTGCGGAGGTAGTAAATGCCGATCATACTCGCGGTTGATTGGTTGTAGATTTTGTGAAGCAGAGACCCGAGGTTTTCTCGCAGAGTTATTGCTGGCAGAATGTAACCGAAACCAGGCAACGGATCGGACAAAGACGGCACATTCTTAGCGTACCAGTGATTAAAAGTACTAGTGAGAAATCTGTAGATCCCTAAAAAAATTGACACTAGACTGAAAAGAATAGACGCTATATCCATTTTGCGAATGACACTAGCTAAAGTTTAATTTGCACGGTCGTATACGTTAGCGACAACTAGTCGGTTAACGATACTCCGATGTCTTATGTTACAAGTAAATAATTACTAAGATAAAAAATGCTAATTGTCGCTTTGTACTGAGCAGCAGGACAAAAATAATATTAATAAAAAATATATTTTCAGGCTCTTTTAAAAAAAAAATTTCGTTTGATTAATTCAATTTGAACGTCGAGACATACACCCAGCCAAGACCCAGCTAAAATTACCATAAAAGCTCCCAGCTGAATTATAAAGCTCGCTACGAATAAAACAAGACGGTGCGCTTTCCTTTTTTAGATTACTTTTGTCAAAAAACCTTTTACAGTTCTGCATTTATTTTTTTTTTCAATCAATACATAATAAAAAAAAAATTCTAGTCAAGAATGCAGGCACTTTTTTATGCATAGGGCGATATTTAATATACCTTACATCCCTAGAGGGTTGAAAAAAACAGAAGTGCGAAACAGGAGAAAAGAAAGATCCGACGTATGAAAAATTAAAATTTCATTTCTTACTTCTCGCTACCGGATCTCCAATATTATAGCCATGCATATACACTTGTCGAGATAAGAGCGGGTGGAATTGCAATAGTGAAACTTTTTGTTGTATTTTGCGCCGAAAAAGGCGAGCCAGTTTTGTGCCTGCGTCGTGTCGATAAAACTCCGAATGTTTTGAATATTCAAAAATTCATTGTTTTGATAAGATTTTAGGTCAAGTGCGTTTTAGGTGTGCTAGATTCATTTTGGAATATGAGACTTTTTTCTACGAAAATGTTGGTTTACACATTATTTATTGTCGAAATATGTTTCAAAGTACTTATTTATTTAATTTTTTTTCAATAAATAAACATTAAAAAATTACTCTTTTAAGAAATAAAGTATAAAGAAATAGGTAGGAGTACAAAACAAAATACTTTCAAAAGTTAAAATTTTGAATGATGTACATACAAATATTACCTGTCTACTTATAAATTTGACTATTTTGAATGCAGAGTTTCATAACAAGATTTTTATGAGATGACCCACCAATATATAAATTTTATTTCATCTTCTTTTCATGTTGGTTGGTTGTTTCAATTAATTATTGACGTTAGAATTATTAATTTTTAAATATAGTTATATATAAATGAAAACCCTTTCTTCTTCATTCATACATAAATACACCAAATATCTGCAATACAGTTTCAAAAAATTTTCAAAATTTTAAAAATTACTTGTTCTGAAATAAAAAAAAAAAAAATTAAACAACTAATAGTGTGCATGCATACTTAAAGACTGTATACAAGTACAAAAATTTAAATCGTAAAAGTAGTTTCTAAACGCAAAATTATATCGCATTTAATAATTATTGATATTACAGTAGGATTGGCAACTACTCAAAATTTACAATTTTTTTTTTTTTGTTATCTGGGTAAAGTATAAAAAATCAGTTTGCATCAACTAAAACTTTTCTTGATTATTTTATAATTAAATTTTGATTTAAAAATTCTTAAAAAAAAAAAAAAAAATTACAAAAGAAAGTTTAAAATTTGCCTATATTAAAGAAGAAGACTCAAAATTATTATTTATTTAAAAAAAATTAAAAGCTTAGAAAATAGAATAATTTGCAGAATAACTTTTCAGTCCATACTTTAAATTTAATGTTTGAAGATTATGCGTGAGTACAGGTATGTACAGGTTTAATGAATTAAACAGGAATAAGTTTTTTAAGGGGGTACTTTGACGTTTTGGGTAAAAAAAGGCATATTTTTGAGGATTTAAAAAAAAAAAAAAAAAAAAACTGTTCACTTTTATTAAATAATTTTTACTGTACATTATTAAGTAGCTTTTGGAGAACTTTCTGTAAAATTTTTATTAAAAAGTATTAAAAACTCTGCTGATTACAGAGGACTTTCCGAGACGCTTTTAGAAAAACTTCATTCGCGGTGGACATCGTAGCTTGGCACAGGATCGTCTTAAATAAAAATCCAAATAGATATCGATTAAAAATAAGTTTTTCTAGGACGTCAAGAGAGGATTTTTTTTTTTTTTTTTCAAATTTGCACCTTTGGTGCCGCTTTGAAGTCAAAATACTGCTTTTTGCAGTAAAACCCGCCATTTCGTTTCTAAGTTAAAAAAAAAAATTCCTCTCCTGACCTCCTAGTTTTTTATGTGTAGAATAAGTGTGGAAAGTTTTGTAAGGATCGGTGCAACAGTTTTGAAATGCCGATGTCCACCGAAAAAAAAATGATGACTTTTATGATGGTATGTACAACGAATTAAATAATTAGAAAATAAGGTTAATAAAATAAGTTAATTCATAATATGTCATATTATGAATTAAATCAAAAAAAAAATTTTTTTTTTTTGGAATTTCTGTCTAAAATATAGATAAAGTGCGCGCGTATTACTGAATCAGTAATATAGTATCATATCTACTGATACTATTTTTTTGAACAAGTGTCTGCAGCAGACGATGTTTACAGTAAACCAATCACTGGGTCGGTGATGTGTCGCGGTCAACATGGGTTTTTGGATCATTGTGTTCGAAATATTTGTTATTATTTTAACAATATTGATATCATTATCACTCTGGTGCAGAACACGTAGAAAAGAAAAACATGTGTGTATTGTTGTGTTTGGTGATATTGGAAGGAGTCCCCGAATGCAGTATCATGCCATATCTTTTACAAAAGAAGGTTATAACGTTGAAATTATAGGTTATCCGGGATCACCACCTCATCAAAAACTTTTAAATAATCCAAGTGTTAAATTTTATTACCTTACTGAGCCACCTAAAGATTTACACGAGCGTGAGTATTTCAATTTTTCATCTCAATTTTTTAAATACATAACTTACTATAATACAGTTCAGTTTATTTTAGTCAAAACTCTCTCAAAAATCTTTAACAATATAACTAGTCTTTTTAATTTTGCTGCAGGATTTGCTACAATTTTTGTATACATTATAAAAGTTCTATGGCAATCAGTTAATCTACTATACTTACTTATTTTGAAGTGCCAGTCAAGTTATTTAATCTTACAAAATCCCCCAGCTGTACCAAGTATTCCAATTTGTTGGTTGTACTGCTTTTTTGCCAAAGTAAAGTTTGTTATTGATTGGCATAACTATGCATACAGTATATTAGCTTTGAGCTTAAAAAATGATCATATTCTTGTTTTATTGGCTAGAATTATTGAATCATTTTTCGGTGCTAAATCATCTTTTAATTTTTGTGTGACTGAAGCCATGCAAAAAGATTTGAAAAATAATTGGAATGTCAGGTATATCTAATAAATTTTAAATTGTATTTTGATTATTTATTCAGCTTCATATAATTGTAATTCAATTTGTTTTATTTGCTAGGGCAAATGTACTTTATGATAGACCTCTTGAAGATTTTTGTCCTCTGAGATTGGAAGATAAGCATGAACTTTTTCTTAAACTTAGTCAAGGATATGATATATTTAGTGGGGAAATAGAAAATTCAACTGTATTTACAAAAGAAATGCCAAACGGAGAAATTATTTTAAATCCAAAGAGACCAGCTTTGATAGTATCAAGTACTAGTTGGACTGAAGATGAAGACTTTGCTATTCTAATAAATGCTTTGGACGGTAATTTAATTAAAAAAATTAAAATTATTTTAATATAACTTTTATTTTTTAACTAACTAAATTTTTAAATGTATATCTGATAAAATCTGTATTTTTTTATAATTTATAAACATAATACTATACCGACATGTTGAATCAAGAAGATAAGTCTAAACTATGCTTTGCAACAAGCCCTACTAAATGGTCATGCAATAACATACCTTATTAGATTACTGAAATTATTATTTGTGTTTAAATTGATATCTTTGGCTAAAATAATTTTTTAGATTTTTTGAAGTGTTTTTGATAGATTTTTGGAAAATCTGAGCCAAAATTATTTTGATCAATTCTACCAATTGTAGGTACTGCAATCGTGTTGGCACTACAGTAAGGTTTGCTATTGCACAGCATAGTTCAGATTTATTTTTATTAATTAAACCCACCTATATCAAACCTAAATAAGCAGGATCAATAATTTATTTCATTTTCCTCAGAGTACGAAAAAGAATGTCAAACAAATGACCTTGACAATTTACCTAAATTGATATGTGTAATAACAGGAAAAGGACCTTTGAAAGAATTCTATAAAGCTATTATAGAGTTAAGAAATTGGAAAAACATCTCAGTAGTAACCCCTTGGTTAGAAAATGAAGATTATCCAAAAATTTTAGGTAAAAAACCGCAATTTTTAATAACATAAAAGCTTTCCAAAAATTATAATAGAAATTTTACAAATAAACTTTCTATCAACACAGCAATTAAATAATTGATTTTAAAAGTATAATTTTTTTAGCTAGTGCAGATTTAGGCGTGTGTCTTCATACATCTTCAAGTGGTTTAGATTTACCAATGAAAGTTGTGGATATGTTTGGCTGTGGTTTACCTGTATGTGCATATAATTTTAAATGGTAAAAAAATTTGCTGCAAAATATTTTATGAGTAATTAAAAATGAATTATATTTATGTGACCATGGTTTTTTCAGCTTGAATGAACTTGTAATAAACAATGTAAATAGTCTTGTGTTTTCTGATAAAGATGAATTAAGCAATCAACTTATATCATGGTTTAAAAATTTTCCAAATAACTCAGAACAGCAGAAAAGAAATGCCCAGTTTAGAAATGAATTATCTATATTTCAACAGTTTAGGTGGCATGATAATTGGACCAATGAAGTATTGCCCTGTTTTCAGTAAGTACTAATAATACATAAAATAATCTTGATACATCAAAAACAATTTTTTTTTTTTTTTTTTTTTTTTTTTTTTCAAACACTAATAAAGTTTTTCTAAGTCTTTGTAAACTCAAGTATAATACCTATAAAATTATGAAAAATAGACTAATGTAAAGTCCTTTAATTAAAAAATTTTTTTTTTTAAATGATAACTCAGAAATAAGCTTTGCTTAAATATTTTGAACGCATCCTCTTTGAAATTCAATAGAGTTAGTAATTATTTTAAAGAAAAAATTTATAACAACACAGCTTAAAAAAAATATTTATTTTTTATTTTTCACACTTATCTGAAATTAATACAGGTTACTGACAGTTAGAATATTATATACATATATTTGTGTTTTCTCTTTGTATCGATTTGGTTAATTATCTCTCAGAAGATTCTCAAAAATATAATATTTAGACATTTTTCACACTTATAACAGTTAGTTTAAAACTAAGAAGCGCACAAATAAAAATAAAACAACCGTTAAATAATGATAAAAAAGCTGATATATTGTCGAGTATTAATTTTGTTGAGGGCGCTCGGAGGCAAGGCAGGATTGTCGTTATCAATTCACTTATTGAAAAACGCAAATTGATAAATATCTAGGATTTTCTAAATGAATTTTTGATTAAAATAATATACCGTCGGAGGGAACATAATAGGTTTAATAAAATACACGATTATATGTAAGCTGCATGCTTGATTAGAAAAGTAAATATGCTATAATACTTTCCAAGAAAAATAACTGATAGCTTTAATATCACTCTGCAAATTATGCTGATTTTTGTTAAACAAAAATTATTGTCGCGGGTGGGATATAATTAATTTTAACGATTTCGGCGTTCAGCCCAACATTTTGAACAGTAGTATTGATTTTCAATTGAACCAAAAAACTTACAGTCTTGAGTACGACAATGTTTGACTGGGTCCTGTAAACATAATTTCAATTTTCAATCATTAAGTGGTTTAAAAATTTATTTTTAGACCATTTATGGATTAAAACGGATACTCACAGAGTCATTCCAAATTTCTAATTTAGGCGCATCTGAAGAGCCTTGGTCATTGTAGAAAGTTGACCTGTTTGCATAAAGAATACAAAAATTTTTTAATAAATTTTTTGACAATATATAAATCTTTTCTAATCCATAATTTTTATCTTGATATTTATCTAAGTATCGAACTTTAAATACTCACTTTGAAAGATATAACGTTTGATCTTTGTTTGGGTTTGTAGTTGGAAGTTTACTAACATTTGCGTAACATGTAGTATCGCTAGCAGCATAGAACTTTGATTTTCCAGCTCCATAATTAACTTCACTCACAGAGTGACTATTATTCTGATTTTCTTGCAGGTACCTGAAAATATTTTTAAATTTTATATTCAAGTTCAAAAGTTTATACAGCTACTCAGAGAAAAGAGTAAAAATTATCAAACTTTATAATTGAATTACCTTGTCTGAGCGCTATCTAAGTAATTTTGAAGCATTGAATCGACAAACTGATGCCTTCTGCTTCTTATCCTTACACAGAGTAATGTATCGCCGTATCCAGAGCTAGATGCTGGCATACTTTTCGGCCTTTTGGCCATAGACCAAAACTTTTTACTGACTGATTTTCCAATTGATCCAAACTGTTTAGCTACACCCATCAATTGTTTTGCTGTTTTGTTTTTGGCAGCTTCAGACTCTGACATCCTGTCTATTTCATCAGGTGTGAAAACCTGATATTCACAGTCTAAATAATCTTTAACAAGATATTCCATCTAAAAACAAACATTATAATATTTAGATAGCGCAAAAAACACGAACACAAAAACAATAATTTAACAAAGATATTAACGATTAACGACTCGATATTAAAAAGAAGAAAAATTGTAAAACAACAGAACATCAATGAATAAAATATTAATTATAATTACCGTTTCTGGTTGACAAGGTAGCAAATCCTGTGATGCGTTCCAATCCCAGTCTGGACCAGGATCAACGGCAAAAAGTACAGGATACAATTGACCGGTATCTGGATCCACGAGAGGTATACTGTAGCCCTCGAGACTGCCTTCACTGGGATCAGAACTGCTGTCCACTGTAACTAGTGGAGAAAAGTGTGCTGAATGGTATGCCAACAGTAGCGGCGTTCGATGACACCTTACAGCAGGAATTTCAAGAGGAAGATAGATTCCTCCAAAAGGAATCGGTGCTAACGCTGCACCTTCCGAATCCCTGAGCATCGTTTCTGCTACAACTATAATTGGTCGTCGTAGATCATGTGCCAGTGCAAGGATATGTATCTGAAATTTTTTTATTTAACATATATTTTATAGAACACAATTAACTTTAAATTGTTAATATTTAAGACTGGGATGATGAGTGATATGCAAATTTGTATTATAAACTTCATTATACGTAGATCTCGTAATATTTTTTAAATAATAAACTTTAATTAAGCAAATATCTATAAAATTTTGTCAATTCTAGATTTAAAAATTCTTAACACTCACGATACTATTTAAAATTTTTTTTAAATGTCTCAAGTTCTTTTTGCTATCAACATTAAATATTTTTACATTTAATTATTAAAATTCAAAATAATACCTCTTCTAAACTTTGGTAGGAAGTACTTATTTGATTTCTAGGATGCGTTGAAGCCATGTCAACAATGCCCTGCCATTCGGCAACCCACTCTGCTTCGGTGTATGATAAACCAGCTGCTGCATTAAGACCCATTTGCCTCCACCTCCACCTCCTAAAAACAAAATTAGTTTCATTTTTTAATTTTAATTCATAGAATTGTTGAATAAAAATATCAATATACTCTTAAATTTTGTTTTAAATTAAGTTAACATAATTTTTATTGAAATTATCTATTTACAAGATAGAAACTTTTTGCAGGTATACTGTATCTAAATTATATTACCTGAAAAGGGCAAGTCGGTACTCTCCTTTTGAAAGTGTGTTGTGTAAAGTTTCTCTTAGAATAAGTTCTCTGTCATGAAACCCCCACATTCCTAGGGATGCAGCATGAAGGAGACAATTCCCATCGCCGGTAGTTGCTAGAGGCCACAGCACTCTATTTTTTCCTCCTCCACACCACCAATTCAGTCTTCCTGCAGATTCCAGTGATGTAAGACATCCTACTTCTATAAGATCTTTTTCCATGTACTGTCGAAAGTCATCTGCAAATCAACAATTATGGTTTTAGAAAGATAATGTCGTAAATTTTAGTATAGTCATTGGCTTAAAAAGTTTATTGTTCTTTTAACTTGAAGCTTTAGAGTTTTGAAAAAAAGTATTAATGCATATTGAATTTGAAAAAAATCATATTAAATGATAAAAAAGTTCATAATACAACTCCAACTTTAAAATTACCTGGATAGATTGACAAGTCAGGTAATGAAAAAGTAAATTCCAACACATCAACAGTTCCATTTGACAGTTGCAGTCGAGCATGATCAACAATGTCTGCATTCTCTGTTGCTCTGGAAATTCCTCTGGCAAGTTTTTTAACTCCTCCGCTACCTCCAGGTTCAAGAGTATTGCCACTAGAGCCTCCACCCTCTTGATTAATTCCATCATACATTACTAAAGCGCCACTCATGGCACTATCTTGTAGAGACATTCAAATGTGAATTCACGAAATGTCTCTGAAGGTCATTTGTCTTTACACCTTTTGAATACTGAACATTCATGTCCCAGAAAACTTTGGTATTTATTTCTGCATCTGTAAAAAAAAAAAAGAGTAAGTTTGATGTATTACAATTATTTAAAAGATTTCAAAACATAAATTTGATCAAAATGTATAGCTGCAAGCGATAGTTTGTTCAAGAACATTTTATTTACAATTGTTTAGTTTTTACTCATAAATATATGACTTAAATGGATATTTTTTCAAGTGCTTTATAAACTGCATAATGGAATTTATCACATAGTAAAAATTAATTTAAAACATTATAAAGTATCTTACGACTTTTATTTATTACATTCTTGAATTTACTATTTTTTCAGTCTATTCTAACTTATGGCATAATGATTTATTTGTTACAACATATTATAAAAATAATCAGTAAATACTAATTTGCTTATAAATCAATTGAAAAATAAATGAAAGTTTTATTAATAGGAAGGGTATATTCAGGTGCCTTTGTAGACAAAAATTCTTGTTAGCAAAATTTTCTGCTAACCTAGAAAGGGAAATTTTATTATTCAAATTTATATTTTATCTCACAAAATAAAGAGGGTATCAGTGATGAAAAAAACAAAATTTTTTAAAGATATTAATATTTTAATAAATAATAAAAAAACATTTAATTATTTAATAAAGCAAGAAAATAGTTATTATGAATGTAGTATCAACAAACAATTCATTCAAGTATTAAACTCAAATATTTATATTTCACAGTTTGAAATTCAATCTGTTTTTACCATCTATAAATCCTTCAATATTGTTGAATTAGTTTGTGAATAACAGGCAGCTTGTTCACATTTGCTAGTGAAAAATATTTATAATAAATAAACGTATACTTGTGCAAAAAGACAAAAAAAAGAATAAAACGTCAAAAAAATATTGATCACCAAAAAATTTACTCTATCTAAAACTGAAAGATCATTCATAAACAAGGACGATTTATGTTAAATCACAAAGATCCTCACTTCCACACGCACGCCAAACGAGTATCCGATGCTCATTAAAAATGCAAAAAACCAAATCCATGAATAGATCTAAACTTTTCATCTAATTTCCTGCCTTACGTAAGGCATTTTTTTTCCATCCACAACACTTTGCACGCTCCGTCAAAACAAACAACAAAAAGAGCAGCGAATTATGACGAGAAAAAAAAAAATGTACACAAAACTCCTTCTTTGGCACTATCGAGCGGAGGAGGCAGCAGGTGAAACGGCGACGAGTGGTGACGTTGGGCTCGTCGATAATCTCTCGTCGTGGGCGACTTGTTTCGGCATTGTTTACGACACTTAAAAAAAAAAAAAAAAAGGAAGAAACGGAAAGGAAGCCACAGAAAACAGTGGTGTGCGTTGGCGTCTTTGGTAGGTGTAGTGTAGGTACAACAAAACACAACACATGCGAGCACCACGAAAAAAAAAGAAAGCCCGACTCAAACACATACACTCCGAAAAAAAAAAGAAACCTTGGATCAATTATCGTCTGCTAGTAGTAGTTGTAGGTAGTGACTGCGCCTCCGATGTACTTGAACTCATTGTGTGTTACTTTTATTTATTTGATCGTCCTTCTTGGCCGAGGGTCCAGGTGTATTCAGGATCATATCACCCACGCGCGTCTGTGTGGCTCGCTTCTGCGCAAAATCAAAACTTGCGTGTGGGTGAAGGTTTAAAAGCTCCCGTGAAATAATAATAAAAAAAATCTCCTCGTAGCGCGCGCGAGCAACCCGCAACGCTGAACGCTCTTCACAACAACAATCGCCGTCTGCCACACGAAAATACACGTAACCTAACCTCCACTCCTACTGCCCCCTCCCCCGCCCGCGCCACTGTGTACACCTAATACACTTTGTGTGTTTTTTAGATGTAATTTCGGAGCACTGCTCGGGCACGCGTTCGTGACTTCGAGTCCAAATAGCGATATTTTCCGTAAGTTTTCTACTGACTGCATGGTAGGTAGTACCCGACAAACTTTGATGTGTTTAAATCGTGTTTTTTTTATAATAAGGAAGTACAAACGATCATTATTGTCACTTTCAATTGGACTCTTTATTTATCAGTCGGACTTGAAATAATTAATTTTATTAGTTGCTAATGACACCTGTAAAAAAGTGTTTACATTTGTTATAGATAACTGATTCTAGTTTTTTTTTTTTTTCAATTTCTGTTTGTTACAGAGATTGATTTAATAAATTAAATTCAGTTTTCAATTTTTTTTTATTGTATTTTGGAGAAAAAAATTTTTTATTATTATCTTAATCTTGAAATAATTGTTGAAAAGAATTTTAAATGGTTAATAACAGTAGGTGACATACTCTTTTCTCGTATACGTGTCAAAGTAGATGGTTCGGTACTACGCGTCATGAAGATAAAAAATTAACCATAAATCATAGTTACACTAAAAAAAATTCGTGACTCACAAATTTTATCTTTTTAAGAATGTTCTTTACTATCTTTTTGAACAGATTGATCTATTTGAAAAAAAATTGTTTACCACGAGGTTTACCACTTGAACAGTACGAAAAAAAATTGATAATTACGGTTTATCAGTAAAATTTATTATTTTTTTTTAAACCGGTGCAACCGACAACTGATATGAATCATTTTTGCTGCATTTCTCAATTAATACTTGCTAACAGAGGAAAATTGAGTAACGCAAAAGAAGGGATAAATAATATCCTTCGATTTTTCAATTTTCTGAAAATAGTCACGAAAACATGATTTTAGCGAGGACGATCTAGATCGCGTAATAAATCTGCATCAAATTAGCGTCTTATCACAGCGATTATATCTTGGCATCAGTTGTGTAGTCGGTACGGTATAAGTATAAATAAGCATCAGCTGAGAACTGGAGAAAAAAAAAGTGTGCTGACGACACCTTTGTGCGGTAAGATTTTCTCGGTCAACCGTTTCAAGGATATTGTGGCAGAGCACTACTTTATCTTTTTCCCCGATTGTTTACACTATTACATCGCTTCCTTATTCATTTTCTTCTTTAAACCTAGAATACCCATTTAGGTAGCTTGAAATCATAGAACTGTATCTGGATTATTTAAATTATTTTTTTTTTTTAATTTCAAAAAATCTGTATTGCATTATTTAGTATATAATATAAATAAGACAAAGATGTTTTTTGAAGAAAAAATTTAATACTTGGAGTAACAAAATAATATGATGTAATAAAGTGCAATTTGAAAAAAAGATCAGAATTTTTTTTTGCAATTAAAATTTTCATGAATCAAAAAAATTATAAATTCATGGTCAATATTGTTTATATTTTGTTCAAAGACTAAAAATAGATTAAAATTTAATCCAAATCACTGCTCATATTAAATAATTTTATTTTTTCACTTCATCAATGAAATCAAATGATTGTTATTTTTAATAAAAAATTTAACTTTATATAAAATTTGCGAAAAAAAAATCAGTTCGATCATCGTACATAATGAATTCTTGCTAAAAAAAATTTCCACTAGTTGATACTATACGAGCAGGACAGATTGGCCCAATTTGGGACTCGAATATTATTATTCGTATTATATACAGGGCAGCACATAATGTTTGGGATTAGCGATGCGGAACGTTTGTACGATCTATGGATAGAAGCTGCAATTACCGGCTTCCGACGATTACAATGATCTCACATACTTGATGCTGCTCTGCCGCTGCTTCCACTACCACTGCTAGACCGTGACCTAGACGTATTACGTTTTAGCTATAAAATTTCACCTTCTGGGTCAGCTTTGCGTTTGAATGAAGAAGTTTTTTTTTTCCTTTCTTTTTGGTTGCTAGGAAAGTAAGTTTGAAGGATAAAAATTTCCAATCATGAACGTTTTTTTAGTGGTATTATTGTATTTTATTTTTTTCATTTTGAAACATTTGTGCTTTTTTTTAGTTGTGCTATAATTAGAGCTTGTCTTTGCAAAACTCGCCAAGCCCACTCTGACTAGTTTCGAAAAAAATCAAAAGGATCAAATTAAAAACTATATTTTCTGTGCGGAATTTATGTCGTAGAAAAATTGATTCACCTTTTTAAAGAAAATTAGGTAACACGATAGTATCAAAAAATATGCTTTATTTGTTGATATAAATTATTTTAAAAAATGGAGTTGTCAGGTTTTGCTGCGCACAAATAGACTTGGCGGGTTTTGATCGAACGTTTGCGTGGGAAAAAATATTTTTTATAAACAAAAGGGGGAATTTTTTTTTTTTATCTAAAAAGATGCATTTTGCAACGCTATAAATATAAAAATGTTTGACAACGTATACATAAAATCTAATACTATTATTATGTGTACTGACGAAAAAAACCTGATTTTTATGCATCTGATTGCTCCAACTTTTATAATTGCTGCATACATCTTGAAACAAGTTTTAAAAATTACTACAAAATTTTGCGTAAGGAACTATTAATGTAAATTATCTGTTCATTATTACAAAAAAAAAAAAATCAATAAAGTTTTTTTAAACGAATAAAAAAACACTGTTAGTACCATACTAAGCTAATTTTGAAATTTTTTATCACAACAATTCTTATTCATAAATTTTAAAGACTAAATTGAAAACTTATTTTTCAAATTGGCACGACTCTAACATGTTAGTGCAAGTTCGCAGCGACCTGTTTGAAACAAGATGCCAAAGATTCAAAACAACCAGAATTTAATTTACATATAATAAATTCAAGTATTACTTTTTATGGGACTAAAGTATAAGTTAAGCGTTTCATTTGGCGGAGTTAAGACTATTACTGGACTTAATTTCAAATCTTTTATTTTCAATTCGCTTTTAACAGTCCATTTTCTGAGAACACTCAGTAGACTAATTTTGAGTACCAGCATAGCGAATTTTTGCCCGATGCAATTTCTAGGCCCAGCACTGAAAGGGATAAACGAATAAGGGTGGTGATTTTCGAGAAAACGATCTGGATTGAAAGTATCTGGATTCTCCCATACATCTGGATCTCGATGCATCAACAATATTTGCAGGTTAACAGGCGTCCCTTTTGGTATCGTGTGGTTATCTAATTTATAGTAAAAAAAAATTTTTCTAATTACAATTTTTTCAAAATAAAGATTTCAAATACAAGATTAAATATTCAAAACTAAATATTACCGATTTCAACGTCGTGATTCAAAGTCCGATTTATACTTGGCACACTCGAAAGAATTCGTAATGATTCCTTTATAACTCTTTCAAGATATTTTAACTCTGCTAACTTTTGTTTAGTTATGGGCTCGTCTTCGTCGATGAAAACATCGTTTATTTCTTCCTGAACTTTTTTCTGTACTTCAGGATTATTACCCAAACAAAACAGGGTATTACTCAGTGCTATACCCGTCGTATCATGGCCCTAAATTGAAAAAATTTTAAATAAAAGAATTGAGAACAAGTTTTCATTGTTTTTATTGTATATGAAAAAATTTATTATTATTACCCCAAACATGAATGTGTCTACTTGCTCTCTGATTTGTTCTAAAGATAAAGGATTTTCATCAGCCTCGCTCAAGTCCATTAAAAGATCCAAAAATGCTTTTGTTTTATGAGTACCTGAGTTAATGAAAAATTTTTATTAATTATTTGTAACAATACATCTATACAATACATCAATACATCTATACATCATAATCAAAGCTGCCTGTGATAAATATATAATTTACTCTTTACTATTTAAAAAATAGTTTTTACAGTATTTTTACTTGTTCCATGGAAAAAATTTAGTTTGTTTTTTGTATTTTTACCTATGTCTTCATCATTTTCAACTTTTCCGTCAGGCTGGGAAGTCTTAGTTTTTCTTAGTTTCCTTCTTTCTTCAATAACCTTCAATCAGGTAAAGTTTGATTATTTAAATTATTAATTTTTTTTTTTTTTTTTTTTTTTTTTTTAATGCAATGATAAAATAAAATACCTTTGTGGTAAAAGCATGTAACTGCTTGATAGATTTGCGATACTCTTTCCCTTTTTTAGTTCGATCGAATATTATGTCCAGTCTGAATGGAAGAAACATGAACCTAGTCATGGTCAAATTTACAAATCTATTAAAATAATAATACAGTTAATGCGTAAATTATTAAATTATTTAGTTTATTCAAAAAAAATGACAATGAAGTTTACTTATGTAAAGCTGAAACGTATTCGTTTTCTTCAGTCTTCCTTTGTAAGTCCATGTCTACCCCCATAACTGTCTTGCAAACTGCATCAAGCGTGAACTTAATGGCCGTAGGAAAAATATTAATCTTTTTTGATGGGCTATCGCTTACTTGATTTTTTATACACTCATTTAAAATCTCAGCTTTTTCTACAATAACGTCTATAAATTCATCGAGTATGTTAAAGTGGAAGGCAGGTGTGATAAGTCGCCTGTCCCGATGCCATACGTCACCTAGTGTTTTTCAGTTATAGACGTTTTTATGGATTATTAAAAGCAGAATGTGCCAGTCATAACTTCAAGATAATTACCATTTGAAGTTAGAAGACCGTTGCCGAGCCAATAAGCCAAGTAATTATAGAGAGCCCCTTTTCCAATGAGAGTTCGACTTCGAAGTATTATCTGTAAAAATTATATTTTTTCACTTAAAATGATTTTATGTTTAAATACAATATAAATAAGTTGCTGATTTACTTCAACTTGATGAGGTTTTCTTATATGTACAACTGGACGGGTGCCGTTCCATGTAATTAGCATGCCATTTTTGTATTGATAGCTTAACTCCGTTAGGTATTCAAACAAATCTGTAAATATTTTCTTTGTTAAAAATATTTTAAAATAAAAAAAAAAAAGAAAAAAAGGAAATTTCATCAGTAAATTTTTTGAACATTTAAAATAAAATTCTTCTTACCTTCAACTTTGATATTTTTGAGTGTCCAAGCTAAACCTATAAATGGTAAAGAATCTGGTCCAGGTATGGAGCTTAATTTTTTTCGCAAAGCTAAATGTTCGTAAGCCCATTTTATAATTTGTAAGATAAAAATAATAAAAAGTAAGTACAAAACCGTTAGTGCAATCACATCCATCTTTAAGATAAAAATATATGCGGACACTGTTTTAAAACTGGAAAAACTTCAAGGTTGTCAATTAAAGTTGAGTGAATCATCAAACGTTATACGTATTTATGTAACAACATTCATATTTTTTATTTTAAACGAAATTTTACACTGAAGTTCAAGGTACTTTCGAATAAAAAAATATTTTTATTTAATCGGAAACATGTGTCAACAACAAACGAAGAATTCAAACTGTCGACTAGAGTGTGAATAAGATTGTGGAACGTAATTGCGAATGAGGAAGATACTACACATATAATAGTCCCGGTAGTAATTATAGTTTGAGTGTGTGAGTCAAGTATTATTTGATCGTGATGAAATATGTGGGAAAAGTGAGATTTAAAATTCTTAGCTCATCGGTAAATAATATTTTTTAACTTATCGATTGAAACTTTTTATACTGAAACAAATATAATTATTTACAACAATTAATTTTAGATAATCTGTACATATAGTCAATTTAAAAATTAATATAAAATTGTTTATTACTACTTTTTCATTAGATGAATTCAATAAAAGTTTTTAAAAATTTTTTCAATCGCTTTCACTTTACACGTTTAAAAAAAATTAGTTAATTTCGCTTGTTGACTAAATGCCTTTAGGGTTTTATATATGGGAGAGTAAAGCTCAGTCAAAAGTGATTTTCGTGAACATTTCAAGAAATTCTGTAATTTTTATTAAATTAAATATTTAAGTAAATTTTATTTTTTTTTAATACAGGGGACTTCACTCTCTGCACCACAATTTTTTAGTAGAAGGTAATAGTAGTTAAAACTTGTTTAACCCCTGCAACCATTTCTCGCAGGGACTTTGAAAAAAAATTACCCTTACTTATTCAAAAATTTAAAATGATCATACATTATTATTTCTAATAACTCTTTGAAAATTTTTTTGACTAAATTTTACTCCGTTCAGTGCAAAAAAAAAAAATCATAAAAGGGTGAGAAAGTTCTTAAAATTATTCTTTTAACTTTTTTCATGCAAAAAAGAATTCACCTGACTACCATGATTATTGCCGTCAAATTAAGTGTAAGACGACGTAATCGTCTTTGTCACGCAACTCTTCAGTTGCAGTGTTAATTATTATGCACTAACATTCTGAAATAAACTTCCATTTTTTATGTGCAGAAAAAAATTTTTATTTTCATATGATACCATGTAAAGTCGAAGCGGAGAAAAGGATAATATTTTTTCCATCGTTAATTTGGTTGCTGTAGTTAAAAATACTTTAATTAGTCTAATTTTGCTAAAAATGTGGAAACAAAGGAAATTCAATTTACGACGAGTTACTGGACATAATTACTACTTGTAATTATGCAAGGGCGTTGAAAGGAATTGAAGATAATTACTCGTTCATTTGCCTCGTCAGTTGTCTCTAGAAAGGGTCTTAAAAAATGCAACTCGCACCTTATAATCAGTTATGTCGTTATAAATCCTTTTTTTACTTTCTTCTTGTAGTTGCTTCATGTGTTTCTATTCTCCCTTCTTCTTTTTAAATATTTATAAACAGAAAACTTCTACATGACAGAATCTTCAGTTCCAGTGAGATTTGTCCGTCTATTCGTCACAAAGTAAAAAAGCTTTGATTTGTAACCTTCTCAATGAGACGAAAAAAACTCGAACTTCAAGGTAAACATTTATAATTCAATGTATTTCAAATTTTGTTATTCGTTTTTAGATAAATTTAATATAAGGTAAATGTCCGGGATTATTAGACAGTAATGTAAGTGTCCACCACAGTGGCACCCTGATTTAATGTTTTCAGAGTCGTAAAGTATTTTTTATTTATTTATAACTTTCTCGCACATTCCTGAATCACAAAAATAAATTAAATAACTAATATCATCTTAATATAAACAACGATTGCAGATTTTAATCGGGCTCTAGGTCTAACTCAACTGAGCTTGCAAGTGATTGGCATGTGGCCGAACAAAAATGTTTAGTGCGTCAAAAGATTCGAAATACTGCGAACACTATTCTCAACATTCTTAACGAATTCATGGACTCCTCTTTTATTCAATTGCGCACTTGTGCAGCTTTATGCAAAATTATTCCAGACTGTCAATTATTTAATTGAAACTATCTATACATTCACTTCGAGCATCAGGCTTTGCTTTTTAAGACACAGTAAAAAAAGTAACAATCTGTTTTTGTATCCTTTACAAAAAATATTTTTTTATTCATTTATAAACATGGTAACTTTGATTATTCCTTCTGAATTAATCAAGTACTTTGTATTTAAAAAAATAAATAATTTCCATTTTTAATGGAAAATTAATCAGTGAAATATGTTGCGAATTAATCTGAAAAACGTTTTCATATTAGAGTTGCGGTCCATACAATCTGTTTGGCATAAAGGCATTATAATCACGCGGACCCACCAAAAAATGGTTAAATAGGCTCGTCAATCTCGTTTCTCCTACATAAGTAATATTTTATTGATAGCTCGATACTTCACCAATAGAAGATTTTTTCCGAGTTTACTTTTCAACATAATAATACTAAGAATAAAAATTACCCCGACGACTATCAAAAATTACCACTTCTACGAATTGTACAGCTCTCCAATTATTACTTGAGTTCAGCTATTGAGGTTTTTTTTTAAATCAACCTGATTTTTCAAATTTTTGTCAGAATCTTATTATCAGTACCGGACAAATTTATTTGGAACCTTTGTTTTCCACGCCTGAACTCAGTATAAAGTATTCACCATAAAGAGTAAGTTAATTTATAGACTTATAGTTGCTGAGATATTAAGTTTGAGTGGTTATATTTTGTTCGTAATACATACATAAAGTTTAGTGTAAGCATCAAAATTAATGCATTTGCAACAAAATTTTAAAATTACTCACTGTATATAAAAAATAAATAAATTTATAAATTTTTTTTTTCTTTCAGAACACGTGCGTCTTCTGGATAAACTCGAGTAACTTGTAGTCAGACTAGTAAAAATAGGCAATATGATCCAAAGTTATTCTATCTAGTACACATTTTAAGATATGAACTACTTTACCCGTTGTGATCGCCATATCACTGGAATATTTCAGAAGGGTATGATCAAATTTATTTGGGGATTGAGTGGCTGGTAAAGGATGGTTGTTCTTCATCTCATCGCACAAGTAACAAGTCATTATATATAAGTTTTTCATCTGTGTTTTTATGTTTTTTAACGTTAACGAATTTCGATTAGAATATGAATTTCGAATGCTTGTATTCATTTATTTAAATGCATAGTAATTATCCACTTTTTTGACCAAACATATAATATCTTTTGTTCTTACAAGTATGAAAAGTTTAGTTTAGACAATTTTAAAAGTCTAATTACATTTATACGCTATTAATCGAGACACAATATCCTGATTATAAAAGTTATTGAATATTCAGTTTATATAAAAACACGTAATTCACAAAATGTTTGAATGTAACATTATCATCTAGGAGTTGACATTAGTTTAAAAAATCCCATATGGATTCCCACATGAGTTCCCACATGCACATTTACTAAGTTTATAATGTAGCACACAATTTTTTTAATAAAGCGGTCATCTTTCTATTGAGAAAAACTATTATCGGAACGAGTATTATTTTCATTATCACATGCACATAAACAGCTATCTTTAACACATACCAAGCCAAGATTTAAGTGTATAATTCCAAAATGAATTTACTTAATCAAACATATTTAATTCATTTTTTTTTTTTTCATCTAATGATTCATATCTAAGTATAATTAACGATAGTAAGAATTAGTAACATCTACACTATAAGACTATGTCAAGAACATTTTTTGTATTTTTGATGAAATATTATTTTTAGTACCCATGTGCAGTTGACCTTCTATGTCGAAATGACTGAATGAGTTAACTGTTAACTTTTGTTAATAAATTTTGTAAGATTTAAAAAAAAAAAACTATATTTATTTATTATTTTTTTTGAATACTTCAAAAATTTAGCGGGTGGAGCTCATTATGTACCCTGATAACTAATTTAAAATCCCAAGTACATCGAGTAACTTGGGGTTCACCTTCGATTGTGAAAAATTTTAGAGTTATAACAACCTTAAAAATAATCTTTTATAATTACTACTGAGGTAATAACCTAATCAAAATAGAACGCGTACATAATTTATCAGCAAAATACCAATAGACTATAAGAATGAACTAAATTTACCTAGAAATTTTCAAGATCGATTTTCATAACCATTTGTGCCTTTGATGTGTTAATATCAAGAAGTCAACAACAACAAAAACACATTGAATCCTTATTTTCAAAAATGATAACTTCAGAATTTCATAAAAGCATCTATCTTGTTCGACAGCGAATGTCATTAACTGGTACTTGGCCAGAGTCTAAGCGAAATGTTTATTCATCGCTAAGACTATTCGGTTCAATGTTTTTGATGGCTTTTCTTGTTTTGATTCCTCAATCTACAAAACTGTTTCATGTCAAAAATAATTTGTCCGTCATAGTTGAGATATTGTCATATGGGTATATAATTACTTATATTAGTTTGTTCAAGCTACTCCATGAATGGTATTGGTCTGACGGTAAAATAATTTTTTCTCTTCTCTAATTAAATTTCTCAGTTACAATAAAAATTTAAACTTTTTACTTTTAACCTGTTCGTAATAGTTATTTTTAATGAACCGTGCAGAATAACTTTTGAAAATAATACCTAATTCTCTTTGTATATATTAATTTAAACTTTATAGTACTAAGTGTAGTTTTCCGTTGTATTTTTCATTTTGATTAGTTAGTATATTATACTATATTATACGTTATTAAACTGATCAATATTATTTTTTATTTTTTTTCTTGAATAAAGATTTCAAGAATTTGTTAAATATGATGTTAGAAGATACCGAAACCAATGATGAAGACAAAATAAACATAATGGTAAAAAATCTAAGATTAGTAAGATTAATCGTAAATGCATCTTTCTACGCTACCGTGGGAGCCGCAGTATTGTTTGCAATGTATCGTCTTCACTTAAATAATTTTTTTCGATCTTATGAAATTTGGAATAATTCAACTACCAGACCATTATACGCACCAGCAGAATTTTTTTTTTCTACTGAAAGCAGCCCAATTCATGAGATAATTTGGTTTAGTCAGTTTATTGTGGCTTTGTTGATTTGCGCCACCTTCCCAGATGCTTTTTTATATGTAGCGATTTTTCATTTGTGCTCTCAGTTGAACATCTTGAATTTAAACATAAAAAACTTATTAACTAGCTCCAAAGAACAAAATTTTGTCAAAGTAATCAAGTCAATTGTTCAGAGACATTTACAATTAAAAAGGCAATGATTAAAAATAATTTAATAAGTTTGAATTCACGAGTACTCATTTTTTCAATGTTTTCAAATTTTACTGAGATAATTTTTAATAAACTATTTTTGTATTAACGAGCTGTTGGTTAATAATTTTATGTTTGAAATTAATTAAATTTGAATCAGATTGTGCTTACGAGTAATTATTTTTTTCAAGGTTTTCAAATGTTATCGAAAGAATTTTTAATAAATTATTTTTGTTTCAAATGTGCTGTTACTCAATAACTTTATGTTTACAAGGCTATCAATTGATTATAGTGAGTTGAAGTTCAACATTTATTTTCAATGAATTTCTCAGATTGTATTAGTTATTGTTTACAGATTCTTGAAGAAAGCAAACGAAAAGATCTTATATCGATAATTTTTATAGTAGAATACATAGTAAGCAATTTGTTCAGCCTTTTTGTAACTTGTTTTATTGCGGAAAAACTTCGTATTGAGGTAGTATCTCAATAAGTACAATATAATATTTTTCTAATCTTTGTTCTAATCTGTGATGAACTTTCTACATTTACCATGAATTACAAATAATTAAGGTCAATTTAATAAAATAATTATTTTTTAAATTTCTAGAGCTCAAATATTTTTCACGAAGTTTATGACATTTACTGGTATAAACTAGAACCGAAGTATCGAAAGAGCTTGATAATCATTATGAGTACTTCACGCTTTCCATTTCAGTTGACTACAGGAAAATTTTTCATACTTTCAATTGAATATTTTATGAAGGTTTTTTTACGAAAATTCAACTCTTATTAAAGATTTTATAAGTTTATTTTTTAGCTACTTGAACCTAATTTTTTTTTTTAAATCATAACATCCTGGTTTATAAAATTCTATTCTTTTATCGACAGGTTTTGAAAACAGCTGGAGGATATTTATCAATGTTGATAGCTTTGAGATATCGAGCGAAAATTTAAACTTTTTTAAACAAGGCATAGCATAATCAAACTAACGTAGTAAAGTTTAGTTTCTTTCCATTGAGAACAATTATGTTTTGATATAGCTTATTTAACCGCCCAGACACAATTATTGTATAATATAGAATTTCACTCAGTTTTTATTCGAAGATACAGTGTCTACAGATCATCGCCCTGGTAAGAGCTTCAATTGAAAACAAGTGTATATTCAGTTCAAATTTTAAAAATAAGCTGAAAACTCATTAAAAACTCAGCTGTTTTAATAAAAATAAGTTAAAGTGTAATGCCCTGTCTATACTACCGCTTAAAGCATAGCTTTACTGAAGCACTCTATAATTTTCAAATAATTATATCTTTATATCAGTTACGCATACTATAGTGTATTTTGAAAATATGTTAGAAAACTTCAATTTCATCTTAAAACTGTAAAAAAAAACTGCATTTCATATGCGAACAAGGTATAATAGTTAGAAAATTTTAGCGTGCTTAAGTAAAGCCGCGTTTCAAACACTGGTGTAAACAGGGTATAAGTGGAAAAATTGATAAAAATCGCCCGGATCTGAGAGCCCAAATAATTTAATATCATTTTAGATCTGAAGAGTAACTTTACTTTTTACAATTTAGCTCACATTATAAGTGTCATTTAAAACTAGGTATCGAAAATATTTGAGTAAAAATTTTTCTTACTGGTTATAGCTTGTCGTTAAGGTCAAACAAAATGAAGACAAAAACAATTATATTTAACATTCGCAAGTAAAAACTGTAATATTAACTTATTTTTTATTTAAAAATTTGAAAATAATTTGATAGTGTACATAAAACTTTTCAGGAAATAGGAGAGAAAAACACCTCAATTTTGTCATCTACTGGTCTTAAAACAAAATTGTTAATCATGCTGATCTCTGTCGGTTTAAGAACACTCTTCAAACGCCACTTTCGCAAAATGGCTGTTAAAACTATTTTTGTTTCTAAGAGTCCAAACTTTTGTCCTGGAACATAATAAAGTTTTCTGCTTGACGGACGATCGATAAGTGATAGTGTGTGAAGTTGTACATTAATAGAATATCGCATTTTATTCAGCAGGATCATATCATAAAGTACTTTGAGAAAAATGCGGCCGTAAATGTTTATTAACCCACGTCAAAAGAAATCAAGGTATAAAAGTTTTACTTCTACCGCGAAATCTACTCGTCAAAAGTACCTATTACATGATCCATTTGAATAAAGATATCTACAATTATCAACCATCGGTCAAGCATATTATGATTATTAAAGTGTACAATTTTAAACTCTTACCAATGCAGTTTCTAGGCCCAGCGCTAAAGGGAATGTATGAGTAAGCATGACGAGTTTTTTCTGGCAAGAAACGATCTGTAAAAAAATTTCTGTACTACTGACTCTCCAAGCATGAGAAATCTGTATGTGTGTGGGTTACAGCTAATTATTTATACACTTTTTGGTTAAAGTCTGGCCAATTTTTAAACTAAAGCTGCTGGAAATCTCAAAATTTGGACTTTAACTAGTAAAAGCAAAGTTTAGCCAGAGCTATTGGTTAAAACTGATAGGAAAGGTTATATAAGGTTAATTATAGCCGTAAAAGATTCCCTCGGGAAACATGACTAAATTTTTTTGAAGAATGATTTAGAAGTGACATTTAGACTAAAACCTTTTTAAGGTATGTCAAAATTATTCCTGAAAAAATCAACCGGAAATTCTGAAGATGTTCTCCAGTCACTGGTCTTATACAGCTATATGTGTGAATCCAAGACCTCAGTCAACTGAGATTTACTAGCTCAGGATGAAGTTAACATTAACCATCTAAAAATATTTTTAGCCAAAGATTTTAGCTTAGGTTAAATTAAGCCAAATTGAAGTTTAGCAGTAAAATTCGTAAGAACATTTACTGTACAAGCAAGAAAACTATTGCAATACGTAATTTCAATCACTACTCTTACCTGGATCAAAAGTGCTAGGATTGTCCCAGACTTCAGGATCATTGTGACACTGGTAATGGAATTAAAATTCAATTAATTCATTTATACTGTATTAATTAAAATAAATTAATCGTACCTGGTAAATGTGAATAACTACGTAAGTCCCTTTTGGAATAATGTGCTCGTCTGAAATCATAATAATTATTTTTTTTTAATTTATTACTTTTAACAAAAATAAATGAATCTAACAAATTTAATTTTTTTTTTTTTTTTTTTTTTTACCGATTTTAACATCTTCGTCTATACAACGAGCTATTGCTGGAGCCACAGCGTAAATTCTTAATGATTCTTTTATGACTCTGTCTAAATATTTTAACTGGCCTATTTGTTTTACGGTTGCTCTAATATCGTTATCCGGTCCAAATACACTTTCAAGTTCTTCTTGAAGTTTCATTTGAACATCTGGTTCATTACCCAAAGCGTACAAAGCCCAACTAATAGCTGTCGCAGTTGTATCGTGACCCTTCAAAGTGAAACTTTAAATTATGATTGAAACATAAATTCATTTTATAAGTATTTTTTAAATTAAATTGAAAATTCACAGCAAACATAAAGGTATCCACTTCTTCTCTAATTTCTTTAAGGGTCAAAGGATTGTTGGAATTCTCACTTTCGTCTAATAAAAGATCTAAAAATGCTTTTCTTTTCCTTTTACCTGTAAATAATAGAAAAAATAAAATTTACTTGATTTTTTAATTTAAAAAAATTTACTGTGAGACATTTACCAAATTCATCAAATTCAGGGTTCTCGTCAAAGCCATCCACAACTCTTTCTTTTTTTTCTATTTGTTTTTGTTCTATTACCTAAATAAAAAAAAAGTTTTTTTAGATTATAAACATTAATTCAGGAAAAAATTTGTTGACATACTTTGGCGGTAAATTCCTGCATTATTTTGATAGAATTTGCGAATTTTATGCCATTAGCTGTTCGATAGTAGATGGCATCCCATTTCAACCAAGGTCGAAGAAACCTCTCTTGTTCCAATTTAGCAAAGCTTTAAATAAATTTCATTGAACAGTAATAAATATTTTTCGCACTTGTATAATAATATACTAATCTTGAGTTTATATTTAAAATGCTTACTTGTGGAGCGCCTCGACGTATGCAATGTCTGTCTTACGTTGAGAATCTATATCGACTCCCATAGCAGTTTTACAAATAGTATCGAGCGTGTATCTGATGGACAATTCAAAAACATTTATTGGTCTGTTAGGATTTTCTTTCAATGATTTATTGATACAATCTATCAAAACGTCAACTTTTTCGAACATTACTTCAGCATATTCTTCTAATGGACCAAAGTGAAAAGTGGGTGTTAATAGTCGTCTACGTCTTAACCATCTTTCACCTGCGTAAAAGATTCTAAATTACTCTAAAATGCTCACTTTAGATAAGAATCCTGAAATTCATTGTCTGAATCAAACAATTAAGTGAAACTAGACAGATTAATTTCTCGGTCTACATGAAAGCTTGAGAAAACTAGTGCAATCATTTAAGTTCATTAAAATTATATAATTGTCAGCGGAAATTTTTTTAAATCTTTGCCAATTTTTGTAAAGACTAAAAAACAAATATAAAAAATATCAATGATCTTTTCAAGCAAAATTTAATTTTTTTTAAATTTATTTGTAACAAACAGCTTGTAATACCGCGTTACATTCTTTAGGCTAAGATAAAGTCTTTATTTTTTTTAAGCATGATTTTTTTCAAACGATAATTTATATGACTATATGTTACCTTTTGCAGTAAGTAATCCTTCGCCTAACCATGGTTTTACAGCGTCATATCTACTGGTTTTAGTTAAAAGCTTACTACTTGATAATATCGCCTGTAATTTGATTAAAATTTAATTAACGTTCTTATTATACAAACTTTCTATTTTCAATGGCCTGAAAAGGGGTATTGTCGAGACAGGCCTCTCTTCAAAATGAGTTGAACCATCGTTTATTCAGAGCCCAAAAAACATTAAAATTTCAGCAATTTTTTAAACATGTATTTTTTGGAAGCATAAGGATTAGATTTTGGTGATTACGGAAGAGGTCCATTACAAGTAATTTTGATGTATTAGATGCCGAAAATCTGCTTGTCTAGCAAAAAATTTACGATTCAAATTTTCCTGGGTTTATTATTATTTAAATTTATGAAATTTTCTTGACAGGTGTCAGATTCTACAGTAATAATACTGCTTGAATTTATAAATAATTATTCTATGTAACAGTTTTTCTTTAAAATTCTCCAATCGAACTTCTGATTTACCTGAATTTGATGTGGTTTTCTTATTGTAACGATAGGATCAATGCCAATCCAAGTTAAAACAATTCCATTTTCGAATTGAAAACACAAGTTATTAAACCATTTAAATCTATCTGTAATCGAAATCTAAAATTATTATATTTTAAAAAACCATATTTGTTTCACAGACTATACCTCTTAACGATGTTTGTGTGAGTTTCCATGTAATTCCAATAAACGGTAAATTATATGGTCCAGGAATAGACTTTAATTTTTTACGAAGGGCAAAATACTGAGAAAAGCATTGGTAAAATAAAAAAGAAAAAGTTATCAGTAGTCCAAAAGACACAAATGATAACATTTTTCAGTCTAAACTAAATTTTCCAAACTGCAAAAATGTAAGCCAAAAATTTTTTTTATTTAGTAATGAATTGCAAACGAATTTTTAATAAACTTTCGCACTTACTAACTATTAACTACTTTTTCAAAATATAAAAAATTTAAACAACTTCTTTATTAAATTTTTAATTTAAATCATATGACAAGTTTCAAGATATGTATAAGTTTCAGCACACATTTTATTTTTAAAAATTAACTAGGTTTAGCCCAACATCTTTAATAAATGCTTAATCAAATTATGCCCTATGCCATTTAACTTTAAACATGTACTGTTTTCATACTTATAATCGTCCTTCTTTTTATAAAAATTTCAAATTCAAAATCTTAAAAAAAAAAAAGTATGACAGCAGAAAATAGAACCGTGTAATAAACTACCATTTGTAAATTAAAATTAGATGGTTCACATGCGTTGTACAGAAAAAAATGTCCTTGTTTTACTAAAAAGTAAGCACAATTGTGATTGATTCTTGAATAGACGTTCTTCTTTTGCCAAATTAACAGTTTTGAAAACAACACGCACGCGGAAAACTTTGGAAACAAGGTTCACGACCCTCTCGACGACGCGAGAGGTAAGACTGAACGATTTCGGCTGGACAGAGTCTTTTGTCATCTTGTTGTAGGCTCTCTCATAGACGTTAAAACACCCACGCGTTAATCTATTCGGCCAAGCAATCATTGACTTTGTAGGTCAGAGGCCAGCTGCATATAATGTTTCGACAGTGTCATCAAGGTAGATCTTTCATCTGAATTGCACATGAGCAAGGTAATCGATTTCTGTACTCGAATCTTATCTATCTAAAAAACTATTTTTTTTTTTTTTCTAATTCTGAAGCTTGAAAATTATACTTAAAAACTTGTGTACATTTTACAATCATGCACGAAATTATTTTTAATTTTTTTAAATTAAAATATGAAAATTTGAGGATTTATATAAAAAACAGTCCTAGACCCAGAAAATTTTAAATTAAAAGTTTGGGACAGTTTAAATCATAATTACTTAAAAATAAATAACAAGAATTTGATTTTTTTTTTTATAAAAATTTATTGGTCGCCAGTTAATTACTACACACATTATATCTAAATTTAACAAGTGTATAGTTTGCGTTTGGTATGATTCTGTATGAAAAATATATGTAGTAAAGAATCAATAATTGATTCGTTCAGTTTATTTCGGTTTATGTTATACATTTTCTTCAAGAAAATATTAAAATTATTATAATAATAAAAATTGATAATTTGAGAGTTCAAATTGACAATTTTTTTTGTGCATTAAAATATTAATCAAAAAACTGTTAGTTTTAGAAGGTACCTGGTCCAATCCTCATTGCTGACTCATTTGTAAGTGTTTTTCACTATTTCTAAAAAAAAAAATAATAAAATTTAAAACTGTTCTTTTGTATTTATTAGTATTTTGCAAGCACTCCTTAGTTAGTTTCAGACACATCTTTTTCTTCAGTACATGTAACTCATTTTACATAAAGTATTATTTATTCTAACCAACCATAAAAAATACAATAAAAATTCATACTCATTTCAAGGAAGCTAAAAAATTATTTGAATTAAAGTTAAATAATGTTTATTTAAATAAACTAAGAATTATTAATATTCAATACTACCAAAAACTTAATGAAACCAATTTTTTAGCAGGAAAAAGAAAATATAAAATCTACTGATCATTAATTGGTGCAAAATATAGATCAATTTTATCATTGTAAGGTCTTAAAGTAAAGTTAACAACCATGTCTATTTTGCTTGGTTCTAATACACTGACCACCCGCCATTTTTTTAATATCGATGAGAGTGCAATTTTCAACTCTAAAAGAGAGAAATCTTGCGCGATGCAATTTCGAGGTCCCGCGCTAAATGGTATGTATGAAAATTCTGGTATCTTATTGGCATTATCTGGTAGAAAACGATCTGGGTCGAAGGTTTCAGGATTATTCCAAATTCCTGGATCACGGTGTAACTGATAAATTTGGATATTTACTACTGTACCTTCTGGTATAAAACGGTTATCTAAAAAATTAATTGAATAATAAGTTAAACTAATTAAATAATTAGTGGTATAAAACGGTTATCTAAAAAATTCATTGAATAATAAATTAAACTAATTAAATAATTAGTGGAAGAATATTCATTTCAACAAACCGATAATAACATCATTTTCTAAATGCCTGCCAATCGTGGGAAAGCTTGGATAAAGTCTCAAGACCTCTTTGATAACTCTATCTAAATATTCCAACTGCTCAAGTTGACTCACTGTTGCTGGTTTGTCGCTGTCCCCCATAACTCTCTTTAATTCTTCGTGAACTTTTTTTTGTACTTCGCGAGCATTTCCAAGTGCAAAAAGTGCCCAACTAAGAGCTGTTGTCGTTGTACTGTGTCCCTAAAAAATTAGATGATTATTAATCCAAAATTTCAAATAATCAGTAAAATATAATACTTGCTGTGAAGACAAAAGTGTCGATTTCTTCACGTAGTTCTTCCAATGTAAGCGGTTCCTCAGATTTTTCATCGGTGTCCAATAAGTAATCTATGAACACTGTTTTACGCTTTTCTATTTAAATAAATAAATTATTATTGTTCAAATGATACATTTTTTAATATTATAATAATTTTACGTGATCACCTGTGCTGTGACAAATGTGGGTTGGAATGTCGGAATTGACTTCTGTTTTCGTTTCACTTCTTTTTTCTTGTTCTTCGAGTATTATCTAAAAAATTGTGGTACTTATTATCAGCTTATTAAATTTTTATGAAAGTTATTTTTTTACATACCTTTTCTGTAAAATTATGCATAATTCTTACGTCATGCATAAAATCTTTGCCTACTTTAGTTTTGTAAAAAAAAAAATCTAGTTTTTTCCATAATCCATAGCACCTATCGACTGACATCCTACAAAAACTGTTAAAATTGAAATCAATTATTAATAGTGTATTATCTACTATTTATTTTGATTTCGATAAAAGTATTGTTCTATTTATACTTGTTGAGTATGTTAGTATAATAATTTCCAGATTTTCTTTGTGAATCAACTTTTATACCCATTGCAGATTCGCACATTGTGTCAAGAGAAAATTTAGTGATTAAATCAAAAATGTTTAGAGGGTTTTTAGGATTTTCTATTAATTTTTTTTCGATTACTTGGGTTAGAATATCAACTTTTTCGTTAATTATAGAAATGTAAAAATCCTTCACTACGTCTAGTTTAAATGCTGCCGATAAAAGTCGTCTGTGATTGAACCACTTATCACCTAAATAACAAAAGACAAAAATAATGAACTTTTAAAGAAATTTTTTACTTTTAAAAAACTATTTCAGTATTTACCTGTGGAGGTTAACAATCCATTACCCAACCAAGGTTTAATGGTTTTATAAAGTTTGGTTTTCCTGATGTAATTATAACTTTTAAGAATAATCTGTAAACAATACATGATTAAATTTTTAAATTGTTTCTTCAAAGCTATCGAACTGTTTTCACTTGTCTCACCTCGATTTGATGAGGTTTTCTAATATTTACAATTGGATCAATCCCAAACCACGTAACAACCATACCATATTTGTGAGCCCAGCACAAATCGTTAAACCATTTAAATCGATCTGCGCAGGAGAAAAATGAGTCAAAGAAATGTTTAAACACTGATTGAAATTTTAGTTTATTACCTTTGACTGGAACTCTGGCAAACTCTCGCGACAATCCTATAAAAGGATAAGTTGATGGTCCATCAATATAGCCCATAATTTGACGAAGTGAAAAGAACTCATCCAACCACAAGTACAACACAAGTATAAGTGTGAATAAAATTAAAAAAATTATCGTTAGAATTATTGGTCCCATTTTTCTTTATAGCACTGAGGTTCCCAACTTTGCTCACTAGCCAGAAAACTGTACTTTATTCAAAGCAAGTATTTTAAAGAACCACTTCATGGAGTAACTTCAACAGCATTGGAGTGACAATGTTTGCCATCGACTCCCTGGATGAGAGACTTGTAACTTATCCAGCGGGTAACCCGATAAGAAGCCAGCGTAAAACTGGCTCCAAAGGGCTCGATGTCCTCGAAGCCTTTTTGTAGCTTATGTGCGTAATCCCTTGAGTCTGGATTTCCTTCACGGACTTTCAATGTCATTTTATTTCATGGGAGTAACGTGCATCTCTTATTCTATATTATATAACAATGTCCTGCGGTTCGTTATAATCTTGATATTTTTATTTTTTATTTAACGAAAAAACTGGTTTTCCAAAGTATTTCACGCAAGAATAAATCAAAGTAATGTGCTTACAAGAAAGTTACTTGAGAGGAAATTTTAATGAACGATGCGTGCATTTGAATCTTAAAGGCTGTTCTTAAAAATAATCAGTTTCTTTAATTATTTAAAAGTTTAATTTTACTACTCAAAGATAAAAAATAAAATTAAAATTACAAATAAAATTTTTACTACACTTTTTATAATGACAATTTACTTTACGAACTACAATGTGTTAAACCAGTTTACCGAGTAGACTTAAATAAAAAAAAAAAAAAAAAAAAAAAACACATAAACGTGGCTACATATTGTCGGTCCAACGAGGCTCTATGACGTTGCACTTGATGGGAGGCAACGGCGGCGGCAGGGTCGAGGGTAATTTGTTGGGCATGAATTCTCCTGGCCACAGACGAAACATATCTAGTGAGAATAATCCGACGAGCAGTGTTCGCAGCACGGGCACCAGCAGCCTTGGCATTCGGCCTCGGTTCGATGTGTTTTGTTGCTGAGGCCATATAAATACATATTTGGAGCCTCCTAAATTTAGAAATTTTTTAAAAACTAGAACCAGTATCGATAACTGGAATTTTCTATTAAATAAATTTTTTTCAACGGAGCCTGAAGTAATATGAGAATTGGTTACGATTATTGAAAAACTGAATGAGTATTAATTGCTACGATTTATTTGATAAGACACTGATATTTTTTATTCAAGAATTTACATTTTATAATTTATTTTGAGTATTTTATGTTTAATTTCACCTACTAATAATTAAAAAATTCAATCTATACTAGTATGTACATACATTGGGTTGCATTGATTTTGACTAAAATTAAACAGGTGTCGACCCAAACTTATAAAATTAGAATCATCTAATGTCGTATAATACCTTACTCACCAGAAGTTACTTTTCTAACTTTTGTTGCAGCTACGTGATATGCATTGACACCCGGTGGGGCACCAAACACGCCGGAAATTTCGGAACCAGACGATCTTCGATACCGTGAAACTCTGATTTGGTTTTCCGACTTATCGATTTCGTGGTTTAAATTTTTTTCTGATTTTTCGCTTTCCCCAAATAACATTTTACCGAAACTTTTAATAAATAAAACTAGAAAACTGTACAAATAACAAACTCATATAAAAGTATAAACAGTCACAAAATTCATTTAAAAATAATAGGTTAAAAACATTTGATGAAGTATCTTAAAGTCATTGCATTATTGGTAGTACACTCTTGTTTCATGCATGAAACCTGTTGAAAGATAATACAAAACTCAAATTGAATGTTGAGTACAAGAATATTGTTTAAAGGTGTAAATATAAAGAAAGCTTAAATAAAATATACATTATTTTTCAGCTTCGTCAACATTTAATTTTTTGAAATTTCTGATGAAGCCTCGTGATTAAAAAATATTTTTTATATCAGTTCTAGCACATAAAAAATTTATTTTAAATTATCTTAGAATTTTTGATACTCAATAAATTAATTGATCATTGTTAAGAATGTACGATTTTCTCACAAATTATTACGAATTTCATAAATTTTTTGCCAACTTCAGTTTGTTTTTTTTTCTTTTTACCTTACTTTAAAAACTTAACCTCTCATAATAAGGATAAATTATTTCTAGTGACAACCTAAATTGTTCATCCAAAAAAATATGTTTTCCTTATTTAAATTTGATAAGCAGAGTAGAAGTGATAATGAGCAGTAAAGACGAAAGTAAATAATTAACTTTATGTAGCTATTAGTTTGAAAAATTGTTATTCTACGACTAATTAAAATTTTTTTTAGATGATTCATATTTAGCATCAATTCCTCCAAAAAGTAAGTTTATGAAAATATCAAATTGAAAATACTAGAACAAGTTTAAATACCTGTGATTGTTACGATCATTTATTTCTTTTTATTTTATTTTAAGGTCTTCATTCGAAGTCACTATGCAATTGTAAGTGTAATTAAAAATCAATTTACTTATGTAATTTTTATCCATTCAATATTTAGTTTTGAATCACATTTTTTATAAGTACATTGAATACACGATTAAATCATCAAAGACCAATTCCAGAACTCTTTCGAAATATTATCTTTTGGCTACCAGGCAAAACCGGCAAGGAAGATCCGGCGATGGACAGTCTGGTTTTGGCGAACGCGATCGATCGGTTCGACGGCCGTCGTCAAATCTCGGAAGAGGATCGATACCGTGAGCTCAGTGATCGACTCGCCTTCCTGGAAGGCTTGGTGCCGATTCTCATGACCGTAAAAACGTGTTTGGAGGGAGCTGAAGAAGACGAGGAACCACTGATTACGATGCCCGAGTCAACGGACAAGCTTGAAAAGCAGCTCGCCGACGAAGTTGAGCAGCTCAATAATGAGACGGCCGAGTTGCACGTAGGTATGATACCGAATCTCTTGGAAATTGACGATTTTTTTTTCGAACATTTGAGATTTAAAAAAAGATGACCTCGAAATTCGCTATTCATTATCACGGATAAGATAAAATCCATGTAGCTTAGCTGAGCTCAGCGATGGGGCAATCCAGCCGGCTGGACATGCTCCAACGCAAAGTTTTCTGTGTGGTATCGCAAAGTCTGCGTTCTGGGTTGGAGCATCACAAAGTTTGCGCTCGAAATCTCTGGCTGATTTATAAACGTTTATAATTGAAAAAAAAATTTTATTTCAATCAATACTATGTAATTTTTTACTGTTAAAAGTCTAAAAACGTAAAAAATACTTTTCAAAGAGAACTTTATATGCTATCAGGTAGAGATGGAAACGCTTGTTGGTATGGAAGGCACGCTACCGCTGACTTCTGCGACGCTCAAACTCAGATTTTGCGATGCCACATTGAAAACTTTGCGTTTGAGCATGAGCAGCCGTTTGCATTGACTTATCGCTAAAAGGATTTTATTTTTTCCATGATATTTAATTTAGAATATTTGTGAGGCTTGAACTATTACTTTTTTTTATTCAGAGATTTCATAACATTACAGAAGTTTTGCAGCAATCTCAAATCTTTTATGAAATTATGTTATTTGTTTTATCTCTACATTAAATCTTTTTTTTTTTTTTTTTTTTTATTAAAGTTATGAATTTAGTGAAAATTCGTATTTTCTTTTTTATTTTGATTTGAAGGCTCAATTAAAACCAATTACTAACTCTAAGCTTGATTTTTTATAGAAAGCATAACGATTTTTTAATTAATTTGAAATGAATGAACTGAATTTAATATTGAATATAATTGATAAATTTAAAATAAAAAATGCTGATAATTTACCAATTATGTTTTTTATAGCTTATTAAACCTTGCATTCCCAAAATTCTAATTGTAACTCTCTCACTCAACAGAGTAAAATAATAGACGTGGATGTAGAGCTTGAGGAAACCAGTATGGAGCTCGCTTCGCTCCAACGCTCAAACCTCGAAATGGAAGAGCAAATACGGGCTATGAAGAGCAAGTTCAGAGATGATGATGAGTCAGGGCCTGGTTCGTTCTGCGGTTCCGCATGTATACCGAAGACTCGCAAAATGGAGCTCAGAGATGCTGATGAGTCAGGGCCTGGTTCGTTCTGCGGTTCCGCATGTATACCGAAGACCCGCAAAATGGAGCTCAGAGATGCTGATGAGTCAGGGCCTGGTTCGTTCTGCGGTTCCGCATGTATACCGAAGACCCGCAAAATGGAGCTCAGAGATGCTGATGAGTCACAGCCTGGTTGGTCCTGCGGTGGCGCATGTATACCGAAGAACCGCGGAATGGAGCTCAGAGCTGCCGATGATTCACCGCCTGGTTCGTTCTGCGGTTCCGCATGTATACCGAAGACCCGCAAAATGGAGCTCAGAGATGCTGATGAGTCACAGCCTGGTTGGTCCTGCGGTGGCGCATGTGTACCGAAGAACCGCGAAATGGAGCTCAGAGCTGTCGATGATTCACCGCCTGGTTCGTTCGGCGGTTCCATATGTACACCGAACAACCGCGAAATGGAGCTCAGAGCTGTCGATGATTCACCGCCTGGTTCGTTCGGCGGTTCCATATGTACACCGAACAACCGCGAAATGGAACGCAGAGATGCTGATGAGCCACAGCCTGAACTCAAATTGATGAACAACATCCAAAATCTCGGTGTACAAGATGGCCAGATGAAGTACGAAATTACTGACCTGGAGGAGCGAGATGGCCAGATGAAGTACAAACGCAGAGATGCTGATGAGCCACAGCCTGAACTCAAATTGATGAACAACATCCAAAATCTCGGTGTACAAGATGGCCAGATGAAGTACGAAATTACTGACCTGGAGGAGCGAGATGGCCAGATGAAGTACAAAATTACTGACTTGGAGGAGCGAGAATTAGCTCTGCGAGATGAGCTCAGGAAAATCCTTGGGCCTTCGTTCGACAAACAACGATGCAAGCATCACGTGCACAGGTCGAAGCGTCACAAAAAGAAGGGCTCAGAGGTTAGCATTTATTTATTTTCATGACGAAATGCTTTCCATCTTTTTTTTTTTTTTTTTTTTTAAAGCATTTTGATAGTTTAGAAGAGAAGAGTATCTTTTCGAGCAAAAGCATGATCTGACCTTTACAATAACTTACCCAGAGTCGAAAAAGAAATTTAACAGAATATTGTGAATTTAATTGAAAATAATTTTATATCAAACTTTTTATTTCAGGAATCAGATGATAAGTTATGGAAATATAACTTGCATCCCAAAAAGTGTGGTTGCGCGGAGATCAGTACTCAAACTGACAAAACCAAAGTGAAAGTAAGTTAATCTCAAATATTATCATATTTTCGGTTATCATTTCATTAATTGATTACTTTTTTGAAATAGTGCACGTGTACAAAAAATAAAAACAAGATTTCGGATAAAACCGGGGATGATGATCCCATATACAAAAAATCAAATCCAGTTGCAGAATGTAATTGTGGTACTGATGCTTGTAGCAAAGATCAAAAAAGAGAGAGAGGAGGTGGCAGTTATCAGCGGGTAAATTCAAACTTCAAAAAATGCAATAAAACTACTATTGTTAAACGAAACTTGAAAACATTGCATAAAGAAAATGACGATAAAAAATATGCGAAACCATTGGTGGGATCGAGTGAATTTGACTTTGATGCCGAAGAGCTTACAGACGCAGTCCTCATGTCTGCAAACAAAGTTTGAATGTACTTTAAGATGAATTGTTTGTTTTTAGGCAGATTAATTGACTTAAGAATAAAATATTTGGAAAAAATGGTGTTCCCATTTTAGCAAGTTAAAAGTATACATTATTGTCGATAAAGATAAATAAATTCTTGTGATTATTTTGCTTGACCATTTGTTACTTTATTTTTCGTAAATCGTGCAATAGTAAACTTTTGATTAATCAATTTTCTCAAGTTATATAATAAGATATCTTGTTCCGAATCGTACATTTCTCGTTGGTTTTCGGAAAACCTGATTGATTTTAAATGTGACCGAAGTGAGTTAGATACTATAGAAATTTTTTTAAAATTATATCATGTAAAAAATAATACTTGTTATCTTTTTTTTATCTAAAATCACTTTTGAACGATAAGATTTTTAGATACGATGCTATTAATCAATCAATCAATAATTTTTCAAATTTTTTTTTTGTTTGACTTAAATAGATGAAAAACAAGAAATAATATTCAGTTACCTTTTATGTACTCTGTCAAATAAAGATCCTGACGATGCAAGTGATACAATGGATTGCTACATTCGGAGGTATACTTACTTATCATAAATTCTATCTTTGTAAAGACTTTATAAATTTTGTGGCTAAAAGATGTTTGAATGTGAGCTGTGGTTGCATAGTGTGGACTCTGTAAAAAAGTGGTTCTGGTTTTTGGTTTTTAATATTGACGTTGGTATTTTTACAATAATTTAAGTAATGCAGTGAGATCATAAAAAAAAAAAAAATAAAAAATAAAAAAATAAAGCGGAACTCTGGTTCCGCGGAAGGAACGAAGTTCCCGACGCTTTTCCCCTGCAGTTACGCGAGTGTATCTCAGATGAAGTGTAGTTATCTGTATTTTTACGTAAACTGAATTCTTTTATTTCACCTAAAATTCACTCGCATTACTGGAGGGGTAAAGCGTCGGGAACTTCGTTCCTTCCATGGAACCCGAGTTCCGCTTTTTTTTTTTTTTTTTTTTCTTCATTGAAACTCTTTTTTATTAATTTTAGTGTTTTAGGTACTATTTGAATGAATTCAAAAAGTATAAAAAAAAAACTTTTTAAAAACATGCTTTTTTTTAAAAAGTTTTGAGAAATTATAAAAAAATGTACTAAAAAGTAGGAAATAAAATTTTAATATTGCTAAATTCTTTCAATGTACTTTAAAAGATTTAATATAAATAGAACAATCAAAATTTCGTGAGAACTCTAAATAAAAGCATGGGGCACTTGGTGAAACACAGTCATATGTCTTGGATTTAAGTCATCTATATAGTGCCCCATGCTTTTATTTAGACATTGTTTAAAATTTGGTTTAGTGTGAAATTTACATCATTCTTTTTACAATTATAATACTTGAAATATTTTTTTTTTTCAAATATATTGAAAACTACAAAATAAGAACCCCTGCAGAACTCTGAAGTAATCCCTCCAGATTTTGGCCCGAAACTCTCGAAGATAAGATCCAGGTTCCCCAAGTACACCCGTCATCGGTGACTTGGGTAGCTAGGTTTAAATTGACTCGATAAATATTCTATAACACCTCTCAAAGTCATCTCCACAGAATTTGGCCCAAATTGTCGAAGATGACCTCCAGGTTCCCCAGGTACACCCGTCATCACCGACCTAGCTGTCCAGGTCAAAACTTCTTTCTCATATACTCTAAAACATCCCCGAACTCCATCCAAAGTCTTACCCCAAACATTCGCTCCGAACTCTCGGAGATGACCCCCAGGTGCTCCGGGTACCCCCATAATCGGCCACCTGGCTGTCCAGGTCCAAAGTTCCTCCTCGTACACTCTAACACAACCCCAAAAGTCATTCTCGAAAAATTCGATCCGAATTCTCGAAGATGACCCCCAGGTACCCCCGTTATCGGCGACCTGGAGGCCCAGGTCGAGAAATGACTACGGATTCATGTACCGTCACCCGAACCTAGACCCTCTGCAAAATTTCAGACCTCTAGGACTTTTAGACTCAAAGTTATAGAGCTTGGCAGTTTTGAACGTACGAAGACGACGACGACGACGAAACATAGGTAGTGAGTTAAAGAAAAGCATGATAAATAAATAAATAAAAAATAAATAAAAAAAAAACACACGTGTTGCCCATCCTCGAACGAACGGCAAAGTCTCTCTCTCTCTAACGCGTGTGCAGCTGCGAGTCTGGGCTTGTTGGAGGGGGAAAATATATATAGGTATACTGCAACGTAATCTGGCACTTTTTCGTGACGTTACGTTTTTTTTGCTGCAGCCCCCCTGCGCGTCGTAAGCTCCGACAAGGAACTTCGTTCCAAAAAAAAAGTTACATATCAAAATTTTTAAAAATATCGAAAATTTCTCTAATGGAAATAATAGATATAAAAAAAGTTAGTGTAAAAAAAATCATAAGTTTGTTTTCAAAACGTGTAAAATTAACAAATTAAGAAGTAACATCTGTAAACAATATTCTGTAATTATTAAAACCTTGGAAATCGTTAGAGTTTTTAATTGAACTTACAAAATATTTATTGTCATCGTTATGGATGAAATTGAAAAAGAACACTCTATCAATTTTAACTGCGAACAGAAAAATATTTCACTGTTTTTTTCCATTTATTATTCCTAATTCAACCATGTTGAATCAATTTTAAACTAAAAAATCCTTCTTTAATTTTAGCTTTCATTCTACTGGTTCAAGTTGGTATCCAAATCGGCTGGGCATCTCCGAATCTCTCTCGACTCACTTCACAAGATTCGAACATACCCTTGACACTCGAACAAGCATCGTGGGTCGTATCTATTCTAAGTCTTGGCAGCATCTTAGGAGCTCTGATAGGATCTGTATCGAACGAATATGTAGGAACTAGAAAAACCATTTTGGTGGCTTTCTTTTGTGTATTTGCAAGTTGGGCTTCATTCATAGCAGCGGATTCTGTGATATGGTTGTACTTTGGTCGAGCGATTGGAGGTGTATCTTGTCTAATGACTTACACAAGCTTCTCCTTGTATTTGGGAGAAGTAGCCCATCCAGAGATACGCGGTACCTTGATTTCAATAGCTGCAACTGGGAGTCTTTTAGGTACCGTCATTGGTACAGTTGCAGAATCATATCTGCCCATGAAATTATCAAGTTCTATTTATTTGGTCACTTGTTCGCTGGGTATAATCGCAATGTTATACTTGCACGATAGCCCTTATCATTTAGTTAAAAATAAAAACTTTGAAAAAGCTAGGAAATCTATTCTTATGTATAATGCTCAATGCGACGTTGACAAGGAGCTTGCAGCGATTGAAAATTATCTCGAGTCTGGAGTCACTTCAAAAGGCTTAAGAAATAAACTTGGGGTATTCAAAGATCAACCTGTAAGAAAAGCATTGATTTTAGTAATAGTATTATTTTCTCTCCCTCATCTAAGTGGAGAAATAGCTATTATGTCGTACTTGGAAACAATTTTAGTTGACGCCAAAGCTTCGATAATTGACCCAAAACAGTTTGTTATTTACACTCACATTACTGGTATCGTGACATGTTTTTTGACAGTAAATTCAACCGATAAATTTGGCAGAAGAGTAATGTTAGTGATTTCGAGTGTAGGAGTTGCAATTGCGATTGGTAGTTTAGGGACGTATTTCTATTTTCTTCATTCAGGCATCAACATGCAGTCTGCGCAGTGGGTTCCTTTTGCAAGCATCATAATGTACAGAATAACTCATGCTTTTGGATATGCACGGATTCCAAGTACCATTCTAGGCGAAATTCTTCCGGAGAACATAAGAAGCTTTGGAGTTCTTACAGCATGCTTAGGTGGATCATTGGCTTCATTTATATTTTCAAAAATTTATCAGACAGTAGTGGATTTAGCTGGAGAAGAATGCATCATGTGGATTTTTGCAGGCTTTTCTTTATCATCTGTTCCATTTACATTGTTTTTTTTACCAGAAACTAAAGGAAAAACCTTTCAGGAAATTCAAGATCTACTTACAAATAATCATTAAAAACTAGAAAATGATATGTCAGGATTAAAAATACATAATTTCGTCATTGTGTATGAAAGACTCAAAAATTAAATATCTACCTACAAAAGAGTATTCGTGTGTTGTGTAAATTAATTAATTTTTTTACTATAAATAGCTTATATACTATTTTTTCATTAATAAAAAATAAATGATTCTAGTGACTGTACTTTTTATAAACTCACTCAAACGTTACAAAATAACTATGCAAAACCATTGGCTGAATCGAGTCCTTTTGACTTTGATGACAAACAGCAGTGTTGGGAAGGAACTCGTTGCTTAAAAAAAAAAAAAGTAACTGTAAAGTAACTTCGTTGCACTTTTTTAGACTAACTTGGTAACTTTATTTTTAGTAACTTTACGACTTTTGCTACCAAAAAAAAAAAACATAATAGCCAAAATTTTCATTTTTTCTCTTAATCTGTGATGAAGATGGAACTAACAAAATTATTTCAATTTGTACGGTAATTTTGTTACCAATAAATAATATAAAAAAATTTGTGTTATATTAAATTTTCAAATAATAACAAAATTAACTTTTTTTAATTATTTCAAGTAAGAAAAATCGTGTAAAAATCAGAACTTTCGGACAAAATATTGATACCTGTAATCTGTAGTTAAGATAAGATGAACAAAATTATTTCAATTTTCACAGCAATTTTGTTACCAAAAATATCACATAACAAAAATAAATTTAGTTCTGTTATTTAAAAAATAACATAATGTAAAACTTTTATCGGCATTAAATTAGTTATGAAAATTAGAGTAACTTCAAGGTAACTTTTCACTACTTTTTAAATAAAGTAAAGGAACCAAGTTACTTTTATTTTTTTTAAGTAAAGTAACTTAACGAAGTTACTTTTTTCCGAAGTTAAGTAAAGTAACGAAGTAATTTTTTGTTTTAGTAACTTTCTTAATACTAATTATTTCGCTTGACAACATGTTACTATATTTTACGTAAATTGTGAAATAGTCAACTTTTAATTAATCAATTTTTTTTTAAGTTATCTAATAGGATATCTTTTTGTGACTCATACATTTCTTTTATTAGTTCGTGAAAAAACTGAATTGATTTTGAACCTAAACGAAGTGAGTGAGACGCCATTTAAATTTAAAAAAATTTTTTTATTGTAAATTATATTGCTGGTCATCTTTTTTTATCCAAGATCATTTTTGAACGATAAGGTTTTTAGATAAAATACTAGAAATTGTTCAATCGGTAATTTTTTTAGATTTTTTTTTTTTTTTGTTTCCAATAAATAGATGAAAAACAAGAAATAATATTCAGTTACCCTTTAGATACTCTGCGAAATAAAGATCCTGACGATGCAAGTGATACAATGGATTACTACATTCGGAGGTACACTTACTTATCATAAATTCTATCTTTGTAAAGACTTTATAAATTTTGTGGCTGAACTATGTTTGAATGTGGGTTGCGACTACGACTGCACAGTCTAGACTCTGTAAAAAAAGGGGTACTGAATTTTGGATTTTAATATTGACGTTCGTATTTTTACAAATATTTGAAAGATACAGTGAGATTTGGAAAAAATTAAACGTTACAATTTGAAATTAATAATTAAATATAATTATACAGATTAACGTTTTCAAAATGAAAATTAGTACGAGATATATGAATTATAAATTTCTTTTCAAATCGTATAATTTCAACAAATGAAGTTTTCTTTTTTTTAACTGCCACCTGTGAATAAATAATATTTTGTAATTATTTAAACCTTGCAAATAGAAAGTGTTTTTAATTTAAATTTCAAAATATTTATTGGCCTCATCATGGATGCAATCAAAGAAAAAAAAAAAAATACCCAATAAATTTTAACTGTCTAAGAAAAAAAATCTTCACTGCAATTTATTATTCTCGGGCAACTAATTCAATCATTTTTAATTTAGTTTTCATACTATTGGTGCAAATTGGTATCCAAATCGGCTGGGCATCTCCGAATCTCTCTAGACTCACTTCAAATGATTCGAACATACCCTTGACACTCGAACAAGCATCGTGGGTCGTATCAATACCAGCTCTTTCCAGTATCTTAGGAGCTCCGATAGGATCTATATCAAACGAATATATAGGAACTAGAAAAACCATTTTATTGGCTTTATTTTGTGTATTTGCAAGTTGGGCTTCATTTGTAGCAGCGGATTCTGTGGCATGGTTGTACTTTGGTCGAGCGATTGGAGGTGTATCGAGTCTAATGACTTACACAAGCTTCTCCTTGTATTTGGGAGAAGTAGCCCATCCAGAGATACGCGGTACCTTGATTTCAATAGCTGCAACTGGGAGTCTTTTAGGTACCGTCATTGGTACAGTTGCAGAATCATATCTGCCCATGAAATTATCAAGTTCTATTTATTTGGTCACTTGTTCGCTGGGTATAATCGCAATGTTATACTTGCACGATAGCCCTTATCATTTAGTTAAAAATAAAAACTTTGAAAAAGCTAGGAAATCTATTCTTATGTATAATGCTCAATGCGACGTTGACAAGGAGCTTGCAGCGATTGAAAATTATCTCGAGTCTGGAGTCACTTCAAAAGGCTTAAGAAATAAACTTGGGGTATTCAAAGATCAACCTGTAAGAAAAGCATTGATTTTAGCAATTGTATTATTTTCTCTTCCTCATCTAAGTGGAGAAAAAGCTATTATGTCGTACATGGAAACAATTTTAGTTAACGCCAAAGCTTCGATAATTGACCCAAAACAGTTTGTTATTTACACTCACATTACTGGTATCGTGACATGTTTTTTGACAGTAAATTCAACCGATAAATTTGGCAGAAGAGTAATGTTAGTGATTTCGAGTGTAGGAGTTGCAATTGCGATTGGTAGTTTAGGGACGTATTTCTATTTTCTTCATTCAGGCATCAACATGCAGTCTGCGCAGTGGGTTCCTTTTGCAAGCATCATAATGTACAGAATAACTCATGCTTTTGGATATGCACGGATTCCAAGTACCATTCTAGGCGAAATTCTTCCGGAAAACATAAGAGGCTTTGGCGTTTGTGTAGCATGCTTAGCTGGATCATTGGCTTCATTTATATTTTCAAAAATTTATCAGACAGTAGTGGATTTCGCTGGAGAAGAATGCATCATGTGGATTTTTGCAGGCTTTTCTTTATCGTCTGTTCCATTTACATTATTCTTTTTACCAGAAACCAAAGGAAAAACCTTTCAGGAAATTCAAGATTTACTTGGAAAATAATTATAAAAACAAACTAGACAATGAGTTATCAGTATTAAAATCAAATATGTTCCTTATAGTGCTTAAAGGACTAAGAAATGTAAGATCTATTTTACAATAGAGTTTGTGAGTGATAATAAATTTATTTATTTACTAAAAATAACTAAAATTATTGTTTTATTTATAAAATTTTTAATGATTCTAATGACTGAGCTTTTCTTTAATTTATTTAAAAATAATAAATCAGAGTTTTGATTATAAAGTTCGAAGAAAATAAATTTCACCAAGTTTAAAAATTATAATACAACATTATTTAGATTAGTAATAGAAATTGAACATTTGAATCAAAACTTAAATGTTAAAAATAATGTATTGTTAAAAATAATCAAAAATATTGGAAAGTTTTTAAGTTTACTAAAATTTACAGTGTGAAATTATGATTTCAATAAATGATGTTTTAAAAATTTCGATTATTTTTTTTTTAATCTTATTTTTTAACAATGTATACAATATAAAAATAAATGACATTGAAATCACAGATTTTAGTTCGAATTTTAACATTTTAAATATAAATTTTTTGTCGTGTGCAAAATATTTCTTTTATGATTATGATACTTCTTATACTAAAATATCCAACTATAACTTTATTAAAATTACACACATCTTTAAGATATATCTTTAAAAAATTTAAAACTCTTCTTTGAAGGGATAATCCTTGTGATCTACCGAGCTGCAAAAAAAGTTGATGTATTTTTAACTATATCTGTTGAATGAGTAATGCAGTCGAGTATCAAATTTCAAACTTACCTGTTCATTGGACAAACACGCCAATTGCGGTCAAAAGTATGCAAAAGCTTAATATCTTCTTCAGAGAGTTGAAAATCGAAAATTTTAGTGTTTTCTTCTAATCTAATTTTCGAAGCGGACTTTGGAATGACAATATGACCTCTTTGCACCTAAAATTATTATTGGTTTGAATTTTACATAGAATTCTGATTTCAAGGTAAAAAGAGTTTTATCGAATTGAGTAGCTAAAACTCGACAACTTTAGGGCGTGTATGAAAAAATGTTTTAGCTACGAATGCGATAAGGTATATTTTTATGAAAATATAAGGTACTCAAGGCTTACATGTAGCAACTCGAGATGTAAGTGTACAACATCAAACATCAATTCAGTATCATATTTTATTCATCAGGATCATGTAATATACTACTTTGAGAAAAATCCGGTACTTTTATTATTTCTCGCTGCGTTTTCGCGTGGTGCAAGAAATCAAGATACAAAAGTATTACTTCTACCGCACATTTTACCCGTCAAGAAGTATTTGTACATGGTCCAGTTGAATGAAAGTATATGATATTTCCACTCAGTTCATGCATCTTCGTTTAAAATATGTATAAATGTATATATATAAGACATCAATGTGATAAATTTACCTGATAACGCAAAACAACTTGAGCTGGTGTTTTTTTATACTTTTCGGCAATTCCTTTGACTTTTGGATCCTCGAGCAAGCTTGGGTCACCAGGTTGAGCCCATGGTCTATCCGGGGAGCCAAGCGGACTATAAGCTGTGATCAAAATACCCTTGGATTTGCAAAACTCTGACAACTTTACGTTGGGAAGATACGGGTGGCATTCAACTTGGTTTGTAACGGGTTTAATTTTGCAGTTCTCGAGAAGTCTCGTAAGCTGCTTGGAATTGAAATTACTCACGCCAATATTTTTCGCCAGGCCTTTTTCAAGAATTTGCTCCATAGCTTTCCATGTAGAAATATAGTCTACATCACTTGAAGAAAAAGAGGTAAAAAAATAAGGATGGTAAATTAGATTACTTATTACTGATAACGATTAAAATAACTTATTGCTAATTTAAAAATATTTATTGGTTTTGAAAAAATTCCGGCTTTTTGTTGGTTTTTGTTCGACCGTTTTATAAGTAATATTAAAATAATCGTTCCTATCATTTCATTTTTGAAAAAAATATTTAAGTTCTTATTTAAAGAACTTAACCAGTCGGTTAAGAAGATTTATCAGAAAACGCTTAAAAAGATACCTGGTGAACTAAATCTACGTCCAAATAAACTATGAACCAATATGTAGCAATCGTACATTATTTTCAGATAAAACTTCCAGGGAAGTCACTCTGCAAACTCGGTGGTCGACCCAATGTATTACAAGAATTCTTGAGAACGTTGCAATGAATAAATGCAATAAATAATGATTGATTCAGTAAAATGATGAATTATTTTAATTGTTTTTAAATTATTTCTACGGATATCCAAAAAATTCATGTGAATTTATTGGGATAAATCCATATGGAAATTTTTAAACGAGTAGTATTTTCATAAGAATCGAACTATTTTTTAATTTTTTTTGTTTTACATTCGCTGAAAATTCCAAAATATTTACCTAAATATAACTTTGCCATTCTCGTCTTCTGGGAAAAACTGGTCTGGATCTTCTGTAAAATAATTTTGTGGTAAGTATAAAAATAAATTAACTGAGAGTTACTTAAATAGAACTTTAAATATGTTAAGTAATTGAGATCTACAATTTGGCGAAAAAAAAAAAATCAAACAAACCTTTGTAAGCAAAAGGCCAGTGGATCAGGTAGAGGTCGAGGTAGTCGAGGTTGAGATCGCTCAAGGTCTTCTTCAAAGCGGGCTCCACGAGCTCTGGCTTGTGGCAGGTGTTCCACAACTTGCTCGTGACGAAGAGATCCTCCCGTTTGACGACACCCTCTTTGATAACAGCTGTCAGGGCTTCACCGATCTCTTTTTCGTTGCAATAAACAGCCGCGGTGTCGATGTGATGGTAACCGATTCGAACTGCATCTTTGATCACCTCGAGAGCAGTCCCACCCTTGGACTGTAAATTTATTGAAATATTTTACCCTTTTTAAATATAAATCCCTGTACAAGTTTGTTTACTAAGGAACTCAATAATTTTAAATTCTTGTATTATACATTTTTAAACTTTCGATTTGTTTGAAAAATATATTTATCAAATTCAATTAAACTCTCGTCCAGATGAGTATTCGTCAAATTTTATTTTAATTTACAGAAGTTGTTTAGCGAGCGTACCCGCGCTTATTGCTATTAAGATAGTATAGCAAATATACTTATATTGACATCAATAAAAAATTATTGATTTGCCCAACCGAGAGGTTTGGTATCAACCCTCTTCGACCGCATTTCGAAATGTTTTTTTCCGCATGAGATACCGAAAACAAGGGGTGAACGTTCGACTTTGAAGTTAAAATGCGTAAAAAATGTATTGTGGCTATCATTAACGCGTTTTATATTCATAAAAAAAAGTACCACGAAATACTTTAAGTATAAAAAACACTCGCCGTTCAACCGCTACCGCGGTTTAGGATATTTATTTGTGTGCAAGTGCATGCGAATGTGCTTGTACATTTCAATTTGACTATCGATTCAACGATCGGCTCTAACTCTATGATCGAAAATAGGTTCCTCTCTTTTATCGATGCAACATAAAGGAGGAACATAAAATAAAAATTTTGCTTCAACAGAAAAATTTCTCGTGTAAATCTAAAAACCACTTTAACTTTTGCTTTTATCGTTGAAAAGGTTTATCTGGGGTCTGTTTACTCAGAAAGAACGGTTTTAGATATATGTATACTTTTATTTACTTTTTGATAAATTAAAGGAAACTTTTTTTGAAAAAAATTTTTTTTTGAAGAAATTTAATATTATTATACTGTTTCCAAAATGTTTTAATGAAATTGATAGATATGTATTTAACTGAGCAGGGCATTTAATTTTAAAATCAATAATTTTTTTCTGAAGGAATCTTTTTATCTATTTTGATATGAAGATAACATTTAGTTGTTTGCATCAATAATTTTTACGCAATAATCATTTATGGTAATGAAAAATCAACTCCTCGTTTAATTGAATATTCATACGGTGAATCTAATACCTAAGAAGCAATCTACTTGTTGTATGCATATAGACGGTCGCGTATTATTAAACAAGCTCTAATAGAACTACTTATATTTTGCTGCATAATTAGTGAAAAATATTAAAGTTGCAGTATTACTTCATAAGCATTAGATTGAAACTTTTTTTGTCAACAATTAATATTGAAAATAAAAAAATTTTGCTAAAATCAGTGAGAAAATAATTTTAAGAAAATTTAAAAATAAATGGTAACAGAAGGAACGATTTGAAGTATTCATGGTTTGAAAAAGTCAATAAAGTTATAAATGTAAACAAATTAAATATTCAAGTACACTGGGGTGGAGTAGGTGGATACTATAACCTAAAAAAAGCCGATTATACATTTTTTTATTTCATAATAAGTACGTATGTAAAATAAATAAATATAGATTATTAATAGAGAAAAAGAAGAAGAAAAAAAAGCTTAGTGACAAATAACAACTTGACATTCAGTTGTGATAAATTCTTGTAAACAATTTTTACTCACCTTCCATGTGCCTAATCCCAGAATTGGAACTTTATTTCCATTGTGGAACGTTGTTGATTCGATTTTACTCATGATGGTAAGCAATGGATTTTTCAGAACGATAAGGTATAACAAAGCTTTTTTTAAATACAAAATCTAGTGGAACAAACCACTTACGCAGCGGAGCAGCAGAATTGCGACTGTCGAACACTCGCGATCACTCGCGATTCGCCAACGACTACTTAACGAGACGTTCGAGAGTCTCGAGACTTGAGATCGCGACTTAGTTTAGCAACAATACGTGTTATCTACTGCTGGTAATCGTGGGAAGTTTTTAAATTAAATTAAAAATTTGATTTAATATTTCTAATTTATTCTTGTATTTATAAAATCAAACGCTTCAATAATAAAAAATCCTTCTTTAGAAAACTGTTTTATTGCTTTCAAAAATATATTTATTTTACAATTTATGAAATTAAGAATACCAATCAAAACATACAATTAAATAAATAATAATCATCAATAGATTATTACAATACATTGTTAAAATTGACAAATATATTTAAAGTATAATGTTCGAGCACCTAGTTTTTTGGTTTATAATAACTTGTAAAAATGCTTTTTTCGATCATCTCTACTTTTTAGAAGGGTATGCTGAATGGGTAATGACGGCTATTTTCAGTTCTAAAAAATAAAAAACGAAATTTTTGTTAAAAAACAGTTTAGATATTAAAAAAAATTTATTCCAATAAGCAATTTAAAATACTTCTTTATGCAGGTATGTATGTGCAAGATTGTAATTTTATAAAAAGAAAAATAAAGCAGAGTGAAATTTGATACTTAGAAACATCATTTTTTGTAATTAAAGAAAATTCGGATCGTTTCAAATCTACAAAATTAGCTGATAATTAATTATTTTAAACGTTAATTTTTTTTTAATTACTTTAAAAAATTTTGTTAAAATTTTTCAGTGACGATTGAAAGTCAATAATTTATGTCTTGCCAAAAACAAAAATCTTGATTCTCAATTCGTTAAAAATCGATTAAAAAATAATTTCGTCAAAATTGTACTGATAAATATAATCACAGTTAATTCCTTGTCTTGTTTTATACATAAAAAATTCTCTTATGACACATGAATAGACAAAAATTATGAATCTTACCCGAACATCGGACAAATTCTTCCATTACAGTCAAAGGTATCAATGTAGGCGATATCTTCAGCCGTAAGTTTGAAATCAAAGACTTTGCTGTTCTCGAGAATACGTGATTTCGTTACAGACTTGGGTATGACAACATGACCTCGGTCAAGCTGTTAAAAAAAAAAAATCATTAATTTCTCTTTCAATTATCAATCTATCTTGCATTAAGTCGTAATATCTCGCAAATTACTTGGTAACGGATGAGAACTTGAGCAGGACTTTTGTTGTATTTCTTGCCAAGTTCAATGAGTTTTTTGTCATCCATGAGTTTTGGATCATCCGGCTTGGCCCATGGTCTATCTGGTGAACCCAACGGACTGTAGGCCGTTATCACGATGTCTTTGGATTTACAAAACTCGGACAGTTTCTTTTGGGTCAAGTATGGGTGACATTCAATCTAGAAAAAAAAATTAAAACATCTTTAGTTTACAAGCGTAATTATTTGATAATTTAGTTGTCTTCTAAGTTTTATTGGAAAGACACGTTTCGTCATTCACTCGCTGTTTTTTTCCAAGGCTTCTTATAAGTTTTTTTTTTTTTTATTTACTATAAAATACATCATAGAAATATTTCAAAAACAACAAAGTTAAAAAAAAATACTTATAATGATTTTTTTCTTACCTGATTCGTGACAGGCTTAACTTTGGCGGTTTTCAAAAGTCTGTTGATTTGTTCCGAGTTAAAGTTGCTCACGCCAATATTCTTAGTCATACCCTTGGCCAACACCTGTTCCATGGCGGTCCAGGTGTCCACATAGTCGACGTTATCGTCCATCATGGGTTTGCCATCGGCGTGCTTGGGAAAGTTATCGGCTCCATCCTTGTATGCAAAAGGCCAGTGAATAAGGTAAAGGTCGAGGTAGCTGATCCTGAGATCGCTCAAGGTCTTCTTCAAAGTGGTCTCTACGAGCTCTGGCTTGTGGTAGGTGTTCCACAGCTTGCTCGTGATGAAGAGATCCTCGCGCTTGACGACACCCTCGCCGATCTTGGCGGCTATCGCTTCGCCGACTTCCTTTTCGTTTCCGTAAACGTGGGCGCAGTCGATGTGACGGTAGCCGACGTCGATGGCATCCTTAACAGCCTTGGTGACCTCGCCGGGTTGGGACTGAAAAATTGAAATTATTTTAAATTATACTAGTAATAAATTTTTACGTTCAACCATTGCTAATTCACCTGATTATTAATTACTATAAATGTTCATTGTTTCTGTTGTTACAGGTTTATGATTGAATTGCATAATTATGATTCTGAAAAATCTTAAGCTCTTGCAAGATTAAACTGGTAATTTCGATAACTTAAGTATTTTCAATTCAAACTCATTGAATGATTAAACACTTTTACAAAAATCTTAGATATGCAATGTTTGAGTTGAAATCTTATCTCACAAAACGATAAATTTTATAACAATTCTAGAGTTTTTGAACCAACACTCAAGTTTACCAGATTCTTCAGTACCAGAATTGTTTACGTTTTAAATTTACTATAAAAATTATTATCAAATTATGCCAAAATAAAATCTTTGACTTTGCAGTGAAACTTCGATAATTCGAAACTCAAGAGTCCAGGTTTTAACTTCGTTATGTCTAATTTACACCAAATATATATTTAAAATCATCTGACTTGAGTACCTTCGAACTAGTGTATGGAGGTTTTAAATTTTGAAATTTCGAAATTAACGAGGTAATTTTACATTAATTAGTAAGAAATTTTCGAAAGAAATTCATAATAAAATTAAAAATGTACTTAAACTTTATTAGCTTATATCAAATGATGGCATTACTTATAAATAAGTATTTATAAACCGAAATTAGTGAACTAATTAATAAATATAATTTACTTTAATATACAAAAAAATATTTTATTTATCAATGAAGAATTAAATCATACATGACAGTTTCTTTTAAAAAATTTCATTCTTTTTGTAACGATAAAGAAAAAATTTTTCCTTTTTTTCAAATAAAACACGTTCTTGATAATTGTGCGATTCATACAATAGAAATTTTTAAGTATTTAATAAAATTGAATTGGGAAGCTACAAAAATTCTTAAATTAGAAATAAAAAAAAAATTTCAAGCGATAAATCTTTATTGAATGATCTTAATTTAAAATTAAAGAAAAAATATTTGAACCAGCATGAGAATTTATAATGTGGATATGTCTACGCACCTGCGTAAAATAACACGTTTTTTTATCAATTTAAATTACGAAATTAAATTTAAGACAGAAAAAAATTCCGTTAACTGTTTAAAATAACTAAAAAGTTCCGTGTATCAATGAAATAATTTGAAATTTATTTGATGTTATAATTTTGATAAGCTAACGTAAACTTAAATATTTTTTTCATAAAAATTCTGTACATATATTTTTTATAATACGTAATAGTATATGAAATTTCAGAAAAGTACCAAAACCTTATCTAAGATAAAAGTCAAATCATAAACTGACAGTCAAAAAACATGTAACGATGCTGTAAAATATATGATTATAAAAAGCTTTGAACTCGGTCAAATGATAAGTATTTCGAAAAAAAAGTATAAAGTTGAATTCAAATAAATTGGAACCTAACCTTCCATGTTCCCAAACCGAACGCCGGTATTTCGTTGCCGTTGTAGAACTTGATTTTGGGCACGTTTAAAGCCATTTTTTAAATCACGAGTTTAACAGCCTAACTTTTCGAAGTTTAATTTGCAACTGATTTCAAATGAGCAACTTAATCAAAATAAATGAAAACTCGACGCAAAAAATGTTAGTTTTCGTGCGTGCCTGCTGCTCCACACTGATGCCAGCGGGTCGTGGAAGGAGGGATTCGTGGATGCTGGGGGGGGGGGGTTCACGAATGTGTGCGCATGTGTGCTCCGATTTGAAAATTCTCCGTTGTTGACGTATGTACGTATTTCGTGGATGAATCTCGAAGTCTAGAAAATTCGTTACATGTATTTTTCAAAGCCACGTTAGTGGATCGATTGAAAGTCAAGGCTACGTCTAATAACGTCTAATGGTTTTCGTGTCTTTTTGTTTTCAAACTTTACTCATACACGTTCCTTTAAACAAAAATTATTAACTATAACGGATTTGAATTAATGCGGGGGCAAATCAGTAAAAGCATGCATCAAAATTTTTTGAATGTAAATTAGGTATTTGATTATTACATTCGTTGTTACGTTAAATAATTAATGTAAACCAATTTTTTACTAAGTAATTTAGATTTATTTGATCTGCAATAAATTGATAAAAACAGGAGAGAAATTTGGTTCTTAAGCTTGTGCAATAAAAATAGACTAAATTGACTAAATTAAATTCATAAGTTGATCAAATATATTGAAACGGTTTATTTTTCAAAAAATCATTACAAAAATACAAAGTATTATATATCAATTTGCAATAACTAATTGATTTGGTTACCACGCAGTCATGACTATTGCAACATTGCTGACGCTATATTATGTGATAACTACTTGCAAGAATGCTTAAGTCACGCACGCGATGCTATAATAGGATGGTTAAAAATAATTCAACAAACAGATTATTATGAACATCAAACATAAAAAATTTTATCATGAGATAACTTACAGATCATTCATTTTGAATAAAGACCGAGTTAATGGCAAGTCATCAAAGTTGAAAAAAAAATTTTTTTTTAATAAAAGAAATAACTTTGAAAAAAAAAAAAAAAAGACAGCTGGTTTTTTCCATTAATAAAATTCAATCATACCGCATCGCCTATCATGCTAAAATCAGCATCCACATGTAAATTCTGCAATCAGTCTGGTGCAGAATCCTCTGGGAACAAAGTCAAGTACTTATTGTGCTTCTTTTTTCCCTTGACGAAACCCTTTAATTAAATGTATATTTGATTTAAATGTCAACTTTAATACAACCCTATTGTTTACTAGTGTCTCTACATCGGTGCGCTAGCACTTGCTCGTTTGAATTGCAAAACAATTTATTGAATTTACTTTTAAATTTTTCTTTCTCAAATTAGAAAATTGAAATTAAAAAGACGTCCTTGTCATAGAGCGATATATTGATTAATTTGACATTAAACAATTATTGTTGTTATCAAGCATATCATCCACTCGTCCCACAATTGGGGGTTCGACTTAAAACTTTTAAAAAATAGTTCAACATTTTCGCGTGTGCGTAAAAATATTTTGAATTTTATAGCAAAGTTGGATAGCAGGACGATAGAATCGAGTCCCAGCGAAAATCGTTGACATGCATGATGCAGCGGAGGAAGCTAATAAAGGTCCGTGCAAACGCGAGATCTAATGTTTCAAATTCTTGATTCGATCCAAAATTAAGGGAGTAGGTGTTAGATGGTCGAAGAAAATCGGGAAACAGAAGAGAGATAACGTGCTGTAAATGTCAAAAGCCGGGGCGTTTCGCGAGGGAATGCGGGAAGACAAATTATAGTGCGACTTAATGTGTAAAATTTTATTTATTTTCAACATACAATTAATTCCTGCAAAAAGAGCCTAATATTTCAAATTATCAAAATTTTTGAAATGTTAAGCTCAGACAGCGATCGCAAGTTTATATTTTTATCCTTTATAAAAATAAAAGTTAAGCATTTCAAAATGGAATGTTGAATGGGAAGTACTTGGCATCTTTGTAACTGCAAAACAAGAAAAAAAATTGCTTTAATACAGTTTTTTTTTAAATAATTTATAATTTGTACTTACCTCTCAATTGGAACGACTCTATCTCCAGTTTCAATACTCATAAGCTCATTCATCTCATTTTCTGTAAGGCTAAAGTCAAAAATTTCCATGTTTTCTTTTATTCTTGATTTCGTGGCTGATTTTGGAATAGGAGCTGCTCCCATTTGTAACTAAACATAAATAAAAATAATAATCAAGATATATAAATGGACCGAAATTTACATACTCAAAAATGAAGTAAAAAAAATTTAAAACAAAATTTCAAATAATTTGCAATAACGTTAATACTCACCACGAATCTTAGAGAAATTTGAGCAGGTGTTTTTCCGTATTTTTTTGAAAGTTCCTGCACTTTTGGGTCCAGCCAAGCGTCTTTTATATTTGGACGTTTATTAGGTTTGCCCAGCGGTGAATACCCCTATGAATTAAGTATTTACATATAATAATATTAAATAAATATTTATATTTGAGTGATATCAGTTACTTACGGTGATTGTAATATCGTAACTTTTACAAAAATCTATCAGATTTTTTTGATTTAAATTCAGCGTTACCTCAATCTATAAAAAAGTTCGTTCATAATTTTTGTTTTCTGTTTTTAATTTAATCTTGAAAATAAAAATAAAATTACTTGATTGTTTGCTGGTTTAACCGAAGAATTAGAAATTAGTCGAGCTATTTGTTCCGAGTTGAAATTACTCACTCCGATACTGCGAGCTAAACCCAATTCCTTGCATTTTTCCATGCCTCTCCAAGTCGACTCGTGATCAATGTCAGATGGAATCAGTACAGAAGGATCATCTGTTTTCTGTATAAAAGATTATGTTAAATAACATTTCCTATATTTCCATAATTATAATTTATTTTATGATTATAGAGATTGAATACCTTTAACGATATCGGTGTATGAATTAGATAGAGATCTACGTAATCCAATCCTAAATTTTGTAAAGATTTTTGGCATGCCGAAACAACTTTATCTTCTTGATGAGATTTAACATCTAACTGTTATGTAAAAATAGATTCGAAATAAAAATTATTTTTCATCAAACTTATAGAAAAAATCCAAGAATTCAATGCCTTTATTAATATAATTTAGTTTTTTTAATATCTCACAAATAATTAAATTTTTTTTGTTAGTAAAAGGTAATTTTTGGTTTCAAGTTTTTCATTTTAATTACAAACATTTGTTGTGATAAACAAATCTTCTCTCTTAACTGTGCTATCGGAAATTTTTTCACGAACGGCATTTCCAACTTCTTTTTCATTTTCGTATAAAAAAGCCGTATCGATGTGTCGGTATCCAATATCAATCGCATATTTTATAGCATCTTCTCCTTCTTGACCTTTAAGCTAATGTAAATGTTTTTCACACGTATGTATGTACCTTACATGGTTTAAAACTTTAAATAGATGAAAAAATACTAATCTGATCTTATAATAGGAAGACACTTGAGTGAGAACGAGAAAGCTTTACAAAGATTTTCAAAAAGAGATTTATTACTGTTATTTTTTTCTTGAATTTACTTGTTTAATTGCTACTTAAGATCGATATTTCAAGGTGAACACTTTGGGTTCAGGAAATTTAGAAATTAGTACATTTTTTTAAAACTTACCGAATAAGTACCCAATCCAAATAAAGGCATTTTATGTCCATCATTTAAATTGACAACGGGTATTGACATTTTCAGTTGAAAAAAAAATGTATTATTCGCAAAAATAAAGCTGTTAGTAGATGTTATTACTGTTTTCTTTGAGTATCAACTGACGAAGTGTACTGATAACACTGCACGACAATCTTTTGGTTGACCTTACCTTGTTTGATTTAGGCGTGGCAGAAAGTAAGCATGCTTTATTTTGCATCAAATTAATCAAATTGAATTTAATTATTCATGTATAAATAAACAAGAAGGATAAAAACTTAGTATTGTCTATTTTGTTTTTACAAGTCTAAATTATTTGCATTTATGATCATCAGACCTTATTATAAAAAATATTAAAACTTTCATTTAGTATTAAATAAAATTGCTCAACAGTCAATTACTACTGCACTTGGATTTATCTCAGAATGTTTGGTGTTTTGAAAGTTTTTTGTTTAAAGCGCATGCGTGAGTCCGCGTTTTTACTTTAAAATCGGTCATTTTAATTTTTGAATTGATCGTTTATGAAAAATGAAAAATTAATTTAATAAACAAGAAGTTTTGAACAAAATAAAAAATATTTATTTGATTAGTTCAGCATTGTTACGAATAAATTTTTTATAAGAATTTTGAACAAACTTTGAATCATTAATTTTGGAAAGCCTTGACTAATTATTAAATAATTAGATTCTCATAATTATACAAATTTGTAATTTGAAAAAAAAAAAATCAATTTTTTTATATACTTTGAATCCGATATTATGAAAAAAACTAATTCCATACGAATGTTATCGCACTATACAAAATTGATTTATTTTTACAAAGCCTTTAAATTTTGTAAGGAAGTTTATGAAAAAAAATTACAAGATAAAAAATTTGATGCTTAGTTAATTTAAAAAAATAATTTATTTCATTTTTTTAAATGTATAATATTTATTACAAAAATACTCTGCGTTATTTAACAAAATATTTCAAAAAGGAATGTTAAATGGATAATACTGTGAATCTGCAGCTCTGTAAATAATATTATTAAACAATTTAATTAAAAAAAGTATAAATAAATATAAATAAATGAATAGTTGTATCATCAAACTTACTCTTCCATCAGAGCAACTCTATCTCCGGTTTCAATCGATATGATCGAATTCATTTCTTCCTGAGTTAACTCAAAATCGAATATTTCAAAATTTTCTTTGATTCGAGATTGAGTCACTGATTTAGGCACAGGAACGGCACCCATTTGGTACTAAAATTTTAATTAAAATCAGAATAAATGCAATGTAGCCCTATGATTATAAATTACTCAAATTATAATTTAATATGTACCACAAATCTTAATGCAATTTGAGCTGGCGTCTTAGAATATTTTTTGACAAGGCTTTGAACTATCGGATTATCCCATGAATTTTTTATTCCGTATTTGTTTCCAGGTCGTCCAAGTGGTGAATATCCCTAGGAATTAAGTATTAATATCTTATAATATGATCAAGATTTTTTGTTTACGTAATACCGGTTACTCACAGTGATTGTAATATCTTGACTTTTACAAAAGTCAATCAATTGTTTTTGATTTAAATTTATAGACACCTCAACCTGCACAGAAATAAATAGTTATTTATTTTGTATTAAATGATGATGTATTGAAGAAAAGTCTTCACAACTCAAAATTTCCAAAAAAAAAGAACAAGCTGCAAAGTAAATACAAGCATATGAAGCTTTTTTAAAACTTAATAACAAATGGAAAATCGTAGAAAATTTTTTGAGAAGGCAACTCATTGATTTTTTTCTGAACTTAAATTTTACCTGATTATTAACTGGTTTGATTTTAGCTGAATCCAGCAGTCGCAAAATTTGCTGCGAGTTGAAATTACTGACACCGATACTGCGAGCAAATCCGAGACGTTGACACTCTTCCATTCCCTTCCTATTAAATTCAAACAAATATTTTACTACTGCAACTATTTAACGGCTACAGGTTGATCTTGTGGAAGAGGTGCTCAGTGTGATGAAATAATTAACGATTACAGGTAAGTAAAGTTTTAACTTAATTGTACGTTGAACCTCTTCCTACTGAAAAACCTAGTACGATAGCTACTAACCAAGTTGAAAGATAATCTGTATCGGTAAGCTCTAATTTTCCGGATGCATTCCTAGGCAGCAATTCGTCTCCTTCCTGTGAATGAAAACCTCTTAGTTAATCGCATTTTTTTTTTAATTACATGATATTTACCTTTAATGCAAAAGGCCAATGGATCAGGTAAAGGTCTATATAATCTAGACCTAAATTTTTTAGAGATTTTTTACAAGTCGGAACCACTTGGCTCTCCTTATGAGCGTTACTCCATAACTAAAATTTTTTTTTTTAAATTATTTGATGTTTGATAATATTATATTTGAAAAAAATTGATTTATTTATTGAAACCTTGGTCGTAATGAATACATCTTCACGTTTTATGGTACCATCTTTGATTTTTTCACGTACAGCATTTCCTATTTCAACTTCATTATCATAGAAAGATGCAGTATCGATGTGACGGTAGCCAATGTCTATTGCATATTTTACTGCCTCTTCAACTTCACCAGACTTGGACTAAATAAAAGTGAGCATTGTTTAAAATTCAAAACGAACAGAGTGTAAGAAGGGTTAGTTATATTACAAATTAATTTAATTTTATAATATTTAATATTTAAATATACAAATAATAATATTAAACGGTAACAATAACTAATTCAATTTTACAAATTTTTAAATTGTTCATAATTATGATATGATGAATATTATGAAAAAATAGTTATTTTTTTTCTACACTACCTATTTATTACGAAAAAAGTAAATTTTTTTAGAGCAAATAATACCATAATAGAAAAATAAGAAATATTAAAACATAATTTCTGTTTAGTTGAAAATAAGTGTGTTGATACTTATTTCGCTAATACGAAAAGTAAAACCAGAAGTTTTAGTACCAATTTTGATTTTTATGACATATGTAGCAATTTTCGGTCAATTAAAAATGTGTAAACGAAGGAGAAACAGGAAGTGTGGCCGTGAAAAAGCGTAATTAAATTCACTTAAAAAATGTTGCGGTGTAAATTGAAATTTATTGTTTTCATTTTTTTCATTATAGTTAAATAATCATCTTTCGTGCACAATAAATAATTATAAGTATAAAAAAATTCTCGTCTGAACTTTATTTGTGATAGAATACTTGAAAATATTTGTTTTTTAACAACAAAAAATTGAATTGTAAAATTTTTTCTTTCCTTTTTTTACAATAAAAAAATTAACTCTTCGCAATTTATATGAAAATTTTAAATTATCGGTGTAAGCCAATGCAAGCTCTCATAAAAATTTTCCGCCTTAACATATATATATACCAGCCCATGTACCCTCTGAAGTCTTCTGCTACTGTAGGATGTATTATAAGATTTTTTTTGTTTTTATAAGTTATTTAACGTATTAAAAAATTATTATTAGTTTAAGTTACCTTATCATACACTAACAGATAAATGAGTTTTAAAAATCTCATCAAACTATAGCAACAACTAGTATTAAAACATTTATCAATTTAGAAGTTTCTTTAGGTTAGGTTAGGATTTGAAATGATTTTAAACAAAATTCGAAAATACGTTCTTTATGCAGATCGATAATTTGCTAAATTACGCACCATGTAAGTTCCCAATCCAATTGCTGGCATGCGATGTCCATTGTTGAAAGTCACGTACGGTACAATCGACATGTTTACAGTTCCCTGTTTCTTTTTTAACTGAACGATAATAGGTACTATATAGAATGTAGCCGCAGACATTGAACCATACTACCGGTAAAATCATATACTGGAATCCATGCTTTTAGGTAAAAAAAATTGTGCGAGCGACTTGCTTATCGATCATAAGAGCACTTATCTTTTTTTATGCACTGTGAAAAGTACGTTTTTTATAAATATCAAACTTTATCAAGAACTTGAAAGGTATCATTTTATTTATTTAAAAAATTAAAACATTTCTCTTATTTAAAATGAGAAAAAAACTGTAACTATAAAAAAATAACACAGGTATAAATAATACTTAAGGAATGATGTATAATTTCTTTATTCATTGAATCTTGTTATATATTTACAATTTTATCAGCCATGATTAGATACAGTGGTTAGAGATGAATCTCAAAAAGGAATAGTAAAAGGGTAGAATTTAGATTCTTTCCCCCTGAAAATTAAAAGCATTCAATTAGTTAAAATAGCCATAAGAATGCTTTTATTTGACAATGGATTTAAATGCTTACTCATCGAATGGTGCCACTCTGGCTCCAGTTTGCATTGCCTGAATCACGTTCATTTCTTCAGAAGTCAAATTGAAATCAAAGATATCGAAATTCTCCATTATTCTAGATTTTGTCACGGATTTCGGAATTGGAGTCACCCCTAGCTGAAGCTGAGGAGAAAAAATTTATTAAAAAAATTAAAAAATATTGTTAAAATTTATGATTATGATGCCGATGGAATACTTACGATGTATCTACAAGCGATGTTTGCAGGAGTTTTATTGTATTTTTTCGCTAAATCTTGGATTTGTGGCTCGTCCCACAAATTTTTAATACCATGACGATTACCCGGTCGACCCAACGGTGAAAAACCAGTGACTGTTATTTCGTGTTTCTTGCAAAATTCAATCAAGGGTTTCTGTTGTAAGTTAAGGGTTACTTCTACCTGATTATTGTAAAAATAAATAAATTAGATCAAATAATTATTTTTATAATACGCAGTATAATATAAAAAGAGAAAATATAATATATATTACGTATCTAGAGCGCGAAAGGGGTTTTCACGCCCACGTGTGATCGTGAGTCTCGGCGAAGCCGACCCGAGGGTCGTCCAATCACACAAGGGTAGAAAACCGAGCGCCAGAAATGCGTACGATTTTTTATGTCACAAGGGTGAAAATTTCTATGAGTTATTTATAGTAGAAAAATTTGTAAAAATTGACATTTTCCGCCCTAGAGCAAGAAGAAACCCTCCGGGCTCAAATTACGTCCGGTGGGCGGTAATATGAGTGCCGACTGATATAAAATTTTTTAAATCTCGCCGATTTTAGAAAAATACAAAGATTAAAAGTCACACTGAATCAACAATAAAATCTTCGAGAAAATCTTCCACTCTGCGCGTTACATAACTTTTGATATCTATTTGTGTGATTTGTTTTCGCAAATTGAATTAAAAATTTCTTACGTACTTGATTATTTACTGGTTTTATCTGAGCCGCAGCCACTAGTCTTGATATTTGCTCAGAGTTGAAGTTGCTCACACCGATACTGCGAGCAAGACCTTGACGTTTGCATTCTTCCATGCCCTTCCAGGTCGAGATATAATCCTCGTCACTAAATAATATTTTTAAATTATTACTGTTATATATTTTTACTCCTATATTATATTTTTAATTCTTGATTTTCTATATGATAAATTATAGAAATTAATTTAATAATAATTATACATATAAAAGTATATACAAAAGTAAGATTTCTGAAATTGAATTACCTAAATTCTATTTTCCCAGCAGCATCTCTTGGCGTCAATGCATCTCCGGCCTATTAAAATTGAAATTTTAAATATTTAATAATAATAAAAATATTGTTTATTCAGTAGTACAAATCATACTTTAAATGCTATAGGCCAATGGATGAGATAAAGATCGACATAATCCAATCCTAGATTTTTCAATGATTGCTTGCATGCTGGTACAACAGCTTTTTCTTCGTGACTATTGTTCCAAAGCTGAAAAAAATAATTTTCATCAGGAAAAAAATCGAAAGTCTTGCTAATCTAATTTTATAACTATATATAAAAATGCATTTTATCTAGTTCAATGCAAAAAAGCAATACAATTTAAACTCTAAAGAAATTTAACTAAGAAAAGTCTCTATAATTAAAAAATTTGCTTTACAAAAAATTAATTTGTTTTTCTTTTCACAATTGAAATAAAAATAAACTTTTTTTTTCTTACTTTAGTTGTAATGAAAATATCTTCTCTTTTGATGGTGTTGTCACTTATTTTTTGACGAATAGCTTCACCGATTTCTTTCTCATTCTCGTAAAAGAAAGCGGTATCAATGTGTCGGTAACCAACTTCAATCGCATACTTTACTGCATCAGCTACCTCACCTGGTTTTGACTAAAAGAATTTTTTTTTCCAATTAATTTAAATTTTGGCAAAAGTTCAAAATTCTAAAAGCAAGATGGCGTCCACGAATGTCTAAATTTTGCAGTCGCTGGTTTAATTAAAACTTAACGTTTCTTAAATAAAAAAAAAATTATTTTATTTACCAAATATGTTCCAAGCCCAATCATTGGCATTTTGTGTCCATCATTAAAAGTCACTGTGGGCACTGACATTTTGAGTGTGTAGAAAAAGTTTTCGGCACTTTTTATTTCGATTTAAACTCCTTGGTCAGATGTTTGGCAATGAGAGCTTTTATGTAACGTTGTTAGAAATGAACTCTTTAGATTAAGTAAATGAGTACTATATACTTTTGAATTTGAAAGTTCGTGATTTAAAAAAAGAAGGAAATCGTAGTTTATAACAGAACAAAAGAAAAAATCAGATTTTTTATATAAAAATATTTATTGTACGCTTTTCAAAGCTTGCAACAAGTAAACGTTCACAACGAATATTGTAAATTATTTTTAAAAACGTAAGAAAATAATTATTTTTAAAGCACTCCGATAATCGAATATATCTTGAACCTTAGAACTCAATATGAAAAGGGTATTCTTTACAATTTTTGTACCTGAAATAAATAAAACATCATGGTTAATATTGAAAATTTTAGTAAGCACATAATTATGAATTAAAGTTTTATCTCTTACTCAATAGCTGAGCAGGTCCTGAATTTGACATCTAGTTTTTCAAGTTCTTTTATTTCTTGAGGTGTTAATTTAAAATCGAACACATCAATGTTTTCTTTAATTCGAGTTTCTGAACTTGATTTCGGGATAGTAATTAGACCCAAATCCAACTGTAATGAATAAAAAAAGAATTTATAAAAATATTTTTATTTAAACATAAAACAGTCGTAATATAAAATTATTGTTAATCAAAAAGAAAAATAGAGACAGATCAAAAACGAATTTTTTCTTTAATTTTTATTTGTAAAGGACACTCGTGTCCATTGATTATTCGAAATAAATAATTTAAAAAATTTATTTGAAACTCAAAATTTTGAAAAAATCATTAACCCATCCAATCTCACGATAGATAATACTCACTAAGGATTACTTTTAATTACTGTAGGGGTTGGATTTTAAAAAATTCTTAAAAATTGTTACGATGTCTTTGCCTTTTCTAAACTTTGAAATTTCATATAAATTATCATGCAAAAAAAAAAGAAATTACAATTTTTTGATTTATTTTTACAGTTTTATTTTTTATTAATTTTAAAGTTTATTTTACTGTAAAATTTAGAAAAATTTTCAAATTAAAAATATTAAGTATTATAGTATTGTTATTTTTTTTTATTTTCAAATTTTTCACGGGAACTTTTATCCCAAGAAAATTATTTTTGAATAAAAGAATCACATATGCTTTTAAAGAAAAAAAAAAAAAAAAACTATCGAAAATGTTGGCGCTATAAGTATTTAGAATAAAATAAAAAATTAACCAAAATTTAGAAAAAAAAAATTTATTTGGCTAACCAAAAATCTCAGTGCAATCTGCGCATTGGTCTTTTTATACTTTTCGGCTATTTTAGTAACTTCGGGAGCTTTGAGATTGACGTCGGGGCCAGGAGGTTGGAATCCAGTGCAGCGTCCAGGAGCACCGAACGGACTGTACGCGGTAACTGCAATACCCTTACTGGCACAGAACTCCCGAAGCTTCTTCTGGTTCAAATTAATGTGGACTTCGATTTGATTCATTGCCGGGATTATACCGGCTGAATCCAGCAGTCTCGTCAATTGTTTGCTGTTGAAATTGCTCACACCAATGCTACGAGTCAGACCTAGTTTAACACACTCCTCCATGCCAGCCCAGGTTTGCAAATAATCTACTTCATCCTGTAATTAGTGTCAATAAATTTTATCTGTTAGTAAAATATTTCCTTTTTTTTTTTTTTTTTTTAATACAAATCTTTAAAATATCTTACGGGGTATGAAAATGGCCAATGTACGAGGTACAAATCCAAGTAATCTAATCCCAATTTTTTTAAGGATTTTTTGCAGGCAGGAACCACCAATTTTTTTTCATGCTCATCATTCCATAGCTAAAAAAATTAAATCAAACATTAATCTTACTATTGACAACTAACTGTGAAGAATTCTATGGGTATAATCTTTAAATTAATTTATAATATACGAATTCATGTATAAAAAAACCCTTAGTTATAATCCTAATCAAAATTTATCATATATTTCAAACCTTTGTGACAATGAAGAGTTCTTCTCTTTTTACAACTCCTTGTTTAATTTTTTCATTAATTGCTCTGCCGATTTCCTTTTCGTTGCCATAAACAGATGCACAATCGAAGTGTCGGTAACCGTTGTCAATAGCGATTTTGACAGCATTTTCAACCTCCGCAGGGTCATCCTGTAAAATTAAAAATTTAAATAATCTTTTTTCTTCTATTCTTTTAAAAACCACCTGCATGAAAAAAACTGTAATTTCTTAAAATTTTTAATAAAAGTAAGAAAAATTAAGTTATTAATACTGAAAATTATTTTGAGTGCATCAATTTTTTTTAAGTAAGAATTTAGTCTCATTGATTGATACCTCAAATGTTCTAAATTTTGAGTGATAAGAATTTAAACAGCGATAGTTTTATTATATTTACGTACTGCAAGGCCTTGATAAATTTCAAATTTAGCGCCAAGAAAAGTTTACTCACCCCTCCTTGCCATGTGCCTAATCCCAAAGCTGGAACTTTGTATCCATTGTTGAGCGTAATTTCGTCCACTTTCGGTGACATAATTTGTTACATGCAGCTGTGCTCGCCGCTGATTGAGCTTTAATTTCTAACTGGCCGGATTAATCTGGAAACTTGAATTTTCCTTATCAAGATTATTGGTATCAGCGTTTACAAACACTCACCGGCTGAAATTAATAATCGAAAATGATAAAATCAACGTACCCGTTTTATCACCAATAACATCAGTGCTATCAAACTTTATTTTTTTAATGCTAAAAAGATTTTAAATTTTTTAAACACTAAGTAACTGCGTTCTCACTGATCTGATCCGCAAACAGATGATAGCTTTGGATAAGTTGTATATATAGCCATATTTACATCGTGTATGATAAAATAGGAATCTGATTTATCAATGCTTGGTATAAATGTAATCTTTATTTTCAAATAAATTTACTTTTTATTTGAAAGGCTTTCAATAATGAATTGTTGTTTACATAATTATTGCAGAGCTTACTGCTATAAATTTTAAAATATATTTTTAAATGCATTCAATTTGATTGAAAAAAATAAAAATATCTTTCTGGTTTTGAATATTATGTTTTTAAAGCAATAAACACGAGAAAATTTAACTTTATTTAATGAAATCAAAGAATTGTTTTCAAAGTTAGAATTCACTTATTTGTTTTCTTGAAAAAGTACTTATGGTTGGACATAAAATTTTGACAGGAACGATGCATGAGAGAGAGTTAATTGTAATATTTTCAAAAACTTTATTTCAACTTTTTTAATACAAACCTAAAAACATTTTTTTCTTCAATCAAAGATTTTTAATTCCTATATACGAATCTAGTTTTGTACAATGCTTGAAATTTAGATCTTCAAAATTGCAATTCTTGTTGATGATGCGCGGCAAGCAAAAAAATTTTTGCATCGAAAGCAAAAATTCATTCATCGGCCAATGAAACTGTGACAATCTAAAAAAAAGTAAATTAATAAAAAGTATCATACAAATTTTGAATTGAAAAGTATGTATTTAAATTTTCTTCCGGTTGTAGCATATGATAAAAATATAATTTTTTTTTTTTACGAATCAATAACTCAACAAAGTGGTTATAAGCCGTCTGCCAATTTTCTTAACTCCTCGTGTAGTTACTTTGTAACGTCCGCTCGCAAGAAAATGTAAGCTCTTGGCACTTGACATCAATAGACTAGCTCCGATCGATAATGGTTATTCCCGCATGATTCTCTACAATGTTTGCTTTTTTTCAGCCCCCTCCTTTTACCATAAAACAAAGACTAGGAACGCCCTTGACCAAGTAGAAAAAACTCGGTGCGTTTACAAATTGTAAATTTGTACTTTAATTAGCGGATAAAGTATTGACGCGTGGATGAAAGTTTACCTACAGGCCTTTTTTAACACTTTGCGTTTTTAAGGGCCACACGCCTTTTTTATTTTATTTCCCCTAACGTGACTGGCTGGCATTACGTGAATTCTTCAACACTTTTCCATTTAAGTTTATTATTTTCTAAATTTATTAAGTAATATAAAAAATAAAACCTTTTTTACATTATTTACTTGTCTACGTAAAGTTCTTTTCATTATAATAATGCCAAAAATTAACGTAAAAAAGAACGTGCATTATTCAAAGTCTATTTTTACTCTTTTTTTATTAAATACTCATCAAGCATTCAGTTATGCTTCAAAGTAGAGTTTTATTTGAAAGTACATGCCTACTTCATTATTATACTTACAATTTTATTATACACCATAAACATGAATCGGATATGATACTTAAGGATCCCTAATAGAATATATCAGAATTGAATCTTTTTTTTTTAACTTTACAATTTCGATTTAACAATTTTTTTCATCGTCTAAATCCAAAACAAATTTACACGGAAAAAATAAAATCCTTGCAGCGTAGCTGAATTCAGCGATATGACGATGCGAACAGTTAACGACGCTCCAACGCAGACTTTTCATCGTGGCGAGGCAAAGTCTGCGTTGGAGCGACGTAAAGTTAGCTATAGCGTGCCTTCCTTACCAACAGCTGTAGCAGAGCTCGACTCACGCTTGACGCTTGTTTACTTGTGTACTTACTCTCTGCTATCGCGGGTTTACGGCAGCATAACTATAAAAAAATGTCTTTATTGATAGTTGTAATTAATTTAAGTATTTTTTATATCAGTATTTTTATCAGCCGCGATAGCAGAGAGTAAGTACACAAGTAAACAAGCGTCAAGCGTGAGTCGAGCTCTGCTACAGCTGTTGGTAAGGAAGGCACGCTATAGCTAACTTTACGTCGCTCCAACGCAGACTTTGCCTCGCCACGATGAAAAGTCTGCGTTGGAGCGTCGTTAACTGTTCGCCTCGTCATATCGCTGAATTCAGCTACGCTGCAAGGATTTTATTTTTTCCGTGTATCTTCGCCGCGAACAAACGAAAATCGCAGTTTTAAAAGTCGGCTGTTTGATTACGGCGGTCGTTTAACACCCCCAATATTTCCCACCAGCCCTAATTTCAGCTCACCCCCCTGCTTTACATATTTACCCCCCGGAGTTCTGCGACTCGGTCAAGGACGTTCGATACTCTCGGCACGCAACTCGTCGAGTTAGTTAGGGTTGATAAGCCGCCGATGTTTTTTTCTCAGCGATGCAAACATAATGCGAATTACGTGCGACTGACTCATCGATCGGACAAGGGTCGATTCGTGTCAAGTGTCACAGAGCTTTTTTTTGCGGGGAGAGATTTAGAGATAGAAAGAGACTCGTTGCCCTTTTTTTTTTAATTAACAACGAAAATCGATATTTAGTAGTTAAAAAAAAAGGAGGGAGTTTTCGTTTTTGGATTGTAGAATACTAAAACTGAATGGTACTGTAGAGGCAATTAATTACATGTTTCCATTAGATACATCGTATCGAATATAATTAATTTATTATCATTAAATATTAACTAACAAATTGTGTTGAATAATTTAATGTCTTATATTTTGTGTGTAACACAGAGAATACGCAAACTGGACTTTTTCATTTAACATTTGAATTAATTTTGTAAACAATATGTACATTATGCACTTTCAATAAGTCACTTATTATTGATCAAACCGTACATTAAGATTAAAAGACCTAGATTTCATCACAGCAGTTTGTACTTTGAAAACTATGCACACCCATTTCTTTTTGTGGTCACCATAATCGAGGTTGCGAATAATCGATTTATGTAATATTCAGCGCACCTCGTATTTAGAGAGAGAAAAATCAGGTTAACGACCGAAATTTTTTTTATTCTCACCTATCAAAGTTTCATCCTGAGGGAATTGAACTATGTAAAGTATATTTTTTTAATTAAAATCCAAGCAGATTTATATAAAATTGTAATAAATTTCCGTTTGAAACCATACATCAATGATGATGAATGAAAGTCGAAAGTTAATGCAATATTAATCTCGAGTGGGTACTCCTTACTCGTTCTCACGGAACATTGTGCTGATCCGAATGGAAAAATTTTCATAATTCCCCCATTGTAAAATTATCGGGCCAAAGTACTGTAATATACTCACTCTATATTCACTGAGATAGAAAGAAAACAAAAAAAAAAAAACATTCCGGTTTTTGGCAGCTGTCTGTCAAGGTATTGATTTTCAATTATTTGGGCGAGGATAGAAAACTCTAATGGTTTCGTGTCGGAACATACCCACAGATTTTAAGTAGTTGCCTTCGTGTTTATCTACGATCGCTACCGAAATTAGTAAGCAGGGATTTCAAATAAAAACAGCTGATACTGATTATTACCAAATTAATATTTTTTATTTTAATTAATATTTTGAAATTAGCAGAGCTCAATCGCGTAAGTAGCTCGTTAAACAGATGTTTACACCGATTGAGCGACTTTTACTGCCGCTAAGAAGAGTGGCGTTATTACTCTTTTTTTTTCTTAATTTCAGATAAAAGTCTAGGGAACAGTTTTATGAATAAATTTACCAGCCTTGGGAATAATGACTAGCCTTATCAATATTTTTATCAGAAAATGTAGAACACCATATAATTTAGTAAACCCTTGCAAAAATAAAATGTATCGGAAACTTTAAAAAGTAGGAAAAACTATAAAATAGAGTAAAAGTAACCATAACAAAAGAAAATACAAACAACACATTCTAATAAAAAAATTTCATTTTTCTGTACTTCCAATCCTTTCAGTTCTATTTAAAATATTAAAACAAAAAAAAATTCATTCACTCTACCCTCGACTCTACCCATTAAATTAAAGAAATCGTGCTTATACTTTCGCGTGTTTTTCCTGTTGAGATCCAAAAAAGAACCGGCTTAAAAAACTTAGTTCGCCAACCACCCCACATCACTTCCAATCTTCGCTCGAATTTAATAAAGGTCGATACCACTCGTCGGGGGTGTAAGTCACGCGAAATTCGCGCACCCACGAGCAACAGATGATAGGCGCCGCGAATTTCGACGGAGTGGGAGCGCCGTGAGTCGGGAGCTCGCTCGCGGGTGGCCCGTCAGTCCAGTCGGAGACCCGCGCCCAGCAACTTTGCTCTGTGTCTCTCAAGACCAAGAGGAGTTAACCCAGAGGTGGTGATTTCTTTTACTCTCCCCCGGTGAAGTGATCCCGCGTACTCTCTTTTTTTGTGTCTATCTTCGCGAGATAAACCGGAAGTTCAGGATCCAGGGAGCTTTCGGACCCCGTGAATGATTGATCCCGGAGCTTGCGAGACGGACATTCTGACCACAACTAAAACAAACAGGGAGACCTGAAATGTGAATGAGGGCATGGGGGTGTCCGCTTTTGTGTGCAGCTTTCATTTCCCTCCTCCTCCGGCACTCGCTCGCTGCACCCAGGCTCCCCCCTACGCGCAACCAGGAGATCGATAGAGGACCTGCGCGGGGCAGATTACACTTACCTCTCGCAGTTTCCGACCTCTCGTCTCGGCGCGAACATTTTTTTTCGTCCGCGACGCAGTCTGTGCTTTTTTTATTATTTTTTACCGAGGAGCAGGAGAGAGATACGGTAAGCTAATGGAAGTAGTGCGGCTTTCATTCGAGGAGCTGAACAATTTTGAGTAGTGGTTTTATATGGAGCTGAATGGAGTTTGTTATTGAATGCGGGGGTTGTAGCTTTTGTTGGGGATGAGTCATCGCCCGAGACTTAAGTTGAGTGCTCAATCTTGAGGGAAAGATTATTTTCAGGGTCATAGTACCCGTAGATTTACGTAAACGTTGTGGCATAGTAGAACTCGGTAAGATGATCGCGAGTGGTTTATTTATTGTTGTGAGTCGACAGTCAACTTTGTCCTTTGCTTCGGATTTATCAGTGCGAACGCGGTGTTATCATTCGTACCGGATATTGACATCGAAAAAATACTTTTTTTTTTTAAATTTATTTAGTAGAATTTTTGTCTTGAAAAATAAAATGTTTAAAGAACGAGATACTGCATGGTTGTATAAATTTTTAACTTGATAATCAGCGTGCTAAAAAGACTGTAACTCGGTAACAAACGTTGATGAATTAATTATCCATTAACAATCCCCGCTTTACACACACGCCTCTTTTTCTACCTTAAAACTTTAACTAGCGCGAAATTAATATTATATATTTAATACGCAACTTAACTTGTTACACTCTACGCGATCATAAATAATTAATATCATACCATTGCGGTAGACTGCAGCTGTAGAATTATTAAAAATTAACCATCTCCGGGGCTCTGAACACATTTCGCCGGCGGTTGCTGCCAACATAAAACGCGATAATAAAAAAAAAGGCGAGCTATTTTTGTAAATTTAATCATCCTGTCGCCCGGCACTTTCTTTGATCGGGTCTTTCTAATTAATCAAGCCCAACGCAGTTTAATTAAGGGGATTGGCGCGACGAACCGAGCGTGTCAATCACACTCAATCTAAAAAAATATACGTCTCGTCATATTCGTTTTTACACGAGTTTTTCCTGCGCTCGCGTAATCCGTCTATTTTTAGGAACGGGGGGGTTTTTCTTCCGGTCGAGGGGGGAAGGGGAAATAGCGCGCGCGAGATCCGAATTTCCGCTACTGGATTTTGATACGCATTTATGCGTGCGCACGTGGGAATCTTTGTTTTGAGGGGGGACGACGAATCTCCTTTATGCGTTTTTTTTTCCTACTCCATGCGATTTGCGTTAATTAAGCGTTTTTTTTTTTTATGGAACGTGCGTTTTTCTATACGTGCTATCGCGTTAGGGTTTGTTAATCTTTATTGTAATTCGTCCGTGATGTATGGTTTCCTAGGTTACTTTTGAATGTTAAATCAGCAGCACGGTTCTTGTTTTCAGCATAAATAATACATAAAAATCGTACTCGTAAATGGTACATTTTTTATTTTTTAATTTAGACAACGAATACAACGTAAAATATTGCTCACCGGAGATAAGATATTGAAAGCTAGCTGTAAATTTTTCAAACCACAAAAGCGAAAAATAAAAAAACATCTTTATTGATTTACCTTGGGAGTCTATTAAAGAAAAATTTTACGTTTTAACATGTTGGTCGCGTACGTCTCGCATTATGCTATTGTTCCTTAACGCCTGCTACCGATGTGAAACATTATCGCGTCTGTATGAAACGTATCCAGTTTCCTAATCGCTTCACTGCGAATTGGTTTGCGTAATTACGACAATTGCATAAAAATTTCTCTCCCCCCTCTGTATGTTTATTATATTTTTCAACAGAAGATGGAGACGGAAAAGAAGGACGCGCCGGAGAAAAAACTGGCGAACGACGTAGCGAACCTCAAGGTCAGCGAGGGCGATCGCCCGGGCAGCGTCAGCCCGTCGGCCGGAGCTGGAAGCGACAAACAGACCTTCGTCGGGAACTTCAAAGCCTTCTCCAAGTTCGGGGACACGCAGAGCAACGGCAAGCTCATCACCCTCAGCCAGAGCGACAAGTGGATGAAGCAGGCGAAGGTTATTGACAGCAAGAAAATTACCACGACGGACACCGGGATCTACTTCAAAAAGCAAAAGTAAGATTTGAGATTAGAATTTTTTAGTTTGCTTAAAGGCAGAATCGCTAGACCCTTGTATTGTACACAAAAAATTTTGAACTTCCGCGAGAGTCAAGAATTTTTTTTTTATCATGCTCGGGTTAAGATTTTTTTTTTATACTAATTTATAAAAATTATTGAAAAAACGTTATTATAATCCGGTGCTAGCAAAAGATTTAAACTGAATTTCGTTAAAAAGAAAATTTTCCGTATGACATTCATAGTGCAGGTATGAAGACAATTACTAATTCATGTTTTACTTATATGTAAATTACCTCGTCAACGACACAACATGTTATTGTCGTAAAATATTTTTTAGCTTTGGATTTTTTTAAAATTTAGATTCCTATTGATGTTTTGATTGTAAAATAATTTTTTATCGTGCAGATATAAAAAATGAAAATATTCGAGTTTTTCAGTTATATGTATAACTAATTAATAAATTTTTTACGCTTAATTTTTATCGAAACATCATTCAGAAAAAAATTGTTAGTAATTAAAATTTTACAATGTAAAACGTTGCGCAATAAGATGAAATCATTGAACAATCTTTACAGCGTTCTCATGTGACAAATCGATTTTTCAGGGTCGGTTTCTTGGATTTACGAGTTATTCTCATTTTGAGTGCACAAACATTGTAAATCTATTCCCCTTCATAGTTACGTGCTAAAAAATTTTGAATGTTTGCTTTTTCAATTTTGAGCTGACGGTTATTTTAATTTAAATTTTTTCTCGGAATTTGGTTTATTACTTCATGCGTAATGATAATTTAAAGTATTGATTTATTAATTTTTATTTCCAGATCTATGAAACTTACACTGGAACAATACAAAGCTTTTCTGGACGAGCTCGCCAGGTGCAAGAAAATCGAGCCCGCTGAAATTAAAAATAAAATGGCAAACTGCGGACCACCGGGAATATCTAACGCAGCCGTGGTGCGTACTAATGCTTTGATATATTAATCTTTAAACTAATTAATAATTAAACTAACAAAATTATTACCCTTCCTATCAAAAATTTTCATTATTTTTACAGAAAAAAAAATCACAGTAGACCGCACAAAATCACTAAAAAAAAAAAAAAAAAAAAAAAAAAAAAAAAAAAATGTATCAGTATTAAATTTTCTAGTGTCGTTCGTAGATTACAAGGCACATAATGCTTAAAAAAATCAATATGTATAACTTTTGTGTGATCATTGGCTGAAGTTTGTTTTGTTTATCGCAGACAATAACACACAAATCGCAGACTAGCAGAAATTTAAAACTTGACACAATAGATTATTGCCAAAATTAAACTTCTGCAAGCTGCCCAACATAACTATAAAAAAACGAACACAACTGAGCTTGAGTGCCTTTTTTGCTAACTGCGTTTCGATGTAAGAACTTATCACCTGCCGCACTTGATCAACTTTATAACTTCATCTTCACCTCTAAAAGCTCACCCTAATCTCTAAGCATACTACTTAGACTAGACTTTCTTAAAAAAAAAAAAAAAAAAAAAAAAAAAGATCACTAAATACATCGCACTCGCACTCACGACAGGGTGGCAAAGCAGCGTCGATGGTGGACAGGCTGACAGACGTATCAAAGTACACCGGCTCGGTAAGATTTACTTTGATTATACTTATTTATTTGATTTTTATTTTTATTAGAAAAACTATTTATTTAATTTTTTTACTTTATATTTTAATTGTAACTGGACTAACCAGGAGATTATCTGCCCTTAATGAAATAGATTTTCATGACAGTATGCAGGATCATTTTCTCATATCTGAGAATATTTGTCATTTTTTCGATTTTACGATTTTTTATGCAAATTTCAGAAATTGTGCTAGAGTATATTGCATTTCTAAATTTCTGGAGTATTTCTTTGTTCATCCGTTAAATTTCTGGCAAAAATATTTGCAGATCTATAGTTTCACAATTTTGACCTTGCATCATTAAGATTTCAAAAAGCTCATTTTAGATTTTTTTTTGTCTTAAAAATCTCATTTTTAACATGATCAAAACTTTTAGATTAGGATTCTTAAATATTTTTCCTTAAAAATTCACAAGAAAATGCGAGGTTTAAGAATTCTGGAAGTGCAAAAGGTTTTGAGTACGAATTTTTTGTAGATATTTAATAATGTAGCCTAAAGGACAGATCATCTTGTAAGAGAGCACCTTAATAATATTGAAAAAAATCAGATTAAAATAAAAAAGTTTATTTCTATACATACAATTTTCATTTGAAACCCTTTTTTTCAAAGTTTTCTCACAGTCCAGTTACTATTAAAATGTATCTGTGAGCAATTAATACTTATTTACGTTATTATCAAAAAGTTAATCCAAGAGATATTATTATTAAAGACACTATTTGCACTATATTAACAGCACAAGCAGCGCTTCGACGAGACGGGCAAGGGCCGGGGCATCGCCGGGCGCAAAGATCTTCCCGACCAGTCCGGTTACGTTCAAGGTTACCAGAACAAGGACACCTACAAGGCCCAGTAAACGAAGCCAAAAATATCGGTCGTGCTGCTCACGGCTCCAGGTACCTAATCGAGTGGATCATGAAGGAATTGGCCAACTAGCCCTTTCAGTTAAACCTCAACACGCACTTTGTGCGAATGTCGCGAGTAGGTTTTTGTACATTCGTAGAGCGATCGCGAGGCTCGAAGATAGTTACCTGCAATTATAAATGCTGCGAACGCTAGCGTAACTATCGATTCGGCCGCGGTTTATTGTGTTCTTAGACGGTGTGTGCGTGTGTGGGTGGGTGCGTTAGCTGCACGTGCGGGAACCAAACCGAGATGAAGATGGAATAACGACGTCTTTCTGTTGATTTGTCTTTTGACTTATATAGTTTATGATTGTAGGTTTTTAACCGAGAGGTCATCATTGGTACGGTCTAATGTGAATTTATAAAGACTATGAAGCTCGATTTTTTGTATAATTATCAATAAACTTTAGTATTAAATGTGTTCGCGAATTTTTTTATCAAATTTTTATTACAATTTTCTTATTTAACACTTAATTGATTCATGTATGTACATCGACCAGATTTTTTATTTATTGTATGTATGAAACTAATAAAGAGTAAAAAATTATCAAAAAATGTTATTGATTATGAAGTGACGTTGATTTAAAAAAATTTTTCGTCAGATTTTCGTCTTCTTGATCTCGGTGAAAATATCATTTCTTAATCACTTAGCTCAACTTCCACAACGTATCACATACTTTTCAATTTTAAAATACTCATTAAAAGAGCAAGTCTGCATTTTATTAGAAAAATATTGTGAATTTTATTTGAAAAATAAAAGTATATTATTAAGTGTACTTATTTATTATTCGACCTTTTAAAGGTATGTCATGAGAGTGAATGCGTAGATTTTAGATTTTTTCATCAATTTTAACGGATTTTTATATGAAAATTATCTTAAAGATTTTAAAATAAACTTTTATGTACCAAATTTAGACTAATTGATTAACAAAAAGAATATCCATTGAGTTTGTTGAAAAAACTAAAGCTTCTAATTCATCACAAAAAAAAAATGTTGATATAGCAGATTTATTATATAAGGATTATAAATAAATAATTTAATGTTGAAATTCAAAAATTTTTTATTCAACTGACAATACAACATATTACTTTCAACGCTGGCAAGATAGTGCACTTTAATTATTACAGACGACTAAAGATTATTTATTCAATGGGTTTTAAACTTGTAAGCCATTCAACTATTCAAACGAATATTGCAGTAAAATTTTTTCTTGACATCGTATAATCTAAAAATCGTTTCTTATAAAATTTAAAACAAGAATTTCAATAAAAATATTAAACAGAAAATTTTGTTTAATTATGACTTTTTGATATTTCTTTTACTATATTAAATCATTATAATTTATAATTAAATACTTTAAACAAGGTAAAAATTAATTAATCTAATTAAAGCTTGAATGGATTGGATAAATCTAATAAGCCCGATCCGAATCCAAATATTTGTATATGATATATAATCGGATCTCGAAAAGAATGTTTCGCAAGGAATGGGATATAAGAGACTTTTCTTTCGCAAAATGTGGTAAAAAGCGATTGAAAACGTATTGATAATGTATTTCTTTTTATGATTTGATTTGCAACAATATTATTTAAAGAATACTGCAGAGAAATAAAATTATTATTTAAGTTATATCGATATTACAACAACGTCAAGCGATCATGCTCGTAACATGCGTATAAATAATACAGTAAATATAATTGTTTAAGATTTATATAAATATCTCTTGATTCAATTCATAATTAAATCTGTTGATTGTTTTACGTTACTAAAATCTATCATAATATCATTTTCCGCAATGTACAATTAATAATGCGTTTTACTTGAACCGGTAAAGTTTATTTTTAAAATCTGAAAAATATCAAAGTCTTTGACCTTAAAACTAAACAGATTCTTGCACGTAAACGTTTTTGTTACAATAAATAAATTATCCATAAATTAAATTTTTTTTTTTTTTTTTTTTTTTTTTTAAAGAATATCTTTACATTTAAGGATATCGATACCTTTACAACGAATATATAAATAACTCCATTTTTCAACTCCAAGAGCCAAAAAAAAAAAAGATTATTTTTCACAAACCCTCCAACTCAAATTTTAAAAATTTTATGTACAACCTAAACGAATTTCAAAAGCTCCCGCATTAAAATTAACCAGTCTTAGACATCTAAAATCTATCAGTGCGACGACCTTTGATATTTTCCAGGGATCATCGAGATCCTTCAGAGTTCGGTAAGCGCGTTCACGGACGCTCGTACTTTTATCTTAGTACCGCAGCAGACGTTGTTGTTGTTGTTCCTCATGCGACTGCTGCAGCCAATGCCGCTGCCCTCGATCCTTGACAGCACCTCGTCCCGGAGAGCCAGCAAAACCCGCTGGTCGGTTCGGTTCTGGGGCGGAGCGATTCTCAGACCCTCCTCGATGTCGTCCAGAGCCTCGTCCAACCTGTCAGCGTCCAGCTTTGCCTTGGACCTCGCGTAGTAGGCTTCGTACGACAGCGGACGAATTTTTAGCGCTTCGTCGGCTAGTTCTATCGCCTCTTCTAGTTCCTAAAATTTTTAAAATGTTTTTTTAGAGTTTAGTTTGACTTTCAATACATAAATATTTATGATTTCACCAATCATAGGCTTTGAATAATTTGAATAAAATTAACTTACATTCATTTTGCGCTTGCACCTGCTGAGGTTGAGCAGGAAGTTCATTTTGAGTTGGATGAACGACTGGGCATGCAGCATAACGTGGTCCTGATCCTCATGCTCGGGTCCATGGTTCTGCTCGGGCGAGACGGGAAATTTTCTCAGAGCATACGCGTACCGATACGAGGCCTCCTTCAGTCTGTTCTTTCTGTACAGTACATTGCCATCTTCCAGAAGTTTGTTCAGGAGTATGAGAAGAATTTCGGGTTTTCCAGAGGCCATGGCCCAAGTTGCGGGTCCCAGCTTCGCACCTCTACGCAAAAAACTTTGAACGACAGGGATGTTACGGCAGCCTATCGCTCGATCCAGCGGGCGCATACCGTGCAGGTCGACGTGTTCTATCTGCGCTCCTCGCTCGAGCAGTAACTGTACCAGTTTTGGATTGCCCTGTTCATAAAAAAGTCGCTTTAGTCTTGATTATAAAATTATGTAAGAAATGGGAGTATTTGAGAAAATAGTTAGTCAGATGGCCCCTCGCTCAATTGTCTTCAGGTCTGCAGAATCACCAACGTTCGTCGAACAAAGGCAATCCGATGGCGATCATCATACGAGCTACGCTATTTAAAACTCCAAATTAAATGGTTTCCATTACTGACCTGGAAAGCGGCTAAATCCAACGGTGTGCGTCCATTCTTATCGCACGTATTAACATCAGCGCTCTGGTCGATGAGGCTCTGAGCGGCGTTCAGCCTGCCCCGTACGCAAGCCCATGCCAGTGCGGTCAGGCCTTCCTTGTCCGTGTCTTCGAGTGCGGCACCTTCGTTCAGGAGCAGATTTATCAGGGTGGTGTGGCCTTCAGAGGCGGCCAATGACAGTGGTGATCTACCCACCGGGTCTTTTTGTTTGAGGAGATGTAACGTAACCTCGAGATCCTTTTCCGTGCTCATGGATAGTGAACCTGTAAAACCAGATAATTGTTATAATAAATAAATAAAGTCTTCAAACTAAGATAACTGTTCGTTTGGTTTAAAATGAACTTACCTTGAAGGAGCCTCTCGGCGGTGCCCCAGTGACCATCTCGCGCAGCGAGCATTAGAGCGGAGAAGCCTTTGGCGTTGAGAACGGCTGGATCGGCTCCTCTTGCCAGCAAAGCCGAGACCTATTGAAAATAGCATATTCAAAAATAGTCATAAAAAAAATTAAATTTCAGTTTATAAAAAAAAAAATGGTCTACACAGTTTATGAAATACAATATTAATGCATGATTGTTAAAATACCGTTGCTGTTGCGCCATTTGCCGAGGCGATGGTCAAGGCTGTTTCCCCGATCAGAGTATCCGGTTTGTCTACCACGACCTCGGACATGTCCAGCAAGTACTCTACAATAGACTCGTTTCCTTGAGCTGCAGCGGCAACGACGGCCTGCTGAGCGGCTTCTTCGCGGTTGACTTCGGTAAAGTCGGCGTTAGTGACTAGCCAATCGCAAGCCAGCAGGTAGCCAACGACCGAAAGATGTCCGTTGCGAGCTGCGTGGACCAGGGCGCACTGACCAGCCGTATCGGCGTGGCCGAGAGAAGATCCAGCTGCGGCTAGTCTGAAAATTAAAAACATTAATTAAGTTTAATCTAGTTCAAATCAAGGTTAACTATTCTTTAAAAATTTTCATTACCTGCGTACAACGTCGCAATGACCTCGTGCAGCCGCGAGGGACAGAGCAGTGCAGCCCTGACTGTTGGTGAGCTCAACGTCGGCTCCAAACTCGAGCAGGAGCGATACCATCTCTACGGAACCTTCGTGAGCGTACATGCATAGAGCCGGAGCGTTGCCCAGATACTCGGTAATGTGCCGGGGTGAGGCTCCGGACAGTAGCAACAGCCGGGATACCTTGACGTTCGGACTGTAAACATTCCGGAGCGTGCACAGCGCCGAAGAAACGCACTCCGAGGACGAAGCCAACCACGCAGCCTGCAATGATAAAACGTCTGAATACGTCTCTCGTATAGTATGTTAAAAAAAAACGTGAAAAAAATAGTACCTGGAGATCTCTAGAGTGCCAGTTCGGGGTGACCCCACGGTAGACGTGGGCTTTGAGTATGTGGTGTCCAAGCTCCAGGGTTTTCTCGCCATCTAGGGGCGCCTGGAGTCGGGACAGCCTGAAGGCAATCGCCGCGTGTCCGAGCCGCAGATCGCACAAGAACTTGTTCGACTCACCCTCGTCCCTTCGCATCAACCATTCCCTGAAGGACGGATGGAAGAACATGTAGGTGTTGTCGAGACGTTTCACCAGGAAACCAGAGAGCATCTGAAATGAATATTGGTTATCGAAACTTGCTTTTTAAGTACGGATTTTTAAGAATGGGTCCAAGACTTACAGTCAATCCTTTGTGATCGAAAGCAATAAATCATCAAAGATATTATAGAGATTCAAATGTAAATGTTGAAAGAAGTAGGGTATTACCTTAAACCGTTGAAGAAAATCTTCCCAAGTAACGACGAATTGATTGTTCAACGAGTTGACGGAATAGAAGATTTCGGGTAGCGTTAGGGGATAGAGCGCGGCGAGGCACACCGCCAGCAGAGGTTGGACTTTGTCGAAGGACGCTGCAGTCGGGAATCGCAAATTGAAATGCAGGAGGTATATCTGAGCCAACGATACTGGCAGAACCTAAAAACGAAACCCACGATTATACATTGATTGATCAAACTTTGACAGTTGTTTCGTTGGTCGGTACCAACCTTATAACTAGCAGACTTGGCTACGAGGTGCCCACTCTCAAGCAGGTCCAGGGTGAGTTTGGCAAACAGGAAGCTTCCGTTCGCCAGTGAAAGCAAGTGCGAGGCGAATCTGGACTGGCTGGACTCGGGCTTACCGTTGATGACCGCGGTGACGTTGGACTGAATGGCCGGACTCTGGGCAAGCCTGTAACCGATGTAGTCAGCCAGGTCTTTGCCAACGCTCACTCCGTTAGAGTCATTTGGGCTCTTGTCCAGACATATCCTACTGTAAGGTAGTTGCTTTGTGCACTCGGATAGCTGGCTCCTCACCGTGACCACGAGCTTCAGCCAGCTGGGGAAGCTAGGGGCGTGTCTACAAACTAAATTATAAAGATTAAATTAAGATTCAGCCATAGTTATTGATAATAAATATCATAAAATTCTAATGAACAAGTAGATCATTTGAATAAATAATAAACAATCAAAAAAATTTCAAAGGATAAACTTACGAAAAGAAGCTATCGTGTCGCCCCGATCAGGTCTGTGGTATTCGGCTTCGCAAACTGCATCGATCAGTATCACCTGTCGTATAAAAAATTCAAATTAGTTTATTTCTGGGCACATATTTAAGCTTCTAGGACACTCACCATGTTGGTCTCAGGTAAACGCCCGGCCTTTCGCAAGCTGAACAGGGGCTCGAGTATTCCTCGCACGAGGGCGAGGTCGGGGTCGACGGTGCACTCCTTCTGGGACAGGGAGCCTTGAAGATGGGGCTCGGTGAGCAGGTACTCTCGGTATGCCGCAAGCTGGGGAGCCTGGCAGAGTTGCGCGGCCAGCGAGTGGATGAGATCGGGCACCAGGCATGTGCTGTTGTTGTCTGCCTGGCAGAAGTGATAGGCCACCACGTACGACGCCAGGCCTCGGATCTGAAATTGGAAAATTATTTTTATTATTACAGTGATATTTTTTGATGAATTTCCATTTAAAATCGTTTACGAACCATATCGTTAGTCTGTTGCACGCTAAGCCGAGAGGTTTCATCGATCTCGTCGCGCTCCTCCTCTATCTCGCCCTCAACCTGGGACTTGGGAGCTTTCTTGCGTCCGAAACAGCTTCGGTCGACTAGCTGGAGTACCAGCGCAGTTTTGCCGGATCCAGGAGAGCCGGAAATCAGAGCGCCGGGACTGGATCCCTCGATGACACTCTTGAGCTCCTGCAGCAACCAGTGGCGTCCCGTGAATAGGGGATCGCTCTCGAGAAGTGGAACTTCGAAGAACAACGGTTTCAGAAGAGTTAACTGGGCGTGCTGCTGCATGAACCGAACTGAGAAAAAAAATGAGAAACATTAAAATTTTGTTAAAAGTTGTGAAAAAATATGTAAATTCAAAACAGTTGATTCCAATAAACTTTCTTCTTCGTTAACATGAGTTTTACGACTTGTCGTAGGAAGGAAGAATTATTAAAAGCTCTGACATTGTTAGAATTTGTAAGACAAGTTTTTAAATTAATTCAAATCAAGGGTATTGTAATTCATCCGCTCTCCTACGCTGTTCCGGTTGCTCGGTGAAAAAAAAAAAAAAAATAAGAAGATTTTTATCGGTTATCTCCTTACAAGAAAATCGCATCCATTGAAAACAACGGTCCTGATATCGGAACCATCTTGTTGCATAAATCGAAGTGCCGGTTGAAAAACGATTACGCGCTCATGCACTCCTAAGCAAAACTCTAACAATTAAAACGACCATTTTGAGATTTTTGAGGAGTTTTATAGTGGGTGACGGGGAATTTTTGAAAAATTGTGTTTGAAATATGCACTAAAAAAGTTTTATGTAACCGTCGAGATTAATCAGAAGTATTGAATTACTACGTTGCAATAAGGCTTGTAAATCACTCTTGAATATCTCATAAATTCGAAAAATAATCATTATGATGAATTTTGTTTTTAACGTGCAAAAATTAAAACAGGCCACTGTGCTTTTTTTTAACTTTTACTTTGAAATAAAAATTAAATTTAATGTAATCGCAGCGCAGTGGAAAAAAACCGTAACCGATTGTAAGCTTTTTCAATTAAGTGTGCAATTTTGGTGACATTTGAGTTATCTGAGCGTTGCCAAACGGTATCAACAAAGTTATTAATAATCAATGAGAAACCCATTAATCAAAATTTGGCGACCCGTGAAATAATTAAAAGGTTATCTAAGACTTATCGCATACGAAACTTATCATGAGTACTAATATGTTCAGTAAAAAAGAGTAAACTTACTTCTTGCATCAGCCGAACCTTTGGCGTTAGCCGTCCGGGCCGATCTCCTGACGCAGGTCCGACGATTTTTGAAGCCGTTTTCGTCTATCTGTCCTGGCTGAGAAGTCGTGACGGAGTGTCTCCTGGAGGCCAGCGGACTCGAACTACCGTTGGACAATCCAGACACGGACACCGACATGGACATGGACATCGACGTCGAGGCAGAGGTCGATATCGATGCCAGACTGCCCGCGCTGTCAAGATCCCGGGATTTTTTGCCCTTGCATTTTCCTTTTTTTGTTAGGAATGGAAAAAATTTTCAATAAAGTTGCTACTTCTATTATTCTGTTATCAAATTCAATTAATTCAAGAATAAAAAAATTATTTTACTATTTTTAACAAAACGAACAGTGAAATCAGTACTTCTTAAAAATTATTTTCACACATTATATCTGTTAAATATTGACTGCTTAGCACGTTATGCTTTCATTTGAAAGGTATAAACTTTGTCATATTTAGCGTACCTTTGCTTTTCAAGGGGCTCCGCAACTGTGCCGCGGCAACCTCGGCTTCGCTGGAGGTCCCGGTCAGGGTGGACACCGGACTCGTGTTGGTGCTCGCGTGGGTTCTGGTCTCGAGACTGGCCAGGCTGTCGTGAACCATGGGCTGGGCCGAGGCCGGCCGGAGAGAACTCGGAGGTCGTTGGAGCAGTGGAAGCTCCGCTACCGAGGAGGACGAGGCTCGCGGCTGACCGCCCAGGAGCAGACCCAGACGCATGTACAGGTCCGAGTTGCCACCGGACCTACGACCGCTGGACTTTGGGGGGGCTGGGATGCCTTCGCTCAGAGGTTTAGTCAACGAATTTGTGACTTCGTCATCTGTAATCAAGGTTGAAGTTCATTAAGATTACAGTCAGGGGCATTGCTTTTATTGTAGAGTTTGTTTGATTAAACATCTAAGTCAACCAAAGTACATTAAAAAAAAAATAATTTAAAATTCTGAGTGAAATGAAATAAATCATACAAACCATGCAAACTGTACAAGTTTGTCAATCTTTAAATACAAACTGCACACATAATGACTAAAAAAAATCCTGTTACTTTGCATGCATGCAAATGTGTTAAAATTCGTTAAAATCATACTTTCAAAATCCGCGTGCAACCAACTCATTAACATTAAAATAAAATCTGAAAGTCTAATCAGTGCCTTCTTCACGCGAGATAAATATATTTTCCAAGAGTATCTCATGCGTGCGGTACTTAATTAATTAAAAAAATTAAAATTCAAGATACTACCAAAGAAAACGTTATTTTAAAAAAATCAAAAAATGCAATCTCCAACCGGGAACACTGAAAAAAAAGTCTGCTCATTCGAGGAAACAAAACGTCGATGAACCAACTGCAAGCTTTACTATATTACGTTACTCTATCTGCGCGTCACGCTCTACAAGTCAACCATTGAATGCAAAACACAATATGAGTAATCAAAAAAAAAAAAAAAAAAAAAAATCAGAAGAGGGATAAAAGTGTCCTGCCTGGAAGCTTGTCGATAAGCTGATTAAGCCCGTCGCTGGTCGAGCCCTGGGAGCTGGTCCAGAGCGATCTGATTTTGCCGAGCACGAGACTCGGCCACTGCAACTTTCCTTCCCAGCTCGCTGTCATCCAAGCTGTCGTCAATACCAAAAATTTTTTTATTTTTTATTACTTTTTTGCTCTCTTTTTTTTATCGAACATTTTAATCCTGGCAAGTGATGACACTTGAGAAGAGATCGAGGATTACTTTTACTTCGAAAGTCTGGATAATATTTGACTTGAAAGCAACAGCTGCATTTAAGATACAGGACTTAATTCAAACATAAATTTTCAGTTTACAAAGAACAAGACAGTATCTAGAACTGATGTCTCTAAAAAAAAGTTAAAAATTCCCATATTCCAGTCTAACAATTCATAAGAATCAACATTTTTTAACCCAGCACTCGCCCACCACCTACATCAACCCAAAATAAAACTCACCGGAAAGGGCAGACGGATTATCTGTGTTCTGAGCGTTAGGCTCCGGGGTCGATTGCTTCTGCTGCTGCTGTTGCTGGGCTTCGCGTTTGGATTGTCGGCCCGACCCGAAAGGGCTCCTCAGGGCTTTGGCGTTCAGGAAGAATTTCTTTCGCTGAGTCGGCGGCGTTGGACAACCTGACAACATTTGCACTTTATAGAGTTTTTCACATTTGACCTTTTATTCAGTAGCGTTAAGCTGTATACTCACTCTGTGCCATCGCCTGGGACTTTGGTCGTGGTTCGGGGAGGATCGGGGGCTTTCCCTTCGGAGGACATTTTCCGTCGTCCTAAAAATCGAAAAAAAAATAATTTTGTTTTTTCAAAAATATATGTTTCATGTACCTCAGTGTATTGTGAAAATAGATAAACGCTTGATCCGATTATCAAAATTGAATCGAAAATAATTAGATTAGACTTAAGAAACACAATAAAAGGATCATGCTTCATACCACTTATTTTAATTTAAGTTTCATGACTATCAAGACACTTTTTTTTTTTTTTTTAATGTTGTTAATTAATAAAAGAACAAACCCGAGGTACTTGGGGCGTATGCGACCTCCTCTCGAACTTTTGTCGTGGCCTCGGGCTACCGCAGAGACTGGTGCTCTCGAGCCAGTCGATGCACCTGCTGCTGGGAAGATAGATGGGCTCTTGGATCAGGTCGGACGCAGCGTCGTCGTCGTCGAGGTCGTCGAGGATGAACCGTCCGGCTCGACACAGCGGACAGGCTTCGCTTCGGACCAGACAGGAGTAACACCTCTCGTGTCCGCAGGAATCTATCAATCGGCGCTTTTTACCCTTGTCGAATGGCATTTCGCAGGAAGGACATGTCGAGCCGCCGTTGAGCGCTGCCGTTGATTCCACCAGCGCTCGGATTTGGGCTAGATCTGAAAAATTAAGAAAAAATATTTTAAGTTTGGAAGTGTTTATTTTTCTATATAAACGGTTGGTGTGTATAGTAATATTTATTTTTACACTGTACTACATTACACGCTTTTCAATGATTATAATTAGAATGGTTTGAATTCGTTTCTTAATCAAGTATGCTTAAACTATACACTAAAAAATTTTAATGAAATAGTTGTTTAGTGTTTTTTAATTTTCTGATTAATTAAATCTTCAGTCGAATTCAAATTGAATTAATTTCGTTTCTCAAATTAGTAAATAAAATTCAGATAAGAACAGTGCAGTCTTTATCTAAAGTATGGTTTAATTTTGGTATCGGTGAATTAAAAATCTTATTTTCTTTAATAAATAAAGATTTGATAGAAATGAGAAATTTTTGCGCTAATTTTTCACTCATAGTGCATTTCTCATAATGACTATTGAGATTTGATAATATAAATAGATAAAAATTTTATGCAAGCGCATCAATATTGAATAACAGTTTACCCAACGCGATATTTGGACTTGAATACTCATAGGTTTTATTTTATTTTTATTATTCGATTAATTTTGAGTGATTTTTTCATTATACTTTATGAAACTGCTCATGTTCTGGAACTATCCGTGTGCAGCTAAAAATAAGCGAATATATTAACTAGAGGACGGGTTGGCCGTTGTGGTCGGAGAGAGTGGTTTTCTCACCATCTTCCCACACGTACCACTTCATAAACCAAATAAATCCATAAAAGTTCAAAGGATTTTTTCAATAAAAAAAAACAGGCTTCTCGCGGCTCACTTTTCAAAACGCACGCGCAGTAGAGCAGCGAACACGAAGGGCGGTCATTGCTCGCCGCGTACACTGCGCAGTACGCCGGTAGTAGCGCTGCGCTCACTGCAGTCAGTGCAGCGCTTGCCAAGCCTCGATTTTAGCAATGAATTTAGTCAGTCCGGTATCTGATCTTACACCGCGCGGTGCAGGGTTGAAATAAAGTGAATAGGTTTTGAGGTGATCGAACGGTGCTCTATATAGCCTTTAAAACAATTAGTGCTGTGCTGCCGGGTCTCTATGACGCCGTCGGCTTCGGCCGCAGGCGGTTGATTTACCGGTGGGTGGGGGAAGAAGCAGCTAGGCGACGAATAACCTACTGCAAAAGATTGCAAAGTAGAGGGAGGCCTCATGGCGGCATTGCTCGAGACTTCTTCATCGTCTGTGCGCGCGCGTCGTCGCCCGGCACGATATTCGCCCGAGCTCCCGCAGTCGGAGATGAGCAACGGCGTACACGAGGAAGGACAAGTCGACGAAGTTTTACCGTCTGCAGTAGCCACAGTTGTTTACAACGGTAGCCCCGAAATGGCGCCGGCCGCCTCCAACCGAGGACCCGGACGTCCTCCGGCAAAGCACAAGAAGAGGAAGTCGAGCTCGGCCAGCGGGCCCAACAAAAAGAGGTCGGTCGTCGAGGATGCGGCCCAAAAAAGGCCGAGAGTTGCGAACGTCCTCCTCGAGAACGAGACCCTCATCGAGGAGATCAAGAAGAGAAAAGCCCTGTGGCAGAGAACACACGAGCAGCATCACTCGAGTGTTCTTACGACGCCCTACTGGGAAGAAGTAGCCGTCGCATGCGATCTCAGTCGTAAGTACTTTACTTTGGCTTCTTTTGTTTTTCTTTTGAGGTTAGGTACACCCCTCCGGCTCCGTCGCATCGTAATAACTTCCCCTCGTTACCTTGGTGATTATTGTTTTTAGTATTTTATCATATGCGCTTTCGCCACTTTGGAGTCAACCCCACTGTCATCGCGTCCGTTTAAAATAATCATCTTCCTGTATTAGTTGCGAATTTTCTTATTTCACAATACGCACGCGCATACCTACCCAGGAACTACGATGTAAGAGTTGAGACTATGAACACATGGCTTTCTAAACTTACTTAGCACAAATGTTTTTAGGACAAACAATAATCATCGGTTTGAGAAAAATTATTAGTTGCAGTAATGTTTATTACTGTTTTATACTTAAGAACTGCTTGCTCCGAAATGAATGATCTTCGTTGCATCAGATAGTTTTATTGTTTTTATAAGATGAAAAAACTTACATTTTTTTTTGAAAAATTTCAAACAATTGTAAAAAAGTTTGATTCATTTCTACAAACATGAACGTGCTTACTCTTTTATACGTCTAAACATTCTATACTTCTTATCTGTTAACCTCGATAATATTTGAAAATTATTTCTTATCGTCGCCCCATTCGAATAATTTTTAGTAGTATCGTGAGCTTTGAAAATACAAATTTTTCTTTTTTTAAGACTTGAGTTTTTGTAATTTAAAAAAATATATTGTTGCTGTTTTACTAAAAAATTATTTTAAAAACAATAAACCGGCCTTGTCCGGTTTCTCCATCTCTTTCTCGTTATTATCACCTCGACAGTCTTTAAAAAATCTAGTTAACAAATTTTTTTTGCCCTCTAATGGGAGATTTTCTTACAAGATATTTAATTGTCTCTACACGCTAAGTTATTTTACAAACTCAGATAATTAGATATATTTGTATCTAATTTAACTACAGTTCAACTTTTTTTATAAACTTAGACAGACATTGATGTTTGATATTTAGTCAAGTACCAAATAAATGTCTTCACATATTTTTTCAATATTCCAAACTTGTGGACTGTACATTTTAAATTATTTATGTATAAAGCAATTTAAAAAAGAAAATCAATAAATTTCCTAATTATTATTTTTTTTTTTTTATTCCAGCGGATAATGTTCGTAAAAGATGGAAAAGCTTGAAAGACCACTATCGAAGGGAATTGAAAAAGTCCATGACAGATCCAACGGCTCCACCATCAATATGGCCATACTACAGATTAATGAAATTTATGAAAAGCCAAATGTTTGTTTCTTTACGTCGGAAAAACGGAGAAGATCATTTGGAAATTCTTAGCGATGAAGAAGAGGAAGTAAACAATCATTGGAATGGTGCTCAACACCATCAAAAAATGGAAGGCGCAGATTCTGATACAATGGATGGTTATGAAATGGGAGAAGATTACAATGAAGCAATCAAGTATGAGATGCATGTTAGAGAATTGGCCAACCACACGACAAATGGTTCACTTACACAAGAAGAAGAAGAAGAAATGCAACAACAGCAACAACAAGAGGAAGAAAATCAAGAAGAAGAACAGCAGAGAGGAGAGCTTCTTTCGCCCATTGCTACACTACAGGAGCAAGAGGAACTTGCAGCTGCTATGCAACAACAATCTGAAATGCCAACTATAACAACAATGCCAGAAATGACTGGCAACGTTAACATACCAACTATAGTTACAACCACAGCAACTTCCTTGTCGGGAAGGCTGTCTTCAATGCAACGACAGCGAGATATCTCAGGTAGAATTTCAGCCCTGCAGCAGCAACATGCTAATGAAATTCAAAGGTCAAATGGTCTCTCCGCATTACAACAACAAAATCTTAACATTAATGAAAACATATCTGATCCCAGACATACAGTTTTACAACAACAATCTCATATCAACAACAGAATTTCTGCTATACAAAGAAATGTAAATATGAATATCCTTCAACAGAACGCAAACACAGCGGCAATTCATAACACTGCTGAAATGTCAACCTTGCAGCACAGAGCCAATATGTCTGCAATGCGACGAAGTAGGGAAATGCAGCAGAGGAATGGTGTAGTGGAAAATGGTGTTGATAGTTCTAATGATGTGTCGCCTATTGATGAAAGAGGTGAAATATCTGATGACTATCATTTCTTTATGAGCCTCCTACCTCACATCAGACACTTTAATTCATTGCAAAAGTTAAAAGTAAGAAACCGGATACACCAGGTCATCATTGAGGAAGCATCAAATATTCAGTATGATCCACTTGGAAATTGTTAAGTGTGATTGTTTTAATTTTCTTGAGACTGTGAATATGCAGATTACAATTTTAATTGTAAAGGGTTTGGAAACCAAAGTTTGTACATAGATTTAATTATGTAAAATTAATTATAGTTTTAAGTGCTTGGTAAATAGTAATTTGAAAGTGTTGTTTCACAAGTTACAATTATAAATCATTTAATTTTATTTTATTAGCTGCTTTAAATTTAAATTGAAACAAATTTTCAATTTAATGAAAATGAATTCAATTACTTTTTTTTACTAATTACATAAATTTTATAATGGTAGTTTTAAAAATTTTTATTTTGGTTTTGTAATTTTTAATGATGAAGTAATTCGAATTTTTTTATTATTTTCAACTTTAAAATTGCGTTTATAAAGAATATATGTTATCCACATTTGGAGTAATCACTTAAGTACAAATGAAAAATTTGAGCCTGAATGTTTTTGATCTTGAGAGGTCATGAACAAAAGTATGTATCTTTATGGATAAAGGATTTCATGTTACAATCAATTTAATTTTGGTATTATTTTGATCTATTAAGGTGTATGCGTTTACACTTAAGAATATCACTTTTGGTTCTGGATATTCTTCAAAATATTTTAAAATAATTGACATTTCAATCTGCTGTATTGAATCAGAATTCGAGGAGTAATTTAAAATACAGATAGAAAATAAGGTATTGTTTTCTTTGTAAGTTTTTAACGTTTAAAAATGTATTTTCGCTATATTGAAATGAATTCACGGATATTACCTTGCCATATTCAACAATTTTTTGTAATAAAAGCGTTTTTTCCTGTTGTTACAAAAATTGAAGTAGTGTAGGCGAAATAAAACAAATTATAGTCATTTTACATTAATGTAAGAAGCTCAAATCAAAAATTGGAAATTATGAAATAATGAATTTATGTAAGTAAATAAATAAACATTGTGATTTTTTAAACAGCTTTTTTTTCGAAAACTAAACTTAAATTTGATATTAAAAAGTTTTGGTGATTTCATGAGATACTTGTTGTAATTTTACTTGAGTAAATTAATCAGCTGATTAAAAAAAAGGTTGGAGTTCCATTTAATGCATCACGAAACATTCGTAATGATTAATCGTAACCATTTTTAATGTACAAGAATTTAAAAAAAAAACAAAATTTGGTCGAAATATATTGAACTTTTTCTTTGTATAGTACAAACAATGAACTTATATAAGGTCTAGTATTGCGTGTATCACTGCTGTTCGGTTCTTTGAGAAAAAAAAAAAAAATTGAAATTTTGACAAATTTCTCGGTAAAATCCAAACGACGTAAAATTAGAAATCAAACAGAACGTAGATAAAAAAAACCGCTTCTTTTAACATAATTGTAATAAAGACCGTTCTCTTTGTAAATTGTACATTTATAGTGATTTAGAGTGCATTTAAAATAAATTTGTAAATAAACTAAGTACACGCACATTCCTATACTTAGATTGTACTAGCGACGTATGAGATAATTCTATTTGCGTTGCGAGAATATATATATTTGAAGAAAAAAAAAAAACGATTTTTATTTGTACGAGAAGAGAAGCAATCAAGGGAGAGGAAGAGCCGATTCCGGTCTCGATCGATCCTGACCTTATCCGCACGACGCGTCAGGTGCAGCTGCTGCATTATGTACCGTAATAGCGCTGGGTCAACGTACCTGCGAGAAAAATCAGCGCTGATTTAGATGTCGTTTGTCTTTTTTTCTTTTACTCAACCGACCGATTTTACTTTTGTTGTGTACGCTTTTCTTTTCCTCCTATACGTTTGCGAACTGAATTTCATGTAAATATGTCATCGTAACTTTTAATTTTAAGGACATCACATTAAATTTGTTACGCACTCGAATGTACTTTATTCATAAGAAATGAATTTTTTTTTTTTCGTCATGAACATTTCTTTTACGTTTGTTTTTATCCACAGTGAAAAATTTTCTTGTCAATAGTTTTATGATTCTAATTGTGAGAATAAAGATTTGATACTTGAAATTGACTGAGTAATTTTATTTTATTTACATGGCCTATTTAAGAAAATTGATTTTTTTTTATCCCATATAAGTATTTAAATAACAAAAAATCATTAAACAAAACAGTAAAAACAAATTAAATCCGGAAATAAAAAATTCTAGAGTAATACTTTTTGTACAAAAATTGTTCACTAAGTGCTTTCGAACGTCGGTTGTAATTGTCGAATAAGTGTTTTAACGCTTCCTTAAAAAAAATCCCGTAAGTCAATTTGGTAAATTACGCGGTGGGTCAAAAAGAAACGAGTTGAAAAAAAAAAAGGTGTATCAAAACAAGTGCCGTACGAGCATCATCCCCGGGGCTGTCGTACTCGATAATCGGGTCCGCTTTCCTGGTCTACACGACCCAGTTGCAGGGCCGGAAGAAATGATTAAGACTTTTTAATTTGCCATCGTTTACTAACTGCTTTCACGAGCAATTCCCCGCGGCTTCTGGTTTCCCCCCGCGCTATGTTTAGGCTGGGGAGCTTTTTTGCAGACTTCGCTGCTTTGACAGTTACGCGCCCGTGGTTTACCTTTAGGGTTTTTTGTATGATTTTATGCGAGTGGTTATTGGTTCTTTGGTTTTGAGCTGCGAGGGAAATCGATTTTTTTTTTCATCTGCACTGTCGTACCTAAACTAACCACAATACTGCTCTCAGATAATCTTAGCTTAGGGAAAAAAACATGTTAATTTTGTGATTGACTCATACAAATGCTTGGTATGAAAAATTGGTGCAAAATTGGTTTTTTTAAAGATCACATCAATTTATTTTGGTAGCTTATTTTAATCCAGTTATCATAAGTAAACGATGGTAATAATCACTTCATTTCGTTCGTACTTTTCCAGATTAATAACCGAGATTAAAGTTTTTTAAGCAACCATTATTTATACCCACCCGTTGACGTAACTCGCGGATGCAAATAAATTTCGCGAGATACTTCTCACAAACAAATAAACCAATCTTTTGATAATTTAAGATTCATCTCGCATTCCAAGCGCAATATAAATTCCCAGATTGCACAAAAATTTAATAAACTTCCATGCTTCCGTAATAGACAAAAAAATCCTACCAGTCATAAGTTCAATCAATTCAGCCATAAAATACTCCTGGGAATTTGCAGAATAAGCGTGCCCGTGCTCATTTAGAAATTTCCGCGTTGATTTTTTTTTAGCTACGAGAAAATACCGTTACCAAATTTAACGCGAGATTTCCTAATCGAATTAAAATTTTATGCTTAACTTTTGAACGACGCTTGTCGATAATTAATAAAAATGCGGTAAATAGTTAGAGATTCTAAATTGAACGGCGATAAGACGAATCCGTAGAAAATTTCTAACGGAAAAACACAAGAGCCAAATACAATTTCAAAGCTCAGACTATTCTCACATCAATCACGATAAATTTCAATTGAGCTACGTACTAACAGCCACCATCTACGACTCGTAATTTTGAAATAAATCAAATCAACTAAAACGGTTCATCAAAGTTAAGTGAAATTTCATCACCTCTTTATCTGCTTGAAATCGACGTCTGGTACCCAACACCCAGGCTATCATTTTTTTCCATCTCAAACTATTTTTGTGCATTTTCATCGGCTTTTACTATCTATGTAAGCGCATCTTATCACTTTATATGAGAAGTCCGGTGTCAACTTTTTTACGGCACCGAGGCGCCGATTCATTTCGTAATACGATTTTTTAGTTTTCAAAGTTACGGTGGTAAACACTTTTTGCAAAGCGTGAAATCGGATTTCCTTATTTCAAAGCACGACTATTTTTTTAACGCTTGAATAAGCGAGTCTTAGGAATCAAATTTTTTCTGTGTTGCGTAACCGGCAAATTAATTTTTTTCAAACTTTTATTGGTGGTTTAGTTCATTGTTTATCCCAAAGTTTCGTCAAGATCGGCGTTCCTCAAGCTGTGACCTCTGCTGGTAAATTTTTGTCATGAACATAAATAATTTAGTAAACTTAATTGCTAATAAAACTTTTTTTAATTTACAATCAAAATATTTTTTTTCAAAAAAATAACTTTTGTTATTGTTAATAAAGATTTTATTTTATCATTTTTAAGTTGATCGACTGTTAAAAAAAAAAAATAATAATAATAATAATAAATAAACAAAAACTACTGAGCTTTCATATTCAGTAAATCAAAATTTTTCACGTCTGCATATATACGAAGCAAGTCGCGGTTAACTTTGGATTAAGCTCTATGTGATGATCCGCTTTTTCTTTTTCACACTCTCGCGCTTTGTTTCCAATGAGAAGAGAGAAAAAACTGGTTTAGGATGCCGGGCTTTAATTACCATTATAAATGCTTCACTGTATATATTTATCATTATATACGTTCTTTCAAGTGTGTATGCCCCGATGAGGGTCTTAATAACACCTGCAGCAGCGATTATTAATCGCGTAAATTGTTCCGTAACGTGAATGAAAACGCAATTATTGTAACCGTAATGAATCGATTAAAGAAAGGAAAGAGAGAGAGAAAAAAAAATCCTAACCACCTTAATTGATGACTCGACATATTAATTAACATATTTATTGCATTTTATCTATTGAAATCATTAAAAATACAAGTTTTCACAATATTATTAAAATTTCATACTCACACACACGTGCTCCGATAAATGATAATTAAAGGTAAAGTTTACTTGGAAAATTTGTTTTTGTCTAATTATTTCCCTTATCAGCTGACAAAAGTATCTATTTATAGGTACCATCATTGCGTCTTAATTTATTATTACCAGTAAACAAAACAAGCCATTTGGTTTAAAAAATAAATAGACCCTAATTACGAACCCACAAACAGATGGAAAACTTCAGCAGCCAACTTACAACTCGAGGGAAAAAAAAAAATAGCTAGATTGCATCCCCACGAATAAGTGCATCCTGGTGCACTCAAGAGCCACGAAATTTATGAAGCCGAGATAAAAAAAAGAAAAAAAAGTTAAAGTTCTTGGTCCTCAAGGTATAACTTATTAGAGCCCTCACACGTGTTTTTGCGGTTGCACTTATCTCCCCGAGATAAAGATTCTTACGCACGCGGCATTACATCTCTGTCTGGGCTCATTAACGACTCGCGTTCGGGTTTGCGCGGGCCTGTATCGTCCGCGTGCAGGGATTTTCTACGCGCCATTTGAGGTTTCGAGGCTGGATTACGCTCTTCGCTTCGAGTATAAAAACGACCAACTTTTGACCGTAAGAATGTGACCGCAGTGCACTTGAGAAGATTATTCTGCGAGCGAGATTTTAAAAGTACGTATCTGTTTCGACGAATGCGTCTGAGTTTTCTTTACTCCCAGAGAAAGTGAAAATAAAAATAGAGATAAAGATAGGTTTTTTAAATTTTAACTTATGTACTTTAAATAGTAATCTTTTTCAATAATTTTAAATTCGATGTTTTTTTAACAATTATCACTGAGCTTTTTTTTTTAATTAAATTGTCCAATAATTAAGTGTAATTAGTAAGAAAGTATTGGATTTAAGGACTGAAACTTAATCAAAAGAAAGTAACGTCTACATCTAGTGAGGATTTTGGAAAATTTATACGCTTCTACTTTCGTCCGCATATGCAAAATACCTACATTCGATCGGAGAAAGCCGGAATCTCACTTGTCGAAAATTTAGCCTGTTGAACCTTCTAAAATCGAATTTGATCGAATTGGTAAAGAATTTCTTTCTACTACTGGAGGCTACCAAACACCTTTTATTCCGTTCATCGACAGGACAATGTCGCGAAATAGTACCGATAAATCCTCTTTTAGCGAATTTAAATTTCAACTTTCTCCCTCTGCGGTATCGTATACGCGAGCGATTTGATAATTGGCCTCGATAAAACCCCACGAGCGATTTATTAGGATCGAGGAACCTCGCGCGAGATAAGAGTTAGAGGAGTTAGTACGGCCTTTTGAGCCGAGCCGCGAGGGATGATATTGCGTGAAGTATGATTATTGGGAGAAGTGCAAGTGGTCTTAATATCGGAGAGATTAATCTTGCGGCGAGAACGAAAAAAGTTTTGTGCATGAGGAGTTTAATTCTTTCTCGCTGATTCGGTAAAGGGTTTTAAGTCTAATTTAAGAACATTATCTACAAGACAAATTATTTAGTAAAGCAAGTTTAAAGTCAAAATGGGTCTATTTTTATACAAAATTTGTGTTTATGAGTTTTAATTGCTCATGGTTTCTCAACTCATTTTGAAACAATTAATCGTGATTATGTATTTATTTCTCGATGTCCATCAGGTAATTCCAGTTTCCAATATAAAAAGTTACATGAATAATTACTGCAGATAAAAACTTACCAAGACAAACAATAGAGATAAGTGCAATCCTCGCAAGCGAATAAAAGGGGTATAATTTATCGATAAAAATTTGACATTTGCAATAATGTAACTAATTAGCGAAGTCAAATCGGGTACACGGCCACCCAGAGTTTATATTTAATTTATCTCCGGTAAAAAAATAAAATAAAATAAAATAAAATCCATCATCCCGTAATCGTTCGAGTAAAACAATCGAGCTCAAGCTTTAATCTACTTGAAAAAAAAACACTTCCCACTGCAGCGCAAACAAAGCCGCAAACTTTTTCTTTTCGAAAAAGTGGGACGTAAATTTGGTCTCGAAGTGCGAGAAGGTAAATTAGCGAAATTATTGCGCGGACCGAAATTGAATGAAGGCAAGACCACGGGGCGACTTTCGTCGAATTATCAACATCGGCCCATTGTGCGTGCGCGATCTGACGGCCGGCGCTTGATGGCTTTTTGAACGAGGCAACGCGCCGCCTTATTTTTTTACGTGCGGTATTTCGACCTTATTCCACCCGAAATTTCTGCTACAATTAAAATTAACAGCCGATCTTTTGTCGGGAGGTAAGAAGAAAAAAATGTTGTCTCTTGGTGTACGCAGTTAACGGTGGTTTTTTTTTCGGGCTTGATTTAAGATTTTTTTCGAACAATCGGGTTGCATTAAACACACGTTTTATGTATCATTTTAAATCTTCCTCCGGTTTTTTTTTTCAAAAATTCGTTTATAATTATAACGTACTTTCTAAAGAAATGACTTGCAGGATGAAAGAGAGGATTCTTTTTGTTTCTTTATCGCTCATCTCTCGAAATGAAATACGGCACTCTGATTTTTTTTTAACATCCTATCATTTCTCATTCGTTAAAGTTCACTGGCCATTAAGGTAAATTAGACCTTTTTGCGACCCTTTGTGTAGTAATCGTCTCTTTTACAGCGACCACTAAATGTTTTTAAAACCACCAAAACAAACAGTAAAAAAGAAGGCAATAAAAATTTTACCGTCAAAAAAAAAAGGAAGAACCCTCAAAAAAGAGCTCAAATGGATTAGAAATCGTAGTTACATTGTATAATGCATCTAGTCTTACGAAACGTCGTCGCAAGGTTGAGCGAAGATAAAAGGCTGCACGCTACCTACAACTTCTCACGCATCTCGGTGTATCTACTGGAACCAGAGATATTGATCAATCGACCTATCGGATCGATTTTTATCTTGCGTCACGTAATATACATATGAGTTTATCTTGAGAAGGATAATTTTAGACTTTTAAACAAAGTAAATTCAATATTCTTATCAACGCATAAAGATTATTGAAAGTATCGAATCATTGTAATGACAGGTAACTACATATCAAACACAACTGCCCAGTTAACGTTTACAGCTAATTTTAATAATATCACTACTTTCATGTATAAATTTAAAGGTTCTTTGCGACGAATTTTCATGGTTGGAATAATAATCTAGCATCGGGTGTTGAAAAATGATCGAAGGCTGTGGTCTCGTCTCCCTACACAACACGCACCTGAATGAATCACAGTCTTCCATTCACGACGGCGCCTGGATCTAAAAACTCATCTCCGTGCAGTTTGCGAGTGGTAGGAGCAACAGGAGGAGGAGAAGAAGAAGTTAACGAACCTCGGCCGGAGAATCCTCACACGTACGAGTACACACAGAGTCCAAGTCTCCCTTCTCGGAACGCGGGGGGCGCGAGAAGAAAGAAAGAGACCGGTAGGACTGGTAATAGCGCGTCCGCAAGCGTATAATACAGGTATACAATGCACCTTGCCTGGGAATATTTGCTGCGGGGGATCGGCCCCTGCCCGCCTCTTTTCTTTTTCCTTCTTTCTTTTTTGTTTGGGTGGTTTTGGATTTTTGTGGATACTGGGAAAAAGTATGTGGTTAATTAAAGAAAATAAGTTGACTGTAGAAATTAAATGTACTTATTATAAACAATTTTAGATCGCTTTGATTACTAAACGAGTCGTGTGGCATGGCGAACCAGAGTATCATGTTACTGAAATCTTGTACGATTTACCAACACGATTTTTCTCAATAACCTAACAAATCCTTGAAATCGTAATACCGATCCTCGGAAAAAGTAAATTTTATTTCCACGCTGTGTATCAAAATCGGTAATAAAGACCTTAGGGGGAGGATAAAGGTACGGCTGCAGCTCTCAAAGGAAAATCACAAAAAAGGCACGTCTTCATTGAGAAAAATCAGACGAGTGATGTCCGTAAACACCTTGGCCTCGTAAATTCAGTCGTCTCTTCGGGGCGCACAAAAAGCCTCCTTGTTCGTGGGAGAACAATATTTACGAGCCGGACGTGAGCGGAGAGAGCCTACCTTTTTCCCTAGCCTCCTCAAAGGGACGATTAGCATTCGTACAAGTGCGCGGACGCCATTCGGGGCTGCTGGTTCCCAAAGACTTCAAGGATTTTCACCTACTTTTTTCATAGTTTTTTTTTTTTTTTTTTTTTTTCTCGCACCTTAAATTGACCGATGAAAACTTAGTCGGGCTTGAGGAACTAGTTTTCGTAGCGATCGGTAAATCAACCGTAAGGTCTCGGCTTGTTAATGAAGGGAAAATTTATCTTTTCTTGACGCCGCGGGGTGTCGAGAAAGGTTTTGAAAATTTCTTTGTTTTGATGACGGTGGGTGGAGTTTACTTTATTACGGAGATAAATATTTTTTTAAAACTTTGAACGTTTTTACGATATTGTTTACTGTTTACTGGTTTTCTCGTAACAAGGTAAAGTCGTTGATTTTTATGGGAGTAATGTCTTGGTTTTAGATTTAAAAACACACCTTCGAGTCAGTCGAAAAACTGTATTTCTATGGGACGTTCAATCAATATAAAATTTGTTTAAGAGTATAAGTTTTCTTTTTTTAGTCTTGGTTTTAAATTTGTTACAAGGCCCAAGAAATTTTCATACGATTTCTCGTGAAATTACGAATTCAAGAGATCGCAGCTCGAACGAAATCGATCACGGCTGGCTCTGTTTTCTTTTTTTTTTTTTTTTGCGCAACCGAAAAGTCGCGACACTGCACGGGACAACTGCCAAAGCCCCGTCGATCGGCTTATTTCTTTTTCCGGAGACGTCGAGCTATGCGATGCTGAGGAAAAGAAAGGAACGCGCGGTAAAACGAGGACGAGCGGGTTAATTTGAGGATCGGAAAAATCGAGAGCGAATTTACTTTGGGACTACGCTGAATGAAGCTGAGGCTTTGAGAAAAAGCACCGACGAATTTCTCGAGTGACTGAATTGTGAACGCTATTGAACCAAAATAAGTTCAACATCAAAACATGATTTTTTTGTGCTTTTGCTGATTAAACTTTTATGGGCATCAGTTGAAATCAACAATTTTGTCTTAATAAGGAAGATGGGATTCGTTAAAAGTTACAAAATAATTACGATTTTAAGGGGATCGGTACACCGCAAGTATTTTTATGGGTATCAATATAAGGATAATTAATTAAACCGTAGACTTGAATTTTGACCAAAAGGTAGTTTGAAAAAGATCGTTACTTTGATACTTTCGATTTTATGGTAGCAAGTCCTTACACGTTCGGAGTGCGCAAGATGTTACTACTAAATTAATGTCCAGGCTGCAGGTTTTTATGGGGACGAGCACACGCATCTTATTTTTTTCCCCTGATTGTAAATTTTAATTTTCATGGGAAATTTTTACAGCTTGGACCGATCTTTAATTTAAAACTGACATATTCGCATTTTGAGATTAGAGTTCATAAAATTATGTAATTTATTTTCTGAACGCTGTTTTTTTTATTTATTTGTTGGAATTGATTATTTTAATTAATGACTTCCTACTATTCTTAGATGTCCGTAACGTCACTCGTGGTCTAATAATTTGTGTAGATTGTCCATTGATTACGTAATTAGTTCCGCTGATTCATCGAACGATCGTTCGATTTCTTTTATGACCTTTTTTTGTATCTCTTACAAGAATGTCCGTTACCAATATGTGCTTTGTTCCTTGAGTCTTCATCCTTCTTCAAGAGTTATGCATTATAACAATTTTTATCACAAACTGGCATCAAGAAAATAATTTTGTATTTTACTTTTTGTGAAAACATAGCGAACTTGCACCTATGATTACTCAAAACTTTAAGATGCACATAGTCCTCGGCTTATGGTTAATTTGACTGCGTACTTAGGTACGCAAGTAGCTCAGCTATTTAAAAAACATAAGCCGACATGTTTCACGTGCAGTAAATTTTAACGTGTGCACCTTCTGGGAACTATAAAGCATCCTCACAATAGCACTTTCGTTCTATGTATAACCCAACGGTACCATCATTTCCCCCCCGCCAGTCAATTAAAATTACCCAGTCGCGTGATTATTTTATCAACAACGAGCTAATTTAAAAAAAAAGAATCATCCTACCCACCCGCTTAATTATAAAAAAAAACTGTAAACTAGTGGTTGACGACCTCCCGAGTAAACACTTTTTATCTCCGGCATCGAAAAATCGTAGGTCTAATCAATAAGCCTCGCTTCTTATCTGGGTGGGTAACTTAGGGGCCAACATCCTCGCTCGAAAAATCCACAATGATATTCACACCCGCGCTTATCTCTTCCCCGAGTCGATTTTCGATTGTGCGAGAGAACACATAACACCTGTATCTCACGCCCGCCACCGGAGCGTTCATTTTTAACGAGCTCGTCCGCGTAATTATACTTTTTTTTATTGTTATCTCCCTCTCTGGATCTTTTTCTGGAACTTGAAGTAAGCGTTTCTTTTTTCGAACTGAAGTTATGATTTTTTTGGTGTGTTGATGCGGTTTAAACTTTGATCGCAGATTCAGATAAGACCAGGCGCCGCTTAATCTCGCTGAATAAGCTTAATGAAATCCGTGACGCGCGAATGAAAGCTTGAAATAAAAATAAACGGATAAGTCCCGCAGAATTATTAAAAAAATTCTCATGCTGTATGAAAAATAACACGGCGACTCGCGGGTTATCACAGCCGCGTTCATTCATAATTTTTTCGAAAGCTACGAGCTTTTGATAAGAGAAGACCACGATAAAGTCGTCGTTTCATTGAGACGGGACGTGACCTGCAAACTCGAGCTTCGAGAGACCGTTGATATTTAGAAAATTAATTGACGAGTCGGAATTCCAAGCTGTCAATGCTCAATTATGCAAGTTTCAATTCAATGGAAAAATTCATTCTTCAATTTTAATTAATTAAAATGCTATTTTAGTTCAAATAGTAGTTCAAAAGCACGTGCAAGAATAATTATTTAGAAATTGCGGTGATAAGAGCCAACTCGCTTCTTGCATATTAACTCGCTCCGTCCAAAACAAGCAATTGAAATTCATTTAACGAAACTAGGCATTTGCGGCTAAACGCCGCAGACGACGAAATTCCAAGAAGCTCAATGAAAATCAAATCGCCCGTATTGAAAATAAAGGTCAGACGATGCGTTGAGTATCGAGAATTCTAATTGTCCATCAAGTAAATTGACGATAGACGGAAAAAAAGAGTGCGTATCAAGCGTGCCGCCCTTAATATTCATGCCATTCAAATTTATTCCATCGAGACCTTCTTTTTCGCACTTGTCACCAGCTTCTCACAACCGAAAAGTCGATGTCATGTTGTTTCTTTTTTATGCCATCGTCGTCTTTATTAAGGGCGTTTCGATAAGCCAAACGTGTCACCGAGCGCAGTCGAATTCATTTTTTAAAATTAATATGTTAATTTTTGGATGCGTTTTCGATAAAGAGCCAGCGGTGTTGAAAATTAAGAAAGTGACAGCGAGTCGATAACGAATTTCGGGTAACGGTTTAAATTAAAGGCCTTCTCCTTTTTGTTTATTGAGAAAAACAAGTTCATTACTCAACGATAACTTAATTTATTTTTCAGCGAAAAATCATTTCGAGTAATAATCTCGCCCGGACATGTTACCTTTAATCCAGGATAAAGACTCATAAATATTTCAAGCGCCCGAAATTTAAAAAAAACAGGACTGACGACAGGTAACCTAAGCCTCCTTAAAAAACTTAACGGTACAATCGTAAATCATCGTCAAATTCAATCCAGCGTTTAAAATTGCAACCAAAAAATCCAAAATTATCGTCGGTTTAAAAAAACCCCGGTAGTGCGTGCGTTGGGATCGAGATAAGTCCTCGCATTTTACATATAGCGACTTTAAAAATCTTTCGCGAGGATGATTCACGCTTCGTTACAAGGAGTCCTTTCGACTGGGCGCGGTGGTGTCAATATTTGCGGACTTAATTAAAAAGCCCCAACCCAGAATTAGAAATTTCATGTCTCATCCTTGAGGAATGCGACTGTGAATTCCTCGATCGACCAACCGCAGCCGAGGTCCATTCGTACCAATCGGAAGCGATCAAACTGAACAACGACTGCCGGAGTATTATCGAGGGCTTTGCACTCCAGAATCACTGATGATTCTTTTAATTCTTTTGGCAAATTTTAAGTGTTTAGAGCCTTGGAATAAATTTCAATTGATATTTTGTTAATAATAATATTTTCCGACGATTTTTACTTGAAATTAAATTAATTTTTTATTAATTATATTGATTTTTATGTGTGATTCTTTTAGTAATTCTGATTCCTCGAGTATTATCCAACCTCAGAAAATATTACTCTTACGTGGAAAAAATCCCGTATCTGAGGACAACAAAAGACCCACAAAATTAAAAATTCGAAGCGCGCACTAACGGGTGAATTATCTACGAGGGTCACAAGAAGCCGTGTATTAATAATTACTACGACGGGTGAGTATACCCCATTCGTTTTTTTTTTTTTTTTTTTGTTGTGTCTCGACTATCCGCGTCACGCTTCGAAAAGCAACGGTTGCAACAGGTGCGCTGGTCGCCGAGTTGTCTGGCGCAAGGCGATTGCGTGGCCTGTATTAATCTACTCCTGCGCGTGGGACGACCAAGTGTGGGCTGTGGTGTGGCTTATTGGTTTTCAATTTTCAACTGTTGAGTCTTTTTTTTGCACCGAAATGTCTTGGACAGTCGCGAAGTTATGGTTTACGTTGAATGACTTGTTTTATTCGAAAGTTTGAGATGATTTGGAATTTTTTACTGTGTACAAGCATGTCTTTGAAAGTAAAATTCAAACTTCAAATTAAACTTCACTAATGTAAACAAGATTATTATTAAAGTTTAAAATTGTTTGGTTTTATTTATTAATCAATCAATAAACAATTTCATCGTACGGTTAATAAAAAACCGTATTTTTTTTTCAAAGAGTGTAAATAAATTTATAAAATTTATCTTGATTGTTGGATTTGCCTTGTGGCTGCACCACATTTTAGTTAATAGCTCTTCAAAACTAGTCTACAGTAGGATGTTTACTCCTAGTAATTTTAAAAAAAGGATGAAAAAAAAATTATTCCATGCACTCATTATCACGTGCAATGAATATTCATATCGAGGCGTATACAAGGATCGAAGAAAAAAAATGTTGTATTTCATAAATGTGGCTACCGATGAGGTCACATTGACCCCAATATCTCGCGAGGAAAAAATTAGTTTCTTTTTTTTTTTAAACCACCACTTTGGTCACACCCTTTGGGTATCATTAATCGCTCTAGACGAAGTTTTTCACCTGCAGGCGTTTTTCGTCTGACTCACGAACTAATCCGATCACTTATGAAAGTGTATTCCAGCAGACCTAAAATCTTATTCATCTCACAATTATGTAAAACTACGAGAATTTGGTATTTTACTAAAAACTAGAATCGATTATCCGCGCTTTATTACTTATATTCTTAAGATCCAGGAAGCGCGTGACCACCCAAAAAATCCCGAACCCTTTTCGGAAATTCCTTTGTGCATCAGGTCCTTTTTTCGCAGGGGGCATAATCAGCTTGGTATTTTTTCTTTTGTGTACCGCACGAGCTCGAAGGGATTTCGTGGCGGTGAATCTGGAGTTTTTGAAATTTTTACAAAATTAGTCACGGCTCGATAAATGTGTAATACCCCAAAAGGAAGGAATAGATAATACTTCGTTATCGTGGGATCGTCACCGGGACATTTCAGACCGAGATGCACCTGTAGATCGGATCAGTCTAATAGGCTCACAATGTTTGGGTGCAGTAGCCGCGATGAGCTATTAGGGCTGAGGCATTCGAAACACGTGGTATATTTTAGATTTCGTTGGATCTTAATGACGCGTGAACTCGAACGATTTCATTTTCGTAATTGTGATAAAGATACTTGATTTGGTTGTTTTTGGCAAACATATTTTTCCAACTACTCAACCGACAGAATTTTTGTAAATGATTTCTTATCAGATATACTCACGAGAATAGTTATCTTATCCGCACAGTTTATGCAAATCAACTGACGCAATGTTTGAAAAAAGTCTCTAAATAGATTTCATTTTAAGGAACACTAATCATTTTGTGGATACACTGAATTAACTTTTGCAAAGTTTTAAGAGAAAAAACAGCTCGTGCAGCTCCTAAAAACAGAGATAAGTTTTTATCTCCACAGCAGACGAAAAAATTCTCGAATGGTGGCGTTAAAATTGAGTTGATTAAAAGGTACTGTGAGCAATTTAGACTGACACTTTATTAACTCCGACGTTTCTCCCGCGAATCACTCCTTTATCTAACTCCTTTGAGCCCGAGCAAAAGTAAATAAAGACGCGTCATCGATGAGACACCGATTTATCGTTCAAAAAAGTAAAAGCTCTTTTTAAAATAGATTGTCATGGAAGAAAGAGTTACGCTTGTTAAGAATAAAAATCCAAGACTACCAAAACATTGAACCGGCAACTCACCGATAAACGAGTGACTCTGGACCGAGGATCTCGAGAACCTATCGGGTGGCGCCATAACTCCTCGATCACAACAATAAATGATCACCAAAACACTGCACACATGTCACAGTCACTCGTTCGAAGGACTCTCGTTTCGTATTGAATCACATTCGTGTTGTAGGATACATAGACGGCTACACGGGGTCCGTCACGGTAGCCTCGCGGCTCACGACTGCTCACGACTGACTACCGAGCGCGGAATGCTGCATCAGGTACCACCGCCGAGCCGGCCGCCCCTCCACTCGCTCTCTCTCTCTCTCTCTCTCTCTCTCGCACTTTTTTCTTCAAGCGTCGAGGGCTACTCCGAAATCACGAAGGGATTTTTTTTTGTACAGCGGGTCTAAAATGCCAAGGTGAAGTTTGAGGCGCTTGGATTTTTACCGTGTGATTTCGATTTGACTTGCTTTGATACAAAAGAATTCTGTGTTTGCAAGAAAAAGTTGAGATTTTTGAAAATTTATTAGATGATTGAAGTGGACTTCGGAAATTCCAAAGCATCACGGTTGATAAAAAAATAAAGTAATCAGTGTAGGAAAAGTCGGCTGTTGTTGCGTCAATGTAGCGCCACATCGTTCAATCATGAAGTTCAGCGATAAACCGAAGACGCGTCAATTAACCCCGAGCCAGCAAAAGCAAACAATCGATTCAGCCGCAAGACTTGTTGATAAATAAAATTGTCTTCGAAACGGGGTTCGACCGGAGGTTGGTTCCCAAGGGAAGGAAAACCGCAGCCGAATTCGTTACGAGGATATAGTTTCGTAACAGGACTCAAAGCTTCCTTTGCGGTGGTGGTTTTACATTGTTGGGATTATAATGGTCTCGCGCGGTGCCTTTTACAATTTTAAAGCGATGATTTTATCCGAGATGCCGATGGGGCCCTAGGAAAGTTGTTAACATCAGACGGGTTTATTAAGCGCTACTTTCGTATCGTGAGAATGGATCTGTGTCTATTAAGCAATGGAGAATTTCAGGTGTTAACTTTTACCGATATATGAGAGTACGATGAAAAAGTTTGCCCGAGTATTTTAAAAGTAATCATCTAAAATTCTGTAAGTATCCCTCTTTATAATGATGAAGCATGTTCGAATGTCTTCGTTTTATAATTGATTTGATTGGTTGGGAACGTTAAATTCAAAATTTGAGTTCAAGTTGAAATATTGAATACTTCGTTATTAAGAATTTTTTGCAATAATTTTTTGAATAATTGAATACTTTCTTCAATTAACAACTAAATTTCTTTGTAGAATTCCATAAAATAAAATGAGAATCTTTATTATTTTAAAAACAACTTTTTAAAGCTATAACCATATAATATCAAACTGAACTTATTTATCAAAAAAGCGAAACTCGGTAATTTTAAGTTATGATACCATTACTTTCTTATTTTTTGTTGTAATTTATCCAATATAAATACATTCTAAGTATTGTTCGAGTAAAAAGTGCTTGAATCGAGTCAAAAGTTTACTTCTTACTAGAATTCGAGTGAATTTGAGCTAATCTCACTCTTACCGATTTAGTCAGTAGATTGTAAACTGATGTTTTTTAACATTAAAATTTGTAACTTTTTTTAAAGGCAAGTAAAAGTTTTAATTTACACTTCATAAAAATCCTCATCTACTATTTACGATCCCACCGAAAACGATTATACCCGAGCAATAAAAAGAACCACAGTTTTTATAGTTCTTCTCCTAATCAACTCTTCTTCTCACCCAAAAAAATCAGGGCGTTTGCAGTCCCATTACTGGGTCGAAATGAGAAAGCTGTTTATTTATGGTGCCCCCTGGTACTCCAAATTATAATAATCAATAAGTTTCGAAATCGTTCGGTCATTGCGCAATTGATTTTCGTAAATGCGCATTGTGGGTAATGATGGGTGCCGGCTCTTTTTATTTATCGCCGATTGCCATTTGGAAGCTTTTAATAAGCAGCGAGGTGGTGTTAAGCGATTTGGGGTTAATACGATTTTTCTTTTCATTTTTACAACGTGAAATTTCAATTACACGGGCCGGCATTAAATGGTCGTAATTAGGATGCGTAACGTTGATTTTTTTTTCTTCTTCTCTTCTCCGTGATTAAATTGTAAGCACGCTTTTAAGGCTGTGTTTTTTTTAATGCCGAACTTTCGAATGAAAAAAATGTCTCGAATTGTCGCGATAGGGACGTTACTAATGAACCTTTACCGCGATAAGGACGCGAGGTTTCACTTGTTATCGTGTAGGAAGGAAATTTCTTGAGACGGGGTAACGATACTTTCATGAAAGTTTTTCTCAAGGTGAGGTTACTGGGCCAGCCTGCACAATTATCCCGTGCGCGTGACGGGTAAAAAATAAAAATTAACTCGCTGAGAATTATAAAGATTCATTGAGGCTGGGGAATTCTTTATCTCGCGTAACTACAAGGTCGGCCTTTTTATCTCTCGGCGATGTTATATAAAAATAGTTTCATTGAAAAATTGATTATTACCAATGGTTAATTTAAGGTCTTACGTACGATCAATGTGATTCAAAATTAAAAGCTGGAACTTTGAAGGCGCTGTTAACTTTCTCGATGGGCTTGAAATTTAGGTGGAATCAATTGGATATTAGTCAAATTGAAATTTTTGAACGAGAGGTCTTAAATTGTATTAAAAAAATATTGAGAACTGACATTGAGCAACTCTTTTTGTTGACAAAATTTTAAAACTCTTTAAGTTTTTATAGTCAGAGATAAAAACAGAAATTAAAATCCCTTCAATCTCTGAAATCTTACCTTCTAAATTTGTTCGAGTGAAAAGTGCGAAAATCCACTATAATCGAGTTAAAAGTGAGCCACTCTTAGCTTACAGCGGCTCACTTTTTACTAGGCTTCGAGTGGATTTAAGCTAACCTCACTCTTACAGATTTACCGAGTAGGGATCAGAAAATAAATTTTAAAAATCGTCTAAAAACTTGTGAATCATATTAATGACAATGCTGTTACTGCTGAATAAGAAAATTTTACATAATCAACATCATACATAGAAATTACCGTCTAGACCAATCATCGAGACCGTTTCAGCTAGTCCAAAAGTCCCAAGACACCCGCTCCCCAAAAAAGGCAAGACATCTCGAAAGGATTTCGGAAGTTACCAGCTCGATGCAACTTACTCGGACCTTCGTTTTTCCTCCCAGTCATGCAAATGTCCCACCGAGCGGATGCTCGTGGGCGGACCGGGCGGGCGGTTTTTGCCCACACCTCCTCCTCGGACACGTAAGTGCAGAGACCGCGTAATATGGTGCTTTAAATCACACCGCTGGTAACGGGTAATTAGGGGGGGGGATGCCGAAAGTGTGTTCCTGCAGCGGCCGGACCACATTACGAAAGCTTAATAATCCCGAGGTTTGGACGATTTGGATCCAGGGCGACCGCGATTCGGCTTTATTTGGGCACGCTGATCTCTTTTTATTCGTTTCGTTTTCGGGACGGACGAAATTGAATTTTCGGGTTTATTGCTTTTGGGAGTTCATATTTTTTGAGCTTGAGCTCGAGCCGGTTTTTTTTAGTTGTAATGCGGCTTCAAAAGAGAGGGGCTTCCGGACTATTGGAAGCGATAGTAGTTGAGACCATAATAGCTAACTTTTACTTCGTTGCATCAAAATCCAGTAAAAAAGTAAATGATTGTAAAAATTTTTAAATAGTTGTAAAAAAAAGTTTCCCTTGGAAGTGAAGTTTGTATGTTTTTTCAACTCCTCTGATTTATTATTTCACCTTTAAGTTTGACTACTAAGCACACACACTTTTTGTATGTATTGATTTAAACTTGTCTATTGACTTAAGAAATCATGATAATTTAAGTTTATAAATAAATCGTTGATTTAATTTTTAATTTTTTTTATCTTGAAATTATCTAACAATCCCATCTTGTAAAAATATACAATAAATTATCTCTTTTTTAAGAAAAAAAAAAATGTATTAAGTTACTACATTAAGAAGCAACGGCATGAAATTGCGATCATAAACACAAAATTTCCAGTCAATTTAAGAGAAAAGAAAAAAAAGATTGTCAATGTTCTTATCTGCATCTGCCGATCCTCGCTGTACACTAAGATACTCCCAAACGTTGTGCACTCCGTTTAAGCTCGACCCACTTCCGAGGCGCAATTACGTTGAGCGATCGATTTAACCAAAAGATATTGAATTATGAATTATTCACGAAAAATTCTCGCAGGCACGATCTTGGATTTTTCATGCGGCTTCGAAATGGATGAACATTATCACTTTTCTCGGCGTGGCTCCCATTAAATTCGTAATTTCGCGTATCGGCAATTTTTTTTTTACGTTTTTGCCAAAAGTAATAATAACGTTGCTTAACACTTAATGTCACGTAATTGATGAGAATATTTATCGTGCGTCTTGCTCGATATTTAATTATCCTGATAATCACTCATTTTTTTGCATACGTTGATATTGTTAATATCGTAATACTTAAACATACTGTATTACATAAAAATTACAAAAAGTGAGCTTGGTAAGTTCTAATGTATTTTTTTGACTGTGTAATACGCTTATTTTTTTCTAAACATGAAAATAATTGTTATTCTTAATTATTTTTATCTAAATGGAGAGTTTGTATCGTAAATAACTCAAATCTGTGAAAAAAAAATTAAACCTCTACCAAAAAGACACATGCACGAAAATTTTCTAGTGACAGATTTCATCGATAATCAGAATCTTAATACAGATAGAAAATCCACGGTCGTCAATGTTTTTTCTTTCAGAAAAAAGATTGCGCTAATTAAATTTACGTTTCATCCTTGCGATTAATTTCACGGATTTCTGACGCTAATTAAAAATACGGTGATTCATATTATATTAATTGTGCGTGCGAACTGTGAAATAGTCGCCACTTTCGTTTATTAATAATGCCCTTCTAACTGATGAAAACTGTTTAATGATCCGTTGCGCTTGCGCAATGGAACTCAAAGATGACGGTAAGAATGGTTTTTCCAAGTCGCTTGTAAATGACACCGCGAGCGTTGAGGATACTTAGGTTAATTAATTATCCTTGATTGATGTATTTACGTTACGCAAGCGAATTTTGAAAAATTATCCCTAACCCATTGAAGTAATATAGCCGTGAGAGATTTGCAAATATTGAATAACTTCGATTATTTGAAAAACGAATCGAACAATCCTCGTAACTCGATTCAAACACCATATCAATTCTTATGGAAACTTCATACTTTATTCATCTGTCAGTTCGAAAAGTCTATCGTAAAACTGGATACGTAAAAGCGCAAGCCGATCCAAGCCATTTCGAACTTTGCATACAATTTTTCGATGGAAAATAATGTTTTTTCTTATCGCTGAAAGCTACAAAGATTCGGTTTAACGATTCGCCCGAAGATTCGAGTTTAACGGAAGATTAATTTTACGACGTATAAGGATTGTTGCGAACTAAAGGAATACTTTACGACGTAAATAGCAATACTTTTTTTTTTTTTCAACGAACCTCACACGGATAAAACTTACCGGAAATAATTTTCATTTTCCTTCAAATGTATAAATTTTATTTAATTGACGTGTACTATCAGTCTGCGAGGTAAAAAAAAAACGATCGCTCGAAATGTTTTGATGGCCCCGCGGGGTTTATGATTACCGTCGGGTAATCCGAGCCGATGCGCTGGTAAAAAAATTCAGTGACGTTTTACGGCTCGCTAGTACAGTGTTTCAAAAAAGGAAAAAGCTCGGGATAAATCATTAAGCTGTAAGCGAAACGTGTCATTCAATAAAAAAAACCAATTCGTTCCGTTACCGATTAACTTTAAAAATTCGTAAAAAAAAAAACAGGTTTGGCCATATTGGATTTTTTTACAGATCGTATTAATTAAAACAACCGAACGCTCATAGGTGACAACAAAGTCAAAACGCCCCGACGCGGATAACGAGGCACCATTAATCTCGATAGCGAAAACGAGGTCGCCGGGCAGGATCTTGCTTCCCCGCGGTGCTGCGAGCGAGTTAGTAAGTGTAAATTTATTATCAATCGGGGCGCGTTATGGGTAGACATCGCGGCGCTGCGGCGTGGGTTATGGAAAGTCTGCCCACCTGCGACGCGACGATTTCGATTTCAATTTTGCATACGAGCTCCTCCTCTTTTGTGTTTTATTTGTTTAACGATGGTAGTTGAAAATAATAGTTTTTTTGGCGAGGTCATAATGCAAAAAGTTCGTTCTGATGAATGTTAATTAAATTTTTACTTTGGACAAGTATGTACATTTTTTTAGTTTCTTTCTTTGTTTTTAACAACTAGGATTGATAATGCATTGTTTAAAATATTATGTATGAATTTAAGTTTGGACCATATAATTGTTCTTGTAGAAAAGTCCTCGGAAAAGTCTGCATATTTCAGAATTATAATTAATAGATTGGTCCAGCCATAGATTTACTTCGACAATTCATTCAAAAAATGGCGGTAGAAACAAAATTATCTCGGAACATGTACTTCGTATCTTATCATTCCGTTCAATTGTAATAATTGAAAGCGTAGGATGTTATTTATGTGCGAAAAATGATAATTGGGTAAAACCATCATACACATATATATCGAAAATTTTGAATCTAATTGCAACGCGGGTTTATTTCGGATAAGAGGTGCATTTGGAGTCGCAAGGTTAATAAGCTCCTGCGTCACGGGAGTCTTAATGGATTGATTTTTTCGTAAAACATGCGTTATGTTAATGCGAAACTATTTATTTTATAGATCTTTGTGCCCGGTGAACGATACGGTTAATACGACGTAGATAAGCCATGCTAAAAGCTTAATAATTGAGGATCGAGGCTAGCCTTTTGACGGTTGATGTTTGTAAAGTGTTTTTACTTGAATATCCAAGGGTATCGATTTCATTTTTTGAATATTAATAACATCTTTGATACACGGTAAAAATTTTCGATTTCACAACTGCTTCTTCTGGTTTTTTGTGAAAATAAGTGAAGGCACGGATTCGTATCGTGAAAAAAAGAAAGGTGTAAAAATAACGTCGTGAAATTTTTTTTATTCCATCTCGATTCGACATCGGTACATCGATCAAAGAAAGTTGTTGTAAAAATTTTGTAAGCCTAATGATTTTTTACAAGTCGGACGCAAGATAGTCGATTATGAAGCGAAAGCCTAAGCTGTTTACGCGTCGTTAATAATTGATAAATGCTGTGGAATTAGTTATCCAGCACTATGAGTTATGTAGGAATGAAATTGGGAACATCGTTCACTGGTAATGACATCATGTTTACGTTCTCGGTATTCCATTCGGTTTTGCCATTTGTCACTTGGATAATTTGGCAGTACTTGTGAGCTTTATTATATTATAAATCTTGACAAATATTAACATAATCATGCAGTTCTCTTTCACTTAGTTCATGTATACTATTTTTTTTAATTTTAAGTTTCAACAGTTGCTGTGACACCTTTGATTAATGATCTCAATTTTGCGGACAACATGAAGACTTTTTGCAGGACCAGGAAACAAACAAAAATTTGTCAAGTTGTTTGGTCATTTTTTGGAATTATTTACAGTGCTAGCTCAGGTTTGAATACAGCTCATAAATTTAAAAAATCATTATCTTATTAAGTTACTGATGTCCTCAAGTACAACAGATAATTAAAAATCTCGAGTATTGATTAACTCATCGTTTTCATAAATTCGCTTTCCTCGCGAGACAAAAAAAATCCAAATATAATAAAAACAAAAGAAAACGACGCAAAACTTTCACTTTATCCCGGCATCATGATTTGTCGCTCTTTCCAGCCGGCAACATTTCTTATCAGTAGTTTTGCCTTTTTTGAACGCGTGAAATTCAATTTCGATTCGATCGCGAATGGGTGCGCCGGCGTCTACCCGCATAGGAACAACTAAAATTTATCAAAATCTCTAACTCCCGAAACCATACCCCGCTAATCATCGAAAATTAAGTATCCGCGACCCGGAGAATTAATCGCTACACGCATCTCGCCGATGTTTTTTTTTCTGGATGGGGATCTGTACGTGAAAGCTCAGAGTTTTTCTCGCGAGGAGGAGACATAAATCGCTGGAGGAACGGTGAGCCTCGAAAACCCACGCGCGTAACTCGTCGGCGGATGACTTTTTTTCGTACGAGTGCTAACGTACGCTTCGAATGGCCGTAGTATAGAAATAAACTTCACGAGTCTCTCGGCAACCGATTTTTTTTTCTTCTTCTTTTCAAGCAAGTGTAAATGTTGCCACCTAAAAAAAAAAAGTAACGGAGGATTCGCGCATGGTTAAAAATAGCTCGGAGAGTAGTTTTGATCACTGTTTTTACAGATTTCTAGTTTTTCGTAAGTCAAAAAATTTTTGTCGATTTTTTACAATATTTGTTATAAAAGTCAAATGATTTTTCTAGATAAGATTAAGCTTACTCACTCAAAAAATATATCTGTTAACATTACTCTCATAAATGTTTCATTCAGTTGCAGTGTTTTCATTAGTTTACAGTGCATATGTAAAGGTTCAAAGTGATTTTCACTGGTTGCATTTATATGAGTAAACTTTCGAAAACAAACATTGGAAATTTGGAAATTTATCAAAAGTTTAAATTAAAAAAAGTTCACCCAATGAATTTGAATTTTTAATTATTTTGACTTCATTAACTGTTTTAAATTAATATTATTATGCAAATAAAATTTTTTAATTTGATTAATCTTCCAAAAAGTTTTTTATATTTTTCTCTCTAATTACTAATGGGTGCAAATCGTACTGGCAAATCTCGTACTTTCAATATCTCGATCACGAAGCAATAAATAATTCTTTCTTTAAAAAAATTCGTACAAAAGAGGTTTGTTTTTGCGTTGGTGTTTATTAACTCCATTGACAAAAAGTACTGCGGTCACCGGGTAGAATTTTCGTAATGCCATGTGTTTTTCGAGGGCAGCAATTTGATACGGTAATGCGGGACAATGGACAGCCAACGATATTTTTTTTCGATAGTTACATGCAATTCTGCGTATTTACTCGGAAACGATTTATAAGCCACGAACATTTTCCTTGTCGCTAGCGAATTAATTATATTGTTCCAATGTTTCTATCCAAGTATCCACTATCTTTTTTTTTTAATTTATAAGACAAAAGTCAGATGAAGTTCCGGTGATAATGCTCACGCAACATTACGGGCCTCCCGAAAATTCTCCGAACCGGGACCGTAAAAATAAAGGGTCCACGAGAGCCGAGCGAAAAAAAAAAAAAAAAAAATCTTGCTTACGCATGCAATCACGAGGATCTGATAAAAGGAACTACTTAACCTTTCCTCCTACCTCTCTTGTGCGACGGTACTTTTAGTACTCCGGGAACCGTTAATTACCAGATGAATTTTTTTGCAGGTCTTAGAACTTGGTGTTCAATTAATTTTTATCTGCCCATTGGTGACGGTAAATATCGTTACTTTTATGCATAATTAAAAAATAAGCGCGATAGCTTTACCGTTCTAATGGTATTGGTATTTCTGAAATCAAGTTTGAAATGTTACGACTGTGTAAAGCGGGAGCCGCTATCCTAGGAGCAATATTAATAAACTCTCCAATCAAGGTCTCTCTAATGGTAACAATAAATTTTAAATTAATTCGACCGATAAAAGTTCATTGATAATTAATCGAACTTAATCCTATTTTATGGATTTAAATCCAGTACGATGAAAACCGTGTAATTAAACAGCCTGGTCTATACGAGAACTCTCGGTAGTCGAACCAGTTTTCCCCGAGTATTTAATGGATTTAAATTTAACTGCAAAATAATATTTTATTACTCGCATTATTGCAACATAAATCAACACGTGCACTGTGTGCGCAACAAAACTCAAACCCGCTGCACGAGACTTTTCTAATCTTTTACAAGCTGAATCGGTGCTGCGCCATTAAAATTATAATGGTCTTGAATTTGGTTTATGAAAAGTTTGGGTTGCCCAACCCAATTTGCAAACTAAATTAGTCTTAACCCAGACAAGCTTTATCAGAGATGTCTAGCAAAAAACAACTTTATTTTTCACGGCTTGACGTATAAGTGTATTATTTTAGTTTTTTAATTGAACGTTGTCATTTGATTTTAGGACTGATATTGACTCTGGATTTGTTTATCGCTTCCATTGTTCCAAAACTTTTACGAACATCGGTCACACCTTTCAAAGGATTTATTTAATTTAATTAACAAGATCGTGCTGGAAAGATATTTTCGTTCAAATCCAATAAAATAGTAGTTTTTCAACTGACGTGGCCTACAGATTAATGTAGATAATTATAGAAACTAGAATTCGAATTTTTTAAATTACCGTCACAATATCAGTGTAAAACTACAAACTATATACACTTACACAGATTTTGTAAAATTTAACATCAATTTTCAAAATTAAACCAGTGTAGCTAGTATATCTAACGCGAGAGTAATCTTTTTAATTCTAATGACGTGGTAAAAGCAAGTATTAACATTAACAGTAGTTTTTCTTGGAGCAAAAATTATTCTCGGACAGAATTATTTCTAACTCTCGGCTGGTACATCAAAAACTCGCACAAAACTTCAATTCCTCCCGCGCGGCCAGGCGCAACATTAATAATCCGCTCGGCGCTGGATAATCATGAAATTCCTTCCCCCCGCAGGTATCATTAAAAATCCTCGTTGCGAAGGCCAAGGCCAAGCCGAGTTCTCACACCGAACAATACGAGCCTCCGCCATAAGACTCGCAGCAAAACTCATTCGCCAGAAGTGACACCTCGCCCACGCGATTAAAAATCATACGAAGCAACTTTTATTTTCTTTAAATTATGTACCGGGTTTTTTTTCAAGTGTATACAATAAATTTGTACGAGAGAAAGCGCGATTATCTCGAGGAGATTTGTCGCGGGTAATGAAAATTTCTAATGCTCTGACAGAGGAATAAATTGAAGATTTATGGTTACTCGAGGTTGAAATTCGTTTGGTACTTTTGAGAAAACCTGTAATTATGATAGTTTTATAGTTTATAATTATCAGTTTATGTTTTTAGTTTGAACAATCTTGACGGTAAGAATTGATTTTCTTGTTGCTAAATCGTATTTTTACTTTTTGATTTGAAAGAGTTATTGGTGTTCGTTAAATACTGTAGATGTGTTAAAAAATTTTATTTTTTACATTACTTTGAATATATATTCTAATAAAAATTTAATGTAAATCATTTGGATAGTTGCTGGACTAAAGTTTATCAGTGGTGTTTTTTGCAGTTTTTGATGATTTATTTTTTATAAATTTTTAATGAATTGTTATCAGTATAATTTCTTAACCATTATCATAAAATTTTTTTTTTTAATTTATTGTTTGGTATTTTTCATTTAACTAATACTTATGATTATAATTTTGTCAGATCAAAAATATAAATGCAGTATCTCATTAGAAATCAGAAAAAAAAAACATTTATTGGTCAAGCTTCTACCTTCAGTAACCAAAGTGTTTACAAGCAAAAGCAGCCAGAAGCGTGTTGTAAAAGAATCCCTCAGCCAATATTCGCACTTTCAGTAGGGCTCATTACCCCTCGGCTCAGCGTGCCGGGTCGAATAAATTTAGCGTAGTTACCATTCATCCGCTGCAGCAGCTATCATAATAATCGCTGCAGGCCGGATGCTGGGCGTCGATGACCGGCTTCTTCATCGTTGCGCAAAGGAATCCATTTCACGCGAGCCGATATACGCAGATCCACCGCTATTACCAGAAGGAATGTATACAATGGTACTTTCGGGATGATTGGAAGTTTGTTTTTTCGGAAGGCTCACGGGTGAAAGCAAAAAGATTGCCATCATTTTTTCGAAAGCAATCGGGTTTCTGAAATTGCACCAAAGAGGAGTAAAATTTTCAATTTTTGTGCGAATGGCTTCGCGATACGTAACGATTCTAAGCACGACGGGTGTAAGTATTTGAAGAGGTATTATGAGCCGGGAAGATGACGAAAGGATTAATTCGCGGGCGAGAGCTCGGACCCTTCACCTCTTGCGCAACGGGCGGGCGCGACGACGCAGCGCAATTACTTCTGATGGCATCCTTGATCTCCTGTAAATGAGGATTAATCGCTGCATGCGGGCTATATTATTGCATAATTTCGATGACGCAATTTTTTAAATATTCATCGATATTTATTACTTGATAAATTTACTCTCGAGTTGCCAAAAAAAGGCGCATGGTTTTTAACAACTCCGTGCCACGGGAGACAATAAAAGCCTTTTTCTTTTTTTTTTTTTAACCTGCTGGGCTTTGAAAAATATGTGTTAATTTAATTTACATACTCGCGCTGGATAATAAACTTCAATACAGTCTTTCAAGAAGTGGGAGTTGTAAAAAAAAAGAAATTTTTAGTAGATTTATTGTAAACTGATTTTTCAATTATTATACTTTATAATGTGCGTGCATGAATTTTAATAGTCCCGATTTGAAACAAACACAATGATGGACAATTACAAAACACGTGTAAAATCCATGTAAAACAATGGTGCAATAAAAAACAGTCCCTTGAACCAACAGGTCCCGAAAGAAAGTAAGCGAAGCACGATTGATAATGATGCATAATGCAAGCCCTTCGGTCGACTTCTCGATAACTCAATCTTCGGACCGAATCGGTTTTACGAGTGGATCGATGTAATGGCTCGGCACACACATAACTCACAATCGAAAAATGAAGCCATTAAACTGTGCGAGCTGCACTTACGGGACAGTTTTAAAAGAGAACTCGGCACTCACCGTTTATGTAGACTTCCGCGTTGACCAGAGTCTCCTCGTCGTCGGTGTCCGGCCCGAGCGACACCGGAGTGTAAACCATGGAGTCCCTTGACCTCATAGTTTTAAATAATCAGCCTAGTTCACCTGCAAAAGAGAAAATAAAAATAATTATTATTATGAGACGATTTTTATTTTTAATTAATTAACGAGGTGAGAATTCGTCTTGTACAAACCAGCCTCTTTCTTTTTACTTGCGCAACGATGAATTTATTGGATTGACATTTTTCGCGTGTTTAATTTTCGTCTCATCCATCATTTATCGGAGAAATTTCGGGGTACTTACGCAAGTAATTAAAATTTATATTTTTAATTCGCGGGTAATTTGATTAAGATCTCTCGAAGCTTTTGAATGGGAGTTTAACATTCAATTCGCGCAATTAAAGCAAACGTAATTAATCGTTGAATTTTTTTTTTTTTTTTTTTTTATTATGAATTATTTGGGTTTATAGCAGGATTACCGTGGGATTGAGATTTTCTGAGAATTTTTTACTTTTACTTGAAAAAATTCCCAAGCTCGAATCGAAAGAAAGTCTGCATTGAATCATGTATAATATAAAAGATCGTCAATGAGCTGATGAGTTTTATAAACACTTAAGATACAGACAACTGAAAGAAAAAGTAGTTCTTTCTCATAGTCAACCAAAAAATATTTTCAGCAAACCAGTAACTTTTGATATTTTATTATTTTTTATTAAATATTAAAGTACATTCAAAAACTCAAATTTTGTGTAAACGATAAGAATAGTTGTACAGACTACAGACTATAAAAAATAAAGACTTTTCAAAATTTGAAAGCTCCTTCCCGACGGCGGATAATGCCAATACCGACCGAGCAAGCTCCTTACCTTGAGAGATCGGTATATGGACTTCGCGGGGGAGCCTTTGATCTTGCTAGCGCTGCCAGCATTTCTATTTTGCGCTTTGGGCTGCCTTTGATTAGAAGGCTTAGAGGGGAAAAGAGGGTTGATGTATGCGCAAAAGCTGGTGGTCGTGGATTAGGTTTGTTTGAAATTTCTATTCAAAGCAAGCCTGATGTCTTATGGTTTTCGAAAAATATGTGCCTGCTGTGAGAAACTCTTTAATAGGAGGTAAACTATCATTTGAAGATAGAAAAAAAATACTCTAAGAATCAATTAATTTAAAATTGCTTAAATACCCTTAATTTATTTTAATTTTTAACTGAGATTTTTCATTTCTCACATTTTTCAAAGGCTTATCATTTTATTTCTCTCTTATAACTATTCTGAAAACGAAATTTTTCGTAATCAAAAAACTTGCAACAATAAATATTATTATTAAATTAATTATTGAATTTTAAAATTTTGTAATCTTTGTTTAATTTTACAGATGTTCTTACTTATAAGCAACTATTATTTCAGAGGCTACTTTAGATGATAGCAATAAAGTTGTAAATCTTAAAAATTCAATAAATATCAAGATATACTAAAAAATAATGAAAAGTTTTAAAAAATTAAAATTTTATTATAATCATATTCATATCATTTTTTCTCGACTAGGGGTTGTAAGCATTAAGCTAAATTGGTCAAATACAGATCTGAAAAAATTAATTTTGCATTATTTTAAAACTAAAAGATTGCACTTAGAATAGTTTTATATATATTTACATTGAAAGTATATCTATATTCTTGTATGTACCTTTTTTTTAAATTTTTTATATATTTTTTAAAGCAAATATACGTAACCATTATTTTTTTATCCATCTTCGAATGAAGCAAAAACAAACCCAAAATCTTATTCAATTATTTTTTACCACTATGAATTAGTATTAGTCTTTTTTCTCAAAACAAAGTGACGCAAAAAGTTTCTTTTTCATTTAAGTGGAAAAAATATAATTTCAAACCAAACAAGAGATACTTTAGCCAGATTTAATAATACCTTACTAAAATTTAGGCAATCACGTGAACTGCCTCAAAGTCCCATAATTCACACACGTCATGACGATTAATATTTTCCAAGTATTTTTCTCGCTAAAGCCATCTCGAAAAGACTCGCCGATTAAAATCAACGAATCGCGGAGTAACAAGGCCCGTGAGCCACTCAGAGACAGTAACACTGTACCAGCGTTAAAAACGAGTTTCGTCAACCCCATAAAAACCTCATAACTCGTTCCCCCGCGCGTCATTAAAAAAAAAAAAAAAAAAAGGTTCCACCTCCCCTCCTTTGCAATTCGCGCATCCCATATAACCTTCGCGTCATCCCGATTCAAAGGTCAAAATCACCGCGCCCAGAATTAGCAGCATTAAAGGGTTCCTCCAAAAATAGTCTCGGGCATTAGCAGTCACCGAGCCGCGGTTTCTTCAGCTCCTTCCTCGTCTTCGTCTTCTTCTCCCCTCCTGTCGCGCAATTGTTTCAAGAAGTTCTATTTCCGTGTCTATTGCCCCCCCGGCTAGACCGAGTTCGGCTAGACGAGGAGGTATTCGGAAAACGACGGTCAAGGAAACGGTTAATCCGGATGTGTCTCTTTGCGTCACGATGTTGCTCTTCCAGACGCCTGTCGTTTTGTGTCTGCCTACAGTTGCCGCGGTTTTAGTAGAAAAGTTTAGTTCGGCGATTATCGGGAACCTTATGGTTCTCGGAGGAGGGATGATGATTGAGCTAAGTGACGTTGATTTATTTCACTTTAATGGGACTTGCAGACCTATCTAGATGCATCGCATCGTATGATTTAACATTGAATAGAGTTATTATTATTGTTTTTTTTTTTTTCAAAAAATAAATTTTAATTCTTTTTGCCAACAATACTTATTTTTATAAATTATTACAAAAATTACTGCTAATTAAAGACTACTATTTGTCTGGAAAAACAATTGCGCCTTCTCTTTTCAGTGATCCTCGGACAGGTTGGATTCCGTACGAAACCATGGATTCACTGTAAGCTGTTTCATAATTTACGCAATCCTCTGGTAACTCTAATAAAAAAACAACCATTAATATTATTATTCACAACAGATGCCTCTATATAAATTTTTTTTTTTTATATTACAGTATTACCTCGGACAAAAGATAATTCTGGAGGCTTGTATCTCCAATCAAGTACTTTCAGGGCATCTTCGTAGCATACTTCACAATTTTTAGAAATCAAACCTAAATCCTTTAATATAAATACGAACATTTCTCTGTCTGGATTTATTTTCACCGATTTTAGCACTTCATAAAAATGATCCAAAGGTATGAGATTTGGGTGATCTTTTCCCTAAATTGAAATAATTTCCTTAACAATAATTAAAAATAATGAGTTTTTACTACAACTTAGTTTACCAAATTCTCGCGTTTGAGATCCTTAATCAACTTATCAAAATCAACTTGATCGCTACGTTTTATTATTTGGAGACGCACTCGGTTCAAATGCGCACGACACAATTTTTGTTGAAACACTGTTGGATTCATGGGGCATGCCTTGATTAATTTTCTAACTCCGTCGTGCTCAGGATCTTTATCCTTTGGAGCAAAGGGTGTTGTAAACGAGCAAAGTTTACCAGGTGCTTCGCAAGGCATCATTGATTTCTTGTACACCGAGTCATAGTTCAAACATTCGTCTGGCAAACCTGCAAAGAAATTTTACCTCACAGTTTCATCCCATACAGTATCAATTAAATAAAAATCATTACTTGGGATCTTGGATAAAATTGGAAATTCGTGTCTCCAATCAAGTATGTTCAGAGCTTTTGGAAAGTACACTTCCCCATTTTCAGCTATAAAATTCAAGTCCTTCAAAATGTACTCGAACAGTTCCTTGTCAGGTACGATTCTTACTAGTTTCAGAACATCGTAGAACGTATCCAAGCTCGTGAGACAACTACTTGGATTTCCGTTTCTCTGGATTACAATAAAACTAGCTTTAAAAAATGTTTAAAAAACTTGAACATAAAATTATTTACTCTGTTGATGCAACAAAGATGACTTCTTATGTTAAAAAAATCAACTTGATCGTCGCGCTTTCTTATTTGCCTGCGTAGTCGGTTCAAATGAGCTATGCACAGATTCCTTTTGAACAATTTGGGATCCATAGTGCATTCTTTGAGCTGCGCTGCAACACCCTGATAAGTTGGATCTATCAAGTCCCTTGGAACTATCGCTCTCTGAAGCGAATACGACTGTTTCGGCTTATCATCGCATTCGCAGTCCTCCGGAGCTTCTTCGTAACAGTAAAGAAGTTGTTTCACTCTCTTGCCATATCTATCCACACCCAATACTTGGCCAAAATTTGAATTTTTGTCAAACGGTTTCTTGTAGCTGATAAAATATTCGTTTTTGATTTAATAATTTTTTCAAAATTCAATCAAAACTAAATTTTCTGCACTATACTTGCGATTAGTTTGCAGGCCAGGAATTCGTTCAAATTTCGGGTCGGCGTCTACGTAATGGATGTACTCTCCGTATATGATGTCACCCGCAGGATCCGCTGTTGGAGAATTAAATGTTCTTTTTCAAAAAAATCTGTTATGTCGTGAGACTTACAATAATGGCAGGCTTTTCCAAAAGTGTGGAAAGTTGGATCGATATTGGGAGGCAAATTCGGTCGAATGTACCAAGTTTTTCCAATTTCGTCGTTTTTATTGCCCTTGTTTATTAAAAATTTTCTTATATCCAGTTTGAGTTCCTCTATAGGATCCATTTCTTTTGGATTCAGACATTCTTTGATCTTAATATAAGAGTATTGAGTAATTATTAGTTTTTTAGGTTAGCTTAGAAGTAAGTAATTATTAATTTACATTGTTGGTAACTATTTTTGGCCTTTTCTCAGTCCGAACCGGATCGCACTTATCTACGATACGCATCTTTATTCACTTAACAATTTTTAAAATTAAATATTGACTTTGCCTAAACTAATTTAAAGTAAGTATTTACATAAAAAGGTTATTTTCAACTGCTAACGCGAAGTTCGAAAGTTGTAAAAAAAAAGAATGCACATCAACTCTCATTATTGCCCAACAATGTAACAAAATTAATTCTTCATTTTAATTATCATAATTACAGCTGTACAAAAACTAAAAATTAAAAGTACATTAGTTTAATACTTCAAAAATATAATTCCAAATTGAGACCCTTGTCGAATATTATTCAATCACCAAACCTTTCGTCAGTCCTCACCGACAATTACGCCAGTCCCCCGCGAAGCTGCACGACATTAGGGCGCATCCGACGATCCTAAAATTCGTTCGCTATTCTTAGCGTCTTCTCCCCATTTACAGTATTATCTTACAACCAAACGTTTCCTTTAACCTTTTTTTTTTCTTCACGCATTTTTTGTGACGGGGGTAGCATGCAATGACCCAGTCTGAACCGCTTGGAAATAGAATGTGTAGAATTTTTTCTTCTCCTTTTTATGTTTGGGATTCTTTTCGTAGGTCTGGTGTACTTTTCGTTAAGTACGCGGGAAGTATTTTTGGTGGAGTCGTTATTATAAAAAGCGGAACAAACGGTCGCTTATGCATCATTTGAGTAATGAACTTTCGTGAAAAAATCGTTTTTCAAAAACCAAGTCTGATTTTTTGTTCAAACAAGTAATGTTTAATAATTTTTATTTTTTAGCTTAATTAGTTGAATTTACTGATCGCGTAATTGAAATTTTTGATGAGAGTAATAAACTTCAAAGTTGTACGTTATATTACGACATAAATCAAAATAAGTACCATGTAGTGTATAAATTTAAGAGCTACAAGCAGCGACATAGAAGATAAACCTCTTCCAAAAACTGGGGTTTCCGAATAAACAAGTTAGGTCATAAATGACTCCTTTTTAATTTCCCTAAATAGACCGTAAAATAAAAATAAATAACATCGGTTTTTTTCCTTCACGCACGGCTTTTAATCACTTTCCGCTCACATCTGCAGGGTAGCGCACGAGTAAATAAACACATTTTTCCAATTTGTCGCTAAGATACTTTTTATACGATTGAGACACGCTTACGAAATCTGATTTGTGTTTTCTCTAATACATACAATAATTTTCTATTCAATTAAAAATAATTTTTTTTCTTTTTATGAATTTAATACAAACTCTTATAGAATAGTTGAATCTTCACTTTATTTTAATATTATCTACACAGTAGCATTTTATTTGTTATTAAAATTGTCTTTATTTTTTGGAAAAAATTCAACAACAATTAAATTAAAAAATTTATGAACAAATAATTAAAATGAATGAAATGGATTTAAAAACTAGATACTCTCTTTACTTTCACCTTTTAACCCGTCGAGCCTCATTAAATTTGATTCTCTTTTAAGCACCCCACGCGGCGTGCAAATACTTTTGGTCTCTAAATTAAGCTATACATCACACTAAATTAACCTTTTACCGTGTTAAATTCTCACACCGAAAAATTTTAATTTTTCAGCTTACCCGGAAACCTTTGATTGATCTGCAATTTTTCAATGCAAACTTTTTTTTTTGTGAAAATAAAATCAAAATATATGTGAATCCGATTCGTTCTCCCGATTTTCATCAGGATTTGACTAAAAATTTTAAATTCCTCGTCTAATTAAAGTAATTTTCAAAATATCTTAACCAGACGCGAAAAAGAAGATTTTGGAGGGACTCTAACCTGGGATCCATTACAATCGCTTTCATCAAAGCCTCCCAATTTACGCGAAACAAATACCCAAGCCCTCCGAAAAAAGGAACGATATTTCAATCGGCAAGATTTCGCGGGGGGTCTCGACAAGTTGAACGAACTCGGCAGTTTTACTCTCTCCGCAGGGGTGACCCTAATGTCTCTTCGATAAACTAAAAAAGACATAGATTTTTTTTTTCTTCTTCTGCTTCTACTCTTCACTCCCCTTTGCCGAGAGTCTCGTGTGTCATTTTCTTAGAGCAAGCTGCGCACCGAGCCGGCACGCGCCCCTTTCGACGCCGATGGCGCTTGTTGAAATTTAGAAAAAAAAGAGGCCCCCACGCGAGGTTGTTGACTTTACAAATTCTAAGGGTTGACGATTCGTGCGGTGTACTTATACTCCTTTGAGTTTTTTCTTTTTCTTTTTTTTTTTTTTGGTATGGCATTGAAATAAGTACGGTACTCCTGGATTGAACGAGGGGAAAATAAAAATTTTTAATTTTTGACTGCTACGAGTCTCTTGCTCATTCTTGTTTTTGTCTCTGTGATTTTATGTTGAATCGAAGAATATTCAGTTTTAATCGATAATTTTTAATTATTCGGTAATCGAGAGATTTTTTTTAAATTATTCGCCAAAATAATTATTTTAATCTTAGTTAGACTTTACTTTTAAGTGATTACAGATTTAAAAAAAAAAAATCCATTCGGTTTCAAGACTTGAATTTAGAGAAAAAAAATAAATAAAAAGAAGACAAACAAACGATTAGTTTTGGAATAAGATGACCCTGACTTTTGAATTTCTATTGGTGGATTAGATGAGGTTTATAAAACCAGTATAACAGGACTTTATTCAAAATATATTCGCTTTTCATTTAAAAAAAAAAACAGGAAAGTCTTTGTTTGAATTTCAAAAACTTTCTTGATTTAAACATGGCTCTATGGACCGCTTCCAGATTTCATTTATTATGCGATCGCGAGGTAAATGCCAATTATTATAAACGTTTCCAAATTTAGTCAAAACTAAGTAACAACCGTTGAATAAACAAATTTTTTTAACACAAGAAGATTATGAGAAAATTAATCTCGAAATTAGTTATAGGAATCGTATTTTATAAACAAGCTGTTGCCATTTTGCGTTAACTTTTTATTCTTGAGCTAATTGGTAGAGAAATCATTTTAATATTCGAAAAGTGCATTTTAAGGTTAAGATTGTCGTTTTTTTTTTCTCCTATGTGCACTTGCAGCATTGTTGGAGGACTAGTTAAACTAAATTAAAAAGTAAAAATAATTTAAAGTTGAACTCTGGATCAAAGTGCGATTTAATCTGTATTTTTTAAAGACATGCAGTTGGTACATTTTTATGTTATTTTTTTTTAACTAAAACAAAATAGAATGAAAAAAATACTACGATGCAGTCAAGTATATCTACAGAGCTCAAGCCGCATAGATTAAAATAAGCAAACATAAAAAATCGTTTGTAAAAGGCAACAAACCACTGTAACTAAATTTACGTATCAATCCATCCATCCGTCTTCCCTCCCCGCCGCAAGAAAATCCCAAAAAGAGGGAGGCCTCGAAGGGGGTAGCGAGCGACAATTCGGCGCACCGGTATAAAAATAGAGAGCCTCCTCAGTCGAGGATTAGACCCCCTCGACTTCCGGTCGCGCGATTAACTTTCGACTTCCGTGAGGTGGATAACTCCTGTTGGGCCACGTTCCTGGGGGATTTTTCTAGCCTCTACTCAGTCGATTGATTTAGGGCGCGTTGTGGTGTACAGGTGTTGATTTTTTCATGTTCGGTGCTTGCTTGTGGCTGGCTCTACTCCGACTTTGAAAAGTTGTCGGCCCATGGGAGAATGAATTACTTCATTCATGGGTGATCATGCTTGTATGATGGTTCTGGGTGAGTTACGTAGCCGTAAATAAATTTTGAGGGCGCGCGTCAGTACACTTGGAAATTTTAGGGACCCGTGGGAATAATCTACAGGAGTTTATGAATTTTGAATTTCAGTTTTATTTAAACAATCGAAACCGGAAATTAAAAATTTTAATAAATAAATTTTTAACTCCTTGCTGATTATCTATATTTGATTTAATGGTAATTACTTTTCAGGCTCAATGAATGACTAATTATTAGAACCAACTAATACAGAATATTATTGGAAGCGAGTATCTTGTACTTACAGTCCTAAGGTCAATGATTTCTCGCAAAATCGTTTGAATTATACGAGACTCCGACATTTTAAAACTCGCGTTTTTAAAAAAGAGAAATAATCTCGTTCATTAAACCGCAAATAAAAACGTCTCGTTAGGGTCGTAGAAAAAACAGCCAAAAACTCCGGCTCGACATATATCAAAGACGCGCACCGTCGGCGTTTTCCTTGGCTTAAGTCCCACACTTTGCTGACCGTTTGTTGAACTTCACGATCGCACCGCCCTCTCCGTGCTGCAAGCTCGCTTTAATCTCGTCGCTCCTGCACTTGGAGCTTCTTTTGCGGCAAGGCTAATGTCACCCGCGGACCACTGTGATTTTTCGTCACGGTGGGTGGTATTTTTGGATTTTCCGGGAATTATTCTACCCGTCATTGTTGTACTGATGTACCTTTGCATTGTGATGTTTTTTTTCATAAGCTCTTAATTTTAAACGATTTTTATGGGATTAAAGAAATGATGAAACCGGTAGGGTTTCTTTCGTGAAACTAGTTTAGGTATAATTAATCTAAATTTAAATTTTAAATTTTGTCTTTGATAATCGAGTCATTGTAGTTCAGTAGTTTTAATTTTAATGTTTCAAAGACAACATTATTGAAGCTACTAAAATTTTTGAATTTCTTATTTATAAAAATATAGCGCAATTAATGTAATACAAAAAGAAAAAAAGCAGTATGATAAATTCGTCTGCGCAAAGCTTTTTATAACGCAACCACGTGGTCGCACGTAAAACCGTATCCCGTTTCATTAAAATAGACACGCGTAAATTAACTGTAAACTGAATGAGTTGACGATTTAGTATGAAACATCTCGTACTCCTACAAAATCGTCCTCCTATTCCCGAAAGTGCGCGATAAAATCGTCCGTCTGCACCCCGATGAACTTTCATGCGTTAGCACGTGGCTGTAAAAAGCTAGCCGCGTTAAATCGTTTGAAAATTAATTTGCTCGGTATTCGCCTGACTTTGTACAAAAATTTATGTTCTTACAAAATCGACTTTTTGATAGTGAATTCAAGCCAGGATGATTTTGTTCAAGATACGTGATTTATTTTTACAAAATCCAGTTTTCGGGCAGAATTTAGCTGCGAGCTTTTATTTAAACTCGTTCGCGCAAATCCACCTCCGGACAATGACACACCGATCGGAATGTCGATTTGTCCAGCTATGTCGCGGAGACAAAATATAATCCGCCATCCGAGACGTTACGTTAAAATTGCAATTACTCACCATGAGAGCTTTCGAAGCTTTAAATAAAATCTCAGTATCTCTTCACTCACAGAGGCACATTTTTACACACATACGTATAAATTACACTAGAAAAAATTACTAAATTCTTTAGAATAAAATTGAACTATTAAAACTAGAACGAATGTTTAAAGTATAAGCAGCTATGAAAAATTGTACGTAGGAACTTTGACCCGCGCGGGAGATTTGTCAAAAATCCAGTTGCGAGCATCCCGCGGGCCGACGACCGAATGCCATTTGCATCCCGTCGTCTCGCCGTATCCGTCCTCCCCTTCCCCCTCCACCAGACGACTTTTTTCGGGAGGGTTGAACGTACCTGACCGAGGTGCTACGAGGACTTTTTTTACCGAGGGAGGGTTCGAACACGAGCGCGAACAGATAAGCGAAGTGCTGATGAATTAAGTAGGACGGGGGTGGCTTAAATTTGGATTTACTTCGAGACTTTGATGCTTTATTTGATCGAGTCTCGCTAATTTGGACCTATTGACGTTTCTTTTTCTTCGGGTTCACCAGTATAGTGCAAATTATTTTTTTTTTTTTTTTCATTTTTTGGCGGTTTTTAGCAGTATAAATTGGTTACTGTAGAATTTTTTTTTTTAAGACTGATTATGTTTTTTTATGTACAGAACTTTGATTTGTGCGTAAAAAATTTTTTTTATGGTTGTTACTGGTAATTAGTCAGTTACAATGTTTGTTATAATATATATAAAATACATGAAGAGAAAAATGAGACCCATGATTTTAGTTAATAATAGTTCTGATTTATTATCCATTATGAATCAATTACAAATCTTCAATTCCAAGTGACTTATAATGACTGACTAGTTCTTACCAAAATAAGCTGTTGTAACAAACAAAAAAACTAATTCTCACAAAAAGTCTTAACAATTTACAAAACTAAGCCTATGCATAAAAAAAAAAAAAAAAAAAAGTTAGTCACCGGAATGTATGAGCAGGTTTCAAAAGAAGTCACAAAGTTCACTCCGATCTCATGATGTATTTATATTTCTTCTTTACATTGAACAATCCAATTAGAACAATTTTGCGTTCACGTTAACGTTTCTGGAGTACAGAGTAATTACTTTTCCTTTTATTTCCGTCCCTTTCATAAAGTCGTAGACGCTCTCTAGTATTTCCTTGTCCCGTATCCGGCGCACGAGAGATCTTCCGGTATTCTCTTTTTTCATCCTTTTTTTTATTCCTTTTCACGCATAACTCACACCTTTTTTATAGACTTGATTTGGACAGTGTGACACAATTATGTACAGATAAGCTGAGTGTTTTTATCATCAAGAGGATCAGTAAAAAAAATTTTTGTTTCTTCCATCCAAAGTTTTGTTAGTAACAATATACACCAAAATTTTAAAGATTCCGAGGTTAGTTTGAAAACAAGATAGTGAAAGAGAAAAAACTAATTAAAAGTTGAACGAACCATCGTCACCACCGTCCACGTTACAAAATCAATCTTTTTGATTCATTAAATAACAAAAAAGAACGAATTTGTAACGAGGAAAACATTCCTCGCCATCCGAATATCTTCCGCCACGTTTTTCAGAGCTTCCGGCCGAGAGCCATCATAGGGAAAAACGAGCGGGCACACAGTCGCAATAATTTCAATTTTAAAATTCAGTTGGATGAATTTTTTTTTCAAAGTTTGATCGGGTATAACCGTAAATTTCGTAATGTCTCGGTGACTATTATAGAAAAAAAAAACCTATGCGCTCGCTAACTACAAGATTCGAGGTTAAAGTGTATCTAGCTAAAGTGCATGTCGACGAAATTCTGCTTGTTCTTGAATACCGGACCCCAGGCGCCATATTTGCCGGGTGCTGGCTTGGTCGGGTTGCTCTGCTTGGTCGTTGCGCTTGCCACCATGTTTTTATCTTTCCTGTTTCGGAAAAAAGTTTTTTTTTGTTATTTTTGTAAAATAATAAAATTGTATCGTTTATTTTAAGATTTTTTTAGATTCATTGTGAGTAGTAGAAGCAAAACTTACTTCATGGGCTCGAAAGCTGAGCCTTTGCCGAGGAAAGATCCTAATTTTTCTTGAACCATTTTTGTTTATTTGAAGGTTTATGGGAATTTTTCAGGGAGTTTTTGGATGATCTGGAACTTTGGCGTTGTCGGTGACGATGGTCCGTGGACAGCCTTAATGTTTGTTCGAGTTAGAAATCTTGTAAATTCAGGTTTTCCAAGATGAATGCGTTGGCTGTCACCGCAATCGAACTTTGGGTCTTCCAGTAACTGAAAAAACCAACAAAACAATAAATTTTTGATTTATCAATCCTTGCGCCTTTTAAGTCTGAATAAAATAGAACTCATTGAGATAAGTGAGAAAAGACCAATTAAATAAAAAACTAATTTAAATTTTTTGTAGGCTTTTAAATAATTTAAATTTGAGGAAGCCCCTTTCAGCGATAAAAGCCATTAAAAAACCATCAAAAGATAATTGGCTCCGACAGTTTTCTAAAACCTGAATCCTGAAGATCGAACAAAAAATTTAAATAACCAAATTAAAAAAAAAAAACTCACTCTATGGCACGTGATGCAAGTGTACGAGAACTAAATGTTCCAAACAGTTTCCAACGTTGCCGCGACGCCTGTCTTTGCGGGTCTGGAGCTTCTTCGCTAGCCTGTAATTGAATGAAATTCATGTTTTTTTCATCAAAATTTCACAACATTTTTTTTCCTTCATGCATTACACCTCAGATGGGTTTTCTATTTTTCGATTAATGGTTTAGTCACTCGAAGTCCGTTCCTTCACCGGCGGCGGATGTAAGAGATCGGCTTTCGAGACGACAACGCAAATGGGATTTTCCTACGGCTATAAGGAAAACTTTTTTTCTTAATTGTTTTTCAACGTCTGAGATTTTAGTTTTTTGAATTGTCAGAATAAACATTTCCTTTTTTTATTTTATCGCGAATCCTTGAGCTTACGTAAGTTGAAATTTTTGGGTATTCGGGACATTCTGATAGCGAAAAAAGTAGGTCAAAAGTTATACTTTCAGTTTGACTCTTTAAAAGTAAGAAGTAAGAATAAAAGTAAAATTTGTCGCAGTTAACTCACCTGATACTGGCAAGAAACGTAGGAGTGTTTCCTTGACAGTCTAAAACCTTGCACCTCATGGACACATAAGAGATTCCGTCAAGCTGAATTATTTATTGTTCAACAAAAAGGTTTTGTTGAACCGCAAAAACCTCCAATGAAAGTCCAAATAGATCAGATCAAGAGCGACGTTGGGTGTGACTAAACTTGAATTTTGAATAAAAATTTAACGCTCGACTCGGTGGAGTCTTTGAGACTGCGGTTTCTTCCGGTGATGTCAGGCTCTTTTACGTGGCTTCCCCACCTGTTTGGCTCGACGTCCTTTGGGGTCCGGTCGTGGATACGAGTGGGGGGGCTTTTTTTCTCAGCTCTCGTATGCAAATTAAGCCTCGTTTTATATTATCAACATACGTGTGGCTGGTTTGACTTTGTATTGTTACTTCGATTGAGATTTCGTAGTTTTTGGCAATCGATAGACTACCCACTAGTAATTTTCCAAAACGAGAGGTTCATATTTTTTTAGAAATCCTGACTTAAAAGACAGATTTACTTTTTGTTTTCTTGAATTGAAAGATTTTTAATTTTTATCTTTTGGACGAGAGTGAAAATGTACGCTGAAAGCTCTAAAAATAAATTAATGGGTTGTAGTAAGATGGTAATAAGTTTTAATTTTTTAAACATTTCAAAACTATTTTTTTAGGAAACTTCTCATACTTAAGTCAATAAATTTTTTGTGTTCTACAAAAACCAAGACATAAATTTATTGTGAATTATGTTTTTTTTTTTTTTTTTTTTTTCGACTGAGATTTATTTTCTTAAAATTTCATTATTTTAATCAAAAGCTTTAAAAGTTCTCTCAAAGAATAAAAATTGTCTCAAAGGTAAAAAAATAAACTTACCAGTCTTATCTTTCAAAGATATTTTAAGACTGTAAGTTTCATAACTGTTTTTTAAACTGAATAAAAATTTTTTTTAGTTTCTTACATTTACCTTCAGCTGTAAAAAAACGTTTCAATTTGATAATATCGGCAAAAGAAATGGTTTTTCATGAAAATATTTAAATAAATAAAATTGTAGGTGAATGTATGGATTTATATTGCATGTAAAAATGAAATAAAACTGTAGCTGGTTTTTTAAACATTTATTACAATTTTGTGACTACTGGTAGAGATTCAGCAGATTTTATTTCAAACGAATATTAAAAACTAATATAAAAATTTTGTACTATGAAAATATCTTTTGAGCTTGAATCTGAAAATTTTGTTTATGGGATTTTCAAATTATTCACTGAGTAAAAAAATGTGTTATTTCTTTGATTGATTTTTTTTTCACAATTCTAAAATGAGTTTTTTTTCATAAAAATATAATTAAATTTTATATGACCAATCATCGTCAATAATTTAAAAATTTAAAAACATTTCTTGAATTTAAAAAAAATAAAAAGTTTGATCTTTGATCAGCGAGCAGAAAGAGATTTTTTCTCTTATAATAAAAAATAATTTTGTAAATTATGTTCTTAATTTTTAAGCTATATTTAATAAAACACTTTCATAAATTTTATTCAAAATCTTTTCATTTATAAACTTTTTTTCAATTAAAATTATAAAATGAAATCAGAAAAAAAAATCCTAACGTAAAAGATCTCAACAAAAAAAAGTTAATTCAAGAACTTCTAGAAGTATTCAAAATTGAAGTTTGAAAAACCAAACAAATATATATTTTTCCTGATTAATAATTTTTTTTTTTTTTTTTTAACCCAGAAATTCAATGAATGTGAACGATCAAAGTTCAGAAGGAAAAGTTACACAAATTATTTTAAACGCTTTCATATTTAAACAGAACTACCTGTTCTCGATGATGTTTTAAAATGTCAATAAAAGTCATTTGAAGAAACTCATTTGGTTCAAACTCTAACCTTAGAATCTGTATCAAGTAAATTCATTAAAATAGCTCAAGATATTTAAATACATATTTAGAAAGCAACAAAGCGACATTAATTGATAAAACGCGACAATTTATTCATCGTAGAAATTGTGTTTGACGTTTTATAATGTGCAGTTAAGGTAAACGAGAATCTGATGCAACATCGAATTGAGTGTCGTCACTTCGCCATGCAATCATCATGGCACATTCTATTAGTAATAACCGTGGTGTTCACGTGAAAAATTATATTTGTTTATCGTATTAAAATTAAAATTCTATTAATTTAAAAAAATCAATTATAATTTAATATTAAATACGAATATGGTACCAAAATAGTCCTTGGTCCATGGTCATTTGAATAGAATATTTAGAAATTTCTCATAAATCCATTTCCAAAAACATATTTCTTCAAAACAGTTTTTGTTCACAGCAAGATTACATACTGAGCGAAGATCAAGAATTTATAATTATTGTCTTAAAAATCATCTTCATCTTAAACTAGGCTTAACTTAAAAACATTTACGACCAAAATTATCATTACTTTTTGGTAATATATTGATATCTTATAAACCACAAGAGCATGGAGGGATTTGAAACAACTCAAAATTATTATACCTGTTTTTCAACATTACTTTAATAATTTATAATAATTTAGTTTCAGTCATAATTAAAAATGGAAAAAAAAATCAATATCGTTTTTTTCGATGTTTTGTCAAATTTATAAGCTGAGAGTTTAAGTAAACGGGAAACTGCTAACTCGATAATCAGTAATTACAAAATCACAAACATCTGGTTCGATCATCAAATCTGAGTAAGAAAATGTATCGGTTGAAAAAATCGAAATTTGAATAGTTAATGAAAAAAACTTTGCAGGATAACACGTCGACTTCCGCGTGTGTTCCTACCCGGACTTTGACTAGTAGGAGCATACGTGACCAAAACCACGCGTTGTTTTATTTTGTAGTCCTTAATCAACCTTACCTTTCATGAAGCAGAAAATATTTATTATTTTTACGTGCTGACCGATATCTGTCTTCAAAAATTTCCGAAAGAGTAAAATGATACAGTAATTTTCAAAAGTTTTTCTTTTTAATCTGTATTAGTAATTTGAGATGAGCATCCTGATTCGTGTGTAAAGCTAGAAAAGTGTATTTTTTTTTCATGATTTTTGCAAACCTGTTCAAGCATACACTTTTTTAAGTATGAAACTTGCGTGGCCAAATGCGCAGCTCTAGTAACTTATATGAATCGCTAATGTGATGTTTTTCTCTCAGATATTGGAGCAAATTAAAAGTTGTGTAGTTTTATGGATTGGCATTAAGAAAATTACTGAAGGGGCCATATTTTTATTTATTATCATTCACTAATAATAATAGTAATAATAATAATTAACGCCAAATTTTTTTTATTTTAAGTTTTATAAACAAGGAACAAATTTAATCTTTGAAAAATAATCTTCGAAAAATACTTGTTTGTTTATAAGTATACATGTAGTAAAGTAAGTTTCGAAAAAATAATTTTTTATTCTAATTCATTGTTTTAGTTTTAAAAAAGTTGTTTTTAAAAGTTTGAAAGCAAGACACAAGCGTAAAAGACAAAGCTTTTCAAAAAATTTTATAGAATCGATTAAAATTAAATCAAACTTTATAAATTGTTAAAAAAAATGTTTCTTTCATAGTTATCCCTTTAAAAAATCCCATTTTAAGTAGAATCGATATTAAATAATATTGAATAAATTTTTACTCTTTTGATGATAAATCTTTCAAATACAATGTAGACAATAACGAAGTACTCAATAGCCCGCCTCTCTCTTCCGTCGTATCAGTACTTAGACACACATCCTGCATGAGACGCAAACGTCTTGAGAAATCAAATATGTTTTTATAAAAATTTTAAATTCAAAATTTGTAATTTTGTTTCGTTTCGAAAAACAACTTATAAATATTTTATTTTTAGTTAAATTTATATAAAATTTAGTCATGAATACCCTGATGATGGCTAATCAATGCTAGCCGAATCGTCGATCAATTTTAAACGGAATGGTTTTTACGTACCGAGGAGTTTTATTTCCATCCTACTCCATACTAGGTCTGAAAAGGACAAAAATAATAATTAATAACTTGTGGTTAGAAGTAAAATAATTATTTGTATAGTTTTATAATTTATTAAGCAGTGAAAAAATATGTTTTAGATAAAATTACAATTTTCTTTAGAGCTTAAGATGTTGGGAATTCAAATTTGGAGCCTTGTGAATGTCAAGCGTGTAACCACGTAAATATTGAATGATTGTTTTTAAGACACTTTCTATCCCTTTTTAAGACATTTCTTTGCCTGTAAAGTATTATTTCATATCAAAAAATTAAGCCAAAAAGAGCTTTTTTATGTATAAGATAATTGCACAGTTCTTAAATTTATTCTTTCCAAGCTCAGTACGCAAGATTCAAATTGCCTCCCATAGTAATTACAGTACAAATTAGGTATTTGTCAGGGTAAGACAAGATAATTGTATGTATCACGCAACCCTTAAACGTTGTTGCTTAAGTCGCATTGTTAATTATGTACTTAAACTTCACTTACACATTAGCTCTCTGTTTAATTATAACTCTAATAACTAGACTCTCAGTCAAAAGACGTGAAACTAAATGTTAAATACATCTCTAAATTTTAACCTTATCAGATCATTAATTTTTAATTGAATACAGGAACTAACAGCTTCATTCAGCAGTTTCAATAAACAAAGCTTTCAACAGTATAAAAATTTGCAATTAAATTAATTATCGAGCTAAGAAGCACCTCAGATAAGCGTAAAAGTCGATCTTCGAATAAAAGTTTGCTATTAAAAAAAATCTTGTTACCCAAGCTATACTCAACTGTACTCTAATTTTAGCTTATTCCTAGAAAAAATAGAAACAAAATGAATCAAATTTATAAAGAGTTACTGGAGATAATGAGGATCTATTCTATAAAGGTACCGGTCGAAACTGGAGAAAATTACATGCACAGCTGTCTCTAGAAAAAATTTCTTGAGGTCTTAAAAAATGCAACGTGCAGCATTGGTGGTGGATAATCGTCGATGCTACTTAATAACTCTGGTTTTTTTACTTCCACAATGTAGTCGTTGAACGCACTTCTGTTCACCCTTTTGTTTTTCAATTATTAACGAGCAAAAAACTTCTACCGAACTGCAGAGGATTCGGAATAAATTAGATTTATACGCTTGTACTTCATAACGAAGTGAACTTTCAAGTGGTGACCATCTCGAAGAAACAAGTCAAATTCGACTGTCAAGGAGAAAGATTTACTAGACAGTTGTAATACCAAAGCGCCACTGTGGTAATAGAAAAAATAATTTTATTTATTTATTAGAGTAGAGTAAATAATAGAACTGAAGACTATATAGCTTCTAATATGTAACCAGTTTTAAAAATTAAATATTGCGCGTTTTGTGATGTATAAGACTTTTTTTTATAAATATTTTTAAACAAATTTTTTGATCAAGTGTAAATTATTTAAAGAAATTTTAGCAATGCCAAATTACTTGTGATTTTATTCTAAGGCAGACTTTGTAACTACCAGATAACGAAACTTAATTTAGGGGCTTGGAAATGTAGTCTAATATTAAATCTATGTTTAATTAATTTTCCTTAAATTTTGTAATATTTTCCAAAATTTATTTTACTTAAGTAATCATATTGAGCAAAAATAGAAAATGATTAACTTAAGATGCGAAATCTCATTTTCAGATCGCACGAATGAACTAGAAGCTTTCTATTTTATCAAGGAGATGTTCACCGAATTCAGGACTCAAGGTGATTGTCATCAAGCGCAAACATTATTTTCTATTTATATGCATAAAGTATGTAGTGAGGGTAAAAATTCGAAACATACACTGTACATGGTCAAAAATGAGAAAACTGCTGCAAACAATATCTCTTACTCATCTTTCAATTGCTCCAATTTTTCAAAGTTATTTTTCTTGATTTTTGCTAAGCCTTTTTTTCAGCTTTATGTTCTCAAAGCCGAGAAAAGTTGAAGCTTGATGAACAAGTAAAATATTGTAGCGAATTTTTTTGAAACGACAGTTAAATTTAATGCGTTTTTACATATTAAACTTTTACTTGACAAAAGAAAACGGTTTCAGATTTTAATTTGGCTTTATGTCTGAATCGGTTGGGTCTCGAATTTATCGGCTTACGGCTGGATGGAGAAACTTGGGCTTCAAATAATCATGGGTCCCTGCGAGTTCCTTTCATCGCGTTATGGATGCTAGTTTGGAGTCTTATACCAATGGATCTCGTAAACATGCCAAACCTCAAAGAATTTTACACAATAATTCATATTTTAACTGAAAATATTGCCACCATCACAACAATCATCAAGATTCTCCTGCTATGGAATAGCAGAAAAAGTAACAAATTATTTGTGTCTTTATCGAATTTATTGTTTTCATCACTTAAAAAAACTACCTGAGATTTTTTTAAAATGGCTATAAAAAAGTTTTTTATTTATCAGTGTTATTGTTGTTCAAAACCCTATGCAAAATTTTAATAAAATTTTTCTATACGTGCACACACAGTTAAATGTACTCATGTAGATAAATCTTTACCCACGGCAAGATAACCCAAGATTTCTTTGGATCTCAGAAAAAATCTCCTGTAAAATCAATCATTCGCCCGAGTCTGAAATCCCTAAGAAAACATACCTAACAATCTCTTAAATTTTCAAGTAAATTGGTTAAAAACTGTCTAATTTATGCGTGAACATAAAATAATACTGAAAATTTAATCAGAAATTTTTTTAAACTCTAAAAACTCTAAAAAATATGATTCCTTAAACAGTAAATTGTTTGGAAATCTATAATAGATATGATGTAACGATTTCGTATGTGTCACCCCTTAAATACTTACAGTACCATTTTAATTGAATCGTAAACCCTTAGAATTAAGTTGTATGATTTGTAATTAAATTCAAAAATACAAGAACTAATTGTAAATTAATAAAAAAAATCTAATTAAAATAGAATTGCGTCCTGTGATAGAATCAATCCAAACTGACTGGCGTGAAAGTATTGAAACTCCCAGGGAACACAAAATAATTGCTAAAGAAGTTCGATTGGTACGCTTTATTACTATGAGTAGCTACGTAATCATCTTTGGATATTTTATGAGCAATTTATTTTTGCCACTGAAAGATTTTAACAATCGTATGACTATTAATAAAATCGACCCCAGCAACGGGCATTGGTTTCCATCTATGCATTACTCAAGTCTGTTTTTCGTACTCATCAACGTAAATCATTTGATCTCAGTGATCTTTGTTGGGATCTCAATGTGTACACCTGATCATCTGTTTGGATTTTTAATATTTTATGCATGTGCGCGCTATGAAATTTTGAAAAAAAAAATGAATGAGTTACCAGAAAAAGAAATTGTTGCTGCAATAAATCATAATTTTAAGTGCAAACTCAAAAACATTGTTGACGTCCACGTAGGCTTAATTAGGTAAGGAGTTTTGTAAAAACTTTACCTTTATTTGTTTTGAATAAATTTTTATTTACGTAATTTTAATGAAACTTTAGGGGAAGTTTTCTGATAACGGACAATGAACGAAATTATCAATATTTTTTCTGAATGGGCCTTCTCACCAGTTTGCCATGCAAATGTATGTACGTTTTCATTTTTTAGCTTTGACTTTCCAAAAATTCGTGTTCAAAGCCAATTGAACTTACAGAGATGCATTGCATTTTTTTGTCTTTAAGAACTTTAAGGAAAAAATATTTTTAAATCTCAACTTAAATAATTTGACCATGAATAATTTTACTTGATATTGAAGATTTGAAAATATTTTTCCCGTAAAGTTTATAGAAAGAGAAAAAAACGCGAGGTCCCATATTTGCATGGCAAACTAGTTGAAAGGCGCATTCAGAAGAAATATTGATGGTTTCGCTCATCATTCGGTATCAAAAAACTACCCTCAAAGTTTCATTAAAATCGGTGACCCAAATGTCTGGTCATCTCTTAGTTAGTTACGATGTTGGTACATACTTACTTCGATATTTTTATAAAAATTGCAAAGATAAAATTTAGAAAAATTAAGTTTTTACAATTTTATTAGGTTGGTTGATAACATAGAAGATTCTTTCAACTTGCTTATCATGACGCAAGTTATTTCTCTAGCTACAATCATATGCTGTTTAAGTTTTATATTCGTAAAGGTGAGTTAAATGCTTACTGTAAAAATAGATTGGCGGACACTTTTCCCAATCAGGTTTTTCCAAATCCCACTTTTCCCAATAACACTTTTTCCCAATGAATTCTTTTTCCAATATACATAATTCCCAAAGTAAGGTTTTCCCAAAAATTTATCTTTACAAGTGCGCATACAAAGTATATTTTATATTTTATTTATTTTCATTATATTTTTTTTATCAAAATTTACAGTTTTTTTATCAAATCTTCCAGCTCAGAAATGCGTGTGGGGTTTGGTGCTAAGTCTTTCAGACGAGTGCGAGAGATTTTCTTTCGCAAGCATAATCGATCAGGCATTTCTGCCAATATTTCTGAATAGAAGAGTACAGAGTTGTATACAAAATTAGTTATCCATATTAAATTTTCAGTTACTATAAAATACATCTTTTAATTCGGTATGTAGAATTCGAGCAGGTGGCGCTTCGGGGTGATCTTCAGCGGCCCTTTTGATTCTAGCCTGAAGTTTGATAGATCTTTTAATCTCAGCCATAATTAATTTTATCGAACCATTCGAAATGAATTTTTTCAAATTGATTTGGGAAATCAATGTTTTGGGAAAACTAATTTTGGGAAAAAAGTTTTTGGGAAAAATTTTCAATTGGGAAAAGTGTCTACCCACCGTAAAAATAATTCTACAGATAACTGTCTTTAGAAAAATTTTCTTTCTTAATATTAACAAAATATATCTTGTATTCGTTTGATAAAGATTTGTTACCTAACTGTGATACTTCATCAAGTGCTTTAATGAATTAATCACTTTGACATTTATTATTATATCTGATTTTAATTTCGTTTAGGGTTGGAGCAAACAAATAGATGATCCAGGATGTATACAAATAATGATTTGGAGTACTAACCTTCTGAACATATTAATTCACATGTTTTTTTACTGTATGGCAAGTGAAACTCTTTCAAAACATGTGCGTTGGTTTTTATTTTTCATTTAAATATAAACTCTCAATAATAAGAAATATGCAATTTTTTTATTTAGAATATGAGGCTTAATAATGCTCTTTACGATTCACGCTGGTATTTATTACCTCCGAAATATTCAAAAGACTTAATCCTAATAATGATGCGATCACGGACCCCTTTACAACTTACTGCTGGAAAACTTTTCAACTTATCTCTGAACACGTATTTGAATGTAAGAGTAATTAATACAGTTTATTTGAAAGAGTAATATTATAATCATTATAAATTACTTTCAGATATTAAAACATTGCGCTGGGTATATTTCCGTACTTTTAAGTGTGCTGAGTGAAAGAGTAGTTTAATGAAATTAAAGCTACCCATATTTTGACTTATTAATATCTGTAACTTTGTTAATATACATTGAATAGTAAAATTTACATGCAAAAATTTATTTATTTTTATTATAGAATCAAAAAGTAGAGTACGTTTTATTTATGTAGGTGTTAATTATTTTCAGTTTTGTCTCATTTTATTTTGATCTCACATATTGTGTTCAGCGTCTAATTTGAGAAAAATTAACTTAATTACTACATCAGATTCATTAAAATCTTTAGAATAATTAATTATAGCTAAAGACATGTCATTACAGCTCTTACAGAATGAGAGCGCAACAGTTTATTTATTATGCAGGAGCAATTTCGAAGTTAATCAGACTAAACAAGGTCGCATTGAAAGTGTAAAGATTCTTTTTTAACACTCTTTTGTTTTTGTATTCTGACAAATTTTAAAGAAGAAGTATTAAAAAAAGTTTTTATTATAATTATAAAATCTTGTTTTCAAAATGTCTGATCCCGAATTCAAAAGTACTATCAAGCTGATTCAGATTGGTCTGAATTTCTTAGGAGTTTATCCAAGTGATGGACAAAATTATTATTTTTCGATAAAATTCGCCTTTATTTTTTCTTTCATATTTTTTGTGTTGATATTTCCTCAAACAGCAAAGTTGATTTACGTAGAAAAAAGTTTAGATAACATTATTGAGATCTTAACAAATTTACTTGTCATGTTATTTATTTCTTGGTGTAAGTTACTCAATGGATGGAGTAAGTGCCAAGGTATGAATTCTTCTACACTTTTTTAAATCTTTAGACTATGCTTTAAATCATGAAATAAAATTTTCTTAGTAAAAAAATAATGCCATAAAAGTTTATTACCGTCTTTGATCTCGTTTATTCCTCAACAAAATTTCAGGTTTTAGGTGATTTTTAAATGAAGTGCGGGGACGTTTAATTATAAATTATTATTCATACTTCCTTACTTTTTTGTAATCTCAGAAAAAGTACTTTTTAGGTAGTTAAAAAATGATTAAAAAAAGGACTCATAAAGGTCTTAAAAAACGTTTTACAAGAACTTCATTTACGATTCTTTATACGAAATTTATCTATTTCAACACAGGAAGCATTTAGCATTATTTACTGTTGAAAATTTTGTTTCAAAAATTTGTGACTAGATCGTGTTTAAACTTAGCCAATTCAGTTTTTTGAAGATGTGTCATAGTTCAAACTATAGTTTACTTAAAAATTTTAATTTTACAAGAAGGGTTGTGAGCTTCAGAAATTAAGTTAAGGGCATTTTCTCAAACTTTAAGTTAAGAAAAAAATCGAAAGATTTTTGAATTCGAACATTTATTTTAATATCATAAATATTTTCAATTCAAAATAACCATTTAAAAAATCACTGAAAAAAGATTTTGCTTCACCAGGAAAATTTTTTAAAAAGTTTTTTCAACAACAGCCGTATTTAACTAGTCACATTTTATTTTTTGTGCTCGTTACACCATGTATCTTTCAATTTTTAAGATTTCAAAAATTTGATAAACGCTATGGAAGAAGACTGGAAACTTAAAGATGATGTCAAACGGAATTTAATGCTAAAAAGCATAAAATTTCCAAAATTTATGGTGAGATTCACTTTTCTTTCGGTGGCAGGATCTGGTTTAACCTACACCATCTACAGGCTAGCTTACATTAAATTTTATAAACCCGATCAAACTTTAAATCAAGCACACATCAAGTTATCCTATGTGGAATCAGAGTTCTTTTTTAATACTCAATACAGTCCTGTTTATGAAATAGTCTGGTGTTCTCAGTGTATGGCTACGGCTATGGCTGTCGTACCTTATGCAGTTTATGAATCATTTTTCGTAGTCTTGGTATACCACTTGAGTACTCAATTAAGTGTCTTGAGGCTAGATATCAGGAATATATTATCTGGATCAAAAAATCTAACTTTTACTTCAGCACTCAAATCGATCGTCAAAAGACATTTGTACTTAAAAAAGTAATCATTAAAAAAATTTTTAATAACGCTTAGTGAAATCAAACTAATGATAATTTATTGCTCAAGGTTTTCAGATTACGTTGAGAAAATGTACTCTAACATATTTTTGTTAAAAATGGTATCGTATTCAATGGTAATATGTCTGCAAGGTTATCAGCTAATGATTGTAAGTGTATGAAGTTATTTATTTATTTATTTTTAATAATTATGTACTTAATATTTTTCATTACATTTAATGTTTTTTTCAGTTAACGGATATAAAAAATCTAGCTTCAGTGCTGTTTATATTCGTATTTTTGGGAGCCACTATATTCAGTGTATTCGTAAACTGTTTTGTTGCTGATAAACTCCGCACTGAGGTACGCAAATTTTTTATTTTGACTCTACAAAACCAAGATTTATAAATTTGTGAAAAAAAAAATTTCAGAGCTTAAAGATTTTTGACGAAGTTTATAGTATTAGCTGGTATGAATTACAGCCCATGAAAGCTAAGCTGTTAGTAATTATGATGCGCAGTTCACTGATGCCGTTCGAACTAACTGCAGGAAAATTCATTATTCTATCTTTGGAATATTTTATGGACGTTTGTTTAGCTTTCATAATACGATTTTTCACTAAAAACAAATTCGATAAAATTTATATTTTATATTTTTTTTTAGGTTTTGAAAACGGCAGGAGGATACTTGTCCTTACTATTTACTTTGAAAAGTAAAGATTCTTTATAAGTAAATTGTAAGATGAAATCGTATTGGAAAAAAACTGTAGAAAAAATTTTGTAGTGCACATTTTCGATAGCACCTCGGAAAATACAAATAAATAGCATATAAACTGTATTTCTTTGATTTAGTCTTACAAGTTTGATATCTTTCCTTGCTGTTAAATCTAATAACCGAATGGTGTAGTGTTAAAATCTCATTTATAGTATATTATGCAACGGGTTGCAGTATCGTCGCCAGGGCGGTTTTAAAGGCCCCGAGTGCGAAGCGAAGCGTAGCACGAGTGACTTTAAGACGCCCTGGTGACGTGCTGCACCCGTTGCATATACTATTTTATACCACTGGTGCGTAGGGCGAGTTTTTAAATTTCGAAGCGTGCGTAAAATCGAGTACCTACGCACTAGTGGTATAAATAATATTACCACACACGAGAAAGACATTAAGGATAGAAGAGGGTTTTAATATTAACACACATGTACGTAAGACCACAAAATGATCACCATCTTTTGGGGTCATACGAGAAAGAAAATAATTTGCCGCATATGTACGAAACTTAAATTTTATCAAAGGATGTCGTGAGTCGATTTTGGGTCTGTCATTTTTTCTCAGAGAGCATAAAATGGAGTGCTGTTCATGAAAAACTAAAAACGGATTAAAAAATGCGTAAGCATTCAATAGAATCATTATTTGGGAGTTAATGAAAAAAAAAATCAGATTTGATAAATTACTTATTGTGGATATTTTCGCGCGAGTTTAAAGTTTTTTGCGTCAACATAAAGTAATGATTTTTTGATTCTAAAATAAATATTTATTTTTTATCAAATCTTTAAAAAATATTCCCTTTAAGATTAGTAAGATATTTATAATTAAAAATTGCTCATAAATCATTATTTCACAGTTATAAATCGTATTTATAAAATTAAGAAGTAAATAATTTGAAAATTTACAAAATCAATCACTTTTATTAAATAATATTTAAAAAATATATTACAATTAAAAACGGGAGTTTTTTTTGTTACACTCTAAAAACAATTAATTAAAATTAAACTATCTACGCTTTAACAGTGCCAGCAGTTCCTGGATTGAGATTTATCAGATTATTCGAGTGCTCAGCAAGCTCTGCTATACTAACTCTTCCTCGCTGCTTGACAAATTTCGCCACAGCCTCAAGCTCTTGTTTCGATATGTAAATGAACTTCCCCCGATCATCGATAACCCCACTAAGAATACCGTCGGCCTGCATCATCTGTACCCTTTCAATTGTATGCGCTGTTTTAAGATTAAAGTGTTGCGCGAGATCTTCCAATATAACAACTTTGTTGAGCTTTATGTAGTTTACAAATTCCTTCAGAAGATTTTGTTCCTCAGCTTCGTCCTTCTCCTCGAATCCCTCTTCCTCGACACTAAAAGCTGCCTTGAGTTTTTGGTACTCTTCCTGCTCTCGTCGTTCTTTTTCTTCTCGAGCGGCTTTTTCTGCTTCCTCTTGACGTTTTTCCTCTTCACGTTCACGGGCGCTTTGCTTATCACGCTCTTCTTGTTCCTTTTGTTCGCGTTTTTTGCGTTCTTCGCGTTGACGATCCTCTAAAAAATTAAAAAATGTTTTGATTAATAATTTTTTTAGTCAAAATTTATCATAGAATTTTTTATTTTTTCAATAATTTTTACACAAACCTATCTCGCGTTGAGCCTTTCGTTCTGCCTTGGCTTCTATTTTAGCCCGTTTTTTCGCACCCATCTTCGACAAATCAGCTTCGATTTGTTCTTCATCAGGTTGATCATCATTGGCTTCTTCTTGTTGAGGTTGCTGTTCTTCAGCTCGTGGTCGTACATTTCTTCGGCGTACAGCATTCACTCGTCGAAGAGGTGCTCTTACTGGAGCTTCAGGTGTAGACTTTTCTGTAATGTTTAAAAATAATACCGTTATTGAAAGTGCTCTTTTATGAATTGTTTCAAAAATTAAAATAACAGTATAGAAACATTCTTTTTATTTTGCGAGCAAAATATATACAAGTTGTAAACTGGTAAGTCTCATTATAAATATTGTTAAGTGATATTTTCTAAACCAGAATTCTTAGATAATATCAAAATGATAATAAAATCAATTATTTTGACTTATAAATATTTGTTTACTGTCAAAAGTTTTAAAAATGTTTCCCAATTCTTTGTTTACAATCTTTTTTACTAATAAAATTTTTGTAAAATATGCTTTAACATTCAAGTTATTAGTTATTTTTTCTTTAATTTTATAAGAAACATGCAAATAAATTTAAATAGTTAAAGTTTCAGTCTTGTTTGACAATTTGAAATTTGTTAAAAAATGTTTGACTGAAATTAATTTATATTTATTTGTGAAAAAAAAAATCTGCTCAACTAAAGTAATTCTGAATTAAATTTTTCAAATAAAATCATAAGTTTTTTTTAATAAATAAAAATGTATCTGCATAAACTTTTTTAACAATTAGCAATTCTAAAAATTTAGAACTAAATCTACATCTTTAAGAAACATTGTATGAATGAGCAAAATTAGTATGACTTTTATGTAATTTTGTAACCCATTATGAGTTCAATTTCTTTCATAAAAATGTAATAATAACATCTGCTATTAACAAAGTTTTTAGGTTATATATTTCATAATTTAACGAAAAACTGTAATTAGTATCTTTATTTTGAATAAAAAAATCCCCGAGTACTTACTGGAGCTTCTTTTAGATAGCCATGTGAGTCCAACAATTAACAGAACAAGTAATAATGCTAAACATCCTAACAAAACAATTTCCATGTTGTCGACAACAATATCACAGACAATCACATACGTGAGTGTGACGTCGAAGCAAGCTGGTTTTTCTTCTGCTACACATTAACCTGCGCAGGTAAAAGAATTCCTGCTTCCATCTCTCAGAGTAATTCGTAACTAAACCAACACTCCACCAAAGCCCCGGCTTTCGGCAGAGTTAACTGCGGGTACCTGCAGTACCTACACGGCTACACCTACAAAATTAAATTGCCATCAAATAAAAACTGAACGGGTGACGTGTGCGGTTCAGTGGTATAAGGTATTGCGATTTGCGGCGTGTCGTCTTGCGTATGGTTTTTGCATGTTTTCTTTTAACCAGTCGATTTGATTAAATGAATCTGTAATTTATTAGTTTTTGCTTTATAAATAACTCTAATTTGGATCCAAGTTCTTTCAAAAAATATAAAGATGTTGAAAACTCTCCAGTATTTGATAACCTTAAGTATCATTTTTGAGTGTACGTCTGGATTGTACTTTCACATAGGTGAGACGGAAAGAAAATGTTTTATTGAAGAAATTCCAGATGAAACTACAGTTTTAGGTAGTACAAATTACTAATTATCTTATTCAGTACTAGCTTTTACAAACTAGTTGTGTAACATTTCTTTTTTTAATTCTTCACAGTAAATTACAAAGTGGAACTGTACGATCCCAGAAGCCAAGGTTTCATGCCAAGTAGTCCTGGAATAGGAATGCATGTAGAAGTTAGAGATCCTGATGACAAAGTTGTTCTCTCTAGAGTATACAGTTCAGAGGGAAGAATCTCATTCACCTCTCACACACCTGGAGAACATGTAATATGTTTGTATTCCAACAGTACAGCATGGTTCAGTGGTGGACAGTTGGTTAGTATTTTATTATAAGCTTGACTTATTGAACTAATTTTGAAACTTTCATTAAAATGTGAACATTGTAGCATGTTTTTTACCTTAAAATACTACTAAACAAACATATTTTACTTACTTCAGCTTTATCTGACAATTTGTAAAATGAGCAGACTTTTTCCTTTTAAATTTTGGTTTGATTATTCAATTTAATGTTATTTGCCAAATAGATTGTAAATTGTTGTGAACTGAATAACTAACATTAGCACAAAAATAAATTATCAACTAGACACCAAAATTTTTAACCTAAAAAAGTTAAACTTTTGAAACTAAAATTAAATATAAATAAGTCTTTGAATTGAATGAAGCTATTCGCTAGTATTAAATGTGCAAAAGGATAAATATCATATTTGAGCATTTAAATAAATAAAATACTGTCGGTAATTTTAGTTGTAAATTTAACAACTAAAATTTTTCTTTTTTTATTATTTGATACAGTTAATACTAAATGTAAAGAAAGTAACAAGAAAAATTTTAACAGGTTAAAATTATTAAAAATTATTAAAAAATAATTGAATAAAGTTTAGATGTTGGTTGTTTATAAAATATTTCAAAAAATACTGATCCATATGATTTTTCTAGAGAGTGCATTTAGATATTCAAGTTGGTGAACACGCTATTGATTATGCTAACGTTGCTCAAAAAGAGAAACTTTCAGAACTTCAATTGCGAATCAAGCAGCTTTTAGATCAAGTTGTACAGATTACAAAAGAACAGAGTTATCAAAGAGTAAGTATCGGCAATAAAATATTTCTTAAATTATTAAAAAAACAATTTTAATGTTATTTTATTAAAATTTTTAACAGTATCGGGAAGAGAGATTCAGGCAAACTTCAGAAAGTACAAACCGAAGAGTTTTATGGTGGTCTGTTACTCAAACCATTATTTTGGTTGCAATGGGAGCTTGGCAAATGCGTCATCTCAAGAGTTTCTTTGAAGCAAAAAAGCTAGTTTGAATTTTTGCATTATTTGTGTGATGGAGAAAAACATTTTCTAAATAAATTAAGTTTTCGTATGATGTACAGTGTAAACAATAAGTTTCTAATAAAAGTTTGTAAGTGAAAAAAGTATAAATAACTTGTCAGTGAGAGGACATTATTATTTTTTGTTAAGCTTTGTGTAGCACTTTCTGTAATGAAATGAATGAATGGAAGTATGTGTTTAAGTTAACTATGATTGTTTGATAATACCAAAAGAATTAAGCAAACAAATTTTGGCTTCTAAGGCTTTGGTTTTTATGAAAAAAATTGTAAAATTTCCTTTTTGAATAAATTCTTGACTTATAAACTATTTTGTTTTACTAAAAAAAAATATTTCCATCAAGTAAATCAAAATTTTGAAAGCCATAGATGTGTACTCAACTGCTACGTAAAATAATCAATCTCAAATTGATTCAGCATAATTCAATCAATTTGATTATAGCAACAGTTTTTGTTTCAAATCTAGTCAATGGTTTTAAGTAGCTATTTATTTTTAATTTCATGACTGCAGCAATTGAAAACGTTGATCTTCATCTAATTTCTAAAAACTACATGGTAAATACAATAAACTGAATTCTTGATATTAGAAAATATTTTTTAAACATTATTGTTCGGCTTTGGTAGATTTTGAGTGCTTGCAAAACTTTTGTTGGAAAGCACTGAGTTATTCGACAATAACAATTGTTACAATTTTCAGAATCTAACTAAAAAAAATCAATGGAAAAATGATTTGGAATCTGAAAATTAGGTAGCTCTATCACTTATTATGGTTTTTTTTTTCGTATTTTTACGTGATTTTTAAAAAATATTAAAAAACATCTGGAAAATTGAAAAAAATCGAACGGCTTATGACGAACACTTGTTTACATATTTTACGTGTCATAGTACACGTACGGGTAAGTTTACTCGTCATTTCGTACCACGCGATTATTTCTTTCTGTTCTGCTCCCATCCCGCATCTCCACACTGTATCGCGGATTTTGCGCGTCGTCTGTCGTCGTCGTGCTGGTTGCTGGTGTGGTGGTGTACAGGTCGTGATCGTCGAGTGAGCGGAGAGAAGAAAAACATGGCCTCAGCTATGGAGTGCAAACCTAAGGACATACCGAGCACGGAGCTTTTATCCAAGTCACCGGTCTTCACCAGCGAGCAGGTCAGCAACATCAAGGAGCACGACGACACCGGCATACCCCTGCAGACACCCTGGACCTTTTGGCTTGACAAGTTAGTTTGTGTGTGTGTTTTTTTTTTTTTCTTTTCCTGGTGGTTGATTTCTGTTGGTTCCTTTCTGGTATTGTTGATTTGATCGGGGAATCGTTTGCATGATTGAAGCAGAGATGGCTCCAGAAGTCCTTGTGGGCTCGAGTGCTTTTATTTGCCGATGCTAAAGATGGAATCTCTTCCGGGTGGTAATACTGTTTCATGTTTTAAATTTTGTGAATTAAAAAAAAATTATATCTTTAGTGTCAACAAAGTCATGATAACATTTGTTGATGTAAACATCAAATCGTTGTAAAATTAACAGTAAGGTAAAGATGCCAATTATGATTACAAAAATCGCTACTTTTCAGCATTTTGAATTTTATTGAAAAAACAAAGCATATTAGACTAAATCTTTTTTTACATACTTAAATTTTAGGTTCTTAGGAACTTAAATAAATTTTTTTACATGATAATTGTATTTATTTATTGAATAATTAATGTTTAAAGTCAAGACCTTTTATGCCTCCGTTTAAAGTCAAGGCCCCAGTTTATTAGACAACTTCAGCTTTGGCCCCAGTTTATGGAACACTTTTACACGTGAAATCCCGTCTGTGACTTAAGTGCCCCGGACTCAAGTGGAACGGAATCGTCAAAATTCGAGGGTTTCATCACTCCCAAACACGAACAAATTAAAAATCTAACATGAAAATTAGATAAACCGTTCCATCAACTGGGGTATCTAAGTCACAGACGGAATTTTACGTGTAAAAGTGTTTCATAAACTGGGGCCAAAGCTGAAGTTGTCTAATAAACTGGAGTCAAAAGGTCTTGTCTTTAAACTAATTCAATAAATAAATACAATTTTCATATAAAAAAAATTTATTTAAGTTCCTAAGACCCTAAAATTTAAGTATGTAAAAAAAGATTTACTCTAACATGCTTTGTTTTTTCAATAAAATTCAAAATATTGAAAAGTAGCGATTTTTGTGATCATAATTGGCATCTTTACCTTACGGATTTTTCTGAATAATTTAAAATTTTCAAGATAACCGCGGGTAAACATCCTTGTTGAACGTTATGTTAATTTATTCGTATTGTTTACTGATTTGAATCAGATAATTTATCTGCTATTACGAAAACTTATTTCTTGATAACAGAAATTAACAGTTTTGAGAAAAACAAATTTCTAAAGAACTACATAAAACTTATGAAAAATAATTATTGTAGCTAGCTGTTCACAAAAACAGATAACTTTATTACCAATAATAATTTATAGTTTTTTTCCAAAACATATTATTTAAGTAACTTTTTTATTTTGAATTGATTTCTAGAGCAATATCTGGAACAACAACCGATGAATATAAAGCAAACTTGAAAAAAATATATACAGTCAGCAGTGTACAGAGTTTTTGGGCAGTTTTTAATCACATCCCTGATGCAGGTGTAATGCAGGTAATTTGAATTGATTTTGGTTTATAATTGAAAAATATTAATTTAGTCGCTAAATTTTTATTTTTTTGGCTTTATACTTGTACAGAATAATTACTAAACTCGGGAGTTCAAACTTAGGCTTCCTGCACAAGTAAATTTGGAGTCTCATGAGTTATAATAGTTATGGAACTCATTTGAATATCACGCTACATATTAATAAATAAAGCCAAAACAATTCACGCGTACAATTAATAATGCATTAGTACTTTGCGCGCATAACATAGTCTCAACATTTCAAAGAAACTTTAATACTGCGAAGGATTTACGTAAATTTCCTAACTTATGACACTTAACTTTTGAATAGAAATTACAGAGCCGTGTACGTGGTTTAGTTAATAGCGGTATAATATGTTGTTATTTCGTGTAATGAAAAAATAATTTCAATATATTATTTTTCAGTTAAATTTAAATTTAAAAATTAAAATACGGATGTTGTGTTCAATGATTAATTATTATGATATGAAAGTAAAAAAATTTTATAGTGAATTTTTATGGTAAATAACACAGCCTTTTCCTTTTTAGATTCGTTACAGCTATCATTTAATGAGAGACGAGCGGTATCCACTATGGGAAGAACCGGACCATCAGAATGGTGGCACCTGGCGCTTCAAATGCCAAAAAGGTGACACTGTAAGTTTGATTTTTTATTTCATTCGAAATTTCTGTTGTACTAGAGTGAATGATAATGAAATTATTTTTTCAGGCCATAGTTTGGAAGGAAGTCGTAGTAGCAGCTATAGGAGAACAATTTTGCGAAAGTTTAGCTGCAGGAGACGAGATTTGTGGTGTTACTGTGTCTATTCGCGAAAGAGATGATCTCATTCAGGTAAGATTTTTGTCAAAAATATGTTTGCATGCAGTGAAAGTATTTTGTAAGTTTATTATTATTATTATTATTATTTTTTTATTAAATTTCAGCTTTGGAACATGGATGCAGCGTTAGCGCCAAAAGCTTCTGTGATAGAAAAGGTCCACAGCCTTGTACCTGAGATAACATTTTTAGCAGAGTTTTATAAGCGTAAGTTTCTATACTCGGTTGTTTTTTAGATACATTTTTTACTCGTAAACGTTCAAAATTTAATTTTGTTTTTATTTTGAAAATTGATAAAATACTAAAGAAACGTTAACATTCATGAGAAATTGTAACTTAATTTTCATTTCTGACCACTTTCACGCGTATATTTAAATATTAGGTAACCGATTGATTGAATGAGTATCTTTATCATCTTGGAATTATGTAAGATAAAAACCTTTCGAGATGCAATATTATAGGAAACGATAAATTTAAAATTGATTCTCCCGCGTTACGTGTATTTAGCAAATAAATTTTGTAACTTAAGATAAACGACTGTTATTACACTGCTTAAATTTCGCGTGTATTATAAAACTAATAGATAATAAGTTTAAGATTATATAAATTAACAATAAATTATTTCTTACAGCTCATCAAGCTCATCATGCTTACAACCGTGGCAAATAAATGTCCATTCCTGCTGTTGATCAAAGTAATGAAAGAAGATATTGTACAGAGAAAAGAGAATACCAAAAAAATGAAAGAATCAAATTTTTTAACAATTTTAGTTTTCTTTTTCTTTTTACGTAACCAGGTTACATGTTAATGTGTGTAATTTTTATTGTAAAAAGCGAAGTATATTTTTATAATTGAAACTCACTCTAAACTTCATCTTATCTTATTTTTTCATAGCCGTCACATCTCATTATACTTCAAAATTTACTTGACATTCGAGCCAAAAAAACTTCTTTTTTTTTTTTTTTTAATTTTTTTTGAGCGCAAAAAAAACTGGAAAACCCGAGATAATATGTATCGAAAGAAGGGAGAGCCCACGTATCGTACGTGTGCATGTTAATACATTGGGATCGTATTTTAAAAAAGAAAGATGAATTAAAAAAAAAAAAAAAAAAAGTTGTCGATCGCCTCGAGGAGGACGACCTCACAGGCCGCGGTCCGTCTGGCGCCAACGATCTAACTACACGGCACCGACCGAGGCGAGATATTGCCTATTAATTAACCGGTCGTGGCCGTATAGTCCCCAACAAAAATGCCAAAATTTGAATTTTTGAGACGCGTCGCGTGCTCCTAGAAGTCTTGAATAACGTGTCGGGAACTCAATTTTTCGAGTATGCGGAATTATTTATTTCCTACAACGCGCGTGCGAGGACACAAGCAACGATTTTGCTTGATTGGCATAAAAACAACAAAATAATAATATTAGTGGTAATAATGATAGGAAAGTTTTGAGGATCCTGAAAAGGAATATTAATATTTACGTTGGAAATGCCACAGTTTATCGAGATAAAGTTTAGATGTGACGTGTACAGAAATGGTCAATTGATTAGAAATAATTAACCATCACTGTATATACATATATGAGAGTTGAAGATATCAGTTGATCAAATGTAAAAATAATAATTTTATTAATAATGTGCATGTAATAAATAATTTTTTAACGATATCATATTAGTTTTTATTTTTCATTCTTGTCAATTAAAAGTTTTTTACTTTTGAAAACCCTCAATAATTACTACTAACAATAATTTTATAATAATAGTAGTTTTAATTAAGAATTTAAAAAATCATGTTTTGGTAAAAAATTCTTAAAATCCACAGATAGTAAAAAATCTAATCAACGAACCTTTGGATATTGAACTTAATTCTGCTATTTGCAATGCACACTTTATTTTAAAAAAATCAAATTATAAATATTCTAAATTTGTTAGAACAATTATTTAATTAATTAAAACAGTCATTTAGATTTTCTTAATCAAATTAAATTTAAAAAATTTCTAGTGTGTTCAATGCAAGGTTTAATCTCGCTCAAAACCTACTTTCTCGTCGTAAAAGCGTCATGTCTTTTGGTTTTAATTTTTTACATGCTTTATTCCGGTTTCTAATTACTCCAAACCACATTGGATTGAAGTTTTTTTCAAGACTTAAACTACTTTTAGAGAAGTATGTACCACGCAAATGTACAATTAACTTTTATGTACATTTTTATAAAAATTCATATTTTAAACTATTTATAAAACTATAAAGTTAAAAGTTTTGTCTTATTGCTAATGATAAAGTTGATTATAAAATAGTATACATATAACATGTTTTCGTTAAGTTAGTCCTTTTGCACCAAGTAATTTTTTTTTAAAATAAATATATTATTGCATTTGAAATCGAACCAGCTAAATTTTGTTAAATAATTTTAATTTAAGTTTTCTTTATTTTTTTATGATTTTAATAGAGTTTGATAGTTTTAAAATTCAAGATATTCTATCAGAATAAAGAAGTAATGATATTCAATAGCGTCTTATTAAAAAATATAAAATTCAATTGTGAATCGTGTAGATTCATAAAGTATGATAAAATATGTAATTCTGAAAGAGCAACGTACCCAGTTTTATACAGAACAACGAGCAATATATATTCACAATTAATTTTTTTTTTCTTTTTTCCCGATCATTACGATTTAGAGATAGATACGAATTTTATCTAGGAAATTTTTTTTTTTTAATTTTCTAAAAAAAAAGTCATAAAATTTTTAGAAATTCTACAGTTTTTTTACTATAAATATGGAAATTACCATTTGCTACTAATAATTTAAAAAATTTGCAAAGTAAATTCCTTTTTTTTTTTTTTTTTTTTTTAAGAACATTAAGTAAAATAAAAAGTTAAAAATTGATCTTTTGATGCTAGAAATTTAAATAAAATCAGTTATTCCTATGTACAGATTTAAATAATTATACTCTCACGCTGACATCTGAATTTTTTTAGTAAGACTACTCAGTCAAATTAAAAAAAAGATAAGTAAATAAAGAATCGCTTTTAAATTAGTTTTAAAGGGATGTGAATTTATACAGCTCGAATTTCTTATCTACACTATAAATATGGAAAAGATATCATTTCGAAGATACTGTTTCTCTTTCATTTCAATTTTTTCAAATTTTATGTTTACTTTTTTCAACCAATCACTTTGCTTGATAATTAAAAAAAAATCTGCGGCGGCACAGATCAATTCCTTTTGGAAAAATTCATAGAATCTAATCCATAAAAAATTTTCAAACGACAATTTTTCAAAAAAATTGACGTTTCTAGGTTCAGAGAAACATTTTCAAAAAAATTCGAGCGTTGCTTGGATTCAATTAAAAATGAATAGTTTTATTTTCAATTCATATTTTTATTTTTTTTAATCATGGCTGAAAATAAAAAAAAAAAACTAAATTTTAAATAAGTAAAAATTCAAGATACATAATTTTGTTAGTAAAAAGCTTCAGTTGTTAAGTATCCAAGTTGATAACTATAACTTTAGTATCATAACTCATTTTTAAAAAATTTAGAGCACCAGGTGCAAGTGTCGCGCGACGAAAAAGCCATTTACAAATGACCAGGTCGCGATCCATCGAACGTTCAGCGATTTATTGTCCCAAGTCCTCTCGGTTATCGAAAAAGTGGGTATTTCCCTTTTACGTCCCTGCTACACCGCATTTATAGCGAATTTTTACTTTCAGCGATTTACGAGTCGTATATACGAAGAGTGCTTTTACCTATAAACCAGCAGCAGCAGCAGCAGCCACCTCGAGCAGTGGCATCAGCAGCCCATCATCGTCATCCCGAATCTGTCGTAAAATTCACAAAATGTCGCACTCCCCACCCAGGGTCATTAATTATAAATGCCGAACTGCTGGAATTCGCTTTAAAAATCCTCCCGCGGAACCTCGAGAAATTAATCTTTGGCGCCAAAAGACTCTCGCGAGCGTTATAAGCCGGATGGCGCCGCGATTCTTCGACTAAATTTTTTAACGCGCGTCACACGTGAGCCACGGTCAAATCAAAACATATTTTTTATTCAGGAATCCTCGTTCGCGCAAAAGGCTACAAGAGCCGTTTCTCGAATTTTAATTATTATTCCCCGAGGAGCACGCGCGCTTACTTTTTTTCGTTCCCGGGTGTTACCGATTGAGATGCTTTTATGGTTTTCGTGTTTTCAAGTTACGAAAAATCTACTTCTGGTTTTTTTTTTCTTTTTTGTATTATGATTTTTTGCCGTAGAGTCATTTGAAATTTAAATTTTGGCCGCGCTCGCAGCCTTCGACAAGGTCATGATCCATTTAAATCATATTTCTCTCGATGCTGTCACAGTGTTTTCTATACACCTTCAATTTACAATTTTTTTTATGTATCTGTGAAGCATTGAAGTTGAGGTTTTCGGAAGAATGTTGATGTTTGTTTTTTAAAAAAGACTTAGTGGGTAATTTTATTCAAGAATTTCAATCACGCCGGTAGGAAGAAATTTATCGAGGCGACACGTCTGACCGCGACTGGCGATTTTTTATTGAGAAGTTTTCGGAGTTATTGACTCTCGGCTAGGCATAATCGAGTTTTGGCGTAATTAAAATTTCATCTTGCCTGCGTGTGTTCTTAAATCTAAAAAAAAAAAAAGGGAAAAAAAAAATTTCCTTCAACCACCGCCAATGGATTTTTTATGTAGATTCAAGTACTCTCGGCATGCACTACCGCGGTGGATTTACATTGTGTTTGAGACTGAATTTTATTCAAATTTCTTAGACTCGAAAGCCAGTGCCCTTAATTAAAAACACGTGCATGGTACTAGGGCAGAAAATTAAACTCAAAAAACAGATAAAAAATTTTCTGTTCAGCTTTGATTAAATATTATTAAATTGAAAAATGACAAAAATAAAATTTAAAAAAAGTTAAACAACATCCTAGACTTGCGAAAAATAAAGTATAAATCAAACAGGACTAATCTTATTCTTTTTATCTTCAAAATCAATAATTCGAAACTAAAAATAATGTATAAATCATTTACTTGCAAAACAAAATTCTTACAACATTTGCAACGTCACTGCATCATGAATAAAACGCTCATCGCGTGCGAAGAAAACCCACTTTTTTCGATACGAGCTTACATAAAAAAAAAGTTGCTCGTCAGCGGCGTCAGTCAGGCGCTAAAAGTCCGAATTCCCCGCATTCCACAGAGTCGAGATTTCAGCCGCGAGATGAGCGAAGGCGAAATGAGGAGAGAATTTTGGTAAACAGTTGCTTTTTCCCATCATTTTTGCCGTCGCTACTTCCTTATCGATTTGGTTTAACTCGTCCTCCTTGTCCGATGACATAACTTAATTTCTCTAAGAACAGTAACCGAGCCTTGGTCCTATAGTGGATGGAAAAAAAGAGAAGAAATTAATTTTTTTTTTTTTTTAATGGACAAATACTTTGAATTAGTTCGGGATTTATGAATTGTAAATTAATTATGTTTACGAAAAATTTATGAGAGACTAGATTTTTAGTGCAGCCCAGGCACTCAAATGGATAAATGCTGATTTTTGCAATTAGAGAAATGTATAAAAAAAAATTACTGAATTCAACAAAAACTTTTCCAAATGACGAATAAATTTTTTTACACAGCTTTTTATCTAATTCGAATAACTTGTCAAACTTGCAAAAAAAATCAATTTTATCAAATTCAGCAGGTGGAAATTTTTCAAAGTTGAAATAAAAACTTTCGGATGAGGATGATTCAGTTTTGAAAAAATTTTTTGATTAAAATGTCATTTAGTAATTTTTTCATTCATTTATTTTACAATGGTCAAAATAGTTTCAAATAAATAAAAAAAATAAGTAGAAAATTAAAGTTGAGGTAGGTCTCTATTACAAAGTTATATTTTAATTTTTTTAATATAATTATATATTTTACGGTAAGTTGAGCCATTTTTCATCACAAAATTTTTAATGAATAAACAATAGAAAAATAAAAATACGTAATTGCTTTTCGGTAAAGTTAATTAAAAACAATAATAGCATTTTGAATTTTCATCAAACTCAAAATAAATTGTAAATTTCATAAATTTTTAACGAGTTTTTCGGTACAGTTCCCAATGATTTTGCACGAACGATTAATAAAAGAATCAGGACAGCCAGCACCCCTTAAACCTTTTTAAATACGCGAACAATAATAAACGATCCGCTGAATTAAAAGCAAGCATTAAAAGATAATTAGCGAAAAATGTAAAAAAAAAAAAAACAATGCACTACATAACTCCCAGTTGTCCGGTTAACGTCCTGGGGCCTCCATAAATTCTTGGGGTCCTCCATCCTTTACCTTAAACACACTGCGTCGGTCGGGCCGCCCGGTGCGGTTGGCAAATATCCTTAAAAGGCGAGATGAGATTTCGCACCTCGGTGGTAATGGTGCAGGAGTTTTAAAATAATCCCGCGTAGCGGACTCCTTGATTTATTGTTATTTTATTGTTATGAGATTTGCTGCTAACTTCGCACCCGTTGTGCGGGCCATATAAAGAGGGATCGATATTTTGAGGACAATAAAAGTATGGTCCTTCTTTTTTTTTTTTTCTTCCTTCTTCTGCCTTCTTCTCCTACTTCTTCTTCTTTTTTTTTTTTTTTTTTGTTCATTCTCGTTTGGCGTGAAGAATGAAGGCGCTAATAGAAAGCGAAAATGTAAATTGCGGGCCGGCTTCCAAATTAACGGGGATTCCCCTCTGAGGAATAATTATTTTTAAATTCAGGGATTACCGGAGTAGCGCATTTTTATGGTGCAGAGGTGACTCCTTTTTCTTTTTTTTTTTCTTTTTTCCTTCTTTTCTTCCTTTCTTCTTTTAATGCTTTTTTGTCGTTACTCTTTCTCTGCCAGACCAAGATTTTTCATTGAAATTGTTCTTGAAATGTCCTCTCGTAATCCAACTAATTATTAAAAAATTAGCTTTCTCGACTTTTATGGGCCGTAGATCAATCTTCCGCTTCGAAATGACTGTAATTTTCAACAAATTTATTATCCATGCAGGTTCAAGATTCTCGGTTTTTTTTCTTCACTCGGCATTAAGTATTAAAATTGATTTAAAGATCAAAACTTTTACAATTACCTAAATAAATTAGAATAGTTGTTGATAGGTAAGTATAAAGCTATAAGTTAATTCTTTTCTGTACTGAAATTAAGAGAGCAAAAAACCGGTTTTTCTTTAGTGTTTCGTGTCCCGTTGATTGATACGAGTTTTTCCACCGAAAAAATTGGGAAATATCTACATAATATTTCGGTTGATGGACCTGAGAGATTAATTGACTGGGTTCAACGTGCGAAAGAAAGCTTAATTAATCTTCATCAATTTTTTTTAGCGAAATGCTTAAATAATTGCATATTTCAGCTGCATTGACGGGTTCACCTTTTTGTGACATAAATGGATATTAATTTTAATAATCAATAGGTATTTTTTTTTATTTGATGCTTTTACTTCAAAGAGTTTTAAAATTTTTAAACTTATTATAAATTGATATCTTAATGGCACTTGAAATTCACAAATTTAACAATTAATACACTGTCGATATAATCTTTATGACAAAAATATACCTTCAATGTTGTCGCATTAACTAAATTAAAAAAAAAAAATTTGTCGCTTCCGTTACGATTAAAATTAACACTATCAATCGTTCCGGACAATTCAATTTGCGTCGTTAATTTATTACGTAAGATAATGACAAATTTTACTTTACAATCTATTCAACTTATTTTTTATTCAAAGGATGTGAATACCTCGCTAAAAATAACTCGAGATTACAAAAAAAAAAAAAAAATTTTACGTAATCTAGTAGCGCCCAAGGAAAAAAATCACCCAACCGTTGTATCAAACGCCAGTCGAAGAAAACTGGGTGCAGTTCTCGAGAAGCTTCTCAACCGTCCTTAACGAATTTAATGTAAAAAAAAAAAAAAAAAAAAAAAAAAAAAGATGTACACTCCACTTGAAATTAACGGGAGGTAAGAGTCACGCGTAAGGAAAATAAAAAGAAGAAGCCGTCACGTGACATGGGGAATTTTTTACGTAATACTCGCGGTGGGCAAAGCCACAAGGCATCATCAAGTTTTTCGTCACCCATTTCCCGGGTACGGAATCTCTATTTTCCTTTACGAGCGGCAATAAAACTCGAGCATTAATTTTCCTTTAGCCCGCATAAATCCGTCTCTGGCTCTTAGCTTGGCTCTTCTATAAATCAGCGCCGGCCTTCACTGAAATTCTATCCCCTCCAAAGGTGTGAGATAATTAAAACCCTTTGTCGACGATCGTGTCGCGATTATGATAAATATCAACATTCCGCGATGGCTGACGACTCGATCTTTGGGATTTCCACGATACTCCGGAATGCTGAGTCTTCCCTCTCTCTCTCTCTCTCTTTTTATCTTAATCTCCTCTCGCGATTTTTTAAGGAACTCGGTCTACTAAGTGGAACGAAAGTAAAAACTTGAATTTTTTGGAGAGGATTAATTACAGGCTCGCGTAAGGCATTGTTCTTATAAGAGACGATACACAAATTTGTTCACGTGACGCAATTTTATTGAAAACGGTTAATTGTCCTCGTCTAGTGCAATTATTGTGTGGCGGTTTGTTCTTGCGTAACAGTGAATTCGATTACGGACACCGTAAAAATTAAATTAGTCACGATAGGGCCGATAATTACTTAATAACTCGCATTCCGACTCAATATTGTCTATCTTAATTAGGTGTAAAATTCATTTATTTTAGCGAATTGCGTAATGATTATTGTTTACAGGTGACGCCTGCAAGAATGATTTACGATCGGGATGGGATTTTTCTCTCGGTGTATCGATTTAAAACCAATTATTTTCAAATTTGCGTGCGCTCATCGCGTGTTTCGTGTAAACATGTTTATGTGTGCCAATCAATATATACTTATGTTTTACAATATTTGACTTCTTGAAATTACTAGAAATTATTTGTTCTATTATTTGCGTATGAAAAGTTGAAATTATTTAACAAAATATTTGTTTGCACTTTGATTTTATTTTAAAAATTTATCTTAGCTTTAAAATTTGTACGACACAATAACAATTTTTATTTTCTTGTTCTCACAACGAAAAATACACCCATAAACCTAATTACCTCGTCACTGAAAAAGAAGACCATAAAAACCACTTTGCAGAATTACGATCCCATAAAAATGATGAAAATTAAATTAAAAAAATAAAATAAAATAAAGTTTTTATTCGATTAACAGCGTCTAAACACTCAAATATTGATTGACAGCATATTTATCTAAAAAATTAACTCTTTATTATGCTTCAAAAAAAATAAAAAGACTTGTTTTTTTTTTTTTTTTTTTAAGTGCTAAAATATATTTACGCTCATAGAACAGAGCAAAACAGTCCCAGTACACTCGAATCCAAACAAATCAATTTAGAATAATTTAGTAAATAAGTATTGCTCATACGACAGAAACGATTATATTGTAGAATCTCTAGGTTTTTTTTTTACATCTTTTTTCGCAATTACAAATAGAAAAATTTAGTCGTTATTTAGATGGAATTTGCAGAACGAGATATTCATCAATATGGGATTACCCAACATCAAATTAGTTTTTGCAGTGACAAAAGCGAGAAAAAAAAAAAAAAAAACTTCATATACTTGATTCTCTTTAAATTTTCAAATCAGTTTTCACGATCATTTTTCCGGTGAATAAAAATAAAAACATCAAACGAGTTGATATTTTTACCCGATATCAAAGCTCGCTGGACGATATTAAAGTGATACGCGTGTATTTTCATCAGATTATCTTTGACCGAGTTCTGCTTTGTTAATTAAAGGAAGCCCCAGATTGCAGCTTGGACCGAGCGTATCAGTGCCCGAGTTCAGGACCTCGACGGTATATTTTATTAAAAAATTCCCGAGTTTATTTTTTAAATACGTGTTTTACATGTTTATTGGCTTGAAAACTTTTTACAATATACTTTTAACAATACACATACCCTTTTTTTTTTTTTTATAAATTTTTAAAATTCTTTATAAGCCTCGCAATAAAAAGTTACGACCCCAACCATTTTCATTGAATATTTTCGTAATTTGTCATTTCGATGGTGTAAAACTTTGGCCATAAAGCTCAAGCATGAACTATTCTGACTTTTTACATAATTTGGTATAAGAAAACACCTTAAAACTTTCCATAAAATCCGTTATCCCCAAGTTTTAAAACTCCTTAGTAATATCTATGAGCTATAAATTACAAAATCCGGTAAAAAAAGCTTAAAATTTTTGGAAATTTATTTATTTAATAAACTTAGTCAAGCTTTTTCAAAAATTGACATATTTTAACAGTCAAATACTTCTCTTTTTGTTAAAAATTTAATTTTATGTAATGACTTATCAGTCTAAATAATTATACATTAACTTTGTAATAATTATATAAGTAAGTAAAGTATTAATTGTATAATAAGGTATAAAAAATCAATTATCTTAAAAAAATCATAAACGAACGCCGCAATGTAATAAACTGTGAGGCGTAAGTTACTTAAAGTTAATGAACTTTTAACAAATTCACAAGATTTTTATTACAAAATCATAAAACTATAACATTATTCAATTTCCTAAGCAGTCGAAGAATAATTGTAAACTGATATAAATGATTTTAAGTACTACATATCGTCGAGTCTTACGAAAAAAAAAATAGTATCAAAAATTTTGAATGGAGTTTTACCTGGGGAAACGTCCAATACTGTTTATTTTCCTAAGACCCGCCGATATAATTTTTCAAGTACGTCTGTATAAAATAAAATCTTAAAAGCCACGTTTCGATACAAAAGCCCTCGCGGTTGATTCACCCCTAAAATATATTGCAACCAATAATTAGATTTCGAAGCCAGAGAGCTGATTCGCAAAAGTTGATCTTACGTGACACGTATACTCATAACCGGCCAATAAAGTCCAATTTCTTGTTGACAAAAGGAAAGAGTACAAGCAAACTCGGTCATCGCTCGGTCAAAAGAATCACACTCCCCAAACAATCCAATCAGCTCGCGGGTACGTCGAATTAAAGTGGCTCCTGCACGCTCCGATGAAGCAAAAACTCCGGGGGGAGTGGCTCGACCGATAAACAAGTAAATACTCTCTCGAAAGACCAAGTCGGCCGACCCAATTAAAGGGCTACGACACCGGAAATCAGGAGAAGCCGCCGCCTGCAGAGATCACTGGCCCCGCGCATTCCTCGATACTTTACGGTCCGCGTACCGCTTCTATGCAGCCCGTGACGCAAATGGCGATGATGGTTATCGAGTCTCCTCGGCTCTGACTCACTTTTGCTAAATCCTAGACCTCTTTTTTTTTCGAGAAAATTTTTACTGACGACTGACTCACTGGACTTTAAATAACGGTGACGAGGGTTGCGGATCTCCGGGGGTACGTCGTCGTCGCAGCAGGAGGAAAAAGTTTTTGATCATTAGCGAGCTTCGACCTGGTTTCTTCTTCTTCTAAAAAAAAAATCCAGCGATTGAATTGTTCCTTTTTTTTTTCAAACTCCGCGCCACCGCGATAAAATTTTATGGCAGTCACGAGATTAAACGAGCTTTGAGTTTAGTGTTTGATTCGATAAAATCGACGCTTTTCTGACGCTTTTTGCATTCGAAAAAAAAGCGTCGTCTCGCGTACGGAATTGAACCAGACAGGTTCTTTGGGGCCTGCCAAAAGGTGTCCCGGCAAAAAGCGTTGGAAATATTTTTCAACAAAACATCGATGAAGCAGAGCCGTTACAGAAGCATTAGTCAGACATCAGTCACGATGATGTTTTTCATCGATGATGCTTATTAGCGAATACATTTTTAGACTCATTACTGCAACTAGGAGAAACCCGAGAACTCGTTTGATCATGCAAATTGATGTTTTGAATCAATCACCCGGTGTTTTTGCTCGAGCCATCGATCTAAAAATCGTAACCGATTGATAACACCGTTTGTTTTTGCCAGAGAATTCGTTCGTTGGGGGGATACGGCACGCGTGCGAGATTTTTTTCTTTCGTTGTTTTCAATTGTATTTTATATAAAATGTAAATTTTGAGATAAAATATTGGCCGGAGGAAGCAGCTTTGGCCTTAATGATATTAGTTGTCTTATTATAGCCTTGTTGCCGAGACGCTACGAAGGTCGATCCGTACGATAATATACTGCCGAATTGAATATCGTTCACAGCGGACGTGTTCGTTCGTCACGTATACAAAAACTTTTCATCGTCCGGTCTCTGATACCACAACCCTTAAAATAAAAATTATCATTTCCAGATATAAAAAAAAAATATTCGAGTAAACAAGGACATTTGAATTCAAACTGGAAAGTTTCAATCTCGGTTTACCGTTTATTTGCGCAACGAAGGAATCTTCAATTTGCATAACAGTTGGTTTCAAAAAACTCAAATTTTTTCGCCAATTTCACTCTAAGTACAAGTCTTACGGTGCGGTCGGAGCTCTCTGGGATTGCGAAGTCCCAATTGAAAAATTATCAACCGTGCATCATCGCTCTTTGTTCGCTGGAGATCTGAAAAAAATGAAGGAAAACTCAAATAAGTCCAACGTTCTGAAAACTTGCTTGAATAACTTTTTAAAACATTGATTAATCTCGCCGTTTATGGCGAGTATGAATTCAAAACATTCATATTTAAAATGATATATCACAGGGTCATGACAGACGCTATACGCTTGCAAGAAAAAGATTCTAATTAACATTTGTCGGCAGCAAACCCGCGACCCGTTTGCAAACGCTTAATAAATAATCTAAACAAACAAACAATTGGCCAAAGCGGGGTAAAAAAAGTTTGTCTTTGTTCGGAGCGCCGTGTGTATAACGTTTCGGGGGGAATAAAAAGAGCACGATGCACTCGGTCCGATGACGCACTTTGGATTAAAAAAATGTAAAAGAAGGTGGCGCCAGGCGTGTCCGAAAAAATTTTGCATTCCTCGCCTGCACTCCCGAGAAGTATAAATAACTCCGACGGCATTTTTCACCCAAAAACCTCTCTCAAGGGAGAGTAATTTTTTTCTCATTAGCCCATTGTTTTGAGCTACCGTGCAAATGTTAAAAAAAAAAAAAAAAAGATAAAGAAAGAAGCGATAGCTAAACTTTTTTATAAAAAGCAAAACAATGTTAAGTTGTTTGTGAACTAGACAAGCTTTATTAAATGTGACAGGCGTCTTAGGATAAAAAAACTCTATCAAATTGTTCAAAAAGATATCTGATACAAAAATTCCTAATAATTTTATTTTGCTTTCTTTTAATGTCATTAATTTATTTCCTATTATACATCCTTTGGAAGCCACGGACTTGACAGAATCTTTGTTGTTTAAGAAGAGTGTCAAACCGTTGATTATTAATTATTTAATGCAATTATCGAATACTGTACTAGATCAGAATTATTTCGAGCTTAATCAGAGATTATTTATTGGTAAGGAGGGCTTAATAATAAGTAGCCCTCTAAGCTAAATTTCATCTGAAATTTTTATGGGTGATTTAGAGTCGACAATAAGCCAACTTGAATATTTTGATGGATTTAGTTTTGGTTTAGATATGTTGATGATGTTTTTACATGTTTTGCTGATTCTAAAAGTCCATTAGGTATTTTTTTCAGTAACATAATAAAATTTAAAAACACGAACACAAAATTTTCAATTGAAAAAGAGATAGGTAATTCTTTAAATTTTCTTGACCTGAGTATGTTGAAGAATAAGTTGAATTCTTATGAGAGCGATTTAGTATTAGGTATTTTTTCATAAACATACTCAATCTGATACAGTTGTACATAATAATTATTGTAATCTCTATGCAAAATAATTAACTTTTTAAATTGCTGTATCACAGTTTGTTATCGATGCCTATGCCCCATGAAAATTATACAAAAGAACTTGATATAAGCTTACAACTGGCGTTCAATAATGGTTATTCATTGAAATTGATTGATAAAACATTGAAAAATAAGAAATAGAGGGTGGCAATTGAAAATATTTATCCCAAGACTGCGATCAAGAGAGTCTCCGAATTATTACTTTTCATTTATTTATTTGAATCAACCTTCATTGATGATTTGTAACATTATTAAAAGACTGAATTAAAATATTTATTTGTCATTTAGAACTATCAAGTTTATTTCTAAAGAATAATAAGAACTTTAATAAAGGGAGTAGTAAAAAGTTGATAAATTAAACCGTGGTAGTTGGGATAAAGTTTATATAAGACAGAGAGGACGTAGATTTGAGAATAGAATTATATGATTTTAATATTGGGGATGAAAAATCAAATTACGCATGTTATTGAGAAGAATCATTTATTTGATGTTAAATACGAGGTATTACGTGTTTACTCGATGCTTTGGAGTCTCTACAAATTGATAGATTAAAAAGCTTGGGTCTTTTATTGAGAGCGCTCAACTTGTTTTTATTTTGAATTTTTCTTTTATGTGTATTCGTAGAAAGATTATGATTTAATCTGTTTGTACACCTCAACTAGTTTTACCACACCCACGAATTCATATCCATACAAGTACTTTATAAAAAACAGCTTTTGCATTCGATACTATGCACGGTTGGGTATATCGACCTTCCAAAGGACGAAAACCGAATTCCAACCCTGGCCGAAAGAGGTGGATATTAATTGGCCGTAAAATTGGTCGCTGACCTGCGTCACCAAAATCCTTGGGCTCGGTCGTCATCTGTCTAGTCTCTGTTTACGAATGAAAACATAAAAGAAGAAAAAATAAAGAACAAGACGAAGAACGAGAAGATGATGTTTTACTCTCCTCCCATCCGGCCCAGTCCATCGCCTTTGTATTTTACCTTTTTTGAGTTTCGGAATTTTTGTAGTTTTGGGTGACGCAGGTACCAACGTAGACTATCAGCGACTTAATTGATATCGCTCTGACTTCATCATCAAACCCGCGGACTTACCGATAAAAAACACGTGTTTTTTAGCTATCTCTGTTTACATCCGTGGAATCTTACGATTTTTCTACGCAGCAGGCATCACGTAGGTTGGTATTCTCAAATTCGCCCGACTCCTCCTTTTTTTCAGGGGGGATTTTAACGTCGCTCGGTCGAGTCCTATACGGGGGGAATAAAATATCGCGTTTCAACTTTCCTTATTGGACAAAGTTGACTGACTCCTAATCACTAAATTCTTGTGTTTACGCCCCGTCGAATTACCTGGGATCAAGGCCGTGGATCCTTGGCTCGAGAAAATGACTAATACATCGCGCATTTGTTTATTGATTTCTTTACACTGACCGATATTGATATTACGTAACGAGGAAGGATCAGTTATTTGCATTGACTTTCAAATCGATTATTTCGGTTGAAAAACTATTGTTGTCTCGGTTAAATGATGAAAAAACAACTGCTCGCAGCACTCGAGTGCGTATTTACTTAATATTTAACTGTAAAAACTCACCAAAATATATCTCAGCTTAAAATCCCATTTGAAAAAGTTAATTTAAAAATCAATTAAAAACGTCGGGATTTTATTTGCCCCGTTTAATAAAGCGTTTTCATTTTTAACTTTTTAAATCTCTCTCGGTTTTTGTTACTTTCCCGTAATTATAAGAGAAAAAGCAATGCATACATAAACCGGATTTAATAATATTTTGTTATAACGAAAGTCCTCCTGTATTAAAAAAAAAAAAAAAATTATTAAACTTGCAGAGCATGTATCAGCGGCGCAGATTGCGCGTACTCACTTCGTAACAATCATGCAGAAAAAGTTTTTTTTTTTTTTTTTTTTCAACCTTGCGTACTTTCTTTTAATCGAAAGTAACGAGGCAAGTAAATAATACAATGAAAAAATTTATTTTTTTCTTTAAAACTTTTTCCCTCAATTGAATAAAGTAATATGCTAAGGATATAGACTCGCAAGAAAACATTTTCTCACACGATTTAATGACATGCACTGCACTGGATTGTAATTCAGTGTCTTTATTCAGGTGTTTGAAAAGAAAGTGATTGTTTAAAAAAAACTTTTTTTTTCAATTAAAATAAATTGAAGATAGAGGTTGAACAAGCGAGAGTAAAAGTTCGATGAAAAAAAATTAGGACGCTAAATCTTGTTTGACCGTAACCCTCGTATCAATGAAAGCTCGCTTTCTCGAATCCAATTTAAAAAATTCTGGATAATTGAGCATTTGAAATTATTTCAAACTACGTGCTTCGTATAAAAATAATGATTTTCGAAACAGTGCAACTTGAAATAAATTTTCTTTCACTTTCTTTATCGGGTTACGACCAAATTGTTCCAGGTTCGATGAAAATCGATTCTATTAAGCTGATGTAATTTTTAGGCACAAATTAATCTAGATCAAAATAAGACAATTGAGTTTCATTCAGAAGTCAAGTATGACAAACTTTATAATAAAAAAAAAATTTTTTTTCCAAAAACTACAATTGTGGTTTCTGGAATATTTTCTTAGTTAACGTAAATGGAATACAAGCACAACAATTATTGCTGTACTTCATAAACTTTCCACTAGATCTTTTAAGTGTAATTGATGTATCTTATCAGTAGTCATCACTTTTATACTGACATAATAAGTACCATGATTTAGTCACAGTGCAAACTAAAAAAAAAAAAACCAAAGTTGAACAATAAAAAAAAGTAAGGAAAACCATTTAGTTTGAACTCAAATATCCCGTAAACGTCGATTAAACGACTAGTCTCAACCTTGGCACACATAATCGCAGGTAAAAATAAGTTTAATTGCAAGCTATCGCCGTACCGGATAAACATCAAACTACCTCCGAAGAATAAAAAATAAAATAAAAAAATAAAAATAAATAAAGCCCGGTTTTCTAAATTCCCGTCGCGTGTAATTATCTCTCGCTCGGTAAGCGCGCATCGATCACATCTCGCTGCAGCTTTCGCCCCGGCTCCGGTGCACGCCTTCGTTAACACCATTATAAACGCGCTGCACCATCATTACAAATTTTCTCTCCGGTGTGTGTGGGTGTGAACGCCGATGCTCGTTGACTCGCTTATTAAGATTTTTTCTCCGCTTAAACCTTGTTCCATAGCGACTAGATTGATTTTTTTTTTTTTTTCGCAAATGGGGCAGGCTGAATTTTGTTTTTGGGACTTTTTTATCAAGATAAGTGCCAACTGTTGAAGGATCGACAGTTTTTGGTGGGCACGGTGATTGGATTTTAATGTCGGGGTTTGAAACTCGATTTTTTGTAAAAAAAAAATTGTAAGCCAACCGAATTTTGTAGGTTCTCACGTAATTAAAATTTTGAAATTTTTGATTTAAATTCAAGGAGCAGCATGAAATGCAGAGTCAAGAACTTCTCTGCAATAGTAATTATGAGCTTTAAAAGTTTGTTAAAATAAAATAAATTTATTCAAAGCATTTTTGAAAACGTAATCTTTGACCATTTTGATCCATTTTTATTGATTTTTCGTCGTTATCATTGAAACGTTAATTGATCAGTAAAAATGAACTAACGCAATAAAGATTCCAAGTCTTAAGAGAGGCCATACCGTAAGTGCACTGACCCCTTGTAAAATTAAAAAAACCTATAAGCATAATTTTTATTAGTTTATCAACTCTATTAGACTAGAGTTTTTCCTGCTGTATAGTTGAAACAACTTTTCTTTCTCATTCTTCGAGATTAAAACTGCAACCCTGAACTTTTACAGATTTTTTTCTCCGCATGGTTTGAGAGTTATGAGTTATTGAAGAGTCGAGTTTTCAAACTTTTCGCGTGTGCACTTCCCCGTAAATGAGATAAATAGCACCAACAAGAGTTGTAAGAGTTTTTTTTTTATTCTATTTGTTTTTGAAGCACAATTGCGTAACTTTTTTGAAAATAACTTTCTCTCCACGAATTTTGACTAGCTATTTACAAACGTAAAAGTTTACCTTGAAAATTATCGAGCATAAAAATAAAGAAAAATGGGATCAAAAGAGTTTAATAGTTTTTGTAATAAAATGTCATGGTGCGGGTGGCTTACAAAATATTTTTATAAACTGGAACATAAAAAAGCATTACATCTGTATACTGTTTAAAATAAGTCAGCTGAAGTTATTGACTAACGTAAAAAAAAGTTTTCAAACGAAAGAATTTTTACGGTGATCGACCTTGTCCTTCAATTTCACTTCCACCTATTATTAAAATAAATTTCATGAATATTAAGTTTTGAACTAGAAGATTAATTAATGAATTGAAATTGAGACACAAAAATGAAAGTACAAACGCAACTGTAGGTGTCAAATCAAGGCGTCAAATTTTTTGAAAAGTTTAATTTGGGAAAATGCATAAGTGACGAATGGGCGGACTATGTATGGGTGCTACTTAGCATTTTAAAGTTATTGACATTTTAATATTTGGGCGGTTAGGCAAAATGTACATTGAAACCGTTTTTCCTCCCGTTATTCAAGCTCGTTATTGACTGTACTTTGGACATCTCCATCAATTTTATAAGAAAGTGAATTATGGTAATTTCTCTCTTTCGGGTCTCAAAATAACCTCATCTAACGAAATTTCCATGGAAGATAAGAATTTTTTCAGTCGCCGTGAAATTAGAAGCCATGGCGACTGTTTTAATTAATCTTCTATCATTTCAAATTATTTCACTAAATTTTTCGTTTGTCGCTTGTAATTACTTATGTAATGATAAAAAGTCTACAGCATTATTTTGCATCCTATTGAAATAGCTTAAAGAATCTCGCAAAAAATTTTGGTGATTGCTACAAAAATTTATACTAAAAAAGACTAAAATTGCATAAAAAATTTATTAATTGAGTTGTATTCTATTTTTAATGATTGAACAAGAGGCTATTGAAACGGCCAAAAACAAAGTCTTTTGAAAAATAAGCTTAAAAAATTGGCTGGACATACAATCTAGGTATTGACCCAAAATATGTTGATTGCGCTTATTACAATTTATAAAAAATTTTTAGTGTTCAATGTTACACATTTTCCCAAAAATTTTTCATAGTGTCGCAACAAACGTTTTCTTCGATACTGTAAATATTCACTGCAAGTAACGTAACTTCTCACCCTCGTCAGTGTCACCTTTGACGACAAAAAGGATCCTACAGACGCGAACAAAATTTCACATTCTGACACAGTCTCGGAACTTTAGAGGGGGGGGGGGGTAATCGGTCAAAGGGAATCCCCCACCCTCGAGTAAAAATCTCCAAACCATTCAAAAAACTCTTAAAACTAAAATAAAGAAACTATCAAATCCCAATTCCTAGATGATTTCGTCATCATTACCGCACACGTCAAATCCACGCGAATCCCTTCCGACGGAATCCCAGGTGCCAAAGTACGAAGCGTAACTCGCTTTGGCGACGTAACCCGTAGGAATGCTTACGCACGCGATCATCAATCTCGTCGCTCTCTCACAGACTCGAGCTCGTCCGCAGGGAAAAACCCGGAGAGCGTCGTGCGTCTGGCGCCCATTTTTCCCATCACCCCGGCTTGACCGAATAAAAAAAAAAAAAAAAAAAGGAGGAAGAGCAGCCGCGGGAGAAGAGCTGGAATCGGCCGCGTAAACAAGAGTGGAGGGAGGAGCCCACCTCATAAAACGATCGGCTCGCTTGCCGGTCGCTTCAGTTGACTTTCGAAAACCAACCGCACCGAGCTGTCTTGCCCGTACAGTGATACTGTGTCAAGTTGTTTTTTTTTTTTTTTTTACAATTGTTGTGCGCTAGAATTCAAAAGTTGTTTTGAAAATTTTTTCAAAAAAGTGATACGTTACCAGTGATAAGAACGAAGATGAGATTCGTGATACTGGTCGCGGCCGTGGCCTGCTGCGCGGCGCGTGCCGGCGCCTCGGCCATCCCCATGTGGGAGTTTCTCACCAGGGAGGAAAAGGTGAGCTTGCGAGGGTGGCGGGAGATTGAAAAATTTTCCCCCGGGTAAATGCGCGACCTGAAATTAGTATCTTTTTTTCCAGTGGACGCCACTTTTTTACTTTTTTTAAATAAAAATCAAGGCTCTCGGGAAGTTCAAGTACGTCCACTCGTGATTTTCTAGACCATCGGTCTCCTTTTACGAGCCAACGAGCTCTCCCCGCGTAAAAACGTACGACCAAAGAGGCGCACTTTCGAAAGCGTTCGGTTGACGCGTTTACGCGCTAATTACTCCACCCGCTTTCTCCGGAATTTTATCCCCGTGCTTGAAGGGAGGGGAATTCGGGTCAGCGATAGCGCTAATTCCTCGTGAATTGTTCTCGCCCGATTCGTCTCCATCTTTCGCAAAGGACGACGGACGTTATACAACCCGCTTGCAAAATACCTCCAGAGCTAGAGCCCGAGTTTTTATCTCTCTTTTTTTTTTCTTTCGTTCGCAGCTGAGCCACCTGTACAGAATCTTCAGCCAGGAGGTATCCCAGCACTGCGTCGACTCGAGCATGCCCGACTGCAACAAGAACCTGCTGGTCGCCGGTTTAAAGAACCTGGCGAACCTCGACGACGACAAGCTCGACGAGATGGACCCCTATCAGCGAGGCGCCAAAGACATAAGTAAGTTGGACTTTTTTTTTCTTAAATCAGTCGACCAATCGGTCGTCGATTCCAGCGCGAGTACGTCGACCTTGATTTCTACCGCGCGGTGAAAGAGCCGGAGGAATTTTAAAAAAAATTTCATCCTTCGAAGCGGAAAAATTCCCATCTCGGAGTCTCTCTCTCTCTCTCTTTAAGCATAACGATTTTTTTTTTTTTTCATTGCAGTTTGGCGCACGATGGTGGGCGGAAGCACCAGGCAGCAGGGCTCCAGGCTCGGGCAGCACAACAACGCGCACGAGGAGTCCGATCCGCTGGGTGAGTGCGCACATATATACACATCTCGCGTTATCCTTTCCGCGGATCGACGCCGGGTGAAACTTTTTCCTTCCTCCTCCTCCTCCTCCACGCAATCGATTATCAGCGCGTTTTCTCTGCTTTCTCTCCTGGGGAGCCCCGAGGATCGATTTTTGAAGATTACGAAGAGGGACACTTTTCCTCGGCCGCATCGGGGTCACTTTTCCGAAGCTTTCACATTTTCTCTCTCGCACGCTGCCACTGCCACCGAAGGCTGTTTTTTCCCTCGGGAGAAGGAGGAGGAGGAGGTTCAAGGAACTTTCGGGGGAGGGAGGATTTATTCTTTATTTGAGCTCCGGCTCATTACGATGAGCATTGTTCCGAGGCCACAAAGCGACCTTCTTCAGACGGTCATTTCTGCGGGGCGGTTTATTCATTTAATACGCCGGGGTTGGCTTAATTAAGCCGAGGGAGGAGGAGGCTTTTCGAAAGGGGTAAGCAAATTCTAAAAACGCAAGCTCCTGCTCAAAGACGCGGGAGTAATTTATTTTTAAACGAGCGGATTATCCCGACCTCGCTCGCTCCGAGTTTTTTACTATGCTATGTCGCGTGAATCAATCGCTCCCAATTTGTCAGCGCGCGTTCGACAAAAGCCGCTGCAGGGACAATAAAAGTCCTTTTAAAACACTCGATCGGAAGGATAAAACACTCACGTACGCGCATACACGGACCGAAGGAAAAACAACGGGAGCGCGTGAACTCATCCTTTGTTCGTCAGCGCGGGCTGCAGGAAATTGAAAAGGACGAGCTCCTTGGCCTGGATTCGATTACAATTTCGCGCGAACGAAGTCTCTCATGCGGAAGTTGTTATGAAGAGTTTTAGTTTCAAGGTTGACGGAAAACAAGACCAATCGAGGGTGAAATCTAGATCTTTAAGAGGCGTAAAAAATAAAAAAAATTTTGGTCGAGTTGTTTACACCGGGGTGGTCACTTTGACCGTTCACCTTAATCTCGATTGATTTTCTCTCGGCTTCTTCCTGCTAAAATGATTATTTTTCTCTCGAGAGTCTCTCTCGTGGTAAACACCAATAAATCACCCACGGTTTTATGAATAACATTAAATTGCGCGATTATTAACCGGGTCATCATAGGGGACCGATTTGCATAAACATCCGTAAACAATAAACGTTATCTCTCGAGGCTTCAACTCTAATCTGTTTTTCCCGCAGACGCTCTTGTTTACGTCCCAGCAAACCACAATAATTTATCCAAGCCGTCAATCAAATTATTATAAAATACTAACCTTGTGTTTATTTTAATTTTCAGCTGTCGGAGACAACGAATTGCCATCAGAATCCATAGCCAGCCACGACTACGCCCACCCCTCGGACTCGCACCCCGGACCCTACCTCATGGGTCCCATGGTCATCCGGGTCTACCCCGATGGACGTCCAGTGCCCAGCGACGCCAAGCGTCCTCTTCCCAAGGACGAGGACATCGAGGACATCCGCTACACGGCCAGGCTGCCGTCCATAAAGGAACTCGAGAAGCCCACCACCCCGGCTGCCAGCCAGGTAAACTCCTACTACCAGGCTCCCCCCCAGGATATGCTGCCGCCCTTCAGGAAAAACCACAGGAGCTTCTTCCGGTACACGCCTCCCAGGTACTACACCCGCAACAACATACTCCGCGTCGATAGATTTTACTGAGGAGGGATTGAGTTTGACAGATAGAGTTTGACCCTCGTCGACCAGCCAAGACTGAAAGATGCGCGGCGGCGGCGGCTTGTAAATATCATCATCACACCACGTCATCCATTGTATATTTTCCATACCTAGGCTTAAGAGTATTGTGATAAAAAAACAAAAAATAAGATGAAGAAAAATAGTGTGAGAGTTTTTTGTTTGTGTGAGTGAAGGTATAACGAAATTTTTCACGCTTTCAAAGTTTTGTACAGCAATCAGAGCAACGGAAAGGATTCCTCCTTCCTACTTTTTTCTCTCTTTTTTTTTTGCAAAAATTTTCGAACAATTCACCCTAGAGTGTGGGTTCTTTTTTAACTTCCTGAAAAAAATCCAATTTAGAGGTTTATTGTTTGCCAAAGAAAACAACAAAAAAAAAAAAGAAATAAAAAGTCGCTTTGAAAGTGCATTTCAACTGCAAAGTACAGGAACACCATTTTTAACCGTGCAGCTGCAGTTGCGTTTCGTTTCGTTTCACTTTGTACCGGGAAATCCGAACGCAACCTGTTTTGTTTCAACTGATTGAGTGTGAAAAGCAAGAGAGAGAAGGAAAAAAAAAAAAACAAACAAACAAATCGTCGGTTCACACTTTCTCGGAGGTATTTCGATATCGACGGAAAATGCGAATCGGCAGCGTCTTCCTTTCATGTGATGTCATCGGATGTATTATTAGCTTTAAAGGATAAATTATTATTGACGCGTATATGTATGATCCACGTATGTGTACAAAACTGTGTATAAATTACGTTTATGATGTATTTAAAAAAAAAAAAATTTTCTATTATTATTAATGTATTGCGTCTTAGTCAGTTTGTAGTTTTTTTATAATGCGCAGATCTAATGCGATAAGTTAAAGAGAAATAAATTGATTTGAAAAAAATATTAAAACGACCTTAGTTGTATTCATTTCTATCGACCCATCGATCGATAAGTCGTTAATAATCGTGACTATTATCTTTTGTGAATACATACACACGTGCAAAAAATTTTTTTTTTTTTTTGCTAAAATTACCGTGATTATCGCGGAAGAATAGATACCGGTGTAATTTTAGCAATTAGCGATCCTGCCAGATCTTTTTTACATACTGAAAGCGAAAGATTTACCGAGAAAACAATTTTCTTTAATTATATTATTTCACTATCATCGATTATTCCACCGGCTTGGTAGGAGTTTCCCTGTGATTATAAATACGCGAAGGAAAAAACACCGCGGGAGATCAGGTGAAAACGTGTTATTTAAAATGCGTGATCGAGGAAAAATAAACCTAATGCTGTATTTTAAGATTGAGGAAAAAATTACTGCGCAGGTGCAGTCTATTGTTGATTTACTTTTTTTCAAGTTTCGAAAACAAGAAAAACTATAATTTTTCTGTGCACAATTACAATTGTGATTTGTCTTAAATATTTGATGAGTTTGAATTAACTGCTGGTTCATTCTTGAAAAGTTATCATTAAAACCTTAAATAATGATTGTCGAGATAATTGTTCGAGTTGTTTATTTTGCATATTATTTACAGTCTCATTTTAATTCCTCTCTAATTAAAAAATAATAATAATAAATAAAAAATTTGGACGGTTTAATCAATTCAGAAATTCTTTCATGAATTTCATATTTCCTTATTAATTGATGGACACAAAATTCATGAAATGGTTTGATCAATTCTTCATAAATTTTTTCTTCATTTTTCAAAGAAAACTCTTAAATTTAAGTTAATTAATGTGATTTCAAAGCAACAGGGTATTTATTAAATACAAATAAACATCCATTTAAAACTTTATTTTTGAATGAATTCTAAATCAATACATATTTTATGTGAATATTGTCGATAAAAAAATTAATTTACTTCTGATTCCTCTTGCAATGTATATTATTTTCTGATCAAACTATAAAATAGATAAAAATTTTTTAAAAGATAAAACTTTTACAATATTTTTTGTAAGAAATAAAAAAATAAAATTCAGTGAAACGTGGTACACAGGTAATCGCCTTTGGAAATAATATATACACGGCTAAGCAGATAATCTCTTAAAAGAGAGCGAAATTTATTCTAAGTATACAAAATTTTGAAAATACTTTTCTCCAAAGCAAATATCGGAGTAAAAGCTTTTTATGTGAACGCGAATATCAAAGTATTCCTTTTTCCCACCTTTCGTCGCTCTCAAGAAACTCGTAACAAAAAATTTATCTCGTTTTATTTATTTATTTTTTTCAGCTACAACTTTGTCTTGCTTATTCAATGAAAATTCAACTTTAGAAAAAAAACAAGCGCTGGAAAAACTCATTAAAATTTTGAATGCGAAATACTCTCAAAGTTAAATGCAAATGAAAAAAAAAAAAAGAAAAAACTCGAGTGATTTACAACTTTGCGAGGTAATTATAAGCGCGATCTCCTTTGATTAAGCTTATCATCCTGGCATCAAAGCCAGGCTCTTTTTCTTCTCGCTATATTTCTGTAGTCTGCAATGTTTTTTAACAATAAAAATCCTTTGCAGCTACCTGTCTTACCGACAAACCAAATGCGCGATCTCTAATTTGCCTCGACTTACCGACCGAGCGAGTATCGATCGGCCGATATATGAATCCCTCGGTCGGTAAAGAGGAGACCTCGATCCTTTTCGCAAGACTGGCCGCGCCAACCCAACCGAACTTTGAAAGTCCCTCGGGTATAATCAAAACCGCAGGCACAAATTATAAGGAAAAAAGGAGACATCTAGTGCAGGTGCAGCGATGCAAAATAAAATAATGATAGGCCGCGGCTGCTCGAACTCGGTAGGCGTAGAGAGTTCCACAATGGAAAAAGAGAGAAAGAGAGCAATAAGGACCAGCTGTCAGTCCGACTCTTTCTTCTTCTTCTTCTCCTGCCAGGCAGGCCAGCTCCCCAGATATACATGTCGGTTGCAGCATGCTTCGAGCTTTTTGTCCGACTCCTCCTCCCCCCTCCTCCCCCCGGTAATAGCGGAAGCGAAATCTTATAACGACGCGAATGTATGCACGAGCGAATGCGTTTCTATGAGCCAGCACGTGGGCACTGTCACGCTCACGCACGGCGGCACGGCGGCGGGTTTTTTGTCCCATTCAAAAGTATCAAGTGCAGATCCCGGGCCACCCCGCCATTCAAACGGATTAATCGTGCGCTGCGCAGGCACCGGAGAGAAAATTTTTAGTCGGATTTTTTTTCCTTCGAGGAGGTCTCTCGAGCGGCCCCTTTATTCTTTTAGGGTTGCTAGCTGGGGATAAACGAATAAGTTACGAGTGTGTGCGTATGTATGTACGTATGTGTAACAGCACCACTCGAATTTGTCGGTATAATTACCGTTAAGAGTTCAAACAGTTAATTTTTACGAGCCATTATGGCGTTTTTTTTTTTCTTCTTTTTCTTCTTTTTTATTTTTCTTTTCTAAGTGCGTTCAAGGATACTATACCTCTTTCTTCTGACCTTTTCACAATCGCTCTCCGAGCGTTCAGCGCATTCTTTCGAGATAAAAACATATGCGCTGTTTTACAAAGCACTCAAGTGTTATTAGCTCCGGGAGTACTACTGCGGTATGAATAATATAATATCAATTAATATATATGTTGCATTTACAAGCACCCTCCCGAATGTTATAAATCATGAAAATCAAATCACGTTAATTGGTTTATTAAACTTACAAGCGCTGCGTTAAAACTAGACAGAATTTCAAAACGCTCGGTTTAATTACTTCTCGTTGTGGAAAAATTATCCATAAATTCGATAATAGGGGCACAAACGTTTTTCTTCAACGAGTCCATAGAGTAACAAAAGACCTCAACTTTTACACAAGACTCGATTAGTAAAGAAAACGCGTAGTGTCAGTCCCGGGCCCGCATTTGTGGATATCGGTATCCCGGATCAATTTTCCCACTGCCTAATTTCGAAAGGTCCCGACGGCGAAAATTCTCAAAACCTCAATAAAAGTCCCGCGGCCGGGTACGATAAGAAATCCCCGATAGCCGTCGCATTGTTTGCATTTCGTATTCACGGTATGTTGTGGGTGCCGCAGCTCCGGGGGGGAATTATAATTTTCCTACCAGCCTCGGTCACGCATACGTTATTAACAATGCGCCACGTGAAAAAGAGGTGATCACATGCATGTTTTTTTCGGGGGGGTCAAGTCAACCTGCAGGGAAAAACCCCGGAGGAGGGAGATTTCGAGATAGGTTTGTCTATTGTGCGCGCGCGGGGGCCTTTCAAGACGGATGTCCGGTTCGTTATTGAGCGTGTAATTGCGGGGCGGACTTTCGAGGGTCCCCCCCTTCCAGTTCCTTTTTTTTCGTACTTCCTTTGACTTGGGGTTTTGTGTGGGTCGCTTTGGAAAATCATTGCGGATAGTCGATTGATGCGATTGGAGGACGTAATTTGACACTTTGTAAATCCGAGCGACGTCATTATTCACGACGTCAATTATCCCCGAACGTTATCGAATGTGTTATGTTTTAATGCTCCGGGACCAATCGCATTACCGAAATTTAAAGCCCACGGTGGGTGATATTGCGAAGGGTTTTGGTGAAAAAGCACTTTTTTTTAAAAGAAAAATTAATGTAATTTTCATGCATTACATGACTTGCATTTTAAAATGGGTAGAGTTAGGTTTCGAAGTGGATAAAATTTTTCACAGGATCTTTTTCAAGCTGTCTCGTAATTTAAAAAATCATAAAAAAGTTTTCTGAACTCGGGGCTTCGAATAAATTTCATTTCGCGAATGAAAAATGAATTAAAAGTTGCTTACCAGGAGATTCTTGGCAAATGTCAGCCTACCCGAATTGCAGCTACGTGATGTAAGTCTGTTAACTCGATGCTTTAAAATAAAGTATAAGTATAAATTTTTCTAGCAATTACTACAATCTTGTTTCGTATAGCAAATCAAAAACTGAACAAGTTTTTTTGCAAGAAAAATTGCATTTAAAAGTTCGAAAAGCATCCAGGCCAGCACTATCAAAATTAAAAACCCACCGCTCGAACTCAAATCAGCGGTACAAACAATTATTGCGGTAAAAAAAGCCACCCTCGTCTCTGAATAATCGCGTTCCCGATTAAAGGCTGATCGGAAAATTTAAATCAATTTGCACCACCACCCGGGCGCGCCTCCACCGTTAATCGGATCCCGGGTGTAATTACACCACGCTGAATTTCCCCGTTAATGAATCCACCCAGCCCACCTTCTCAAAAAGTCCTCGGAACGGCATCGGAAGGAAAAAGGTTTATGCAAAGCGACGACTCATCGCGCAAGAACAAAAGGATAGGATTCGCGCGTGTTGCCGCGGCGGCACTTCATAAATATTAACCGCTGACCTTATAACCGGGCGACGCGTCGGCAATTGAAAAATTTTTGCAATTCAACAGGTTGACTTAGCCTTTCTCGGAAATATTTGAGGGAAATTGTTTTCTCCCCGCGGCTCATTATGCATTCGCCGCGAGGGTATTACAATCCTATTCATGACGCATCGCTTGTCATATTGAGCGAGAGGAATGCGAGGTGAAACTTTGACGCGGAAGATTGATTTTTATCTCGCGCTGTGGCTTTTTATTGATTTTTATCCTCGCATCCCGTAGATCTGATTTTTTCATGACGTATCAAGGATTGATGTAAGTGGCCGGAGATTCCTAATCGACGTTTCCCGATGGAAATTCTTGGACCTGGAAAGAAAAAAAAATTTCAGTTTAATTGAGTTTAGAGACAAGGACGCCGAAGAAAAAGAAGAAGAATTTCTACTCTCGAAAATAGTTTGTGTAGCGACAAATGACAGAGTCCCGCGCGCACTCCACACACGTACGTATCAGATCATGAAACGAATTTTTCTGTCCTACTTGCGGCACATTTTTTTTTTTATTCTCGGGTAATTTACCTCTGTAAATTGGTCCTTTTAGAAGAAAAAAAAATTAGTGAAACTTGAATTTTCCCATGTTACTAATGGTCCGGGAGCTGGAATAGATGATCAATGCCGGCCGCAAAAATTGATTGTCAAACGGACTAATTTTCTCAAAGAAGCAGGGTAAAATTGTCCTCGTCCTCCCGCACAATATAATCTCGAATAGAAATCTCCCTTGGTCCTCTCCTCGCTGAAATCTTATATTTGTGAGATATGATGAAAGAAGCTGGCTGCAGGGGGAAGAAAGAGAGAGAGAAAAATTCGAACAAATAGGTTTTTCGGTTCTTTAGTCGGGCATTAAGGAATTAACGTCCATTATGTCAGTGCTACTGTGCCCATTGTAGTGTGTACACTGCAGGTAGAAAATTTTTCTTCCTCCTTCTCGAGAGAGGAAACTCGTATTCGCGTCGGTGCACCAGAAGAGGAAGAATCTTTATCTGCTTAAACCTATATGACCGCCTGAATGGACACAATGGGGGGGGGGGGGATGATGCGGCGGAGAAAAAGAAGGAGGGAACATATCGGGGAGCCGGGCTACGAAACTTGCATAACTAACTCTGCCTACTGAATATTGCGTTTGCAGGCTTTAAAACTTTCCCCTGCATGCTGCTGCTACGAGAGAAAATCGCATTTTTCCTTTCGCACGTGAGCTGGGTACCGAGAGAGTGTAAATTGAGAGGTACTTTTCTTTGGCTATGACGAATTATTTTGAGTGTTTTTGACGAGAAGTTTTTCTTTTATTTCAGCGTAGGTACGTGAGCGAAGGCTTATGAAGTTTCTTACGAAATTGAAGCCGCAGCGGCCGTTTCGGTTTTTTAACTTTCGATGAGCGTTTTCCTAATTTTATTATTCTAAGTCACTTTTTTTTACGAAACAAGGAGAGTGATGATTTAATTTTTTTTTTTGGAAGTTTCTGTGTCCAGCCACCTGTTGTAATGCCGTTATTGTGTGTTTGAAATTACTCTTTCGAAATCGGTTGGTTGTCATTGTTGAGGTGCAGAAAGAGTGACCACAGTGATAATAAAAATTAAAATAACGCATGCTTTCACTCCATTGTGGTCAACAAGACAAATTTAATTATTTAATTTACACGATAAAATCTTGAAAGCACCTAAAGAGGAACAATAAATTTTTCTATCTACCGTCTGCATAAACGAACTAAGCATCCTGTGGGTAAAAAAAAAAAAGGATTTTGTTCGAAGGGTTGAACGCTCGGGTAATGCAAGCTCCGTTGACTTTGTACATCATGAAAAGTATCCATATTCATAAAATTTAATCAAAGGATCAACAGCGAGTTTATTATTAAAAAAAATAATAAAAGCTTATTTTTCCAATTTTCACCCGGAATAAAATTACTCAAGTTAAAAAACAACAAACCCACCAAACGAGCTGAGTAAATAAGAATACGAATTTATGTTAACTACCACAGGTACGGTGTCGTATCATACACCCGCAGCCAAACGAAGAAAAAAATATAATATTCTAAAATTCAACCTGCAAACAGCTGTTGTAAGCTATAGTAGGCCCCATAGTCATACCTATGCACACCTGAAAAAAAAAAAAATATTCAGATAGCATCTCGGGAGATCACGCACACGCAAAGGGGCATACAATTTACGCTCGCTCGGCGTTATGAATTTTAAATCACGCTTTTTCAACCGTATTTATACATCGCTCGATAAAATAAACTCCGAGTTTTATATAAAACGCGCTGCGTATGAAAAAAAGAAACAACCGATTCGAATCGCTCTCGTTAGCTGTGACAAATTTTCGAAAGCCGACGCGCCGACTAAATCTCAATTATATAAAAAAAAAAAGGAACCAGACTCGAGATAGCCATCGTCGTAAGGTCGGTGACAAAAATAAAGTCCTAACTGTCCAGCTTTCTCCGTAACGGACGCGTTTTCCTTCTTTTTTTTAAGGGGTACGATAAATCCGTAGGGGTTGGTTCGCCACCTGTGGTTATATGCTAAACAAATAAGCGGCTCGCGTGCGCGTATAAATCCCCCGGCCTAATTTCAATCCCGTGTCAGTGTGCCCCCCGCGCTAAGTGGGCTCTCTCTCTCGTTGGGGCAAAAATATATTGCGATAACGGGTGAGAAATGAACAAAATTGCCTTTTCGCTTTCATAACTTTTAGCTATTATTAAGCCTCCTGTGTGCGTTGGGAAAAAAATAAAATGTGTTTGATCGAGTGCGGGATACGGTCCCACATACCCCGTTTTCGTAAAGTGTTGAAAATAAATTACCGATTATTAGCAGCTCGCTTACCTTTTTTTTTTTAAAGTTTTGTTGACATGATTTTGAAGTCTTTTGTGCTTATCGGGGAATGAATCTCGTTTAAAAGAAACTTGTTGATAAATCAAAACTAGAATTCTCGGAAAATATACAATTTCTTGTACAAACAAAGGGTGCGATTGTTAATTACGAGACCAGTCGGGAGTTAATGACGAAAGATAGCGATCGGAAAAGCAGAAACGTTTTTCCACCGTAAAATGGGTAATCCATAAGCCGTTGACTCGAAAAGTATTAAAGGTGAACGACTCGAAATGAGCCACTCCCCGTCCGCCCTCCGCACGCGTGAATTAAAGTGTAAGCAATTGTTAAAAAAAATAATACGCCGCGAAACTGGGGCAAAACCGAGCGTATGTGGTTGCGCAACCCCGGCACTTCAATTTTTTTTTTCATAATACCCCATCGACAGCCGTAATAAACTGAAATTTTTCTCAACGTACTTTCACGTGAAAAACCTAAAATACAGTTTCCTTTGACCAAAACTTTTTACCTGCGGTCACCAAAAAAAAAAAAAAAAAAAAAAATCTGGTTTCGTTTCAAGTCCGAGCCAAGTCTCATCAACTTAAAAGTCTCAAAATCCCTGGGCGCTAAGTTGCAAATAAAGGGCATCTGCAACCGTCACGCTGATAATTGATTCCAAGCTCTCGAAGCAAAATACAATAGGGCAGTACGTCTCGGTCGCGGTCGCGGTTTTAAAAACGTGCAGCTCGGAGTATATGGATTAGATTGTAGCTCGGTCCGATCTCAACAATAGGTCGACCACAATGGTCAGCGGTACCGGCAGGCAAGCCTGCAAGATTAGATTGTAATTTTGATAGGCCGCGCTCGCGCTCCAAATGAGGTGCATTAGCGGTTAAACGTAAACTCCGCGGCTGGGGCATCATGCACTCCTCGCTCCACATAAGCTAACGGGTCTTCGGGGTAAAAATGACGAAAAAAGGTTGTGCTTTGACGGATCGCGAGGCTTTGCCGAAAATAAATCCCCCCGCGAGGACATCGAAACTCTCGGTCAGAGAGTGTAGTGGGTAACACAATGGGGGAATAATATCCGCGTAGGTGAAAGGCACCAGCGCCGGGGCATAATGATAACACGCTCGAATAATAAGGATAGCTGAAGAAGGAGACAGGGTTGGATACGCACGCGTGCCTCGGTCTTCCGGCTCTGCATTATGTGGGGGGCTGCCTGGCTGGCTCTTTTTACGTATGCAACGCGACTCGACTGGGATTCCTATACGTGTCGGACTCTTTTTTTTTTTTATTCCCTCTTTCTTTCTTTATGTATATTCCTTTCTTTACTCTTTCTTTTTTTTGAATGGGGGAGCAGCGAGGAGAATATGTATTATTTTTCCGGAGCTGTCGCCGTCATTATCGCCCCGCGCGTTCGAGAATGTTTTTTCGTGTGAATATCGATGTTTATGGAAATCACGACCGGGTTGAGATATTAAAACGAGGGGGGGGAGGAAGGAAGGAAGTGTTTTTGAAACTCCACGGTGTTACAGGTTGCCGCCATGACTGGATTTTTTAATTTTTACTGTTTTTATGCTGGTTTTTAAATGATAACGGGAAAGTTTTTTTGGTAGTTTGAATATTCTTTTTTGAAATCTAGGATTGGTCATTTTAGTCAAGCTACGATATTTCTGCTTCATAATTTGAGTGCAAAAGAGAAAATTTATTGTAATTTTATCAAAAAATAGAAAAATTGTTTAAAAATTTCATTAGTTTATTAATCAGATAAATCTTTATATTGACTGTCTACAACAAATAATTACAACATATTTTTACCGGTCTTGCAGTCTAACCATTGGTTATATCTTGTAATTATTAGTTCATTAGTAATTGGTCCCAGAAATGACGTTTTTGAACACAATTATTAATTTTATTGCTCAATATTTAGAGAAACAACAACCGTTTATACAAATAATATTTTTGTAAGCCGATTTTACTTATCTTTCATTCCTAAGTTTGCTTACATTTTTCAGAAACAAATGTAGAAATTTTTTACATGTAAGAAAGAAAAATGGAGAAACACTTAAGAAAAAACTAAAATTCAACGTTTAATTTTTGAATGTTTTTTTTTCTGAACCCAACGGACGCTTCAAAATTTATACAATTAGGTGAGTGTATAACGAACAACGAAACAAAATTAATTTCAATTATATCAGAGTACGGCAGGTAATGGATTCCTTTTTTTTCACCGTGATTTCACGGCGTCTGCCAAGCCACGCGTAAACACGCTTACCGCCCGCAAAACAAAACCTCGCCGCTGCCTAAATGACATGATTTAAAACCAACAGTTGGGAAAAAATTTCGACAGAGAGAGTGAGAGAGGTCGAAAAAAAAAGTTTGGCTTTACATTTCAAACTTTTTCGTAATTGGAAAACCCGGGGTATAACAATGATCCCGAACTTTTCCTCCCTCCCTAGGCCCGGAAAAATTGATGGATCTGATTTTAACAAGAAAGTTAAAATTGAATCTACATACTTTACGCGCGATTCGAAAAAAAAAATGCGATGAATAATACATCGGAAATATTTTCGCAGCGACGTTTCAGTGGTTTAAGGAAGAAAAAAAAAAATAACACGAAGCAAATACGAGCTGCACCAGCACTCTGCAAATAATTCAAGCAGCAATATCTATAAAGAAAAAAAAAAATGCCAGCGTCCCACAGATTCTTCAAGCATCATTCGGAAAAGCAATCTTCCAAGCGTAAAGCAGCACAAAAGTCATTGTTCCAGATAACTTCCTGCGGCAGTCACTTTGAAAATTGAAGGAAAAAAAAACGGAAGGAGATGAAAAATACTTTTTTTTTTTTTTTTTTTTTAAATGTTGAATCTTTCGTAAGGACGCGTACCTTTCGCTAAAGGAGCGAAACTTTAATCTGAACTTCCTAATAAAGCATTGTACCCGCGGTGCTGAGCCAGGCACTTTACAAAATAGAAGATTTTGTAAAATTGGAAAAAAAAAAACTAGTGGGATTGAAACGCAAGAAGAGCAAACAAACTTTAATTTGGAACTTCCTAATTAAGCATTGTCCACAAAAAGTAGCCGAGAGAAATAGAAAATTGGCAAAAAAGGGCTGACCGAAAATTTACTAGATACACTTGTGGTAAGTTGGTTAAGCTTTTGTTTGAAGATTACGTGCTAACAGTATTTTCCAACTTACAATGGAGAAAGATTTTCGAAATTTTCAAAAAGCTTTTTTCTTTTGTTAACAATTAGAGATAAATTTGTAATCCAAACTTTGAAACAGTAACCGACACTGTTAATGATAGCAATTTTACAACAAATTACTTACAACAATGATTATTTATTTTCGTTCCAGTATAAAAATTCAAAAAAAATTAATGAAAAAAAAAAACCTTTATTTATTTTTTGTCAGATATATACTCAACAACATTAACAATCTAAATAAAAAAAAAAAAAAAAACATAAATTAAAAACTTTATTTTTTAGTTCTTTCAAAATTTTTTTCTCCATTTCACGACGTTGTATTCATTATGGTTATAACAACTTGAAGAAAATAAAATCTACTGTGCTTACCAACATCTAGAATGTCTTTTACAATGTAAAGAAAGTCGGTTTTGATGTTTTATTTTTTAAATCATCATAATTATAATCAGAAAAAAGTACCAAAACCGTACGCCTCTCTTAACCCGAGTACTTGGAATTTTTTCTTCCAACACCTGCACGGTACTTAAACATTTAAAAAACTATAACTCCGTACTAAGAATTTAGTTTAAAAAAGAAAAAATCTCGAGTCAAATATGTACCCTCCGGTTGAAAAATTTGACCTAAAAATCCCGCATGTTAACAACGCAAGGTCGAAAAAAGAGTAAAAAAATAATAAACAAAGTAAGCTGTCACAAACAAGCGCGCGGGCGCGCATTTCAAATTCCTCATCTTTTCTTCAAATCTCAACCCGACTTTTATCACCGATACAAGATCCCATCTCGAGTACTAATCACGTCCCCGAAATTTCAGCACGCAAGCCGGTCCAAGAAAAAAAAAAAAAAAAAAAATGAAAAAACAGCTCTTATCTCGATCGCCACGTTTTTGCTCGGGCCACATGATCGATTGACGTCGGGCGGCTGCGGCGCGCGGCATTGTTGCGGTTTTTTTATCCTCCTCCTCCTCCTCCGTCGTCGTCGCCGGGTTCATAATGTACATGGACTCCCTTACATTGTTCTTCTCGGGGTAGCGTCTGTTGTGTTTTTCTCTCCCTTTTTTTTTTTTTACCCGCTGCACCCGATATTTCGTTCCGTGTATCCCGGGGAGAGCGAGTCTCGTTGACCGTTCCTCGATCGGGTATCACAAAGGCGAATAAAAAGAGTGCCTTTTCTTAGCTGCTGCTTCGAGCGCGACACCGCCGATGCGAGAAACCCCTTTGACGATGATTGTGTGATGTGGAAGAAGAACCAGGGGGGAAGTGCTGGTAATGACGGCTTTTTCTATTTTTTCTAGCGGAAGAGACTTTCTCGGAGAGGGAGAGGGAATAAATAAAGTTCGATTCTTGCGGTTAATGCTTTTAAAATAAACCACCCACGATTATCTTATACCTCGGCTGCGGGGTATTACGGTGCGGGAGATGTCGATAAAACTACTTTGAGGCGTCTCTTGTGAGCTGGAATATTTCAATTTTTCCTACGCATTTAAATGAAAATGTCGGCTTTATGGCCCTTTTGATGTTTAAAAACCCTTCAACTACTTAGCATCGGAATAATACTACTAGAGCTTTTTGACCAACTTGAATTTGACTAGAAATGAATTATTTTCTGGATTTTTCTCATGGGTTTTGAGTGACACTACTCTGAATTTTAAAATGATGATACTTTGAAATGAAAATTATTAAAATGATATAGCAGGAAATATTTTCTACTTATTCGAGATGAAGGTTTAGTAGGAAAATATTTTCGACCACGCAACTTTGACACGAGTTTCGCTAAAACTATATTTTTTATCAACTGCATATTTCGAAAATTGCAAATGTGGTATTTTTTTCAAAGACTTCCAAAAACAAGCTTTTCTGCTCACAGCTTTCTTCATACAAATTTTTAAATAAGTGGTACCTACAAGCACCATGAGGCCTGAACGAGTTGAAACTGCTTCATTAATTAAAGACAAGTAGCCAGGAGACTAAGAAAAATTTAAAAATTACCACAAAAGATGAATCTTTCCAACGAAAAATTAAACTTCAAAATTTAATTTTCAGTTCGGAACATCGAGCTTCTCCAAAAGAAGCACTTACTAAAAAAAAGAAAATTTTACTTCATTTAAAACCAACATCGAAGTTAATTTCAATTTATAAAACGAATTTTGAACTTTAGTCAGTCGTTTTGAACTCTGTGCGACGAAAGAACAAAAATATTTCCGCGGTACACGACCCCCAAAGAGCTTAAATTCCTGCCGTCCTTCGTACGTGGAAATAGGGGAATGATATTGCATTCTTTTCCAGTTCCTGCATCATCACTTTACCCTCGTTGCAAAGAAGTCATTTTCGTGTCTGCTCGAGCGATTAAAACCACTCTGTAAGCTTGAAATTTTTATGCAAAACATAATTTTCAACAGCTTTAAAGGGGACTTGTCATTCCTAGAAAAAGTAATCAATTTTGCCAGTACTAAAAATTGGTAATCCCAAATCCCTGTTACAAGTTGGACGCGCCCGGAGAAAAAAGCCCCCCGATCCCGCGGGACAACGCCACCGAAAGCGATTTATATTTTTCGAACAACGCCCTCTGGAGAAATCACGGCTTTTCGTCACCCGCGTAATGGAAAAGACGTAGGTATTTTAAAACTAAAAAACGTCCCTTTTTTCCTCGTTCCTCTTTTGTAAACTTCGAGGGTAAACGTCGAGAGGGACCGTGCGAGTTTAATTTTCCCGTGGTGTACGCCAATGTTGCTCAATAACGTTATGGTTGATAAGCCGCGATTAACTTTGGCCTGCCCCCTCGGTTTCGCGTGAACGGTCTAGCCCGAAAATTCGACAGTTTGTCGGTCGCGCGAGCCCGGCGAATGTTTATGCCTGTTTGCGGACCCGTCACGTCGCCCGAGGATAATCGATACTTCCCGTACCCCCAAAAAGTCCTCCTCCTCCCGCGTTTCGTTTCGCTCGTTCGTTTGACTTTTTTCTTCAATATCCGCGAGCATTAGCATACAATAAAACTTCAAGCGGCGATACTTCGCCGATCAATTTATTAAGTCTCAATTGTAACGGATCGAGCGCTATGGGTTTTCCTATACAGACCCGCACCCCCACCGCGCGGCGCGGGAGTTTGAAAAAAAGGGAGCGGGAGGAGGCGCGACGGTGGCGCCGCTCCTTCCCGAGTCCAAACAACGGCTCGGCTGTCACACGAGCGCGCGCCGCTCGAACGTAGAGGTCGACTCGACGCTCGCTCCCGCAGCTTCGGTTTGTTTACCCCCGTGGAGGAACGGACACGCGGTGGTACAACAACAGTGCAGTGCCGTCTACCCAAGACGAAAGTGCGTGACTTTGGCGGTTTAACACACACTCGCGAGAGAAATCGATTTGAAAAAAAAAAAAAAGTGCAGTGCGCGCGCTTAGCGAGAAGTGCGCGGCGCTCTAATATCAGTGCGCGAAAGTGAGCGAGGCGAGGCTGCTGCATTCCTGCTCTAAAATTTCCCACGAGCCTGCACGCCAAAACAGAAGCAATTGACCTGCGGCTGGCTGGCGCTCCAGGGGGAGGGGGGAGGGGAGAATTAAAAGGAACTAACCACCGCGCCGGGTGAAAGTACAGGCTTAGATCCGAATCGCGACCGCGGCCACTCCCTCGCATGTGTGCAACTACGAGATGATCGATCGGCGATCGTGACGATCTTTTTTTTTTTTTTTTCTGTTTCATTTTATTTTTTACCTCAACTTTTTCTTTTTTTTATTTCAAATCTGCCGCCGCTGTGAGAATTATGTAGATTCGATCTATACGCGAGTGCTCGCATTGTGATCCGGTTCCACCGATCGATCATTCACGGTTTAGAAAAAAAAGAAGAAGGGCTAACAAGCGCCCGATCGGCTCATCAATCATGATGGCAGTCCTGTAAGGAGGACTCGTTACACCTGTGTTGTATTGTGCGCGATCTCATCCATCCTCCGGACAGACTAAAATGGCAAGGTCGATCTTAGCCGGAATCGCGACGGTGCTGTCGCTCCTGAGCCTGGTAGCGGCCGAGCAGCGCTTCCTGGAGATGCCCGTGGCCTACCAGGAGGTCTCGGACGGGGACGACGTGCGGCTGAGGTGCCGCATCCAGGACCTCAGGGGCCAGTGCATCTGGCAGAAGGACCACCGGCCCGTGGGCATACACCCGGACAAGTACGAGTGGATCAGCAACCGGGACGGCGACTGCTCCCTGTTGATAAAGAGGGCGAGCCTCGAGTTCGACGACGGCAACTGGGAGTGCCAGGTCACCGCCGGCGATTTCACCAGGCAGGACTCGCTCACCTCGCCGCCCTCCAGGCTCCTCATCAGAGGTGAGTACGCCAATTTGAGATCGCTCGGGGAGGGCTAAAGATCGCGTGCCGAGGAATCGATGGGAAGAAGTATCCATCGACGGGTTCACGGATCATGCATCCTGCGTATGGGAAACTTATCCTTAAACGGCCGAGCTCCCGGTGCGGAATATAATAGCGGGGGGGAGGGAACCACCGGTTTTCCCCCTTTTTTTTTCAACCTCGCGGAAATTAACGCACTCGGTGAGTTTTATTCGAAGCTGACGGGGGAGTTGAAAAAAAATATCGTTTGTTTGCCCCCCTGAGCTAGATGTAAACAAAACAAGAGTAGCTTTGAATAATCCGGAAAGTCTGTTTATTTTTATTTTTTATTTTTTCTCGGATTCGTGGTAGAAAAAAAAAAAAAAGAAAGGAGAAAAATCAAAAACATCAATTATCGTTTGGGATTTAACGCTCCAATTACGTTTTTTTCCTCCCCCCCCCGCTCAGCGAGTATTCGCTCGAACGAGCGGATCAACCGAGGAAGAACAATGAGCGCGGCCCCGATTTTTCTCATTTCCAGTAAAAATTTTGAACGTGATATTCGCCAGCTCGTATCCCCGCCAACAATGAGCGTGTTTCACAAGGGTGGTAGTAGTGCCATTTGTAATGAGTGTAATCTAACGTGTCATCGCGGACCTTTTTTTTTCTCATTGCGCAACGACGATGTTAATCTCGTCGGGTCGTCGATTCGAATCAGCGTCTTTTCCCAGCTGCACTTATTCGAATTAGGAAATGAGCAGGGAAAAGTCTCGAGTCCTTATCGAGTATTTTATTTTTATTGACCTTGATAAATCCACGACTTTCCCATGATAAAGTTAACTGGTTCTGGGAGAGGTCAAGCGGCTTATCTCGCCTTCTTAAATCAAGACAACTCCTTGGTTATCGCCACCCTGATTGAGACGCGCGGGAAGTTTAAAATTTTTGTCACACTCGCAGAGCGAAAGTAGGTCGTCGATACTTTTTGTTTGCGGGGTCAATATTTCCTCGCTTCCAACCCCGGGGGCGGCGCGTGATTTTTGTTTGTACCTTCTTGATTGTCGATCGGAAAATCAGGGGACTGATAAGGAGCGTAACGGCGCTTTATCGGTAAATTAGATCGGCCCGGCTCTGGAGAAAAAAGGAGAGTATATCTCGAGTTAGATGTATACGCGACGACCGTTAGAGCCATTAATCACGGGATGATTGTTACGGGGATATTTTTATTTGTCCAATCGCGCAGTGAAGGATCAATCATTTAACAGTGAGTCACACCTAATTACAGGGTGTCTGCGAAAATTTGCGAGATTCGTGTTGCTGGCCCGCTCGTTACTTATCTCGCAGCGCAATCTCTGGCCTGTTTCTAATTAAAGACGTGTTCTAGAATGTAAAATTCTTCCTTTTTTTTTTGCAAGTTTGAATTACATAAGCGTTAATCAAAAGGCAAAGAGGAGCACAAGTCTTCTGCTGCTTTTTTATAGCGAACAGGAATGAAATTACACGAAAAATGTGAAACACCCTAGTTTTTTTTAGGAAACGAACGGGTGCTCCTCCTATTATTCAGCCGAAATTTACATTAAACTAATTTAAACCAGTATTTAAATGTGGCTTCTTGAGAACATACGAGCGAGGAGAATTTTTTGTTTCGTTCTCTTTAATGAATTTTAAAAAATTACACGGTTTAATTAAGCACGAGGAGAAAAACGGGGGCTGAAGCGAGCCATGTTAAACTTTCCGACAGGTCGTAGCTGGGTACACCGTGAGTTGAGTTTTACAGTTATCGCTAAATTAGCTATTCTTGATGAATTTTGTAGTAAAAAAAAAAAGAACAACGTAAATTTATATAATATACGTAAATACAATGCCTTCGAGAGTAACGATCAATAAAAAGGAGAATGCTTGGAACGATTAAGAACTAAGTACAAAAAAAAGCTAATAACTGCCAATTTTCTCCAAATTTTAATGTAATGTAGAGACCGGTTATCTTTACACTACAAAAAATAATTCATGAAAAACTTTTTTATTGGTCGTACATTTCAAAACTATTAATCGGCTATTAAAAGTAGACATTAAAAATACACGTGCGCACATCTATATCAATTGAATTTCTGGTAATTGTTGATTAAGAATTTATTTTAAGTTGATAATTGAATTTGAAAAACGCTTATTTACCCAGGTTTATTGTTGTTTTTTATCCGTTTAAATAACTTAAATGAGTAACTATTTAAAAATACATAGAAAAATCAAATATAAAGGACAAAAATGACCCAATAATCTAACTGTGTTTGTGGTCAAAGAACATTTTAAACACCCATTTGAATACCATTTATACGGTATCCATTTCCTAATTCAAAACTCTCGCGGAGTATATTACAAGCTTTATCTTAATGGAATTTACCACACAATGCTCGAATCCTATCAAAAATTTTCTCTGCAAAAAATAAAAGTACAGCAGCGAAGCCGCACATTTCTCTCAAGACAATCCGCATCAGCACACTTTTCCCGAAACTTTCCCCATGAAAGTCCAATCGTCCTCCTCTCCATATAATCTCCCGGAACAATTCGCCAAAATAAAAACGCACAATGCGCTGAGTTTTCGGAAGGGGGAACAACCCGCGGGGCTGCTGAGACCGCATCTTTTATCGTAATACCCCGCAAGGCAGACGACGGGCTCTCTTGTTTTTCTTTTCTCTCTCTTTTTTTTTCTCTCCCTCGACGTCAACCCGTTGTGCTCTTTGTTCCGAAAAAAAAGTCCTTTTTTTTTTCCTTCTGCTAAACCGCGATTTCCTGAGAGCGATAAGGAGACGACGTGATTCGCGTATGAATGTTAAACTCTGACCTCACGGTAAAAATAGGATGCGAGCTTATTGGTTCGACATTATATAAATACCGGTGCCCTGGAATTCGAAGCGCGCGAAAAATCCGTCAAGGATCCCGATAGTCAGCCGGATTTCCGAGTAAATATTGTAATACTCTACTCGCGATTAATCTTCTCCGCTTACGGGCGCGCATTGTTTACGCAACAAATCAAGACTCCGCTGCAGTCGTGATTCACGGGCTGAAAGCGAGAGTATTATACGTATAATAATAAAAAGGTCCCTTTGAAGGGTGGCAGCGGAGGAAAAAAAAAGCCCGGATTAATGAGTTTATTATTTCGCTGCACGGGCAAAACAACCGCTGGCGCACGCCTTTTTCCAGCCTCAGCCGCGGCTCCTTCTCAGCTGATTGTCTCGTTACCAAAGTGGTATTAATTTTTACTCCGCCACCACCGACCCGGAAGTTTGTTAAACTAGCCCTGCGCCCTCTGGCTTTTTTGGCAATCCGCCACCGGGCGTTTCACGTTTATTAATCCGCGCTTTAATTAATGCCCGCGTATATTTCGAGCAAAAAGAGAAGAAGAAAAAAAAAAGGTAATAAAATGAAAGGTCCCCGCGTGCGTGCCCTCCACAATAACTCCAAGACACAATGGCGCCCGCGATGATTAATAAAGCATGAATTTTGTCCCCCCCCCCCCCTCCCTCCCCTGCCTACCCAGTCATTAATCAAGCGGTTGAAAAGCCCGGGCGCACAAATAAAAATTTGTTGTATTAGTCGGTAATTACCGCACGCATTTCAACCCTTTCCTTCCTTCCTTTCATATTCATTTTTTTTTTTCCACGTCTCTGGTCCCGCGGGAGTTGAGCGGCTTTGGCAGGGAGGAAAAAATGATAATTCAGCGGGATTTGTGCGAGCGCGAGCGTTTTCCTTTTAGCCGGCTCCGAAACGATCGCTGCAGACGGCATTGTCGCGGGAGAGAGTAGCTGCCGCTGCCGGCTTTTTTCTCGTTCGCTGAGTTTTTCAATTATCTTGATGGGGAAAATTTAATTTCTCGAGAGCGGCCCCGCGGGGTGGGGATAATTAGTTGCTGCTTTCTAAAGGTTTGTTATCTGCTGACGGGGGGGGGGGGGGTGCCACCGAGTTTATCGGAGCGATTCGAGGAGGGCTGTTTACGCTTTTTTATTCGAGCGAGAGAATTGGGTGCCGGGAAATCGCTGCCTAATGACAACGTTTTGTCGCGTGCACGGGTAACGTACGACTTTTGTTACGTTCAAGTGTGTTCGTTGAGTTTTTTTTTTAGATTCTGGATTATGATAAACGACGAGAGTCTTGTTTTGTTACGTTAAATTTTTTAAACGACGTAACAAAACTTTTGTTATTACTGGGGCTCTGGTCCCTGTGGGAAAGTTTACCGGCTTTTCTGCGGTAAAATACAGTACCTGGGTTGGCCTGCATAACGTCAGAATAAAAAAAAAAAAATTTACCACTTTCGTTGCTTTTATTAGCTATTAAACGTAACTTTTTATCCTCGAGATGCAGATTTAAAGCGGCTACTTAAACAAAACCGGTGCATTTAATTCAACTCTGTACGCGGGTTACAAAACTTTCCCATCACGATTTTTCTCTAAACGCGTGACAGCTATAAGTATGGATATTTTTAAAATTGAATATGACACTCGATGCCCGACAGGAGTTAACGACCCGCAGGTTTCCTCGAAAAATTTGAATGTGAATTAGTGAAAAAGTTCGGTGCAGGCATACCGCTCGGTCAACAAAAAGTCTTGCAGCTAGCGTACGTCTTGCTCGACATTACAAAAAACTCGGGCTCGGTGCTAATGAAAAATATCGTCGCTTTAAAATTCCGGGTAAGAAAAGGTGAACAGTGCATAAAAATTACCATAATTTGTCGGAGCATTCAGCGCTCGTACATCCAAAACGAGCGCGATGCCCGGCGCATACGAAATAGCGTAGCAAAGGAAGAAAATAATCGCGTGGAAGGAGAAGAAGACGCGGGGCCCCGATGAATTTTCTCTTAGCTGTAAGGCGGTCGGCTCGCAGGTAGCTTAACCAAACATAAAAAGGAGAGCCGAATGAAAGGTAATGGCCGTTGTAAAGGCAGCTCTTTTGTGTCGCTTTGCTTTTTGTTTGGGACGCGCGCGCTGGACTCAGCGAGCAATGGACGGGCTGACACCTTTAAAGCGAGACACTTTTTTCTTCCTCCTTGGTCTTCCGTTGCGGATTGATGACGAGCGGGAGGAGGAGGTGTGTGCTTGCTTTTTTTTCGGGATTAAAAGGTGGGAAAAGCCGGCGTGAATTATGGCCCGAGGGTGGTGACATTCCCGACCGACATTTGTCACGGACAGCCTCACCGACCTGGGGACTCTCTCAAAGCGGAGCTAAATTTTCCCCACGCTTTTGTAGAGCCGCGATTCGTTTACGAAAAAAAAAAAAAAAATGCCCACGATGACGATGATGACGATCGTGATTTACGGTTCTCTTGAGTGGGCTGATTGTGAGATCTGTACGGATTGATAATTTCACCTGAAGCGGGATGAATTTTTATTTTTTTGTCGAGGGTATCAAGTGCAGATAATCCTTTTCCACTTTTGATACAGCAGGGAAATATCAAGTGGGATAAGTTTTAGTTGTATTTTTTTTACAAAATGACACTCGGATTATGATTGTAATTACTTCTCTTTTTGCTCTTTACAACTTTATTGACCATATTTTTAGACATTTTTACCCGTAAAATCTAGGTATCCAATGGGAAAATGCAAGAGAAAGTTTACTTTTTTACTTCTATCATAAAATATAAAGCACTTTGGTATCGGCTATAACGTTTAGTATACTTTAAAAAATACGGTTTCGGACCCCATAAATATTTTACTAAAAACTACAAAAAAGTAAAAGTTAAATTTTTTTCTTCGTTCGTACATTGCAGATAATATTATCCAAACAAATATTTTGCCGTTAATTTCAGTAATCGTATCAATTTTATCAAACTTCATCGTATACTTTCCTAAGCCGTACGGTTCTTTTATAGTAAAAGTATTACGCTCATTTCCCAGAGTTATATATTAAATAATCAATTACAAAATAAAATACGCGCGGGTACTCAATGATCGAGCAGAACTTTCTAGCGCGCTTAGTAGATCAGGATTTAACAAGCCATTAAAAAAAACTGCCCGCAATATTATCACGCCGTTCGAATACATAAACAAGGTTTACACACGCTGAAAGGGGCGGTAGGAGCATTATTTATAACTGGAACAATATTGGTTTCGGCCAGCAGATAAACCGTTTGCGCAGCTGCGAAATTGCAATATTCCCAAGTTACTCCCCACTCCCCCCTCCTGCTTAAAGCCGCTCGTCGGTTAATCATTTAAAAACTATCGCGTTTTTTTCGCGGAATGAAAAAAAAAATGGCCAGAGAATTGTCAAAATTCGACGATAAATCTCAGAGCGACCGAGTTTTGCGGGTAATTGGGTCGTTTAAAACGGTGCACCCTTATTATCTCTGATTATTCACCGCAGGGGGGGGGGAGGAGGGGCTTATCATATAAACGAGACAATTCGTTTTAAATATTCATTTTCATTAGACGAGACAGCGGGTCCCGCGTGATAAGAAGCCATTATTTACGAGAGCCTGAAAATTTTTTTGCTCGCTCTCTCTCGAAATAAAAAAAAAACGTTTCGACAAAAAAGGGGCAACGTCAACTTTGTTCGAGCTTTTTAATTTACGAATACGCGGTATCGAGTTTTATTGGGCTTTTAGAAACGCCCGCCCCGGCCCTCCACGGTTGCCTATGCTACCACCCGCGGTGAATTTAAAAACGAATATTTCAGTTTTTACGACCGTTTATGGATTGTAATTTTTATCCGCGCCGAAATCCCGCCGGGTTATTCTCTAGCCATTAGCGCCCACATATATATGCAAATATCCATTCAGCGGACCGGGAGAAGTAATTTGGCGTGCCGCCCCGGCCATTTAAACTGCATAATTATATCTAGTGATTTAATATAAACGAGGATACCCTCCGCCTCCTTCCAACCTACCTAAGAGTGTCATTACGTAATGAGTTTAATTTCCTGGCTTTTGATATATCGATGGCCGTTTTCGAAAAGTTTTAGAAATACCGGGTAGTCCGGGGAGTTTTCAGTGTATACGTTGACCCACATTTGCGCCGGTTTACAGCCACCCTAAAGTTTTAAGAGTGAAATTTCCCCCTTAAATATACCTGGCGTAGCGGTGCATAAACCAAAACTAAATTATTGCGTTTCTCGTTTCGTCAAACGGTTGCAGCGAACAACGTTTATCAAAGTACCGGGGAGTAAAAGTACTTTCAAACGCACGCGACCTTTTTTGTTTTAGAAATATTAAAAAATTATATATAAAGCATTTCAGTGCCTTTTTTTATAAGCACCTTGGTACACTCAGAGAAAGGTTTGATTGGGTCAACAATATATTGTAACATCTAAGATGCCATAGTTGATATAGAGACAATGATGCACATTGTAGCAGAAACAATATCATAGTAGCGCTGACTAAATGCGTATTAAGGGTTAACATGTTTCTAGTTGCAATGGTATAGCACAACTTAGTTTTAAAAAACTTCTTTTTTGTGATTTTGGTATAATCAATGTATTCAATGAATGGTTTTAATCTTAAAAAATATACAAATGATTATAGAAATCACAATATTTAAGAAATAATGACTTCAATTAAGATTTTAAAAAATAGCTAGGTTAGGTTAGATTTTTGAATATTTGCTTTGCTAGTCGCAACGATATGTATTATTATCCTTACCATACGTATTGTAACTGCTACAATATTTAGACTATTGAGGGAACAAAGAATATTTAATTGGTCCAATCAAATCTTTCTCTGAGTGTACTTTTGAATAAAGCGACGATAAACATTATTTTCGAAACAAAAATGAAGACTTAGCGGGAGGAGATTAAGCCGGGCTTGTTTTTATTAAGGATTTTTGCCGGCTTAAAATTTAGTTTCTCACCTCTCGCCCCCCTCCGAAGTTATAAGACCCACTTAAATCCCATTAGTAAACACGTTAAGCCGGTGAAAATCGTAATTAATTACCTCGCTCATAAAATTCAAAAACTTGTCGAACGAACAAAATAAAAAACACCCAAAGCCTCCAAAAAAATTCATCGAAAAAGCTTTATTCATTCGCGATGTAAATCCGCGCGCTTTTGAAAAGCTTTTTCCGGTAATATCCGCAGCCTCTCCGCCCATCAATCTTTTTAATAATAAAAAAATCCTCCTCCTCCTCCTCCTCCCCCGAGTATTTTCAATGTAGCTCGTGGAGAAAAATCAAGCCAAAAAATACTCGCTTTTAATTGAACGCACACACAAGCGAGCGCGCACACAGGTATGGCGGTAGAACGAAAAACAACTTAATCTTGTCTTGTATGTTACAGTGAGGCCGAGGAAGCCGCAGCTCGAGTACAACGGCGGACTGCTGACCACGGCTCTGACCCTTCGGGAGGGACAGGACGCCGCCGTATCCTGCGTTTCGAGATACGGCAACCCGCCGGCCCTCATAAAATGGTAATTACATTATTATACTCTCTCATCTCCTTCTTCCCCCTTTTTTTTCCAGCTCTTCTGGATCTCTTCTTCTTCTTCTTCGGGGCTTTATATCTTTCTCTTTTATCTCCTCTGCTGCTCCTTTCTTTTTATGTCTTTTTACTCTTTTCAGGATTAGGAACGGGAATGCCTTGTTTTTTTCACCCCAGGTGTGTACGATAATAAACATGGTATTTTTGTGGAATTTTTATTTTGTCTTTTTCTACAACAGTGAAACGTGAGAGTTATGAGACGTAAAAAATTGGGGATTTTAGGTGTTGTTTTAGAGGATATAGGCTTGAATGTAATGAAATTTTGATATAAATTTAACAAGTAGCCAAAGACTCGGTCGACAGAGCTTTAGGCTAGAAATACGTAGATCGAAGTTCGAGTCCTTTCCGATACCTACGTTTATATCAGACACTTCAGTCATTAGACTGCAGAAACACAAATCTTGAACTTAGCTCAGAACAAAAAAAAAAAAAAAGATCATTGGTGCAATAAATTTATATTTTTTTTCATGTATGTGTGTAGATATTTTATTCGTTAAGGACAATATAATATACTTTTTTTATGTAATGAAATTTACGTTTAAAGTTGCACAGTAATAAATAATATCAAAACTTTAATTAAGAAAAGAGTTGATCAAAAAAAACTCAAGTGGACAATGATATATCATACACAGCTAGTACAGGAATAAGATTACTGATAAATTATTGACACCTTTAATTTCTACCAACACGACAGTTCAAAAATCATTCGCCTTAACTTACATAAAAATTTTATCCCACGCTAACGACGCAACTTCGAAAATTTTACAAAAATAAAAATCCAATACAGCAGCTGTGATTTTTTGATTTTCCGTACAACACCGCTCCACTTTAATCATCCAGCGGATTGCCGCAACCGAAAAAAATAAAAGAGCCGATGAAATGAAAAAAAATAAAAATAAAAACAAAAAAAAAAGACAAATGGATTTATCAAAACTAAAACAACTCGGAAGCCGCGTATTGTCAATAACGTCGAATTGCGCCCTCAGGTATTGTTAAAACGGCGACGCCCGGGCTTTATCTGACCGCACTAGCATACACCCTCCGTCAGGCAAAATAATAACGCGGTCTCCGGTATATTGACAAACACAAAGTTAACTTACAAAGTTTACAAACTAGAGTAAGTTATGCCTCCTTTAAGAGCATCTTCGTCGAAGACGTAACTGTAACGCTGAAAAATATCCCCATTTTCGTGACTCTCAACACGTGTTTTGTTCAGCCTCGCGGAGGAATTCGAGAGTTACGAGCCTTTAGTTTTATTATTTAAAAAAAGGCGACTTACCTCGCCTATATACAGCATTCATCCGTCTCTCTTTTGACGAAGCTGCTCTTTACGCTTTAACAGCGTGCCAGGAGTTTTATCGCTTTATGGGGGGCTTAGATCTTTTCCTACCTCCTTCGGTTCGGTCTTTTTTTCTTCCTCCTTGGCCGCGAGTTAATGCATGCATGAAAGTGGAACGCACGGTGCACCCGTAATAAAAATAGTTCGTTTAAGCGTTTTAAAAAAAGTCAGTTGGCCCTTCTTACGGGTAGCTTTTTACGCCTATCGTAAATCTCGGAGCACACGTGTATTCGCTAATAGCCCAGCGTCATTAAAATAACTGCTCCTGAAGATCCCATGACAATCGATGACGCGTAAAAACTCGGACGGTACCGAGTTGCATCGTTCGTATGCTAAACGACTGGGCTGCGCCCAAACAGCCCCACCCGAGCTTTAATAAATGCGAGCTTGAATATATCCGACGCAGTCCTCCGTTGCGAATGGGGCTTTAACTAATCAAGCGTCACTGGCGATGACGTTCGATTTTAATCGCTCCGGGCTCGTGCGAGGAAATTAAAATTAACGTTCCTTTTGTTTTTAAGCTCTTTTTTTTTTTAATTGGTTCGATTAGTTGCTGCAGGCAAATTATAATTGAAAGATGGATTTTTAATTGGTTCCCTCTAGTTTTTTGTAAAACTCATTTTCTAAAACTCTGCAGAGAAAAAAAAAAGAACCAATTTCAACCCCCACCCTTATTTCTCCTCCCCCCGTCCAATGAATTTTCAAATTAAACTTTGCGCTCGTCGGCGTTAATTTTCTTTATTAAAACTTTTATCCGCGGGTACCGTCTTTGCTGCAGCAACGTTAAAATTTCAATCCGCTCCGCTAGCTGCAGGGGAGATAAAAATTATTCCTCTCTTTTGAAAAAAAAAAAAAAAAAAAAAAAAATCGATCAGAGGACACCCGAAACATCATCATCGATCAGGTCGGAAACAAATTGCTAAAAAAGGGGGGGATGAGGAAGACTTCGGACGAGGAGAGTCCGGTCAATTAGGCTCGTAATTAAGCCGCACGTCGGGACCACCGAGCGCCATAATAGTTTTCACCAAAACCCTGCCGGGAGCGGAGCGTCGAGCAGTCCCAGCACCGCCCATAACTCATTCCCGGGGTAAAAAGAGAGGATCTCGGGACTCGCTGCTCCTGCCGCTGCTGCAGCGCTCCAAATGAAAATAATGACTCTCGATGCAGCCAACGGCCGGCCGGCGTAATTTCAGCGAGCGAGTACGTGAGCGCGATTGCCTACCCCGCGCTAGAGGATTGTAGGTGGCCTCCGGTGCTCCACACACGGAGGATTACGCGGACGATGAGATTTTTGCGGCCTGGGACTGACGAATTTTTTTTTCTCTGTCTCTCTCGCTTTTTTTTTGGTTTCTCAAAATCTGAGTAATTTTATTGAAAACGAGAATTTGTGTGAATTGTTTATATCTGCTGAATGACGTCGAAACGGCTTTAATTAATCGCAGATTTTTAAATTGTACATAAAAATCAGTCTGTTAATCTTAAAAAATATTTTTTTTTACATTTTTTGGTTGTTTCTGGCTTTATTTTTATTTTTACGGATTATTAAACCAATATTATTTGAGGTTTAATGTATGTTATCTACTCTGAAAAGGGCATTTTATGTATACTTGCAAAGTACAAATTTAGAATAAATGAATGTAAATAAAGCAAAGTGAAGAGTCTTACGAAAATTGTTTAGAAAATTCTTTTTTTTACATACTTGTTATTTTTGTTGGTTTAATTAACGTAGATATCGCCAATAATATCATAACGGGTACACAGTACAGGCTCAAACTAGAAGTACAAACACCAAAATCTACTTGAAATTTAGCCCGAGGCCTCGGAGTTGATCCCCCAGGAACGCCCGTCATCGGCGACCCGGATATTCCGAAATTTAAAAATAACCCCGGAATACTTTATTGTTGTCGCTTACAAGACTTTCGGGACATCTGGAAGTAGGTTAAATCAATCTCGTCAATCCAAAAAAAAAAAAAAAGAGTACAGAAATATCGTAAATTAAAAATAAAGTTTATCGAAAAAAAAGTGTACCAGCTCAAAAGGATTGAATAATGGATCGGTGCAAATGGATCCAAAACATTTTTTCCAAAGCGGAAACTGTAAAAGTTGAGTCGGAAAATAAGGGGGAGTATACAGTGCGCGTCCCCCCCAGCTTTTTTTTCCAGAAAATTATATTTTGATGGCTGCAACCCTGAATGGCTGTCAATCACCGGGGACACTCTTTAAAATTCAAGCCCCATTGTGAGGAGCTTTTTCTTCTTCCACACCCGACCGACAGATGTCAAAAAATATTCCGCGAATTATCGAACATTAGCAGACCAGTCTCGGAAAATACGTCAGCGATACCCAATAAAGCCGTTTTTGTAACAGAAACTCGCTTTTTCCCACACTTGCGTCACAACATAATTAAAATGAAAATTCCATAAATCCGAACTACCGCGACTTCCAACTTACTTTTTTCGCTGGGAGCCAGACCTCAAGAATAAAATCCCATTCAGTCGCTCGGCACGGCTCGAATTTTCCTCATGCAAATGCGAAGAAAGTTTAGCGGGCCCCGAGGCTAGCCTCCCTCGACGCGGAACTCCCCGCGTAGGTAACTCCGGCCTCCTCACGACTCCTCTCTTTTCCTCCTCGGCTGACCGCGCCTTATCTAAGCCCGAATAATTGCTCGGCTTCGCTCTTACGACCGTCTTGCTGCGATGTATCGAATGAATTAAGCCCGTCATTATGCGCCGCTCGCGACCGCCGGGGGGGGACTGATGAATGCCCTTTGTTGGATGACGAACGCTCGCTCGCCCGGGAAATTTGAAATTTTAATGCTTTTCGGGAGCATTATGCGACAGGTGTCGGAAATCGATGAAAATTCTCTAATATTCCCCCCCCCCTTTTTTTTTGAAAGCGAGACCCGCGTGAATAATGAAGCGAGGGTAAACACTGTCGCGGGATCAAAAACCCCTTTCCTTTGAATTTTTTTCGGAATATGGCGGAATAAATGAATTCCAGGGCTCGCTCTTGTTCGTATTCAATTCAAATGATTTCAATCAACGGTGTATTTACCCATTTTATATTTTTTAATCTTCGTTCTAGCCGGCGTTCTAGTTTACCGAATAATTAATGCGTTAGGTTCCATTGAGTACAGTTTTGAAATTGATTAATCAAGAGTCCAAGTGTACTTTGTGTAAACTCCTATTAATCTCGCCCGAGTGACTGTCCTTAGAAATATCGTCCATAGAAAAATTTACAAAAGACAGTAAAAAAAGGAAGAAGAGAATAAAAAAAGAAGCAAAGGCCCCGATATTAAATTTTATCGGAACACAATACACACAAAAAGAAGTGGAGAGGACTCGCTCGGGCAAGACACGTAATTTCATTTCGCCCCCTCTCGCGAGCGAGCAAGCGCGGCCCATTCTCTCGCCAAAATCGCTATCGGAAAAAGAATAAAAGCCAATCGTACTGCGCGTCGCAAATCTCCGCGTCTTTTCAACTTTCATCAACATTTAATACCTAATTTAACCCTCGCATTCTTCCCCCCTGCACCGGCGCGCGTTGCTTGGAGCCCGGAGTAAGAAAAAAAAGGAGCCCCCCGCAGGCGCAATTACTCCATTAATTAAAAAAGAAAATAATTACTCGGGGTTGCGGGGGCACAAAAACCCGCGACGACGACGTCGAAAAAAAAAAAAAAAAATTTTCCCTTTTTTCCTCGTGCCTTTTTCATTCATTAAAAAAATATGTATAAATTCATGTTCCCCCCCCCCCGCTCCAGGTTCTCTTTTTTTCATCGCGATTCTGTCGTATTCCCTATTTAGTTCCGGCACCGTAATTGGTCGCGATTCACCTCTCGCTCATTTAGACTGTGCGGTTTCATCCTCCTTCCCCTGCCTTTTTTTTTCTTTCAAAGGGTGTGTTTTTATCCTCACTTTCTTCTTCTACTGCAGCAGCGACGACTCTTCTTCTTCTTTTTCTCTCCCTTTTTTCGGGCCCCCCCTTCCAGGTTTTTTTCACCACCTCGAGCTCGTTTCGCGCGGAGGCGACAAGTTGGCACGGCTCTGTGTACAACTCGACGAGTGAAGGAATTCGGGGAATCTTCTTACTTACCTCCACCCACCCCCGCCCCTTTTGATTATTTGAAATTCGAAGAAAAGCCGGAGACTCGAGGCTTTTGTCTGGTAAAAAAGGGTTTTTTCAATAAAGTGTCGATTCGATGCGGGGAAAAACGGGGTAGAATAAATAGAAACCACTACTCGCACGCGCCTGCGAAATTGGATAAACAAACGCTGTACCGAGTCGCACGCCCCCGGTACGGTGAATGCAAAGTGTTTTTCTCAGGGCACTTTTAGTTTAATTAATCGCCGCGCTTTGCACCTTGTTGTGAGAGTATTAATTAATTTCCAAGGAGGTTTGGTAAAAAAAAATGTCGTGGGTAAGAAGGAGGATTTTCCCCTTGATTTGTCTGAAAATGACGCGAGGATCTCTCTAACTGGAAACGGGAAAAATCTCTTTCACCTCACTTCCAGAGAAACGTCACGTTCTTTTTTTTTTTTGCCTTGAGGAGATACATGGATGTAACGTAACTTTTGATTTTTTTGAAATTTTAAAGTATTGAATTATGGAAAAAGTAATTTTCAAGACGAAATTACGAACAAGTTATTTTCCCGCGAAAAAAATCTGCATGGAAAGTTTTAATGCCCTTGTGAAATTTTTAATAGAACCGTCGAAAAAATGCGACATTCTTTCCAAGACAATGTCCCCTGCCTCAAAACAAAAATAACATCTGTTTACTTGGGCATGAATTTTTAAAGATTCAGCAAAAATTTCAAGTCAAGTGTTTTTTGCCAGCAATAAAACAAAATTAAATCTCCTGAATTATGATCGAAAAAAAAAAGTAAATGAACGGTAATTTATATTTATGGTATGTTTTTGTTACAGGTTTATAGAGTCGGAGGAGGTATTTCCAGTCAGAGAACAGTCGAATCAGACCGAGGTGGATAATCGGAGGACATCGATGGCGCACAGCACATTGAACATTCGTGCGAATCGAGATAATCACAATAAGCGGATAAGATGCTTAGCGTACCATCCGACCAGTACCGTGGCCGATGTCACGGAATCGAGATTTGATATTCATTGTGAGTCTGATCTTCTTCTTATTCTCTCCCCCCTTTCTCTTCCTCCTTCTCTCGCTTCGACATACTTTTCAACTTAAATCACGATTACTATAAATCCCTTGCTTGGCTTTTATTTTTTCAACGGGTATAAATTCGGATCCTTCAAAAATAAATTTGAAGATGTGCGTGCTAAACACTTGATAATTAAAGTCTTAAAATAACTTTTAAAAATTAAAAATAAATAATAAATTATTTAAAAAAGTTTTTTAATCAAGATTAATATCATTTGTTGAAGTCTGATTATCATGCATTAGTTTATCAGCTCAATAGATTAACTATTTAAAACTTTTAATTGTTGTTTCACAAATGATTGAGTCACTACCAGGAATGGCGAATGTAAAAAAAAAACCAAAATTACTCTGGTAACAAGTTTAAGAATAAAATTTAAATTTTGTTTTTCAATTCTTGATACCAAAATAAAAATGTAATTTGATTGCAACATCCTTGCCATACCTTGTCTATGACTGTAAAGCTCGTCTTGAGAAGAACCATTACAGCTCAATAAAACTTTAATGAAGAAATCATATTTTTTCAAGCTCGAGTCACTCGCATTAAACTCGGCTTACGCATCATCCTGACCCTTCCCCGAAGTCCCAACCTCAGCAGCGTCAGCGTGCACAATTAACCCTGAATAATTCAAAAAGCTGGTTTATCATTAAAAATTCGAATCACGCTCGCGGAGCACAGCTCTAAATAATTCATGGGCCCATACCTACTTGGTTTAAAAACATCTGCATGTGTATTACAGACTCGCCGATCGTGCGTCTGGAGACGAGTCCGCGAATGTTGGTCAACGCCCTGGAGGACTCGGCGAGTTTCGTATCCCTCCGCTGCATCGCCGACTCAAATCCTCCGGCTAGCATAAAGTGGTACAAGGACTCCTCGATAATAATGCAGTCGAACGGCAACAACGCCCTGCCCGTGGGATACGGGAACCGCACCCTCACCAACAACACCATCGTCGAGTCCGAGATACGATTCGAGCCCATTAAGCGCGAGGACGCCGGTCTCTACAGCTGCAGGGCGGTCAACGTCATCAACGAGAGCCCGCCCGCCTCGTACCAGCTCGACGTCCAGTGTGAGTACTCAATTTGTTTGTTTTTTTTTCTCTTTCTTTCTGCTTGCCCGGGCTTGATTCATAAGCGTATAAAAGCACTTTTGATGCAGGTTAAAACGTTGTTTGATTATTCAGCATCGTACCGTACTCTTCATGCGAGACTTGCTGGTATGATAAATTATTTATAACTGACGAGTCTTGACTTTTTAATCATTTTTTAAAAATTATGCTTAATAAAATAAATGATTGTCAAAAAGGTTTGTTAATTGAAGTATGTTATTTCTACTAAAAGTCTGAAAATTTAATTTTAAGAAAATTAAATTAAATTTTATTATTACAATATTATTAGCTTCCATGGAAGATTACATTTGCTCCACCGAATTCTCTGCCCCAACAGTTTTGAAATTTAATAATTTTCGAAAACTATGCCATTAATTACTGCGCTATCCGCAGTACCGAAAATTCAACTCGAGCATTTAATAAGTTCAGTCTCGTTACTCACAATAATATTAAGACCATTATAAAACGAAAGTAAATTTACGTTTTAAATAATCAATTGCATACTTCGAAGTGCCCCCATCAAACTAAAAAATTAAATCGCGAACAGTAACTCTCTCTCTCTCTCTCTCTCGACCAGCGTAATTATCAAGTTCGCAGGCTAATGAACTTCGGTAACTAGCCGTAAACCAGTTTTCCTAATCTAATTTCAACTGAAAACTGAACCCCTCAAGACATGGGCCCGGCAGCGCGCAATTACAATCGATTTGTTATACTACACCTCTCGCTCTTTTGCTAAAAAGAAAAAAAGAAAAATCGCGCGTCGTTAATCACGCCGAAAAACGTAAAATCTCGGATTCGTTCCCACAAGTAACACTATCTTTTCCGAATTCAATGAAGAAGTCGTCAACCGAGGTTTGACCCCCACGACGACGATTAATAACAATTTTTCAGGACAGACTCGGCGAGTATTATAGATACAAACCAACTAAACGAAGATCTCGAAAAATTAGTCACTCGGTGAATGAGAAAGATGACGCTACATTAGCTTAACCAATTGTTGCTTGGGGGCCATGACAAACGTCCCGCTTTTTATAATACCGCTCTCTTCTCAGCTTTACTCTCGGGCATTCATCGACGTCATATTCTTGTTCTTCATCGCTCGCTTTGTCTTGATGGCTTGATCCCCGCGAGGAGCGCGAGTTGGTACCTTTTATTCATAATTTAATAGCTCTGCTCGCGGGCCATCTGTCATTCGCGGGAGGGAGAGAGCTGAGAAACGTTGGAACTTTTCCGACTCTGTAATTGGACGCAAGCCCGCTCTCCCACGAGCTTAAACGGAGGATGTTGGCTTAGATTGGATTAGCGAGTCTTCATTTGCATTCATTGTCTTAATAATTCGCGACTACTTTTTATTGAATCAATTTAACTTATTCTCCGATGAGCTACCGTTAAAACAAAAAAGGGGAAGGTTTAATTGCTCAGGGTGACCGATTCCGTTACAAAAAATAACAATGTGCTGCTGGCTTTGGGATTTTAATTAGCGGCGCCGTGACACTTTGTTACCCCCGCTAATAACTACATAATGATCGAGCCCCGTTGAAGAATTATAAAAAAGGGGGAGAGAGAGAAAAGTAAAAAAATAAAAACAGCCGCTTATCAATTTTCATGAAAAATGGGATTAATTAAAATCACCGTATTGCTAAAAAAGATCTTTGTTGAAAATAATGAGTCGGTTGTCAAGTGCAGCAGCAGCAGCAACAGAGCTTTGAAAAAAAAAAAAAAAAAGAGAGAGAGTACGATAAAACGTAATTAGCTTTGGATAAGGTTCTCTTCCGGAGATCCTCCTCCATTTGAATCCGTTATGAGTTCCGAGACAAAAATGAATCCCGATAAATACCCGTCCTTTGATATTTTAAGTGCATCGCTGCCTGACTCTCTTAATGCGCGGGGGGCTCTATTGAGGAGAATGGCTAATGACTGCACGAATATTAAAATCGCTCTTCTTTTTCATTCTTTTAAAAAAAAAAAAAAACTTAAAAAATTTTAATGCGTTTCGTTTTAGCGTTAATTTTGATAAAAATTCATAATGACTTCGCTTACATTACTTTTGTACGAATTAAAATGCGAAGAATAATAATAATAATAATGTATAAGCGGGAATTTAAATCCCTCCCTGTTCTACTGGGTTGGCGCGCACTAGAATTCACAGCTCATTACCTTTCGAATTATTCGCTTAATGAAGTTGACACGATTATCTTGGCAAATCTTTTAATTATCGTCGCTCGAGTGTGTGCCCTTTCGGGGCGGTTCTCTTATCTTGACGCGGCCCTTCTCACGAATATTGTTTGCATAATCCCCCCCTCCGACCGCGTTGACACGAAAATCGTCAAACTTTTTACTCCAGAAAACCCACATGCCGGCTCTTTCATTTTTTTCTCCCTTAGAAGAACGAGAGTCAAGAAATTCATCACAATTATAAATTTAATAACAGTTATTAAAATTGAGTAACGTTGCGTGGCTTTCGCCTCCCCGCGCCATGCTGTCGCGAGCAGCTGTTGCGCGGAAAACTACGCAGCGAAAAAATTTCGCGTGCTTATCGCCCCAGTTGCTAGCCAGCTAGGATAAGTCATAATTGTTCATAATTAAGTGGATTATTCGCGATTGTGTCAGGGATTTAATCGAGATTGCGGCGCGAGCGGGGGCCGGTGAAAGAGGAAATTAAAATTTTCCTCCTTCCCGACGGAAGTTTAGAGCTGGAGATTAACTTCTTCGATCGAATGAAATTTTTAAGCCCTTCGAGAATTTATCTTACGGGCGTGGAAAAATCGATCCTTGAAAATATAAGCTAAGTGCACGAGCCGCGAGCTAATACGCGCGGGAGTGCAGCAGGCCAGAAATAAGTTTTATATTTAATGCATCGTTCATAAATCATGGGGAAATTTTTTCAGATACGTAACTTTGCGGAACTCGATTACGAGCGAGGCTCATTTGGGTATACTTTTGGAAAAATAAAAAGCCCCTTAATTATCCCCCGCGCGGGTTTTGTGCGTCGGAAAACTAATTAAAACAAAATGATCTGCTGCGAGGCCAAATGGGTTAAAGTGCTTATGCATAATCTATTTCGTACCAAATTAATTTTAACAGGCTTACGAGCGGGGGTGGCGCGGGAGGTGGATTAATTTCATTTGATCGATGCGTGTAACGTTTATTTAAATTATTCAGACACAAAGATTGAATCGCTCCGATGCCTTTGAGCGCACGCGAGAGTCACGTAAAATCGACGGTTATTTTGTTAACAAATTTATATGAACGCGGATCAAAACACATTTGCTTTTATCGCGCATCATCGGTGCGCGCCGTCTTTGTCGATCAATCATTTGTCAATGGTCATCTGTGAGAAAGAGTCAAGGTACATACGGATTTTCGTGTGTAACATGTTTTCTTTTACATCAAAGATGTCATGTTTTTTTTTTTTTTCTTCTCAATCGGTGGTCTTGCGTTAGTGTGATGCCCCCTGGGAATTTTTTAAACGACTTTATCAGCTGCACCTGACAGCTTTTAGGTGAAAGTGGGCTGTGCTTCGAAAGAGTGAGCTTCACTGTCGATTTTTTATTTTTTTTATTTTTTCAAGTTTCGTAAACTACCGTAGTTTTTAACGGTTTTTTATTTTAATTTTTCCGGAAAACATTAAATTACTTCGAGGAAAGGCTGAAATATTTTCCCGACAACTACGATTTAGTGATTAATAAAGTTGTAAAACCAGTAAATTTCAGTTGGCCATTCGAATTACTTCATCAGCTAGTTTTCACCTCTGACTTAGATCCTAATCCCCCCTTGATTTATCGATTATTTTAAAGAATTGTATAAAGTAAACGAGTAATGTAAATAAAATTTATTTTCATCACCAAATGAGAGAGTTACAATTTTCCGAATCGATGTTCGATGATTAATTGAGTTCTAAATACCAACTCCCGTCAAAGCGTATTTTCATAATTAATAATCTTTCATTAATCACGAAATTGGCATTATGAGCAACATCCACCATTGAAAATTAATGATCAACAAATAATCACACAGAAAAATAAATTTTCCTTTCACAGACGGCCCGAAGCCGCGCTCGCTGGAGTCAAACTCGCTGTCGCCGACCCGGGACCGCATCGAAGAGACGGCCGGCCTGGGAGAGAGCATCGACCTGTTCGAGTGTCCGGAGTTCGACGCCAACCCCCCTGCCCAGTACAGATGGCTCCACCTCCGTGGCGGCAACACAAACGCCATAAACAACCAGAACTCGGACTCCACCCGGGGTGGTCGTCACCTCCGGCTGGTAAACGTCGGCTGGGCCGACGAGGGCGAGTACCGGTGCGTGGCCTACAACTCCATTAACGGGGTCCGCAGGGAGATGCACAGCGACATGAGGTTCATCCTGACGGTAATAGGACCGCCCGAGATCCAGTCCAGGCCCTCGCCCGAGAACGGGGACGGCAAGTACGAGTCCATCGGCTGGACCGGCGAGCGGATACACCACCTGAAGTCCAAGTTCTGCTCCAGGCCTCCCCCGAGAACCGTGTCCTGGCAATGGGGAAGCATGTTCATCAAAGCCGGTGAGTTTTTGTTTCTGGGATTAAGCTTTGGCGCATGGTAGAGATTATACCCGGAATATTAGTCTTGGGAGTTGAGATCAGACGCGGGAAATTTACGCCCGATAATCTGCTTATTTAGTCGTGAATGCGCCCGCTCGTATTTCATGGGGGGCTGTTGTACTCGTGTAATAATACGGTTCGTTGATTTTGAATTGTTCGGGAGTCCTTGATTATGAATTTTTGGAGCTCAATGGAATTAAAGTTTATTCTTTTTTGTTAATACGGAATTGATTAGTTCGTTAGAGAGAGAGTTTGAAAATTCACGTTTTCAACTCATTTATTTGAGATTGCTCCGAAGGAAATAATGGTTATCTGGTTCCAACGTAACCCAACAGTAAGAGGATTTTCTTTCGAAAGGGGGGGGCTCCGATATCGATATTGCAAAAATTGATCATTTGGAAGATAATTTTTTTTTCTCGGTTAAATATTTCTCATCTGGATGTAGGTTGGAAAAAAAAATCTGTTCGTTATTAAAATCAAGCACAAATTGAAATCCTTTCATTTTTCCCAGCGATAAATCAGTTACCTTTTTATTTACTCTGATTCATATCATCGGTACTAGCTGTTTACACCGAGGTTTACACGGGGATCATTTTTTTACGAGAGCGTTAATGAAGTACAAAAGTAGTTCTGTAAACGCTGCGAATATATATATATCGACAATCAGGCAAATTAACGAATGCAATTAGAAGCATTCATGCGCGCGTCCTGGTCCCAGATGACGGTATCGCGAGTCGGTAAATACACACAGGGCTGCTGATTGCAATGAATTATACGAAATTCAGTTTTCGGAGGCCCGCGAGTTTGCGTGCCTCGATGATCGTTCATTCTTTTTCTACCTGCGGCAATTAGAAAACCGTTTGACTTATTGAGTTTTTTTTTTTTTTTTTTTTTTTTTCTTTTCAATGACTTTCACCGTAAAACCAAGATCTCGAATCTACACTTTATTAAACGGTAGGTAAAAGCTCGCGCGCGGGGAAGTGTTTTTTTCTAACTCCTAATCGAACACTTATGCATATCGGCGCGGGTAATCTCGAGGTTTCTAATACCCCGAGGACGCGGCTCTTAAAAATAGTATAAAGTCATCAAAGTAACTGTCACAAATGTAAGCGAGGCCATCCCCGGGCCATGACTTTCAAAAATTTATCTCGAAAAACTCTTGATTGATTAATAGTCTTAAGAAGCCGAAGAAAAAAAAAAGTACGCTGTTCGATTCACAATCTTGTAAAACAAGGGACTTTGTAAAAAAAAATCCGTCGTAATCTCGGATCGAACGCTCGACACTCACAATTAAACCCGATTTGTCGATCCACGGGTGATTTCATTGAGCCCTCCGATAAGGAAATCAAAAAAAAAAGTTACCACACAAATTTTCCGTTCGGTGAGAAAGATCGAGACGAGCGATGGAAGGAGAAGCGGTCTCGGTTTCATTATGATTTTACAACGTGAAAATGGCCTTTCGCTTCATTGTCGGGTCCGTGATTTATGCGCGGAAAAGGATCGCCGAGGCCTAATGATTATGCGACTGACCACCGTTCCGTTTTATATTGCCCGGCGCGGGTCTACGAATCCCAGTGTTTTGCCGTTTCCTCCGCTCCACGCGAGCGTGCTCTCGCTAAACTTATACATTATCGGTGTCGTTGCACCGAGAGGTTTTTTTTTTTCAATCTAGGGGATTTTCGAGAATTGATGGGTGGATGATTTTGGAGGGGACTCCTTACTGACCGAAATCTAGCGGTGGTAATGAGCGTTACGGTTTCGCGACACTTTTTTTAGACTTGTGAGAAACTTTAAATTATCGTTTTCTCAGGAGCCGGTCCATGATTAGCACTGCAAAAATATAAAGACTTTAAAAAAAAATTATGTACGAAAAAAAATTTGGATTTAGATTGATAGTGTCCAAGAGAGAGTTGGGTAATAGATGCAGAAAAATAACTGAAAGAGGAAAATGAAGTTTAATATACAAAAATTTCATGTAATGAGAATTATTTAATATGAAAAATCATTAAAAATAAAGTATATAAAAAAATTTGACTAGAAAGTTTGGAAAAAGATCCATAAAAATTTATATATTTTTTAGGAAGTTTTGGTATTGAAATTTTAATGAAAAATGTTACAATGGCGTTCTTTATGTTAGCGGGAGGAAAAAAAGATTCGTATTTGCCTGGATTTTGAACAAACAATTTCACGTTTTTATAGCCACGATACTTTCAATATAAAATCTGGCCATACGTTTTTCCATCACTTTTTGCCATTATATTTGGCTTTGTTATTGACGTTTTCGACAAAAAAATTTTTTTTAGCTTAAATATTGAATGACAAAACGATGGCTCAAAGGAAGAAAAAAATAACAGAAATAACAGGCACGAATATAAGTATGAAAAAACCAGTGAATAAAAAAAAAGATTATAAAACTATTTCGATCGCACGTGAATTAAATCGTATTCGAATCGGAGGAACATTTTCCGAGCTTTTCAGCAACACAAAAAAAAATGAATATTTCAATAGAAGAACTACCAGGCCGGTCCTATTGATTCAATAATAACAATTCTTGCCACGTTTGCATGTTACTTCGGTTTCCACAAATTTCATTAACTCTTTGCTGGGTACGAACGAATTTTTTAGCTTGAAAATACTAAAAAAAATGAGCCTACTGAGCGTAGCCGAGTTATTTTAGTCACGGGCGGAAAATTGGCTGCGTCAAAACAGAAGGATCTTCCGCGTTTTTCGAGATAAATATTTTAAAACGTCGCTCTTCTACTTTTTAATCTTCCCAAAAGAATTTTAAACGAATTTTCACATTTTCCCCAAAACAGGTCTCGTAGACATTTTTTTCCGTACCGATGGCTCTTTGATCATTTCAGCGCGCATCAATAACCCACTCAAAACTCTTGAAAATTCCAGGCCAAAAGATAAACCTGAAGTACGAGGCGCTGCCACTGGAGCCGATAATCGAGAACAAGATTATGACGAACTGCTACTGGGCCAAGCTGGCGATCCACGACCTGCGACCGGAGGACGCTCGCAGGTACACCCTGAGCGTGGAGAGCGAGAAGGGCCACGACTCGACGAACCTCCGGCTGATCGTACGCGACCCCACCGAGTTCTGGATGGTCGCGGCCGCCGGCGCCGCGGGTCTCCTGGTCCTCCTGGTCCTCTTCGCCGTGGGGATCTACTCGATGATCCGGTCCCGCCGCAAGCACCGGGAGTACACCAAGGAGGAGGAGGAGGGCAGCATCTCGGCCGACCAGTACTACGGGGCGAGCCAGGTCAACCCGGCCAACGGCACCGCCACCATCGAGAGGAACGGACAGCTCAAGGCTAGCTTGCAGCAGGTAGTAAATTCAGCGCATTAAATTATACTCGTTTACGAGGGAAAGTTTTTTTCTCCAACCACCCCGCCCCGGTACTGCTTGGGGAGAATAAATTTCGCGGAAAACTTTCGCGGAGAGTTTTCGAATATATTCCTCCTTTTTTTTCGAGCCGAGCTTTATTACTGGAGGACCACTTAATTGAGGGGGAAAAGTTTTTTGTTTTAAATGGTTCGGGAAATTTTTTTTTTTTTTTTTTTACTTTTCTACCGATTTTATTCAATTGATCTGTTGTTCGAGTTATCGATTCACACGCGGTTACGAACTCCGTGGGCTAATTGGATTAATTGTTTTGTTTTCTATGCGCGATATAACGAAAAGTGGGCTTTTCAGGGGTGCACGCGCGAGTATATTGTAACGAATAATAAATGAAGTCTTTACTTTGATAAATTCAATTTTACGGACAAAATAAAGCGGTGATAATCAACCTTTTCATTGACTGCTTCATTGTTTATTCGAGCTCTATTATACGGTTGCGAGAAAATCCGGTTTGAAATTAGTTACTTTTATCTAATCTTACAAACCAAAGACAAGTTTTTTCCACCGATCGCAGCCTGATGGCTCACTTCCACGGGCGACTAGATTTTTCGAGAGATTAAATTTTTCAAAAAAAAAAAACCCCTCAGCTTTTCAGAGGAGGGGAACGCTAAGGATTCCGTAAGAGGCCAAAATTAGCTTTTAGATGGTTCTCTTAGAAAAAAAAAAAAAAAAAAAAAAAAAAAAAAAACGTAGAGGTCAGTGGGTAACCGCACGGAATCAGTTTTGAAAAAAAAAATCCCAAAAAACAAAAAACCATTCATCATTTGTATATTTTTTTACCTATCAGCGGGTCTCTGTCGGCGGCCGTGCATCCGACAACATAAGGGCAAATTTTTACACACGGCTTTCACCATTTCGATATTAACGATCCACGAATGAGCAAGCGTTTCGAGCTCGCTGCATTCGGTTTTTAAGGAAAAAAAAGAAGGACCCATAATGATGCATTAATTATCGGTTTCACGAAATAGCCAAATAACGCCGACAGCTGATTAACTCGTTATCCCCCACGGCGCCCTCTCTCTCGAAAAAACAATCAATAACCGGCCAAACACACGCTCCTCCAAAAATGATGAATGGCAAAAAAAAAAAAAAAAAAAAAAAAGAAAGAGGAATGTTGACTCTAAAAATTCGACCGAAAAGCCATTAGGGCGAGTCAAAAAAGGATTAGCGATAGTTATCGCGGGCCCCCGCGCAAAGCCGGTAATGATTAGGGTCTTGGTCACCCTCGAAAAATCCGTCCTCTAACGTGCCCTCTTGTAACGTCCACAGCAGCAACAGCGTCACCAGCAGCAGCAGCAGCAGCAGCAACAGCAACAGCAGCAGCAGTACCAGAACAACAAGGGGGGAATGTTGGCGGTGGTGAACGGCAGTCCCTACGGGCGAAAGCAGGGGGCCATCGTTGAGGGGGGCCTGGCCGTGATGTACGACTACGATCAGATAGCGTGCAAGTCGCGGGCCGCCATGAGCCCCGAGGCCCTCAAGGTTCGCAGGGCACCGGCGGTACTTCAACCTCCGACAATTGTAAGTTATCTAGACTGTACCAACCTTACCTAACTAAAATTGTTTCAAAATTCTTGTTATTAAGCATTAATTGTCGGTTTAGGTATAGCTACCATCCTGATACCAAGAGGGCAGGTTCGCCGTTTTTTACGGTGCCGAGCAGCCCGCCCCGCACCAGGATCAGGCCGTGGTACCAGCGGTAGCGAGCACTACCTGCGCCCGACCGCCTAGTCCCTTGTACGCCGCCACGATGGAATTCATCGATTAAGCCGACCCGGCACGACTACGACCGTTTTTTTTTTTCTTTCTTTTTTAAGGGAGAGAAAGATTAGATGCGTTGACGAGATTCTGCCCCGAGTTTCCGGGTCGCGATCATGGGCCTATGTTTTCATTAAGCCCATTACCCGGATCGAACTTTTTTACTTTCCAGCGGTGTCTCTTACTTTTATCTTTGTTTTTCTTCTTTTTCAAGTCAAAATGCGGACTCGTTATGTACGGTTATCACGCGCGCGTACACGACTGTGAACTTGTTTTAGAATTTAATTTCGAGAGCGCGCGCGCGCGCAAACGTTTACGAGAAAAAAGCGGCCGTACGGGTCAGTTAGAAATTTTGACCCTGCGCTGCGTGTGAAAAACAACTAAAATGTGTTCTCCAGGCCGCGTATAACCCTACCTTGGTCGTCACGTTTGTACATATAGGGTTTATATGAGCGCCGCGCGTAACCGCTGTGCACCGCACGCGCGCGCGCTCACATTTTCGTGACGACTTTTATGGTTACTTGCTGCCGCATGGATGTGAACAATACGAGTTTTGTTTTGTTTTTTTTTTTTTTTTTTTTTTAAGAGAAAAAAAATATATGTTTTTTTTCTTCTTTTTTTTTTTTATGGCGAATATAAAAATACAGATTTATCGAGTTTGCGGTAGATAGGAATACAAGGACCTTACTGAGTGTTAGATAACTTTATCGTGATCGTCGTATACCTTAAACGTAAGAGCTCTTCGAAATATTAAATATATTATGCGTATTACTATAGGGTATTAGACTACATTGAATTTAAATATAAAAACTATGACAGAGTTTAAATATATGAAAGAGAGTTCCCACGACAAAAGGATTTTGAGGTTGTGAACTTTGAAAATAAAAGAAGAAGAAAAGACTAACACACAATTGTTGTCCGAGAATACGAAGCTGCGGGCGCGCGTGTAGAATATGTAAGCACGTCGCCATTGCCGCGCGCGGTGCTCCTGCGAGTTTCTTTTTACGACTCCTTATCGAGATGCAAGACTCGTTTTTAGGAAAAACTCTTAGAGTAGGAAACACACTCGAAAAATCTTTTAACGTCCGAATTATCATTCCCCGGGTAACGCGGACTATAAAAACGGTTCCACTTTCAACCTCGTTCTTTTCTTCGGCCTTTTTTTTCCATTCTCTTAACGTTTGCTTGATCGAGGGTTTCATTCGGTTTTCAGATAGTGCACTTTTTTTTTTTTTCAACTTCTTACTCTAAAGTGAAAATTTTTCTTTCTTCGATTAATTTTACCGTTTTCATAGAGAGGGAAAATTTTTGTGACGACAGTCTTTTTTTATTACGTTTTAAAAGAGAACGTTCTTTCTATTTTAATGTGTAAAATGAAAAATTTAGTTTTAAATTTGTCAATATATCAGTGTGAATAAAAAAAAGAATTAAATTAAGTGTTAAAATATTAAAGTATTATTAAATATCTTTGAAAATAAAGTTAAAATATATAGATAACAAAAAAAAATAAAAATAAAAAAAGGAACAAACAAACATTAATCAAAATATTCTAACTAACGACTTAGTTGGAGGAATTAACTTGCTATTCAGAGAAAAAGTCTACTAAAAAACTATAAAATTAAAGTAGATTGAAAAAGTAACTTTGCTTCGAACTTAATTAAAAGGAAGCGGTTGGCACACCAGAACTAACTGGCTTCCTTCTTTTCATTAGTCAAAGTCTACCTTTTTTTTTCGCTCGAATAGACTATTGTAAATAATTTTTATTTTTTACTATTGAAAATAGTATTGTATAAAACGAATCTCTGTAAGCTACATATTAATTATTTTCTTTGCGATTAGACTTTCTTCGATTTAATAAGTCAATGAACGCATAATTATTACATATTGAGTAAAACTTGGTGTCGTATGTAGTTAATATTCATGTTGTTTTTGAAAAGCACATCAGTTTGCGCTTGGATGCAAAAATTGTTAAACATTTATTACGGTTTTAACGAAAGAAAATTTTTATTTTTTACCAAAATAATTTTTATTATTTAAGCTTTAATTTAACTAATCACGAAGTCGTTAAACAATCAACGTATGAATTGAAATGTAATTGCAGCTAATAACTCAAACCTACTGTATTCATCTCGTATATGTAGTAATAAAGATAACTTGTTTATTTTTAAAAATAATACTTTAAGACAAACTTTCCAAAGAGATAAGTATCTTAATATTAAGAAAATGTATTGAGATTAAGACTTGTTAATAAAATAAATATTAATGATAAGTTGTTTTCGTATCCTTCGATTTGCTTGCCAACCACACCTTTAGACTCCTTGTTTCTATTTTTTAAATTAAAAAAATAAAAAATTTTTACTATTAAAAATTAAAAAATAATATTTGTAATTCTGCTATAAGATTTGTAATGAATTCTGCTTATTTATCAGAGCTTATATTGTTAAATTTTTTTAAAATTTAATTTTTATTCAATAGTCGTTACTTTTCATTAACAAAACTTTTTTTTTAATAAATCTATTTTTTCATTTCATTATTTTCTAATAGTAATAATAAATAAATTTGTAAATAGAAGAATTTATTATAAAATGAAGAATGTTTGCAAATTAGAATTTTTAAGGAGAAATTTTATTGTTACTTGAATTTACAAAACAATTTTCTCTCACAAGAATAAAAAATAAATTAGTGCGAATAAAATTTTTCTCTTGCTAGATTATCAAGATGTTCAGAGATATTTACATGTGAAAGTCAATATAATAATATAAAAAAACCGTCGCTGATAGCTGACCGTCGGTAAAGTAAATTTCGAGATCGTAAAATATTATTTTACCTACGGTACACATAACTTAGATAAAGTAGATTTCTAATTGTGAAATGAAAAATTTGAACCATGCCCATGGCCCATCATTTATTATGCGTTGAGAATTTTTGGAACCATTTATAAATATTCAGAAGCTTTCAGTATTTAATAATTATAAACAATATAATTTGAAGGTCAATTTGAGAAGTCAATTTAATTTATGGGTTATCAAAATATCTTTACAATCACATAAAATGCATAACATAAAAAATAAAGTAAAAATAATAGCTTCTTTAAACATAAAAATAAAAATATTTAGTAGATAATATTTAAAGATCTCCAGTTTTACATTTGAACTCATAATCTTTAGAAAAAAATATTATAAATATAGCTCGAGAATAATTTTATTTAAAGTATCAAAAATAAAGTATGTTTTATTTTTGTTAGTTTATAGTTTTATTTTATTTTTTTTTATTTTTTTTTATTTTTAATATAACAATGGAAGAATCTAATCTAAGGAAATTTAGTTATTTAAATTTCTCAATCTCAAAAAAAATACGATTTTTCGCCATCTATTGGATAAAAGAGAACCTACTGAAGAACTCCGAAAACGCCATGTGTTGATGTGTCACTTGCCGTCTGCCCTGTTGCTATTGAATTCGGAAAACATCTTGGGATAAAACATTCGCCATCAACTATGACAAGTGTTCAGTTATTTTTTCCGTGAATTAATTAGTTTATTGTTTAAATAACTATTTTAATTAAATATATATTTTATATTGTTGAGGTTTTTAAATAAATTATCCTAAAAATGACTTACTTAAATTCTTGGGAAGAGTTTGAAAAGTGTGCAGAGAGGTTATATTTGCAAGATCCAATGAAAGTAAATGTTCAAGACTTTAACCACCTTCAAATAATTATGATTAAATGTAACTAATTAATGTTTATTTTATTATTTAGGCACGGTACACAATGAAGTACTGCCATAATAAAGGACAGCTTTGCCTAAAATTTACAGATGATAGAACGGTAAGAATTGATTTTAACTCTTTCTAACCTTAGACTGATTTATTTTTATAAATATTATTTATTTTAAACTTTTACACTAGAAATATTGCTTAAAGTTCTGCTAATTTTTGCAAAAAGTTAAAAGAAAAACTCAATTTTATATTAAACATCGTTTGCTCAATAAATTATGTGATACTAATGAAATGTTTTCTGAATTATAATCAAGCATGAATATACTAAAAAATACTGTTAATTAAAAATGAATAATTATTTGATCACTGTTTTAGTGCTTACAGTACAAGACAGAAATTGCGCAAGATGTTAAAAAAATGGAGAAATTCATCAAAAATTTGATGCGACATATGGCATCAAAAGACAATTAGGACAATGATGACTGTTTTAGGATATTACAATTATGAACTTTTCGTGCAATGAAAAGTTATATTTTGTGGTTTGAAACCATTTACAGCCTTTTGTACATTTATATAAAGTGTAAAATTTACACTTGACAAAGGCAACACTGGTGTGCATTTAAACTACTGCACTGGGAGAGTTCTGCAATTTGTTTACTTCAAGTCAAGCACTAAAATTTAGTGTGTCTAACAATATACTATGTACATCCTTTTTGTAATTATGATAATATAAAATATTTTAATATATATTAATATTAAAACAAAAATATTTTTTAATTCATAAAAACCTTGCTAGGATTTCTTATTAATCATTAATAAGTCAAATTCTTAAAAAATTTTATTTTAAAGTTTATGATTACTATTTTGCCTGCTTTACAAAATAAGCGATATTTTTAATATTTGAAGAATATTAATCATTTTATTTAATTTTTTAAATTTATGTTTCTGTTAAAAGCTTTTTCAACCTGATGAAAAAAATGTTTCAACCTTAAAAAAAAAAATTTTAATTAAAGTCTCTAAATTCTTTTAAGTTCTTTTTAAAATACATAAAATAAAATATATCCATTTTGCTACTGATGTTTGATTAAATAAATTTTAAAATTCATTCTTTTAATTTAAAAAAATTTAAATTTACTGTTGTGTTGAAAAATTGAACAAAAATTGTTTGTTGTCTTTAGTTACCTTAAATATCAAATATATATTTTTTTAAGTTTTAGGATTATTATTACAAATTACATCAAATATTTATTTATAGGCGTATAAGTATGCTTTCACAAAAAAACTAATTTTGTTTTACTGTAATACAAATATTCATATTAAACTTTTTAAAGGAAAAGAAATTTTTGAAAATAAATAAAAAGACATTTTTATAGTTGAGATTATAGACTTTATTACATTAAAATGTAAAAACTTTCATTTTAAAAAGGAATATACAATATGTGCACTTGAGATTCAGAAGCAGAGTTTTGCCATTTTCTGCATCCTACTTTGGTCTAGTTCGACGTCTGCGGGTTAACGTACTGTAACAAAAAAAGATTAAATAAAATTTAAATAAATTTTCAAATAATTTTTATTTTATTTTTATAGCAATTTACTTCTCTACCGACCAAAGTTAAGGAGAAAGTTGAATTTCTACTTTACCCTTGCTCGGTCGGTAACTGAAACGAACTATCTGATGACTTAGAATTTAAAGAATCAATTTTTTAATCTCATGTAAAGTCTTATTTGATAAATTGATTTTTTTTTATTTTTTATTATTACTTTTAATTTGTGAATTTTTTACAATAATTAAAGTTACTTTAATCGTTTGTCTGAAATTATCTATCCACAAAAAATTTAAATTGATTTTTAATTTTATTTTTAAGTAATAAGTTTATTTCTGAATGCTTTATACTTACGATATGATTGGTTGGAGAACTGCATTTAGTGTCGCATCTCCTTCGGGATAATCCTGCTTATCAGAGACATCAGAAGGACGTTTATAAAATCCGTCTTCCTCTAATTGCCTTTGGGTCTAAGTAAAATAAAATAAAATTTACTTGCGTGGATTTTTTTATTGATATTAGTAATAGTTTATCTTTTGAAATACTATTTCACGATAATTTCATAATATTTTTCATAAAGCTTACTATTTATCTTAAATAAAAAAAATGATAAAAAAATAATAAAATAAAAGCGATTAAATATTCAGTATGACAAGATCATAAAGACTCAATTTTGAAATAAAAATTTTAATGTGAAATTCTAGTTTAAAGAACCTGTGTGAAAATTGATTCATAAAGTTAGTAAAAAAAAAAAATGGACAAATCAAATTTTTTGAAGCAAATTGAGTAAAATTAAAATTTTAAACTATTAATTTAGTTTCAAAATAAAACTTAATTTTAAATTAACCGCGTTCTATACTGAAAAAATGGCTTGCTAAGAAAACATTATTAAGAGACTTTTGTCTTCCCCTAAAATAATAAAAAATCTTTTCACGAATTTTATGCTACATATGCCCTGTATGAATATCTAAGTTGAACAAGTCCAACTTTCAAGTAAGTGATATTCATTCCCGTGGGCATTGTCCTTTCAAAAAGTCCAGACGATCTTTTTTTTCTTCTTGAAAAGAATTCACTTTAATATTCAGTTTGATTTACTTTCATAGTTTTTTCGGAAGATTAAAATTTTTCTTGTCAATTTTTTCAGGGATTGTAATTTTTCAAAACAAACAAAAAAAAAAGCTCTGAATATGTTCTAAAATTTTATCTACTGCAATTAATTTCCTTATGATTTTTCTTACTGAATTATTTTTTTATTTCTCAATATACTTTTATAAAATGATCATATGATACCTATATGGCAAGTACTTTATCAAAACTCATGATATAAAAACTTTCAACACACTTGCATTCAGACGAACGAAAAAAAAGTTCTATCAAAAGGCCGTACCCAGTAAATTTAGATTAATATTTCAACGATTTAAACTTTTCAAAGTTTTAAAAACACTCGATTTCAACATTTTTTTTTTCATCAAATGCGGATAATCTATATCAACTTTTAAAACGTTTAATATTTCAACAAGTCTCACGTTAACCCTTAATTGACGTTTCGATAAAAATTTTAAAGCCACAAATTTCATCTTATCCATCCAAATTCGAAAAAATAATCCAAAAAGAAGAGAAAACATCTCAACATTCAACGCTCGGTATAAAACTCATTTATCCGTTTTGGTTGTAATAATATATATAAATATGCGGTTAAAAATGGATTATAATAATTTTAATGCTCGTTACAGGCCCTAATCTTCGTTAAAAAATCTTTTTCTCCTTTAATATTAAATGGCCCCGTAATCAACTGCGAAGCATTCATCCCAGTCACTCGATAAAAATGCCCTGCTATCATAACCGTAAGATAATCACAAAAAAACGTGTCGTACAACGCGCGTGTGCTTGGCCTGGTGCGTGCTGTCGGCGGAGCTCGAGCAGCAGCTGGAGAAGTCCTGGGTGGTGCTCTCCCCGAGTCCGCTGTCCACGTTGTTGGTGTTCACCGGAGGGAGGCGACAGACGCTGTTGGCCCGGGGCGGCGGTCCCCCTCCCAGGGACGACGAGGACGACTCCTTCCTGAGGGCGTAGAGCTGGAGGTCGAGCCGACTCCCGGTGCGAAGGGCCGGCCGGTGGTGGTTGACCTGGTGGTACTGGTTGTGGTGTCCCCCGGTGCTGCCTCCGTGCTCGGAGCGAGCCCGGGACGGGGCCCGCTGGGGCAGGTAGTGGTGACCGGGGGAGGACGAGGTGGCCAAGTTGGTCGTACTCTGGTGGTTGCACTGGTACACGCTCATGCGGCGGTCTCGCTTCACCGAGAAACCGACGGCTCTGTAAAGTTGCTGCGTTCAGTTTTGGGGATCGCTCGATTTTCTGGTTGGTTGGGTTCAAAAGTTTTTTTTTTTTCTGTATATATACGCATGCAGCTGGACTACTGGTCGGGTATCGGACAAACTTCCGATGGCTGATCTCTCGAAGTTTACATTTTGGTTTTGTTTTTGTTGCACAATGTACACAGGCATTTTGGGGGGATGGATGCAGATTCGGGAAATGTCTAAACTTGCATTTTGTACACATGCATTTAATTGCTACGAATTTTTTTTTTTCTCGTTTGGTTGTTAATTGGACGTGTAATTTCAAGCTTTCGGCTGTAATTAAACTTCGCTCGTTAAAGGCACTCGACTCAAAGTTTTAGGATTCTTTAGAAAAAATGATTATTCCTTTTTTTATAATAAAAAAGATTTTAAGATGGCTATTTGAATGAAGAGATATGTCAAAAAGCAGAATTATTTTCTGCTAATTGCACAACAGAAAGTAGTTCAAGTGCTTCGCAACGACTTTATACCACTCATTATAATAGCTAAATTAATCTACCTTTTCTAAAACAAGTGGCAAAGCCACGAATAAAATTACTTTGTTCCTAATCAGAATTATTTTCAAATTCAGTCAAAAAAATTTGAGGTAAAAATTATTTCTCAAGTTCAAAAATTTTCGAGTCGTTGCAATTTTAAATATACGCTGGTAAATATTTAGTTATAGTAAAAAGTTGGTTAAACACAAGGTAAATTTTTAGTTGGTGAATGAAAGATAAAAAACTTCTACCGAATAAATAAAAAAGAAAAAAAAAAAAAAAAGAGATGAAGGGATTCAACCTCTTTCTTCACAGGGTTTCAGCTAAAAAAATAATAATAATAAAAACACAAGTGCGATTTATGTGCTTGTTACAGCTTAATTATTAAGCGATTTATTTGGGGACTTGCGTGTTTGATTATATTATGCTATTAAAAAATAAATAAAATGAAGAATCACATGCTTGAGACCAAAGTATTACATACAAGCTCGTACACACGATTTTTTCTGTTGAAAAAATTGTAAAAAAAAAAAAAACTCGAAAAAATTATTAATAATCGTTACAACTAAAATAAAAAGTTATATTGCATGCATTATTCGATTAAACTCTCAACGGTTCGAAACTTTTTTCAAACTCAATCATAACAATTAGCACCATGCAAGACTTCTTTGATTGCACAATAATCGACCGTTCATCGAGAGCTTTTCGTTGATAAAAATATTACCTTCATCCAAGTGATTTCAAGCTTACTCTCAAAAAAGCACTATACTGTCACTAAGCTAATTTGATTCTTAAAAAATTTACTTTGATTCAATAAAATTAAACACTACTGGACTCCATTCTTAATATTTTTATCAATGCGCCCATCGGGCTCTTACCACATCAATACTCATTCGCTTAAAAAAAAGAGAAAAATCTACTGACACATGATACTCAATCCACTTAAAAAAAAAAAAAAAAATTAGGAAATGTATGGAAAAAAAAAGCATCAAACAATGACGACGGAGCCGGTGTCGTCGTCTAGCAGATGCGAGGTGTTGAGTATCTTGCCGGTCTTGATTTCATCGTACCTAGTCCCGCCGGTGGACGCGACCTCGACGGGGTCGTCGAGCCTGGAGTTGCTGCTGTTCTGGGCCGAGGGTGGCAGGCCGATCTGCTGCTGGTGGTGGTAAGGCGACTGCTGGGGGTGGTGGTAGGGCGACTGGTGGTTCGACTGCTGCTGCTGTTGCTGCTGCATCTCCCGCATTTGCTGCTGCTGGCGGTGGTGGGCCAGCTGGGACTGCACCACCGTGTACGCTATCTCGCGTCGCTGCTGCTCGCTCATCCCCGACGTGTCCACCAGACCGAACTCCAAGTGTCTGCAATGGGTTTGAGGCTTTATTACACTGAGAAAAACGTATTTCTAATGTAAAATTATTTTACTCTACGGTGTACGTGTTTTTTAGTGCAACTTAATAAACTTTGTTGACTAAACTGGAAATTGTACGAAAAATTGAACTTTTTAAAACAATACAGCGACGTTGATTCAATTAATTATCAATAGAAATTTTATTCATCATCCATTTTATGACTACTTGTACTCTGTTAGAAATTTTAATTAGCTTATCCGTTTACTGGCTATTTTATACTGACTCAATATAGTATTTTTTTAGTAACTAGCTATTTAATGGACATAAAATAGATAAACCTAATCCTCACTATTTACAGGGTAGTATACCAGAAAATTCAGATAAAGCAATAATACTGATCATTTTCTATAACGAATGGTATCTACATTTTTATTGACATGATTTTTTTGGTGTAATAAGAAGAAAGAGAGAAAGAGCTTGGAAATGATTGAGAACAGTTTACAAAGTTTAAAAAGTTGATTGTGTGATTCTACGGAAAAGTTTGATTCCCGATAAAATGATCGTTTTTCATTCGCGAGGCAAACATCTTTGTTGATTCAAGTAAAGAAGTAAAAAAGTTTTTTAAAAAAGTATTCTTACTTTCGCAGTTCATCCGGCAGAGGATGCTTCGACGAAGGACTTCTGTGTTTACTTCTGTGCCTGCTTCTTCTCGGCTCTGTTGTACTTATCTAAACATTTCAATTTTGATCAGTTCACCGATACTCCAATGAAAGAGCACCCCCAGATAGTAAAAAAAGTAAATTCTCTGTTTTACTTACAGCTGCCCTTTGGATGATTTCGCCCTTTCTTCGCTGCGCCTCGCGCCACTGCGGTGTCGGTTCAACGATTTCGTGCCTACTACGAAAATCAATCACACGATAAAATTTAATACAAATAGTTACATGAATACCTTTTTCATCAATGATTCTGACAAAACCATTTGTTATACGGTGTAACGTAAGTTTGATAACGGGGGTACGTACCTGGAATGTCGAGAACTTCGGTGTCTTCTCCGGTGTTTCCTGTGTCCGGACTTTTGCGTCGAGCTCCGGGAAAGTTGAGACTCGCAGTCGGACTGACGGTTGTGTTTTCGATGACCGCGGCTGTGACTCCTGCGCCGGTGTCCCCGGCTGTGGCTGTCACCCGAACTCGCGCTCTCCACCGAACTGCTCCTTCGATTGAGACGATTCAGGAGCTGCAACAAATCGCAACGCATTCAATATCAATTCACCTCTCAAACTTCCAAGCGTCAATTTTGTTCGTAAAAAATTACCGATGACGAGGTTACGCAGGACCTCACGGATCTCGGACTGGACGACGTGTACAAGCCGTGGGGTCGAGTCTGGGTCCAGGGCGCGCTCCTCGTGCTCCTGGGGCTCGGATTGTTCCTCGAGGCGACGCTTCCGCCGCCCCCGTTGCCACCGTGGGCCAGACAGTTCGAGCTCTGCACGTTAGAGCCCTGCATGCCCTGGCCCCCGTTGGGGCCCTCGGTGAACCCCGAGCTCATCTCCTGGCCCTCGACGACCCTGCGTTGGGCTCGCCTGCTCGGCATGCGCTGGAAACTCGGCTGGACTATGCGACGCACGTTCATGTTCATCTGTTGGATAACCAATGGGTAAATTTTTTTTAGAGTGGGTTGTGCATTGACGTTACAAAAAAGTTTATTTTTAAAATATATACTAAATCAATATTTAAAAAATCAATTGTGATTAGGGCTGCCGCGAGACGAGACGAGGCGAGACTTTTGATAGTCTCGTCTCGAGTCTCGTGAAAAACTAAAATCACCGGTCTCGTCTCGGTCTCGTCTCGAGTCTCGATGAGACTAATTTGTAATAGATTCTCCTCAAAAAAGAAAAAAGTTAGTGGTATCACCCATTTACGATGAAGCTTATTTAAGTTACTATAACGAAAAAGATAATAAAGTTGGGAAATGTAAGTCTGATTTAAAAAAAGAAACATGTAACGTTAACATTTAACTACTTCCAATGAATTTTTAAAATTAATTCCTTACTTATTTACCATCACTTAATTGTGTTTATCATCAAAAAAATGTTTTTATAAGTCTCGTCGAGATTCTGACCTACTCTCGTCTCGCCGCAGCCCTAATTGTGATTGTGATTCATCAAAATTAGAAAGTATGCAAAAGAATTTTTTTTATATTTTATGGAATTTTAATTGATGATTAGATTTGAACAAGAAGCTGAATCATTTGGGTAATGTTGCTTTGGAATTGCTTACCACGTATAAACTCAGCGCGATTAAGTATCGTATAGACAAAGGAATTTGCGTAGTTCTTTTTACCGAGTATCCTGTTGAAGTCTTCAGATTCCCGGAAAATATGTTAAAATTGTCATGATGACTCGTTTATTTTAATATTTTTTTTTATCATCACTCACGAGCTTCAAAAGAAAGCTTGAAGGTACTTTCTCACGACATTTTAAAGTGATTCTGAAAATACTTTGCGTTGTCAAGTATCGCTATAAAAATACGTTTAATAGTCATCATAAAGTGAGAATATCCATTCAAATGAGTAACGAGATTTTTTATTTATTTTGAATTCGCTAAAGTGAATATAAAAGTTGGAAGGAAATATCTACAGCATCATGGATCATGAATAGGTTTTAAAGCGCGGATCGTTAATCCCGCATCAGTCGGTCTTTAAAAGAAAGGAAACAATTCGTTGCTTGCAAACAAGCAACGCAGTAAAATTAAAAGCTGTTTTATTTTAACTTTTCTCGTACGAATAAAAAAATGGTATTTCTCAAATAAATCTAGTTTTCGAGAGTTGACAAATTTTTTAACCATGATTTTTACGTGAATTTGAAAAGTATAATCCCGTGGAAGCTTTGAAATTTAAATATAGAGTTAGAAGCCTCTTCTAAATATAAACTGTATGTGATTGATTTTTATGTTCTCAGGTTTCTGACTGATTGAGTCGCTAGAACGAAATATGTAAAACTAGGAAATAAATTAAATTAGTTAATCATGGATATAATTGAAACAATGAAAGTAATTATAATTCAAATCGACCACTTCAATTACTAATGAAATAACAATGAATGGTAGTTGATTGTAAACAGAATAATCGAGCTACATAAATCAGATTGTTATATTAAAATATGAATTAATTTTTTTTTCAATTTTATCATTGTGAATGATTTATTTCAAACCAAAGAACATCGTTGACTCGGAACAGCCTAATAAATATGAACAATGCATCCTCGATTGAAACTTATCAATGCGTGCGCACCCAGTGAATAATTAAAAAAACCTACCTGTTGCTTCTCGGTGAGTCCGAGGGTGTTGGTCCCGGCGAGGGGCGGGCTGTAGGACCGGAAGCGCGAGTACGGGCTGAGCGGCGGGGGTCCGGTGGCCATCAGACGGAAGAAGGCCTGGTGGTCGATGCAGCATCGGAACAGGTGACGGCAGGCGCCCCGCGACGGCGTCTCGAACCCGTGCGTCCGATCCGAGGAGTTCTTCTCGCTCACCCGAAGCATGAAGTACTTTCCCTGTAAATCGAGATTCCCGACCTTTTTAGTCTGGTGCCCAACAAAGGGATACTTTATCCTTTCGAAGGGGATTGCCCCGACACGGTCAAGGAAGTGCGCGCTACCAGACTCTGTGCGGACTTGGGTTTCGGGAGTGCGGTGGTAGTGGTGGGTTGCGGGATTTTTGGCCCGCCTTTTACCGAGGCTTTTAAACCGGGAAAGGAAAATATATATCTGGCTTTTTTTCATCTTTCAAAGGATTTGGATTTGTTGGAACTTAGGTGTTGCTGCCCGCGATGTTTTTTTTAACTTTTTCGTTTTTTATGGGTGTTATTGGATGATTTAAAAAATTTTTGGAAAGACGTCGTAAAGCAAATTTTGAACAACGCTATTCTAATGATTTTAGAGACAAAAGTTTGGTTAACGGAACAAGCAGGTGATTTGCATTTATACAAGTTTCCGTACAAATTTTGGAAATTCTGCTAGTTTCATTATGCAACTAAACAACCCTGTTGTTACTTAAGACTGAGTTTGTTTTAAAATTATATTTTTAATTTTTGCCTCTGAATGAAAAAACGTTAATTAATTTTACAAAATAACACGGGATAAAAAAAATAAAATAGGTTAAGTAGAGCTTGAATAAAGTTATAAGTAGTTTGAAATGAACCTACTTTGTGATAGATTTTGTTGATGCGTGGCCAGTAGTAGTTGCCAACTTTGGACTTGTTCCTCAGGAGAATAATGCCGCTTGGCGTCAGACCGAGAAAGTATTCGACGCAGTCTTCTCCCTTTTTTTTTTTTTTAACATACACACAAAGACATTGTCATGAGCATACACAAAGACTTTTTACCGATATTCCGATATGAGAATATCCATTGCTGTCATTACTCTTTCACTTTTTTTTTTTTTTCTTTTTCTTTTCTCAGCAAAAAAAAAGCTCTATTTATTTCAAACTGCAGTCTACACTTGAAATAGTAAATTTAATTTAGCGTTGCAAAAAAAAATATATATATAATACCAGTACTGGGTGAAGATCGACTCCGTACATGTCCAGCCATTTGACCTTATCCAAGTAATTCAGCTCTGCCGCCGAAGGTAACTGTCCTCTGAAATATTGGGTTTCCTTTAGAAAAAACTCGTCCATTCAAAGGAATCGACGTTTCAGACAAAAAAATATGATTAAAAGTTTACTCGGATTTCAATTATGTATCCGACACTTTTGATGAAATTTTTTTGGCTAATGAGCGAGATTGGTAGGTAAATTGCGTGGGTAATCTTACACGAGAGTTTTGTGTAACTCGACTATCCTTGCCTCCAGCTCGGACGTTTGATTCGCCAGAAATCTGAACTCGGACACGTAGCCGTAGGAGTGACGCCTGGGATCGTAGTCGCCGAGCTCCGCTGAAAAGTTCATTGTTTTCAATTAGACGTTAAAATGAAATTGAATTATGAATGATTTTATTCAATTGTTGTAAGAGATTTGCTTGGAATTGTTTTAATCTCAAAATTTTCTTGCTAATTATTGAAAATTCAATCATGGTTGAATATCCCATCTCTACAGAAGATTCTTAGATTTACTTTAAGAGTTCCTAAAAATTTAATTCGATTCAGCACGTTTAAAAGGCTATCTTATGAAAAAAAAAGTAAAGTTCAAGTTCGAATAAGTTTTTATCAAGACATGTAAATCCACAAAAAAATCTTCTACATATAATTAAATCATCTGTTTATTTACTCGAGTTTTACGTGATAAAAAAGATAAATCGTCGTAATCCGGACGCGCGACTTCTCATTACTGTCAACTCAATGACGCAAACGAGCGACACAGTTTTTATCACAATCCGGTGTATGTACCCATGCAGCTTCATAGATTTGAATCAAGCCAGCTGGTCTGTGCAGCACACAAACCACTAATGAATTCAATCTGCGTCCTCCGAGCTGATTTCAAAACTTTCTCAAAGGACTCCCTGATTAACCGCACTGCTCGTTCGTACATCCACGCGAAAAAAAAAAAAAAAAAAAAAAAAAAAAAAAATTAATAACCCAAAAAGAAGCGTGTATACACACCCGATACGGATCTTTTCATCCAGATAAATCGTCATCATCTCGGTGCACTCCCAGAGTACGGCAAAAAAAAAAAGTCTTCAAATAACTTAAAGAGCTACGAGCACAGAGTGAACGAACGGGGTAAACATAAAGCAGATTAGAAACCGTCTCTTGGAATTAGAGCGAAAGTTTTTTTTTCCCTCCCTCCTCCTTATCTCCGGGTCTCTTGGAAGAAAAGTGCACATCAGAAAGTAAGACGGGCAGAAGAAGAAGAAGAAGAAGAAAAAAAAGTAGTATTACTCGTATCTCCGCAGTGAGATTCAAAGCTATGCGGGGGCAAATAGAAGATAGTCTGTTTGCCCGAGTCTAGCTAGGTCCGTCAAAGACCCTGAATGGTCTTTCGACTTTTGTGCGGCCAGGACCGAGTTTGTCGAGCATCAGAATATATATTTTTTGTGTCAAGACATCTCTCTCTCTCTCTGGGTTAGGGGTGCACCAGGCAGCCCACCCCCGCCCACCGAGAATGAGATATTTTGAAAGACGATGTGGACTCAGATGCGGAAGATTGGGATGTGGGTTTTGATTAATCTTGCGCGGGGATGCTCTACGTGAGCTGACTTTTTATTTACTTTTGTGGGATGGCTTGTGTGCTTAGCTTTTACGGTGCTACACTTGTGTTTTGAAACTTTTTTTTTCTATTTCAATATTATTTAGCATTATTAATATTTTTTTTTTTTTTTTCTTTTATTCTTGCCCCGATGGCCACCCCTGAAGTCGTGAGTTGGATAGAGATGTTTAAATTTCAGGGATTGGGCGTAGGACTTTCTAACGAAATTTTTTACTTTTGGAAAGAAGCCTTTATGAAATATGTTTTTAATAAAATTTGTTCAGGTGTCTAGTTTTGATTTGATTTATCAAATAATCAATGTGAAAATTAATTTTCAGGAAATGCAGTTGATCAAATTAATTTGTAAATAAATAAACCAACACATAGATTTATATTATTGCATTTTATATGACAAAAGCTGGTAAAAAATTCCATCACAGTGAGTAATTAATTAATATTTATATATAATAAACCATAGTTGGCAGTTATTTATGTTTGATTTACTCATGAAACTATTAACATTTCAATTTTACCACGTAATGTAATCATCAGGCAAATATTTAATTGTATTGATTAATTAATATTTGTGGGATAATTAATAAAACAGATGAAAAGAATTTATATTAAAAAAAAAAAAAAGAATATTTTACCCTTTCCAGTTTCTTGAAACGGTCAAATCTAAAATTAAAATTATTCTCTCACTGTATTTACTATTATTGAGATATTCATAGTTTGAGAGTCGATGGACTATGAAATTAATTCGAATCGATGCAAAAGTATTTTCACTTAATAATACAAACAAATCTCTCTTAGAAAAGCTTCCGGGATCGATTGTGAAAAGCATTAAGAAGCTCTCACAATTTAAGGGAGTATAATTATGCTTTGACGAAGACTCTTATAATACTTACACTGCACAACGTAGGCACCGAGTTCAGCGGCGAGGTCAAAGGAGACGGGAAGCCTTCCCTGGAGTATATCCTGCTTAATTTGCAAGAAGAATTGATACCTGAAACGAGAAGAAAAAAATAAAAGTAAATAATAAAATAAAATCTTTTTGTACCCGCACCCCCTTCCTTTGACAATTTTTCCTCAACTTCTAAATCCATATTTATAATTTAAACGCTTTGTCGTTGCACTTGATTTGCAAAAAATACATAAAACGAAAGACGAGTTTTTATTTCAATTTTAAATACGAATTAGAGCTCACAGAGAATCGTCAATTGACCTCCCTTACCGCTCCTCTCAGCAAGATTAATTCACAAAATTTGGTAAAAATCTGGCGTGTATTGATCGACAAGATAAAAGGAATATTTTACGCCCCTCTGCTGAAAAAGTATGTTTCAACGTATTTTATATAAATTATTCGGATTTTTATCCGCTTATACGGCACGGATAAGCTGAATACTTTACTCGTTGTACCTTTTTTTTCGTGTTTCATACAAAATGATACATTAAAATGTTATTTCCCATTTTCAGAAAATCTCGAGTTTCATTTTCAAAAGGGGATTACGAATACGGTTAATAATGAAAACAACAATATTTTAAAATTCACTTTGAAATGTACGGTTTAATACGGTTGCTTTTCTTTAATCTATGAAATTTATTCGGTGATAAACAATTTTAAAAATTAAAAACTTTCAAACTGCATACTTTGATGTACGCTTTAATTAGAATAAGCTTCCTTTAGCTCAGAAAATGTATTTCTCAATAAATGAAAAAATGTTGAATATTATAAACTGCGGAACAAAATTTTTAAATTCATTATGCAAAGCATAGTTTAATATTCTTGTTTTACTACAATTTGCAAATTTTGTTTGTCATTACTTTGAATGAAATTTTGAAATACGAGCATGATGCAGTTCAAAAATTGTTGTAATGATGTTTCACTTTAGAAACTAACATAAAAATTTAATTTTCACAAAGTGTATTTTTATGAGGGATAAATTAGATACTTATTTTTTTCATAAACAAAAGAAAATTTAAAAAATCTAAAAATTTTTTTTTCAGCATCGATTTGGTTAAATTTTTTATTTTCTTTTTTTTAAATATAGAATAGAATCTTGAAAAGAATGGTACGATAACTTTAATTATGACTATTTTTATCAATAAATTAATTTTGCAATAAAATTTTTGTATTACAGCATTCTAATAACTTTCCAAATAATTCAGATTAAAAACTCGCATTATTTTTCCAGATCAATATAACTAGACTTTTATAAAAAAAAGTCTCTATAATTAAAAAAAAAATCGCAGCTTTTTCAAAAACCACCCTGTAGGTTTATATTTCCTGGTAAAAAAAAAAGCGTCTGAAGAACAAATATTTACGATTCCTCGCGATACCCGGGCGACAATGTGATAGTCGTCGCTCGCCAGATGAGCAGCTTTAGCACAAAAGAGACTCGAATGAAAGAAGAAAGAAGTAGAGGAAGAAAAGTTACGAAATTCACGGTTTGGTGGGTGTTACAATATGTACGTTTCCGCAGACGCGAAAAATCCCCCTTCGTTCGCTCGGTCTTTCTCACGCAGCCGCGGTGCACCCCCGTAACGAACAAAAAACCCCTCAATCCTCAACGAGTTACATCCTCTCCGCCGTCGCGTCATAAACCTCGAGAAGAAAAAAAAAAAAAAAAAACGAAGGGGGGCCGAAATGATCGCGTGCTGCAGCAGCTCCCCCACTTGATTCCCGCCAGCCTGCAGATAACGCATCGCGGCGCACGAGTGCCAATTTCCAGCTGGGGCTGCTTCTAGGGTCCATCCTTCGACTTTAAAACATTTCGGTAGGGATTAGCCCGAGTCGTAAATTTACGGATTAGAAATATAAAAAAATAGAGAACCTCCTCTTTCTGATTTTTTGGGGGAGGGAAGAAGACGCCGGGGTGCATCGCGAGGGGGATGAAAGAAGGGAGCGCGACGACCGCCCGCCCGCCGCACGCGCGCGCATCGCTGACTTTTTTTTACCCAAGATCTCTCGGCTGGTTTTTCACTCTGGGTATTTTGCTGATTAGGGCTTTTGAAAAAAAAAAAAAATTTCCGGGAGCTCTTTTTTCCAACCAGCCCCAAAGCCCCCGTAAATTCTATCTTGAATTGAAGGTTGAGTTTAATTTGTATCTTTCTTTCTTCATTTTTTTTTTTTTTTTTTTTTTTGAATCGCGGGCTTTTGAAAACATAAATTTGGTACTAATTGACGGGAAGTGCGGTGTTTTGATAGAGCAAAAAGCTCTAATTAGTCGTTAATTAATTTAGCCGCGTCATTTGTGTCATTGAGTTAATTCGTATCAAATGAAAGCTTCATAAGGGCCTTTACGAAAAAGCTCGTACTCGAATAATAAAAAAAAGTTTCCGTACGACTTGATAAATAACCGTACGAAGATAAATCAAAAGTCAACTCCGTAGTGCGCAAACAGTCAACAATCAATTGACTTTTTTCCCCCACTGCGTTTTTTTAATAACCAGTTGGCGAAAGGGAGCCAATAATCGTAAACCATTCGTCACCGGCACCGTAATCGATATTTACTCTCCCGGACGTAAATAATCGCAAACGTATAATAAAAGTAAACTCCATCCCCCCGTATCCGTGAATTGAATAAATCGTCACGTGCGGAAATCGGTACAGTGAAAAGTACTCGGGTAAATAAGCACCGAGTCCTTGCTTTAAAGTATCCGACGGAGAGATTTTTAGGTAAGAAGGTTATTCCTGTTTTACGGGGGAGGTTTTCCGAGGGGTCGATTTGAGGCTTCGGTCTCACTTAGGGCAGCGTTTACGCGGAGATTGATTGTTTCTCCCGCTGCGATACAACGGGCCTTTTATTAAGTTTCTCTCTTTGACCGAGCCCTGAACTTTCATAATACTCCTCCTCTTCCTCGGCGAGTTTTTATTTCTCCCGGTGATTTATGACCAAGTGTTGATGACTTTTTTCATATTAAAATCAACAGAGGTTGCGGCGATTATTTATGGTGATAAGTGGGATCCTCGAGGGTGCGAAGATTTGGTCTAGATATTATTCGTCGGGGATTTGGTTTAACCGAGTACATTTGTTTTTTTGTCAATTGCAAAGTGTAGCAAGACAAAAGTTACTTCGTCGTCAAAGGTACGAGGGAAACAATAATTTTTTTATTACAGTAAGCCGTGTTTTCTAATAAAAAAAATATATATATTTTTTATAGCCACTAGAATTCGCACATAGAGCGTAGAATTAATAAAAAAAAAAAATATAGCAAAAGCAACTATAGAGTTTACCAGGATTACATAGGCTTTCAATGTAATAAAAATATTAATTGAAAAAGCGCTCGGTATCGAAAAGTGGATTCGAAGTACCCGCGCTTGGAAAATTGAAAGTGACAGTTTTGAATTAAATCGAGACCGATCAATCGAAACCGATACGCGTCGTTAATTAAAACCGACTACTTCAGAACGTAACGCCGTCACGGAATAATTATAAAATAATAAAGATAATAAAAAAGGAGTTGGCTCAACGTCATTCATCCTCGAGCATCATTTACGAGCCGCGTCTTCCATCGAATTGTTAACTCCCATTCAGGTCCAATCAAGCGGCACCCCAAATCTCTTAAACTCGGCAAGTGCGCGAAACGTTACACCAACCACCCCCCAAAATGTATCATATAATTAAAACGAATCTAATTTCTCCTCCCGCTCGGTCTGTCGTCGAATTACGTTTATAATTAAATCCACTCAAACGCGAGCTCGCTAGTGTGCATGTGTCGTTTCGCTAATAACTGCCAATTCTCTCTCTCCGTGCCTGATACTCTAATTATAGATTTTTTTTTTTCCTCTGCCTTCCGCGATATCGTCGAATCTGCAGAATCGACATTAATTAAAATCAGCAGGGGTGCGTAAAATAACCAGTGCCCCGTATATTATGGACGCCCGATGGTGGAGGCGGATTTTTCTCGAAAAACTACTTGAATATTTTTAATTTTTTACTTGGAGGAAATAATCAAGTGCCGAGGCTAAAAATCGATAGCGACGGAAAAAATCTTGCAAGATTCGAGTACGCAAAATAATTTCAACGGAATTAATTTTTTCTGCAAAATTAGCGCATTGTTACATTGAGCAATAAATAATGGATTTTATATGAATTATCTACTTTTGTTTACTTTTGTAAATTTTTACTGTCTGTTTAAATGATTACACAAGACCTCTTAATTCGAAATCAACTTAATAATAAAAAAAAAAAAATTGAACTGTTGATTCAAAGTTGCAATACTCCCAAAAAAACTAAATTTCAAAGTAATTTTTTTTAATTTTTAAGTTTAAAAAAAACGATAAATATGTTTTCAACATTTAAAATTGCTGTGATATTTGGTAATCAACGCTATTTCATTCATTTCGGCTTTTCAAACACCATAAACTCGAAATACTTTGAATTCAAATTACCAAGCAATCAGCAAATTAATTAACTAACCAAACTTGCTTTAAAATGTATTTTAAAAATAAAAAAAGTTTTGAGCAGCAATAAAGCAACTCATTCGGCGTGGGTGCATTCCATTAAAACTTCAAACCGAGAAATCGTAAAGCAAAATAAAAGAATAGTTACCTGGTAATCTCCTCGATGAGCTTGCAGGGGTCCGCCGCGTAAAACTTGACGCAAAAGTACAAGGTGTGGGAGTCGGGGTTCAGATCGCCCTTCCTCGGTTTGAGTTGCTTGCCAATCTTCTTGCTCGGGTCCAGCCATTGCTGCAAAGTTTTGAATCGTGAGGGAGGGACGTAAAGTGAGACACTTTTCGACGAATTTGATTAAAGGGCCCACCAGGTCTGACCGGAAATTGTCGAATTAAACGCGCGAATAGAAATCCCGAGGTGCCTCTTGGGGGGCGGGGGAGGCTTATTTAATGTGTTATATATGGTGGTAACTTTGCCCTGCGGGAATATCGATTTTCAACAAAATTGACAATTTACCTTTCGCGAGACGAGACTACGCCCTCTATTTTCCAGGTTTGTTGAGTTTTAATTTAGGCCACGAGCTTGCGGCAGAGGTGGCTTATCAAGATGAAATAAACAACCAAATTGAGGAACGCCCAGCCTCGAACAACTTCGTTTTTATCCTTAAGTTAATTTTAGTTATTCCGAAGGTAGATCGCGAATTAATCTAAATAGTTTTTTTATGAAAATAAACCTTTGATTCAATCTCGGTCAATTAATCCTCGTAAATTATCAGTTTTCACGATAATCGAGTAAAGTTGTATTTCGGTGTTTTATAGAGCGAATAAAAATCCCATTAAGCCTTGTAAAACGGCTCCATTATACACGCCTAATGGCACGGTTTCCTTCATAGATCAACGATTGTTTCAATTAAATCGAGCTCGTTCCAATTTTTGCATCACCGCTATATAAACTGACTCACCGAAATAAAAAAAAAAAAAAAAAAAAAAATCAGCCAACTTCAAACGGAAGCAAAAAATAAAAAGCCCCGATAACAGGTTTCCTCGCTCATACGCTCGCGATGTTTATCAACTCCGGTAATTTCTTCGCCCAGCACGTTCCCATACGATAAATAATCCTCCCCCCGGGGGGGTTCGTACCCAAAAAAAAGGTAATCTAATCGGGTTAGGGGTAAATACAGTACCGTTTGATTCTCTCCGTCCAGATACCGGAGCCCGAAGTACGCCGTCTCCAGGAGGTTTAGATGCCGAAAGACCTTGTCCAGCAACTCCTGTCCCAAATTCGAGCTCTGAAATCAGAAAGGCATCTCATCACAATAACCATAAACAAGGGCGCCCTTATAACAATACTCCTGCGTTTATTCCCTGCGATAAGTGACTGATAAATCCGGGCCTAAAACTTTTTCGTACTTACGCCGCGCATAGCACACACGTGCGTCGGATTACCGGGTGGGTGCGCTGACGCGTGCATCCCGTTAAAGGGCGTCGTCCCCTCCCGCGCGAAGAATAAAAGCCACCGCTGCGAGCGCGACGCGTATGGCTATATACATTATGCATGGGAACCGGAAAACGATGATCGTGATCAGGGCGGGGCTGTGTGCGTGTGTGTGTGTTTTCTTTTTAGAAGGAGAAGAAGGTGCGTGTTATTTTTGACACTTGTTTATCGCCCTGAAATATGTAAGTGGAGGATCATTAGCACGGACTGTTTATCTAGAGTCTGGTTAATCGGGGATTAGGGCTGTTTGTTGGTTCGACGGTAAAAATAGACGACTCGGGTTTACAAACGCGTGGGAAGGGTTCTTTTTTTCTTTAAATGTGTACTTTTTTTTTTGGTTGTACCAAAATAATACCCCGGAGGTTTGAAAAGTTTTAGAATCGTTGGTCTTAGCCAGGTAAAGGCCTACATCGACTCCTATTTTCTCGAATGACTTTGTAAATGTACAAAAATAAGTGCATTGAATATATTCTTTTCTGCATTAGAAACAATATTGAAGAATAAATCAACCGAATAGTTTAAACAAAGTATTGTTTGAATATAGAGTTTGTGACGAAATTGCATTAATCATGACGGGAGCACAGTTCCCCGATTTCTATTTTTCAGTCATTCAAATTTGAACTTTTTTTTTTTCAAAGTAAACATGAAAAAAAAATGCGACGGCCACTGTTACCATGCAGAATTTACATTTCCAGTTAACGCTTAAAAAAAAAAACTCTTCTCCAAATAGAAAAAAAAAAATTTCATCAATCGAGGAGTTCCGTACACCGTAATAAAATTTAAGCAACGTCGATAGTTATATCCTTTCAATTCTTCAAAGCCATTACGTAAAGCCAGTTCCACCTTCTAACATGACAATTTTATTTTTTCGATCCTCCTATCGACGCGCGCAACAAAAAGATTTGTTTTATGACCAAGGAAGAAAAAGAAAGTTCCCCTTCTACCCCCGAGGAAGAATAAAAAAAAAAAGAAGAAGCCAAGAAGACAAAGGGAGTTGGAAAAAAAGAAGGAGGCGCGTTTTACAGCCGCGTCGTACGAAGACGGACAATTGGGAAAAAAATACGAGGTTTTTTCGAACGTGAAAATAAATTTAATAATGACGGATAATTTGAATTAGAAATGCATGTTATTTTCATGGGACTCTCGTATTGCAATTTATTTGACGAGACGCGCTTGGATTACAGTGAAGAAATATCGCCGTAGAGTAGAAACAGAGAAAAATATTGTGGTGAGTTAATGCTAAATTCTGTTATTATCCTGCATTACCGCTGCTTGAGCGAAATGAAATGGATGCTACGCGTAGGAAAAACAAAATAAATTGACGACTATGAAAAAACTACCATATATGTATATAAACAACCGAGTAAAAAAATATCGAGCCAATTAGCGAATCAGCCGAGTAAGCTGCTGATTATTTGAAAAAATCGAAAATCATTCACCCGCGTGATGGCACTATTTTTTTTGCAAAACGTTACCTCCCTCGCTTGTCTACACTGTATTTTACGAGTCCCACTTTTTCACTCAGCCGAATTGTTTGCAGAGTTCGAAAAATTTTCAAAGCCCGCTTTAATAAACGTAAAAAAGTCACGTAATTTTTTTTCCCCGGCAAAATTTTTATTGTTCCGCTTACACGCAGTCGAGTGTACGGCAGTACACCTAAAATTTCATCCCCTCGAAACTTCAATTAAGGTCAATAGGAGTTTTCCAGAGTGCCTGCCTGCGAGCAGCCGCAAAAGCTTGAAGTTAAATTTCGTGCAAATGAAGTGACAAAAACAAACAATTCGAGCTAATTTTTTACCCCACCTCAGCCCACTTCCGGGTTAATCTCTTCACGGTGGTACGACTTTTGAAATAATTAAAAGTAACATAACCCAATAAAAAAGTACACACACATTGTGGCCCTTTTGGAGCTTGAAATTCGCTGATACCGGAGATGAAAAAACTTCATAATTAGCATTTTTTTCGCTCAAAAAAGTTTTAACACACAAAATCCGCGGGCCCGGAAGAGAGCAGGAGGAAGAAGAAGAATATCCCGGGGCTTCTTCTTCCCTTTGAATTTTCAATTTCGGAATTTTTATGAAATTTTTTTCTTCCGCCACGGTGCACTGCTTCGAGCGGTAATTATTAATTATGCTGTACTTCACATATTGAAGTAAAATTTTCGATGTACGGGGGGGGGGCGGTGCTCTCCACTTGTATTAAATTAAAATTAATTATGAACATCTTCTTTCAACTTGATTAATATTCGATTCAGTGGGATTTTTAAATTAAAAAATTTTCTGTACTGGTATTTTCTGCACACTCGGGATAGAATTTTTTGACGAATTTTATTTTATTTTATCGGAAATTCCCCCCCTCCCTTTTTTTTTTATACAAAAAAAGTAGAAAAATACGGGTGGCGAAACCGATTATTCACTAAAAACTGTGAGCTTGAATAACTGCATGTCAGCAACTTAATGGAAAAAAAAGTTCTTTATTATATTTTGATGAAAAAAGTCCACATGAAAAACGCATGTTTACGCTCGGGTTGAATGAAGTGTAAACACTGCCGCAGCGAAACACATTTTATTAATTTTTCAGTTGCATCTTTAAAAAAAGAAAGACAGGAGGTAAAAACGCAGTCTGCCGTCCCCTTTAAAACTTCCAACAATAATTTAGCGTCGCAGAGCTGCAAAAATATGTGTGCAACGTGGCCAGACGCAAAGTTAAAAGATGAGGAATACGAAGCCTTTTTTTTTGTCATTGTTACACTTTTTTTTTTGCAAATGAAACAATTGAAATTTTTTTTTTTTTACGAGAGAGAAATTTCATTTCGACATTCGAGCGAGGTTAAATTGTTGTTATTTTTTTTTCTGTTTTGAATTACATTAAATCTGTGTCTCATTTATAATTACAGCGGAGTTTACCGTGAAACGCAATTTCGTTCCAGCCGTGTTGGTTTATTAATTTTTTTTCATTCCTTGTTTCATTAAATTTTCCTTTGAAGCACCCCCGGCAGATTTAAAATCATATTTTAAATCAAGTACAATTGTCTGTGACCCAGTCGAGCAAAAAAAAGGTACGGTTTTATCCTCCGAGAAAACCCGTCTATCAAAATCGATCCTGAGGTTAATCCATCGGAAATAAAAAATATCTCTCGTATCAATTATAACCCCGTCAGGCTTCAATTACCAGAAGCACCAAAAGAAAGAAAAACAGAGCCGAAGGAGCAAGCAGCTTGCCAAAGTAATTTTCATGAAAGTAAAACACAATAATAACGCTCCCTCCTCCTCCTCCTCCCCCGGCGTTTACTCGGGAGGAAAAAAAGCCTCGCCCGGGATAAATTTTTTAAAGCGGCTAATAACGAGTCTTCATAAAATAAAAGATCTCAATTTCACGTCCGAGCGAGCTTTTTAAACAACAACAAAAAGGAAGTTGGCGAAAAAAAAGAAGAAAGTAAAGACCCTCCAACCACCAGGCCCGGAGTTTGGAAGAATGAAAAACCTCTTTGATATAATAATGCAATAAGGAAAAATTTCGTTCTCGCTGTCATTTGCAAGTTTAACCGGGCGCATTGTTTCCACTTCCGTTCCCTGGGATGTGGGCCGAGCGTGATTTTTCCATGGGCTCCTCGGGAAGAAAAAACTGCATTATGGTAAGTCGCCGTGAAGAGGATCGTAAAAACAAGGATTTATGATAAAAGCTCCCCCGACCGACCGCCCGGCTGGGAGTTTTGAGTGGTGTATCTGATCTTGTATTATCACCTTACGGCACTTTTATTTTTCCTTCGGAAAGGGCGGGGAAGGGGGAGAAAATACAATTTTTTGCCTTATTTATTCCGGCTTATTCGAAATTCAGTTCGCGTCGTTATGTACTTTTCGGCGATACGGGAGCAGACGGGAGGAGCCTTCTTTTTATGGGAGTAAATCCGTGCGTAGCGCGGGAGATATGAAAATTCAATCGTCCTGTGTACACTCGATTTTTTTACTTTTTTTGCAGCGAAAGTTTGGAGTTTGATAAACACGGGCGGGTCGTTCACGGATTTGGGAAATAATGACAACCGCAAAGTAGTTTGGCTGAGCTGTTGCGTCACCCGGAGGTTTAACAATGGATCCCAAATGAATTTCGGCTGATCCTCTTAAAAACTTTGTAAACGATTGTTAAGTTTAATTGTTTATTTCGTTTATTTGATTCGCTGGGTTAACAAACTAATTCGTTTTTTGTTTTTGTTGGAATCCGTTAAACGGATTAGACGGATTACGTTGAAGCGTTTGAAACTGGAAGAATGTTGCTTTTGCTCGGGTAATTTTATCAAATTTTCTTGTACCATCGAGCTTTTTGGATGCTCTAATAATAATTTGACTTTGCAGAGAGAATTCACTAATTTAAACTTGTTGCTTGTTAATTAAATTATGAACTCGTCATTAATGCTCGCTGAGTATGAAATTTTGTTTGGAGATCCAAAGTTTCTAGATTTAACTCTACAGAATTTTCCGACATATAGTATCCGATACTTGATGAAAATTCATATTAAAAGATTAATAAATAAACAAATGTTTAAAATCTGAAAAAACAATATCTCCTTCTGAGGATTTTTTTCTACCATCAGAAACTTGAAATTAAAAAAAATTTATTTAGTCGCTTAACTGTGACGCTAAAATGAAACCTTTTTTGAACAAATCGATAATTGAAATCGTATCGTCCAATTAGTGCTAAACAACATTGACACTAATCAACAATATTCCACCTCGCGATCCGGAAACGACAACGGTGCAATTAACCGTAGCGGCAACCGCGTTGTATACATAACATCAAGCCGCGCTCCGTAGTTTCCTGAAATCGCAGCCCTGAAAAAAAAAGCACCTGCTGTCGTATGTCCACAGTCGCACGCAAAAGAAAAGATAGCTTCTTACGTTAGTACACCGTCCAGCCACACCGATCCTTATCCCCCTGAATAATTCCTGTCCAGCGCGTGCCACGGAAGTCGCCCCGCGCGACAAAAAGGAAGACCGAGACAAAAAGGAGAAGCGGAAAAAAGCCACCACCAGCAGTCGGGGTATAAATAAACGCTCCTTTTGCATGAAACGCGCTTTCTCTCCTGCGTGGACTCCGCCGCTGCAGAAATGAAAAAAAAAAAGGATATGAAGAGGAGAAATATTCAAGAGAGAGGAGGGGTGCACGCACGTCGAACGCACAAAAGCGACGCGCCGCGGCACGCCGAAGGGAATACTAAATCCGGTCTTTAACCGGAAAGACGTATGCTGTTGCTTTTCCAAGGAATCGCTCCTCTTCCTTTTATTATTATGCTTCTCTTTTTTTTTAACGAGGAGCCGATTGCGGTTGCGATTTTGCGTGGACGTGGGCACTGTGGGAAGATTAAACTGGGAGCTCCGATAGTACCGCGATAAGACTACTCCTCAAAATAAATGTGCGGCTTCGATTTTTCCGTAAAATTGAAGGGAAAATCTAATTACACTGTAAAACCGACGTCGTAACGTCAAGAGCAGGTGCAGCGATCGATGAAAGACTGTCGGTGCACTAATTTTACTTGGGTAAACTCGCCGAGGAGGCAGAGAGGAAAAATAAAATCCCCGCGCGACGCAATTTTCCAACTAGGTATAAACACTTCAGCCCCCCCCCCCCCTTGATGACCCTATTTTTCGAGATCATAATGTTTGATGTATTGGTTGGATCGTCGTGACGAATATCGAGTTACCGATTCACGCTTGTTTTCCTTCAAAGTTGATATACACGCAAATTGAATTAAAGTCTCTCCGGGTAATTAAGCGAAGCGATACCGGAAAAAGAGTTGTAATGCGAACTCATCAGCCTGACAGATCGTTTAATTGAAATTTCTTCAATTAACCGTTCGCCTGGCGCTCCTAACCTTCAAAGGTAGAGAAACGACTTGAGCCATTCAAATTTATTCGCGCTGCATCAATCACGGATTAAAAAGTTAACCAAAATCCTCGAAACAAACACGCCAGGAGCCATCTGAAAAAAAAGACCAACGGCAAACACGACTTTCCGGTGAAACAAAAGTCACGCCCTTGTATTTCCAAGCGATCAGCGCCAGAAGCAACAGATTACCCGGGGGATTAAGAAATCGAAAGCAAACAGCTCCCCGCGCACTTCGAGGAAGACGAATAAATAAAAAAAAAAAAACCGGCTGGGGGTCACCCACTGGGATTGCCCGGTAAAAAAAAGTCGAGGTAAGGAAGAGGAAACAGAGATTGTTTTCTTTTCAGGGTGTAATTTGTACATACTTATTGGCCTGTTTCGGATGGTTAATGGGGAGGAAAATCTTTTTGTGGGCTGCAATTACACCGAGAGACGATTTTATTTTCGCTGAAGGTTTTGTTTATGCTTCGCTGCAGAAAGAACGACAGTGAAGATTTAATGGCGTCTTTGTGTTTTTGAAATGAATTTATGATGGGAGTTTTGAAAATTTACTATCGTGGATTGGATAAAAACATTTTTTTGACTGAGGAATGTGGGTTCATAAATATTCATGATGGATTTTTGTTCTAAGAACTAAAGTGACAATCGAGTTTTGATAATGGTATCATCAATCTTATTTCTTAGGATTTATTCTCATAACTCCCAAGATGCTTTTATGATAACCAGATGACTCTAAAATTTCTTGAAACGGTAGTTAAATCATATTAGATAACGAATAGTGCTTGGTATTTATTTATTTGAATGCTAAAAGCTCTTTGTTGGAATTTAAAAAATAAAATAGTTACTCTGGTATAATTTCATTTAAAAAAAACAAAACCTTTTGACATTGCTTTCAAATTCGGTCTCCCCCCGACCAAGCGATAGTAATAATTCACTCGACTTGTCCGCGGGGGGGGGGGGGGGGGGGGCAGTAATGACCTGCTGAGGTCGCGCAACCACCCCGCGTCCGCGTCGTCGAACGCGTGCATGCAAATTCGACTTCTCGAGGACGAGTGGCGTGCGTCTTCTCAGGCTTAATTAAATCGTACACACGTGTACAAACAAAATATAACGCCGCACGCTCGTTGAAACGTGTTTACATTTTAAGTTCTCTCGCGTTCGCCGAAATTTGGAGGTTATGTTGTTTTGTGAAATTTTTGTTCATTAAAAGACTTTCAGTGCCAAAAATTTGTTGAATATTACATTACTCAACAATTACTTACTTTAATAAATAGAAATGAATTGTAGTAGTTTGAAAAAAAACGTTAGCCGTCAGGTTGGCCAACCGTCATTTTTCGAACAATGGTGTTCGAAGATAAGTGACGTACTCATCTTTCACTGCCGGAATCAGGTACGATTCAACAAGTGTTCCACAGTTGAGAACGAGTGTCGAGAGCAGAGTGAAAAATTGCGCCCCTGCGGTTGATTTTTTTATGCGGCTGTTTACGAGTGTCAACGACGCAGATAAATTCACGGTGAGAGAGACGACGAATTTCCCGGAGTCGCAGTGACGAAGAGTACGTAAATTTCTATTTAGCCGTGGGTACTCACTACTCCGCGCGTGCAGTTAGTTGATTTTTTTTTCCTCATTAATGTGGATTTTAAAAATAAAGTGCAGGAGTACAAAGTTCTTAGCGCCCGAGCAAATTTTGCTGTACAATCAGTGCAATGACCTACTAGTGGAAAAAAGGACTTGGCATTTGCAGGTTATGTTTGTGATCGGAGAACCGGTGTAGGGAAATAATTTCAACGATGAAAAGTCTTTTTGTTTTTATGAGTGCTCAAAAACGACAATTCTCTTAGTGCGCGTGAAGACCAAGTCAGAGTGGACGTGAAGTTAACTATTCAAGCGAGGGAGCCACAAGCGTCGCAAGCTCGGTCGCAAGCATCAAACAAAGAAAATACGAAAGAACAATTTCCATTTTCGGATTCATGAATTCTTCCCTTCCAGAGTGATATGTAAGTAATTATTTTATCTAGAATTGAAATATTTTTTTATTTTTAAATATTCTGAAGCAACGTATGATTGTGCGTGAGTGGCACAGCAGAAAGTCTGTAAGACCACAAAAACAACCCACGTAATACATCAGGAACCTCATAATTAATTCGTCATACTGCGCCTTTGGCTTTGCAAATGTAATGAGTCTCCCGAAACTAATAACCCACGCGAGCCCTAATTTACATCTTCCACCACCCAAGAAACAAACTCGCGAAAAACAGCAATTAATAAACTGCGTCCTTGCACGCAAAGCTCGCTCCAGCATACGCACGCTAACGACTTGGCGATTACGCACTCTTTCGCCCCGCGGGACTAAGTATCGAGTCGTGATTGATGCGCCCCCAAGCGCTTATTACTCGTGGAGGAGAAAATTTTTATGGAAAATTGCTGGTTTGTCTGACTGATTTCGAAAAAAAAAAAAGAAGTTTTTGAAAAATCTTGTCACGAGATGCGCATTAATTACTCAAGCAAGTCGAGTGGAAAAACTTGTGTTTGAAACCCTTCAATCTAAATAATGAATACGACACATTTCTTTAATTAAAAGCCGTGTGGCGTATTCCTCAAAAGATAAATGAGCTTCTTTCATTAATATTTTCTAATCTGTGTGTTTCTCTTTTTTAAATGGGGTTGAAACTTTGTATGCCCTTGTGTTATCTATCTCAAAATTATTTCTGTGAGCCCATGTTTTTATGAGTACATTAAAATTAAAAGTTCCATTCATTAGCTTCGAGTATTTTGAACCTTTCAAATTTAATTTAAAATTTTACTTTAATTTAATTTGTGAAAAAAACCTTTGAATTACAGTGTCAAGAATTTTTGAAATTAAATTAAATTTTTCATTCTTGTAGAAAAAATTGTAATTATAAAAGAAACTGAATTCTGAACAGTTTATTTCCAAGAACCGCGTATCAATTTGAATACCACAAAGATGAAAAGAAAAAAATAGAACCAAGTTCTGTATCACTCAAGCCGATATGAATACATTAAACGGTAATCTCCTCATCAATATTGATTCGTCAAATCATAACACCGTTAAATTCAAACCACATTCACAAGCCCGCCCATTGAAAAAAAGACCACATTACAGTCTAAACCACCTACTGTTGAAGAAAAAAATTATGGAAAAAATAATATTTACCTCTCGCGGCGAATGGAAAAACAGCCGGTTGGTCGAGATAAATGATCCGTAGTGGAGAAACGTGCAGCACTACGGGAATGAAGGATGATACGCGCGAGTGTAAAATGGAATAAGAATAAAAAGAAGCGAATAGCAAGACTCGTTCGCCGCAGAGATTTTGGATTAGCCTATTTTAAAATTGTTGGGGGATGCCTGATTTATGGTAGCGTCCGAGACGAGATGAAAAATTGTCGTGATAACGTTTAATGCTTAAAAATGATTCTGGGTCTTATTGGATTGAATTTTAAATTAGACAAGCTGGGATCTCACTTCTTTTTTCTTGTTTTGAAATTCGTTCTTTACTTCCTTGAAAGAGTTGAAACTGTGATTAATGAAAGTTTAAACAGAGTTAAAATTCTTTCATTAGTTTGAATTAGGTGTACTTAATCAAACGCAACGCATCCTGCACGTAATTCAGGTAAGAGTTTTTTGTTTTTAAACAATAGTTTTATGAAACTTTTAACTATTTTTTTTACATTAAATTTTCTTTAAATAGTTTTGTGAGAATTGTACGTAAACTCTGTAAGTTATTTTCATACGTTTCTTCCTTAAGAATTTAAACCGTGTATTAAAACGTTCACAGATTCTTTAGCAAAAGGGAGGGAAAAAAAATTTTTCTCACAAATACCAGCCGTCTGTGGACCTTTAAATATTCGCATAATCCATTGTGGTAGCGAAATAAGAAGTAGAAGAAATAGAAAGATTTACGAGTCTGAAAATGAGATTACACGAGTCGTTAACACGTGTTTCTCGTAATCTAATTGGCAAGTGACCCCGAAGATTTCGATTAATGAAATTCAGTTATTATTGGTATAAATCTGATAAAAGTTTCTAATGAGTTGTATTTTATGCCTGACACTAAATCTTTTCAATGTAAAGAGGTTACATTGATTTCCCTAAAAAACCGAAATGGGATCATGTCGTGGGAAATTTTTTTTTCTTTTTAATGTAAGGGATGTATAAATTTTTTTTAACCGCTAGAACGTTAAAATTCTAAATTTAATAATTAAAATTACAAATAAAAAAAATAAAAAGACTGAATATTCATACGTGAGACGACTCTTTTTTGCTTGGCATGAATATTTTTGATTTAAAACTGCTATCTCGAGGGTCTTCGGTAGACTCAGAACTCGATAAAATAACTTTCTTTTAATTGAGAATGAGGGTAAAAATATCATGTCGTTTCCAATTAAAAAAAATTTTATACTCATTTTTCGTTTATAAAGAAGTTTTTGAAATATTAAAATGTACATTCGCTTCAGCTTCTCGTAAAGATTTATTTTATTATTATTATTATCGTTTTTTTCTCATGTCTCACTAGAAACGACTTTGCATAATTTTGAGATCTAGGTTAGCATATATTTATACGTGCGAAAAGATCTGCATTAGTTATAGGTCACAAGATAAAATCATTGAACTAACCCAGAAAAAGTAAAAAACATTTTTTTTTTTTTCACTGATTAAAAAAAAATTATTCGCTCATTCAATTTTATAATTTTAAAAAATATTTTTTCATAAAATACTCATCTATGATTATAAAAAATAAAAAATTGTAAAACTTTCGCACTTAATTTTTGTTGAACTCAAAATAAGCCTCAACCCTGCCCCCCGAGGAATTCCCGAGTTAGCCCGCGAAGATCAATCATCGATATATCCCTGAAATTACCGAGTCCTTCGAAGAGCCCTCGCTCTTTTCTCTGGCCCCGTGATTTAAAAAAAGAGGAGCAGCAACGTCTTCCACCACAAAATTACCGAACTAGAAACGGTAATAAAAATCCCGTCGTATATAATTCGGGCGCCGACGAAAAGGTAGCTGGGCGTACCCGTAATCGTCTCGCGTGCACCGAACGATTCGCTTCTTCCTTTCTTCTCCTCCTCCTTTTTTTTTCCAAATGACCGGTGCCCGGTGGGTGCGATTAGCAACCGTTTATTTAGGTATGAAAAGTCCCGAAGGGTCCGTTGTCGTGGGAAAGCACCCCCGGCTGTTTTCATATGCGGGTGGCTCATAATTAATGCACGGGAGAAATGCGTGGAGAGGCCTGATTTTTTTGCTCAAATTGAAATATTTTTTTTTTTTTTTTTAGCTCGCTTGCACGCAACACTCGACTTTTTTTTTATTACCGCGGGCTTGTAAACAAATTGAAAGAGTAATTAAAAAAATGTGTGAATTATTTTTTTTTTTTGGCGAGTGGAAAAAATCAAGTTCCATGATATAATTGAGTTACATTTCTTAATTGCAGTTTTTCAATTAGAGCGGTAATAATAATATCTCCAACGAAAGATGTAATTTTCATTACGGTGTTAACAAATTGCGAGCTTCTGAAAATAAGGACTGGGAAGCTCAAGACGAGATTATTCATAAATTCAGACGGTCATGAAAACTAAATTATAAAATTTTCAAATTTTCATCATTACAAAGGTACACACCGATGAATTTTCATGAATGCCCCGGGAAAATTCGTTTTGCTCGGCTCAGAGAAGCTCATTTCAGCTCCGATCTCCTCCTTTATATAACGCCCAGACCGTGCCAGCAGCAGCAGCAGCAGCAGCGAAGAATGAAGATGCCACGGAAGTTTCATACTTTATTCACGATTTACCTTGGCGTGGAAAAACAGTAGATTTTTCACCCTCGTTAGAGATGTGCTGCTTGGGTTATCAATAATAAAGGCGGCCGTCTTGATTGAAAAATAAAACCCACCGCGTTATATATCGCCCAAAGGGTAGGTAGACTGACTAAAGCCCTTTGCATTATTAAGACGTGCATGCACTTTTATTTTTTATTTTTTTCAAAAAAATAAAAACGTATTACCGTCGTTTTTCGTCGCGAGAAAATTTATTCTAACGTCGTGTGAGCGTGTACGGAAACCCGAATTTATCAAATTTCATATCGTTCTTTGAATTTTTCATGTTTCTTATCGTTGTATTTTTCAAAAATTCTGTAAAATATGGTGATTCTTGTACTCTTTTAAGCGTGTGCATTGAAGCATGATCTTTTGCAAGGTCTATTCCGTGCGTTAAAAATCATAAAATATTTGAGTAAAAATTTTTTTATTTTCAATATATTTTGAAAATAGTATAAAAAATAGCTTCCTTCGAAAGCTTCAGTTTAATTTTTTTTTAAATAAATTATTACTGAGAAAAAATTCCAATAACCTCAATACGTAAGGATCCCGCAAAGTATCTTCGAGCCTCGGTAATCCAACTGCTTCAAAACATAAAAAATCAGAAAACCTCTCGAGATAGAAAAAAAAAGCTCTCTCGGATCCCCATCGACGTTTTCCACGACAATTAAAAGTGAAACGCTGTATATACCCCTCTCCCAGTGGAAAAAAGCCATCATCTTCAGCGATCGACCGGAGTTTAAACCCTCCTGGTGCGACGACGATTCCCCCGCGAAAATAAATCCGCGAACTTTTTAGGGATAAACTTTTGGGCGGCCGGGCAAAATTTAAACGAGGGTGAAGTGGCTCGTCCATTCGCATCTAATTATCCGCTTGGGGCCTCGAGTCGACTCGCCCCAACCCCCGAGATAATGCCGTTCCTCTTTGTTTCCCTCGTTATCTCGTTTAGCTGAAGTAGAAAAGATGATTGGGGAGAGGACGCGCGCCGAGTGTTTATTGTGGAGGCTTATTTCGAATTCGAATTGAAAGTGGGGCAATTTCGAGATTAAGGGGGCGTGTTTATTTGATAAGTTTGCTCCAGACAACCGAGGGCTGCTAGTCCTTTTAAATGACCTTTTACCCGACTTAATTTATCGGCGGGCTGTGCCTTTAATTAAACGGTTGACATAGCCGGAGCTTTGATTAACCGGCTTATGGGATTCAAAAATATTTTTTAAAAATTTTCGTTTCATAGATACGGGGGTGGAAATCGTAGTGCAAGCTGCACTGTTTGAAGCGCTGTTCAAATAGTGTACGATATTTATCGAACAAATACGTGTCGAACGCACGAACTCGTGCAAATACATATAACCCCCCATAGAAGAAAAAAAAAACGATTTTCAAGATTTAATTTTAAATCATATTTATACTACTTCCATATTCAAAAACAAACGAGGGTTAAAAGCTCCGCGTCAAGTGCTCGAGCGCTCATTAACCCGCGAAAATTTTTGAATTTTCAACGAGTTGAAATAATCACTCGAGACTCTAACGAGCGAAAAATCATCGAGAGCTTTTTTTTCGAACCAATAACGATCAAAGTTTCCGACTTTCGTCACCTTCCGACGCGACGCTGCCATCTGTTCTCGCGATCGAAGATGAAAATGCGATGAGGTGGCGCGATTAAATTGTGATTTACGGTCTCGGTGTAAAACTCTTGGCCCCCTTTGGCAAGTTCGGGGGCTTTTTTCCATCTTCTCAAACGACTCGCACGTTGGCCTCCTTCGAGATAAGACCGGAAATCGTAAATACCTGGCAACCCCAGTCGCACTGCGCGCATTGATTTAGGAATGGGCTCCTTTTCTGTTTCGTTGATGAGGCCGGGGATTTCGAGAGGGCGGAATAGACGGGATTTGCGGGACGCATTTATCAGCTCGGGTAATGGTGACGGGCTTGATTTAAAAAATTTCCAACGTCCCCATATGCGTACGGGGTGCTTGTTTGGAATAAGTAAGTGGCATCGAATAGCTGTTGCATAAAATAATCATTTTTTTTTTGATAGGGGAGGAAAATAAGCTTTCGTAAGGAGATGAGAAAAGAATATGCCGCGCAGTCAACGGGAGCGCGGGATTAAGTTCTGAAAAACGCTTTTCTCCGGGAGCTTTGACAAATTGAAAATTTTTATTTTTCTTCTCCGAGTTCATACACCTCTCCAACGGGAACGATATTATTCCAAAAAAAAAATTGCGTAACGAAGTGAAAAATAATCCCATGAAATATCTTTGAAGTCGAGAAAATGAATTTTTAAACGAGCTAACACAAAGTTTCGAGCAATTTCGGAAATTATTGTTTCAAATTGAGTGTGAATTTAAAGAATTTGCGTAACCACTGCGAGAAAAAATGCCAAAGTGCATCGGAGAACACTTGAGAATATTCCACTCCTGACGGACGTCCAGCTCATTACTCCCCCGGTAATTTGAGGTAGATAATCTCCTTAAAAAGAGTCCTTTTCTCACGGACACAGAAGCAAACCCGTGCACTTTCGTGCGTTCGCGCCCGAAGCCTGTTTCCTCGGAATCCCGGAGGCTTCGACGATTACGAAGGAATCCCATTGAAGCAATCGAAACAGCAGGACAGGAGTAAATGAAAAAAAAAAAACCCTCGAGAAAAGTCATCAATGATACGTTGCATGCATTCATAACCAATCAAGCGCACGAGCCAGCGGGTAGGTAGGAAAAAAAGAGGGCGTAATGAAGAAAACAGAGAGAGAGTCGATCCATAATTCGCGCCCGCTAGCTACGAAGGAAATGAAGAAAGAGTAAGAAGAAGAAGGGCCCAGCCTTGCAGAATTAGTAGGCAGCTCCTCCGCACGCAATTTTCGGTGTATCGTTTCTAATAACAGGGTCCCCGGGTTCTTCTTCTTCTCTTCTCTCCTCCGCTCTTCTGCTGGAATTTCCTGAGGAGAAAGGATGAGGAATGTAACGAGAAGGAGACTTTGAGCTTTCGGTTGAGGCAGGGGAGCGGAGCTACAATCCGACCTTGCGCCGCATCCCATTCAGATGCAAATCTGTCGCCCGCCCGCAAATGGAAGGAAAAAAAAAATTGGATGAGGGAGGCATCGATACTACCGTTGTTACCGATGATTTCGCCTTCCTCCTTCCTCGGTTTGTTTTCCCCGCAGATGGGATTGGGTGGTACCTTTGATTTAAGGGCGGATCGCTCCCCGCTGATTGAATTTTTTAATCACGTCGATCCTCGATGACAGACAAGATCGTCGAGGCGAGTCATACCGGGGAGGGGGCTTAACTTCATCAGGAGGATTAACGTGACAGACGCGGTAAACAAAGAGCCATCTGAATTTGATGCGAACTTTACTTTTTGAAATGCTGACGTTGCCAATACAAATGCCTATTTATTATTGTGGAGGACCCAGAGTTTTTATTGAAATACTTGTCAAATTTCGTTGTAAAGCTCTAACGGCAGACCGTATTAAATTGTATCCACATCCTTGGCACTCTTTAAATTTTCATTATCGAACAGAGCCCTGGAGGTTTTTACTTTCAGCTATAAAATTGCAAGCGTTAACCCGTGTAATAAAATTGGCACTTCTAGCCGAGCTGCGTAAGAACCATGTTAGGCTATAAATTTCACCTTCGTTCGTGTCTTATACTGAATTCCCGAGCTTAGCTTCTCTATGCGTTAGTCATCTCATCGTCGCTATTGTTTTTTTTCTATCCTTTTCATCTTCGAGATCATAATTTAAAGAAGGAATTAGGAGGGGGGGATTCAATTTATATTTGAAATTTAGCTGGTCGAAGCTGTTTTTATTTTGATTAGTTCTGTTTTGGATTATATTCACCTCATACAACCTGTGGTTTAGTAATTATACCATTTTGAGCGTTTAATATATTCTTGGAAGGAAGTAAGGGAGGGAGACTCGAATGTATCCCACAGATGGTACCTTGGAAGGGAATTAATATATTCGTGACTTTCGCCCTTTATTCGAGAGTACCACTTTGATCCCTCCGGATCTCTCTCTCGAGAAGGGTTCGGAGCGTGTCTGTAATCACTTTATTCGGGAACGAGCCGGTCAGGGGGCTAAACAATTCGCAAATATTTCCATAACCTATAGCCCCCGATGAAGGTTATGAATTTATTGGTCAGCTTTAATGGTTCTGTAGCTCCATTTAACTCACCATTGACGATGATCTATTTCGGTTTTTTTTTTTTTTTTTTACGCTTGGGGCTGTAAATTAAAATCTCATGGTGCTATTAACTGGAAATCATTGAATCATTTTTAAGTTCACCATTGATATAAATGTACTATAAATCTTGAAAATTATAAGAAGTCAATGTAAAGCAAAAGTTCTTTAACAAGAATAAATAGAGTGAAATTTTGGACTTTGAAATCCAAATCTAGATCGGTAGATTTGGACATGGAACACAAAACCCTTGGATTTTCACAGTTTTCCCAAAAGCTAGTTTCACACTGGTTCTCTCATTCTCTAACAACCAATTTTATCGGAAAAGAGTCGTATATATATCATGGGCAGGGCACATTGTCGCCTCCACATTGAAATTTTCCACAACATTTCCAATAGAAACTTCTCCCTGGAAAAGTTTTTACGACTCCGTGACTCAATTTAAAACTGCTTCTCCCCGATGATCGATACCCGGCATTCAAAAAATGTAATAAGAAGAATAAATACCAGCTCAAGCTCGAGCCATAAATCTCGAGTGGGGTAGGGTGGGCCATAATGATATTCCGAGAGTCGAAATCAGCATGCATGAAATCAATAAGGCGATAAATATCGCGACACGAGCCATTGACTCGGCCACTCAAAGCGACTTGTAAACCAAGCCACGCGCTCGTCTATTCTTTTATTCAGGCAGCTCGCGGCTTTTCTCCTCCGGCGAGTCCCTCCTTGCCCCCAAAAATTAGAGCCACCCTTTTGGCAAGATTATACGATAAATACGTGACGGATACGACCGCGGTGGCGTATGGTTTAATTGAGCCGGGCTTGATTTAAGACCGGGAGGCTCCCTCGAATTTATCGGAGGATATACAGAGGGCGTTATTATAATTGAAATCGTTACCCGTTTGATTTGCCCCTCGCGTACGTGGCTGGAATTCCTACGGTAAATTTTATTCAAAGGTGTCGGGGGCCGCCCTCACGAAAATAAAGTTGTCCCTTTTGTTCCATCCCGCGCGCAACTGCGTTTATTGGAATTTTCATCCCCCCCCCCTTTTTTTTTCTTCTTCTAACTTTTTGTTGCTGTATTATCTTTTGATTTGTTGAGAACGCAGCCGCGAATAAATAGATTCGTGGTGTGGTTTACGACCCGGGGTCTGGTCAAAGAAACGCGGGGTATAAATAAATGCCGGCTGAATTCTAAACAACGCACTTTTCTTTGACTCTGTATTTTGTTTACTCTTCTTTGATGCCGAGAGGAAAACGTGCTTTTTGCCACTGACTTCCGGGCTGTTATTTAACCCAGTTTCGATTTAAATATTTCGGTTAATAGTGTATATGAGTTTTTGAAGTTCTAAGTCATTAAATTACTCGAGTATGCACAAAATTGTATACAACTTTGAAGATACTAACAAAGGGGGGACCAGGGTTGCCCCCCGCCGATCGTCACCAAATTTTGTGAGGATGTTTGTTTATCTATAAAAAGAAAAAATCTAGGTTCCTATAGGAATTCCTATAGTCTAAATTTTATATCATTTCTGCTCAAGAAGACGAAAATTTTGCCACCAACTAGATGTCTGAATCATGTTTCTAAATGAAACTACAGTGTTTTGAAGAGTGGGTTATAAGTTATAACATCTGTTTAAAACGCTTTTTTTACACATTTTATACAAAAAATGAATCTTAAGACAAACGTACAGTCAGCGGACATCTTAACTTTCCCGCATTTGAATTTGTCGCGGAAAGAAGATGGCCGCGAGAGTCGATATTTTTGTGGTTTGCCAACCCAGGCTAGGGGAAAAAAAATTTATTATATTCGAGGTGTAAGGCGCAAGTGAGGTTAGAGTTTCCCATTGTTTACAAATAAACAGAGATTTATGAATGAAATCATATTAATCTTTGATTAGTTTCTAGCTATGATGCGGAAAGTATCAGGGTGATTTGTTGTTGTTAATAACTATCACTAAAAAGTTTTAAAGAAAATTTTGAGTTATTGAGAACTAATAAAAATTAGTATCAATTTACCTTTTTGATAACACTCCAACTTCACAATTCTATACACAACAACAAATCACCCTGATACTTTCCACATCATAGCTAGAAACTAATCAAAGATTAATATGATTTCATTCATCATAAATCTCTGTTTATTTGTAAACACTGGGAAACTCTAACCTCACTTGCGCCTTACACTTCGAATATAATAAATTTTTTTTCCCCTAGCCTGGGTTGGCAAACCACAAAAATATCGACTCTCGTGGCCATCTTCTTTCCGCGGCAAATTCAAATGCGGGAAAGTTAAGATGTCCGCTGACTGTACCTCAAAAACGGCTGAGCCTTAGGACTTAGGAACCTAGATTTTTTCTTTTTATAGATAAACAAACATCCTCACAAAATAGTTATGTCTTAATTTTTAATCATTTGACCTTCAGAAACAGTAGATTCATGCTTGCAAGACTTTTGGATTTAGCAAGACAGATTTCAAGTTAAGTAAGACATATGTGGGGGGTCGGATGTGGTAATCATATAGTCGGTGAAAATTCTACTTTAAATGCCCTTTAGTCTTCGAAGCATAAACTTGGCATAAACATGCAATTCCTGACGCATGAAATGTGTTTCTAATAGGTTTGAATTCAAAAACTTCTTAGACAAACATTTTTACATTTTCAAATTTATACCCTCATTTATTGAAACATTTAAAATCAAATTTCATTCCTTCGACTACGGTTGCAAGAAGTTTAAAAACATTTTGTTTGATTTTTATAATTTTTAAAAATGGGTTTCAATAAAAAATCAGGTTTAGAATAAAAAATTTATACAATTCAAAACAAGCTTATATCGATATCTACAAAATCCACTCGAGTTTTTTTCAATTAAAAGTCTCTCGAGCCCTCGCAGCAGCAGCAAAAAAAAAGAAAAAAAAGAAATCGCTCCACTCTTCGATTTTGTAAAAAATTTCATTTTCAATAATATTTTCCTTACCTCCATTCGTTTCGCACTAAACTCGAGTGTCCCGATAAGAGCCGCACGCTCGAAATTTCCGCGTAGCCATTAAATTAGGTAGTTTCGGTCGACCCGAGAAATCTTGTTATTGCCTCGCGCTCTGCGTGATTAAAAAGGGGGGCTTTTTTTTTGCAGAAACCCAAAAAAAGAAATTCCTCCTCGACGCCATCGGCGCATTATCGGGCTCGAAGCCCTTCGACCCGTGTAATTATTGACCGAGCTGCACGCAACGCGAAATTTACAAGAAGCGAAACAAAAAAGTAAAAAAGAGCCCGAAGAAGAAGAAGAAGAGCGCATGCGAGAAGGCCCCCCCCCGAGGCTTTGCCCTTGTTGTTATTGGCTGGAACGTTTAGCCGTCTCGTGAATTTTTACTGCCTTTTAATAGTTATTGTTCGGATTTTATTCTTTTTCCCGCACGAAAGCGATCCTCTTTTTTGGGAAGGAATAAATCAAGGTTCGGTTATGATCGATAGCTTCGGCATTTATTTAATGAAGTTTTTACTCGATTCCCTGGAAGAACACAGTATGAGGAATGTCAAAAAGTCATGAACTTCGTTTTAGCGGGTATTTTGAATTCGCCAACGATAATATTTTATAGGAAGCTATCAATCTTTAGGGCAGTGTTTACTTTACTGCACGGAAAGGGGCGCTCGCTCGGTCCATAAAAGAGCTATGATTTTAGCGCTTGGAAAAACAAGTTTCGTGAGACGTTTGACAATCGCTACCGAGGTTTTAGCACCAATCAAGAAGTCACTGCAGCATTTTTTAATCCCGTATCGACTTGCCAGAGTGTACGGTTTCTCGGAGATCACAACACCTCGTTGCAATTAAAAAAAATAATAACAACGACGCGCTCGACCGGGTCAAAGGTAACCCCAAACTCGGTACAATTAAAGCTACCTCTGGGGAACATCCGGCAATTACGAAGTCCGAAGTCCATCATCCCGGTAAAGTAAGCCTTTAGCTTCTAATGACTCTCTAAAAATCGTTGGCGTTTTGTACCGTGGATGATCTATGGAAGCGTTACCCCGAGAAAGGCCGATTCCGGATGTCGATGCTCGCGAGGCGACGAATTCTTGAGGGTAAAAACTGGTCGCGATAACCAGTCGCGTATCGAATGCTGAATTTACATGGACGTACGCGGCTTATCTTCGAGCGGTGGTGTCTTGTTCGCGGAGGAAGTTTCGTTTCGTTCTCGGCGGCTTACGTAACGAGTTTTGGTTTTGTTCGCGAGCCGTCCGGCTACTAAGCCGTAAAGTATACTGGAACGCGTATTAGTCGATAACGACCCGGATCGTTATGATTTCGCGTTAATGAGGACCTTGAGCGTCCGCGCGAGCTCTCTTTCATAATGCCGGGTAATGCGATAAGGATGATTATCCCCCCCGTAAGGCTGTAGTGCATGAAAACCCGACCGGAAGTGACGCAAGCCAGATTCTTCGCCCTTTGTTTGCGGAACGGAAACTTGTTGGAAGCGCGTGCGTATGAAAAAAAAAGTATTGTGAAGTCGGCTTGATCGTTGCTTTCGAAGTTGCGGTGAAAAAGCAGGATTTTTTTTTATCGGCTGCAGCGTCGTACTGGATTTTCCACGAGTCAGTCAACTATGCTGCTTATGAAAAACCGTAACAAAATCAGGAATAAAAAGACGAGGACTCTCGTGGTGCAGTTTTTTTTTCGATTCATTGCAAAATAAAAAAAAAAAAAAAAAAAAAAAAAGGGTACAGTCACAGAGAAAGAGAGAGGAAAAAAAAAGTCCGCGAACCGTAAACATAGCGATGTGCTCGCACAATAACGACATCATCCGTGGAAGTAACCGGAGCTCCCACATGAATGCTGCGGCGTACCCGCAGAAGCCGATTTATCACCGAGTAATCTGTATTTTTCAGCGTACGCTAACGGGTTTTCATCACGAGTACTAAATCTGCTCCAGCGAGCGAAAAAAAAATTAACAGTCCGATATTATTACGTTTGCTTCCGAGCCAACCCGGAGCCGTCTAATTAAAAGAAAATCCTCTTTGTAAGGAATAAACGTCTTTTGATTATAAAACTGAGGAGAAAGAGCCAATTAGTTTGTTCGTTTGCTTTGGTGACTTACCAGTACGTCCTGGACGAGTTCGTGCTCGTCGAGGAGTATGACTTTGCAGTGGAGGACGTGGGGCCTGCGGTTACCCGAGGGCCTGAGTCCCGGGCACAGCCAGTCTACCACCATCTTGCTGGACTCAAGGGATTGATTTTTTTCTGTAACTTCTGCTATGATGCATCACGGGACAGCATCTACTGTAACAGATTTAAAATGATAAATTTTAATATTTGTGCTCTCGTAACGGTTTTTTTACTAAACTTCTTTCTAAGCACACTTAAAATACAACAATTTTTTAGATTAAAAAATAAAAGTAATGTTTAAAAAATATCAGGCTTTATCAGAAAATTTACCTCGAAGTTTACTGACTTTGCAAAAATTTTATTTTTTATTTTTTATTTCAAACACTTTTTAAATCCCTCACGCAGACGGTATCAGAATTAAAAATTTTTCTATAAAAACAAGGTCGGTTATTTGCAGTTATAGCAGTGAAGCTGCTAATTAATAAACAGTACTGTTGTAGTCTTCATTAATTTTTTTAGAAAAATTTCCTTAAATTAAAATTGAATAAAAGTTGAAGTAAACTATCTCCTCCCCTCGCCTGTTAGATTAAATCAGTAAGTTAAACTTAGAAATCAACCTCTGAAACTAACATTCAAATTTTAAATTGAGTTCATGGTAGAACTACTGCCTATATATATTTTTTTAAATCTTATCACTGGTTTAAAACATTTTATTTGAAAATATTTCACGTAACTATGGTATGGACTCTCAGCACATTCCGTGAGTTATGAAATTCTGAAGGGGTGCTTCGAGAGTTTTAAAAATCTCAAAGTTAGGGAATGTTGTTGCGATAATTTCGCTATGAATACTTTGGCTGGACTCTAAGCTTATTTCCATAAAACTTGAAAAATTTTTAATGCTATAGATTTTTTTTTTGTAATAGTTGAAACCTTTTTTTTATCCGGATTTTTCATTTTAACTTGAATTTTGATACCCGTATCGAGCCGTTCGTATTTTACGCATCGAACAACACGAAAAAAATTTCAAGAGAGATTCCGAAAAATTTTTAGATTTAATTGAACGAAACCGATAAAAGAAAGATTTTTTTAAAGTTTCGTAAAATGAAAACTCGCGAAATCTCTTTATTTCAATTCGGATATCTCGAACGTTACAAAAAAATTTTGAGAAAAAATTGTCGCTTACGATGAAAATTTTATCTTTTTTGTAGTTATAAAATTGTAATAAATTGTGCACAGCTGCGAGTAACATCTTGGAGGTAGAAAAACATTTTATTCATGCAGAAATTTTTAATTTAAAGAATCCACGCCAAAGAGGAATGTAACGATTTAAAAAAAAAAAAGCTTCCTTTTATCATTTTTAATTTCATTATACGCATCCGCCAGATTCACAATAAAAACGATGTTGTTAATATCTGGACTTTCTTGAGTATAATATTTTTGTGATTAGACTGTATAGTAACGCCCAGAAAGATTGGAGAAAAATTAAATCACTTCAACGAGAGCATTCAAAACTGATTGAATCGTTTATTCATTGACCCCTCTGCCCCACCCAGGGCTATTAATACCAACCCTCGGCGAAAAAAAGTCCTTCCGCACCTGCTCGCTTATTCAAACAGGCTTCAACACCATCGCTCGGGTTTAATACGCCAAATTGGATACGTATAAATAAGCCAGCTCCCCAGTATTAATCGTTAGGTCTAATTCTTGGGGGGGATTTAAGAAAAGCTGTCTTGGCGTTCATTTGCGTTAGTTCAGCGCGATAAAACTCGGGGGCCAGTAGTAAACGGCTACGTCTGCATTAACATCCTGCAAGGGATGAGACGTAGCTGGTGCGCGACTCTCTTTGCTCTAACCCACCCCAAGTCTCCCTTTCTTTCAGCAGCGGCAGCAGCGCCAGAAGAAGGGGTTGGCTGCTGCTACCGAGGGAGCGTGTTTTTTTCTTTTCCCGGCCTTTTTGTCGCTGCTGCAGCTCGGGTTTTTAATTTTTGTTGTGCTCGAGGCTGCGCGAGCGAGGGAGGAGAGAGAGAGAGAGAGAGAGGGGGGCTGAATTATGTTAGATGCAGGGGATGCTTGAGAGACGCGGGCTTTCTGTCCTGCGTGATCGAGCTGCCGTGGACCTTTTTCACGGTGTTTTTGCGTTATTATTTTCGCTTTCTAAGGGAAGGCGGAGGCTTAATAGCGCCCTGATGATTGAGCCAATCCGGTTGAGAGCCGGGAATATAATTACCCTGGTTTCACTTATGAACAAATTATGTGAGGAGTGCTAATTCAGTTTGCAGGGGTTGTGGAAAATCCTCCTAATTTAATTAGTCCAATTTTTTAAAAGTTAAATCTTTAAAAACTTGAAATTTATTGTAGTAAACATTATTAATTTGTGAAAAAAGTCATTTGAGTTCGGTTCACAATATGCAATAAAACATAATAATCGTAATTTAGTAATGTAAAAACTAAACAATTAAAAAAAATCAATTTATCGCTCAATAAGTAGTTCAAAACATATTTTGTTCAGAAAGTTATTTGAAATTTTATTTATAATCAAAAAAATTTAAGAAAGTACTTTAAGTTTTCTAGATAAATATAAATTTTGTCTAGCCAGCAATTTTTTAATAAATCTTACAGAATTTCTCGTGATTAAATAAAATAATAATAATCATAAAATATTTCTAACATTTTGAATTTTTCAAGTGAAGTTTTTTCTGGTAAAATTTTCAAAGTTCAACGAACCGGCTTTTGAACCAGTTAAAAACTCCTCTTCGACTAAACGTGTCTCAAGTAGACGTTTATGAATCACCGATGAAGTCTAAAGAGTCGACTTTCGAAAATTTTATTAACAATGTTCATCAACGCAATTATCGCACACTGCCCTTTTTTCTTTTATTAATTAACAATTACTTTGTTATGAATATTATAATACGCACTGAATACTTAAAAAAAAATACATTTCTTTAGCTTTGATGTAAACTTACACGACTACTTTTGCACAAGGAATTCAAAGAGTTAAAGGAAGCAATTAAGATAAATCAATAGTAAACCAGAAATTGATTTTTTCAAGACCCACCGGTGTTATTATCATTCCAAAGCATCGCTCGGCTCATCAATCGGCTCTGCCCACACACTCGTTCTTTGATTCGAACTCGTTAGAATTGTATCGCCGAACGTTCACCTTCCCTCCTCGGTGATAAATCGCAACTTCTCCGTTATTGAGCGGCCCTCATCTATCCTCGATCGCCTCGTCGATTCATCACCATAAACCCCGCGAAAAAAAAAAACATCCCCACCCCGTCAATTAAAAAATATTTCTCTATCCAAACAAGAAGAAAAAAAAAAAAGACATCGCGAGTCGTTACCACTGAAATTAAGAATGAAACCTGCGTAAAATCGATGAGGTAAAAAATGTTTGAAGCACGCGCGCGACGTTTAAGCGACTCTCGAGCGAAAAAAAAAAAAAAAAACCCTCTTTTCCCACATTTAACGCCAACAATGTTCCACCCCCGCCCCCCTCGGATACGCGAAACATCATCCCTAGAAAAGAAATATAAAAAAAAAGAGGAAAGAGTCTGAGAGGATTTGGGATGTTTAAACGAGACGCACGCGTCCCGTGGGAGCGGAAAAAAAGGAGCTCGGTCTGTGTCGATAATTATAATCTCGGGTAAAAACTCCCGTAAGAAATGGGATGCGTCCTCGTTTATTTTATTTCATTTTTTTAACATCTCTCTCTCTCTCGTGGAGGTCGTCATCGAGTTTAATGACGCGGGCGATTACCACCCTCTTTTTTGTGGAGAAAAAATGTTTTCTACTAGAAGCTGAGACGTCGTTTTGCACAAAATTTACGTAATTATTGCTTCTTTTATTTTTGGTTTTCAGGGAAAAATTTATTTTTGATGCGAAAAAACAAACCAAGTTGTTTGAAATAAAATTGAATTAATTTAGTTAAACTGAAAGAAAAAGTTTTTCACAATGGCTTAGAGATTGATCTGAATGAAAACTATGTGTACATACTGAAAACATTCAATGATATTTACAAATCACTTGATTGATTTGCATCGTCCATTTCTGTTCTGGATTTTATTTCAGATTAAATTGATGTGGACCATTGACCAAACAAAATCAAGCAACAAAATCTAAATTTTATAAAAAGGATTTGGTGATGAAATAAATTTTTTTAAATTTTCGAGTTATAAAATAAAAAATAAAATTTAAAGGGTGATATCTGACTAGTTTGATAATACGGTGTGACGAAAAGCTGCTGATACTGAAATCTTTTTACAAAATTTCTCACGAGATTGAAAAAATGACAACAGCCCAGACCAACCATGAGAAATTAGGTATCAAAATAAAAAAAATAAAATAAAGATCCGTGGGAAGCCGGCTCGGATGAAGTTTTCTGCGCACCGCTGATATAAAAAGTAGTTTCCGGTGGTCGCGATAAAAAAAATAATTTCTCATGGGTCTGATCCGTTTGACCTGTAGTTTATCGGAATTCCCAAAAGTGAATTTATCTGTCTTTTTTCTGCTAACGATGCCGCTTATGGGAAAAAAAGTAAGTCGACACAGAATAAAATAAAATCACTGTGTTTTTAAACGAATCAGCAGTTCCAGTTTGCAAATTGGTAACTCAAAATCCCATCAAAATATTCGGTCCAGCCGCGTCCATAAAAGTACTAAATCAGGGCAAAATACCCAAGTCGATTTGTGCCGTAGCCTTGGTGCGAGGAGTACTATTTTTTATCTCGCTCGGGAAACTATTACAATAACTCGGGTTATCAACGCCACCTGACGGCCCTGAGTGATGTATCGTACGTAAGGAGCAGCTCCTCTATCCGCGATAAAACCCTCCGGGGCTGCTTCCGATATATTCCGGGCACGCCAACCTTCCTCGCGTGCCTCGCGATATACATTTTAAGTTTATTTCAAAAACTCGATGGATATCATATTGCGAAAACTACCTGCGCTGATGAGTTGCAGAAAAAAAATAAAATAAATCATCGATGTTTCTCTTTGACTCCTGGGAAAAAAATTTTCTATCCTGTAGCATGATTTTTTCAGTCACGTTGATGCATGTTTCAGTACACTGATGCAATCAATTTTTTTTTGCACTTTAAAAGTTTATAAAGGAAAAAAAAAAAAAAAAAAATTTCGACTTGACTCTGTGGGGTATTTTGATTTTATCGGCACCAAAATTTACAACGACAAGTACGAGATTGACTTTTATAAGTTATTTATTTATTTAAATACATAATTTTTATTTGGAACGGTTTGGTTTCATTTGACAGAATTTTTTAAAAATCTGCTAGTCATCAAGATTTTGACATAAAAATTCTTCAATAAATTTTAAATTATTTTTTGTAATTCAGAATATATTTCAAGCATTTTTTTATTGCAAGCTTTTTTATGAATGTCTGACCGATCTCACCTGTTACTACTTATTGCTACTTGAACAATAATCTTAGAGACTCGACGGTTATAATTTGTCCATTCCTCCATTGTCTTAATTTTAATGGAGGCACCCAGACAATCTTTGCAAAAAGTTACCGCTTAAAATACTCATCCCTAAAACGGTGCTAGTAAACCGAGTTGCCCGCATCAATCGCAACGATCAAACGAAAACATTTCGCACTGGTTATTACAACTTATAATGACAATGTAGACAGTCGTGTGTATTTTAAACCAATCCCAGCAACGGTTACACTTTTCCCACGCGTCTGGATTCAATTATCCCCGGGGGCGCGGGCGCGCTAATTCTATTAATAAGCGCGCGCCGCCGTGAACAATGCCATCCTCATTATACCCACATTAACCACCCGCTAGTAAATTCAAAAAGAATAAGAGTGCGGGGGGTGAGGAGATAAAAAAAAAAGTACGAAAAACAATTTCTTTTCAGTGGGTAACAAGATTTGCATTATGGGTCCGACTGCTAACCGCGTCAATTAGCGGACGAGTTTCGATTGATCTGCTTTTCGGGGATTTGCGGTCTGCGGTGCGCCGATGATGTATGGTGTAAGGAATGGAACCGCTCATTCATTGGCATGTATGGGGGGGGGGGGGGGTGACGCAGCTGTATTATGGTAATCTAATGTTCTTTCGGCCCGGGGGATAAATGATAGTTTTCCCATCGATCGTTTAGGATGAAAAAGTGCCATTTTTTTGGGTAGGGCGGGCGGCATGGTCTTTCATGGGAAAGTTAGATATCTAATGTCGTTTGAATAATGGTATTCGGATTGTAATGGTTCTTGGTACACAGTGGGAATATTCATAACCGTTTTTAGAGGTAATTGGGAAAAGTTTAAAGGGTTTATCAAGAGGAAAAATTTGAGTGTCAAAAGTTTTGACTTGCTGCTACGAGAGACAGAAACAAAATTATGTACATATTTTCCTTTCGCTGAGTGAAATGTCTTCGGCTCACTGCGAAGTTTCGTGTCCTAATAATGTCGTGACTGACGGGCCGACGAACTTCTTGTTGTTCATACCCGCGCAGTCTGAATAGAAACAATATCCACGTGTTTTGAATGCTTGCCAAAAAATTTTGGTAGCGCATCGATTTCTGCTGTTTTTAGAATTCATGCTTTGTTTTCAAAAATAAAAATTCTCATGAGATAAATTTTTTCTATTAAGGTATAAATTCATCAACTTATTGGAACAGCATTCACACTCGCTAACTGCTAACATTCCACTTCGAGTCTAAAAAATTCAAACGCGTACAGTTCATGAATAAAAAAAAATCAATGCCAAAAAAAAGTGTAAACAAGTTACCCATTGACCGGTACCAAATGTTGCACGCGAAAATTTCGATCCGGCAAAAATTTGCCAACTCAATTACACTCGCAGCGTTTTAGAATTTTATGGTTGGCACTGTTACCCGCTCCAGACTAAAGTCAATGCGCGAACCGAGCGTGTTTAATTTTTTTGTTTCGTTTCATTCGTGCGTTCGTTTGTTTTTACACAATATTATTTTTCCGTTCTATCATCCGTTCATTGTAAAGCTTTGAATTAAAAAAAGGTCTGGTTCTCGGTTGTCTGGAAAGAGTTTTAATTACAAAACTGTTTTCATTCACCATCAAAATTTAAAAAAAACTTGTAGAATATATTCCTAGACACGTCTGCCTACGCCATGACACATTGACAAATGATAAAGTACCCACGTCAATCATTAAGTAATGATCGCACTTTCTGTCGAGTCACCAGACTTGTAGACGCAGGATCAGATTCGTCATTTAGGATCCATCAAAGAGGCACAACGATCAATCAAAAATTCTCGATTCTTGAAAAAATTCGTTTATTCCAGCAGTCTAAAAAAATTAACTTCATTTTAAAGATCCCCAAGAAAGAGCGACATATTGCAACCTCGCAGTCGTCATGTAAATTCCGAGACCATAAAACAACGATTCTCCGGGACATTATACACTTAATCCGTTTACAATGGTCGTACTTTTTTTTTCTCTTTCCCTCGCATAAAACACGATTTCATTAACTTTCCCCAAATCGATTAATAACCCCCCGGTGTGAAAAAAAACACATCTAAAAATAGTCATTTCGCGAATCCCGGTGTGTTTACTCAGCCGCAAAAAGAGTGTGCTCCCACACGCGTTGAAACGTCAGGATGTTCCCACCGCGGTAATTGATCCACGAAGGATACCAGTCAGTCAGAAAGCAGCCAAAGACAGCGAGTGGGTGAGTATGCAGCTACAGGCTACGGTGGCACTTAATGAGTCATTGTCTCCTTTGTGCTGCGACTCGGCTGTGTGTGAGTGTGTGTAGTACGAGTGTCAAAAGAAAAGCGCGCGCTTTGATTTTCGCGCTGGAATGGCCGACTCTTTAGCTTTTAGGGGTGAGTGCCGCGAGCCTCGAGGGTTGGTCTGCTGTCGAGAGCCGGAGGGCTGGCTCGATGACGCGAGAAATTTAGATCCAAAATTACGAGATTAGATACTTTTCTCTTTTCTTTTTTTCTTTACCCGAGTGCATTAGAGCGATTAGTGCGTTCGGGATGATTATATTCGAATCTTATCGGTAGCCGATAAATTCGCGTGAATGGAGGCGCAGGCCCCTTTATGCATAATTGTTAAGCCCCGGCACGGTGTATTAAGCCCGCGGGGCGGCTGTTACTTTGATTACTGGCGAGCGATGGGCGAGCGAGCATACACGCGGATCGTGAAAGGGTATTTTTGTCTCTACGGTTTTCTCTCTGATGTTCGGCTGGAGGAGGAAATTCAAGAGCAGGGGGGGGGGATGACTTTATAGCGGAGAAATTTATGAAGCGCGCGTACTACACCACCGAGCGAAATGTTTGGATCGTGCTGGAGTGACAGACGAAAAGTTGAGTTTGCAGTGTGTACGTGCAGCCTGCTGCTTCTTCTTTTTTTTTTTTTTTTTTTTTTTTTTTTATATATATACATCCGCGGAGACTGTGTAATTAAACATCTGGATCGTGCATGTAAGATGCGGGAGGATTGGCTTCTTTTGTTTGGATAAAGCTCATCGATCCCCACTGGTCTTTCTTTTTTTTTTTCTTTTCAGTGATGTGCGTGGATCTGGTGTCATCGATCGTACCGATAATCTATGTTTTGATTAGTTGTCTTCTCTATTGTTTTTAAAATGGGTCAGAAAAATCGCTGCGTATCCATTCCATTCCTTTCCTATTATTAAATGTTGAATTTAAATAAGTTTAAAATTAGAATATTTCTGTCTTGAATGAAGTGTCGCCTCTAATCTTTACTGAACTGTAAGATTACAAAATCAGATCGGTTATTAAGTATGTATTGCTTAATATGTATTGCATTAATTGCTTAAGTATGTATTGCTTAGCACAAAAGCTAAGCAATAAATTTACAGTAAAAGGTTTTTTACTAGAATTAAAATTTTTTGCAGCTGTCATGAAAAAAATAATTTCTTCTTGCATAATTAATTTTTTAATTTCGCGAGCAAGCAGCGAGGTTTTTCAACACTTGATATAAATGAGCCACTTTTGCAAATTTTACCCTAAATCTTTGTTGTGAAAAAAATTTTTCACTTTTTTTTTAAAAGAAAGTTTCAAGCGCACGAAACATATGAAAGAAAATAAAAATTTAATAGAATAAATATTGTTGTTATTTTTCAAGTTAAATTACAACAATTTGGAGAAATTTGAGAAAAATTAATTTTTACCAAAAGTAAACCAAGAGAAAAAAAAGGAAGGTTGGTAAGTGCGGGAGAGTCGAGCCGAGGATATGAATAAAGTTTTCAAGCCGCGCGAACCGCGTGTATGTAATTAAACATTTCATTTTTAATTTGAATTCTATGAAGAATACTGGGAAACTCAAGCCTCGTCTGTGCAAAGCTAGAGAGTGGTTTTAATGTGTTGAGTTTACTAACTGTACTGAAGTGTGCGGCTCTTCATATTACAGTTTACGCATAAGTTACACAGTTTGCAAGCCAACCCGTCTCGTTCTAAAGAAAATTTGCGCCACTTTTTTTCATTCTGGGACTTTATTTCTCCAACTTTTGTACCCCAAAACCTCAAGACAAGCTTAATTTGTCATTAACGCTTGTCACATTACGCAGTGAAAAAATATGTAAATAATGTTTATTTAAGTTAAAAAATTAATTGAATAAAAGATTATAACAGAATTGAGTTTAAAATTATTCAACGACGCTTGTTAACCAAAGGGGTTCCCTTTGCTTTGTAAATTCCATTTGAAGCGCTCAAATTTAAATCGAGCGTCAAATTTAGATTGAAAGCAATTTAACGACGGAGCTAAATTCGGGGAATTTCTCGGGAACGAATTCGCGAGCGAGTGCTCAGAGTTCTTTTCAACAAATCCATTGATGTAATTTACAGAAGACAAAATTAATCTACTCGGGGAAGGGATCTGCATAATTACCAACGGTGCCCCGGGTTTACTTTATGAAAAACACTTATATCTCCCTGAGTCGTCTTCCATTCATCGCCCGTTACATCCATGAATAATCGATAATTTCAGTGAGTTTTTCTTTTTTTTTAAATAAAATTTCTCCTATTTCTCCTTGGCGCACTACATGTACCTACTCTCGAGACCCCGCGCGCGGGGCAAAGGCAGTCGCGCGCGCATTTCTCGAGTAGTGCACGCGACTCGGTGCAATAAAAACACGACTGGTGCACCAGCCACCGTCTAATGGGTTTCTCTCGAGCCTATTTTTAAAACAAACAACCCCACTTTTTAGCAGTGAACATTTTTTTTTTTTTTTTTTTTTTTGCAACTCGAATCAAGTGTTTGTGACAAATTAATGCGAGGGTAGTTCGGTCGAAACACGGGGCAGAACCTTCTAATTAAGCGGACGATTGATCGTTTAATAATTAAATTTCTCGATCGAGTAGGCCCCCTGTGTTCGAAGGTGTTTGAACCCCCCTTTTTTTAAATTGAATTACTTACTCGCGACGATTAATCAACCGACTGATCATTAAAATTCGACGGCAATTAAGATTTAATAATTGCAGTTACGGGAGTTATTTACTACATAACAAATTTAATTCTCGAATTGTTTGAAATATTTCCAATATTTTAAAAAATAATTACCAAAATAGCGAAGTAATTTTTCAAATCAGGACTGATCGATTTTCAAAACTAGAGCAGAGAATTTTTTTTTTATAATTTCGATAGGTCAAGGTGCCCAAGTGGTTTATTAATAAAACGATTCCTAGAACAAAGTAGAAGAAGAAAGAACAAATGTCGGTACGGCTCGCAAATATCCGCTGGCGGAGCAAATTCACGGATCCATCGCAGCGTTGAAAGGGGTAAAAAGATTTTCTAATTCTTCGCGAGCGGGCTATTAATCTCCGCGCGTATAAGGGGGGAACAAAGGCAGCAATTCTCAAACGAGAGAAAATACCGGGCGCGTATCCGTCCGTAAACTCCGCCGCGGCCCGCGAATAAACATAGGTACACAACGTCAAAAGTTAATCCGGATCTCGGGGAGCGAGCGTAGGTACTAGGTACGCCCGCGCCCGGGCTAATCCTTTGCGGATGTGCAGAACGTTGCGTTGTGACGCGGCTGAACTTGCTATTATACCCAAAGTTTTTGGAGCGAAACTGGATCCTCACCTTTGCTACCACCGCGGCTAAACCGACCTGCCAGACGCACATTTTGCACTCGAGAGGAGCCCATTTTTATTAAATTGCAGCAACCCGAGGGAGACTCGTTACGGGAAAGTATTGGGAAAAATTTTTTCCCTGTGTTTATGTGCTTTGTACTTGGGATATTGCGTGGGCGGGTACGGACGGTTGGAAAAATCGTCAGTTTCTGGCTTTTAGTTGTGTAATGGAAATGCTGTATTCGGTCCAAGCGGTCTCTACTTTATTCAGATAATTTATGATTAACAAATTAAAATCTTATATATTTATTTACAAATTTTTTGCTAGTAAGTAAAAAGTCACATTTCATGATTTTTTCTTTTATAAAGGTATAAAAGGATATGGTTGGTACCAAGATATAAACCAGTTGATACCAACCAATAAGATTGCCACCATTATAGTACTCACAATTAACCAAATTTATTAAAAAATTAATCATTACTTTGTTTATGTAAAAAACTACAAACAACATATCTGAGCTATAAAATAGTAAAAATGTTTTATACCCTCCTGGGATATGTCATATTATTACGTTGGATTTATAGCCACAAAACAAATTTAAAAAACTATTTAGCCAGTTTCTTAACAAAGCAAGTAAAATTAAACCTTCTTATTCATTTTATTTTAATAATTGAAAGTTTTTTTGAGTATGCACTGTTCCAAATAATAATCAACATCGAGTTTGAGTAAATATTTGTGTTTAATACCTCGTGCACAGTCGATTTCATTGACTCCGAAAGCGTAATATGCTCAATAATTAATGTACAGGTACAGCCGTGCATATTGAATTATTAATACGCACGTATCCAATATTTACCGTCGGAAAGGTAAAAATCAAATATAATATTCACGAAAAGGGATGCTGGGCGTTTTAACACGAGCTCATGAATATGCATGGAACTTATTATGTTTGTTTCGGTGTATTACTTTTAGCATACCGGAGCGTGAAGATGTTATCATCAACATTATTTTTACGTAATTTTCTTCGCGAAGTAAAAGTGTATGAAATACAAGGAGCTGGAAAAAAAAATTTTTTTACGCTCTAAAATTAGTTTTAAAAAGCAGATTTTTCTTATACTAGTGTCTTAATAAAATAACGTATATTTAAGTACGCAGCGGTGGATTTAATTTTGAATTGTGGAGTCTGTACTTTGTGTGGAAGTAAACTTCAAGATTTACTTTAGAAACTCGGGGACGAAAAAGTCGACAATTATATTCTGCTTGTGGCCTTTTTTTTAAGTAAAATTAAAATCCTTTTTTCTAAAACTTCTTCATTAAATTTACACGCGAATGATACTTTTGAAAAGACCTTTATACACGGTAAACGTCCTGAAATTATGAATAAAACTCGTGTAAATTAACCAAGCCATTGTTGCCGGGTTTAAAACGAGGGAAATTTGCTTGTATTCTATTTTTTTATATTAATAGGAAACATGCATCGCGTGACAATTATCAATTGAGTCTTAATTATACTGATTGTTGCAAGAATTAAAATTCATTCTATTTATCTTATTGCAAGTAGAAAGTTTTTAATTACTGCGTTGATTAATTTTATTTAAACACCCAAAGTTGGAAATGTGAAATGTTTAGGTTTGAAATCACTTTAAACGAGGTAAATTAAATTAAATTAATTAAAAATTTTTACCAAAACTTCATACGCACAAAGTCAAGGTAAAACGTTTAAACTTTCTCGATCATAAACACAGCGTCATATCAGGCACCATCCACAAATTTAAATATCGTAATTAATAGCCATTAAGATACCCCCAAACGAGATGCCGGCACCCAAAAAAAAAAAAGAAAAAACAGCACCCGTAAATTGAATTTAAAAAACACGTTCCGAGCACACACAAGAAAATCCTCCGATAATAAAACTCCTCCTCCTCCCCCCGGTTCTCATCCTTCCTCTCCCCATTCAACAAGTGCACACGCACACAAACAAACCGGTGACACGTCCTTTAAAAATGCTAATGCCCGCGCTCGACCGGCTATATTTACGGCACCTGCACCTGAAAATCAAGAAAGGGAAAAATAGTTAAAGAGATCCGTATCCTACCGTTTATGTGTGCGCGTTCCTCGGTTGACTATTCAAAATTCACTTTCACTATCGCATGTCGCCGCGCACTCAGACTTGAAACCTCTCGCAAGTACAAAAGGACCGCGCGTTATCAAATAATAATAATAAAAAAAGGTTTATATAGTATCAAAAGGAGATCCGGTCGCGGTGGCGGCTCGGATCGGACTGAGCGAAGGATTTCCGACGCCAGCGGTTCTCCCTCCGCGTGTGTGTACACTCTACTGCGCTCGCGCAGCCTTTTTCCACGGGTACAATGCTCTCTCTCTCTCTCTCTCTCTCTCCTTCTAAAACGTCCAAAAGAGGTCTCTCTCTCGGGTTCGCCGGTTCTGTTTTTTTTTCTTTACTTTTTTTTTCCACCGAGCCGCACATTCTTTGTTTATTGCGAATTTTTCGCTCTCGCGCGGTGCGTTTGAATATATTGGAAAAGGGCCCTCGAGCACCGCCGACGCGAGTTTCAAATCGGTTGACCACTGAGGGAAGACGCCATTTTGGTATCACCGAGAGACCACTCTTTTTCAACGCGGTGACACTGAAAGTGTTGAGGTTTTTTACGGGATGCGGTTTATTTTAATCGGAGGGATCGTTAAAGGAATAGTTCGGGGATCGGGGGAGGGAAAAAACATGGATAATCGGGTGCCGCGACGAGAGAAGCGCGTTTCTGCTGCGTGCTTGCTGCGCGCTCCGAGTACTTTGATTTAATGAGTGAATCCTTTTCTATTTTTTTTTATGTACTCGTATGTATGTTTACAAATATCGACACTGTATAAATTGTTTATACGGTTAAAATCTGATTGATCTTGTTCAGAGTTTTTTTAAAAGGACGACTGATGACTTTGAACTTTAGATTGAAGCTTAAATATTTATGAACTTCTCGGTAAAAACTTACTGTTCTACAAGGGCATGCGGGAAACTGAACTTGAACTTAACTTGATGTAGTAGTTAATGAACGAAAGCACAAATAAGTGATTCCATTGAATAAATTCAGCCATTTTTTAGTACTTTACATTTTTTAACTTCTGAAAAAATCGGGTTTTAACTAATTTAAAAAATTTCTACTTCCGGTACCATTCCACTTAAAAGGTTATGACAGGCTATTTATTTATTATTTAAAATTTTTTTATACCAATTAAAGGTAAAACTTTGCAAGATAATGATTTCAAAAACCTGAATTTATATCTAATATGATATTGTAGTTTTCGAATCAAGCTCTTCGGCTATCGGAACTTAATTGTAAATCACAAACGGAAGTTGCAAAATAAAATTTTTTTATCACTTATGAAGCACATTAACTTGAAATTCAAGATTGAGTTATGCACTCTGCACAGATAAATGGTTGCTTCTCTCATAATCCGTGGTCATATTACGATTATGACGCACGACTCAGCATTTCTCTCATTTTTTTCAAAAACCCCCCAAAAATTTATATAATTTTATGAATAAAACTAATCTTAGTAGTATATTGATGATGAATGTTCAATCCAGTTTTCAGTAAAACTATTTATTTTGAGATTATTTTTATTTATTTATTTTTTTCAAAGTTTCAGCAACTGTTACAATTTTTTTTCTATTATTTTCAATCAAAGTTTTATTATTCCATTGACTTTTTTATGATTATTTTTCGTAAAATCATAATTTTAAAGTAAAATAAAATATCAGATTGAAAATTCGGGGTGGGGTAACGACCTAATGCCGCGTCTAGACTTTAACGCTTGAAGTACAGCAGCTACGGAAAGTCATTGAAACGCGCCCGGTCTTTTTTTGCTTCTTGCTCTCAAACTTCAATGATTTCTTCCGTGACTTGAAGCATACAGACTTGGCTTCTACATACGGTATATATATGAGGACTCCGTACAAGATGTGGGCGTGTATAACCAGGGTTTTTTTCGCCTCGACTTACCAGTCACCGATTGACATTTGCCATGCTCTACTTAACGCTTGAGACTCGCTTGAACTCGTAATGACAAAGTTCATGTTTTCAAGTGGTTGGAAAAGAAAAGAAAGTTATTAATGGCTACACGTCCGCAAGACTTAGTGAAAATATTTTTTTCTGCGTTGTGATACTAAATAACTTTTAAAAAATTTATGTACTACAATAAATAATCGCTGTTTACACTTACATTGTAACCATTTTAAAAGTAGCTGCATATGAGGCACTGGATGCAACAACTGACTAACTACATAAGAATCCTATAGATTCGGGTTAGTCCGTTGTTGCATTCAATTACGCCTCATGTATAAATGAAACAAAAAATTTTAATCGAGCCGAATTACAGTATTTATTGTAAAGATATTTTCTAATAATTTTATCAATCATGCAATCATGTAAAAAAATTTAAAATTACCTTTTTTGTATTTTTTGCAAATGATTGGGCGTCTTTTCAGAATTTAAAAATTTGCTTTGAAAAAAAATGCTTTTTTCAACGCATCATAGTCTGCATTTTTTTTTTTTTTTTTTTTTTTTTTTTTTTTATGTCAAAAATATGTCTGACATAGTTTGCGACACATTTTTTAGTAGTACTTTTAAAAAAGCTTCTATTCGCATTTTTGTTTCCTAACAATCTCTGTAGTCAAGGTGCACTTACACTTCACTCTTTGCCACGGTTTCAGATGGATCCCAAACCATCAAAGCAGAGTCGAAGCGTAAAAAGGAGGCATAAGTACTAGAGAAAAATTTAAGTCCCACTTGGTCCAGACTGGCAAAAAGTTCCATAATAAGTTAAGTACTTATATAATAAAATTACAGCTACTAGCATGATTTCTGTTCATTTTCGAAAAAATATTTTATGAATTAATAACTTCTTCTAAAAACATAAGAGGTTGAAATTACTAAACAAGAAAAAAATTTCATTCAATTTTTCTAGCGTTTTACTAGAATTGAATTCTTTGCGATTATAATATCCATTATTAATGGCTACTATTTCAATAAATACAAAAAATAATTTTAAAATTCCATAGAATAAAAACTGTAGCTGCACTCATAACAACTGTCAGTAATTTTTTTATGTGTTAACATTAAATTTTTACATTGTTGAAATGTCAGTGCAATAACATTATTGGAGCACCAAAAATATCGTGATGCCTACAATGACGACATTGGTCAATACAATCGTTTCTGAGATGTTTCCAGAAATCTGTCGAAGATACTTTTCAAAATTTATAACACGTTTATTTTGGTAAAAATCGTTCCAAATACGTCTATCTTTGTCATTGATGCAATGGATAAGTTATTGCACGATGGTGTTTTAATAAGGTATGCTATTGCACCTGTAATTGCAATGTATCTTATTGCATAGCATTGTTTGGATTCATCTTATTGATCTAACTCATTGATTTTGATTGGATAGTATACTGAACACTTATTCTCGTATAGTTCTTATCTTAACGTAATTCGCGAGGTAATTCGTGTATGCCACTTATACAAATCATTAAATGACGTACAACCTCATCCCCCAGGCATTATATGTATAAGTCTAATCATTCATAAAATTTGAGAATAGAATCTTCTTCACTTGTTGCACTTATATCATAAGGTAGCATTAACGAACTCAAGAATATAGCGAAACGGACTCTAAGAATCTTCAAAAAGCGCTGGTGCCATGTGTGCAAAAAATTAATAAATTAATTTCTTTCTCGTATTGGATGTAAAACGATGAAGACATTAGCCGTTCATGCGTCTGGTGTGAGGAAGCATATTCTTGACTAATTACTACAATATATTGTAGGAATATGGGATATGCTGTTCTCGTCGTAACATCATTGCATATTTTCTTATGCAAAAACACACCATTAGGATGTTCTGAAAAATTTCCAGCAATTTTGCATGGGAGCAGACGTATGACTGTGTGTGTTGGTGTGGAATCTCTCATTTGTATGTATAGATAGGCACGATGAAAATTTGCTTCAAAATGCTGTTTGAGAAATGTTAGAAACAGTTTTGTTTGCGATAAGTTTGAAATCAAAGCTTAGCTTCTCTGAATCAAGAGGTGTATTCAATATAATTATTAAAATATATGTTTGAGTCATCTGAATGAGCTGTGGTTCGAGATATTGATACGTAAAATTAGTTATAATATTTCGGGAAAATATGGTAAATGGAAATGAGAAATTAATACGCAAGAGCAAACGTGTGATTTCTGTTATTCTATGTAGGATCATTTTAGATTCAAGATGCAATTATCGAGTGACAGACGAGTAAACTCAGACCTAATCATAACAAGTAGAATTCAGAGCAGTTATTCTACTGATATGACTGCAGATGAAGGTGATTATTAAAATTATCAAATGATTTTATTTTTTGACTTTATTTTACTGAAAAGCTTTAGTTCGCGCTTAAAATTGTCATATTAGGTATACCAATTTTATATAATTCAGCACAGTTAACATTAAAAAGTCTCTCCATATTATAAAAAAAAATCACAATAGCACGATTATCTGTAAGTGCTTTTTTAATTTAGTCTTATTTAGAGAGCATTCTGTACGCATGACTATTTTTAACTATTTGCTTAAAGAAAGAAAAAAGAAGTTAATCATTGACTACGCCTCAAAATTGCATCAATTTGCCAACTTCCATACACACAAATTTTTATTTGCTACCGATACCAACAAATATAATAATTCCGCTAAACCCCAAAAGATGTTTCAGCTAAAAGTTTTAAGCTTAGCGCAGTAGAGTGCAAAAGTCTAGTATTTTATTTTAATTTTATGGCTAAAATAGCCGTCTAGATACGTGAGCAAGATGTGAAGCAAACCTAGTGCTTTATGTATTTTTAATTTTTCAAATAAACTACAAGTTAAAAAAAATTTTTTTAATGTATTTCCTTTTTGAATAGACTATTTTTATTTTTTGTAAATTAGAAAATAAAAATTTTCATATTTTACAACATATAAAACAAAGTTCTTTCAAAATAAACCCAAAAAATACTTATCATTTACTATAAGTTTAAAAAAACTTTGAAAAAATAAAATAAAAAAAAGTTCTCCAAAAAAATTTTGTAGGTGTAGAAAATTATTCTTTTTAATTAAGAATCATATTAATTAATAATAAAATTAATTCATAGAAGTCGGTGTGACGTTGATAAAAGTACACTCGCCTTATAGTTACCATTTGATGCTACCTTACCATACGAGACGATGTATCCACAGCCGAGCCCGACATACCCGGCCAGGAGAAAGGAACGCCTGCATTTATAAGTCTGTATAATAGTTTGCATTTAAGCTGAGTTCCAGCAGAATATTTTCTGTCTTATCGACCATATTAATTTTTCAAATAAATGCTGTTTAAGTACTGAGGCTCAAGAAAATATAAGTGATTCTATAAGTGAATGCGCTAAATTCGTCTAACTTCTTCAAAAAAAATTTTTTAATTTCTTATTTATTGACGTTTTGTAATTTTTCTGAAAAAAATGAAAAATTCAATTTTTAAAGTAAATTTTCATGTAACCCTTATTTTTTTTTTAAACTAAAATTTTTTTTCTAAAGATAAAAATTTTTATCTTGATAATCCTAAAAATTACGATAAACGCGAACTGCGAACTAAGTGATTAGTTAAAAGACTGAAACTGTGGCTCAGCTCATGAAATCATGGTTTGTACTAGTGCAGTTCTTATATCTCAGTACATTTGAGTTTCACTTGAACTTTCCCGGCTCAAGTTATTATCTCATTATGAAAACAATAACAAAGATAGTTTTTTACTTGGCAACATTTGCTTTTATAAAAAATGTTGCTAGATCAAATTTACAAGAAGTAATTGATATCCTAAATAGATTGAAACCTTATTGCGTCACGACATTCATAGATCATAGCATTGGTAAAAATTATTTACAAGATCATTTGTTAGCTAAAATAACGAATAATTTTACAGTGTTTATGATTGATCTTACAACTGTGAATCAATCAAGTAATCGGTCATTGAGCACGCCCTTTTTTCAAAGTCCTAGACAATCAACAGTATTTATAATTTTCTTTAAGAACAGTAATTTTCTAGGCGCGAATTTAAAAAAGTTACATATGATGTTTGATGAACTAACTAAGATCTCACCCATAGCACCGAGGCCAAAATGTTTATTGTTATTTTTGGACTCCAAAAATTGGTTTGATGTTGAAGTTAAAAATATTTTAAACTACGCACGGTCTCTGAAGTTCTTAGACTTCTCTGTAATAATGATGAAAAGTGGCAACCGAATCTTCTTTATAAATTACAATCCATTTATAAATAATTATAATTCAGGGCATTTGAGCGAACAAATTAATATTTTTCCAGACAAAACTAATGATGTCAATCAATTTCCAATAACTATTCCGAAAATGACAATCAAACCTTATTTCTTTTTCGAAAACGCAAACGAAAAAAAATGTAAAAATAAGTGGAATTTTTTCAATACTTTTGAATTTTATCATTAAAAAATTGAACTTCCGCCCTTACTTTACTCCTGTACTTTGTCTGAATCAATCGATACATCATAATATTTTTCATGAGGTTGAAAAAGATAAATTTCAAATAACACCAATACCGTTTCTCATAAATACTTTTCTTTATGGTAAAAATTTTTTGAAGGGGGTTGCAATTTGGGAATCAAAATTATCCGTACTAGTGCCTATTTTGAAAAAATCTGAACTTAATTTTTCTCTAGAAATATTTTTGTGCATCGCTAGTTTTGCTATCATTGTTGGTGTATTCTATCTATTTACAATAATTTTCAAATTTGAAGGGGGCAAATGGACAATCGATTATATTCTACAGATTATTCTAGGCTTATCAGTTTCACCTCCGAAAAAGACAGCCGAAAAAAGTATCTTTTTGTATATTGGACTTTTATCTTTTTTTTTTTTCACGAATATATTCTTGTTAAAGCTTTCGGAAATGAATATTGTGTATGGCGAAAAAAATTTTGATTCCGTTGAAGACATTCTTAACTCGAATCTTAAAGTATACTCGTTCTATGACTTGCAAGAATACGATAGCCTAGATGTTAAAAGACTTCTTTCAAAAAGTGATAAAATGTTATCTTTTGACCATTGCCTGAAAAAATTGATTGAGACTAGACGTATAATTTGCGTTATAAGCTATTGGGCAGCAAAACTTTATTCCGAAAAGCACTTGGATGAAAATCGTAAGTCCATAATAAAGATAACTAATTTGGAATTCCGCAAAGAGTACAACGCCATGGGCTACGAAAAAGCATCTCCGTTCGCCGAAAAATTTGATAAAATTATTCAGTACATCAATGAATCAGGTATTCCAAAGGAAAAAGAAGTAAAATTTGATTTTGTTATTCATAAATCGAAAGAAACTATTGCAAAGAAGGATGTATTATTCGAGCAAGTGATCGTCATTTTATTAGTAGGAAATTTGTCTTCTGTTATAGTTTTTTTGATCGAATTATTTTGCTTTCATTATAAAGTATTTTTACTTAATGAGGCCACCCTAAATGATAATTGAAACAACAAAATAATATTTTTCAAAGCAAAAGGTCTTATTATAAAGTTATAAAATTTATGAGTATAAAAGCTAGCGGTCTACTAAAATGTACTTTTTTAAGACACTGAAAATCTGCGTATCTAATCAGGCCATCCCCTGTGAAACTAGCAGTTTTATTCACTAATAAAAAATTAAATGAAGAAAAAATAATTATTACAAAAAATGCACTCTTAGCAATTTAATGCTAGAAAAACAAATAAAAATTTTTTTTTTAATTTATGTAGATGTACTACACTTATTGTAAGCAGAGGTGGGCACTATTCGGACGCTAAGAATTTCGAATAAATTTTTAAAAAAATGAATTTTTCGACCGGATTTTCATGGATAAATCCGTTTTAGAACTTTTCTAACTCAACTGCATCAAAAACCGGAAGTATTCGAAATTTTATTCGTCGAATAAATTTTCGAATAAAATTTCGAATACTTCCGGTTTTTTATGCAGTTGAGTTAGAAAAGTTCTAAAACGGATTTATCCATGAAAATCCGGTCGAAAAATTCATTTTTTTTAAAATTTATTCGAAATTCTTAGCGTCCGAATAGTGCCCACCTCTGATTGTAAGTAATGCAAAATTATTTTTAACTTTTTTATTCCAGATTCTCGAGAAAAAAATACTTATATATTTTATTTTTGGCATGATGGTTTGAAATGATGTTACCCTCAATAAATAAATTTAAAAATTTTTTACAAATGACCTAGTTTTATTTTGATCTGACGTAGCAAAATTTTTTTGTCGGCGTTTTTAAAATGCACTCTACATAAAATACAATAATAAAATCTTATGGATATAAAAAATAAACAATCGAATAAATTATACTCGGTCTATGATTTATTTAGTTCAAATATTATCTACCTTTAATCTATTTTTTTTTTTTTTTTTTTTTTTTTTTTTTTTTTTTTTTTATAACGACTTTAAATTTTTTATTTTATTTAAATAAGTAATTAAAAACATTTAATTTCTTGTAATTTTAATTCTTTATTATTTCACTCTTGATTATTTGTAAATATTTAGTTGATAATAATTCCGAAAAAAGTTTTTGTAGTTAAATTTTTTTAAACTACCTTGTATTGCATTAATTTTTAAAGATCACTATAAGAAAAGTAATTAAAACGGAATGAATTAAAAAAAGACTCATTGATGGAATCAAATACTGCCTTATGCACTATGAAGAAATAATAAACATTTATCATTATCCATCAGCTGTCATTATTATTCTCAATAAAATATTATAAGTGTCACTGTAAGAAACACTCGGATATTAAAGTAAATTTTATAAACCGACAATTATACACAGCACTTAATAATAAAAAATCTTAACGTCTTTGGCTCACAAAGATGTATTGTCAGACAATAACAAATAAACCGCGTGGAGCGCGTGCGTAGTTTCGAAACGAACATTAAAAGTAAAGAGAGAGAGAAAGATTTTCCTCCGCTGCAGCAGTCACATTAGCTTTCTCATTGAAACATCAAAGCCGAGGGTTTTGAAGGTCTCGGTGTAAACACTCCTGTCCATCGATAATCTTAATAAACCGCATTGCGGGATTATGATTGTTGTTACGACTGTTTTGTGCCGTCGTAATCACGCAATATTATTAAGATGGCCTTGCATTCTGATACAAAAATAAGTACTTGTAGTTTTTCTTTTCTAATTTTACCATTGCCTTTAAAGTCTCTAGGAAGAGATTTTCTTAAAATAGAGTAGTGACTAATTGACCAATTGAATGGGTTGATTTTCAATAAAATCGATAGCTGGAGAAATTTTTTCTACGTATAGACATATATTAGTAAAACGTTTTTTTTCCATTCAACATGAACGCTTGGTCATGTAGTTTACGAATGAATAATGCATTAGAATTCATGACCTTTTTCAGTACGAATGTCACAAAGTAATCGATATGTAACAAAATATATGTGTATCGATAATTAATATTTTTAATAAAGCAATATATTCACAAGGAGATAAGCAGATTTGGGTTTTTTTGGGTCTCTTACAAATTTTCAAAAAATCAGCACCCAAGCACTTCTAGGATTCGGGAACTCCTCGTTTTCCAATCAATAGAAATATAATGTTTGAAAAAAGCTTTAACTGTTTTCTATTTCAAAAAAATCACAGCAGATAAAATTAAACGTTATAGGTTCCATTGAAGTGCTTCAATCGTGTGATCATTGAGAATAAAAAGCAAAATTAGAATGCTTTTTTGTCTAGAGTAAACGTTTAAGAATCTGCACCGAAAAACGTGAGAGTTTAGGGTTACTAATCAGTGGTCATAATCGATTACTGGCGCAACATTCACTTCGACTTAACTCACTTTTCACAAAGCGTGGAATCACAAATGCACAGTCTAATGAAACCGCTATAATACTTTAAGGGGCGATGACGTTTATGACATCAATGAGGTCATGAAATAGCAAGTACATAAAATATTGAAAATTATTGAATATGCTTTGAGAATCTTTCAAATTTTCAATAGAGTAATATAATGTGTAGCTAGTTATGATAATAACTTCATCGCATTTTTAAAATTTTGTCAATAGTATGATAACTTTTTTTTCTCATTAAAACAAAAATTACTTTTTGTATTAACGAGTTTTCGTCTTTTTAATGTGGTAATGGTGCATCGGTTTATTCAAAAACTACCAACGCAAGGCAAGTCTGTATAGCGTCATTAAGAGCCGCAACAACAATCAGCTGGCATGACCCGTGTATTTTGAAATTTCTTATTGGTCCAACGCATGGACTCCGGCAGTTATGTACGCTGTAACCCGGGAATCGTCCTTTGCTTACGGATCGGCTATTACGCAAGCTACACTATGTTAATTTACTATCGTTATGATGTGCCGGTCGATGAAAGTCGGGAGTCAGATTGTAAATCTTAATGATAATAGCTGTGATTGAGGAGACAATGTGACGTAGGTTGGCTAAAGTAAACGTGTGTTCGGACAATGTCTTACTCACTGGTTATTACGTGCTTAACCATAATCTAGGCTTCATGCAATAAGATTTTTAAAAAGGCATTGACAGAAAAATATAAATGTAATTATTACAGTTATAATATTATAAACTCTACACAACTTAGGTAGCAATGAACGATGATCTTTTTTTTCAATTTCCATGATCAGTAAAAATTTTTTAAATTTTATTCAAGTTCAAATTCTATGTACAGAAATTTATTTTATAAGTATTTTTTTTTGAGTTCTGTTTTCCTTATGGAATACAGTATTAAATTTCGAAAAGAACTGAAATTATAATCTTTTTTTAAAATTTTCAATAATTTTAACGTTTCTTGTTTCAGTCATTTTTCGACTCAAGCTTATTAATATATTTTGTCGTTGCATAAATTTCCAGTTTTGAGCTTTGGCAAAATTTTCAACAAATGCTAAAAATAAAAAAGAATTAAATAAAAACATTACCAAATTAGATAGAAAAAAAGAAAATATTTAAATTATTACTCAAAATTGTCTCCACTCCGACTTGGTAAAGACCCGGTCTGTTTCCACTTTTTCCACGAATGGTACAGCTACTCAGAGCCTCTTTTTTAAATACACCATCCATGAGCGCGCGAGCCAACGTAGTTTGCTTATAATTGTATTTTAGTGCGTTGGTCAAAAATTTTTTATTTACGTAAATACCCGAATTCTTTATCAATTCTCGAACCTATAATATTGTTATATTATGATTATAATTAATAAATTTTTTATGTCATGCCATGATTATAAAATAATTATTTTTTGACATCTGACGCTACTTTTTAAAACTTGAATCAAAAGCCTTTTTCTAACTTCATTCCACTCACCCCAAGCACATAATAATAATTAATAACTAATTTCACAAAATATGTTCAAGAAATTTTTCTCTCATGCTGGAAATATTTTTAAAATTATTCTATGAATTCTTACATTTTCACTTTCAGAAGTATACTTTAAAGTCCAGTATGAATCAAATTTTTTATAACTCAATTGATAATCAGTTTCTTTATCGATTCCAGCGAACAAATTCCTCTTTTCCCATCCAAATTTCAAACTATTGGCTTCATTGTCCCGGGAAAATTCATCTTCTGATTCATCTGAAATCAAGTACACTGCTTTTGTGGAGCGTGGATAATCTATTTCATCTGAATTCTAAGGAAAAATTTAAATAATTTAAAATATCATATTATCTATCCTTGCAAAAAAGTAGGCTTCCGAGTCAAATATTTCACGAACTTACATTTTATTATATGGAAATTTTAGTTAGAATATGGACTAAATTGTAAATTCACCTGTGGTTCTTTTTCCAACGACTTTCCATAAAAATGATCAAGATCCCTGCGAATATTTGAATTTGATGGTGTATCCAAGTTATTGAAACTTTGATTGTAAATTGAAAAAGCAGGCATGACAAAAGATTGTCTCATTTCGGATGTATTTGAGTTGTTTGGGATCGAGATATCACTGCCGTTTCCCGTTATTTCAGTTGGAACAGCTCCATTAAAAGATCTTATACAATTTAATGGATTTTTCGTATGATCTTTCAATTTTTTAAAAATCTGTAACTTCTGAAATTAAAGTAATATAACTCTTTTAATCGGAAAAAAGTCAAGGTCCTTTACCTTTTTCATAGTTTCCAACGAAGAATTTACTTCAAATAAATTTTGAGTTGATATTTTAATGGTATTTTGGATTTGATCAACTGTATCCACTAGGAAATCAATTTCTTTGTCATTTTGTTTACCGTTGATATTGTAAAACGCTGGAGATAGCAGATCTGGAGGTGGATATAATTTACTTAGCATTTGTATTTCATCCATGATTGGACTTGTCGTCACTCAATCTAAATTTTACTTGAGTAGATTTACTACTGTCAGAATACTCAGTACGTATGATTTGAGTTTTTGAAGTTTGAAAATTTTTTTTCTTTCAAAGTGAAATAAATCAAGTAAACATTTAGTGATATCGAGTTCATGTTTATAAATTCTAAAGAACAGTTTATACTTTTCGAATGTTTTTTAAAATATTTATTTTAAATTTTCAAAAGACTTAGCCTTTTCTAAAGCTTTCAAAACCAATAAAAGTAAAGATAACAATTTTCAAATAATAGTAACACCTTTGCATCATACTTGTACTGATGATACTAAAATTTATGACAAATTTTTTAAAATTGAAGTGAAATGTTTCTAAATTGAACAAATTATTGATTTACAATGAATAATTTTCTATGCAGATAACAATTACTTTTATTTATAATTGCAATTTTTTAATAAATTTATCAGAAACAAGCTCGAAGCGTAGATAACAGTAATTTTATTTATAGCATAAAAAATTTGTTTTTAATACTCAAAAAAAAATTTATTGTAGAGTTTATTTTTAATATTATGAAGTACAATGTGATTTCTTAAACTTGATTTATTTTGTAAAAGCGATAAAGACTTTAAAACATTGCGTTATTATTTCTTACCTCGGTACAATGTTATTTTTTGTTTTATGTATTTGTAGAAACTTTTTTTATTTTCAAAAATATAAATGTCAGCTTTGATAAAAAAACAGTGCATAAAACTGTGCAAAGTAATTTATTTTCAAAAAAATAAAATATTTTGAAAAAATGATTTGTAACTGAATCGACTTTGACAGTCTGTTTTTTTATTTATGTGCAACATATCCATCACAGTACATTATCAAATTTTGAAAATTTGATTATAAATACATTCTATTTCATTTGTTACAATTAAAATGTTAAAAACTATCATAATAAGAATATATTTTGAAAGCAGTTTGACTTATAAATAATACCTTCAAACAAAATCTTCTTTCAAACTTTGAAACCAAAAGCTGAAATAAAGTTGTAATTATTTAAATGTCTCGAATCATAAAATAACGGTGATTCTTAGGCTCATTACTTTCTAGCATTATAAAATTACCATACGAATAAAACTAGCGAAAAATTAAAGATTCATCAGTGGTTTACGTCGCTATTTCAAAAGAGTATAATTTCTCTCGACAATCAAATGCATAGGTCTCAAATTCAATAACAAGGAAGGAACACTGCCGATGTTAAGGGATGTATCGCCTCCGGGCTCCGAAATCCGTAAGATCAATCGGGAGAGTTTTATTTCTGGAGTCGCGAAAAACGAGAGTCTCCTTGCCGCAGAGAAAGTCGGGACTAATTAAACGAGGATATAATATTGCGTCACCCGTCTCAGGGAGGGTTGCACCGGTATTATCGATTTACGATGATCTTGAGGTGTTCACGAGCCGAGGAAACGAGCGTAAAGCATCGGAAGAGCAGAGCCTCGCGTCAAAAGATAAGTCCTCCTCGGTACATTAGGAAGTTGCTTTTTTTTTCTTTTTTTTTTCTTTTCCGTGAATCATGAATTAATCAGTCGGTGCTTGTATATTTTTCAAATTACTCTAAAACATCGTGACTTCATTACTCGCCTGGGAGGTATTTTGAAAATGTGCATGTTTTAGATCTGACAAGTATCGATCTAGAATTTCTGAAATTAACTTTTTCAAAGCATTATGTAGTGACAGATCAATCTCACAATGCACAATGTATTTTCTTTATATTTAAAATTTCTTATTTTTTGACTTTGTTATTTTCATATGATACCTTAATTACTTAAATAATACGTTTATCTCGTAAACCGGACGTACGCCTCCATTATTTACCTATGGACTAGTGGCATTGCAAAAAAATATTTCTTTTTTTAATTTTCTTATTTTTATATTCTTTTATTTAACTTACTCTATCAGTTTTTCTGTCTGGTGGATGGACCGATCATAAATGAAACCAGGTGTAAATGAATTTCACGAGAGTATTCAGTTAATAGTAATGTTTAGTTATCATTGTTCATTTTTTATAGGCTTTAATCTTTTTAAATAAAAATTAGTTGTTCATTTTTAAAAAATTTAATTTTTTTTCCTTTTAAAGTCTATTAAAAAAATCTTTTAAATCAATCCACAAAGCATACATCTCAAAGTGAAAAGAATTACTCGGCACATTACGCAATCTATTAATATATCATTAATATTTATCTCGTAGAAATAAGAACTAAACCAAAAATTTTCTAATAGAATATTTATATTTATTAAACACCATTCTTTTAGACTGACCTTTCATATATTATCTACAATAAAAGATTGACATATTTATACATAAAAGATACGTCGAGAGATGCGTCATTAAAAACATAAAATTATAAAGAAACATACTTATGATCATAAAACCATCTGCTATGTGCCATCAAAGACAAATTTATAAAAGCTTTTAACTGTCCAAATTTTTGGAGATGAATTATTTGTCGCGACACAAGGATCTTGGGATTCTTGCCGTGACAAGTTTGTGAATTTGCTAATTCAGCATATTAACTCTTTTTCGAGAATGAGAATTGACAGTCAAAAAGCTGTAGAAAGTAACGATCACGATCAAAAATTTATGAGCTTATTGTTTTATTCTAAAAAGGAGACTCGTAAAACTTTATGTTTATGTTTGTACAATTTTATGATCATAATGATGCCTAAATTATTTGAAATGAAATAAGAAAAAGCACTTGACTTGGGGTAATCTAACACCATAACCACAACAGTTGACTCGACAGTTGGTCACTAAATAAGTACATTTTAATCTCATATTTTGTTTCTGGTTTAAGAATAAATTTTGTATTAGAAGGCAACAAAATTATTGTAAAAGAAAACATTTTCAAAAAAAAATTTTTAAAATGGAAAATAAAAATTTTGGTATCTAGTCAAATCTCATTAACTATTATTGTAGTAAATTTGTGTTAAAAAAGCACTTTTTATATTTTTATTTTTATTTCAAACATTGTATATATAAATTATACAATCTAAAGACGGATCAAACGTAACCTTTTCCCTCAAACGAACCTCGATCCCAAGCTGATACACATCCGTCCGAAAGTCGCCTTTTCACCCTCAATTTATAAGCTAAAATCTCCTCAATATCGGCCCGAATCGTGTATCGTAGCTTACATAAAACATCTAACCGATCGATCAGTCTGATTTCCTCCTGATGCTTTGAGGTAGGAAAAAAAAGTGCCTTCTGTCTATTATGACCCTAAAGAAGAAGCGCGATTACTTTCACCCCCACCAAACGCGAGGTGGCATTTTTTCTCTCCAGAGCCTCGTTAAAATCGACTACTCTCTTTTTCTTCACCCGAAGCGATTAATTTCATCTTCTTCTCAAGTTTGTATTGCAACAATGAATATAGAGCTTTCGAACTCTTAAGTAATTAGATTTTGATGAACCCCGCGGAAATAATTTTCTCTTCTGCTCATACTAATAAACAACTTTTGAAGGGGATATTTTCACGTATAACAGATTGGGTTACTGGATTTAAAATTTTTCTATGTGAACAACAATTTTTAACTTAAAAAAGTATTTTTGTTTAGAATTGTACTGAATATATTAATTTTCAAACAATAATTTTTCATGATGTTATAAAAATTGCAAGGGATTACGCACTTATTGACAGGACTATGACAGGAGTATGGTAGGACTATGGCAGGACTATCAGATAAAAATATTATATTAAGCTCTCGTAGTCCATTGTAGTTCAAAGCTGGCCAGAACTATTCAGGACTTTTTGACAGAATTAAGTGGGTAGCCCCTCGGAAAATTGGTCAAAAAACTCTGTTTTAATCTTAATACGGTTTACTCGAATGATCAGTTGGTTGCAGCTCTAATTTTTAAACAAACTAAGAGTCAACTGGGCGTACATACATGCGTCGCAGAATTTGACAAAAGTGCAACTTCCAAAATTAATGGTTGATTAATAACCAAGTTCACAATGAAAGTTCAATTGAAAGTCGAAAGCGCTTACTAAATTGTAAGAGTGGATCATTTATCAGAATCTTTTTAGAGTGATTTAAGAATTACTGTAGAATTTGAAATCTGAGTAAATACAAACCCGTAGACCCTTTTTCCTTATGACTGTCTTGAAATTCAAAGCACGATTTCATCAGAGTACCAATAGAAAAATTAAAATTAACAAAATTTGAAATTCATTACTCAAGAAGAACCAGTACGTTCATCTAGGGTATGGAGTAATCAATGAAACAGGAATGGCTAAAATCTTGGTATTGTAGGATCGAAAAGAAGCCTTTTCTATTCCACTCCAAATGAACTCAAGCGTATCGGAGCCCGCATAAATCAAAAGTCTCCATCCTTGAAAGACCCTCAAAGGACGCTGCTGGATCCTTATCTCCTCTCGCGTGGGCCACAGTCCACAAGAAACAGAAGAACGATGAGGTAACCTTTCACCCGTTCCGGAGCCCGGCGCATCTAATACCAGCGTACCACTCGACCTCGTTAAACTCCCGGCTCTCGGCGCGGTTTCACCTACCCAAAAATCTCGAGTAATTATTACTACGCTTTTCACTATCCCGCTGTACCTGAACATTTTCGGTTTTACTTATCATTACCGTTATTTATTACCATCATCCCCCCACGAGATTTTTTCCGGATTGGGTAAGACCTCGGCTTACGTCACCGCGGAGCTTACAGGGAAATTTAAAAAAAGCCCGGCGTATGTTTTGACTAAAAGACTTTGCGAATTATGCGCACGAAGTAGTTTTGACAAAAATATCAAGGCTGGCAAGTTTGCACCGACTGACGTGATAATCGCGTGCCAAAAAAATCTATTATCTCGTAATGCTTCGTCTACCGAAATTGTTTTGAGATTATTATTAAAATTATTCAATACTAGGAAACGTTACAACTCCAAACGTTGGCACTCGCAATTTGGCCGTTCATCGTAAATTCACCTACGCGAAGATATAATTGCCCAACTATTTCTTCTTGAGTATTAGCCTCGAGTAAATCAAATTTAATAAAAATAAAGTGCCTTTACGAGCTCGAGATGAATACCACAAGAATAATGGAACATGTAGTATTTCATGCCTTACAATTAGTATCTAAAAAATATTTTGCAAAAAATAAAGTGAGAGATTAGACGTCCTACAACATTAATCGAATCCACAGCTACAAATAATCGATCGGGATAAAATTAATACAACATGCCATGGGTTCATTGTATAACGAAGGATCACGACACATCGACCACGTGTATCTCGCCTTATACATCATATTTATGCATCCCCGTGGTGAATTCTCAGCTCGTTACGTGATTTATCTCAGGCATTACGGCCGCTGACCCTGATTCTAAGGAGCAAGCACCACACGGTTCATAACCTTAACAATGATGATTAAGAGTTTTTCGATGATACGGTGATCAATTACTTTCTAACTTTACACGTATTATCTCGAAAAGCCACAACAGCGATAAATTAAGTTCAAAGTAGACTTGGCTTTTAACGAATAAATTTTGCATTTCGTCTATACCCTTGTTCGGAAGATTTACATAATATTCAACAACAAAATGTTGAAGAGAATTAACTACATGGGTTTTTGTAATAATGCGTGCGCAACAAAAATGCGCATGCGCAATATTTGCAAAAAGAGGTGCAACGGCCAACGCGAGGAGCTTGAAATGATCACGACACCAGACTCAAGAGTTGAAGAGTGTGATGAAGATAATTAGATAATAATTAACAAGTACGTAATTGCGATTACAAATAAAATTTCGTGACTATTTGTTCTTATCGAACCTTTTAATCACTTATCTGTTACAGAAGGTAATAATCAGACTTTTTTTATTTATTTTTTCTCGCGTGCGACTAGAAAATTTCAACTACTTTTTACTGCAAATTTAGCGAAAATATGGAAAAGAAATTGAGGGAAACGCAAAGCTGAGAAATACATGAAGTTGTATTACGTGCGCCATCCATTAAATAAATTCACATCGGTAGTCTGTAAAAATTAATACTATAAGCCGGAGAAGTCATCAATAAATTTAATAACAGCTTAAGCTCATCTTCCTACGGATTCGGCTTTCGCTAATTAAAATTTTTTCCTCTCGTGGAGTTAATTTTTAAAATTATTTTCATCGTGAATAGCCAGAACGTAAAGCAGCATTGAATGAAGGAAGTACATGTAAATAATCTCTATCCTATTCCCCTCTTATAATTAATTATTGGGACTATCGGTGTGTACGTTTACGAATTTGGCTCATTCGTCATGCCAGTTATTCAATGCCCGAATCCCCCTTACATAAGGAAAATACGCGTCGAACGAGGTGTAAAGTAAACATCCGAAAAGAAGTATCATCAATTTACTCACTCTTGCTTTATTCCCTCGTGGTGGAAAAACATTTGTTTAGTTTTTTTTACCTTCTCACGAGGATACTGTGTTATGTACACTCTGGGTATTGTCGGCTTACAAGACTATTAGTTGTAGTTTTCCAGCTTTGCATAGACGAAAAAAATTCATCTTCAAATTGGTCTGCGATATAAGGTGCAATCTTGATGTGATGTAACTTTGTAATTATAGGCGAGAAAAATTTTTTTCAGATAAATTTAATGTATTAAATGTGAAGACGAATTTTTCATGCAATCATTAAATTGCAACTTTTATTAACTTCATAAGATTTATTGTGGGAAATTTTCATAAATTTTTTTTTTTTAATCCATCTGAAGAACTTATTAATATCCAGATCGATCAACTTCAAGAGAGACAATGTAAAAAGAAAAAAATTACTCTAAACGTCATGCCAAGTATTGAAAAGCTGATAGACGCGTGAAAAATTGAAATCTTGTTACGAGTAACATTTATTACATTCTTGAATGCAAAATAACGCCTATAAACTATAAATCAAAATACATCTTCTTTAATTGCATAAATATTTGCCAGCTACTTGGGCGCCGCTTGATTTATAGAGCGGGGCTTATTTAAGTTAAAAAATAATCTTTTTCGATGCTGCGGAAGTCGACGATGTGCATCGTATATTTCTAAAATTGCGCAATATCGCTTTTTGTCCAAGCGCATGCAGAAATAAGTTTCGCAAGCCGAAAAATTCGCGAGAGATTTACGCGTGGCTATGATTAAGTGGTTGACATTAAATGAACATCACCTCGTCGGACGTTTAAAGCTTACGCACGTACGGTGTAGTTAACAATCGAGATCTCGGGATAAGAAGTAAAAGGTTTTTAGAAAATGGAAAAATTAAAGGATTATAAAACTACCTGGCATGTGAAAAAGATTGTTCTAATTTTCAATTTGGATGACAAATTGGCCCACGGGAAAGATTATGGATCTTTGATTGCGAAAAAAGATTCTCGAATGAAAGTATTTTTCGTTGCGTTACGATGCGCGTTCGAAAAATGAAATCATATCGGCTTTGAAAAAATTTTCCTCGCGATAAATAAAGTTACATGTTTGGCTGCTGAGGAGACGTAAGATTCATCGTTGATAACAATTAATATTTATTTGTTTTAGACTTGAATTATGTTGTTGAGAAATTCAATAATTAATGACCAAAATAGATGCTTTTTTCTTTTTAACTGAGGTACTTTAACAAATATTAGTCCAATATTCAGCTGCAAACACATCTTTTAGTTTGAAATGACGAATTATATAGATGAGAAACGAATATTGCTTAGTAAAATGTTTGCTGATTTAAAAAGAAATGAAAACCTGATGAAACACATCACAATTTTATTATGTCTTACCAAACTCATCTGTTACTACTTGCTTACCTCACAGACTTTTACAGGTGATAAATCACATCGCGAAAACTGACTTTTTTCCCCCTAAAAGTAAAATAAAAAGAATGCAAAATCAAAAATACCGATAAAATTTCAAAATTTTGAAAAAAGACATTTCCTTTTTCGAAATGAAGACATTAAAATCTCTCTCTCTCTCTCTCTCTCTCTCCGCGCATCTCGAATACCATCGTCGATGGAATCGTTACTATCTGGCGAACAAAAGGCACGCGATCTTCGCGAAGATTTTTTTCTCTCTATCTTGGAAAAACTGCCATGCAAATTGACACTCGCAGGAATTCGACACGAAAGGATAATGCAGGTAATAACTCAACGGTCACCGTAACCGAGGTCGCACGAGGGGCAGAAGGCACCTGTAGGGGCGATTATACTTGACCGGATTTTTCACTGCGCGAGATACACTTTTTTTTTTATCATCATTATATTCCAGACCGCATAGCGTTTATTTTTTTCTAGCGCGGAGATGAGAAAGGACGTGACATCTCGTTTTTATGGGACCGCAAGACCGAGATTACGATAAGCCGGAGAGCGGCAGACATTGTGCTATTTCTAAATATTGTGCAGTTTATTATTTTTTTATCTTTTTTTTTCGTACTCGCTCGAGGTATTTGATCTGATGACGAGCTTGATGTTTACGTGTGGATTCGTTTAGTTAATTGTTACGTACGTGACGAAAATATCAAACCTCGGAGTGAGGGTATTGCGAAATTTTAATCAGGCTCGATTGTTGTTTTAATATTAAAATACTGACGTTTGCACCGCAAATCATCACCTACCGACGAATATTATTGATTGATTGTGCATGCGACGCGAGATATTTCACAAGTCGTCTTTGTGCACTACGAGTATTCCTCGAATATTACCGATTCCTAGAGTTAAACTTCGATAAAATCTGGCATCTTGCTAATTGTGGATGAATAATTTTCTTCACACTTCAAATTTTTGCGCAACCCCTCGCCCCAATCGTACCGTCAAAGTAATTTAACAGCTCCAAGAGGAAAAAAAACAACAACAACAAAAAAGTTTACTATCTTAGTATCTTCAAGCGGTGCGCACAAGTTTATCAGCCCGCGGTAAAAAGTCATCTTACACGTCGTCGTTACAGTAGAAAAAAAAGCCCACGCCCGGGTCGTTTAAATAATTAACCCGCGCGCGCGATATTTCATAAGCAAATATCCAGGTATCCTATATGCATATCAAAACCGTCTAACGACCATGGCCATAACTTTAATCATTTTAATTAATGGCTCTTGCCCCGAAAAAGCCAGTTTCGGGGTAATTTCTTAACAACGGAGCGCATCTGCGCCCGCGCAAAGCGCACACGGGGAGGATAGTATCGCGTCGGCCCCCGCGCTATGATGAGCGCATATATCAAACGTAACGTAATTGCATCAATTCCCACGTGTTTTTGAGCCGGCGGTGTCGTGTGATGGGGCCCCGACCCGACCCGACGCGACGCGCAGTTGTCACGATGAGAATTAGTGGAGAGATGAGATGATGCCGAGTATCGATGATGAGACCTTTTCGTGAAGTGTGGCAACGAATTTTCTTTCGGCCCACGCGGTCCTCTTCCGACCCACTTTTCATCCGAGGAAGATTATTGTTTGTCATAAACGTGGAGCGTGCACTTTTTTCTTTTTTTCTTTATGAAATATCCCGCGCGCTTGCTCAATGCTTCTGCGGGTAGCTGGTTTTTCTAGAGATTATTTGGTTTTCGAAGAAGAGGAAGTCGAGAGGATTTTGTAATTCTTTAAAGGATTATAATGTCACGTCAAAGCAGGCGTCAATCAATGAAGCGTAGTTCAGACGTTCGATAGACTTGCTGAAAAAAGGCCTCATTGTAGTTCGAAGCGAAAAAAAAGTTCAGCTCACGATTATCTTACTTTCACGTGGGTTCGATATTGAAGTCTTTATTTTATTTATGGGCTCGCTTGAGAAGATAATTTGCTTTTGAAAAGCTTCCGCGATCGTCATAAACCCATTCGCACATAAATTTTTCTAACGCGGCGAATGATTCCAGAAAACATTAATCAAATACAAAAACTTCATCTTAATGGTAATTAATTATTTACATATCGTGAAAAGGACAAGATTATCCAAAGCTCGGTTCGAGAATTTATTTATCGTTGATATAAAACGCTTTATGAGTGTCATCAATCTTATTCGACGCGTTTAAAAATCTCACTTACCGCGGGTATTACTCGTCACTGTTCCCGAGAGCCGCTGAATTTACGATGCTTTGAAAAAGAATGCGTCTTAATGGGCGAATTAAATTTAATCAAATATTACATAAAGCAGTAATAATGAAAAAGTTTCAAGTCACGTCAAGCCGAAGCTGATTAATTAAAATCCGCGCAAGCACCGAGGCGCGACCTTTCAAGTGCCACATCAACGAAAATGATGTGGAGCGTGCGAACCTTCGCACCGGCTTCAGAAAAGGTCCTAAACAGATTGAAGATATTTTCATCCAGCGTCGCGTCGGCCAACTCTCTCGTATATGGCAATTTCGTCATAAATAACACGACCGTGTCAGGAACTCTTTTGCATTGGAAAGTTCATGCCCTAATCACAGAGCAACCTCCGTATTACTTAACGATCTGCGTACGGCGGCTCGCCCCCCCAACAGCCGTGAATCATGGAATCGGTACGTGCCAGGCAATTTGCTATTGCAAGTTTATTTTCTTCTCTCTCTCTCTCCATTATTGGATAATTACAAAATCAAGAAAACTGAAGTGCCTTGCACTCGAAGGAATCCTCGGCTACATCCATGAAAGAGAGTCGTGACATTGCGTGCCATGTTAATGGGATTCATAATTCCACGTCACTCCCGTGCTGCGGTGTATTTTCGTGAGGCGTTATAGTCTAATGTGAAAGAACGAAAGTATACGTGCAGACGAGAGTTTCTTTAAAAACGAAACCAGATACTCGTGATTTATAAAGTTTTTTTTTGTCGGCTACAAAAGATTGAGAAAGATCTGAAGTACCAAACTGCTTTTTCATGATTTAGAAAAAATTTATGCTGCAGTTGAAATTATATTTGCTTTTAATTTTATTGAATTTATTTATTTGAATTATTATTGAGGACATGACTGAAAATACAAGTAATTCAGGCTACAAAATAGAATGGCACATGGCTTGCAGAGGTTTTTTTTTCTTCTTTATTTCATGGTGTAATGGTATCTCACACAGAAGTCTCATCATTTTTATATAAAAAAGATTTTATCTAAAAAAATAATATGATGTTTTAAAGTATACTGGCTGATTCTGAAATCAAAACGTTATAACAATACAGAACTATCGCATGGATAAAATAAAATTTATTTATTTCAAATGGTATTGGGTTTACAAAAGTGCATTCATTATTATGATACTTATGGACAGTTAAAGAATAAAAATCTGCTTCCATAAGTTAAGCGGTTCATTTAAGTTTGCTAATTACTATAATTAGTTGCTTTTAAGAGGTTTTTTTGAAATAAAAATATGGTTATGAGATTTAATTGTAAAGCAATAGTTATGGGGAATCGCTTTGAATTATTATAAACAGTTACAGAAATTTTTGGGAAACCTTATACGCGCAACGTTTTCTACTTATCTAGTAATCTCATACATCAAATGCATTGCTTAGCATGAATATAAACGTTTGTTTACTTTTTTTTTTTCTTTCTGATGCCTTGAAATGAAAACGTATTACATTTATGTAGCACATTACTTAACTTAATAAGTATAATAATGCTTACACTAAGAAAAATATTTCATTATTTAAATGAAAATTTTTTTTACCGCAATGAAATGGTGTAATTTCAAGCTGCTGATAGCGTTATTTCATTGATTCAATTGAAAAAAGAAAATTGATTCAGTAAAATTATGCATTCCATCTAATTAATTACAAGTTGAAACAAATTTTTAGAAATATATTTTTTCACAACTATAAAATTATTTGAGAAACATGTTAATGCAAATTGTTTGTACATTCGTGACCTCTAAATATGAATTAAAAATTATTTATGTGTAAAATGCGAGGTAAAATGGTTGAAAAGGGTCTGCTATCTACAAATTTCTATTAGCAATACAACTGCAGAAGCAATCGTCTGCTTTGGTAGAAAATATTGCTGGAACGGCATGGCTTCAATTAGAACCTCCAACTACGAACAAACTCGACCGATTAAAATAAGTTCGTACACTCAAAAATAGTTTGAGTAATGGAACGTAATAAAACCGTTTACTACCCATGCTTTTCTAGCAATCTTTCCTACCAAAGCAGACTGTTTCTTCTGTAGTTGTATCGGCGTGAAACTAGTCAAGGTGAGGTTAGAATCGCATCTTGTTTAGCTACGGAACTGAGGTCCTACCTTAAATGAATAAAAAGGGTATGATTTAGGACATGACAGAAGGTTCAAGTAATTCAGGCTACAAAATAGAATGGCACATGGCTTGCAGAGTTTTTTTCTTTATTTCGCGTAAAAAATATACATAATGGCATCTCACGTAGGAGTCTCAAACCATTTTTATATAAAAAAGATTTTATTTAAAAAAATAATATGATGTTTTATACTATACTGGCTAATTCTATCAAAACGCTTGAACAATACAGAACTATTACGTAGATAAAATAAACTTTGTTTATTTCATCTTAAAGTGGTACTGGGTTTACAAAAGCGCATCACTTTTTTACAATTTGCAACCATCGTTATTATATACAACTTTTTGTAAAGTTAAAAAAAAAAGTAAAAAAAAAGATTTGTTGCGTCTCAAGCTATCATTTAACTAAAATATGAATAAGTTGATGGTAACTTTACTTTTTATTACGGCTTAATAAATAAATATATTCATTATTATGATACTTATGAACAGCTGAAGAAAAAATCTGCTTCCATAAGTTTAACGGATCATTTCAGTTAGCTAAATAATGTGATTAGTTGCTTTTAAATGAGTTTTTTTTTTTTTTTTTTTTGAAATATGGTTATGAGATTTAATTATAAAGCAATAGTTACGGGGAATCGCATTAAATTATTATAAACAGTTACAGAAATTTTTGGGAAACCTTATTCACGCAACGTTTTCTACATGCCTAGTAATCTCATACATTAAATGCATTGCTCAACATGGATATAAACGTTCGTTTTCTTTTTTTGTTCTTTTTTACTGATGCCTAGAAATGCAAACGTATTACATTTATGTCGCACATCACTTAACTTAATAGGTAAAAATGCTTGTATTTACAGTTATTTCAATATTGTAGCACCGTTAACAACGTCGAGCTTACTATAAATTTATACTCTTCTTCAAGAAAATAAGTTATCCTGCTCTTGGTGGTAAGTATTCACGGTCGGGCTGTGCAGGGGGGAAGGGTGTATCTGGTTGCCCAGGTCGTTCAGGAAAAGCTGGGCCACTCGGTCTGCCAGTAGGATAACCTTCAAAACCACCGGCTGGCTGTTGCGAAGGACCTTGAGGCTGTTGCTGTCCGGGATATCCTCCAGGAACTCCTGGTTGTTGAGGCCTATCATTTGAATATCCAGCTCCTGCTGAGCTGCTTGGTCCCGAAGGATACTGTTCGGCACCGGAATAACCACCTGGTTGTTGGCCTGGTTGACCACTAGGTTGAGAACTGGGGTATCCTCCAGCACCACCAGCTTGAGATCCTGCAGAACTGCCAGGGAATCCTGATCCGCTTGGACTTCCTGAGAATCCACCTGCTCCACCACTAGGACTACCCGAGAAACCACCAGCATTGCTTGGGCCACTTGGGAATCCTCCAGGCCCACTAGGGCTACCCGAAAAACCACCAGCATTGCTTGGGCCACCTGGAAATCCACCGGGTCCTTGAGCTCCTCCAGATCCTCCTTGTGGTCCTTGAGGTCCTTGCGATCCTCCTTGAGGTCCTTGAGAAAATCCACCGCCGGCACCTGGTTGTTGTTGACTACCCATTATCGTATAGTCATAAAGATTTTCGTTTAAGTAGAATAAGTTGGGTGCTGAGTTGCAATCAAACTGATTCCACCACACACACACGAAATATTGTTGATGGAAGATAGTACCATTTGGACATAAGAAATCATAAGTCTGATTATTAGCGCAAACGTGGAATACTTGACATTGGGCTTCAACATCAGCATAGTAGCCAGGGAACTGTTGTGCATCACAACTAAAACTAGTTTCTGGAATCTCGGATAAAATAGGGTAATCTTTTCCTGGTTCTCCCGGTATAGCAGAGTAATCACCATCAAAAGAACCATCGTCACTGTCTCCGCCTGATGATGCTCCAGCGCCACTGCTGGCACCTGATCCGCTGGGAAATCCTCCAGTTGGCCCTTGCCCTTGGCCGGGGAAACTACCTGAAGGACTTTGTCCGCTGCTCGGGAACCCGGAAGTTGGACCTTGACCACCCGAAGGTCCTTGACCTCCGTTCGGAAAGCCAGAAGAAGGTGCTTGTCCTCCACTTGGGAAACCTCCAGACGATCCTTGATCACCACCAGGGTAGCTGCTAGGGGGACTCTGTCCTCCTTGTCCAGGCCTCTGCCCAGAACTTGGAAAACCATTTCCGGAACCTCCGTTCGAGTATCCACCAGGGGATGCTCCGGGTCTTTGACCACCTGGAAATTCATCAGTTTGTCCTGAAACAAGATAAATTAAATAGATTATGGTGACTTTGTTTACAACATCATCCTAAATTGAAAAGAAAAGTTTGATTTCATAGTTTTTTCGCACTGTAATTTATAAAAATCTAAATAAAAAATTTTTTATTAAGAAATTATTAGGCTAAAATACAAGTTCTTTAGTACCTGGAAAACCTCCGGGACCAGGTGGTTGACCTCCGCTGGACGGAGGGCCGTATTCGTTTGAAGGACGTTGAGGCGGACTTGGTCTTTGTCCGGGGGGTGGAGGTCCGTACTCATTGGCTGGACTTTGTGGTGGTGGTGGCCCGGGTCTCTGTCCGGGTGGCGGGGGACCATATTCATTTTGAGGACTTTGCGGGGCTGGTCCGGGTCTCTGTCCAGGTGACGGGGGACCATATTCATTTTGAGGAGTTGGCAAGGCTGGTCCGGGTCTCTCTCCGGGTGGCGGAGGACCATACTCATTTTGAGGACTTGGCGGAGCTGGTCCAGGTCTCTGTACGGGTGGTGGCGGACCATACTCATTTTGAGGAATTTGAGGGGCTGGTCCGGGTCTCTGTCCAGGTGGCGGGGGACCGTATTCATTTTGAGGACTTTGCGGGACTGGTGCGGGTCTTTGTCCGGGTGGCGGAGGACCATACTCATTTTGAGGAGTTGGCGGAGCTGGTCCGGGTCTCTGTCCGGGTGGCGGGGGACCATATTCATTTTGAGGAGTTTGCGGGGGTGGACTTGGTCTTTGACCCGGTGGAGGAGGACCGTATTCACTTGGAGGCCCTTGCGGAGGTGGTGCTGGTCCTGGGTATTCTTCGTTGGGTCTACCGCCTAAAAAATTATATTCTTGGCTTATTCTGATTTTCAAAACTTTCGTTTTCATTTGGTGATTTTAAAGTGAAAAATAAGTTATTGTATAATGGCTCAAATGAAATAAATTTTAAAAAAATTGCTCTTACCGGGATATCCACCAGAAGTTGGCGGTTGGCTTCCAGGTCTTTGTCCAGGGCCTGGGAAGCCTGAAGGTGGTCCAGATGGTGTAGATGGTCTAGAAGGTGGTTGTCTTGATCCTTGGTCGGGAGTCGGGTACAGACCATTTGGTGGCCTTGGTCTTGCGGGTGTTGTTGGGAAGCCAGCTGGCGTTGAAAGAAAACCACCATTGGCTGGAGGAGATGGGTAACCTCCACTAGGGCGGCTTTGTCCCGGTTGCGGTGCTCCTCGGTCTTCGCTGGGGAAGGGAACAGAGGGTCGATCGCTAGGGTAACCTTCAGACGATGGCCTCTGTCCTCCGTTTGGTCTTAGCGGACCACTAGTTGATGGTCTCTGAGGACCTTGTCCAGCACCAGGTATTTGATTAGGGCTGGGATATCCCCCACTCTGTCCTCCACTTGGATACGAGCCAGTGGATGACTGTTGAGGTCCTGGTCTTTGAGCGCTAGTGGGAAAATCATCGCTCGGTCGGCCCCCTTAATAATATTTATTTGATTTTTTTATGATTTTTATTCTAAGGCCAAAATTTTTGTTTTAGTAGTTTTTTTTTTTTTTTTTTTTTTTTCAAAACAATTTTTATTATTTTTCAATACATTATTAAAATTTTTAAATTAGTAAAATTTATAAAAATTTTGAAAAATTCTAATTTTGAAAAAAATGTATGTATTATTTTAACTGAATTTTTTTTACATTACCTGGATAACCGCCATTTGATGGTGGTTGAGTTGGTCTTCCACTGGGGTAGCCTCCAGAAGGAGGTTGACCATTACTAGGTGGGAACGCTGGTCCCGAGGGTCTTCCGCTGGGGTATCCTTCTTCATTACCTCGGAACTGAGTACTCGGTGGCTGAGTTGGCCTGTTGCTGGGTGGTGGGGAAGGAGGAGGACTTCCAGGACGAGCTCCGGGTCGCTGCGGCTGTTCTTGGTTGGGAAGCGGGAACGGAACTGACGGCCTGTCTCTTGGGTAACCTTCTTCAGGAGAAGGTGGGGGCCTTTGACCCGGGGGTGGTGATCCGGGTCTTTCTGCAGGGGGTCCCGGGGGACCAGCTGGTCTTCCAGATGGATAACCGTTTCCAGGTGGAGGTCTCTGAGGTGCTGGGGTAGCTGGAGGTCCGGCAGCTGGGTATCCATTAGAAGGTCGTTGTCCATTCGTTGGTCTACCAGAGGGGTAGCCGTTTCCGTTCGAGGGTCTCTGACCATTCGTCGGTCGCTGTGCAGGCGGACCGCCCGATGGGTACCCATTCCCGTTGGAAGGTCTACTCGGAGGCCCACTTGGGAATCCTCCGGGACCTCCAGATGGATATCCTTGAGATTGTGTAGATCCAGATTGCGGTGATGGGGTGGCAGAGGGATACTCCTCCGGCCGAGTCGAGCCATTATCCGGTATTGTCGTACTTCCTCCTGGCCCCGGTCTTGCCGGGATTAGGGGATTACTTGGACGGGGATAGTCATATCCATCTTGAGCCTTAATTAAAAAATTTGTTTTAAATAACTCATGCTTTAGAAGACGTCTTTAAAGATTCCTTCAGAAAGGTCATTTTTTAACGAGAACACGTTGAATAACTCAAAAATGTAATTAAAATATTTTTCCCCGAATCTTTTAATTGCATAATTACTTTCGTTGAAATTTTTGAGAATAAAAAATTTAATTTACAGTACTATCAAGAAAAAAAAAAAAAAAACTCTGAAAAATGCTCATAACAATCAAACGAGCGTAATAGTACCCCCAAAGCATTTCGCAAAGTTGGATCCACACATCGTAATTTTGCACAAAAGACGAGATATTCGCACGTGGCGTGCGACGCGATACACGTTCCAATACAGAATCACTTGTGCGAAATTCCCCCAGCCAGCAGTGGCAGCTTTATCCACGGCTCGGATCGCTTATGCAAATGACGCGGAACGCTTTTCCCTACTCGCGGGGAAAGTCACCGTTCGGAGGGGGGGGGGGGTAAGATGGCGCGCTTTTATTCAACGTTATTCTGGTCACCCGAGATTACATCATTGACGATCGGCGCGCGATCGGTATATATTGCGCAATAAAGAAGAAGATACCGAGGAAGAAGATGCACGGGGAGAATTCAAGCTGCCGCAGAATTGCGGCAAACACGGCTTAGCTGTCGGTGCGCTCGAGAGCGACTTTATATGGTTCTGTGTCACGCGGCCTAGTGAACTCGAGCGATTGTCCCTGTGATTATATGCCGCTTTTAAATTTATGGACTTTTTACTTTTTCCACGGTATCCGAGCCTTTTTGTTGGCAATTTGTAAGAAACTGCATATTCAGATTTGTGGATGGTCTCGCTTATTTTCCGGGATGAACAAGTTCAATTTATCTCTTTTAAATCATAGAAAAATTTTTGCAGAATTAATTTTAATCTTATACAGACAGGACGAATCTTCAAAAATTTTAATTACAAAGTCCTTTAAAAAGTTTTGGTTAATTAATTGAGAGTTTTATAAGCTCTTAAACTAATCTCCTCAAAGATGACACATTATTCGAATTATGAGCCTTTTTTATCACCCTTACATAATGCTTCTCACGCGAACGTAGGAACGAAAAAAAAGATTCCAATTTTTTTAAAGCAGTTGCACACACGAAAATTAGCCTCTCGAGTGGTGCAACAATTCCACAAAAGACCCTCCATCTAATTGCTCACCGGAGCCCGCTTTGCAATTATCGATCCGCGATCTTGCCAAAAATTAACGATCCGAGTCACCCTTAACCCTAAAAGTAAAGAAGAAGTATAAAGAATTAACAACGAACTTACCAGTGATGTGCGGGAGATAGCCAGCACGGCTGAAACAAAAGAAGGAGAAGAATAAGAAGAAATTAAAAAAAAAGAAAAAATTAAGGGAGATAAGTTTAATACGATGACGGCAACCTTGCGAAAGAGAGGCCGCAAAAATTCGGGACAATGCGTGCATCGCGCCCCGAGAGTAATTAATTAGCCGGGAAGTTATGTCAGACTCAGATTTTTCGCGGGGCGCGAGAAATTCGCACACCTTTTTTTCCCGCGCCCGCGCTCGCATAATATCTGTGTTACGCGCGCTCGTCAAGACCGACTGATCTCCTTCTTTTCTTACAGACACAAGCCGAGAAAGATGAGTCAGGATAAGCCATTAGTCGCTAAGTGATTTATTACCGGGTGAATAGTTGTTTTTTTTTTTTTTTTTTTAATTGGCAGGCTATGAGCGATCAATTAGCAGGGGATTTAAAAATCTCAAAAATAAAGAACAACCGGATTAAATCGGAAATTAAATCCCTATTATTGGTCCCCCCCTTTCGCAGGGATCCCTGACCCGAAAAGTCTTGAAAAATAGTCAAATGATGCCGCAAAACCGCGATCAGTTTCCCAATGCGTAGGAGAGGAATCTCCGCGAAACCGACTAAAACGATCTCCACCTTGCGACAGCTGCATACACTTGACCTTTATTTCCAGCCAGGCGCGCGATCATCCTCCCGAAAACCTCATCCAGAACGCGAAAGAAATAAAGAAAGAGCGAATAAGAAAAAAAAGATAAAAAAAGTCCGCGAGGCCCCCCCTGAACAATGACTGCGTAGCGGGTACTTTATCTCTCGGTTATTTTAATTAGGGAGGAAGTTACGAAAAGCGCGCCGAATAATCAAGCCGGGCGAGGTCCACGCACGAAAATTTTATTTCGAAACTACGGTTCTTTTCGCGCGATTAATGAAGTCGAAGGGAGAGGAAAATACCGAATCCGGGGGAATCTCTCATTGTTTTGGGTGAGTTTTTTTCGGACCGCTGCACTCGCTTGGATTGTTTCGTTTGCCGATTCTTTTTTTTTTTTGGATGGATTTTCGGAAAAAAGAATCGATTGTTATTTTGTAATAGATCGTATCTTACCCGTTTGCAATAGATTTTTCGGGTCCCAGTGTGGGGCAAGTTTCTTCGGATCGGGTGAAAAAATTCGTTTTTTTGGAAATGAAAGAGTTACATACAGTGTCTTTGCCAATACAACGTATGAATTATAATTTTTACACACTTTAAACAGTGTTATGATAAATTTTAAGATAAATTTATACAATTTTATCAACTGTTTTGTTAAAAAAAATAGTTTCCACTAACTTAATGTCAAAGTACAAGTTTATACGGGTGCATAAATAACCCATTGAATGTACGCAAAAAGAGATAATTAAAGTTGCAGAGTTGAATCCCTGCCCATTATAATGGAGGAGAGAATAAATCTCGCGGAGACAGCGAGTTACACATTTTTTCCCTTATTTTACGATCGATTCTTACCGCGAGTGACTGTAATGAAAAACTATTGGATCTTGATAAGGGACCCAGCGAGACATCTTTATTATAAATGATTCAGCTTTATTTAAATATGATATTGAAATATTTACCGCGTCTTGTTAAATGTGCATTGTTCCGACGAATCCTTACTTTTTACGAAAAAACAACACTATAAATTTTTTAACGATACCGTAGAAAGCAATTTTGTAACGATCCAGTATATTACCCGATGAAATGGATGTTTTACCGGTGCGACCCATTATTTTCCACATTAGCGCCGTCTCGGCACACATTATTACTACGAATGTAAAGAGTTAACCTCGTTGGATGTATAAAGGTCTCGTAAAAACGCGTTAGCAGAAAAGAAAAAATTCCTGATCCTCGCAATTATTTCACAATGCCCACGACGACTCTTCACCCCTTATCTGACGGCGGAGCGCAAGCACCGCGTCGAAGACTGTTGGCCTTCTGGGGTCCAATAAAGAAGGAAAATATGACCCTTTTTTTTAAGACCGACGCGAGGTAAGAAAAAAAGCCAAACACCCATTGAGTATATCTCCCCGCAGATAAAATTTTCGCTACAACAGAACCGCCGTATTTGCATACGCGCTTGTTTCATTGTTGTATCGAACTTTGTAGCTTTTCATCACCCGTTTTAAAGAAAAAAAAAAAAAAACAACTGTTGATAAAGAGAAAAAAGTATCTCCGGGGGGATAGAGTAAGAATAAAAAAAAGCAAGACTCACCTATCCACAACAAACACAGCTTCATGTTTGTTGTCATCGCTGCTGCTACTGTTGTTGTTGACGTTTAGCTCTGAAATAGAAAAACAATGTCTCTTGGGGTTTTTTTTTCTTCTTCTCTCTCTTAACGATTGAATAATGATATCGATCTGCGCGGGTGCACCATTGTGATTTTAAAGGATCTCTGTAATTCCCGGGTATGATCTCCCTTCCGCGAGTGAAAAGCTCTCGGAAAAGCTGTAATCTTGCGGCTGACATTCAATCGGATGTAAACGCGCCGCACGGTAAACGATCCTTATGACTGCAAAGATCGAAATCTCAGTTTTGTGCTAGGGGCACGAGCACGCGCGCGAGCTTGGTTCGACTTTGCTTTGATTGCCAGAGCGTTTACTTATTATTTCGTTGGATTATTCAAACTGCTTTTTGCCGGTAATTTATAATGTCGTCGAGGTAATTAGTTTATTGGATTGAGCAACGGTAATGATTGTTTTGTAGGTAACGTCTTCTATAACGATTGGTTCATCGTTCATGAAGAACTGCTCATTTCTTCGTGTCAATTTGCAAGGATAATGGTTTTTTTCGATTATAAAAAATTTAATAGGAGCCGTATCTACTTTTGGTTGTGAAATTTTGTAATTATTATTATATAATTCGAAGATAATAGTCGTAATAATAACTATTATAATGATATAAGAAATTATTAAGGAGTCGGTTTTATTTAATTATTCGGCTAATTGCTTTAAAATTTTTCATTGATTCACGGGGTTTAGATGAAAATTATTAAGTATTCAGTGAGAAGTGTCTGTTATGAGAAACTGCCGCTGTAGTAGATTTGAACGAACGACCTTTGGGTTACCGGTCCAAAGTTTAATAATACTTGAGATACTTTAGTGAAAAAATTTAATATAAATAAACTTCAAGAGTTTTACATCAAATTTTTAATTTTCTTAAAATAACTATTGTTTTTTTTGAAAATGATTATTATAAATTTATTTTTTTAACAGTTTTTATTCGATTGAATAGACAAGAAAACTAGCACAAATATTATCAGGGAATAAAAGATAAAAAATTTAATAAAACTCCAAATGAAGATGTTCAGAAATTATTTTAATTTTAACTGTAATACTTTTATTTTTATAAATAAAATTTAAAGCTCTAATTTTTATGAAACATTTAAAATGAAAATTCCTTATTTTTTAAAACAATTTTTAATAATTTACTTTTAATATTCAAAATTTATTAAACGAAAACATGATATGAAAGTAATTTAATTAATTTAAATCGTGCATTGATTTTTTCTGCGAATAAACACGAATAAAAAACATTTTTTCGTTTTTAAATTTAAACTTTCAGAATTAAAATAAGCTTTTACGGTCTGGAATCCATTAAAAAAAATTAAGATAAAATCCATACACTAGTTTTACTTACAGTAAAAAAAATCCACTTCTCGAAAGAAAACTCACTCAAAAAAATAATAAATATTCCGTCTCAAAAAAATAGTCCTCCTTCTCTCCCTCCGTAAATAAAAAAAAAAAAAATCACAAAGTCCTCATCCGGTCACTCTCTTCCGTCACACTCACCCAACCGATTCCCTCGGCTCTTCTGCTTGAATCCACCGTCCAGTACGACACAAGATTTTAAGGTACCCGTACCAATTGAAAAAAAAAAAAAAAAATTTTTTAGGGTACAGAGCGGAGGGTAATGAATCCAACGGTTAAGTCAGATTGTTGACTGATGTCGGAGGTGTCGTACCGATCATATATAGGCTCGAAAACCTCCCGGGCGCCTCCTCCTCCCCTCCCTACCTACCCACCACCGCTGGTGTTGTGTCATTGTCGCGGGGATGATGATGCTGCAGCTCTTTCTCTTTCTCCCCCTCGTCCTTCGTCCTCGAGATCGCTTCCCCCCTCCCGCGGACTCCTACGCGAGGAGCCTCTTTTTTTACGTGGTGGGATTTTGAGATTCGGTGGGGGGCACTCGTACCCCCCTCCCCAATCCGGGTTTCATTAATTCGAAATATGATTGATATGGGTACTCACCTCTGACCATCGCGGCTTCTGATTTTCGACGCCGAGTTGATGGATGCGCCTTTCAATTATCCTGGTTTGCGAAAATACGGGGGGGTTGTTGTATAATGGTAAACAAAAATTAATGCCACGAAGACGGATAAACGAAATTGATGTGAAGCTAATTCTCAACTGGGAAAGATTTCTTCATTAATTTTCTGGGTAAAATAAATTTTCTCGATTGTTGATCGAAAATAAAAGACAGCTTCTTTTACAAATGTTTAAACGTTTGATAAAACGTCTTAGATAAGAGGTAAATTTACTAAGGGTTACAAAGGGATAATTAAATTACGTAAGTCCGGCCAAGTTTCGTGTGTTGCACTATTAAGAATTTTTCTCGGCACCAGGTCTTATCAAATAGGAAAGTTGAAATTAATATAAGTTAACGAATTACTCGTCGTACAAATTAACTATTGTTTTGAAGTTTCATAATTGCTTTCGTTTACGATGAGTACGGGCGGCCTCTTTTTCTCGGCTAAAAATTTTCAAAAATATCCAAATTTCAGAGTGCGGTTTTGATATTCTAATTATCCTTCGCAAAAATACATCGTTTAAAATTATTTGGCAATCTGTAAATTTTCATACAAGCAATTATGGCAGCTAGTAAAAATCTGTTACATAATTTTTACTTTTTTCTGGAGCATCCTATTTAGTAGTACTCTTCAAGCTCTTGATATAATTTTTAATTCGTCATTGGGCAGTATGACTGACATTAAATTTTAAGTACGCGACTATTGAGTGTCCTTGTTGACCATAGGACGTCTAAATGTTACTAAATTTGGAAACTGCACACCCGATCTCATCTATAATTAGATTCACGGTGTACTTTTACTTTTAAATCCCAGCAGCGCTTCCTGTATTCGTGAAAATGTAACGATTATCTGAACTCGTTTTCGTAATACGTATCTAAATTTCATGCCGAAAGAATGAGAGTTCGTTTCCAGATAATGAGGATGGAACATTTTTTTGTTTTGATGGCTTAATTTACTTTGTGGGGCAATTTTATACAAACTTCCAAAGAGCCAATTTAAAACCCTTTGGGATGAATAGACACCATTAAAACTACAATTTATCGTACTATTGGTTAATGCAAATAATTTTTTTTGTTTTTTATTGCGATTGTTTTAGATAAAAAAAAACTTTCAGAGTTGTTTTATAATTTTTTAAGATTATATGATTTTGTTAACAGTTTATTATTTATTTAAAACTTCAAATAATGAGCCCTTGGTAAGTGCCCAATTTTTAAACTATGTAAAAATCTTACTTAGCATTTTATTACAATAAACATTGTTTTTCAATTTTCAATAAACAAAAATTTAAATTATATGATTAATCTCTAACGAAATGATTATTTTTTAAACTCATGTATATAATAATATTTTAACTGGTTTATTACCAATTATCAAATAAAAAAAGATTTAGACTTTAAAGAATAAAAATAAGAAAAAAATAACATTTTATTGAATTAAAAAAAAAAATCCAACCATTTATGTATATTTAATCAATACACCTTTTTTATAATTATATCAAACCTATGAATAAAATAGAAAAAAGTACACAACGAGCTGAGAACTCCCAAATTTCCAAAAAAAATTAGGCATATGAAATATTTACATTGGTTTAAAAATCATACGAATTTTTTGTACAACCTTCTAATCCAAGAAAATTTTCAAGGTCTACGTAGTCCACAGTAATACCTAAAAGAATAATAACAATAATAAATTAAAAAAAAAAAAGCACATTTTGGATTCTATATTGCCCGCGGAAATAAACCAGCAGCATAAAAATTTAAACAGCATAAAAAAATCCATAATACGTACCACTTCAACATCAAAGAAGCCTCCACCAAGTCTGAACGAAAAAAAAAAAAAAAAAAAAAGAAGGCAAATGACTGCATAGGAGCAACAAAGAGGAGCCTGGTACAAACGACCTCACGGTGCCGACGTAAGTGACCCGTTGACGTGAGGAAGGGGGAGGGGGGGGGGATATCTCCCGCGCCGGGCAGATGAGTCTCGTGTGGGAGGTGGGATCGTGCGCCAGTGAAAGTAGAGACGCTGTGTGATCCCGGGCACCCGCGGCCGCGGCGCCTGAGATCCGCGAGTCTCGCTTCGCCGTGGCTACCGTGCGGAGCTTCCGACTGTTATGCTTTTTTTACTCTAGGATGCATGGTTATTACACTCCAGAATTTTACAATTTTTTGGGATAGTAGGTGAAGAAATTTTGATGATTATGCTCAAACGATGTAATTACGATTTTTTCAAGCACGCGTTACATAAGTAACAGTTGGCGGCTAGTAACTAATTAATGATTTTTAAATGGTGTAATAACCGAGCTAAAAATATCATTTTACCAATTTATGAACGGTAAAAAATTACTTATTTTTGTAGACTCTATAATCGAATTCAAGCAACGGTAAATTCATCTATATCATGTTTCCACAAGTGCACTTACCGATTTGCCAATCAAAATTATTATTAATTTAAATTTTTTTAAAACTTACTAAAAAAAAAATAAAAAAAGACAATTTATTATCATGGTAAAATAAAATTAACGGCTATCCTCCGATGAAGCCTCGTATAAAATTCCATAATAAAGGGTTTCTTTTGTAAGACCAGATAAAAGAATCTCATTACTATTATATTTAAATTCGTAATGTAAAAAGTCGTGATTCAAAAGTTTCAATAACTTCTGCGAAACGTAATTAATAAGAATCATCCGATAAAGTTACACTACTGCATAACCGAAGCTCGGACTACATTTTTTTGTTCATGAACTTTCGCATCCTTCGTAATTGTTAATCGAGATCAACGCAACTCCTTCAAAAATGATCGCACCATTGTTTTTAAATAGATTTTATTGTACTCGTTGCTTTATAATTTCTGCATTCATAATTGAAATTGAGTCAACGAATTTTCGAGGCTATTGTGTAGTGTGGGTAATAAAAAAAAATGAAAAATTACAGTAGTTTTTTGTTTCAGGATTGTATTATAATTTATTCGAAAATGAATATTTCATGGACAATTTTATAATGGGCGTGTTGCGCGCGTTGAGAAATAAAAAAAACCGCCAAAAATGACATGTTATTTCAAAAAGTTAAAAAAATTAAATTTGGGTTAGATTTAACGTAGCGGTATCAATCATTTTTTGATTTATTTTAGTCAAAGTTGCGACACTTGACGTCAGCTGTACAATGCCGGAGCTTTCTTGGCTAGCTAGGACGAAAAAAAAAAAATGTTGTATACTTCGAGGAAAAGATACGCCGTGTCGCAAACCCCAATCTTTCCAAATACGCTGGTAAAGTTTAAAACGACGCTCTCCATAAAATGCAAACGAAAGGCATGCATTTATTAAAACCCTTTTGTCTCGGATTTGCAAGGATCTTGATTACCCCCCGTAAAAAAATTCAATAAGCGCAGCGTGCCGATTTGTTTTCAAGCCTTCTGTCGAAACTTTATAAAAGTAATGCGCTAAAAAATTATTCACATCGCTTCCGCGTTTGATTCCGTCACGGTGTATCAAGCTTCGATTGATAGCTCCAATGTTTTGTTTGGTGAAAATTGAGGATCATTTTCGAATGAATAGGATGATGCTGATTACGATTTCCACATCGGGTATTATGCGAGCTCCAAAAAAAATCAACGTACCGTGAACTAAATTTTAGGCAATTTTCCCTGACGCTGGTACATTAGTTTTTCAGAGGCACTCGAGACTACGCTGGAATCCCTCGTTATTACCATACTACCAGTCATAACAGTTTTTTTTAAAAGCTAATCGAAGCATTTATTTCATACGTCTCGAGTATAGCCATTAAAATATAAGGCCGATAGTAACTCATTATTTCGTTTTACCCAGTCATTTGTTTACCCGAGTTACGAATTCGCAATATCCAGTCTAATGCATGGTCGTATCAAAAGTGAGTTATTATCAGGGGGTAGGAAAAAAAATGGCTGACGCATCTTCGGAGCAGAATTCCGATATCAACCTCGTTTCAGGGCAATTATTCAGGTCAATTAATAACCAAGAGGGAGTATTAGTTACGAGCGTTGCGAGTATTGCGCTGGTATATAACTGCGCAGTCACTTTCATTACCTCGCGTAAACTCCTCTGGCAACAATACGAGAGCGACAATAAAGACGTCAGCGGGTCGAACACATCGATTGTAAACAAGTTTTTTTTTTTATTTTCGACTGTGAGAGAGGAGAGCTGTAACGTCTTTTTCAAAACCCTAAATCTCCGGGAGCTTTCTACTTCGGGGTAATTCCGTTGATTTGAATGACACGCGCGCGGTACCCCGAGCAAACGGTTTTTCGTGGACACGTTATCTCTATGGCCTTTTGTTGGCTGTTACTCAAACTTGGATTACTTGCTTTATGTAATCGACACGATTCGGCCCGAGAAATGTAGGTTTGTGTATTAGGTGTTGCTGCGGGGGGAGAAAGAGAGAGAGGCGAGAATATTATTTATACCGCGGGAGGTTTTTTCGGCTTCGAGGATCACGAAAGATAATAATAAAGAGTTATTTATCTTACCTGACTCGCTTCGTTTCGATTGAGTTGAGGTGTAATGGTTTTTTTTCTAGATGGTTTCCTGGATGGGTTTTTTCTTGTTTTTAAAGTTATCATTATTAACATTACGTGGATCTCGCAATCAGTTAGTAGTAAATAAAACCGAACAAAACTCCGAAATTTTTTTACATCTAAGGCTCAAAGTTAATGTGACGAAAAATGCAAGTCCTGGGACTTGCCTTGAAAATTTTTATACTTCCATATCAGGAAAATTATTAATCGAATGATAGTTTAATTATCTAAGGATTTAGCTACCCCAAAAAAGTTAATATTTTTTCTATCTACCGAAAAATTATTACTCTTATAAATATTATTAATTTTTTTATTTCAAATAAATCAACAACCCCAAACGTTTAACTACTTTCAATAATTTCAATACAAAGTGTTGAAAAATTAATTACATAAAATTAACTACATGTAAATGACTGACGAAATTTTTTCCGATGAAAAGATTGAGCATATTCAAGCTTATCGTTTACGAATTCCAACACCATAGATGAAAAACGCGCCGCATACTATGCATTCAATCAAAATTTTCATTCAATTTTATGATTTTCTGATGAAAACATGAACAACAGCTATAATTTAATCGCGATTTAAGGTAAAAATATTTAAGTAAACAAACAGCTCAAAAGTACACGGTTGTTTGTGCAGGGTAATCCTATTAAGCCAAGCCTCGGTTAAGTAGATAAGATCGTGCGTGTAAAACCACCTAAATTACCGTATATCTTTCATCACAACAAATAATTAAATTGAAGCACAAAATAATACTTGCCTCACACTATTCGTGCGGGACAAAAAACTTACACAAAAGGCCAACCGTTAAATTACGATTCGCTGCGGGACCCGCGAATACAAAAAACAAGTCCCCCCTCTGCTATGAAATTATCCCCCTGCAGGACCGCAAAAATATAATAAAGTGCGAAAATCAAAAAATCATTTTGAATTCGAAATTTCATAATGCGCATATTATATCTCGAAAGGCTTCTCCCGATAGTGTCGCAAAAGATAGGCTTGACTCGAGATTTACGGGCAACGGAAGGGTCGTAGAGCGAAGCGGCCGTAATTGATATTATGTGCCGAGGATGGCGATGATGATGATGACGACGCGGCTTGCGTAAGTTACGGCTATGCTAACTCAACGCTTACTCTGCTTCGCGGTGTGGGTGAAATGTAATTTAAAATTTTTTTTTATTTATGCCAAGTTTAATTTGACTCGGTTGATGACTCCGATCGTTTGATTTTTGCGTGGGTTAGAGATATTAAACTACTGGCTTTCAAGATTAAATTTGTTTTCTGATGGTTGCTTTGTTAATTGAATATTAGAGACGGCTAAAGTGCTATAAAAAGTTGGATTATATTGTTCAAAAAAAGACTGATTGAAAAGTATAATTAGAAGTAGACACTTTTAGTGTTTGAACAATAATTTTTGAAAACTTGTTATACTGAGCGAGACCGTCTTTTCATTAGCATCGAATGCGTGTATCTTTGACAAATTTGCGATCAGTTTCAAATTAATTTTTGCAGTAAATTTTTTTATTTTAACTTTATTAATTTTTTAATCATTTAAATTATTTTTTAATATTTAAACCGTTGATATTTTTTAAAACATTTTTCAAAGAATTAATCAAACTTATATTAAACTAATAATTAACATAATTATCAAACCATTAATTGTTAGTCTACAAAATCTAACCCTTAGGTTCCTTATATAAGTTCCTAAAATTTTAATGATGTTTTTAAGCTCTCAAAAAACGATGATTAAACTATTCTAACAGTGTGCCGGTTCTACTATGCCATTTTTCAGGCCATTGAAAATTCAAAAATTTAGCTTTATTGGGTGAAAATCGGTTGAAAAAAGTGTTCATAAAACCGGTTTTTCAACTAGAACTGTATAAATAAATATAAATTTAAGACCAGTCCACTGTCAAAATGGGTTTAATCACATTTTTCCAAGCATCCATAAAAGATATTAAAATTTTAGGAATTTTTAAGAATGTGTTTTTTGGAAACCCTAGCACAAGATTTTGGCGATTCTGCAACAGGTCCTTTATCAATTTAAACTAGTCAAATGTAAGAGATATCCTCCCTCAAAAAAAAAAAAAATAATAATAAAATAACTTTTCTGATTTCTGAAAGGATCATAGGTTCAGAATTTCAAACTTTGTCTCCATTAGTCATGATACTAACTAAACTACTAGCTCAAACAAAAATCGTTCAAGAATCTAATAGTGTCATTTTTACGATGTTGGCGTTATTCAAACAATCTCGCTTCAAAGAAGAGCGATCAGAAGCTTAAACACATAATTTTCGAAGAAGAACGAGCCCCTAAATAAGATAATCGAGCGCTTAACCGGTCGTCATATCGCCAATCATAACTCTCACCGCCGGCGCTCTCCTTCCTCATGCCTACCGCATGTCCCGCGACATTTGAATAACACTGCCAGCGGGGAAAGTTGTTGGGCATGACACGACCGAGGGTTATTATCGCGCGTCAAGTGTCCCCCCATCATCTCCGCCAACGGCTTCATTTACCCATTTTTTTCTTCATTGCACTTTGATGATTGATGCTGCTGCGTGGTTCTAATTTTGTCGCTCCGATGGCAGTTGTATAATCCGGCAATTTTGCTCAGCACGGCTTATCGGATTCGGATTTGATTTGTAAATTTCGGATAAACTCCAGTGAAAGTTTAATACGTGACTTATATTTTCGAGATTGGTCGTCTTCGTTTAGCCTCCTAAATTACTCCATCCCCCAGACGATATTACCCAACGAGATATTGTTGAGGGAGCAACAGGTGCGATAAGAGATTGATTTCAGTCGAGTTTCCTGCATCGCCATAAACGCAGCCGAAAAAATCAATCCTCAAAAAAATTTCCACCCATTGTGACAAAAGCCTAAAAAAAATTTCCCGACAATCGACGATATTAACGCGCATCGTCCACTTCCGTGCGGTAACTTTCACCGATCACCGCGGAATCAATCACGTCGTCGGTCTCATTTACCTTCTCGCCTTCGCGCGTACATCCGAAAAAAAGAGCTGGAGACATCTCGCGAGGATGATTGCAGAAATGACGTATGAAAAGTGTCATCGGAGACAATCGAGTGGTAAATCAAATTACGTCAGCCGTCCCCCGCCACGCGATGTGGGTCGCGATCTGGAATAAGGGATTCTCGGTATACAGTACGAAAAGAACATTAATTACCCTTGGCTGATTGGCCTTTATCCGAGGGGAAGAAGAAGAAGAAGATGAGAGAGGATGATACGTGTACCCCTGGTTCTTTTTTTTTTTTCTTTGCCTCGAGGATACGACGGGGATGTATATATACTTGTTTCCAGCGGATTGAGATGTCATTCGGGATCGTTTTTATTTATCGACACGCGTCTATAGAGGATAAATAAAACAATGTTGTTTTTAATTGTGACAATCGATTAGGCTCGCGTGTTTGCTCTTATGATTTATCATTCGGTGTTACTAATGATTAATTGTCGATTATCTATCTGTCTTGGTTGTTTTACATGATTGGTAAGTAAATAGGGGTGAGAAGACGTATATCGTACTCAAGAAATATAATTTATTGTGCTTTTTTTTCTACAGTTTTACATAAATCAATATTACAGTGAGATTTAAGTGATTTGTAAAGACTTTACAATTACATGTTTTTCTTTTTTTTTTTTTTTTTTTTTTCTTTACAATAAATTAGTCAAATATAACAATCGAGTGTGATAAATAATTTTATTTTGCAAAAAATTTAATTATTGAAAATTTTGAGAAAAAACGAAAAAAATTTAAACTGATGTAGGATGTTTTTAATATTTGTGGCTACATTTTAATTTCAGTAAGTACATTTAACAAACTTATTTAACATGTGGAAGTAATTAACTACATGTAATAGTACATTAACTCGAGAGCCGTACATACATAAATAAACTAACTGAACTGTTATGCTAGTTTAGTACTAAATCATTTTTGGAATGTAAACTTTTTTTTTAAATAATTTATTTTTATATTTATATTTTTTTGTATAAAAAACTCGAGAGCCGAGACTAGGCAAAAGTTTTGGTTTTATACAGTTAAATATCAAAATCGAAACCCATGTTTCACAGTTTTAAGGAATTAGATAGTAACAAATCCAAAGTAGACTACATATTGAGTATATTTAAAGAATTTTTCTAGAAAATGTTAAAACAATAGTTAATAAGTAAATATCTTTGTGAACATAAAATTGAGAGGAGCACTTTATTAAAGTACAATATGCAACGAAGCATTAGGCACGATTATCAAATAAACAGCGAAAAAAAAAGGTATGAGAATATGCTCCACTTACGTAAGCCGTCATTAAAATAATTAAAAAAAAATGTGCATCGTGAATTTGCATGAGAAATTTCCCGCTACAAATTCCAAACAACGTAATTTATTGATGAGTTTCGAAATGATCGCCCTTCATTCAAATTTCGCACATCACGACCATATTATTATCACGGGAAAAAAAGGTAATTAAATTAGAAAATTTTCATCACAAAACCATAGGCTACCTTTTATTTCGCGCCCCGGTAATCAATTATCTTAACCGAGTCGAAACACGAACAATTAAAGAAAAAAATCCCCCGAGAACAATGAGTCAACGAGACAAAATTACAACCAGCTACGAGACTGTTAATTGAAAAACCACCGGAAAAAAGAATTAGAAGAACAAGTTTCAACGGGGCGTCAACGGGTTAATGCCTTGGTACAAGTTAAATTACAAACCCGAGGTGGGCCATTCAATTCCCTCTCACGTGAAACACCGCAACGGATAAATGCCAATCTCAGTGTGTTGTCATTGATTGATTCTGTCAGGAGCTTGTAATACACCAAAAGGTAACTGATAAAATAAAATCAAAAATTTTTATTGTTGTATAATTGGTATCTTTTTAATGAAACGAATTTTTAAATTTATGTAAGAAGTTACAATTTAAAAGGAGTCTTAGTCTAAATCACTGATTTGCTCACCAATGTAAATGTTACTTTCTAGCTGGGACACTGGGCTATTAATATTCTTACTCTTCTTTCAGAATTAATTTTCTCTAATAAGCCGAAAATTACTCGAAATTACTCAAGAGTTTGGCAAGAATTTTTTGGTAAATACATCACTTTCAAGTCAGAAACTACCTAATAAATCATCCGAAGCCCCGACGTTAATTTTGATTTCCGTCAATCATTGTTTTTTTACGAGCTCCTTGCAAACGGTGATTTATTTTTACGTTGTTAGCAAACTCTAAGAATTCAATTGGTGAAATCTAGAAAAATAAGCATTTCTTTACTACTCATGTATACTTTGGTAAATCAAAGTAGGTTTTTAAAAATTTTTTTATTAAAGTTTCATGATTATTCATGCGCATTTATACTTTTATTTTGATTTCAACCACTAAAAACAAAAAAAAAATTTTCTTAAATAGTTTAACACTTTTCTTAAGAAACACTTAATTGATAATGATCTCCATTATGATAAATTTTTGGTAAGAGTGATTTATCTGGCCGTAATCAACCCGATGCAGCTTTTACGAAAAAAGCATGCAAATTTTCAGATTAAAAATTATTTTTTTTTCTTAAACTCAAAAGATTTATTCAGGTCCAATTTTCCAAGAAATAAGGAAGTATCTCATTGCACTTTTCACACGCGAATGTTGCAAAACAAGCCTAGTAGCCCATGTAATTCCAAAGCGCGCAACTATTCTGAAAGTACAAACGATGCCAGATTACCGTGAAGTCTATTATGTATGTGCGACATTCAAAGTCCCGCACCTGCTTCTTCTGGCTTTTACCAAAACTTTCGTCACAGCCCACTTAGTAAACCTGGAAATTTGTTGTTAGTGGTTATACATTGAATTTTATTAATTGTTCTTTACAAGATTAAAAAGTTTAAAAATCTAACACTATTTATCGTACATATTTGGAAATTAGAACTGAGCAGTAAAGTTTTGATATTCTGGAATTTTGAATCTTACCGGATAAAAATGTGAATTATGAACTTAAGTATAGAATAAATTATATTCAACACGTGATTCAGATGCAGTACAACAAATTAAAAATAATTAAATATTATTAATATTAACTTTGTATGAAAAAGGATAAAAAAAAAAGGATAAATTGAAGATATATTACATATGCATGTTTAATATTGATCAGTGCGACACTAAAAGTTCAAGGTAAATTTCAAATAAAAAATAATCAATAAGATGAAAGAGGTTAGAAATGTTGTTTTTAGAATGCAGTATAGTAAACTCATTAACTTTAAATATTTAAATAACTACAAGTTGTGTCTATTAAAATTCACAAATATTTTAAAGAAAAAAAAGATAGTGAATTATTGAATCTTTTTCGATTCATTCTACCATTTTTTTAGTTTATTGAAGCCTTTTTTTCTTTTACAAGACTTCGTTAAACTTAAGGCTAAAAAATAATTAACTGCAATCTAACCAGGTCATAGCTTGTTGAACGCCGATCTTAACAAAACTTTGGAGATCGTTTTCTTATGTTAAAAGATGAACGAAACCACCAATTACTCTTGCCATTAGCTTTTTTACACTATTTATACCATACAACCAATATCTTGACCAATATAGCATTTTTTGTACATTTTTCAAAAAAAACGGTTTTTTAGCATATTTTTAAAAAATTCGTGCTGAGGCCATTGCAATTTCTTTATTCTTTTTCTGAATTTTCAAGTAGAAATATTTTTAGATCAAATTTTAGTGATTTTGAACATGTATAATAAGAAAACGATCCTCAAAAATTCATTAAGATCAACGCTCCGCAAGCTGTGATCTGTCCTGGTTAGTAAATTTTAAAATTTTTACACAATATATAAGCTGCAATAAAAAAAAAAAAAAAAAAAAAAAAAATTATAAATAAATTTAAGACCCATTGCACTCATTGCAGCATCAAAGACACATAAACCAACCAAGATAAGGTGAAAAAAAATAATTCCAAGATAAAACTTAAAAGAGGAAAAAGAAAGTTAAATTCAACTAGGAAACCGGTGTAAATAGACTAGATCACTTACGTCGCCGCATCCTTGTATAATCTCGCAGTTGCGCTCACGTGTGTCATCTCGAACCTTGCACACAATGGGTACATTTAGGTGCGAGAGAACCTTCGATTAAAGATATAGAGCACTTCCTTTTGGCTTTTAAAGAGTATTCATGTTTTACTAATACGACTGGATTATACGATTTTATAACGGGAAATACTGAATCTACGTGACATTATACATATATGCATATTTTTTTGCCTGGGGGTAAGGACCCGTTTATTGAAAGATCCTGTTCCTTTGCTTAGGTCGCTTCTACTTTCTTAGTCTAGGATCGGCCTTTTAAGACTTCTTGTACATTTCATTTATTCTTTTTATTTTTATTTTTTTCATTTAAAACCTAGTAGTAATAATTAAAAAAGTATAGTTAAAACTTCTTTTTGTTTGGAATTCTTTAGTGCTATGTTACTGCCCTTATCAAAAAATCAAAAAAATCTAATTGTTCATAAAAACCATTCATTTTTGCAAAAAATTGTTTAATTTCAAACAAGCACGCTATGTAAATGAACATGTAATTTTATGTACATTTTTAGTATAGCTGATGAATAAAAAAAATATGATTCTAGAAAAATATAGGTAATCAATAAGTTTGTAGCTAGTGAAATGCTGAAATCTAGAAAAAAAAGCTTTGTTTTTTCAACAAGTTGTATGCTAATCGATAAAAAAATGGGTCAAATCACGTTACTGATAAATAAAAAAAAATTTACTGTACCAGAATTTAAATAAAATAATTAAAATAAGATTTTATTTGTGCAAGTGAAGTAAAAAAACATATTTTAAATTTTTTAAAATGTATCAATTATAAATTTTGAAATTTAAAAAAAGTTGTTTTACTTTTCAAAGGACGAATTAGATAATCATTGTAAAAACTTTCAACACTTTAATATTTCTAAGCCCAAGCATTGAAAATTAAAAACTAATTTCTGATTAAAATGAATTAAAAATAAAAATTAATTGTACTCTTGATCATAAATCTTCAACATTTCTTTACATCGACGGGGAAAATTCTAAATTACATTGATTAGCCTTGACAAAAGCTACAGGCAGTTGCACAAGTTAGAAAAAATCATATTTGAAACACGTAAAAAACTGCTCCAAGATTAATTTTAATTATGAGATATCGTGCTAAGGTGTCAAGCTTACATGAAAAGCATCGTCTCGTCCCTTGTGCGCTTAATTAATCTCATAAAAGAAGCAGAAGGCCGGTAATATATGCGTAAGGTCGTTGATTATTTCAAGATGCCACATAAAAAAAAAAGAAAAAGAAAACAAAATAAAAAAAACACAAAAGCACCGGATAAAGGAATGTACTCAAGGAGAGCGAAGATTCGGATAGGATGTGAAGCAAGGGACCTGACGAGTAGCTCGAAACAATGCATGCGAGATTTATCGGTTTAGAGAAAGAAGAGCGTTGCTAAATGATTTTATTTGCATTTTTGAGGCTTTCAATTCGTGGGTTTTGCTTGAAAAATCTTGTTTGAATTTCAGATATAACGTAGCATGCTGTTTTTTTGTGCATCAGCCGTGTCCTCTTACAGTATCATCGTGTATGAATGAGATTTTACGGACAATTACTTTAGTTTTGAAGGTTACTTATTTGGTTGTCACTGGTACATAAATAGTTTTTTTTTATTTGTATGACTCTTTTTTTAAAGACTAATGACTTTTTGAGCATTTTAATTTTCTAAAGAAGGTTACATGAATATGAGTCCGGTGTAAACAGTAATTATGCAATCAACACTGATCAACACGTAAAATTTTTTGAAGTGTCTGATTGGTAAAACAAAATTTTTGAACTAATTAATATTTGTAGCTACAGTAATAATATTTAATAACTTTAAAATTCTTAAGAAATTAAAATTTTAACTATATCACACGATAACTCAGTATTACTAATAAGTCTTTATTTTATACCTTATTGCATACTGAACGGATATGTTATCTTTTTCACCTGAAAATGGAACTCGTAATTTTTTTTGAATATTATTGATCAATTAAAGCATTTAAAAATTTTTGTTGAAAAAAAAATGGATATGGATTAAAAAAAATTATTTTTGATTAAGGAAAACATTTATTGGAAGCGAATACATTTGAAAGATTTTTTTAAAGTTAGATTTATTTAACACTACGCAGGGCTGACACTCTAAAAAACAAAATCTGTGAGATTCAAATTTTCATTACACACCGCACTGGAACCTTACGTACTATGACCAGTATTTAATAATTAAAAGGTCCTCAAACTGTCCTAAAAGATAAACTAGTACTTTGAATTTAGTTTTTTATTTTCCGAATCATCTATTGGTTTTAAATTTAGATTTTTTTCATCATACAATTTCCCCAAGTAAATTCATTACAATTGTAAAATCAAAACAAAAAAACAAAAAAATTTATTCGTAATTTAAAAAAATTGACGTTAGAAAATAATACACTTCTTCAATTTTTACAAAAAGCCAATTTAAAATTCTTTTAGGATTAAAGGTTGTTTTTACTTTTTTTAAACTAACTGATAAATACTCCGAGAAATACTCTGTTATGAATATAGCAATCGCTGCACTGTGCCCAATCAATATGACAAACAAAAGTTGCTGCTCTGATATATTTCTATCTTTTTCTTCATTTATTTCAATACTTTCAATTTTTTTGAGAAAACCATTTAATAAGTATGTCATTTTTAAAATACCCCCTTCTCGTAATTTCCTATTGATTTCAGAAAATCTTTTCATGAACGGTGAACCAGGCTCGAATTGTACAAACATTGGATCACATTGATAATTTATAGTTTTCAAAAAAGCAGATCCATCTTGATTACGATTTCTTTCTATATATCCCTTAACGTCATATTCCCATGCAATGCAAACGTGAGTTTTATTTTTTAAATGTTTCAAGCAATCAGGGTTCGTTTTCAATTTACGGTCGAGACTTTTAAGCAGAGGATCGTCTAAATTAAAAGTGATCAGTTCCGTAAACCAATCGAATCCGGAATATACAGGCATTGGATAACTGTCCAAATCTTCCAAGCTTTCAAGCGGTATTTCTTCTCGATCAAACTCAATTTCAACAATGTCAGAATATAAATCATTCATGATCAATGCAAATAAAGTTATAATGGTTATGTAAATAATTTTCTGAAAAATTTTGCGTGGAATTAATCGAGGTGATTGGCCTAAAAATAGCTGAACCGCGTCGAATATTTTAAAGAAGCTAGATGTTTTCTTAAAACACTGAACTAAAAAAATGAAGCAGAAAACAATACCTGGTATTACAATCAAATTAAATAAAATTCTAACTGGAATGAAAACTTTCGGTACATGAATTATTGGAGCAGCGGCTAATAAAGGACGGCACTCAAGTTCAATCGGTACCACAGAATTATTTTGAAACTCTTGAGGAATTATTAGGCCTCCAATTATGTTGGTATTTAGACCAGAGAACCACAAAGAATTATTTTGCCACGTATTGTATGCAGAATCGTTTATTTTGACATATATAAGTTCAAAATTCATCGTTTCTAATACAAAATACAGTGCTACACGTTGTCGAGCAAACTCAGCAGATTGATTTCTTAAAGCTCCACCGTTTTTAACCTCGATACCTCTTCCAATTTTAATGGGATATTTGTTTATTTTTTGTAATTTGTTTGGGAACACATTAGCATTACTGTCTATCAATTTTTTTTCAAAATAAAAGTTAAATGGGTCAAAGTTGTATAACAAAGATGAAACTCCTTCGGATGGATCAGTTAGAAGAATCGTGAAATCCAAAAAATTTCTTTTCCAAGCGTACTTCATAATTATAAATATGTCTAAGGTAATGCGATCATTTAACAAAACACATAAAACTTTTGGACGCTCAAACTCCCTTAAGAATTCTTCTAAAAAGTCAATTACTGATCTTGAAAAATTAATATTATCCGTGTAGATAATTATTAATGATGTTTGCGTGGTATTTCTCAAATTTATCGAACTTGAAACATTGAATTTCTCATTTTCAAAATTGAATTTTAAACTGGGAAATTTATTTATGGTAGAAAGACTCTTTACGTGATTTTCTTGAACCGATTTTGAGTAAAAAAAAGTTATTTCGTAAGGACGAATCTCTTGAATTGTTTTTTGGAAAATAGAGTCTAATTTGGATCCTTCATTCACTTTTGAATTTAGAAATATATTTAAGATTAAAAAAAAAAAAAAGACAGCCATTCTGCTGGATTCTCTTTTAAAACTGACGCAATAGACTAGATTATTTTTTATAATCTATTAGCTTAAAATAAATATTTGAAAAGAAATAGTATTACAAGCAAATTTAAAAAAAATAGTTGTAATAATCGTTGATAATTACTAACTGAATTATGCATAGCTATTGATATTGTAAAAGATCAATAACTGATATATTGATATTATCTGATAGATTAACAATTGTTATTATAAATGTCTATTTTTGTAAAATGTTGAATTAAAGCCTTGAAACCTAAAAAATAGAATTTAATAAGGAGTAGTATTTATCTTAGCAGAGGAAATTATTAATTAATTTGATTCATACTCATCAATTTTTTTAGTTTTAATTACTGCTCGCGATGTTAGCTCTGACTAACAAAAAAAATGAATTTTTCGTCCCTCTAACCTCAAAATCGGAACTTCGCCCCTTGTTTTCGGTTAGAAGGACGAAAAATAGTATATTTCCCTTAGGCTCGAGGGTTCGATTTAGCCTCCTCGTTGCAACCCTCGCCTTCGGCTCTGGTCGCAAACCTCTCGGAGGCCAAATCGAACCATCTCGCCTGCGGGAATAATATACTAAAATTTGCAAAACCTCGTTGTGAAATAAAAGGCAAAAAAGCACATTGTTACTTGGAAGGTCTTGACGCGTGAAAAAGAAAGCTTGCGAAGATTCTCCAAAGATTGGTTTAAAGTCGTGCGGCGCGACGCGTTGACAAAATCATGGAAAGTCCCGGGCATCAGAGATAAGCCGATTTCGAGGTTTGCGAAGTACTTTTTCTTTTTGTTAATGTGTGAAAAATTTATACTTTTTTTCAATACAAAATATTAAACTACTTATTATTAAGGAGGCTTGGCAGTTTTTTAAAAATCCAAAAGTAAGAACCCAAAAAATTCCTGTAGATTCCTTGAACTAAGACAAACAACTTTCCTATTTAACACAACAATGGTTGTCGGACTCGTTTTCGAGAAAAAAATCAGTTTAGAATTTTTTTTTTAACATGGGCTCTTATGGAAAAAAACATTTAAAAATTTGGCAAATCATCAAAATCCACAAGTTTACTACGAGTCAGGTGTCATTTTAAAGATGAAAATTTGAAGATTATTTTAAAATTATAAAAATTTGAGATTATCGGACTAATTTACAAGAAAAATAGAAAATTGCGGTACATAACCTTCAAAACATGCAATTTTTCAACGTTTTTAAAAATTTTTTATCTTAAATTTTGTTTTAATATGTTTAAAAATGATAAATAATCACTTACTAATAAAAATAAATAAAAAAAATACTTTTTTTCTTATTTTCAATTTCATGCACCCGCAAGGGCCCCCGCTAGGTACGACCCCTACGCTGCCAAGCCTCCTTAACACTTCTATTTATCATAACTTTTGTTTAATTGTAATATACTTACACACCGGGAATTGGATTAGAATCTACAGCAAAAAAAGTTTGTTTCGTATTTACGGATTTTAAAAGTAATTAAATTATATGAATTTCAAAAATCTGAATTGAAACAGACGAGGTCATTGTATTTTTATAATTTTCATTCGTTGTACTTACATCTCTTTTTACTAGCATCAATTAAAATTCAGATTTCCCAAAAAAAAAAATTAATCTTCGTATTTTTTAACGCTATAAATATCATCCGGGTTCGAAATCTTCTTGCTCATCTTTATTTCTCTGCAATAGCCAACAGTACTAAGTAAAAACGACAAGTACCGCATGACGAAATCGCCCTCTATTGGATTCTTCTCGCGCGTTGCTACAGATCTAGAAGAATCGTTATGATGGAGAAGCTACTCTCGCTGATCGTAAAATCAAGATAAAAGTGCCTACGAGTACAAATGCAAACTCGAAATTAAATTGAAAAGGACAAACGCATATTAATAAGTGCATGATTTGCTATTTTAAAGATATAAATTTTACCCTACATGTATAAATTATAGATTACGCGTTGGCGGTAAATTCCTGCGTATCATCGTTCCTCTTTTCCAGATCATAAAAATTAATTATACCGTCGTTAAAATTTAATTATCGACAATGCTTCAGGGCAGGTCGAATCAATCATTCAACTGCATACTTTCCGATAATTTTATTACTATACTTTTCTGTTAACTGAACAAAACTCTCTTTCTCTCTGACTTCTTGCAAAACGAGATGTGATTCACACTAATGCAACACGAAAAGATGATAACCTGAAAATTCGCGGAGTTACGTAAACTCCTTATAAATTATTTATGACGGCTCTTTTTATCCGGACATGGAGCTTTTAATGAAGACATTTTGTCGGAAGGTTCATTGACGAACCCATGAATGTTCACGTTTACGCCTATTGATTGTTGTTCTGTTGCAAGGCTAAAGCTTATTCATTACGCAGATATTGTATTGACAATTGAATAAGCTTGCAATGAATTAAAATAATAAAAAAATAAAATTTTAGGTATATTATTTTATTATTTTTGAATGACTTTAATACCTCAATTTAAAAAATATATAAATCATAGTAAAGGTAATCTTAGCCTTACTATTATTATTTTTATATTGCTAAAGTCTTTTTATTTCATAAACAGTTGTCTGAAATTTTTACTTCTTCTTCTTCTTCTATAAATTATTGGCACCAAATTTAATTGTATGGCCATCAGCAGTCGGGGTGTAGGTTAAAAACTGGCTAATCCATCAACAGTCGGGTTTTCTTGATTCGACCGGACCCTCAATCTCGTCGTCGTGTTGCCAAAGGGTGAAAGAAAAAGATAGAATAGAGATGAAAGGGAAAAACTTTGACTATATTAAAAAAAGGAAAGGAAAAATTTATATAGAAAAGGTTAAGAAAAACAAAAGACTATTAGAGCGAAAGCGACAGCACGTCCGATCGGGACGAGAGTCAAAGCGCGAATCTGAAATTTTTACTTATACTAGGACCCTTCAGCGCGCTGCAAGCACGCATAGGAAAAAAACAACAATTGTAAATTGCACTTTTCGAATATTTTAAAAAACCTTCTCCACTAATCAGCTTACCAATAAAAAGTTTACGCAATATGGCGCTAGCTCTTATTTAATAGTGGAATAAACGTAATTCGCTGAACATTCAAATAAATAAAAAAAAGAAAAAATGTTCAAAATTAATTGATTAATAAAAACGATTTCCTCTTAATATTGAAATTTCTTTTAAAAAGTAGAAACTGTTTGAAACATAATGTTTAAATCAGTCAAAATTAACCATTTGAATGAAATAAGTATAACAAATGATCAAACAAATAACCTGAGAAAAAAAAACTCTGCATAACGATATCAAAAACAACAATAATGTAAAAAAACTTGTACGGTTCAAAGAGTAACTGAATTATAATTTCAAATCCAGCTTTGGTTATACGAAATTCATTTCAGTAGCAACCGAGTTACGTAACGAAAACTTCCGGCATGCAACTTTATTATTATAATTTCTTTCTCCTCAAACTCGATCGCAAAACTATGCCCTTGATTTTTGCCCACCGTTTCTCATGCATTGCCCGATGTGTACATTGCTAAACGCATTATTTCACTGGTACTTGCGCGATTTTTATGCATGCGTCCGTGGGTAAAAAAGATTGGGATCGTCAAGAAATGTCTTAATTAAAATATTATTAATTAAAGCTGCGAGAGGAATGGCTTTATATGCAAAGTAACCTGACGCAGACTTAATCATTAATTGCGAAATTGGACCATCGCATATTTTGAAGAATCATGAATTTCGCACTTTAATAAAAATCATTTCAAACTCTTACCAAACTCTAACTAATAACAGTCTGCATATAAACATGATCCGCATCATTCGTATGAAGAATCTTAATAAAACATCTCACTTCTAAATTAATTAGGAAACGTGTTAGAATGATAAATTCATAAATGCTTGTTACTTAAGACTATAAATGAGATTTATTTAATCAAAAGCTCGCGTTTACACAATGACAATCTCTTTTGGTTTTCTCAGTAGCTCCGGGCTACCGTTTATATCTTACCAATCTTTGGGGGATTTATAATTCATTTTTGATTTCCAAAGGATAATTATGCGTGACAGTAAAAAATATCCACAGTTAATGTAAGATATGATACGATCGAGAGATATCAAAATGACAATGCTATTAACAGTTTTTAAATTTTTTTATTTGTAGTTATGACCTGTAAAATAAAAATATTCACAGAAAATGTACAGTGCAATTCTTGTTTAAAGTTATCACTCGGCGAACAATAAATAATCAATTTTTGGTCTTTTCAAAGCTAAAATTTTTTTTTATAAAAAAATTGATTTAAATTGTACTTATACAAAGTTTTACATCAATTTGTCAGGTAGCTTAATGATTCTAAAATACTTTTTGAAGAAAATTATATTAAAGTATTAATTTGATCTCATGTTGGAAAAATTTGAGGCTAGTTCTCCATTTACGAAAAGGTTCTAGTTTGCTTTTCATAAATGAAGCAGGCATTTCATTTTTATAATTTTAAAATTATATCGAAATTTGAAATAAATTTAAATTTATTTTTATAAGTTATAACATCAAACCCAAACAAATCAATAATTAACTTTTATTTAAATATATAAAAGCAGATGAGAATTTACTTAGAAACATTTCTACGCAGCTTTGAAAATGTTTATCGATTTATTTAGTTAACGCAGAACAATAAAAGTGCATTACTTTTTGTGAACTTGTTCTGTTTGAAACGTTTCAAGTAAATATTTGAAAATTCAACAGTAATCATGACAAAGCAATCTAGCAGTAGCTACTAGTGCAACGAAAGTTGTCAGAGCTCAAGTCATGTTGTTCTTTATTGTAATAATTTTCAAAATGTTTTTCATTTTAGAAATAAGCGGATATTCTTTGAAAACGTTATTAAACAAAGCTCTGCAAGAAACCAACCCTTATCAACTAACTCTTGTTACCGAAGAAATTTTTTCTGAAAATTTTTCAAATAAAATTTTAGCCGAAAAAGAATTCCCTGTTTTGAAATTAAAATTGAATAATTTGAATAATGTAAAACTAGATGATCTTTTGAGCTGCACACTTTTAAGAAATACTCTGCAAAAATCATTAGTTACCATTTACGCAGATGATATTTATTTTGTAAAGCAAGTCATTGGTTTTTTCGAGTTGATGATACCAATGTATGAACGACCAAAATTTATATGCATTTTATCAAATGAAAACAAAAACTCTTTACAATCTATGCAAAAAGTTCTCAGGTATGCTTGGGGAAAAAAAATTTTAAATATCACAATCTTACTATTGATCGAAGGCATTCCGTCTATGGTTTATTACTACGATCCTTTTCAACAACTTTTTTATAAAAAACTTATTCATAATCGTACTATTTTATTTCCGGATAAACTAAAAAATATAAATAAATATCCAATAAAACTTGGAAGAGGAAAAGAGATCGTTAAAGGTACAAATTTGAAAGATCAAGCTGCTGAATGGTCCAGACAAACAATAGAATTGAGTTTTGTACTGCAAACGATGAACTTTGATTTGGTACTTGTAAATGTAGAAGATCAACAATACTGTAAATGGCAAAATAATTCTTTCTGGTTTACCAACATGTCGACAAATTTGTTGGGAGGTCTGATTATTCCAAAAGAGTTTATTGATTCATCTGTAGTATCAATAGATCTGGAGTGCCGCACAGTATTGGCAGCTGCTCCAATAAAATACGTTCAACAAGTATTTATTCCATTAACAGTAGTAATCTACGTTTTTGTTGTACCAGGATCAATCCTTTGTTTCATTTTTGTAATTCAACTTATTAAAGGTACGCCTCATTTTTTTGAAATATTCGACGCAATTCAGTTATTCTTGGGACAGTCTCCTAGCTTTGATCCCCAAACAACTATTCAGAAAGTAACTTACGTCACGATTATAATCTTATTTGTTCACATCACAAATGATTTATATTCTGAAATTGTGGAAATCAATTTTGATAAAGAAGAGGTACCGTTTGAGAATTTGCACGATTTAGATAAATTTAAAATGCCTATATATACTCTTCGACCTGAACTGAGAGAACTATTTGAATTTAAAACAGACGATCCTCTTCACAAAAGTCTTGACAGTAAAATAGGTCATAATCCAAAATGCATGCAAGATCTAATTCATAGGAATCTTACGTGTCTCTTCTGGTACTATGACGTCGAAGCGTTCATAGAAAAAAATCGTAATCAAGACGGGTCCGCATTTATAAAGGCAATCAAATACCAATGCGATCCACTGTTTGTACAATTCGAACCTGCTTCACCGTATTTAAATAAGTATGCGAAAATAAACAGAAGATTGCGGGAAGGAAGCATTTTACAAATGGTATTCTTGCTGCATGGATACGTTAAAAAAATTGAGCAGGTCCTAATTACCGAATCGAAAGATAAAAATTTATCAACACAGCAGCTGTTGTTGGTAATAATCGTGGGACACTTGATCGCTTCTTTAATTTGCTTTATTGAATGTTTTATGGTGAAGAGACAAAATAAAAACAGCGTCATATATTTAAAAAAATTAATGAATTAATTAGTTTTTCAAAGAATTAAACAAGTTTAAGTAATGATAATGACTTCTACAAAGTGAGACCTTAATCTTTTAAAAAATATTGATTTAGCCAATTGCAGTGACGTTTTTTTAGGAGGAGGGTTTCTCTTTGGGTGCGATTACCTCATTAGTAAAAATAATATTACTGTACAATTTCTATAAAAGTAGAGTTTTTGGTGCGTTGCAGCACGCTAGCTGCTTACAAACTGATTCGGTAACAATGGCTATTGTTTTCGTAGCGATTTTGGCATATGCCGAAATTTTACTTATAAAAATCTCATGAAGTTATAATTTGAAAATTTATAATAGTAAAAATAACATTATTTACAGTTTCAAAAAAGCAGAGTTTTTGGGTGCGTGCAGCACGGTGGCTGCTTAGAAACTGATTTGTTAACAATGGCTATTGTTATTAGTACCGATTTTGGCAAAGTACGAAATTTTAACTTAATTTATTGAGTGTGTATCAAAAAATAAAATCAATCATTTATACTCATTTATGATTTTTCACTACATCTCTCCTATTGAATTTGTTTACATTTTTCGTTGAATCTTCAATTGAAAAGCACGATCACTCGACGTTTTCAAATGCTCATAAATATTAAATAATAACCAAAAAGTTATAAATAAAACAAACAAAAACAAAAATACCAGAATTTTCATAAATTTTATTTTTACGAGACAGACTTACGAGAAAATTTAAACAAAGGTTTAAGACTTCAAAAAGTATTTGAAGATATGTTATCAAGGTTGATTTCTGTATTTGGTAATTATTCACCTGAAATAGTAATAAAGGATACTGGCAGAAAATATGTCTCTTCTACACTGGCGGATCATCCGAGCATCGGCTTAACTTTTAAATTGTTTCATCTCGTTTCTGAGAAAATATACAGCACTGTTTTTCAAAATTACATTAAAAATCAATACTCTCTACCCATGATCACAAAAATTAGTATAATTTAAAAATATGGAAGCGCGATATAACAATTATAAAGCTAAGCCGATCCTCGGATGATCCGCCAGTGTAGAAGCTAGGCATAAATGATTTGCCGCTGGATTAAAACTATATTGTATAATTAATTCTCTATTTTTACGTTTTAAAGATAATGAAAGATACTGAATTGTAATGCTACTGATTGTTCTTGTACATTTCAAACAGAGCTAAGGATGTCTCTAATATCCGATACTTTAAAATATAAAGATTATTAAATAAATATTATTGAAGTTATCATTGAACATTTAAGTCCCCAAAAACTACGTTAAAAATTTATGCAAATCTATTTTAACTTTGAAAAAAAATTTGTTATTTCAAGCTGTAACATATTTATTCATTTCAGCAAGTCAATAAAGTTATCTAAATCAGTATGAAATTAATCGTCTGTCACCCCTCAAATAACTTGTCGCCTTCTCAGGTTAGAATTTACATAAGAGATGTCGCCCACCGTGACGAACGCACCGGAAATGAAACATACCGGTTTTCTTTTATTGCACCTTCGATCATCAAGATTATTTCGATGTACACAACGGGCAGCTACTTATTCTTCTTTTGTCACCAAACAGCGTCGACCCTACACAGCTAAAGATTGATGTGCGATGTTTTGATGGCTCTTCGGTATCGTTACGTCAGCTTATCATCAAGTAAGGACATAATAATTGCGTAAGTGGAAGCGAGTGTCCATTAGGATTAAACGCCTTAAGTTGATGACTAATTTGCAAAAAATTACGAAGATAGGTCTCTAAGATTTTAGATTGATAAATTAAACGAAATTGCTTTTATCACCGTAAAAATTCCGGCCACTTTTAATTAATATGGAATCTAATACCTCGTAAAATTGCTTTTTAACGCGCGTCATCGATAACTTTAAATCTTTGGGAATATTAGATTCTTTTCAAGCGCGCATGCGTTCTTGTAATTTACGATAATGAATCCTGTAGGTAAGCAATAAGCATGGAGTGATATTCCCTTACAGTTAAAACATGGATAGTTACTTAACCTGATTGAAAAATACATTTTTGACCGAGAGCATTACTTCATTCGTCTAAAGACTATAACTCGCACAAGATCGAAAACTAATTGAAGGCTCGGTCTCCCTTAAAAAAAGGCTAATTTTTGCTCAAAAAAATTTTGAGTTAAGTAAAACAATCAAATTTCTCCATGACAACAAAAAATAAATTCAATAAGTATACTTAATTACCAACAAAAATTAGCCTAAAATTTATAACTATTTAAAATTTTAAAAAACTCTTTTTGAGGAAGAGTGCGGTTTTTAAAACTTCAATTAAAATTTTTTTTTTTTAATAAAAAATGCGTGTTTCAACAAAAATTCAAGTTAAAAAAAATTTTGAATTACTGATCTCTATATAGAGAGCTGAAAAATCTAAATCTTTTATGATCTGAGATAAGTGCTATTTGTCTCATTTTAACTAAACCAATCGATTTGATGGAATATTACTAGGGTAAGTGAGGGCGTTTGTACGAATGCGTATGTTAGTACGAACAAAAATGATTTTGTTATTTAGATAGAGTAATTATTTAGTTAGATATTTAGAAAAAAATATTTTAAATGTATTATTGTTAAATAAATAATTTTGTCACATCACTTTTTAAAAATATTTATTTAATTGAAAATAAAAAATCAATTTCATGTTCAAAATTCGTACTACCGCACGCATTCGGCCTTTTTCACGTTGTTGCGGCTTTTAGTACGAGAACCACGAGGAGAACCATAACCTCCATTTTAACAGTTCTTCAATAAGCAAGTATAGCAAATCTTATTGCGTCAACGAACTTTTAAATTTAATAAATAAATAAATTAAAATATATTCAAAAGTAACGTTATTAGTTGCTTTGTATATCCTAATTTAACCTAACATCGAACTAATCAACCGTTCGTACTAACAGCCTCGTACTAACGCCCGCCTTCGTACAAAAGGCCTCGTACTAATGGCCTCTCGTTCGTACTATTAGCCGCACTTGTTTTTTTTTTTTTTTCAAACCAATTATTTTATTTTTAAACTAAAAGTATACTATCTGAAAATTACGCTATTATATCTAATAAGTTCAATTACTCATTAAAAAGAAAAAAAGTTGAATATTTTGAAATAGTTTTTAATTTATAAGCGTTTAAAGTTCGCGGTACATCTCTCATTCGTACTAACACCCTCTCTTACCCTACATACTACAAAAAGTGCATTATCATGCTGCTGACATTTATTTTATGTTGCTTTCATTGTGATAAAAAATTTGTGAAAATCGAAAACATTTGTTTTATTGATTAATTAAAGGACCATGGATTTAGATCAAGTTAATGCAAAAACTATGGAATTACTTTTTAAAGTAACTTCTACGCTCGCTTGTACGAATTGAAGTTTTATCCTAAAAAACGAGAGTATTCATTTTAAAGCTTCATTGAATACGAAGTTACAATGCATATTCTCTTAAGCTTAATTTGCGATATTGTTTTTATTTTGAGTGCGACTGGACATTTTCCCTTGAACTCTATTTTACAAAAAGCTGTTCAAGAAACAAATCCTTATCAAATAACTTTTTTTTCTTGTAAATTGGAAACTAAAAAATACACAGAGTACGTCAAAGAAATTCCGCAAGTAATATTAGATTTGGATATTTTGGAAAGTGAGAAGCTCAATTATCTTTCAAACTCAATAAATTTGAAGAATACTTTGCATATGTCTTTAATAATTATTTTCGCCGATGATATTCATTTTGTAAAGCAAATAATTGACTTTCTAATTGAACCGATTCCAGTACATGAACGACCAAGTATTGTATGTATTTTGTCAAATAAAGACCAAAGCTTTTTAATATTTATCCAAAATATTTTGAAATATTCTTGGGAAAAAAATATTCTACATTTCACTATCTTAATGTCAGACGAACACTTTGCATATTCAATATACTATTACGAACCCTTCATTTTTCTATATAAAAAATTGCTTTCAGCGAATAACAGCTCTATATTCCCAGATAAACTAAAAAATATAAATAAGTATCCCTTAATAATTGGGAAAGGAAATGAACTTTTAAATGGTAATTTTTTAAAAGATCAAGTTGCTGAGTGGGCCAGACAAAATATAGCAATGTGTTTTGTACTAAAAACTATGAATTTTGATCTGAAACTTGTAAATACAAAAGACCAAGCTTATTATGTGTGGTTCAATAATTCTTTATGGTTTTCTAAAATGAATACCAACGTACTGGGAGGATTAATAGTTGGGAAAGAATTTACAGGTATGTCTATAGTACACACGGAGCTTAAGTGTCGTTTGGTCTTAGCCGCAGCTCCAATAATTTATGTCCAAAAAGTTTTAATTCCAACGAAAGTCTTGATTTCCATTATCATCGTACCAGGAATTGTTTTATGCATGATTTTTTTGATGCAATATGTAAAAGGAACAACATTGTTTAAGATATTTGATGCAGTTCAACTCTTTTTAGGCCAGTCGCCTAAATTCATCTCCCAAACTGCGGTTCAGAAAATCATTTATACAACCATAGTCACCTTATTTGTATTGATTACTTACGATTTGTACTCTGACATTGTGCAAATTAATTTTGATAAAGAAGAAACACCATTAAAGAGTTTGGAAGATTTGGACAAGTATCAAATGCCTATATATACTACTAGAGAAGATCTTAAAGAATTATTTCAGTTTGACACAGATGATCCTGTGCAAAAAAGTCTTGACAGTAAACTAGAGTATAATTCTAATTGTATTCTCGGCCTGATACAAAAAGATAGTATTTGTGTCACTTGGGAATACGACATTAGAGGAATTATCAAAAGGAATCGTAATCCTGATGGAACAACTTTTATGAAAATGATTAATTACCAGTGTGATCCATTGTTTGTCCAATTTGAGCCTGGTTCACCGTATATGAAAAAATTTGTAAAAGTTAATAGAAAAATACAAGAGGCTAGTCTAATGCGGATGGAATATTTGCTCAGAGGATTTTTTTTTTAAATTGAAAACATCGAAATCAATGAAAAAAAAGATAGGAATTTATCTTCAAAACAACTTCTGTTTATTTTAATAATCGGCTTTTTAGTAGGTACAACAGTATTTGTTTCAGAATATTTCATGTTTAAACTGAGAAGTATAAAAATATTTAAGTTCAACGAATAAGTTCAAAATTAATTTACTGGTATTTTTCAGATTTAAGGTTGTTGGGTCGGTGCGAGAGAGAAAGAGATACTAGTGCGAGTCGAACGGAGAGATTCACGGCGCTCTTTGTCTCTCTCGCACTCGTGGCACAACATAGCACCTAACCTAAGATTTTAGTGTTTGATAATTTTTTTCTCAGCTCATAAGGTCCACTGGTAATTGCTTTTAATTGATAAGTGTTTCAAAAAAATTTTTCTTTTACCCTGAATTTTTTCATTAAAATATACTTGTCGGGTCCTATTAAACTTTCAAGAAAACAGTGATTCCCATAAGCTTACGTGTTAAACAAATTTGGCAATATCTTTTCTCCCAAGGTTCATTTTGCCCTCAAAATTTAGTGGCATCAATAAAAAGCAATTACCTATAAAATGAGTACTTTTTTGTTAGAATCTACTTGTCAGATCATGGACCGACCCAACAACCTTAATGTGTTTACTAAAATTATGTTTTCTTGGTTTGAAATTTTTTGTTGAAGAAAAAAGTGATAATAAAAAAATTTGTTGTGCAATTTTAGTATTTTTGTGGTTGCTCAGATTTTGAGTACTTGTAAATGTAGCTTATATTAATTTATTGTGTTGATGAATTTTTATTTAAAAAGTGACATTTAAAGTCATTAATTTGTTTTAAAGTTAAAAACTAAGATTTAAAAAAAGATAAAATCTTTTGACGTTACTGTAAAATACCGTTCATGAACTTCAACTTTAATTTTGATCAAAGAAATAGTAACGCTCAGAATTTAGAGATGTTAGCGAATGTTAGAATGTAAAATTGAATCTTAATAAATTAATAAAGGGTTGATTAAAAATTTGTTGGCTCTATTATAATATTTTCCAAAAAGTTTGATCCTTTTACTATTAAAAAACTTATTTTTGATAAATTCTAAAATGCTTCACAATATTGAAATATTTTTTTTATATTTTCACAAATATATAAAAAAATTTTATTTCAATCTTTTATTTTTTTAAGTAAATTTAGTTTCCTTTATCAAGTAAACAATGAAAAAAAAGATTATTGAAACAATAAAAAAGGGGACAAAATAATAGACTGTGTAGGCTCATAAAAATTTCGCAAGTTTATCCTGCACTCCCCCGCGCACCTTTCTCTCGGGATCTCTAATTAAGCGAAGAGTTTCAGTAGTTGCACGGAAAAATAGAGAGAGAGAGAAAACCGATCAATCAATCTCTGGCCCCCCGCGGGGTTATTCGATGCAACGAGGAGATCCGCGTGTATACTTTCGCTGGTATCTATACAGCATCCATTAAAAACGCTAAAATTACGTACCCCAGTGGCATCCAAGCACATGGCGTAACAGGAAAGCACTGTAACCTTTATTATTTTGTAACAGTACTCAGAGTAAATAATGAAAAAATCACTTTCAATGGCCATCGAGTCAAAGTCAAGTGTTATTTGGGTTGATCGAGCGTACTCGGCTAACCGACTGAGCGACGACAACGGAAAATCAAACATCGCCTACGGAAAATCGTTTTGATTACTTTTGATTGGAGCGTGATCGGAGATAATACGTTTTCGCGAGGAGAAAAAAAAATCTGCTTTGAGAACACTTGTCCTGTGACTGCTGATGATGCGAAATTCTCAACGAGACGGCAAAATATATCGCCACAATAGACGGAAGGTAAGTTTCTTAGTTTTAATTATGTAGATAAACGGTGAGGTAACTTTAGAAAATAATAATATTTTTTGTAAGTTGGCTTATATTTTTTTCTCTATTCAGTATTTATTGATCTAGTATACCGTAAAAAATTGCAGTAAATAAAAATTTACAAGCTTTTAAAAACTGCAATAAGACATTTAAGCTTTCACAAAAGAAGTACGATGAAACGATTTCGTTAAGTTATACCTCAACGAAAATTCACTTGTCACTTCCAGCATCAGAAGGTCCCTCTTGAAAATCATCAAAAGCGAAGGTGTAAAATTTATGTCCATCAAGCGTTAGATTGCGATAAGTCGGCGTCATAACTAATCAGTTCAGAAGTTGCAGCGTACCTCGAGGAGAGCGAATAATAATTTTAATTGCGTTTTCTCGGGGGGGAGTTTCAACACGACAAGCTCCTCTCGGCGAAACAATCGTATTTGTCCTGGAATAAAATATAGGCGCCTCAATCCGTCTCCACCGTACACCCCCGAGTTTTATATCTCGAGTGGATGATCGCTCTGGTAAAATCGATTATACGTGTGGTCCGCCTCCGACTTGGAAAATAGCACAGGATTTATTCATTTCGTGTTTTCCCCCGTCGCGGCTCTTCAATGCCTTCCTTTATTACTTTTCTCTCTCGTTGAGGATGAGAGACTTTTTTTTTTCTTCCTTAGAAGGCCAACGTGAAAACCATTCGTAATTCTAAAATGTAAGCTTACATCGATAAGTCCTTTATTCTCGTGATTAATGGTGCACCATGCTGTACTTACTAAATTTTATGTACAATTAGGCGCTCCTGAATCGAAGATGATTACAGTAATGAAAGAATCATTAATTAACCCAACGAATTTTTTCATTCTGGTGAAGCAATTAATTGTAGTCTTTCATTTTTATGCAGTTGTTCAGACTTTAAATGGAAAATATTTTCTTTCACTGAAGTAGTGATCTAATTTAATTAATAGAGCTTACAAAATGATTCCTTATAAGGTGAATCGCTCAAATCTGATCCTCAGAATCCAAAAAATACATCCTTTGATTTTTCTATAATTTTAATATGTTTTGTAGGCACTCAAAAAACGACGATTTAATCTATTTCGATAGTGGGGCGTGGGTCAATTTCAGCAATATCCTTTTTTAGACTATCAAAAATAAAAAATTAGAAACAAAGTTGAAAAAAGTGCCCAAAAAAGCAGATGTTTAGATGAAAAATGGGCATTTCCTACACTGGTCTATTTTCGAAATGGGTTTAATGGTTTAATCACTATTTTTTAGGTTTTCAAAAAACTTATTAAAATTATAGAAAAATCGAAGAATGTGTTTTTTGGATCCTGAGGAACAGATTTTGGCGATTTTGCAATAGGTCCTTTTTTCTTCAAATCTTTGGGAAAATTTTTGAATTTCTCCTGTTGAGTTACAGTTTAATTAAATATAGTATATGTTTATTTGAATCTAGCAAAAAAGGTCAGAAAAAAAGGTTAGAATCACACTTTTGAGAAAGTGATTTTTGGCTTTACATAAAACGAGGTCAAGAAAGTCATTTTTGGTTAAAAAAAAAAAAAAAAAAAAAAGTTATTTTTTATCACGATCTCATCTAAATCGAACATGTTGGATCTGACGAAACCCAATGTTAATTAAAGTAAAAAAAAAAATTAGCTCAGACTAATCGGAAACAGAACCAAGACAAGTCTCTCCGTCGAAAAAATTTCCCAAACACAAAATCTTCCCCCGGCGCGCGGAGGAGAAAAATTTATGACACTTGCGCGCATCCCAGGTATCATCCTACGTGAAATCGCGACACATCAGATCGATGGCTATCGTACTTCGGTTGCTTGCTTGCTCGTATAGCTCGCGAGCGCGTGGCGTAACCGATTCATTAACGAGGTTCGATCACGGTCAGTCACGATATCGAGAATCCACCTGTGTGTGTGTATGTCACTTGGTTCCTCAGGAACTTGCTCAATTTCATCGGGCGACTAAGTCCTCGTACATCATGATGATGTCTCGGGATGACTTGTGGGAAGATTCTTTTTTTTTTCACGTGATGATTCTTTTTTCATCGCTATACATATTTCACGGCATCGCGTTCGGGGATCTTCTTTTTTTAGTTTTTCGAGCATGTGTGGATTAAGTGGCAACAACAAATTACCAATTGCAAAATTGTTTGGATCTTGTGCAAAGATTTTTTTGCTGTAAACTTTTATTTCTGACTTTATAAGAGAGTAATATTTCTGAAGTAAAATACCGTGTTTTTCCGACAGTAAGCTTTAGCAGATTTTTTTTGAAAAATGAACCCTCCCCGAAAATAATCCCTATTGTGGATTTTTCTTGTGCGATTGTAGGTGCTTTGCAAGCAAGTTATTACATACATAATGACAAAATATTACAAAATATTTTCTCATAGTTTTAATAAAACAATATTTTCAAAAAAGGAATGATAACAATAAATCCTCCCCCAGAAGAGAGACTCAAAAGAAAATAAGCCCTAGGTTTATCATCAGGAAAACACGGTAACTAAATTCATAATTTTTTTTTTTTACATTAAAAAGAAAATTTCAAACTCATTCTATGTCAATCTTAATGAAATAATTGTCAATATTTGATATTTATTCAAAAGCAAGTTAAATAACTGGAAAAATGAACGAAAAGCTTTTTTTTCAAAATAAAACTATTTCGTAAAGGTAAAGTTAATTTTTATATTTCTTCATCAACAATCAAACAAGAGTCACTGATATTTCATTTCTCACAGATACGATCAAAAATCATTCAACGATGATGTTTAGTTTAAGCGAGTGCAGGAAAATAGAGAGAGACGCTCGATGGACTTTTCTAGTGGACAATACATGAAAAACGAAGTTTATTATTACGATAGAAATTCGCAACATCTTTAATAGACGTTACGTGACGACAGAGAAGAGTTTGTTCAAAACATTACGTAGGGATCTCTATTAAATATATACACCGTTGGATGATTGAATTCAATACCAGCAGGGTATAATACACTTCATAAATATCACTCTTTCGACGTTCGCGATGACATCCAGCTGTGATTGTGCGAATCACGATAGGATCTAATCGCTCCTTGAGATTCTCTTTCGAATCTACAGCCTGGCGAATTATTTGGGTTGAGTGATTAGGTCTTGCGAAACTGTTACCTTAGTTTATTTTCATGACGTGGGAGCTTTCGGGTACCTACGCATTATCAGTCAAAAAAAAATATTTCTAATGATAATGGTTACGAAAAATAAACTGCTTGAACAATTCAAACTGACACAATTAAAGAAATTTTATAAGTACCCAACTGAAATGAAGATTTTAAAAAGGTTCTTTGCTTTTGGCAAGTAAACAGTAAGTATTTAAAAAATTATGTCATTATTTTATTGACATATTTCAATTGTATTTTATCTTAAGTTGAATCTTTATATTATTCATTCTTCCTTCTTCTTCTTCTTCCTTATTTTTTCTCAGAGAATAATTGAAATAATATCATTGAACCTAAAACGAAGGATATTATTGAGTTGCTTCTGACATTGACGATGACGAGTAATTTTATTTATGCAAATAATTCGATAAGTTTTGATCAAAGTTTAATTGATGATTGAAAAATTTTTTTTTTTTTTAATTCGAGTTGGTGGGTTATTTGTTCAAGTGATTGCAGAACTTTTTTGACCTTAGTTAGTTTTCATGATACAAGCTTTTTGAAGTGTCATAAATTTAAATCAGAAAACAACTCAATTAGGTGTTACGAAAGTCCTAGATTCGAGTGCAAACAAAAAATTGAATCAAATGATTACAAAAATTTTTATTAGCCTTAATTTCATATTATTTGTCTATGAAGTGATAAAAGAACAATTTAATTAATATTTTAATAAAAATTCTACAGATTGTATTTTTCGATTTGAAATATTCGCAGTACAGAATTAAAATCAATAATGAACAAATAATATTTCAAAAAAGTATTCATTGTAAGTAACACAAAGTAAATAAAAGTCACATTCAGGTACAATACCTACATAAACAACAGATCTAATCATCCGAGTCAGGAAGTTAACCACGAATCATAATCTCCATCAATCGTATGTTTAAATTTTTTCGAGCTTTCCCTTCTCTTCTGTAAAATTAAATACGACAATCAAAAACATGCATTGTACAAAGTGATGTTCAAACTGTCGATGTAACACAATTCAGCTGCAAATAAAGTTTGCACACACACGTGTACGATAAATCTTGGGTGTGATGGCAGTCTGAGCATTCATACGGAGTATCGATGGAGATAAGAGAGAAAAAAGGAAACGGCAACATTGTTCTCGTATCAATCGACAACTACATTTGCAGATAATACCTGTCTACTAGATGCCACTTTGTTTTTTACACTAAGATAATGTACTCGTTTAGAATAACTTTTTCTATTTTATGTTATCCATATAATTTTTCAAACTTGTCAGAAAAAGTGTCACCTCAGGGTCAATTCTTGAATAAAATATAGTTATGTAAGAGAATACTGGTACTTTAACTTTTTTCCTGCTTTCCTTTGTTGCGCGTTAGGATAATTTTTTAAAAGTACCACATGAGAAAAATTTTAAGAAATATTATCAGATTTTTCATTCAAAAATCACATTGTACTTGAGTGATTAATTAGCATTATAATAAACTAGTAGAATTTTTCAGTTTAATTATTTAAAAAACTAGATTCCTTATGATAATTATAACATCACCTTGTCGACAGCCAAGGTTCGTCTTTTAAAAGGTGTCTAAAATATCTCATTGAAATGTCATGCGGTTGAAAATAATTTTTCATTTCCCATTCTTATTTGTAAATACATCAAAATACTGGCTGGTAGAAGTGTCCGTATGATTCATTGCCCCATCACATCGTGCTTCCGATATGCCCTTACGCAATAGTCCCTTAATCACATGCTGATGGACTTCAAAATCGCACACTAAAGAACTCTTGTTTTTTATCTGAGACAATGGAAAGCATTTCAGGAAGTATAACCTCCTCATGATTAATCGAACAGTGTTTTCACTGAGTTAAGCAACGTATTACGCGTCGCTTCTTCAGGTCGAAGTTCAAAAATTTTACTGTATGCTTTATTGGGAAATTACAGTTCTTTTGAAAATTTTTTAGTCTTACCAGAAGAGTACAATATGACTCAAAAATTTCTAAAACCAAAAAACAAATAAAATTTTTAAATTAACATGTAGAAAATCCTACGAGATAATTTAGAAAACAAGCTCAGAAATAATTACATGGGACTCATTTGCGTACTCCACTTTGGTACAATAATTGGCTTAAGTGGAAAATCGATTAAATACGTCGTAGTAATTAAAAAACGTTTCTAATGCTATGGATTTATATATCTTTATTGGCAGTGTTTAGAAATCGTACCGACAAAGTTACTATAGTAATGCATCAAAAATTTAGTTAGTACTTATTGAATAACCAAGTAAAAGTAAATCCATTACGAGATCTCAGAAAAATGTTCTATTAATTTCTGTCAACATACAATTTTACTTACAGGAAAAAAGCGTTAATTCTACTGGAAAAGTTTCAGGTGAAAATAATGGAACAGCACACGAAAGGAAAAAACATTTACCAAACATGTCTGCCTTAATCCTGTTGATAATTAAAATATTTTTTATTTTTGAAATAAGTGGAAACTCTTCATTAAACTCTATTTTAAAAAAAGTTCTAGAAGAAATAAATCCTTATCAGGTGACATTTTTGGTCTATGAATTAGCTGAAAAACATTCAATCGAAAATTTTCAAATCATCGATCAATTTCCGAGTGTAAAATTTAAATTGGAAAATTTGAATACTGAAAACAGAAGCAACTTTTTAAGCACCATAGCTTTGATAAACAATTTACATACATCAATAATAATTGTGCAAATCAATAATAATAACTTAGCGAAGCAAGCAATTGATTTTTTGGAGAAGATGGTACCAATGTATGAACGACCAAAGGTTTTATGCATTTCCTCAGATAATGATAAAAATTTGAAAAAATCCATTGAAGATGTTTTGAAGTACGCTTGGGAGAAGAAAGTGTTAGATTTCACCGTTCTGCAATTAAAAAAAAACACTCCATCTTCCTTACATTACTTTGACCCTTTTAGGTTTATTTTTAGTAAACTACCACCAGACAATATTGTATTTCCGGATAAACTGAAAAATTTAAAAAAATATCCCATGAAAATTGGGAGAGGAAATGAAATATTGAATGGCAAAGATTTAAAAGATCAGTCTGCCGAGTGGGCTAGACAAAACATTGCATTAACTTTTGTACTGCAAACGATGAATTTTGATCTTAACCTCATAAACGTAATTGATCAACGCTACTGCATATGGGAATACAATTCCCTTTGGTTCACTAACATGTCAACAAATTTATTGGGTGGACTAATTATACCAAAAGAGTTTATAGATGCATCTGTAATCTCAATGGAACTCGAATGCCGTGCAGTATTAGCTGCTGCACCCATACTTTACATTAAAGAAGTGTTAATTCCAGTATCAGTTTTGATTCACATAATCATTGCTCCTGGAATAATATTAGGATTTATTTTTTTAATACAGTATCTCAAAAAAACGACTGTTTTTTTGAATTTTTTTGACGCAGTCCAGCTATTTCTAGGTCAATCATCTTTGTTTGTTCCCAAAACTGCGCTCCAAAAAATCATTTACGTAACCATAGTCATTTTATTTATAATAATTACATATGATTTGTACTCTGACATTGTGGAAACTACCTTTTATCAAGAAGAAGTCCCATTTAATAATTTGGTAGATTTGGAGAAGTATCCAATGCCAATGTATACAATTCAAGAAGATCTTGTAAAATTATTCCAATTTAATATAGACGACGAGCTATACAAAAGTCTTGACAGTAAAATAGGTCATAATCCAAATTGCATGAAAGGTCTTATACATCTAAATCATACATGCCTCTCGTGGTTCTACGACGTCAAAGGATTTATGGAAACAAATCGTAATCCAGATGGATCTGCTTTTTTGAAGTCGATAAAGTATCAATGTGACCCGATGTTTGTACAATTCGAACCAAGTTCTCCATTTATGAAAAAGTTTGCTCAAGTTAATAGAAAATTACGAGAAGGGAATATTTTAAAAATGGTATACTTGTTGAATGGATTTGTTAAAAAAATCAATCCAATTGAAATCAACGAAGAGAAAGATAAAAATTTGTCAACAAAACAACTTTTGTTTATTTTGACTCTCGGACATTTGGTTGCTGCTACTGTATTTATTACAGAATATTTTATGATAAAATTAAAAAAATTTCAAAAAGCTCTCATGTTTTTAAAAATTTCAAATTTTATTTTTAAATAAAAGAGAACTATGACAGTCGGGGCATAAAAAAATTTTTTTTTCAATATAATATTTATATGACAAGAACTTAATTGTAAATTTATTTATAATTCAGTATTATTTACGTTAAAACAACAGTAGTAGCTTAAAAAAATTGATAGATAAAATTCTTTTGATTTGTTCTAGTAAATGCTGTAAAAAATATTAGTTTCTTAAATGTTTCTAATATTTATTTTATTTTAAGTATATTTTGTGAATCCATAAAGAACATTCAAATGCAGCATTTTCTGAAAATTTAAGATTGTAAAAAGTTTTTTTTATCCTCACTAATAATTGACTTTTTTTTAGAGTTGATTGGACAAAAAATAATTAAGCTTGCAGTATATAATATTGATTTAATATCATAGTATTCACTAAGTTTAGATCTCACCTGGTAAAAGCTACAAATACTTTTCATTTATTTGTTCAGCACTCCGCAGTTTTGATTAAAAATTTTAGCTTGCAGCAGAGAATCAAAATTAACTTAACACCATGTATGTTCTAAGCATACTAATTTTCATAATATTTTTTATTTTAAAAGTAAATGAAGGCTACTGCATGAACATTGTAGAAAAAGCTGTTCAAGAAACAAACTATTATCAAATAATTTTTTTCACTAACGAATTAAATGCTGAAAATTATTTAGAAAAATTTTCAGTTCTTGAAGAATTTCCAGTTTCAAGATTTAAGTTGAATTTTTCTAGTAACGAAACGTTCAATTTTTTCTTCAATTCGATTACTTTGAAAACTTGGCAGACGTCGTTAATAATTATTCACACCTGTGATATCGATTTTATAAGACAAGTGATTGATTTCTTAAGCAACCTAGTTCCAATCTATGAACGACCAAAATTTTTATGTTTTTTTTTAACTGAATCTAATATCTCTAAAAAAAAATCTCTGGAACATATTTTGAAGTACGCTTGGCAAAGAAACATTTTGGACTTTACAATATTACTGCTGAATCGACATCAAGATAACATTAGTTCAATCAATTATTTTGATCCATTTCACTACTCATTTCATGAACAACCACTAGACAGTAATCTTGTTTTATTTCCCGATAAACTAAAAAATGTGAATAGCTACCCTATTAGAATTGGAAGAGGACAAGAAAACTTAGACGGTAAATGTCTAAAATATCAAGATGCCGAGTGGCTCAGACAAAAAATAGCAATATTTTTCGTACTGAAAACTATGGATTTCGCTTTGAAACATATAAATATCGATGATCACGCGTATTACCCATGGCTTAATAATTCTTTATGGTTTTCTCATCTGAACGCCAATTTAATCGGAGGATTAATAATTCCCAAAGAATTTCAAAATATTTCTGTTGTGCCTGTAGAGCTAGGATGCCGTCCTATACTGGCAGCAGCTCCTATAATTAACGTTCCAAAAGTTGTGATACCAGTTACAATTTTATTTTATATTATTGTTGTACCAGGTTCTATCTTTTGTTTTATTTTTTCAATCAGATTTTTAAAAAGCAAAACTCACCTTTTTGAGATATTCGTTGCGGTTCAGTTATTTTTGGGTCAATCGCCTAAATTTATTGTTCAAACGATGATTCAAAAAATTATTTATACAACTATTATTGTCTCATTCGTAATTATCACAAATGATTTGTATTCTAATATTGTAGAAATTAATTTTGATAAAGAAGAATTGCCATTTGAAAGCTTGGAAGATTTGAGCCGATTTCCGATGCCCATTTACACTCGTCATTACGATTTTATAGAACTATTCAGTTTTAATTCAGACAATCCACTGCACAAAAGTCTCGATAATAAATTAAATTCTATCGACGATTGTATAGAAGGTCTGATACATAAAAAATATGTGTGTATTTATTTTGAGTATGATGTAAAAGGATTCATAGACAAAAATCGTAATCCAGATGGTTCTGCTTTTTTAAAGTCAATAGTGTATCAATGTGACCCGATGTTTGTGCAATTCGAACCCGGTTCACCGTACATGAAAAGGTACGCCAAAATAAATCGAAGAGTTCGTGAAGGTGGTATTTTAGAAATGGAATATCTGCTGCATGGAATTGTTAGAACAATTGAAAATATTGTCGTGAACGACGAAAAGGATAAAAATTTGTCGACACAGCAGCTTTTATTCGTTTTGATCGTCGGTTATTCCGCTGCAGTTGTAATATTTTTCGCTGAATACCTCACGAAGAACTTTAAAAGTTTCAAGATATTTTTAATCTTTTGCTTTGATATTTTTAAACAATTAATTTTCAGAAAGGCTGTTAAAACAGTTTATGTTTAAAAAAAAAAAATTCCTTTATCTATTTTTGATGAAGTTTCAGAAACACTTTTTATTTATTTTCTCAATTTAAATTTTTATTTTTCAATAAAACAGCCATAACCGTAAAATCTGAAAACAATGTAAACCTTGAACCGTTTAAAACGATTACTGAATAAACCGACACGCCCTTCACTTGCAAAATAAAAAATTAGCACCACACGATCTTGATGACGTTCTACCCACGATGCACCTCCAGGGCATGAAAATGTCTCGGGCTGATTTAGAAGTAGTATGTATCTAGAGAGTTTAAAAAGACATCTTCGAGGACCCTCGATTTGTTTTATAGTATGATTAACTTCAAATATTTGCAGACAAATTTTATTATAAAACAAATAATGCTTATTTTTTTTTCTAATCAATAATGATATATATTGTACGACGAAAATTAAAAAAATTTTAAAGAAAGTTATTGATTGTTCAGTCAGTATTTTTCTTGGATTTAAAATGTTTTATAGAATTAACGTTTGCTTTACCGAGTCAATTTTAACTACTTTTTAATAAATTATATTAATGTCGAGTTAGGGTACAGTTTTAAAAACTTGTTTAAAGTTTGATTGATAAAATTTTTATTGTATGGGCTTGGACTTCTTGAAATCGTTTTGTGCTAAAGATTTTTTCGACCGAAGTAGTAATAATGTAAGTAGAGTAGCGCAACGTGAGAGTGTAAAAGAGTAACTTGATCAACATTAACCGTAAATGTTTGAGTTTCACATAACAAATCGCTTTTGTTAGTCGATTTATGCTTGACAATATTTTTGCTGATGCGTTTGCATTTTAATTAAATATATGTATAGTCAATATAATAATTCTGTATGATTAAACACAAAATTTTGAATAAAAAACTAATGGACTACTTGGGTCATTCATTTAATTTTATCAAAAATTTATTTAAAAAAACAAAAACAAATAAACCATTTTTTTCATCTTTTAGTTTCGATATTAAGTTGTATCTGTTGTTATTCTATTTTCTTCGTTCGATACCTTTTTACACCTTACACTTTTAATATCTAACTATTAAATTTAATAGTGCAGTTACTTTTCAAAGAAGATTTTTCGCACATTGTACCCTACGATTTTTGTGACCTCTTATGTCTCAGTATCGGTGTCAGTTCAAAAATATAAAACAATGTTCACTTAAATTATCACACCTCTTTTAGAAAAGTGAACGTCGGTAACAGATCAGAATTTCATAAATATATTTGTAACCTTGCCTTGTTTATGATCATCGTTTCTTTCTCGAAGAATAATCAATTAGAAAGAGGTAATCTTCCAATTCACCGAAGCCAATCTGGATTTTACACAATATCGCGAAATTTTTTATTTTTCAATCCCAGTAAGAGGATGGGCACGTTGATAGCATAATTGTTGGTTGATCAAGCCAAGGCGAGGTAGTAAGTTCCTTGAACTTTTATTGCCGTAAACTTCTGCGGGCATGGAATTTACCTCATAACGCGCAAAAGAGTTTGATTTTTTTGTGGTGAAGTTTTATGGTTAGATAGAAATTTTATTTTCACGCCGTTTATAACGGAAGCATCTTGGCTTTCCTTACACAATCGAGTCTACAATAGACAACATGAATTGAAAATCAGAAGCACTTGCAATGTTTACATATAAATTTGAGTTTCAATTATTTCGTAAATTCGTACTGATAATATGCAATGTGGTAGTTTTAGTTTCAAAATTCTGTAACAAAAGTTCGACGAACACAATAAAACTCTATCTATATGTAATTTACCTAACCACGGATAGATTCGCTCTCAAAACTCCCTACAATTTAAAATGCAACGTTCGACCTTGCGAGATAAATCACTCTTTTAAAAAAGAAAAAAAAAGTACAATATCTCCCCTCAATTTCGATCACGAAATCAATCCGCAGCGTATTATCCTTTCCAACACACTGTACGTTAATCAATGAGGAGAAGAAGAAAAAGAAGAATCTCGTAAAGCTGTTTTTTTTATTTCTTTATGTCCCTCTTTTTTATTTTTTATAAAGGTCCCGCTAGTCACGACACAATATGAGCCGTGCATAATCGGAAGCTATTGCAGCTCCTCTCTCCCCTCCAATAAATTCAAGCGTCATTACGTACGTAATTCGAGATTAGTAAATACAGCCGGGTTGCTGGAGCGAAAGAATTTTTATACTCGGAGCTAATTATTTTCTCGACGTACGTGCAATATTTTTCTACTACCCTCGCGAATATTAATCATTGTTTCGAAAAGTTTGAATATGCTACATTGGGACGTTGTTATTCGTTCGTATTCGCATGATCGATTTCTGGGATGTACTTTAATGATGATGCGCGCACGTGGTACGTCGATGCATTCTTTATAATCTTTTGCATAACACCGAAGACAATAATTACTGGTTGCTCTTATTTTTCATCTAAAGTTTCTTTGAAATTTTCGGCAACGAGTAATAATCAACATTCATCAAAGCGGAAATTGTTCACTTCTGAATAACCAAAGTTGTTGCTTATGAAGACTTAACTAATTTGTGTAAATCTTGATTGTTGATTTTATTTTCACACTTTGTTTAAAATTCAAAGTTACGTAAGCAAATGCCTCTTAGACGCTTGTATGATCGATGCTCATTCCTTAGCAGAGTGCAAGCTGAGAAATTTAATAAATTTTATTGAATTATTCTATTCTTGCGGCCAAAGTTAATTTGTTTTCAAGATGAAATAGCCATGGTAAAATAATTGCTCGTAAACTCATTAACCGTACATTTTATTCAGCACAGATTTTCCATTAAATATGACAGTTTTATCAATATTTTGATTGCGAAATCATACATTACATATCATTTGATTAATTACCAGTCATTATCTTCGACTTTTCATGCACTTGAAAAAGTTAAGAAACAAACCAACAGTCCATTCACTCCAATTATTTCAGGAAAACTGTAAATTAGACCTAAACTCGCACTTAAGACAAATCGTAAACGTGTATCATTTTGAACATGTACGTACAGTGTTGCGGCAAAACCGTTCGAACAAATTGGGTGTACTAAAATAAAGTAGAATAAAATATTCCGCAGCTACCGAGATCAATCCTGTTGGCAGTAAATAACTTTTCACCTCGTCTCGGCATTCGTACCTATCGACACCGCCGACTGGGTAATTAATCCTCGTGCAATCAGGTCGTGCAGACATACGTATGTACTTCTCCCTACAGCTACCGCGTCGCTGAGTGGTGCTAATTTACAAAACAGCCACGCGACCGAAATTTTTTCATCTGTGATCGACACTGCGGGAACATCTCTTCGAGTAAGATCGAAGATTTTGGAATCGATTGTGGTAATCGAAAGTAAGAGAAGGGATTTTCAGGTACCGATTTCCTTATCGATTTAGGGTTTTTTTTTTTAGGATTTTGTTGATATTTTTTATTTAGAACTATCGGCATGTATTTTATTTGAACTTATTCATTGCATTTTTAAAAATATGTTCAAATATTGAATAAATAAACACTGACCTTTATTGTTTTAGTGCGGGTATAAAAAAAAATTGTCTTCTTAATTGCAAGTTTATCTGTTAATCCTGTTTTTTTTTTTTTTTTTTTTTTCTTTGTAAATAACGAATAATACTCTATTGTTAAATAAGGATAGTTATTTTTCCGATTCTTAGGAAAAAGTGAAATTTTATAAAAGTTTTTAATTGTTCTTTAGAATTTTATTAACAAATTGACCTTATTTAAAAGAGAGAAAAGTTAAAAATGATTCAATATAGCTTATTAGTAAAAAAAAACAATAAGTTCGAAGTTTAATTGATTTTTTACAGAAAACAGCATAATAAAGGAGGTATCACTTAATTTTATTTTTTCTCATTCAAGAAGATCTTTACGAAAATTTGTTTCGAGACTGCCGGATACAAAGGTTCATGTAGAAAAATTATTATTATTTTATATAATGACTCACAAGGAGATGATCTATAGCACTTCCAGAAACCTGGAACCTCGCATTTTCTTTATTTACCATTGAATTTTAAGGAAAAAATATTTTAAGATGAAATTTTTGTAAGTTTGACTATGCATGACTTCAATTTCTAGAAGTAATTTTTTGCGTTTTTTAGTGCTAGAAAACAAAAATTAAGGAACCTACATTTGAAAATATTTTTTCTGTAAAATTAATTTAAAAAACGAAGAAAATGAGACTTTCCAGAATTCTGTAATTGCAATATACTTCAAGCACGAATTTTTTAAAATTGAGCTAAAAATGCAAAAATGATCCAATGGACAGATCATCTACTTGTCAGTACATATCGATGTATTAATAAATTTTATGCAAAAAACATTATTTATTTAATATTTTACAAATTTCAGGCTGTTATAATACCTTGTTTCACTAACAAGTCTTTGTTGTAAGCTAATATATTCTCTTTTAATAATTCAATATCAGCATCTGTATTTTTACCTTCGCATAAATATTCTTTAACTATAACCTGAAATATTTATTTAATTTTGTTTTAAAAAATTGTTTTTATATCCTTTTGCTTCATCTTAAAAAATAAATCTAATTACCCGACAGAAATCGTCAGTAGGAATCGGCTTATTCGACGGGTAATAACCACATTGTTGATCGGCATGTGCACAGGAGAAGTTGTTCTGAAACGTTAAATTTTTTTTTCAAATACAGACCAACTTTTAAGTAAGGTAAAGATGCCAATTATGATTACAAAAATCGCTACTTTTCAGCATTTTGAATTTTATTGAAAAAACAAAGCATATTAGACTAAATCTTTTTTTACATACTTAAATTTTAGGTTCTTAGGAACTTAAATAAATTTTTTTTTTATGATAATTGTATTTATTTATTGAATAATTAATGTTTAAAGTCAAGATCTTTTATGCCTCCGTTTAAAGTCAAGGCCCCAGTTTATTAGACAAGTTCAGCTTTGGCCCCAGTTTATGGAACACTTTTTTACGTGAAATCCCGTCTGTGACTTAAGTGCCCCAGTTGATGGAACGGAATCGTCAAAATTCGAGGGTTTCATCACTCTCAAACACGAACAAATTAAAAATCTAACATGAAAATTAGATAAACCGTTCCATCAACTGGGGTATGTAAGTCACAGACGGAATTTTACGTGTAAAAGTGTTTCATAAACTGGGGCCAAAGCTGAAGTTGTCTAATAAACTGGGGTCAAAAGGTCTTGTCTTTAAACATTAATTATTCAATAAATAAATACAATTTTCATATAAAAAAAATTTATTTAAGTTCCTAAGACCCTAAAATTTAAGTATGTAAAAAAAGATTTACTCTAACATGCTTTGTTTTTTCAATAAAATTCAAAATGCTGAAAAGTAGTGATTGTTGTGATCATAATTGGCATCTTTACCTTAGACTAAGATCTACCAGAATTATATTTTATATTTCTTTCCACTCTTTTTTAGGTTCGTTAATAAAAAATCAAATTTACTAAGTTTATTGTAAACCTTATTAGTTTAATTATTTTTCGAAAAATTTTGTATCTGATGTTAAAAATCTTGAAATTGATTTAAAAAAATGTTTTTTATTCATAGCTACAAATTTTATAATTGTATTTTTAACTTTCTCCTCAGACCCATGGTTTAAAATTTTTGAAATCATAATTGAAATTAAAAATTAATTGCTCAAAATTTAATTATTTACGTTAAATAAAGAAAAACTTTGGAATATTTTCTTTAATGATATCGTATTTTTTAATTCTTATTTACGAAGCTAGACTGTTGTAATTTAAAGAGGTATGTTCCAATTATTTGATTAAAGGGTCAGTTTAAAAGTAACACAAATAGTGACCGATTAACCTTCTTAAAAACTAATGAGTATTTCAGAGTAAATATTCAATTATACTTTACCAAATGAATCGTTGCTTCAATTAGAACTCGAAGTTCGTTCGTTGTCATTCCATACTAAACAAAATATCAAATAATTATTTATTAAACAGTTTTTTGATATCAAAATCTTCTAAAAAAAAAATAGCAGCCCGAACAGAAAGTTTAGCCGGGCGCTAGCAGGGGCCTCGCCAGTTGCCCCGATATTCTAGGTTGGCCCCGGCAGGGCTGAACGGTAAATGTAATGCGGCGCTAGCGGGGGCCCGGCAGGGCGGATATATTTTGCCAAGAAAAGGTAATTTAGGGGTGCTAGGTCAGGTTCGGAAAAGTAATTTTTTGTTACTTTCATATTAGTAATTTTTGATTTATAATAATTAAAAAATTGACAATAGGAAAAAAAAAAAAAGCAAACAAAAAAAAACATTAAATATTCATATTTATTAAAATTTTTATAAATATATACACGGAGAAAAATAAATAGGAGTTTCTCCTATTTTTTATGTACTCTTCGCCGGCAGTTATCTTCTTAATAAAGTTTATGTACTCACCCATACTTTTCTCATAGGTACTTAGAAATAACTCTTGGTGCACCCACTCGACTTCTCTTAGAACTTTTTCTCGTAGCTGGTGCTTGGAACCAAGAATACCGGGTGCTTCAGGTCGACTCCTGCTGCACCCGGTCAACTTCTCCTGGAACTTTTCCTCGTGATTTAGAATAAGGTATGGGGTGCCCTGGGTCGAACCCAGGATATGTCCCAGGAAACGCCAATCGGGTGCCCCGGGTCGACTCCTGGTGAACCCGGTCGACTTCTCCTAGAACTTTTTCTCGTAAACGGTGCTCGAGATTTAGAACAAGGTACCGGCTGTTCCGGGTGGAATCCTGGAAATGTCTCAGGAAAAGCCAACCGGGTGCCCCGGGTCGACTCCTGGTGCACCGGGTCGACTTCTCCTAGAACTTTTCCTCGTAAACGGTGCTCGAGATTTAGAACAAGGTACCGGGTGCCTTGGGTCGAACCCAAGATATGTCCCAGGAAAAGCCAACCGGGTGCACCCGGTCGACTTCTTCTATAACTTTTCGTCGTAAACGGTGCTCGAGATTTAGAATAAGGTACCGGGTGTCCCGGGTCGAATGCTGGAAATGTCTCAGGAAAAGCCAACCGGGTGCCCCGCTCGACTCCTGGTGCACCTGGTCAGCTTTTCCTAGGATATTTCCTTGTTTCGACCCAGAATACCAAGTACCTTATTCTAGGTCCTGAGTACCGATTACGAGGAAAAATTCCAGGAGAAGTCGATTGGGTGCACCAGGAGTCGACCTGAAGCACCCGGTATTCTTTGTTCCAAGCACTAGCTACGAGAAAAAGTTCTAAGAGAAGTCGAGTGGGTGCACCAAGAGTTATTTCTAAGTACCTATGAGAAAATTATGGGTGAGTACATAAACTTTATTAAGAAGGTAACTGCCGGCGAAGAGTACTATAAAAAATAGGAGAAACTCCTATTTATTTTTCTCCGTGTATATATTTATAAAAATTTTAATAAATATGAATATTTAATGGTTTTTTTTGTTTGTTTTTTGTTTTTTTCCCCTATTGTCAATTTTTAAATTACTATAAATCAAAAATTACTAATATGAAAGTAAAAAAAATTACTTTTCCCGAACCTAACCTAATAGCCCTAAATTTCCTTTTCTTGGCAAAATAAATCCGCTCTGCCGGGCCCCCGCTGGCGCCGCATTACATTTTAAGCTGAGCCCTGCGAGGCCCCCGTAGGGCGTGACGTTTTTGTCTAGCGAGGACCCTCAAGTCAATCGGGGCTCCGGTGGGGCGGCGCTTGTTCGGGAGGTAGATGTTTACAGTTTATCATTTTTCAGAATTCATCTCAATTTCACACAGTTAAAGACAAATAAAGCATAAGTTGTATTTAAATAACAAAATTTCAGACATTGACAATGTAAAACAAATGAGTTGATTTTTAACTAAATAGATGATATTCTTAACGTATATTCCACTTACCAACTTTCGCAGAGGTTGAAGTTCTCTGCTCTGAAATCATAAATGAAAAAAAAATGAATAAAATGAATTATTGATACTAACTTAAACAGTATAAATAAACAAATTAGTTACTTTGGCTTGTTGATTTGGATTTATTGGGTCAGCTGACACGAGAGCGATAAAGTAAAATCCTATCAACAAATTTAGGTATTTTTGTGCCATTTGAGCTAGATAATATTTACCCGGTCGAAACACAATTTTACTTCACTCCGTTCTAACTCTGAATTCAGCTGCCATGATCGGGAATAAGATTTTTTATCGTCAATTTTATAACTTACAATTAAAAAAAAATTCAATTTGTTCTACGTGATTATTTAACGACTTCTGTTAATTACTTTGAGCATTTCAATTCAAATGTTGCGCTTTTTATTGATCTATACCGTGTATTAATTAGACCTAGTAAAGTTCAAACATTTTTTCTTATCGATTTATATAACAGCAGTTTTTTTCTTTAAATAAAATTTAATTAATTACTAATTATTTTTCACCTTGATGAACTGAAACATCATTGAAAAAAAATAAGTATAACATATACTATTTCTATTTCAACAATATTAAACGCAATTATCATTTAGATCATCTCAAACGAGTTTGTGGTAAACCATCTGAATAAAAATTTATAAATCCTAAATCACGTAAAAAATTTAAAAAGCATTAATCATCAAAACATCCACAATTCCAAAGAAGTTTTCACAATATTTAAATTATATCTCGATATTATTCTACTTAAGCATTTTTCCAATTTATCAATAGATTTTTCCATCTTCTTCGTCCACGCGACATCGATCATAAATTCAAACGTGGATCAATCGCGTTCCGCAATTATTATCGAGCGTGGTGGCTTGCGACCTCGACGGCTTTCCATCAATCAACGTTGCTGCTCTTTTGTTTTGAAACCATGAATTACGAGTCTTGCACGGCGCGCATCTTCCTCTCTCTCTCCCTCTCATGAGTGTCAACTTTGAGGCTTTTTTTCTCACAGGTGAGAGGCTGTTAACGAGTTTAGACGCCGTACTAATGCGTAAATTTGACGGGAATTATGGTGTAATCGAGCGACTCTATCGTAATCATCTCGAATATTTTCGGGGCTCAAATATTTAACAGCTCATTGTGTTCCAAGCTGTGAATGTCTCATAATTTTGTTAGCCGCTGCGCCGACGATTTGATTAATCATGGTTTCTACATTTTTTTTTTCCTTAATCAATATTTTGATGATGCTGATGATGCATTGACCCATGATTAATCGAAAGTATCCGAGTTTTCAGAAAAAATTATAAAAATACTTTTGATTTGTACTTTTTCTTTGAATTAAAAAAAATTTTGCTGTTAAACAATTTTAGATCGTACCATAGAGCAAAATTTGCTCTATGGTACGATAATTTACTATGATCATTAACATTTAATGCTAATGATCCTAGTAAATTTTTAAAAATTTTTACTATTTTGTATTGATGAATCTAATGAAACCCGGCAAATATTCAAATAAAATTTTCAAGCTAATATTATGTATGCATTTTTTTTTTTTTTTTTTTTTAATTTTATAATAGACTAAAAATTTTTATATTATGAAATTGATACAAAAAATTATAATTTTTATTGAGTATATTATCAATATGACTAAAAAAATGTAAGAATGAAAATTAAAGAAAACTCATGGCATTTCAACTGATATTAACAAGTAGTACCATAGAAGCACTTCAGTTATACTATTGTACAGAAACATCCCTTAAAGTACGCGCACTGATCTTCAAATGATCAGTGGGATCGTGAAATCCAGTTTTTTAATTCAATTACGCCATCGGATGAATTATCCATAATTTATGGTAAGTACAAACTCCAACTAAAAAGTATTAAAAAAAATTCCAAGATAATCATGTGTACACATGAAAAATTTTGAAATTTAAAAAACCTTTTCGAACCTTCAATCAATCTTAATCACGAACGGCACGTGCAGTTAAACTGCTCATATTATCTCCGCCAACAGTGTCTACAACAAATATTTAATTCTCTAACAATCGCGTGTAAAATTTTACTCCGTAACGCAGTTCCATAAAGCAAAGCAAAAAACAGCCGCTAATTACTTAATTTAGTGTCTAAAATAAATCTCTCCGGCGAGCGAAGAAAACACAAAATCTCAATCCTCGCGGGTACGGCAATTCTTTAAAACTATCGCGAATCTCGCAGGATCTTCCCTTCATAAATCCTCGGTGTCATCTCCGCGCTCCATCGCGATGTGTATAAACACATCCACAAGTTGCGTGCCGTGCACTCGAGTGCGATAATTCTCATATAATTATCAGTCCCGCCGTTATTACCATTGCGGACGCGACTTTTCCATCTTTCACCGAGCGAGAAAAGAGCCTCGTTATGGCGCAACCAATTTGCGCAAAACGACGACCCCCGCTCCCGCTTCTCACACTGGAATGGAATTTATGTGTTTTTCGAAAATTTTTGGCTATTTTTACGCTTGATTGGATCGTTTCGGAGTTTTAAAAATTTTGGTGAATGATACAACATTAAAATGAAATTCCGAAAATCTGAATTTCGCGATCTAACAAATTGCGCATACGATTTATCAAATGTTGTTTTTCAATCAGAATGAAATAATTGTAATTCAAACTTGTACCACTTACTTATGAAAATTAATAATTTTTAAATTTTTTTTTAAAATATGTAAAAAAATTTTGAAAGTGTCTAGGTACCATCGCCGTGTACCGTATTCGGTGCACGGTGCACGGTACACGGTACCAAATAAGAGTTATTTTAGACACTCTGTAAATTTAATTGGGTTATTTAGGATGGGCAATTGGATTTAAAGTAAAAACTAGTAGTTTTTTAAACTAATGTGGGTTATTTGGGATAAATTATAGGATTTAAAGTAAAAAGCTACCGTGTACCGTGTACCGTGTGCGGTACACGGCGATGGTACCTAGACACAACCAAAAATTTTGTTGTTGAAAATACATTAAATCGTAAATACCTGCAATGTCTGACCAAGTCTGTCTTTTACTACTAGCAGTGCAACTTTTCTTATAAAGGTGTGCAGCTTCAACACCATGTAAAAAAAAAGTAAATTAATTTTTTTTTCAGTAATTTAATTTTTTATGAACCGACCTGTGAGTTTAATAAACTTCTTTGGTACCACTTTATTCAACTAAGACCTTTAATAATTTCATATCGTTAATTTGTCCTGTATTTTATTCTAAAGCGTATGAATAGCACTACACTATACATTGCCCGTAAATATTATTTTTAATTATATAAAACACCAAAAAAAATTTTGCTTTAGCTTTGAAAGAAATTAGCAACAGCTTCATTAATTTACCAATAAACGTGAATTATAAAATTAAAAAAAATGTTTAAAATAGCGACTCTAAGATTTTAATGCAGCCTAGGATTAAATTAAAGTGCACTATTGCTTTTTAAGTTATGAGATCGAGTTAAATTTTTACTTTAGGATTTCCACTTTGACCTAGGGTGATAATCGAAACTCATGCGTAACCGGTCAACACTATTTAAAATTTTTAAATGACCTGATCAATATCACCTGGGAAAATCATACTGCTATATTTAATTGTAACGCTTCTTTACAACGACAATCATACAAGTTAGAATCATTGCCTTGTCATTACCTTGATGAATTATGTACTTAATAGAAAAAGAAATTAGTTAAGAAGGTGATTCCCAAATCATTTATCATTTTTTTTTCATTGCGACTAATCATTGCTCAATCAACATCCAGGCAACAATTTCCTACTACATACTTTCAGTAAAATCGGTATCTATAAATAATATAATAAACAGAACACTTTTCCCGGGAAATATTGATTGTATAGGTCATTTAAAAAACTGGGATTTGCAATATACTAACTCAGATTTGCAATGTTTTATTTGATCCAGCAAAACAAGAAAGTTTATTTGAAGTATAATCAATTATTTTGATATTTATTTTTCTTATAGAGTTAAATAAAATAAAAAACCGCAGACAAATATTTTATTCTTCAAAAATTATTCAGGAACTTTTTTCTATGTGAGCTGAATCGATTTAGCTATGACTTTGTCCCGTTTGGTATACGCTTTTAAAGAGTGGCCTATGAATAAAAAATTAGCATTTTTCATGAAATTAATTTTTTATTCATTTTATATTTGTCAAAGTTATTACTTTTTATAGAAAAAGAATAAAAATTTTTTACTTGAAAAGGTCTTTCTTCTACTAGACTCTCAAACAGCATGATTCGTAAATCTGAGAATACCTATCCTTTAAAATATTGTTCAGGCTATTTAAAAACTATAGTTAGATTTTATTTGTAAATTATTAAACTGCTCAACTCAGTAATATGAAAATTGAAAAATAATTTTTTTTTTTTCATTTTAAAATAATTTATAATTCATAGAAATCGGATGAACAAAGACCTAAGATTACTACTTTAGACCTTTAAAAATTTAGATTTAAATTTTTAAATTGCTATGCTACCACATATATAAAAAAAATAAAACTGTAAAAAAATGAATTTTTATCTTTCTGAATGATTTTGAGAGGCTATATACTCAACGAAATAAATCAACAAAAGCCATATAAATTGACAATAATTTCCGAAACAAAAATAAAGAAGAACTTTACACAACTTGAAACTCGCACGCACGATGATTTTTCTCATGCAAAAAACACGTGTCGGGCGGTATAAATCAGAAGTCCCATTGCGCCATTCCTCCGATTTTATTACAAAACGAAATACGCATAAACCTCACCGATAATTCACATGGAGTACAATAATTTTAATGCACAATAAATTTGTACGTAACGCGCGCGTTAGTCTTGGCACGACTTTGTTTATCAATCGCGGCTTTGTGCGAAACCACGAAGGAATATACCCGGGGAGTAAATTAATTTCTTTTATAACCGTTTCGCTTTTGTAATCGTCATCACTGCCGCCGCAAATAATAGTACTTCACGATGAACCCATTTATTTTTTTTACGTCTTTATGAGGGAAATAAATGAAGTCAATGCAGTAATTTAAAGAATTAGGAATACCTGCGAAGTTATCGATGAATTAAGAAAAAATTTACCCTGTAATATATATTTATTTTACTTTTGAAAGCTATTTTGGCCTATCTTAATTAAAATATTTCATTATTCTAATTATATAAAGTAAATATTATGCAGTGATTTCAAAAACAGTTTTATATTTATTTTGATTATTTTTTGTATTAATTTATATTAATAATATATTTAATTATCTGTCGGTAAATTACCACATTCGATTTTTAAAAAGTATATACGATTTTGTTAGTGACTTTTACTCAAATTTTGAATTATACACGGTTTGTAAAAAAAAGAATCAAAACTATAGTTTTTCATTATTATTTTTTTTTTCTTCCTAATTATTTTTATTTCGATTGCTTGATTTTTTTTCAATTGATTCTTCAACATATTTCAAGTACAGTTTTATATTTTATTTCACTGCCCAGAATAATTGTCCCTTTATAAAAGAGAGCTATCGCCATCTTGCGTAAGATTTTTATTCGTGAGCTGATTGGTGAACAAGTTTTTAAAATATTCGAAAAGTGCATTTTGAGGTTACTCTTATTGTTTTTTCCTATGCGCGCTTGAAGCGCGCTCAGAAGAGCTAGTATATTTAATACTGCATATTTCTCTATTATTGTTGCTCGTAGTAACAATTGACTTCATATGTATCATTCAAAAAATGTACATGTATTCGTACGTGTTTTATTTACTTGTTATTAATAAAATTATCACTCTTATTTTGAGTTATTAGATCTTCCGCATAATTTTCAATGGTGAATAAATTTTGATATATTCGTAAAACATGTCGTAAATTTTTTGCCAAATTATTTCATCAATTTTCTGAACTTACTGTCACAGCTGACACAAAGCTTGCAATTTATATCTAATAATATAAGAAGGTGTTGTAATTCACTTTATGTTATAACATACAAAACCCAGAAGAATAAAATTTCCCTTAGATTATAATAATGACATGGTTAGCATTATTTTCACTCCATGTAAATTTATAGTGAATTTGAGAAAATTCGATTAAATTGACTGAAATCAAAACAATTGATTCCGTCGTCTCCGTTTCACCCAATCGATCTTCGCGTACTCTCCATTAAAACGATTATAAAGTATTCAAAAGTTACGAGAAAAAACCCCAATTTGTGCTGATATTTCGCAACACAACATATTCTCGCGCGAAAGTTACCTAATCCTAAGATCTTCGCATTATGACGTCGTTAGAGATCACTTTCCTTTCCTGATTTGCGCGATATTTTATTGCCTTATATACCTATAAAGATACAAAAAAATTTTAATTGTCTCGTATGAAAAATTTTTGAATATATAGAAGTACACAAATTTTTTACGATTTTTCTCGCTTTTATTTTAGTTCAATCATTCTTATTTCAATGTTCAAAAATTTTTTATAAGTATTTTAGTCTTTTTTTAAAAAAAAAAAAGTAAACTAAAAATTATTTTAGAAGCAATTAAATCGTACAAGGTAATAAATTATAAGACCGCAATGAATGAATTAAATTATTAACCATAACGATTATCATTTTGTGGTTAATCTCTTTACAGTATGTGGTAAACTTGTTTTAATAGTTAACATTATTTAATTAAAAATTAAAAAATAATTTTACGATAAACCTAAGATTTTTTTTGTAATAAAATATTTATTCATTATTGGTAAACTAGTTTGATCGAAACTTGTTACTGAGGTATGTTTTCACTTATGGTATGATAATACAGCATTGACGTTATTATCGAGGTTATTATAAACTAACTTAAAAGGTAATCATGGGTACTTACGACTATAATATATGTGAAGTGCAAACGCAGATGATCATTATCGTCACATTAGAAATTAAGAAATTATTCTTACTCTTGACTCTCATAAAACGTTATTATTTAGTAAAAATTAAATTCTCTTCTTCTACTTATTCATAATTATATACAAGTACATCAATAATAAAAATCTGCAGTGTCTGTTTCACTGATAAATAAAGAAGTAATACGTAAAAAAATCTGTATTCATATACTTGCATAATGGTTTATAAAATATACATGCGTACGTGAAACTTTCTAGGATAGTTGTACCAATAAACAGCAGATGAGTGCTAAACTCGTGATACTAGTAACTTAATGACCCATTAGAGTAAATTACTTTATAAAACCAATTAACAATTGCAGCACGGCACACATATCCCACACTTGGGTTTAAAAATATTTGTGAGCATAAAAAAAGTTTGAAAAAGAAAAAAATTGAAATAATAAACATTCAATATCATTGATTTAATTCGTCGCTTACGACTACAAGTCATTATTTTTCCTTGATAATTTAAAGAAAATTAAAACCATTTTTTCATGAATCTATGATAAAATAATTAAGACTATAACTTGAATTTAAGACTATATTTTTTACAAGTATGCTCATATTCAATATACTGTCAAAGAGATGTTATGGCAAGTGGAACGCCGGTCTTATTTATCAATTATTATTAGTGATTAGGTTCATCATTTGGCATGAGATAACGATCCTCAAGGTTTCGTCAAAATCGGCGTTCTACATGTCATAACATCTCCTTGTGAGCTACCCTTATGAGCCGAAATAAAATATAAAATATCAGTAGTTTGAGGAAAGTCACAAGATATAAAAATTTTGTCAAATGTTTTTTATTAAACTTTCCTTTCAATAACATCACAAGCTCTAGGTGATATCCATTTTAATATTATTATTGTCAATCATCACTGGTTTATTTACTTATTAATCAATAAATAATAATTACAATAGGTAAAAAAGTATTTCTTTACAAAAATTTTCTTAAAAATACTGCAGTTGTACAATTCACACTTACATAATACTAAGCACACTTCTATGAATAATTTGATAATTTAAAAATATTATAGAATATACTTCATAATAATTTTTTAACCTCGTTGATCACAAGTAATAACTTGTCTCCCTCCGACGCAAGCCAAAAGAACGAAATGTACTCCCTGCGCCATCGACCAACGCGCACCCGGCCTACTGCATGCCCTCGCTAGCGCTCGGGCCGCAACATGGCGGCCGGCTGCGTGTCGGCCGCTGGCGCTTCGGGAGTACATTTCGTTCTTTTGGCTTTAATCGGAGGAAATCAAGTTATTTTTTGTGATCAACGGACTTTAAAAAAGTGCATATATCCCTCAAGACTAAAGTTTGCTGAGGAGGCCCACGTATTTGCAGCCCTCGACTTCGTCTCGGGCTGCAATGACAGCGGGCCTCCACTGCAAACTTTAGTCCCTCTGGGAATAATATACTATATTATAAGATTCAATTAATTGATTTACTTAATCATTTAAACAACAAGGACTAATTCATTTTTGGTATCGTTAAAAAAATACTTTAAAAATTTTTAATCTTACTTTTTTTACATTCATAATTTTTTTTTGCTAATGAATAAATTATTTATTGTGCATAAATTAATTTTAACAATAAGTATTGAAATTTTTGAGTTTTTTCATTCTATTAAATAAGAAAAATCCTTTGAATTTTTAACATAAATATAAATTCTGGTTCCTTGTTCAAAGTTGAACTCGTTATAAAAATAATTTTCCGAAAGAGTGTTTTGATCTAGGTTACATCCCTAGTAGTAAAACTTTGAATCCCTCTCACTTTTAACTAATTTTTTTTTTACAATAATAGTGCAAAATTCTTTCTTAAAACTAATTTACAATAGAACAATCTTCTTTTTAATTATTCAATATTAAATAGTTTATTTAATATTTTTTATATTTATTAATATTTAATATTTTTTATATTAAATAAGCTATCATTTTTCTAGACAATGTCAAAATGAAAATTCATCATTCTGCGGAATAAATTTTAAATTACAATGTAAGTATTAAAAGATGAATTTTCTAGAACCTTTCAATTTGAAGGCTGAAAATTTTTTACAAAGTGATTGACCATAAATTTTATCCTCTCAGTCTTATCGACATCAACCCCCATGTCTTCCAATTTAAAATCTTTTTCGTAATCAATATTCATTTCTGTTTTGTTTTTTTCTGAAATAATAAAAATAATTTTTCAAATAATCTCGAATTGCGTGCATTTCAAAAATTTTAAAATTATACCTAGTTCAGATGCCATTTTTTCATCCATGAAAATAGCGTGAATAACCATGAGAGATCCAAAGAAACCTAATGATCCATATTTTTTTACCTCTTCTTTGAACCAACCACATTTACTACGATCTTTTATGTCTTTTTCTGGTGCGTTTAACCTGCGCATCTCACTTACGAAATGGTTCTCGTATCCATCTATTATCTCATCCCAGTGATTTTCAAGTACCTCTGTTTTAACTGATGAGTACAAGAAGTAAATCATGTCAATCGATGGAGACCAGTGCCTTACGACCTAGATAACACACAAAAAATTAAATTGAATTCTGATAAATTTCGTACATATTTAAGAATAGTTGTTAATATCTTAAGCTAACTCCGATTTTCGCCTGATTTTACTTTCTGAAAGTAGAGGAGACAAAAAACTACCTCTCTGCAAAGTTAGAAAACTTTTTAAATAAAACCCTTTGGCCCAGGTAACTTTAAAGTCAAAGAAAAAGTTTCAGTTTTACCTGGAAATCCACTAGCTTAACTTGCACCACTTTTCCGTTGGTATCATGCAAAAACAAAATATTATTGTTCCATGTATCGCCATGCGTAATAACCCAGTACCGATCATCTTCAGGTTTCGGTAATAGCATTTTTCTCATAGAGTCAACAATTTTTCCCTGATTACTTTTGAGAAAAATAATCGATTTTTCTGTTTCAGGTGAATCTGACTTTGGCGATTCTAGAATTGACAGTGCGTAGTTTATACCATTTTCAAAAAAACCTGCAAATCCTGTACCGTCATCTTCTGCTGGAAATATATTTTCTGTAAGAGGCGAGATCAAGTTCTTGAACTCTTCTGGTCGTTTTAGCTTTAGACACAGCGAGCTTGCGTGTAATGAGGCGAGAGTCTGAAATTTAAATTTTAACTTGATAGTTTGGTTAAAACAACATGTATTTCTTTTAGTGTGCTTTATTGATAAAAACCGTAAATAAAAATAAACTGAAAGATTAAATTAAAAAAAAAAAAAAAATCAAATCAAATCATTACATTCACAACAGCCAAGCAGTGGTCGAGATTCAACTGTTCCCGTTTATCACAAATGCGAAAATTTAGTTTTCCCAAATCCTCCATGATAATTTCATTGGGCTCCGCCAGTATACAGTCGGGTCCAAAAGGACCAAGAAGCGGGGCCAAATTTTTATAGTAGTGTGCTTCCGTGCGAAAGAGATCGTCATTTCGAGCAATTTTAGCCAATTGTTGATTTACCAATAACTTTTTTTTCATAAAAGATTTTTTGTAAGCTACGAAAAAATAATGGAAACATAATTAATTTAATATTATTGAACAGCTAGTTAATTAATTAATTTTTCAAAATAAATTTTTTTTTTTTCATTATGATTATTATTCTAGAGTTTTTATAAATACTGACGTGTTCCATTTCCTCTTTTTCCTGTAACGTTTGTCCTTAAAACTACGGACATAAAATTTTCTCCTGCTTTTGTGCCAAGCTCTTCATTTGCATCGGATAAAACCAAGTTTTCATCTTTCTCGTAATTCCTGAGCAGTGGCTGGTACTGCTCAATGATTTCTATTGTCGAATAATAACAGTTTTAGTAAAATTTTTCTCAAATTCGTCATATAATAGATAGATTTAAAAATTGAATGGATTAACAGCTGATTAATGAGTAGTTTGAAAAGTTACAGAATCTATAAGATCATTTAAAATCTCCTAGGAATGTGTATTAAAAAAAGTTATTTAAAACAGGTGGTCGATGTATCGGCCAACCGTTCCATAAAGAATTCAACTATTATTCCATATAAAACGCATTATTCGTGTCCAATAGCTTACCTGAAATTTACAAAAATGTGTAAAACAGTACATTGTGGGTAAAAAAAGGTGAAACGAATGATTAAATCCAGTGGGAAAGCGCTCTACGATAAGAAGTATGCGCGCTGCAAGCGAGAGAAGGAAAACAAGAGCGATAAGCTCCGAGCGAGCAATTTTCCCTGGTAGAGTTCGCTCGTGTGTCCGCTGGCAATGGCCGTAATACCCAGTGACACAGTGCTACTGCGGCGGCCGGCCAGAGCCAAGGTCTCCGATCCGACTATGATGCGCCGCGCGCCAACTGTAGCACTTCCATGCGCCGCGGACGCGTGTACGTGCCGCACGTGCTGTAATAATCGACGCGAATGCATCCGGAAAAATTAGTGTCTTTTTTTCTAGCGATAATTTTGATAGTAATCTGTTCTCGCTGCGGTACAGTATTTGATCGTAGTTTTTAAATTTTGAGAAATATGTAGTCATAATTGGAGAAATAATATTAACTTAATGATAAAAAATTAAAATAAAGAAGCTCTTTAATTTTAAATATGTATAATAAGGCTTTTCAGTAAGCAGACGACTATATTTAACTTTTTATTTGCTGGTAATAAAAAATTACCGTTTTTGTCTATTTCATCAAGGGCTTAGTTAAAAAATTGTTGTGAATTTAATTTTAAAAATCTTAAAAATCTAAAAACTCTTGATAGAAATAAATACAAAAAGTTTATTGATTTGCGATACAACAAAGATTTTTACATCAACTATACAGTAGGATTCAAGTGAATTTTTTTTAAATAAACTAGCCAGAATGACACAAAAACAAACAGAATTTGAAAATAATAAGTAGATTTAGTTAAAAAGTTCATAGAATTAAATAAAACGATCAAATGTTGTTTCGTATACCCCACGCTAAATTGACATCGTCTGCTTACTAAAAAGCCTTATAATAAAAATTTTAAAAACTACACGGTCATAAGTATAAGAAAAAAAAAAAAACTAAAAAAGTCATGATGATAAAATTATATTTAGCACAAGTATACTTTGAATTAATATGAAATGAATCTTCAAACAGACGATTACAGACCGAACTTAACTAAAATCAAAAATTTGAATCCGAAATTTTCGCGAAAACGCAAGGTCTCCACAGCAGCCATCTACGCGTCTACATATCATTGTATTTATAGCTAAGCGCGACATTGAACGCACGCTGCGAGGCATTAGAAGCCGGTGCATTCGCGTTAGTTTAACTATTGGCATTAGACGCGACGCACATTCTTTAAGAGGAAAAATCAAGCGATGACGGAAGCCAGAGTGCGCTATCGATTGCGGTGATTGAATTTTTCCCCGTAAACTGGATGAATTTTGTGATTTTCGAGGAGAATTTTCTCACGATGATTTGCTAAAAAAAAACCTTGAAGTTGTAGGCTAGATTTAGGATGCGGTGATTCATTTGGTCAATTATCAGTGAAGTGAACATTTTTTTTAACTAGTGAAAAAAAAAGAAAAGGAAATCCAACTTTTCGTATTCAGTTTGGTTGTCATTTTAGGATAGTTACAATAACAATGGAGTAATTATTAGGTGTGGCATTTTAATCATTGATGAGTCGCTTGTCATAGCCCAGCTAAAGTATCTTATAAACAAAAGCATTTGTTAAATGAAAAAAAAAATGATCAATTTCAAACACAGTATGGTTTTACATTTCATTTGACGTATTAACATTTATATGATACGGTACACAACAATTAACATGAAAAAGCAGCTTAATCGTATCGCTAGTCTAGGACTGCATCGATGCATAATTCATGATTCCGATCGAGTTTCAATCAAGAACATGAAGCATGACCGTACCTCTGCACTCTCAGTAACAATGCTCGATATGATTAATATATTAGATTTTATGAAAAATATGTGAATCAGCTTATGAGTCCTCGAACTGCGGGTACATGATTCACGGGATTTGAAACATCACAGTGCTCTTCGCATACCTGAGGAGGTCCGTTGATCCATTACTTTTCGAACTTCATGCGCGTTCGCCAAAGATATGCGTGCGACTTGTCGCGGCCCACTATGGCGGATCGTCTATTGGGTTCTCCTTTTTCTAGCCGCGGGCGGGCGGGAGGCAATCATCCTCCGTCGTAGCGGCGCTCCTGCGAATCCTCTCCTACCTAATCGCTGGATCTTCTTTTTTTTTCCCTCGCCCGATTAGCCGCGAGGGGGAGCAGGAAGAGCGCGCGGGAGATAAGCTCGCGACCTTGACGGAGCTTTTGATCGACGAGACGGACTCTGAACGGTGCAATGCTATATTTTCATCGAATGCAGTTTCGAAACGGTTCTATCTAAATTTCAATCGTATCATGCTTGACGATCTATTTTTTTAAAGTAAATGAATAAAAATAATAATAGTAAAAATTTGAATGTTATAAATTTAAATGAATAATTATTTTGTTACTGTTACAAGCACATCATGATTCAAGCTTAACAACATTAAATTGAACATTTTATTATGCACCTTTAGCTGAAGACATCTTAATCATTCTTTAATAAAGATTAACGATTAGTTTCATATGATTTGTATACATGATTAATTTGATCACGGATTCAACTTAAAAAAAGGTTATTACTCATCTTAAAAGTTTTAAAAAATAAATAATAGGAAACATCTTCTAGTAAAGCATTCAAATAACCTTGACAGTCATCTCGTTACTTCACTTGAATTATTTTTCCATTGGAAAATTTGAACAGAGAAGTTACTTGACCTATATTTTCATACATTGTATAAGTTTAAATGCAAGATGTACTTAAAAAACTGCACGCAAACCCAGTTAATCATTTATGATTTACTTTTTAAAAATATTTATAACAGATTTATGAAAAAAAATTATAATTTGATAAATTTATTTTATTTTCGATGTCATCAAATATTATTTAAACGTTGGATTTGATAAATGTAAAAATAATTATTTAAATAAATTCGATGCCGATAGATGCATTAAACTATATAGTGCATAACTTTTTCAAATATGTTTCAAAGAAGTAAATTACTTCTAATAATCCAATTTAATTAGAAATATAAAATTTTACCTCTTCTCATCTTTTTTAAAATTGTTTGGAAAACTATTTTCACGACATTGAAATAAAACAAGGCAATGAACCGTCAATGAATAACCGATTATCTAAAAAGTTCAGTAATTCGAAATAAAATACCATTTATCTAAATATTAGTAATCAGTCACGTGTACTTATCTAATACAAGTGTTTTTCGATCAAATAATTAGAAAACTGACTATTACCAATTAAAAATAGTTTGAAAAATCATAGTCACTGAAAATTATTCAAGATAATGAATGTTAAAAATTTTTTTGCAAAAAATTTTTCACAAATCATCCAAGTTACATTAGCAATGTAATTATTCATTACACAACGGTTCCACAATTAATTTTCTAAGTATCAGCCTCTCGATAAATTCAAAAAAAAAAAAAATCGTATTTTTCTTTTTTTTTTTTAATTAAAAAATTTAAAGTATCCTCGAAACACAAGTGCACAATAATAATTTTCATCATCTCAATTGATCGAATTCATCAGGCAACTGAATCGAGTTTTCGAAAAAAAAAATTTTCTCATTGCATTGAAGTAAACATGCATTGTCAAGGACTTACACGTACTTCCCTGAGTCAATATTCGTATCTCCTTTTTTTCATTACTACTAGTGCTGCATGTTTACGTCCCATACAATTTTTTTTTTTTTTTTTCAACGTGCAACTAACTATCGATTAGGTAATCTATTAAAAATTACGGAAATGCAGTTGCCAATGACATTTTTGATGATATAATTGAATGATAAGATTTGCGTTATCAGATATTGGGAGGAAAAGTGCAGTCACAGAGAGGGAAGCAATATGGCTGCCCATAACTATTTTCAATGCGATCAGCGCGCATGACGACGTAACCCTAAATTCAACATGGCTGCCCATAACTATTTAAATCCACTAGAACAGCGCGTGAACCACGTGACCTCATCCCCATCATCACTGCACTTTTCTTCCCAATTGTATAATAAAAGCTTTTTTTTTTTTTTTTAAAGTTCACAGAAAAAATTGTTGATTAATTGAATAATTCTAAAAATTAATTTGCAAAGTTCTGACGGTAACATAAAAATATTTTTAATTTTTTTGGAAAGCAGCATAATAAATTATTTAGGTACGACACAAGTTTGGTAGAGTGTCACGATTTGTTATCAAAATATTCAATCTCTTCTAGACAAGCAACAGTTTTTTTCGTAATTTTTTAAATAACATTACGAAATTAATCCCTGTTTACAAGAGTGCCAATTCGCATCTCAAGAATCAATACTCCTCGCCATACCCATCAATCACCCTTTCCATATGCACGCGCCGCTAAACGTTGAAACGGTGAGAGGATACCTTATAGCACGACTATCCCGGCAAACGTTTAAATAGCCATTTGTATGCATGCACGCGGGGATTTATAAAACACTTATCCCCACTCCTTTAAACAATAAAAAAAAAAAAAAAATCCCTAGAAGAAGACGCGCGTATATCCGCTTTCGACATAACTGCACCGAGCATTGTTCCGATCTCATTCGTGTATAGCATCCTTTAGCGCGTTGAAAAATATATCTAGTACCAAACTCCTACTGGCAACACTTACGTAATAAGCAGGTTGTTTAGTATTACGGGTGATACTGTAACTGTGTTTCAACCATTTGCTTATTAGTTAATTAAAAAGTAAAAATTAGGGCTGTGTGCAGCTTAAATAAACTTTTTGTCTTTTATATATTTTTTAAACATAAATACATGATTAGATAATTTTTGTTATTTTTTTGCTAATTTTAATTACCTTTAATTTAATTGCTAATTTTAAGGTAGTTAAAACTAAGTCATTAAAATTTTTTTTACTAACATTAATGCATAAAAATAACAAATATTCAAACAGCAATAGTATAGATATCAGTAAGTCATATGTTTCTTGCAATAAGGGATGATTATTAAACCAGTCATGTCATGCAAAAATTAAAATAAGTTTCCATTATTTTTTAAATTTTATACACTTTAATAATGGAAATTTTCAAAGCTAAAAAAAAAAAAAAATTTTTTTAAGAACAATTTAAGTTTCATGATTAAAATCTTCAAAATTTATAAAAAAATGAATATAGAAAAAAGCGTTTGAAAAAGTCGTCATAATTTTAATTTAATTAATAAAATCAAGTTTTTTAAATACAACTGCTGGATCAATCCTTAGAAATCTATTAGAGAATATTTTCAATTTTCTGCAATCACATTTTAACAACTTCGGAAAATGTTGCACATTCAAGAAAATAAAGTCAAAGACCGATTTCGAAACGCATTTAGACGTGACATATAAAATAGACTTTTTCCAAGCTCATAGATCAATGACACCAAAAGTTGAATAATCAGTTCTTAAGAAATGATTTTATCGCTCATTGACTCGAAATTTTATTACAGTAGTTGTTTTCAAAATAGATGATTTTACCGAGATATCTATAATTTTCAATTTTTTGTTTTAGAGATAAGATCAGTTTAAACTTTTATTCGCGCTGGTATTAACTTTTTATCTTTAACATTTAAAAAATTTCAATCTTCAAATAATGCTCGGTGAATAATAATAAAAATTCTTCTATAAAATTTCAGCTAAAAAGTGATTTTTAGTTAGATTTGCAGTAGTTAAATTAAAATGTGATAAACTTATAAGGCTTCACTAAATTTACTAGAAAAAAAAAAAAACCCGGTAATGCACAAAAGTACACAAATTTATTAAAACAGCAAACAATTTTTTTTTTACATAACATATTATGCGTGCATAAAAACAGGAGATGAAAAAAAACTGATTGATACCGATCTGGGGCTGTCCAATCGGTTGATTTTTCCGACTTTGACACCATTAACTTTAGCGTGAGTAACTAGTCCAAACGGCCACCAAGTGCACTGACAATGACCTTGCTCATTATTAGTTTTTATCATGATTTTGCCGTTTGCTCAGAATCAAGTTCAAGAATTTCGAGTCATTGAAAAACTAGAACGAAAGGTCAAACACGCGATTTGAAACATTTATTTTTCTACCGATGATTAAATTTTTATTTCAAGATTAAATAAAATGGCTAAAATGAAGTTTATAATTTATATAAAATTGATAGTAACTCAAGTTATTGTCAATTTAATATTATCATGATCATGGTTGAAGAAAAATCAGCATTTATTCGATTTTTATATTTCTGCAAGAGCAAACAAGAATGGTAACAATTTATCACATTATCTCAAAATTTAACTATTTTGGCCTTAACATCATTTTCTAATTAAAATACATCAATACACTATTGTTTGAAAATAAGAAGCATCTGTTTTCTAAAATATTTTGAAATCTATTCTGATTTGCTATTTTCAACTCATCAAACAAAATATACTAATTTGTATCTTGCGCTAAAATATTAATTAGTTGATTGATCATCCTATGTAGATAAGGTGTTAATACAACTATAAAAAAAATTTCAAGTATTTCTGTCAATTTTTTTTGTTTTTTTTTAAAGATAATAAAAAGCTCTATCATTCAAAACTTGAATCAATCGAACAAAAATTCTAATGTTTTATAAATTATATCAAGTTGTTATTTCGTTTTTAATACTTTTTTGTAACCGATATAACTGTTTAATTTAATATTTAATATTTGGTTGTACTTAAATAAAAATTTATACTTACGACGAATCTTATAACTTACTAAAACCAATCATTAAATTTATTTTTATGTCGCATATTCGAAACTGTTGAATCAGTTTCTCAAATTTTTAATTTATGAACAAAATTTGGCTCCTTATAAACTCAGGGAAAAATATAAAAATTTCGTCTAAATTACGAATTGACTACACGCAAGTTTAAAAACTCGAAGAACGTTTCTGCATACGATGATCAATCAGTTAGTCAATTTATAATTTTGTTGATCACTCAAAATATTTGTGTAAAAACTTTGGTTATATTAAAACTTCGGTTGTATTATTAAAATAAAGAAATAAATCGTAGCTTAAAGAAAGAAGTTACATAAAACTAATAAATACATATACTTAATAGCATCTGAATTCTGGGCTGCAACCCAAGGTTGTCAACCACTATGTTGAAAATATTTTTTTCTGAAAATACATGATTTTGTATGAATCCCAAGATTTTTCTTAGAATTTTTAAATCAAAATTTATCAAAAAAAAAATTAAGAAAAGTTTTTAAAATTTAAAGTTCAGTAACGTCATTGGACTGATTACATTAAAAGTATATACCTATAAATTGAGATTTTTTAAACTTTAAACGCCAAAATTTCAAATAGTTGAAAAACCTATTGAAAAAATAAAATAAATTTAATCTTGGAATCATGTGCTTTATATTCTACACTTGTTTTTTTATAATGCACTCTATAATTTGGGATAGTTTTGAAATACCAACCTTTTGATGACCAAGACGTCACACTGTCCGCAACGCCACTGGATAACAACTTTTATTTATTGTAAAAAAAATTTGTAAAATTTAATAAAAATAGTGAAGTCATAAATTATGATTTATTTGTTCAGATATTTTTTGTGATTTAATGGAAACCACTTACACTAATTTTTTTTTCTAAGTACTAAGTTAAAATTAAGTAGCATGCAACATTATTAACCAAAAAAGTATAAACGTAAAGAAAAATTATATTTAAAGCTAAACGACTTATAAATTATTTGTACAATTACGTGTAATTTCGTACATATTTTATACTATACGTACTGGTTTCCCTTTAACATAATAATGAAATTTTTATTTGAATGAAAATTAATAAACATAATTAAAAATTTTTTTATGATAATCATTCAGTGCTTATATTGGATACTAATTATAAAATTAAACTGGAAACTAAGTATACTTGTATGGGTTCTAAATCACCCTATTCAAAAGTAGTTCAATAAAAAAAAAATGGTTTCTACAAATCTGAAAATACATGAGATATATTACAATTTTTTTCGTCAAGTCTTCTGCTCAATACATGCACAATTTAAAAAAAGTAGTATGATTAATTATTTAAAAAATCTGATTAATTAGGCAAGATTCCGACTTATCCTACGTAATATTATTTTTCGGCAAGAGAATTTTTCAGGTAAATTAATAGAATCTATTTCTTCAACATTCAATAAAAATATAAACCAGTTGATCAATTAACAAAAATTCAACATAAACAAAAAAATTTCAATAATCGTAGTTATTCTTATCAAAAGCTACCACAGAAACAGTGGTTTTGTAATTTCGCACTGCTCAATTTGACCTTGAAAAAGAATATACGCATCTGCAGTGGGTCATAACGAAATTAGAAAAAAAAAAAAAAAAAAGATTGGTCAGTTATTTACGCTCCCTGGTACCGGCTCTGCCGTGCGCTGTTCCACGTGCTGGCCTCCCAGGCCTGTCTGTTGTCCTCCTTGGTGAATCCCGTCGTGGGGTTGGCGGTCGTGTAGCCCTCGTCGATCTTCTCGGTGGGTTTGCCGGTCACGGCGGTGGACCCGGCGAGAGTCTTGCTGGCGCCTGGAATACCGTTACCCGCCCCGCTCGGCAGACCGCCCGACGGCCTCCTGCCCAGGAACTTGGGCCGATCCTTGGATCGGGGTCTGAACGTCGTTGGAGAAAGGGTCGAGACCACGGGCGCCGTGGGTGAAGCTGGCCTGGAGAGAGACGGCGATACGGTCGTTGAGCTCGAGTAGACTCGCTGAGCGTGGTACACTGGCGGGCTTATGGATGCGGTGCTGCTTGTGGATAGGTCGTCCCGCCGGCTGCTCGGAGATTCTTCGCGGATAATGAACGTTGTGGTCGGGTTGTAATTGTGATTACTGTACTGACCGTTGTTGTAATTGTTATTGTTGTTTACGTTTTTGTTCGCGATGTTAACGCTCTTGGGGGTTGACTGTTGTTGGTTTATGGTGAAGCTTTTCGTAATTTGTTGTTGGTTGTTGTAGGCGTTATTGATGTTTCTGGTCGTCGTTTGTTGCTGGTTATTGGGAATTTTTGTAGTCTGTTGTTGCTGGTTGTTGTAGTTGTTGTTGTTGTTGTAGTTCGTTCTCTGATTGTTGACATTGACATTGATGTTTTTAGTCGTTGACTGTTGCTGATTGTTGTTATCGTTATAATTATTGTAGTTATTGTTGTTGTTATTATTATTGTTATACTGGTAGTTGTAGTTGTACTGATCTTCGTAATTCTGCTTGGGTCGCTGACGCTTAAGATCAATACTGTCAATTTCTAGTTGAGTTTGACGATCCCACTCGACTTCCGAGGGGTCCAGGAATGCAGGATCAAAATCTTCATCGTCCTCGTCATCTACATTAGTCTTGTTTTCAGGTGGGTTAGTGACAGTTAAAACTTTATAGTATTTTCCCTGGTCTTTCTCGGTAGTTTTACTTCTATCGTAATATTGAACCGTGCTTTTGATTTCGTTGTTATAATTTTTGTACTCGGTTGGTTTTTGATAATAGTTATTTTTATTGTAATTTGTACTATATTGTTTTGTAGTTTTCTGGTCATTATCACTGTATTGACTACTGTAAGTAGTAGCATATGTAGTACTACTGTAAGTAGTACTTTTGACATCGTTGTTATAATTTCTGTATTCTTTTGATTTTTGATGGTAATTCTTGTTCTCATTAGTGGTATATTGATTATTGTTTGTGGCCTGATTATTATTGACGTATTGGTTGTTGCTCTTGACATCGTTGTTGTAGTTGTTGTAATCACCCTGGTTCTGGTAATAATTGTTGTATTGCTCGGTAGTCTTGGAGTTCTGATTGTTGTTATTGTATTGTTGATCATTTTTGACATCGTTATTGTATTCATTCGACTTTTGATAATAATTGTATGCTTTGGTGGTGTACTCGAAAGCTTTAGTATTTTGATTATTGTAAGAGTCATGGCTGTTGTAATTTTTATTATTGGTACTGTATTGAGTGGTGTTATTGTATTGATTGTTGCTGTTGATATTGTTACTGCTGGTGTTATTATTTTTATTTGTGTTAGCATTGTATTGCTCTTTACCATTTGCATTTTTGTTATAATAGTTTAGATTATTTCTGTTGAAGCTGTTCAAATTTTTCACGTAATTATTTTCTTGCGGGATGAGACTTCCTTCTTGATTTGAATAATAACTTTCAAATTTACTGCTGTTATAAGTATTGTAATTATTGTAATCTACGTAATTATTGTTTTCTCTTGGAAGTGGGAAGTTTTTATTCGTATCAGCCTCCGTAGATAATCCGTTGTTCACAAATTGGCCCGAGCCGATTCTGAAAAATCGAAAGGAAGTTATTACTTTATTTTATGTAAACTAAAATAAATATAATAATTTTTCCAAATTTTTTAACGTGAAAAATAAAAAAATTTGATTAATTTTTTTTATTCGGCAAAGTAGTAATATATCCATAGCTATCACAAAATTTATAAAACTGAAATTCAATCATAAGAGTTATGTATTTTTAACAATATCGATTTAACAGAAAATTTGTTTTCAAATAATTTCAAAAATTTTTTTTTAATTGCTTTTGTAAAAAAAACTAAGAATTTATTATGATTGAAAAAAGTAATAGCTTTAAAATACATTGTAGCAATAAAACCATTTTTTTTTTTGTTAAATTGAAATATTCTTTAATTTAGTAAATTGAAAATTTTACAGAACTTGCGTTTGTGTAAAATAGTTTTCTTTTATTTTATTTTGAGGAATATAAAAAAAAGGACAATTGATTGAAAAGTTAAAGGTGAGTAGTCTACGTAATAGAAAAAAATGTAACATTTCATTAAAAATGTTCTCGAATAAAAATAGACGTCATCGTTACAAAAACTAAAGAAATTTTCTTTCAATATTTATTTTTATTGTACATTATAAGTAATTAAATAAATTTTCAATTATTAAATTCATTTTTATATTTTTATAAAGTTATAGAATAGAATTCTATCAGCTGTTTATAAGTTTTAAGAATCTACTACTTTACATGAAAGCTTTTGATTCAAATATTGAAAATTTTTTACTTTTTTCTTCAATACAATTAAAAAAAAATCTGTTTCAAATTAATTTTTATGAAACATGGATCTAGAGGAAAATCTAATAAGCTTTAAGTATAAAATTTACCAAGCTAAATGTGCTTAAACTATATATAAATTTGAGAAACTGAAAATAAATATTTCCTTGAGTAGTCAATAAATATTGCTTTTTTTTAAATAAAAAATATTTATGTTTGAATTTAAAAATGAAACATAGATTTGTTACTTTGTTAACTTAGTTAAAATAAAAAATAACTCGTGGCTAAGTTAAAAGTAAAATTGTAGATTTAATCAGTAAGAACGTCTAAACGTGACGATTTTTAGGAACATCTTCTCTCGAATCTTCCGTACCGGATGAATCAGTGTACGTTTCTATTTCAACTAATCAGTTTCGATCTGACAAATATTAAACTCATTATCTAATTAACGAGCTCATTAGAGTCAATCAATAAAAACGTCTCAGATTGCTAGTTTCAAATTTCTAATTAATGTCTTCAATCAGTACACCGTGATGTAATTATAAAAAAAAAATCTCCCAATAACGAAATACGTACTTCGGAATATCCACGAACTCTGGTTCTGGCTCCTCGGTGGGATAGTAGGACTTGGAAAATCCTCTGGGCACGTTGTCAGTGCTGGGTTTCTTCCTGTACGCCGCGGTCGTCGAGTGTCCCCCGAATCGACCAGGGTGAGGAGTCGTGAAACCGGAACTGGTCGTGGCCGATGCGGTGCTTCCGTAATCTCGGCTTCTAGGTGTCGTGCGACTCGTAGGTCGTTCCGTGTAGCGGGTGGAGGATGCGTCCAATCTGCAAAATCAAAGTGAGAGTTAGAGGAAAGATGGTAATTGGACGGTTATGGTAATCGAATACATTTTTTTCACACTGTAGCTTTCTACCTTGCTTCGATATTTTAATTGAAAAAGAAAAAATTGATTGATTGATTGAACTTTCCGGAACTTTTACTTTGAATTTGATTGAATTTAATTTTAAATAAATTATTCTTGCGAGGGTTTTCTTTGAATATCAATTTATTTGCAAGTTAAATCAGATTTTAACTTCGTTATTCAAGCGAATTAAATTTTTTTTTGCAAATTTCATAAAAAATAAATATTATTCGGGCGTGGATTTAATCTGAATTTTGAGTTATAAAATAATGTTTTCTAGTTTTTTCGATTTTTTAAGTTGAATCACAAGAAAAGATCGAGGCTACAGAATGTGAATATTTAACGAAAGTGAACAAGAATGTGAAAAAAGATCATTTAAGAGACGGAAAATTAAAATGAAGTTTTTGGTTCAGACAAAAAATTTGAAAGAAAGCTAAATGTCTTTGAGTGAGAAAATAAATTGAAAATATCAATGAAATATAATGATTTTTTTATTTTGAATAAAGTTAGAAAAACTGCATTTGGCTCTGCAGTAGTAATTATATTTTAGATTTTGAAAAAAAAATTTTTCATCTAGAAATTTTAGGTAAAATATAAATTTGATCAAACTATTCTTAAAATCAAAAATTCAAAGATTTTGAGGCTTTTGAAGTACACCAATTTCCGAGCCAATTTCAGTCTTACTCCTTTTTAATGCAAAAATTTGGCAAAAAGTCTAATTTTTAAGATTACCAGTAAAACTTTCGTTTATTCATTTACTTCTATAATATAGCAGAATCTGAAATATAATCTGTTCTCTACTGATTACAAAGTTTAATTTATTCAAATTTTAATCAAATTATTTTGAATTTTTTACATAAACTTAAACAGAAAAAAATGTAACCATCCCGTAACTAATAGAGAATCAAAGAAACCAGAAACGTTCAAGTTACGTATTCCATGTCTCGTCAATCGAAAACTACTTTACGTAAAAAAGCAAACTCAAGTCACGAACTGACCAATTTCAGGCAGAACTCATAAGGCAATTTCAGGTGGTTTAACCCAGTTAAATTTTTTCAAACAGCAGCACACACACACTTTTTATGAAATTCATATTCTAAACCACTGCAACCTTCAATTGCTCATTTCGAAGTTGTACCATGACTTCAAAAAATTGTGTGTTTTTTTTTATTTTTTTTCGTCTTGTTCATCACACGGGTTTATTATGTTGGCCGAGATTGCCTCCGCACACGCGCGAACGACTTTCATCAACCTACATTGTCGACGTCTGAATTAAATTTTTTTCATTTTCTCATCAAGATACTCACGTTCTGGTGGTGACATAATCGTCGTAAATCGCATTGGCCTCGTCTCTCAGGTTGTTGGTGTACCCCGAGCTGGCCAGCGACAGATCGTTGCTCCCACCCCCGAGGGAGTTGGACTGCAGGGGAGCCGAGGGCGCGGGCGGCCGGTCGGTCGAGGAGTCCGGGTCGTCGAGGCCGTCGTTCAGGGAGTAGTACTCCGGCGCGGTCTCGCAGATGAAGTCGTACCACCAGTCGCACACGAAGTGACGCTGGTTGAATATGCTCCCGCTCGGACACAGGAAGGAACTCTTGGTCCCGGCGGTACTGCACACGTGGAATACCTGGGGAGTCGAATTTTTTTTCATTAGCTTGCACTCTACCAACCGTTTTCCAATCAGAATCTTTAATTTATAATATTGTAAAAGAAAATTTTCTCCGCGGTAGAAAGTAATGGACCAATTGTCAAAAAGCCCATATAAACGACCGTAAAATTATCCCCGACACATTCAATTAACAGTTTGATAAAAATTCTCCACACGCGAATGAAGACGTACCGTGCATGTCCCGAACACGATACCCTAATCATTTATAAACACGACGCGTACGCGGGTAACTCTAGACTTTCATTAAATAAACATATAAAAAATGTTCGAAAATGGCTTTAGGAAAATTTCTCCTTTCTCACCTGGCACCTAGTCTCGACGTCGGCGTAGTAGCCCCCGGGTGTTTTATCGGCGCAGGTGAACGAGGTCCTGGGTATGGTCGACAGGTTCGGGTAATCCCTTCCGGGCAGACCCGGCACCGAGTCCTGCCAGCCATAATTCACGTCTTCTTCCTGCTGTTGCTGCTGCTGCTGCTGCGGCTGTTGCTGGTCGTCGATTTTCACCGGCTGTAATTCATCAGGGACCGATTATCCGATGTTCAAGTGAATTCGCTGGGATTATGTAAATTGTCATTTGGATTTCGCATTAGTCAGTTAATTTCCCCGAGATTAGTTCTTTCTTTTTCTTTATTAGCCGATGGACTGACTAAGCGTCGAAAATTTCGGTGACGAAATTATGCGAGGGTACGTATCCGTGCATAATTGTGCTGGATTAATCTCGGAGTGTGAATTTCGTAATTTTTTCGTTGATTAAATTTATATTCTTCTAGCTGGGAAAGATTGTTAGTCTGGACGCAGGATTGATTGGAACAGTGGAAGTGGTAACATTCCGCGGGGTGTACTGCAAGAAACGTATATTTTCGGCCGCGGCGTCGTAAAAATTCTTCTCGGTAAAAATTACCCAACTGGCCTGGTAGCGATTAAAATTTGTTAAGGATGAAATTTATAGACACAAAGCTCGGTAATTCGCAGCCAGGCATCCCCATACCATTGAAATCCTTGGCTAATAATTCTGTCATTCAAATATTCAAACCCCAGGTAAAAAAAAAAGGTCGGTGCATTCACTTCTGGAATCGCTGAATCTAGCATCGAAATTTCGAAAATTCAGCGCGCGCGCACGCGCATGCATCCATCAATCTCGATGAAGATATCCCAGCTCTTCTCGGGATTTCGCAAGGGCTCGACCACAGCGGCTCCGAATTCTCCCAGATAATATTCATCTCGGTAAACGTATACCCCCCGCGAATGTAAAAAAAAAAGAAGAAAAATTGAAAAAAAAAAGGAGGGTACGCAATAGTCGATGCGACGATTGCCGATTCGTCGGAAGAGCCGCGCGCTCGTAGAAAGGGAGCTGCTCGCTCCATATACCCCTGGTGGGGGTGCTTGCGTCACAGCGAGCGGGCTTGTAAGTCATAGGGGGGGTTTTGTGTAACGCCACCGCCGCGGCGGCGTGTCGTGTTTATTAAAGGTTATGGACCCCCGGTGGTGCATCCTCGTCGTGACGGTTGCGCCAACCCTCCTTCATTTTTTTTTTTTTTTTCATAAATGTGTGTGGTATTGGAATAAAAATGAAAGTATGAAATAAAAATGTATGTAAGGTTGCGCAAATCGGGAAGATATTCGTGTCGTTTGGATAATCCCGCACGTGCATGAGCCCCCCACTTCTTTCTTTTTTTCACGAATCATCAATTTCGAAAAAGTCCGCGCTCTATGAAAATGATATTTTACTAAAATTATCTTTCGCAACCGGAGCGGAGTCTTTCTTTTTTTTTCCCGCGCGCGTGCCGATCGTCATTGAGTTTATTCTGCCCCGTCATGAAAATCGCGCGCAACAAGACAGAGAAGAAAAATAAATGCAAATTCGGTGCTTAATGAAATCAAAGGACGCTCAATGTTCCGATTTATTCAAATTAAATGATTAATCATTGACCCCGCGGGGAAAGAATAAAATAAAGGCGTCGCGTGGAAAAAATTTTTCACCGAGTCGTTGTGCGTTTTACACACGGGGGGGCCGCGGGAGTAAAAGCGTGTAACCTGTTGCGCAATCTTACTCTCGCAATAAATCATTTGATATTAATGAAGTCTCACAAATGATGCGTTTTAAATTACCCCGGACGCTTCTTCTTATTCTATTTTTTCTTTCTCTCTTTCTCTCTTCATGATTCGAATGTTTATCTAATACCGTAGTTTTTTGTTTATTGTTTGGCTTTGTTGCAATTCTTCACGAGTGATTGATGGAGGGAGAGAATCTCCTTGGAGGATCTTATTTTCGTTACAGATCCCGAACGTTTCAATCGGGAGTCGATTAAATCGCGATTTTATTGAATTTCATCCTCCTCGCTTTGGATTTATCGTACCGTTATTTTTTGAAAGTGAGCGCGGGATGGATGAACCAAATCTGGAATTATTTTGAAAAGTCGATGCAAAAACTATTATTCAAAAATCAAAGTTTACTTTCCTAAAAAACGTATCGGTCCGATGACGAACAAACGCGAGATAAGCGCTGGCGGGGGAGATTGATGGATCGATCGGGTGGTAATTGATGGCTGAATCGAATGAACTCACCGTCTCGGCGGCCAGGACGCAGGCAATGGCGGAGGCGATGACAATCGGCCTGATCCACTCCATCGTGATGGAAGCTGATTCTGTCCTCCTGCAAATGGTTTTAAGGCGTTAGTAACTTGTCGCGATTTATTGGACGGGTACTTTCGGGGATGAATAATTACAACTTTCGTATTCTGGCTTCGGGGGGACGTTCTGTTTGTCACTTGGAAAGTTTACAAATCAACGACATTTGTTTTGGGCTTGCGGCTGATTTATTCACTCTGTTTCGTGCTGGAGTTAATAAATTTTCATTTGCGGATTGATAGGGAAAATTAAATTTGATAAACCGTTTTGTGTTTGATTTAAATAAGCGTTTGGTTCCGTAGTCAAATTAATATGGCTACGAATCATAATTTACGACTAATATTTCGAGTTACTAAATATATAAGCAAAATAATTTTTGAGTTAATCTTCGAATTTATCATTCGATCAATTAATTTGAAAAACTGCTTCCGTTTAATTATTGAATTAAAACGCAATAAACAAATAACGAAATAAATTTTCATGCGTATTCGCTAAGAATGCAATGAAAGCTGTTATCAGATAATAATAGCGAAGTCACATAAATAACCGTCGGAGCTCACGGTGAAACTTTCAAAAGAATTTTTCGAGCCAACTTATCACTTTGTTTCAGCTCGGTCTCTGGTATTTACACGACTTTGTAAAAAATTTTAATCGTGATTCGCTCAAATTGCGACAGGCGCTTAAATATAAATTACATTTTATTGAAATTTTTTTTTTTTTTTTCAATTTGTAAAACTCCTCTCGAAGATCCAGACTGAAGCGTAGGTATCGATTGCGAAACCCACGCCAAATTAAATGAAAACCCCCTCGTAAAGTAATAACACACAATACCCGGGGGGGAAACCCGAGTATCTATCGAAAATTTTAAGCCCGTCAGACGTACTCGAAGAAGCAGAATAGTTAAAATAAAAAGCAAAAGAAAAAAAAAAAAAAAAGGTTTTATTCAAACTCCGAAAAGGTAAGAGCACCTCGACACAAAAGAAGCGCTAGGATGGCTGGTGTGTTGCAACGACTTTCGAACTTGCTATGTTTAAAAGCGCGACTTCCAAATGATACACGGGGCATGCGCGCTGACAGGGGGGGGGGGGGCAAGATTAACAGCGCAGATAAACTCGTACCTCTTTTCAATTACTCCCGGGCCAGGGATGAGCCTGATAAGGCCCGAAAAAAAAAAAAATCCTTTCGAAAATAAAGGCACGTGTATAATCGGCAGGAAGAAGAGCGAGACGCATGACGCAATTTAAATATGAGTAACCTCACCTGCGAAATAGAGCAAGTGTGCGTTGCATAAAGGAAAGATCCCAATCGCGACTCACCATCCGCCTTTCGCTCTCGGAAGCGCTGACACCTCCCGGAGGACGTTGATTCCTTGATAACGTCCGATCGAGATCGAGGGAAGTTCGCTTGTTATTACCTTGGATATTATTGTGACATTAGCGATGAAGAGAGACAGCTTTGTGGGTTTTAAAACAGCCTTATTTAATTTATGTATATTACTCAGGCCATTCATTGTTTTAGCCGGGGAGTACAGAGGGATTCATTTATTATAGTAGGACATCGAGAGGAGTAAAAGTTCTTTTGAAAGCAACCGCGGCCTTGGAATACCTTCAAGAGGATGCCTCGGAGGATAAATTTTTTTTTTTCTTCTTTTGCTTATTTGCTAGCCGAGGCATTAGGCGATATCTGTTGTTTCTTTCTTTAGTTTTGATTGGGACGACATCGACGGAGCTTGCGCAATAATTTTATTTATTTACAAGCGCACGGGAGGATAATTAACAGCGCGAGAGGTTGTAACCAATTACAGCCGAAAAATAATCGAACTAACGAGAATTGAATACCGCGTGGCACACGAACCGCTAGCGCAATGCTCGGGGGAGACTAGAGGCAAAATTCATTATTTAACTCATCGTTAAGAAAAAAGAAACAAAATAAAATGAAAAAAGAAGAAGGAAAAATTTCTATGGCAGTTTTAGAGACTGTAATTACGTAATGTTTTTTCTTAATTGTTGAGTGTCTTGGAAAATTATTATCTTCTCTGCGTGTTTTGTTGAAAATTTTAATGCGCGAGAATGTAGCTAATTAAACGTTTTATCTAATCCCGAAAAATTTTATGAATGATCGAGCAGACGCGGTTGTATCAATTTACAGTGTAAATAATTTTTGCATAACCACCCCGACGAGCCACAGATAGACGAAGGCAATGTCGTTCGTTTGAATATATTGAACTCAGCGGCGCATAGAATACACTTCTTTTCAGAAAATAAACTTTCACTCGAATCCGCACATTATAAGCAAACAACTGTGGCACAGGTACATTTGAATGAAAAAATAAAAAAGTGGATGGAGTGCCTTTTTTTTTTTTTTAATGAGGACTTTTTGTGCGAATTTTATCATTGAATTTTTACAAAAAAAAAATCTTAATTAGACTCAGCCCGAACCGTACGCCGAGGCTTGATAAATTATACACCCGAATGATCCTCGAACCAATTTATCTTAATTACGTTACACAAAAATTTTATTAGCATAATCCGACCCCGAAGAAAGGTAATTAATAACGCTTTTTTCCTTCGTTCCTCTTCTTTTTTTTTTTTTTTTTTTTTATCGTTCTGAAATTGAGGTTTCGTACGGGCAAATAAAGCTATTGTGAGGAGAATTTCATAAAACAATGGGATTATACAATTTTTCGTGCAGCTCCCACAATTCTCAATAGATATATATCCACCCGGGCTCTTTTTTTTTTTTTTTTTGCAAAATAGTTGACATTTCACCCGAATACCTCGTACAAAAATTTTCGTATCTTCCCTATTTTATTTTCTAGATCGTTTAAAATTTCGATCCTCGAAAGTAACGATTTATGCTTTCTCCCGTGTAACCTCACTTTCCATTTTGGCATTTTTTTTGAAGCAAAAATATATAATGGGGAAAATCATTTTTACGAGCTGACAAACGGCTCGTACCCCCTTTTTTCCGCGAAAGCTGAAGAACGCATAAAGCTACCCGATCATTACGGTGCAAAAACAAGGAAAATAATAAAAACGACTCGTTTGTTGAATGTCCGCAAGCTCGTCGACGACACCGTTTCTCCGGGAATGACCATTCGAGTCCACCCATGCTAATTACAGCTCGATTGTTCGATCAAGTGTCTCAAGAGCTCGTTTCGTAGTCGGCGGCATCATCCGAGGGCTATAAAAAAGGAAGGCGTCATCGCGTACAAAGGAATAAGAAAAAAAAGCTAGCCACCCAGGATTGACGCAACGATTGTTTAAACATACACGGGAGGAAGATTTCGGATTGCGTAATCTGTCGCCCTCACTCGGCAAATTCCCCCGTTATCTAATCCCAATAATTGCAAACGCTCAAAGAAAAAAAAAAATTGGAAACTTAAAAAAATCAGAAGACGAGCGTGCGCAATAAACACACTCGAACTCTCACCTTCCGAGTGATAACCTGGCGCTGCACCGCGTTGAACTCTCTCTGGCTCGGGGCGATCGTGTCTCCCGATACATGCCGCGGGGGCACTAAATTACTTCCGCGATAAAACTTGTACCCGCTTTGAAAAAAAAAAAAAAGCTTCCGATTTTTAAGTACGATTCCGGGGCTCTATGAATAGCGGGGGGTTGAGCTGGGGATCTACGATCCTTAAGAGATTGCGGGGGATTTCTTCTTAAGTCTTCTTCTTATTTGGGGTATCGCGCCGTGCCGCGGGGAGTAGAAAGTAGTCTTAGAGATTTTTGGCCTTTTGTTCGACTGGTGCTACTAACCGTTTTGACAGACCTAAATCATCTTCCCGGCAGTGCATTTACGTACGTTACGTTCGTTCCGTCTCTGGATCTAGGGGGGTAGGACTATTACATCGCTTAGATAAGTAAAAATTTTGTAAGTACAAAAATTAGTAGAAAATTTAATAAAAATATTAAAAAATAGTAAAGAATAAACTTTTGATAGATTATTAAAAATTACAAAAATGACTACTGTCAGAATTGAGGCTAGGCACGTAATAGGCTTTCAACTATAATGAGTCTACCAAAGGGCCATAAATAAGCCATGAAACGCCCAACTCGATTCTCACTTCTTACAAGGTACGAACCGCTGGTACAGATTCATTAAAAGAGATGTCAATTACGGGGAAGCAGTATCAGATAGTAAAAGAAAGCCATGATCCACGGTTATAAAAATAAACATCGAATTATAGTTCAGCGAGAAGTAGTTTGAGCCAAGCACACTTACGTCCCCTGAGCTTTGTGCCAATCGCCTCGGTATAGAAAGTGTGATTCAACCGCAGCACGGATGCGCAGCGCTCGACCTTTCAACTTCTATCCGCTCCCTCAGCTTTGTTCCAAAAAAAACCGATTGTAGAAGGGTGGTAGCACTTAAAAGGTTACATAATCGTCGCTCATCATCCACCCGAAAATCCTCTTGGTCACAAAAAAAAGACAAAGAGAGAGAGATAAAATTATAAAAAAACACAGCAATTACACACAATGGCACACCGAAGAGGGGGTAGGTTGGTCACAGAACAACTGCAGTGGCGAGGTTAAAGACACCGCGCGCGCGATACTCTCGCGGAGAGGTGAAACGGAACATCTGCGGTGCCGCGACTCTCGCCGGGCCTACTTATAGAGAGGGCCCGACGATGCCCCATCCCCACGTGAGCCGAGTGGAGTCTCGTTCACTCTCACTGTGAAGCCGCCGCTGCACTCTCCGGGATTATACGACTCGTCTCCTAACGAGGAGGGATTTGTTGGCGCTGCCGTTTCTGCGTGTTATGTACGCGAATATTTGGACGGGACCCTTGCGTAATGAGATATTTCCACCCCCAACGACGATAATTAGGGATGATTTTTCGATAAGTAGGTAGTTTGGAGGATGGAGAAAGTTTGGACGTTTAAGACTTGATTTAATTTACATTTGACGCTGGAAGGGTTTATCGGGATCCGGCTTAATCCCTCCTGGCACTTGTTTAATCCGGAAACAAGAATCATCGCCTTTCTTAATTAAACTTGGTACACCTAATGTCCACTTGGTGACCCGAGCGGGATTTACAATCGAGGATGATTTACCGGTAATTCGATTTCGCAATGGTAAATTATTCAGGGCTGTTAACGTGACAAAAAATAATACTAATCTTTGCAATCACAGTTTTATGTGTCACCGGGATGTTTGCAATATGAGTGTTCGGTGGTTGCGATATAAATTTTGTCGCCGTTTACAATATGATATTCCCCGCGCTCACCACGAAAACGCTGCGGCGAGAGTATTATTTTTCAAATGTGTTTTGTCTTTGAATCATTGCGACCAGGTGGCTTTGTAAATGTGAATTGTCTTCTGAAAGGAATTCTCCAGTGTACTTTGTTTTTAATTGACGCTGTGTTTTGTATTTAAACAAGTTTATTCAAATTTTTTTATTTTAAAGAGGTATTTCGATTGAAAACAAAAATTGCGATACGGATGGTACTTTTTTGGGTGCTGTTGGTACCCCATTAATTTCCTAAGAATACCGAGACGAGGAAAAAGAAAAAAAAGGTGTGTTGCAGTACTTTTGAGGTGATTTAATCGCTCGGAGTTCTGCATGAATATTAGATCAGACGTAATACCGAAGAATCATCCAGTTTCTCGGTACCGAAACATTTCACCCAATTTAAAATTCTTATTTCCTTTATTGTTGACGTAACGTACCCCCACGATTGACACAAGATTAAGCAAAATCTATAACTTTTATGTGCTCCTTTGGAATTGATACCACTTGAGAAACGTGAATAAAAAAGTGTGGTGTGCGATCACTTTGCATTATTCCGAAATTCACGAATAAATCTGCACTTTTTCGATTGGAAAATTCTTACGAAAAGCGTGTTTCAAATTTGTTTGACAATAAATACCTTTGATGAAGTTCACATTCCCAACAGCTATGGTCCTTGAAAAAAAAAAAAAAAAAAAAACTGATGCACTTAATTACTTTTATTTAGACAGTGACCTTACAGGATAAGAAATTGGCGAGTGATGGCTCAATGCCGTGGTTTCTTTTTCGCGATAGGTCATCGCCTGCTTTAATTACTAGCTTTCCGAAAGATTCCCCGACGTTTATCGTTGATAACATCTATAATGAAACGAATCAATCAATTTTTAATTAAAGTTGTAAGACGAAGATTGTTCGTTCATTTACATTAGAAGATTTTATAAAAACTACCTTTTTATTTTGAGGTTGTAAAAAAATTGAGAGAAATTTTTTTTTTTTTTCACCGTCGATAATATCGGTTAATAAGCCGTGGTTGCAAATGGATATCGAAGGATTCTTTTGAATAATCGGGCGTGCTATTTTACAGGGGTATATTTTTTGAAAAGGAAACCACTTTACTTCTTGCTATTGTTGAAGATTACCAGCACAGATAGTGCATGATGGATGAAATGTTTGTTATCAATCATATTTTCTGTTTTCACTTTTTTGATTGTATCTTTAAAATTGTCACACGTGTTTTTATGTGGAAAGAGTTGTAAAAAATTTTATTTCCTCTCGCGATTAATAAAGAATAAAATTTTACCTGTCTATCAACTCATAAAAAGAACCCTTGAGAAACAACATCATTTTGGGACCTTGCGCATTGTTCAAATCTGGGAAATTGTCCTCGTAAAACCTTGGACAATTTCCAAAAATCAAAAGAGCCGCCATGGACAATTCGCGAGGTCCTACGGTACGTGGAAATTTTTTTTTTTTAAATATTCTAACTAGTTCTAAATGAACTTCTTATTTCTGCATAAAAGAAAAAAGTTAGTTCAATAACGAAAGTATCTTACAACATTGTATTTTATCACCATCCTGATAAATAAAACGAATATAAAAGAATTTCCTTTATTTTCGTATGATTTTTCATATCTTACTTTCATATCCGGGTGATCGTTTCTAATAAAGGAACATTTAAAATCTAACTTTTATCACAAAACTACATAGTACAATTTGAGTAATTAATTCAGGCTATCCATACGATATGGTCAAATCTACCAGGAAGATTTTTCGATTTATCAATATTCAAATCTTAGGCTTCCCAATCTATGACCCTTTTTATCTTGCCTTTCCAAAAACTCTTTTTTTTTTCGTTCGATTTCTCACAATCTACCATCAGCCTACGTAAACCATCAATCATCCACGTTCTATTTGCCCAGCGTTCGAATATTCCAAAGAAAAAATTTTTAAAAAATCGTATTTTTCCCGAAATCGAATGCGTATCACAATCAGTCTATAAATTAGACTATCGCAACCGACAGATCGCCAAACAAACATCTTTCCCCCAAAAAGCCGTCATATCTATGAAAAATCAGGAGGCTTACATCACCAGTTGATGTTCCGTTAATTTCCGCAAGGCTCGTGTATACATATACATAAACGGCACGGCACGGTCGCGAAGAGGCATCCTCCTCGGGTACAGGTAACGGGGCGCCTAGAGATCGAAAGTTCAGAGAGCGCGCCTCTCTCTCTCTCTCTCCTCCCCCTCCAGCCCGCTGCTCCTGCTCCTCCTCCTCCTCCTTCTCGCCGGCTAAAACGAGAGCAGCGCTACACGAAGTCGGAAGAATGCAGCGGGTTGAGCAAGCGACGAGATGCGTCGCGGATTATGCGGGGGCTCACCGCGTTTAGAAAGCAAGAGTATAAGACGTTCACGCATTGGTGTGGGGGCTGAGCGAGGTTGTGTTTGTGCACCGCCAGACGCGGCTGTGTTGGTGCACCCGACTCTTCTAACCGTCCCGCAGGATTATGATTAATTTTGACTCGAGGGTAATTAGACGGATTATTCGAGCTGAGGAGAGAAAAAATGAACTATTGACCTCGCGACTCACTACGTGCAAGTAGTAACGGCCGGGTTGGGTCAGACGGGGGAATGTTTTTGAAACCGACTGCGGATGAATGATGACCGATGAGAGAACCTTGCCAAAAATGCGTGGTATCTCGCATTTGGACGTTGGGGATTTTCTCGCGGTGGGAATAAATTATTAGATGATTAGCGGGAGTTATTGCAGACATTCGTAATTTTCGTGCGAAAATTGGGTAGGAAAATTTTTGCAATAAACGTAATTTTGTACGATCATCAATTTTACGGCCACTACAAAAAAAAAAAAAAAAAAAAAAAAAATGTATATAATTCCCAGCTTTGAATTAAATATTTAAAATTTGACACAAATAGTGGGGTGTTACGTAACGAGAGTTCATATGTTCCTCTTTTTTTTCTTTCTCTCTTTTAATTTTCAGTTAAATACGTTCGAAGTTCGTTTCGACCTGAATAATTCGATTGTGTATATTTTTTTTTCGAATTATTTTCACAAGTATATGAATAGTGTCATGAATATGAATATCGTGATGAAAGCATGTACACGTACAGGAGAGAAGCTTGCCACCAACTCATGCTCGACTCAGGCGCATCTTTCCCATGACGGTGAATGTACTCTATCCAGAACGTGGCGGAATCCATTGGACTCGTTGGACGATCTCGAGATTCATCTCGTACTTATATTAACTGCATTCCAAACGAAAGGGAAAAAATTCCTCTAATGATTCTGCTAAATTATAGGTTGGGTGCATTAATTGCTGTAATATGACGCATTGTATAAAGGATTAATTAGGATCTCTTTGAAAGTGATAGTGAAAGATTTTAGCGTAATCGTATAGTGTAATAAGCCTAAGCGCCATCTTTTTTTTTTATTACGTATGGATTGAGGTTAGCTAAACTGATGGTACTTTTTGGAGTCGTTAAATATTTTCTGGCTTTTAAAGTCTTTACTTTGAATAAATACACGTATTTTTATTCTATTCAATCTTTTTTTTTATCTCAATAGTTTTCAAAGTGCCTTTTTTGTTGAACAAATGCAATCTTTAGGCTGATAATTAAATCAAACGCTTTGGTTCGCAGTTAAGTCATACTTTTATGAAACCAATGACGTGTCGCTTTGCAGTAAATTCCGAAACTTCCGGATAATTTGATCTAAAAATTTCTAAACGTGGGTTTTGTTCTAGCTTAATAGTTGAATGTACAAGTCACCAAGTTAAACAAGATGACAAAGTATGATTTTTCAAAAAAGGTCATGGAAGGAAAGCATCCTAGAGAGAAACCGGATATGATATTTACCAAAGTACCAGAACTTCGAAATTTCGAAGGAGCCAAGTCTAATGTGTTGATCGTTGGTGTGTACATAAAGATGTTGCTGTGAAAAAACCGGGCATGTAAACAAGGTAGCTAATATTTTACCATTGATTTTGTAAAAAAAATTTTGAATAAATCATAAAGTTTATAATAAAAAAATAATTTTTTCATGCATGTACAGTACTGAAACTATTAACCCTATTCAAAATTATCTGAAGTACATACACAACTTTACTATTAGATTATATTTGAAGAAATTGAATTAATTCTCAATTAATGGTTATTTATAAATTTTACTCATTGATTAATCTTGAAAGGTGTTTTTTCGTCTACATAATGTCTTTAAAATGATTAACCATTTATAATGAAGTTAAATCTGAAAGAATAATACTATCATTAGTAGAAAAACTATCATTTTAAGTTTTATTTATTAAATTTAAAAAAATTTGATGTCATGTAAATGATTATAACGAACAAAACAAACAATTAGTTTTATTAATTTCATCTTTTTTAGGAGAATTTATGGTATTATTTTTTATATTTTTAAAATTACGTACTTACACAAAAATATGCTGCTTTAACGACTGATTAGAAAAAATTTTGTTTTCTTCTATGTCCAGTAAACCAAGTTTTTAAAAAAATTTCGAAATAGCTGTCCGCCTCGCTGTCCGCATGAATATTTTCGGTTTTTTGTTGGTATGATTTTATTGCAAATAAAATACTATACATTAATTTTTTTCTCGTGTATACATTATTGAGTTTAGTCAAGATTAACTTTAAATTTTTAGTATTAATTTTTTTATTTATAGTTGAAAGTAAATTTTTTAAATTAAATTCATCGAATGCACAAGACGACTTTGACTATTTCTATAAATCATTGAATAGGTCTTTAAATGGATTCCACAGTAATTTTTCAAGCTGTGGGTGTTTTAATGGCACTTTGCCTATTACATTGAATCCTACGTCTTCGTAAGATTAAAACCAGTCGGAAGTATCACCCTGTTCGAAATAAGTTATTTTGACGATCGTTCATACATAGCATGATAAGCAAATTTTTCGTCGGCTTCTTTAGCAGAAGGTGTCTGTAAACATCGTCTCGATGTCCTTTAGCGGCAAATCCTTTCATTAATTCTTTGCAGATGACGTTCACGCTATTCATGTGTTAGGGAAACGCTCCAAGTATGTATTCGCAAGCGGTTGCTCAATTCCAGGTTGAGACACAAAGAAATTGTGAATAAGAAAATACATCTTCCTACTGCATTAGTCATTTTGTAAGCTTAAATTTGAAAGGAAGAGAACGTTTATTGAATTCTTACTGTTTTCCTCTAATAATAGATCTTGGCGCTTTTGTAAATATAGTTATTGACACGAAGAATAGATCATCGGTATTATTATTTTTTAATCTTCGAGGAGGATGGAATATTTTTCAATTAACAAATCAATTTTTCAATGAAATTGTAAGGTGCTTTCTGTGACATTCGAAAGAACTAGTTTGATACAAATTATGATTTTTTTTTTTTCTCCCTGTAATGTTTAGTTTAAAGAGAAACTGGATAAAACTGTCAATTAGCGTTAGAAACTTTCAATGATTTTAAATCTCAATTATACTGTAAACATCCTCATAGAGTGTGTAATTCATATCTTAAAAACAATTTCTACTTAAAATTTTTTTTGTAAATATTCTATTAAAAAATTTTTAAATAATACGAAAAAAAAAATTTATGAAACATAACCGACCAAAATATTTTTCAATTTTGTAGCAGTTTATTGTCTTTCTACTTTTTTCTTTCCTCAAATAGTTTTTTAAATAAATAACTTTCACTAATTTGATTATTTTTTTTGTAATAACACTAAACTTACTCGATAAGAAAAAACACAGTGTTCTGTCAAATTAAATGTTAAGTAGATACCGATCAGACCGATCAAAGATTAGACATTCTTAAATCGTTTAATTGTGTTATTGTTTTCTTTTCCTAAAGTTTTATAGTCTGAGAACTATACAATCTTTCTATTTCATCTAAAAAGTTCTATCACTATCAAGGCATTGACATTTTTCACAATCAAGCAATCAAATAAAATTATATTTTTATCAAGTGTTAAATAAATTAAATTATATGCAATGAAAATCTAAAATGCGTAAGCTGCCCTGTAATAATCTGTTCATCAATAAATATGAAATTTTATAAAAATTTTTTACAGTTTTGAAACACCCTTTGAATGCGAATAAAAGACTATTTTGAGTAGCAACACTAATTGATCCGAAGTGTGTGGTGCGAGAAATTTCGGAAGGTCATTATTAAAGAATCATTCTTTAAAAGTGACCACAAATGTCAAGAGTATTTCACAACTACTTTTGGAATTCAAAAGGCAATTATACCTGAATTAAAAATATTTCTATAGTTTTACCAAACTGCTTTATCCTGTGGAGAACGATCGCATAATAGAAACGTTGGTCAAAGGAAACCCAAATTCATCGCTTCCCACGAGAAAGATGCTTGCGGTACGCGAGATTGCCGCTTGGGCGTAAGTGGATCAAAGAATTTCGCTGCTAAACGGCTTACGTACCGACGTTGAACTTTTGATGGTTTTTCCTCTACCACGCACGCCACGCGCGCAATTACGAACTCTAATTGAGTCCATAAACCAGGAGCCAGGATTAGTCACACTAAGTACGGTCCTACCCGAAATTGAAAAATTAATAATTTCTCACTTAATCATAACTCAAGCAAACTTTAATCCACCATGCTTCTCATTTTAATCAGGGTAATGTACTCTGAGAATGTTTAATTATGCGCAACCGCTTAATTTTCAAAATGAAGTAACCAACAGTGAAGGAGTAAAATTTTTTCGCTACCAAAAACGTGAATAATCAATTTTGTTTTTCTCCCACTTAGTTTTATCATAGAGTTAACGATTAACTTAATTGAACATGTTTTTGATAAATGGGATTATAACTTAACTTTTTTTTTTCTCAGATAAATTGTTCGGTAAGGTGAAAATATTTAAGATATTTCCCAGTGAAATGAAATTCAATTAACCGTTATGAATGAGAAAAATTTCCTGAAACACGTTACTTAGCGCAAATTGTCAAATCAATTTGTCGTAAAATCTTTCACGATCAAACTTAATTACTAGATTCTTCTTTAAAAAAATTTTTTTTTACTTTTATTTCCAAAGTTACGTAAAAGATTCAAGGATAAAATACAACATTTCTAAAGTGACAGTATTCTATATAATTTTATTAAATCCCAAAATGTTCTAAAAAAATTTTCCTAGCTGCCATATCGTTAAACACTGTATAAATACAAAACCATAAACGGGTAAGTTCGATAAATATATTAAGTAACTGTAACTGACATTATTAAGTAACGCGTAATTTGCACATTTAAAGGCTGGTAAATACGTGATCATGAAACACTTTGTTTAGTTAAAAAAAAAAAGTACACTCGTACGGTCGAAGTATAGCCCAGCTACTCCTGGTCGTGTAATTAGCCTGTAACTGAATCCTGCCGTTGCGCTGCGTAATTACTTGGTAGCGAGTCGAACAACTATTTTAAATGGACTTTTAAATTGGAGCAGACGAAAGCCGAACTACATTTGTATGCGGAAAACTTGCACCGACTCTTTTCCTCAAGTCAACTCAAATTAAGGAAAAAAAATTTTTACTGAAAGGTATGTTGATTTAATAAGCCGCTGTAAATGATGAAATTATCCAATCCGGTAGGTATCGAATTAACTTGTTGCAAAAAAAAAATTAAAATCAATTAGATAATGAATACATAAAGTGTCAGTTCGAATCAAATCGAAATCGAGTTTCGAAATCGTAACTAAAATTTTCTACACCGAAAAACAATAAACAATTTGTTCTCTTCACGAGAACAAACAAATCCAGGGCCCAATAAAAGTCTGAACTTTTACGTACCATAAAAAAAAAGAATTCTATTTTACCTTGTGAGAAATTTAAGCTGTAAAAAAACGCCAGCGCAATGAATTTTTTTTTTTTTTTAAGGCCCAATACGAGAGAAAAATTCAATAGAAGAAGTATTTTTTTTTTTGAGTAAGTAAGGCATGCCCCGGAGCCTTTCGCGATTAAATTCACGACAAACCGCTTTAACACTTTCACTTTAAACGCGCAGGTGCGTGCGCGCGCGCGGGTGCCGCGCTAGTTTTATACGCATACCCGGGGGTTTTGTCGCACCGCGCGATGATGTCATTATTACCCGGTAGCGTGGTAAATGTGACGTAATTAGTTTGCAACAATAACACCTCGATTTCGCTGAAGTGCGCCTTGTTACCATTTCTTTTCAAGCCGGAGTGTGGGCTCTGTGATCTATGGGTTTGGGGGATTTTCAAAGGAAAAACCAGTTTTTTTTTTTTCTTTTCTCCTTTTTATTATTATTATTGTACGATTTTCGCATTTCGAGGAATGAGAATTTTTCCATTTGACATGAACGATGATTTTTATTATACAATGAAATGACAATTTTACAGTACTGAGCAAACCTAATCTACTGCATTAACATAAATGATTAATAGTTTACTATTTAACTAAAAATGTACACAAAATTCTCACAGGTTATATATGCAATTCATACGGCTGTAAACAATATTTCTTACTACATGGAGATTGTTCTCTTACTTAATCAAAGAAAGTAAAATAGGAAATTGATACGGTATGAATAAATAAAGCTATCTCATGGATAATATTGGAAAAAACTTTCGTTTTCTACTTTGTATCTTCCCGTATAATCGATGGAGTGCGGAGAAAGGAGAAGAATCACGCGTGTGTGCATAATATAATGAACAATTTTTTTCTTTTCTTCTTCTTCCAACATTTGTTTGTTCCTATTTTTAGTGTTTTCTTTTCTTTCTTCGTTTACGAAATATCCGTGAATTATCTGTGAATGAATCCCGCGTTGTGCAAGATGTGGAAGATCTTTTCTCGTGGTATCAAGTCAGTGTCACGGTGCGTTACCTGCAAACGGATAATCATTAGTCGGTATTCCAAACAATTATTTTTAATTTATTTTAGATTTTAATCCGTAGCGAGCTAAACTCAACGTAACGACAAATTAAAAAACATTATCTTTTGTTTATAAAAGTTGGTGATTGAAAAACTGATGAGGCCTTTTTGTCTTTAATGAGCCGAGTAAGATCTATACATTTAGCGTGAAATTTGATTAGTATTATGCAAGCGAGAGTTCACGCAACAATCCACATTTAACTCCGGGTTTCCAAAAAATTATGTTATAAAATCCTATTACAATGCGCCAGAATAATGAAAAATAATTAAATCTCAAAATTGTTTGACATTTTTACACTTGAAAATTCAACTTCGAGTGAATAAAGTTACCGTTTCGAAATTTCGCGTAACGGTGTTTTTTTTCGGTAACATAGGTGCGTTATGATGAGATTTTTTTATCAAGCTATTATGATCGAGCGAGATGCCCGAGAGAGTTCGCGAGGTTGTAACTTCCACTTGATTGAAAACTCTCATCATTATGCGCAGGTTGCAAAATACCGTGTTCTATTAGCCCAAGAGTTAAAAAAAAAGCCTTATAGCATCGAGTTTTATTTGATCGAGTGTAAATAAAATCTGACTGCTATAGCTCATAACTAGTTTTAAAAAAATTTTTATATTAATGGTCGTACAAAAGAGTTTATTTGCACTCGAATAAGACTGTTTGTTTGCTCTAGTGCAAATAAGTTTCTACAACCCGACTCATCATTCAAGTTTCATCAAATTCTCAGTTACAAAAAGATACTTTTGTTGAGCATATAAACTATTTCAGCTAGAGCGAGACTCCAAAATTAGATTATAAAACCGTACCTGTCCCTCTTTGTAACCGAACCACGAAGGCTCAGCGAGTGCAGCGGCGATGTAGGGATTCTTGTAGAAGTCGTTCTTGAGATGCTCCGGCAGAGTCGCCTCCATCGCGGCGTTCTCCAGGACTTTTGGGTGGGGAGGAGGTCCCAGAGCTACCTGGTGGTGAACCAGGTACTGCGGGGCCGCGGAACACAGTCCCAGTACCGACACCAGAACCAACGCACGAATCATCCTGAATTACTGAAAAAACAAAAAAAAATAAAAATAAAGGTAAACTTCCGGCTGTGCATGCAAATCTAGCAGACAATGCCCCGGCATCAAGAACAAGCCCATTCAAAGAAACTTTCCTTCCCCGAGATTATTTCAATTTATAAACTTTCTACTCAAATCGTATACATCTAATCTCGGCCGCGGTACCATCATTAGCGTCCTTTGTAATTTCGCGTGGGCGAGCGCGCGTGTGATAAATATTAATTTTGAGATTCAAAAAGCCCCGGTGATAAAGGGCTTTTGTTGAGGATGTATATATATATATATGAGAATCGAGCCGCGTTTCAATGGCGGTGGACGCCCGGGGCGTAGGAAATGCACGGCTCGGTGCCACCTTGAAAGGAAAAAAGGTGAACGGCTGCTGCGACATTGCCGGCCAGGCGCGCTTCCTATCGCGTGCACATGTCTCGGACGTTGATGCAAACTTTGACTTGTTTTTTTTTCTATTATTTAGTTTAATTTTTCAAGGGTATCGGGAGTTTCGAGAGTTTTTTTTTTCGTAATTGCAGGTGGAAAGATGCGGAGATAGCGATGGGATTGGGAAATGATCTTTGTTATGGGTGGACTCGCGCGTTTTTTTTTTTTTTTTTTTATGATGGAGCTTGTTTTTTGCGGTAGGTTTTGTCCTTTTTCAGACTGAACTTGGTGGTTTTGCGTAAATGAAGCAAAGAGAAAACTGCAAGGTCGAGTTCGGGTATTTTTAGTTTGGAAAAATTGTTTCGAACGTGTGTATTAAAAATTGTTGCAGAAATTAGGACAAACTTTTTTGAGAAATATTAGATTCGTTATGCAATTTTTTTTAGTTGTAAATATGAAGGAATGAGCCTGCAAAAAACTAATTTATTTTTTTATTTGATAGCTCTGAAAACATAAATAATACACGCTGTACATTTTATTTCATCAAAGTTTAATCGCTTAAAACTTGCAATTTAAATTGTTTTTTTGAACATAAATTTTAGTAACCTAAACCTATCACGTGTCTTTAAAACCATCAATTTCGTAACTCATGAGTACATTCCTTTGAACCGAATGTAAATCTTGTTAAACAAGTTTCTATTAAAAATTTCTCTCCTGAGCATAAACCTTTATGTAATTTTATGACTTATAAATTATTTCTTTTTAATAAACATAGCTTTCAGCAAAGTTTGTAATCGAAAAGAATCTTTTTTTTAACTTGGATGAATAAACTTTTGTGCTATAAAAAAATAGTCTGTGACGATTATTACAATGATCTTTTTTTACCGCTTCTTTCATAATAACTTATCAGGTAACCATTGTGGCTGGTTATTTTCTGCCACCGCATTTTACTTTGAATTAAAAAAAAAAAAAGGAAACTAATCAATTTTTGTGCTTATTTTTCAAAAATAAAGATATAAAAATTTAAGAAAAATACAAAACATTGATCACAGTATTTTAGGTTCCATTGAACGGGCACACAATTATGTTGGTATAATATTGTTTTCGCAAATAAAATAAAAATTTGCCCGTTTTATTTTTTCATCAACTCATAAAGTCTCACAATTTATTTTGACTTTCCTAACTATTGCACTTAATTTGAATCTTTTGTGAATGATCTTAGAACTTAAAATTTTTTATTTACAATCTCGATCTGGAGAGAATAGTTTGAGTCCTCGACACTGAACTATCCACTAAAATCCAAATTTAAACGAGCCCTTAAAATCTCAAATCACAATCACTGTCAAAATTACCTAATCTCCCTTTCACTGTGTCAACACTGTCAGGCCACTATATTAAAAAAGCGCGTCGAACTCTCGCACCTCGCGCGTAACTGACCACGAGTTCCGCGTACGCCGGTCTCTTATATAGATGTAATGGGAGCCCGGGGGGCGTAGGAAGTCAGGGCTCATTACACCTTATCCGCATGCTCTGTTTTTTTTTCTCTCTCAAACTCTCCTTTTTTTTCCGGACCCCGAGCCTTGAGAGTAAGAGTGAGACAAGCAGCACGCGCGCCCGCTCAAAACTGAGTCAAGGGTAAGAACGCGTGCGTGGAGTAGTTTACCGGACGACGGTCTTTTATCTCGCTTCGCCTTATCCTTCGAATTGTTCCGATCGAAATGGGCTCGGAGTGAATCACCGACACGAGGAGGTTGGGTAAGTTTCAGGGTATTGTGTCGATGCATGGATGATGTATCGGGAGGTCGAAAATAACACACCGCGCGCCGAGCGCTATTATGATAAAATTGTCTTGTGCCAGTGGAATTCGGTCGTTCGATAGAAATAAAAAAAAAAAAAACAGCCGCATCGGCTGCTGGTGGTTGGTTGTAAATCATCGTGCTCGCTTTGGTATTGTCTGATCCTTGCCTAGGCTTATCTTGTGAAAGATGGCTGTGTTTAGAATATGCATGGGTGCTTGTAAACGCTTAAATTTCCATCCAAGAGTTTCGGGACCATTGACAAAATGTGTTGTCGAGTTCAAGAGATGAATTTTTGACTGGGAGTTGAATCAACCTTCGAGAGATGATTAAACCTTTTTTTTTTTTTTTTTTTCTAAAGCAGTGATCAGAAACTAATAGGTAACTCGCACGGACGTCAGATGTCGGCAAAGATTGAAGCCGTAATCACGAGCTGACGAAACATCAGGCTGCCAAAATTTCTAATCAATCACACTGACAAAGTACCACTTAGACAAATTCGTAATTACTATTCTAAAGTACCGATACAATTATAACCGGTGAAATTATTGAATCAAATTGATATTATCGAAAAAAAAATAAACGGGAACTCAATCGATTTCAATTGACGTATCAAATTAGACAAAAACATTAACTACCCAGAGCTATTTCGAGGTGAAAACGATCCCTCTTTTTCATCCTTTTATCAATTAGCAAACTCTGATTGGATAATTTTAGAAAATAAGAGTCTTGAGGGGGGAGTATCGGTTGCAGCGGTCATAAACCATTGTTAAGGCCGTAAAAGTTCAATGCGAAGCCCCCCCCCCCCCCCCCATTGTTAGTCCCGCTGATTTATTGTGCAACATCGAGGATTTTTATCCACCAGCTGCGCCACCCCGGGGGCGAAGGTCCTCGGGACGACGTCCTTGATCGGGCATGCGTGCGTTGTGATCCGGGTACCGGACGAATACCCATGCTTACCCATTTATGAATAGTCACCGTGCAGCATCAACGCTTTCACCCATGTAGGTGTTAAATTATCCAACACGCGAGAGGTACACCGACGGAGTATGTTTAATAAACCAACTTTCGCTTGTCCCGGGTGCATTTTAAAGCCTCCGCTGATCGTCGTTAACTGCGGATGAACACGCGGAAAAAGACTAACTGATTTTCAAAAGTAACTATGCTAATGAAACCCTCCCCCACCTCCTCTTTTTCGTGTTGTAATCAGTCGTGTTACCGATATTAGTACAAAATTTTTTTTTTTTTTCTTGCCCGCGATGAATATATAATGCCGCGCAATTTTCTCCACGTGATTATTCAACGCCTGTAAAGTCCCAGAATTTTTAACGAATGATGATTATCGTGATTTACACCGAGACGTTCTGTTTGAAATAATTTTTAACAGCTGATCAATTAAAATATCCAGTTGGGTTTCCTCTATGTTTATTGCAGTTTTCACTTCGCTTCGAATTAAAATACTACCGATGATACTTCGTTAAAAAAATTTTAATAAAGTCAAGAACTGCAAGGCGGTAATGATGTACTGAGGAGCATCCTCAGACGATAGATAACGTTTACTATTCGCGTCGGAAAAGATTTAAAAACTCATGAAATAAGTAATTCTTTTTTTTTATGTTTTTTAGTAACCAAAGAAGATTTTACCGGCGCACGCTATGATGACGAAATTAATCAAGATCGAGCGTACAATGCTGCGTTTGGATAAGCATCGGCGCAAGGAGCCAATGTCAATGATCGATCTTGATTCCGGAAGCATGCACGTTGACTTTAATGCAGACAGATGGTTGGCCTGTAATTTTCATCGGCATCGCTATTTTGGCCCCTTTCACTCTTACTCCCGTGCTAGTTGACCTCCGTCCGCGGAAGGATCGTAAGTCAGCCTTTGAAATCCTCTCGCTGTCGATCATAAGGACTGCAGACGGCTTTGTTGTTTAATGAATGTTTTTGTGCATGGGACGGATAGCATTTTTCAGGGACCAAGGGTTGCGTAATTTTATTGATGAAGTGTTGTTTGTTTATGCAGGGGTGATTTAAATAATATTATATAAGCTTAAATTATTCCATGAAAATGTAATTATTCTTAATTGTCACAAAGATAAAATTTATTGTCTCTAAGTTATTTAAGGTTTGCTTAATTGGCTATTAAGATTTTTAATTATAGCGGTTTTTTACTCCAGTCAGTTGAAAGCTGTTTATTTTTGTAAAAGGTCTGTATTTACGTAAAAAAAAGTGAATATTTTGTTCTCACAAAGGTTAAATTATACAGGAAAACTTTCTCTTAAGCTGCTAGTTATTAACTAATGCATAACAAAGATTGAAGCAAAGGGCTTAATATTTTTTTACAAAAATTAAAATTTTTTAAGAAAAATAATGAGTATAAGTAAATAAAAAAGACATTTTTAAAAAACAATACACCTATGTAAAATTAAAATTAAAAATGGGTTCAGGAAGAATTAAAAAAAACATGGCAAACTTTTTTTCATTTTATATTTTATTACCTAATCAAATTTATTTTTACTTATAATTTCATGTTACAATCTATATCTATTACGATATACAAACGATAACGCGATCTCATCAAATGCATATAAAGATTGATTTTTTTATTTTTTTTTTTATTTTCATTTTATCTTCAAAAAACAACTTAAAAGTAAGAAAAATTCAAGTTGAACAATAAATGTAGCATCATGAAAGATTACATAAACTTGAGTCAGAGGCGATCATAAAACACGAGATCTTTTAGCTGTCCAGTCTCCCAAGTTCGCATTTTTACTCTCCATCTACATCAGTTTTTTTGTTTTTTGTTTTTTTTTTTTTTAATTCTTTTTTTATTGATCTAAATTTTTATTAACCTTATTCACTCTCAAAAAATCAGGCGCTCATTATCCAATTTGTATCATAACGTTATTATAAACTTGTCATGTGTTTAAATGTTACAAGGAAAATGAACGCGAGTCGATCGAACGCAACGCAACGATACAAAGAGCATGTATTTTTAGTAATATTTTGTATATTTTTTATATTATAAAGTCTAATGAATTCATAGTATATATTGTACTTAATTCATTAATATGGTAGCAGCCTCGCTCTCTAATGATACTAAATGTAATAATTGCGTAATGCATCGGTAATTATACTTCTTTTTTTTACTTCATTCTTTCAACTCTCTCTCTCTCACTCTCTCAATCATCTCATAATTCATGGGAATCATCAACGACGTGTCATTTTAGTTTCTTTCTTTCTTTTTTTTTTTTTGTTTTCTGTGAATGATTTATGTTTGACGTTAAATCTCTCCCTATTTTTTAAACAAATTAAATTTTATCGTTGATCCTGTAATAAATCATCGGTATAAATTTTTTTACAGGTTGAAATTAGATATGCGTTTTTGATAGTCGAAAAAAATTTTTAACTCGTCGATATATATTATTATTCTTTAAAAAAGAAAGAAAAAAATTTGATGTACGATGTTGGAACGTCGTAAAAAGCACTTTTGAATACAACATGAATGCTCGATTGAAATTTTTGAGACTCCATGACGTATAAAAAACTTATGAGAATGAATTCTAAATTTATAAAAGTGAAATTTTACTCTAAATATAATAAAAATGTCAAGTTAAATATTTTGATTCAACCAGATTAAATGATTTTTTTTTTAAATTTTAAATTACAATAAAATTTTTATTTTATTGGGAGAAATTTTTCACTGAAAAAATTTAGAGAAAATAATTTACAATTGCAACTCTGGCCTTTTCCTCTAATAATTATACGTTTTCTTCTGAAGAAATAACAATTTTCGAGGCTACTTATATCAACATGATTAAATATTTTAATTTTTTTTAAAGCATGGTTAGAAAGATTTTTTTAATATAATGAATGATTAAATTACATAATAAATGCTGTGTGTAAATAGGAATGTTTTTAATGCTAGATTCTCTGTAAGCCTTAAGGAAAATTCGAAAACTTATTCAAATGAAAAATAGACCATCGTAAACATTATTAACGCGTTACATGAAGAAAAATTGACTCTTATTCAAGTCACCGTGAACAAAAGTTTAAAATTATTATCATTTTTTATTCATCTGTTAATTATGACCTTTCATAGCGGTAAATGAGTATTCACTCTGTAAATGATCTGACAAAATCTTGAATAATCTTTTGTGTACAAACATAACTTCAATATTGTGTGAAGTTTATCTTCACAACGAAAGTGAAATCTATACGAGCACAACTTAATCAAACTAAAATATTTCGAAATCCTTTCACAAGTCCAGAGTTACACTTTTCATGATCATGATTTTTAAATACATCATTGAATTTTCCTCCCAACTTGATCGTTTAATTATTTATTTTAAAAAGTTTTCTTTATTTTTTTAAATACAAGCGGCCAGCTTTCCCAACATTCAAATAAGCGCATGCTGCTGGGTCCAACTCAGCCGAATCTAATTTTGTGTAAGTGTGTTTTGTGACTTTTCTTTACTCATTTTTTTTTGTTTATTTAATTATTTTTTAAGTTACGGTAAAAAATAGCGTAAACGGCACTGTATTAGGAAGAAGCAAAATACACGTTACATTTTTATTTATTTTTTATTTGTTTATCGTTGATAAATGCTAAAAGTACTTTTTTTCATCTTCTTTTTTTTAAAAATTCTCCTTTCGCATGCTCCATCTTTATCATTTATTATTTCGCCTCCGCTCATATTTTTTTTTTTTATTCTTTAATAATAAATATTTTTAAATTCACTCATGCACTCATTAATTTGCTTCAGTAGTATTATTGTTTATAATTATTATGTTGCTATTTTTACAACGCTAGGAGCCGATACAATCGCGAACTCCTGGATCAAAACTTGTCAACGCTTGTTCGTGTCATCTTCAATTTTCACTCTCTCACTCATGCACGTTTTTTCGTACTGAATCTCTAGTAGATGAAACGTATTATTATTTTAGTTTTATATTTATATATATATATATATAATTTTTTTTGTTTTTTTTTTTTTGATACTATACAAGCGCGAAACGAAGTCAAAATCACGCCATTTGGTGACCGGCGATCGCACATGTTAATAATCAAAAGATAAAAAAATTAAAAAGTTTTCGTACACAAATAATTCACGAAATAATTTTATTTATATAATAATAATTACTGATGAATTGTGCAAATGTTTTTTGAAAAATAATTTTACTGCATCAAAAAATTATAAGAATAATTTTCATTTAACAGTGACAATTATCTACAAAAATAATTTCTGAGATTTCGTGTGCGATGTACCTTCACTAAATGTCGACTTCGTTTCGCTTTTTTTTTTGACGCAACACTTTTTTTCCTTGTCCACTCTTGAAAAGTACAATAATTTATATAATGCGTTTATAAACTCGTGGAATTTGTTCTTTTCGATTTTTGTGATTTCTTACTCATGAACAACTTTTTTTTTCAAACTTCCCGCTGCGTCTTAAGTGATGGCTTACTTCTCTAGGATTTTCGATAGTAATAATTTAATCGGATAAATTAATACTCGTAACTGTATAGGTTATTTAATAATTTTAATCATCTTTCTACCTAGGCTAAACTCCGACGGAAAAATATATTTATAAAAATTTTTTAATTTTATAATTATATTATTATTATATATTATGTTAATAATATTTATATTTATATATTTATATATACGTTTCAAGCGTTCTATATATCGTACTAATTCTCTATTTATTAACTAAGCTCTCGCATATTCTCAAAAATTCATACATGATTCAAAATCTTTTGTTTTATCGAAATATTTTTCCTTGTGTTGTTCAATCACCTTTATTCATTTATTAAATTTTATTTTTATTCTCACGCTCACACTGCAAAGAAACTGGCTACATTTTTTTAATCAATTTTATTTTATAGACAAGTAGATAACTCTATAGTTTGATCGTTGAAACTGAGCGTCATTAGATAGTCACTTTATTTTGCTTTTAAAAATTATTTTTGGATGGAATCCGTTGCTTTATTAGTTTGTTTAAGTTATAGAAGCCAATTCGAATTAAAACAACATTAATATAAATTTATTTTTCCGATTGTACTCTCACTATCATCAGACGCTCAGTTTCATCAAATTAGGCATATTGCCTTCATATTAAATTCATCATTCCTCAAAAAATGTCTTGAATTAACTTTTTTTTTTTTTTTTTGCTTTTTTAACAATTTTAAATTCGGTTAAGAATTAATTAAAAACAATTTTGTCTGGTTTTGTGCCGACTTTTTGTTTCACTCTCTTTAACATTCCAGTGCAATTATTCATGAGTTGTATAAAATGTGTAGTCTTTGAAGTAAATTTAACTCCATCATCAATTTAATTGTCTGTAAAAATTTTTTGTGCTTCAAAATGAGCCAACTTTTATTTGTTCATTATTTATTTACCAGAGGTGATGAGCTTTCAGTAATTTATCAAATATATTTGCAGCTTGAAATTTCGATAAATTTTTTAGCAGTTTATTAAAGTGCGAGCTAAGATTATTGTAAAGTATAGTACTATTTAAAATAGATATGTTTAGCTTAAAATAAAGATTTTAAAAAGATGAAAAATTTTTTCTCATCGTCGTGTATCTGTAATAACTACAATGAACGCTGGAACGCATCATCACTAATTACTTGTGCGTGATATTTTTTTTTTCTTTTTTTTGTAACCATAATCATTACAAAAATCAACGATATTCCTAGAGAATAATTAACATCTTTGGTATAATGTTTAAGTTCTTCAATGAAAAAAATGTTTTATAAATTTTAAAAGTTATTAAGCATTCTGCTTTAAAAATGTAATTTTGAATCTTTTTTTTATTACAACACAGAAAAAGTTCTTTTCAATCTAATTTATTGAAAAATTTTGAATATAAGTTTTTATAATTACAACATTTGAGCTTAGATTGAAAAAACTGTAATTTTCAGTTAACAAGTTGTGTGCTCTATACAATTCATTTCAATCAACACGTTGAGAATAAAATTTCTCGAAACCTCATCAACTCTTACGATTTTAACAGTTTAAACTTTTTTTTACACAAAGAATGATCTTTTAAGGAGAAGCTTCTACCGAAAGACTTAGGTAGTATCGTTTTTAGTGCTGTATTTCAATAAATTACATTTGGTTTCGAAAATAAAAACTCGAGTGATATCAGTTTCTTTTTTTCTTTCAGTTCCACCAGTCTGTCATGATATTTAGTTTTTACAAAATTGTACGACAAAAAGTCGAATAAAGTGTGAATAAATTTCAGGACTTCTTCTTGTAGAGGAAAAAAAAAAAAAATAAAAAACAACAAATTGATTTTAAATGTTCATTATTACACTTCAATCAATAAAAAATTAAAATAATAAAACTCACATTTTTAATGTTTATAACTTTTTTTTTTATAATTGCTCTTTCATTTAAATAATTACACGATCAATTTTATTGTAAAAATGAATTAATTTAAAATAATAATAACTACTAACTAAAATTACGTATACATTTGACTTATGTAGACAAATAAATAAGTTTCGGACATAAATTGATTTAAGTAAAAACATTACTCCACAAAGTTCCGAATTGAATTCATGTGATATTAATTAGTGTCATGGAAAAAAATTTGTACCAAATATGATAAATGAATTTTTTTCAACTGAATGTTTTTTTTCATCATAAAAAAAATTTCTTAAAAATGCACTCAAAATTTCAGTCTTGTGTTTGTTTATAAATTGTTTACATGGCAAATTTATGATTCGAAGGTAATTAATATGAATAAAATATTTTAAATTACGAGTGCAGAAAGTAATATAAATTGAAACTCAAAGTTTAGAGTCGTAAAATTGTAAGTGATGCTTATGTGGTGGTGTTTATTTTATACTTGATATTAGGGCATTGGACAACTCAAGCTCTGTTGCATAATTTTTTTTATGGCAGTAGACAATAGAACACTTTTATGTTTGGCAAAATGGAAAAATTTTACTTGATTTTATTTGAAGTCTTGTTATTAGCTGTTACACATAGGCTTCATGTATAAGGAATTGAATTTTTTCAATAACAGTATAATAATTGAGAATTGTTTAAAAATCAGTCGATAATGTGATTTGTAAAAAAGAAATTGTTTGAATGCAATAGAGCTTGAAAAGCATGTTTAACTTTCTTCCGCCAATTTATTCTTATCGCAAATGAATTTACTGTGTTCAAAAAAAATCATTTTGAAAAAAAAAATTCTCTAAAGAGAGCGCTTGTGAGATTATTTAAAATACCTTTCGCATCGATTTCTTTTCTCAAACTTTCCTTTCTGTTCGCCTAGAAAAAACATCTTGTCATATAGAATATATCACATATGCGTTACTTCTAAACACACTGAAATAAGAAGCACTTTAAGATAGATGTCTACATGCACCATCCGGCCCAGAATAGATGGACTAATTTTCGTTTTCATTTTAAAAACTATAATTCCCTTGATCTCGTATAACTTGTAACTTGCTGTAGTGTAATATATTATGTAATTGTTATTATATACATGACCAAAGCTTTTATTTACTCTCTGATCTGAAAAATTGTAAGATGTATTTTCTCAAATACTCTTTCACACTCGCCCTCTGAACTATTTTTACGTATATATGCGAGTGTTTGAAACGCGCGTTTCCGAAACGTACAAAAAACCGAGTATCAACCTTTGGATTGTTTCAATAACAAGTTCAATTCATTTTTTTTTTCTTTTTCTTTTTTTTTCTGTATATATTTGTGTCGGCCTATCGCTCATTCTATACAAGCTTACTGCGAATAAAAGAAAATATAATTAAATCCATGGACGTTATCCACGTATTTTCTTTTCTTTATTCATTTTAAAAAATCTTTCAGATGTTGTTTTTCGAATTTGCTTCACATTCTTATTTCACAATTACGAGCGATTGCACACCGACAGTGAAGCATAGTATCATAAATCTATGAACTTTATCATCTATTAATTTACAAAAGAAAATTATTAAAAATAGTACAACAACATAATATTTTTAACGCAAATATAAAAATTTGATCAGTCAGTAAACTAATCAAACATTTTTGTATTAATTACATACACTTTGGCTTAAAAAAATCTTGTCACATTGAAGCAAAATTATCAATGGCTTATCATACGATTTTACGTTTTTCCATCATAATGGAAAAATGAAAAAATCAATTTTACTCGGACTAAAAAATACTTTTTACGCTATAAAGTCGCGACAACGATTCTCACCGTTAATTGACATGTCGTGTCGTGACATAGCCGAGTTTTAAAAATGGTGATAATAATCGTAACAATCATCTTCATTGTTATGAAGTAGATATTACATTTTTTCGTATCTTAAATCTTAATAATAGATAACTGTTCTTTAAATATGTTTAGCTTAATTTTATAATTAATCGATCGACTACATAGCATGGTTATAACTCTTGTCTTTTTAATCGTTATCTTCCACTAAAAATTACGTACTAAGGGCGCGGAGATATTGTTTAATGATGACATGATTTTCACAGGCTTCATAAAATTATATTAGCCGTAGTCAATGCTTCAAAGTTTTTGTTTATATTTTATTTTCTATGAGAACTTACTTATTACACCTCATTCGTGCTCTCAATTTAAACTTAATACTTAAAGATAAAAAAAATGTTTTTGAAAACTTTCATCTCTTATATTTTCGCATCGTTCGTAAAGAAAACATACCGTTCTCGAAAGAGCCTTTATCCACTTCAAATATATTTGTATAAATATTTATTCATTAATAATCTACGTTATAAGGAATTAAATCTGAACCTTAAATGTACATTTTCTTTTTAATATACAATGTTTTTAATTTAATTTTTTTTTTTAATTTAAGTGTTTTAAAGTATTACGTTCGAGACGACCGAGCGAAGCGAAAATATTGAGCAATCGACAGCACTAACATGGTATAATAATTAATCTCAGAATTCGAGTATTATGTTGAAAATTTGCGTATCGCAGGTTCTGATTGAAAAAATTTGTTATAATAAAAATATCTCAAACTCCAAGTTTAAAATCAAGATATTGCAAAAAAAATAATGTCAGTCAGTATTTTAATAGTATATATTTACAATGTGAAGAATATTTGTGTTTGGCAGTTATTAGTTATTCAGTTACTAAGTACTTTCGCTAGTTACCTACTTATATTTTTTTTAAACTTGGAGAAAATTCGTGTAACATAAAATAATTGCCATAAATAATTACTGAGAAAAACATTAAGAAAAAAATTCTTCGATCTGTTTGTGAAATTTGACTGTAAAAGTGTATACAATAAAATTAAATAGAAACTAATCCATGGTATCTGTTCATCTTTTTTTTTTGTATTCTTAATCATATTGCAAATTATGAAATTTTTCCGTAATTAAAAAAAGGAATCATCTCTTTCGTCCTGAATAATAAAAGTGCACCTACTATTGATCTGAGTAGAACTGGCCGACTATTCACTAACAACATACCTTGTTACACGATTCACTTCGAATACAAATTACTACATACAAAAATACATCTAACGAAACGAAAACTCCTTGCCGTATATGTACAAAACACAATTCTCACGCCACATTCTCGCCAAATTAAAATGCATAAATAAAAACTTCTAACGCAAAAAATTATCGCCTCGTTCGTCCCAGATCAATCGCAGTTAATCTCCAAACCCAAAGCAGAGACTTTAATATCTTAACTTAAACTAATGCAGCGATACGCATTGTCATTGATGTGATTATTGTTAATGTGATTAGTCGCGTCGGAGAACGCAAAGGAGTAATTGTCGATTCCCCTGTCGGCCACCAGCGATGCTTCCTCGTTATCGTAGTCCAATTGGCACTATGAGCGATAGATGAAGCTGCAGGGTGGGGTTGGCGGAGGGGGCGACTCGTTACCCTGGATCAGGCTGTTGCTTCCCTGACCGGCGCTCCGGCTGCCGCCTTCTAGCGGCATTAAGGTCGGCGAAGGCGAGGAGGAGGGCGGCGACGGCGAGCTCGAGGACATGCTGGATGCTGGCGATGGCGTATCCATTCTACCACCTACTGAAAATTAAAATAAAATGAAAAAAAAGTCAAAATTGTAACAACGCAAATCTATATCTCGCAATCTTTTATTAATGTACAACAATGACCTACCCATGGCTGGATCGCGATGGTGGTGATGGTGGTGATGGCCCGATCGGTGCGATGAGCTACCGTTACTGTTACCACCACCGTTGTTCCTCATCGACTGCTGCTGTTGCTGTTGTTGCTGCTGTCGGTGTTGTCCACGGGCCGGCCGGCCCAGACTGCGGTGTCGTCCTGCTGCCTGGGCGGTGGCGTTGTTGCAACCCCCCTCCTCGCTCGTTTCTCAGAGATAAACCTTCTTAACGCTCCGCGTCGTGGCGAAGCCGTCCTGGCGTCGGTACGCCCCGCCTCCGTTGTCACCCTGGTGCGAGCGCAGCGTTCCAAAGTTGTCGACCCCTCGGCCGGTGGGTCCCCGGTAGCCGTAGCCGTCCGGGAATTGGAAGAGCGTCTCGGCCGGCGCCGGGGGCTGGGGTGGCTTGCGCATCGTGCCCTTGGGAGAGTGAAGCTTCGGGGGCTGGGGTATTAGCACCGGCTCCGCGTAAGTCACTTCCTCTTGGGGAAGAAGTTTTGGCTCGGGAGCCAGTCGACTGCAATGTAAGAAGAAAAATCATTGTTATTGTTTACGGCTCGAAACTTTAAAGTTTCATAAATATAACTCGTAACTTGCCTGTTCATGTTTTGCCGTTGCTCAAAGTACTCGTACTCTGTGTCGGGATAGGGTAAATTGTCGTCCTCGTCTTTTCTACACTTTCTACCGCAGAGGTAACCACCTGTGAATCCAACCAGAAGTGCCGCCAGAGCGCCGGCCACAACGGCCATGACCAAAGTTTCGACCGAGTATTGCGGTGGCGTCGAGTCTGCTGGTGAAACTTCTGGGCCTGAATCGTTTACAAAAGTTAACTTATTAATAAATTCAGAACAAAGATTGAACTTACGAGCTTATAAACGGAGGAAAATTAAAATTTACCTGAATTTCCCTGCTCCTCGTCCTGCATTATGTTTATTATTTCGCCCCCGGCGTCCTTGTTCGAGACCATGGAGTCCTGGGGGAACTTGTTCTGGTTAGCGGATATGGCGCCGACGCTTCCGGCGTCCTTGTTCATGCTCTTGCCGGGTGGACAGGAGGCGTGCAGTCCCGTAGATACGCTCTGGAGGAACCTGCTGGCGTCCGTCGAGGCCGGGCCGACCAGGGACACGCACTTGCCGTCGACCCTATCCCAGGCGCAGTACGGGTCCTGCAGGGCCACGCACTCGCCGCACGAAAGTATCCGGTCGCTATAGCACCGGTGCAACCTCAGCGCCTGGACCTGACTGTCGGCCACGACGACCAGTCTGCCGTCCTCGAGTCCGTCCCCGATCTGGGACGACCTGACGACCTTGATGCCTCGCACGGGCACGTTGGCCGGGAACGCCTGTATCTCCTCTATCACGACCGGACTGACTTTGTCCTTCGAGTCGGCCGACTCAGCGTTTATCGCCTTGATAACCTTTCCGTTGTCCGTACCGATAAAGAGCACGTCGTAGGTCTTGCCACCTGGAGTTTTCACCTGTGGGTCCACTGTAATCTGGGTGAACCTGTAGCTAAAAAGAAGCACAATTAGTTATGTAGCGTTTAAAAAAGAAATTATTATCAAAAAATGTAAAAAAAACTTTTAGTTTTAAAAATCTTTAATTAAAAAAAACTTAAATTAATTTTGATCACAATTAATTTGATTGATTTCGAAAATTATCAGCGTACATTGAATATTTAAAATTGAATTTTTCAAAAGTTCGAACGTTCTAATGAAATTCAAAAAGCTATTTTTGTTTTTTCACATCTACAGCACACTTCGGATGACGATTAATGATGGCAAGCAACATATGTCAAATGCATTGGCTCGCCGCCAATCGACCGAAAAACATGTAAAGTGTACACATATTAAGTTTACGAGAGAGTTGAAGGAAACACACCGAGAAAAGCAGATAATCGAACAACTATGCGATGTGCACTTTAAATAAAATCCAAATTCTCAGTAGTTTTTACAAATATTTTTTTTTTAATTTTTGAGCAAGACCATTAGTTAGGTTATATGGTTTTGGAGCAGCTTTCTCGGATCATATATAAACAAGTGTTTTTATCTCTCGTTAGCGAAATTTCAGTAAGTTTTTTTCAAATTTAATTCAATTATGACAAAACTTTTGAAAGTCATAACAAGTTTTAATAAATTTTTTTTAAATTAAAAATAGTCCTCCAAAGCTTGGTGAAAGATGAGCGATAAATCTCCCACAAGAGCAGTCTTATCGGATCCTGTGAAAGCATCACCAACAACAACAAGTTTGTCAAAATTTATTGATGAAAAATCAAGTTGTCGTACATTTCTTATCAGCGATAAAGTCCGACCAAAGACACCAGTTTTGAATAAAATTTCTGTTATACCAGAAAAAGAATTAGCGGAAAAGGATGGTGATATTACCCTATCAATCGACAACCTTAAGTTTTCGGGCAAAGATTTTTTGAGCAGCCTAAGAAACAACCCAATTTGCAAAGTAAAGTGTTTGAATTTTGTGAACTTGGTCTTTCTACTCAAGGATAAAAACCTTGAGTCTGATATGAATGCTATCGTCGAAGATTTTTTCAAATCTGTAGACCGACTCATCAGAAAATGTATAAACAACGAGAACGTAAAAAATGAGACCGTTCAAAAGAAATTAAGAAGTTTATTGGTAAACGTGTTGCCCCAAAACTATGATATCAGAGCCAGTCAGATAAGAGAGTTGGAAATCGACACCGAAGACTTGTTGCAAAAAACCGTTGATTCAATTTTTAAAAAAGGAGTAGAAGAACCTAAAAACAGCGCGTCTTTCGCCTTGATGTGTAAAAATTTAGCGAACATGGAGGTGACTTCGGATAATAAAAGCGTACAATTCGGCCAGCTGCTTGTTAATCGATGCCTGGTCGAGTTTGAAAAGTACATTGATCTTGAGACCACGACGAAAAAAACGAAGGATATTTTAGATTACGAAACAAAAAAAGAAAAAAAAGATAGAGAATCGTCTCCCCCACTGGTATACGACAGTAATAGAGTAATTAAGTCAACCGATATTATTCGCTTTGCAGGAGAACTTTACATTCAAGACTTAATTGGTATTAAAGTTATGGACAATAGCATCAAACACTTTTTGAGCGTGGTGACCGATGAGAACTTGGAAGGCTTGTGTGACCTTCTTCAACGAGTAGGAAAGACGTTGGATATGCAGAAAGTTAATATTTCAGCTACTTTCAAAAAAATACAGAGTCTCGTTGTTGAGACTAGCTCCATTTCTACAAAGCTACGTTTCAAGCTTCTGAATTTGATTATTTTACACGATAACAACTGGGTACCTCCAGACGATACACAACTAACACAAAAAATTAAAAAAGAAGTAGAATCATCAGAAGAAGATAAAACAACAACCAAATAGTAATGGCTTACGCGAAAATTAATATCGTAACTTTTAAAAATTTTATTTTAACTGTAAGTTTGTATGAAAATTTTATCAACTAAAATGCGCATATGAAAGAAAAAAAAAAAAAAAATCAAAAAAAAAAGAAAAAAAAAAATACAATAAAAATAGTAATATCATCGAAGAGTTTTTGTCTTATAATTCAATACACCATCTTATAATTCAATAAAACACTTATCGTATTAAAAAAAAAAAAAAAAAAAGTATTCAAATCACTAAATTGAAATAATTTAAATTTAAAAATTAAATCTAATATTTATGAGTTTTTTTTTTTAATTTAATTAAATGTAATTTCTTCAGCTTTTAGAATTTTCTTGTGAAATACTTTTAAAAAAAGTTGATTTAATCATAAATAAGTTCAAAAATATTAATGTATCCAAAAGATTTTGTTCGAATATCATAAATATCGGTGAATGTACCTACATAGTTGCAGACGAATTCACCGACGCTCGCACGTGTGTTCGCGGATGCGGCGTGATAAGATAAGAACATATAAAGCTATACCGTATACAGTGCACTCCTCGTTCACTTCGGTACCTACTTGCAAGTACATGTACCCTGTGAGAAATGCGAATCGAGAAAAAACGAATGTACGCACAACTTTAGTATACCTATACGGCGATAAGTAAAGGAATCGAGGGAATCACACAGCGTGACTCACTCTGTTTTTGTTGTTGCGCAGTGAATAGGTTATGAAATTCTTGGGACCGGCTGCGTATTTTGAAGTTTTCGTTTCATACTTTGCAAAAAAAAATTCATCGATAATATATTTATTGATTCTTGTATTAATAAAGTTAAACTTTTTCTCTTGCTTATTGTTCTCTTGCAAAAAAGAAAGATTATTTTTATCTCCAATTCGGTAAGTATATTGATAAAAAGTAAAATTCTTTTATAACTGCTGTTTGAGATGAGTCTAATTTATTGAATTTTTTCTCCTAGATGTAGTTTTGAATGTCAGTTCAACATGGTTGTAAAAGAAAGAGCAAAAGAGAGTGAAGAGACACAAGATGTTAAAGTTGAGGTTAAAGAGATAGCAGATGAGTCTAGTTCTTTAAAATTCATTAATGATAAAGATGATACTGCAGTTTCCATTAAATACAAATTAAAAGAAAACTGTAATTCTCAAAAAGTTAATGGTCTAGCAGAAAATAAATCAACTAACAATATCGACATTATGATAGAAGAAAATGAAGAACATAAAGAAAATGATGTTAGTACAAATTCACAAGACAAAATTAAATGCACATCTGTTAAGCTCAGAGCTGTTAGCTCAAAAAACTTCAGCAGAAATTTTCTAGAAAGTTTAAAAAATAATTCTTTTTTTAAGGATAAAGTTTTAAATCTTTCAGATTTGGACTGTATATTAAATGATCAAGATTATGAGAGTGAAATCAGTGAAACTGTGGATAGTTTTTTTGAGTCTTTAAACACACTAATGGAAAAAGATAAAAAAAAGGATGAAAAAATAAAAATTAAAAATATTTACAAAAGAGTTAAAAGTGTTCTAAACAGCTTAACTCCTCATAATTTTGAGAGTAAAGTTCAACAAATAGAAGGATTAGGAATTGATACTGAAGAAAATTTGAAAGGTGCTATTGATTTAATTTTTGAAAAAGCTATTAAAGAATATGAATTCTCTGAAGCTCATGCTATGATGTGTAAACATTTGTCAACCTTACAAGTTTTGAATTTGAATGGCCAGAGACTCAATTTTAAAGATTTGCTTGTTAATCGATTTAGATGGGAGTTTAGTAAAATTTCATTTCATAAACATATTCTTGCTATAAAACTGGAGAAAATTCAAAGTTGGACTGATTCTGAAGAGACCAGAGAATATCAATTGAACCTTGAAGAAGAAAAAAGAATTATTCATGAACAATCAGTTTGTAATACTAGGTTTATTATTGAACTTTTTAAGCAAAAAATGTTGAATTGTGAAGCAATACATGAGTACATCAAGCATTTGTTGCTTCAACAAGATGAAGAAAATTTAGAATGTTTATGTATACTCTTGAGTACTGTAGGCAAAGTTTTAGAATCCAAGAATGTCGATCTTTCACCATTTTTTGAGAAAATGCAAAAACTTACTACAGAAAAAGATAAAGTTAGCTCCCGTATGTGCTCTATGCTTTTAGATGTAATAAATTTACGTTCTGGACAATGGGTAGTACAGAGTGACAATGTTAACCCAAAAACTGTGGATCAATCTCAAGAGGTACGGAATTCAGTTCCAAATACAGAATCAAACACCGCGAAAAATGTGTCAATGGTAACAGATAATTGTATTAGCGGCAGGAAAGAAGAAAATGAAACTCTTGAATATGATGGTAGTAGTAGTACACACTTAACAGATCCTAGTAGCTTTAGTTATGCTCCTAACAATACTGGTGATGCTGTAAAACCTGACATTATTCAGGACTCTTTGAAAATTGAAAATGTAGTCAAGTTGAGGAATACTAATAATGTATGGAAACTTACATGGAATGCTGGTTCTGAAGAAGAAGAAACTGAAAGTATTTACAAAAAAGTAAGAAGTGTTCTCAACAAGTTGACCCCTCAAAAATTTCAAATTTTAGTTGATCAAGTACGAGAACTGAAAATTGATAGCAAAGAAAGACTACAAGGTGTAGTTCAACTAGTATTTGAAAAAGCTATCAATGAACCTGGTTTTTCTATTATGTATGCTTTTATGTGTAAAAAACTGTCAAATGTAACAGTTACAAATATCGAAGGTAAAAGCGCTGTCTTTAGGAAGCTGCTTATTGATCAATGTCAAAGTGAGTTTGAAAAAAGTACAGGGAAAGAAAATGAGCGGAATCAAATCATCAAAGAAATTGAAGAATGTATAGATTTTGAAAAGAAAAAAGTGCTTCAGCTAAGTCTTGTTAAAGCAGAAAAAATTATTCACACTAGATCAGTTGGTAATACTCGGTTTATTGGTGACCTTTTCAAACTAAACTTACTCACTTATAAAGTAATGGACCGATGCATCATACATTTGTTGCTTCAACCAGATGAAAAAAATTTAGAGTATTTGTGTATATTATTGAGTACTGTGGGCAAAGTTTTAGAAATGAAGCGTGATATTTCTCCATGTTTCAGAAGAATGCAAGTTCTTGCCAATCAAAAAGACAAAGTCAGCTCTCGCACACGTTTCATGCTTTTAGACGTGATAGATTTACGTACTAATAAATGGGTACCACGAAGAGACAGCAGTCATCCAAAAACTATTGATCAAATACAAAGAGAAGCAGAGAAAGAAGCCTTCAACATTCAAATGAATAATCGTTTGTTGTATACACTGGAGAAAAATGATCCTGACGACACCAAAGCAGATGCCATGTTACTGGTACCTAATAAAACTTTTAAAAAGTTAGTTGAAAGTTATGTTGAAGAATTTTTACTGGAAAACAGCAAAAGTATTAATCAAGCGATAACTACCCTCCAAAGTACTTTTCCTTTTTTTTTGCACACTAAATTCGTCTTTGAACTATTGAACGAGTTGTTAGAAAAATCGGAAGGACACCACTGTAGAGCTTCAAAGGTTTTATCACAGCTGTTGTTGCAAAAAGGTATAACTCTAAAAGACTTTAATTCTGGGTTGAAAAAAATTGTTGAAATTTCTACCGAGCTTATAATTGATATTCCAAACCTTTGGAGTTACCTTGCCAGATTATTAGTTCATCACGTCATTAATTGTCCTGAAAATTTATCAGAGCTAAAAAGTATTTTACAGCCACCTCAGGAATCATTTATAGTGTTTATTGCAGAGTTGATGTTTGAAATTTACAAATTACAAGGGCAACAATCAACCACTGAAATTTGGAGAAAAAGTAAAATAAAATGGACCGACTTTTCCGACGACCATAAAAAGATTGAGCAAACTGCGAAGCAACGCAACCTTAACTTTTTGCTTGGTAATTAAACTAAAAAAACCACAGCCCAAGTATTGATCGATGTATTGACAGGTACATATTTTTTTTAATTCTAACCCTAATTAAAACAAATGGAATGTAAAAACTCACTGGTAGCTCGTTCTGATAACGATGGGCTGTCCGAAGAAACTCCTGACCGACTCATCCATCAGCGAGTGAGTCTTGATGAAGTTTAGGGTGAGATCCGGCAAAGTTCGGGAGTCATTGACACACTGTCCGGGTCTCGGGTCGGGGACCTTCGAGCTCTGCACCGGCAGCCAGTTCGAGTTAAGGGCACTCTGCTCCTTGAAGTTACCTTCGAAAGTGTCGGCGATGTCTTGGAGCGAAAACGCGCACACGGCCGAGCCGCTGATGCTGTTCACGGGGGTCGTGAAGGTACCGTAGATAAGCTGCGCCTGGACACCGCCATATGTACCAGATATCAGATCGGTCATAGATTCTGAAAAATTATCGAATTAATTGAGTATGCTCGTTTTGTAGTGCTGAAGAAAAAATTTTAAAGTTTATACTTACGGATTTCGTTGAAATAAAATGGAAAGTCTCCGTTTACAGAGCAATTCAGACGAGATTTCAAAAAAGACGTCCACCTGTTACGGAACCTGTGGGGTCCACCTCGATCCGACTTACAAACTCTCGCCACTCTAGAATATACAGCCTGTAAAAAAAAACAAACAAAAATGAACATTAATTAAAATAGTATTAAATGATAAAATTTTTTATAACTTTAATAATACCAACCTTGCCACAATTTATGTACTCAACAGCTGTCTCCCGGAAGAAAAAGTACACAAAGTCTCCCTGCGTCATGGAACTGACAAAATTTGGCGCTGTAAATGAAAAAAAAAAAAAAAAAAATTAATTAAGATATTAGAAAACGTCATTCCATCAATCATCAGCAGTATAATTTTCTTTTCAAAAAAAAAAAATATCCGACCTGTGAGATACTATCAAATTGATGTAAAATTTTCGTTAAGTCGAAAAAAAATAGGTCACCGTTAAAGAAGATAAAAAAAGCGGAAGTGTCAAGATATCAAACCGATGTTCGCAAAAGTGTGTAAAAGTATCTCAGCAGTTTTCTAGATTAAAAGGTGAACAGGATCGTTAATCCAGTGTTCGGAAAACTTTTCCCATTAAGCATTCTCGAGGATCATTCACGATTGACGCTAATTGGCCGATCTCAGGAGTAAAAGGAAGAAGGGTATGTGAAAAAAAAGGAAGATTAGACGAAAAAATTTAGACAGAGAAAAAGTAATTCGCTCGCGTTAGGACTGATCAATTTTTTGCACTCAAACTCGTCAAAGTGCTATTAGAAGTTACGGAAAAAAGTTAACCTGGTTTCAGCATCAAAATAAAATTTTTACTTTGGAAATTTAAAAAAATGACGTCTTGAATTAATCTCTTTTTAGCCGACTGCGGGTTGAATTTCAAGAGAATCAAGCGAGCTGACGTACGTAATTCTGTACCGCGGGAGTTAAACTTACGTCCGACCGTGTCCGGCTGTTTCTGCTTGACAAGTGAGTGTATTTTTTTCATGCAAGGGTTTTATTAAAATTTATGAAAAAAATTTTTTTTTTTGAAGTATAATGTCTCTTGTAAAAAGAATTTTATATGCTGAAAATTTTTTCATTTTTACAAATAAAAATTGAATTCAGTTTGCATAATTTGAAATTAAGTCCGACAACTTGAGTAGAAGTGATGTAAAAACTCATTTTGTACATCAGCTATAACCTTTTTATTTACTATAAACGAGTTTAGTAGAAATTGGTAAAGAGAAGGGGGGGGGGAGGTAGGAAGCAGAGCTGATTTTTGAGATATCGTTGTTTAAACATAGCACTTTTACTCATTTCTGGAATAAATTCTGCAGAAAGTGAACCTTTTATAAAATGGTTTAATACTTCAATTTTAAAAACGCTTTATTATCAGACCCTCATTAGATACAAATAATACTGACGACATTTACGTTAAAAATTATGCATGATAATGCGGTGTGATAGAAACATTTGAAAACTCACCATTCAAGCTCATCGAGTCATACTGTTCGGTCTGTAGCGGCTCCCTGTAGATTATGGGATCCATTCCGGTGAAGTCGGCCACGGTGCCCGTGAAAAGTTCGCCGTCGACGTAAACGTAGGTGCTGTTGTGCTGAGGGTCGAAGGGACACAGAGCCTTGGCCAGTTTCTCGCTGGTCTGGGAGTAGTTGCCCGAGTGCACGTCGTAGTTCCTGCACATCGGCTTGAACGCGTTAGTGCCGCACACCAGTAGACTGTTGCTGCCACTCTTTGCCAGGATCCGGATGTAGTTCTGGCAGTTCTCGTCGTCTTTGCCCTTCATCTGACACATCTTTATGTCCGTGTCCGGGGAGTACCAAGCGAGTCGCTGGTGCTCGGTGAGATCCGTCAGACTCAGGTTGTGTACGAGGTTCCTGTGAAAATAATTACGGGAGTTTTAGTTTTTTTATTTTTATTTTTCGGTATTTAATCGAAATTTGAAATTTATATCGAATATCTTTTGTCTAAGATTTTAATAATTCAAATTCATTTTTTAAGTTTATCGAAATCCTTTCTTAAACTTGATACATTCTGAAAATGCCTGCTCTAAATGAACATGCCTGACCATGTATGACCGTTTCCACTCAAGAGTAAGACAAAACATTTTTATTTTTATTTTTACTAATAATTTTAAAACTTCACTCTTCTTTATTACATGAATGCATCTATTTTTGTATTATTGGGTGCGCCTACACTAAGCGCATTCAATGTGAGCGAGCACTACGTTGACAGCGTGTATATTTCCTATTAAATTTTCTTCACGTATATTTTTCATTGTTAAAAAATCAAATTAATTGTATCTCTTGACACTTTAATGTCATAGAAACACTTTTTCTTACTAAATTAATATTAAATTTACACTTATTCAGTCAACTTATCGAGCGCACTAAGTGTATGCAGAGCAAGGCACACCCATAAGTACAACTTCAACAACTACTAGTAATAATTAAATAATATGTTGGTTGGTCGAACGAACGAAAATATTAATTTATTTATGCCAACGTTTCGTCATCAATTTATAATGACCTCTTCAGGGCTAAAAAATTAACGAAGATCACAAAGTTTAAATTACAAAAAAAAAAACTACTAGTAATCCTTACTTTCTCTTTAAAAAAAGTTTTACTTTTCATTAAGAGTAAAATAGAAAAAAAGCTGTAACCACCTGGCTAAATTGTCTTTAAAACGAGCCCGTTAAAACAATAAAAGCGAACAAACAGCATTACCTAAATCAGATAATAAAATCAATTGGGGTCGAAGCAATTTAAAAATAAAACCCGGGGGGGTTCCCATCCCTTCCCGAAAATCCTTTACAATACGATAATTCACTCCTCCATTAACGGGTGCCACAGTCCTATTACCGCGCGCCAACAACAAATTACTCGCGCTCTCGCGTGACAAACTACACGCGGTGCTTCCGTGCCCACAATTCACCGGTAAAACAAAGGAGTAGGCGCTTTACAACTCGTGTGAATCTCCCCCGTATAATTGAACGCACAGTTACAGCCTTATTTAGAATCATTTTTTTTTCTTTTCGTCGCTTATCATAAAACTGTCAGCCCCTGAAACTTTTAAAAATCCGATACGTGGGTACATACAACGTTTTCTGACAATCGCTGTACTACTAATTTTAAAATGATGAAATTTTAATTTTAAACAAAACTAATATTAATACCCTGGTCGACGTTATGTTTATAAAGCTAATCATAAATGTAAGCATAGTCATCCACGACCGAAATAAAATCATACATTAAGTGTTTGAAAAAACATTATCTTACCATCAAACTATTTCGATGAGTTGGAAATGTAAACGCGATTGTTCGAGTGCTCGAGATACTAGACTGGATGTGTATCAACCCTTCCGCTCGGAGTGTATCGACTAAGCTCATTCAAAATACAGGGATCCGCGCAGGAGAATATCGCGTATCATCAAAGTTTCAAAACAATCTCACTGGGGGATTCAGCTCATTATTGTGTTCGCGCTGCACCAATGCGTATCGATTAGCGATTGACGCCATTATGTTGTAATCTATAAACGCTGTGAATGAGCTTACGATAATACAACTATTTATTTTATATAGAAATCGTACGGAACATGAGGTTTTTAAACTCTGGTTGTTTATTATCAGTTTACTTCGGTAAAAAATTGCAGAGGAATTTACATTTAAACTGAGGTTTCTGGTAGAATGTGATAAAAATTGTTTTGGTTTGAAAACAAATTCAAATCAATACTTTTTAAAAATCCCGGCTAAACACAAGTGAGTTATAGACAAGTTTCTCAAATATTTAAAAATTATACTCGTTCACAGTACTGAAATATAAAACTTGAAACAAAAAGTAAGATTTTTTTTCAAGATTTACAAAAAATTATAGTTACGTGGAAAATTTGTCTTCGGTTCAAAACTTTTATAATATTATAAAAAATAATATTTTCTAGCAGTGTCAACAAAAATGCATCGCTTTCTACTGGAATATTCATCGTCCCTCCAAAATGTTAAAATCACAAATTAAACCATCGCCAGTTACGAAATAAAAAAGCATCGTAAATCCAATGATCGAGGGTGGCGGGGAATTGAATCCGGCTGCGGCATCAAGTCCCCCGGCTGATCGCAATGCATCATCGCGTTACAGCCGCGCGGCGTCCCTCCCTCCCTCCCCCCGCATTATAAGCCAAGCGCTCGCTCGGCCTCCAATATTTCGACGTCGACAAGACAATTAGCTTAATCCGATCAATTCCCACCCCCGCTCCCTCGATATCGGCAGTTCATTCACGCGCCGACTACGTGATTATAACTCCTTCGACCGCCTGATTATCCCGTATTCAGCGTCGCTCCGGGCCTCGCCCCCCCCCCCCCCCCCGGTTATTAAAAATTTCGGCCATTCGATTAGGGACCGCATTGTGAGCTTTAACGAGCCGCGCGTGATTGGCCTCCTGAATGCGTGGAAAAACGACTTTTTTTAACGTTTATGCGGGGGGACTCGACTACGATTGATTATTACAACCTTATAATTTCGGGAAAGACCCTTTTCAAATGGATAATTACGGTATTTTCAATGAGAAATAAGTCCGAGATGAAAAGGTTGAAACTTTTTTTTACCTTATTGATTTGGGTGAATTTCAGTTAATGTTCTCGAATTAATTGAACGAATTAATTGTGCAAGGTTTACCCTGGTTATCTCTAACGGCTAATTTATAGCTCGAGATATTATAAAACTCCCTCTCCGTTGTTTACACAATGTACACGGCGGTTATTAAATTACTAACGTAATAAATTCCTGGACGCGGTATCCAACAATGTAATATCCGTTGAACTTCAACTATTATTATGAGGAACAAAACAGGGTGCTTTAAATTGAAAAACTAAGCTTTTAAGTTTAAATATAATGTCAAGCTAATTAAAAACATACTTCGGTTATAATTTGACAAAGCGGAAAATTGTTTTGTTCAAAAATTTATTAGATGAACTTAAACTGAAAATAACTTTCGATACGTTGAAAAATATAAACTCGGCAACAAATTTTTTTTAAATTGAATACAATCATGCGCGCGGAATGAAAACTAAGCAATGAACAAAGCCAAGATTTGATTATCTTGGCAGCATGTTCTTCAATTTACTTTGAAAATACACTGAACAATAAAAAGAGAAAATATGTATTACGACCAGAGAAAAGTCGATAACAAGTAGAAAATCGAAGAATATCCACGCACTGCACGGAATACAATATCGCAAAAAATACAGAAAACTGCTCGAGGTGCTGAGCTCAGTTTTTCTGCTTCATTTCACTTTTTTTTCTAATTAAAGCATTTACTTTGTTTAAAAAAATAATAAAAAGTTTGAAAAGAAAAAGTTTATTGAAAATAAAAATCTGTTCAGTTCATTATTGCCGGGGTGAAAAATCATATTGAATTATTATTAATTTTTTTTTTGTATGACTTGATCTAAAATAAAAATAGTCAATCTGCTCAATAAGCAAATTAAAAAAAAACTAAAAAATTTGAAATCATGCCAGCTTATTCTACAATTTACTTGAAAAATGTACTGAACCATAAAAATAAAAAATATGTTCTACACCCAGAAGAAAACCGATAACAAGTAGCAAACTCAGGAACATGAACGCGTTGCACAGAATACGATATTGATATGCTGCAGGGAGTATAAAACTTCTCGAGTCACTGAGAAATTATTTTATTTTTATTAATTGAATGATTTTTTTTTTCATTTTAAAATATTAAACACTATTGTAAAAATTATATCGTAATAACAAAATTGATTTTTTAAAGACTTCAGTTACTGATCTTCCACATTAACATAATCTTTTTGTTCTAAGAGTACTCAATACTCATACATTGTACGTAGAAGTTATCTTTTGAAAAAGAAAGATTTTCAAGATTTGACGGCTTTTATAATAAAAATAACTAAATAACTTAAATAAAATGACTTGTAAGGCTTTTTAAACTCAGGAATGTTTGCTTCATTATCTTACTTATTAATACTTTCTGATTTCTTCAAAAAATAAATCAAGCCGAACTATCCTCAAATTTTACTGATTTTAATTATAAATCTTTTCCGCGCTATGTGTCTACCCAAAACAAGCATTTTCTGGGTAGCTTGACAAAATTCATTTCGATACTATTGGCACCCCTGGAAGATAAAAAATTCATAGCTCACCTTCCACCGACCAGCAGGTAGTTACCATCCCTCAGCATGAGCCGAAAGTAGTCCGTGTGAGTCTCGTTCCCGGTGAACCTGAAGACATCTTCCGCACCTGCGAACAGAAAATAAAGAAAAGATGCTTTAGCCTCGAGAAGTGCAAGAAATATAGACAAGGAAGAAAAATCCCTCGGTTGCCGTTGTTTTACTCGTTTTAAAAGGGGCGGGGGAGGGCCGGAATTACTCTACCCCCGTCTAATTAGCCTCGGGTAGCTACCACTATACTCCTTTGCCGAGTTTATTTTCTTTTCGTTTTCTTGCTCCGTCTAGGCTCAACTCCCGAGATTATTTTATCCGGGCGGACAGCGGAGCGCCTGATAAGAATCCCGAAGAAGTGCTCCGGGCACCGGCCAGGAGGAGGAGGAGGAGGAGGGACTTAATGGCGAGTTACAACTTTCCGTCGAGATTGGAGGAGGCGCCGGGGAGAACAAATGATTGAAAGCTTTATTTTGCGCGGCGCGATTGTGTTGTAAACATTTTTTTTTGCTCTCTCTCTCTCTCTCTCTCTTTGCTGAATTGAGTTCGCACTCCGGGAGTGAAATTAGTTTTTATTCTCAGGCAGAGCTGGGTTTAGTTTATAGAGATTTATCTTTTAATTAAATAGTGTGCGGTTACTTTTAACTCTGCAGTCGAGCACTCTAACGATGATATCGGTTACTTACGGGAGTAATGTGAATAATTTTCAACTCCCAAAGCAGTCGATTATTAAAGTACGAAAAAAAAAGTATGAAAAAAAAACAGTTAACGCGCGCTGTATGAGATTCGAGATTGGAAATATCCACGCCTCGAGGGATTTATAATAAATTTATGCAACTCGCTTAAATTTTCTTTTGGACGGTAATTTGATTAAATTAAAATTGCACCGGAAAAATTTATCACTCTAAAAAATAGAACTTATTTTTATCCTATGTTACATATATTCAAATAATAACAATAGGTTTGGAAACTTTTTGAAATTTATAATATTTTTTTGCTTATTTAGTTAAAATATCGAAAAATAATCGACACGTATTTTTTCTTTTTAAAAAAAAACTAAAATTAAAGAAACTACAAGTGTTTAAATTTTTTTTAATTTCGTTATATATAGATATACTTCTAATGGGATTTCGGATTAATGACGTCACTAACCCGTAGTTTCAAAAACTTTTCTTAATTTGTTTCTTACTCAATTTTGATTTAAAAATTCTAAAAAAAATGTTAAAATTCATTAAAAATCGAGTACTTTTAAAAGAATATATTTTTAAAGTACCAGTTGCCAACCCTATTACTTGCGATGCAAGCTCGTCGTTAAAAAATGACGGCTTACATAATTACATTTTTCATGAAATATTATCGATTTTCGTATAAACTTCACGTGGAAAAAATGTTGTAAAGTGCAAAAAATATTTTATATTTTACAACAAATGAAATAAGTCAAGCTCCAGAAGTTTGAAAACTCAATTAGTCACCGTAAATTTTATGATTTTCAACTTCTCATTCATTTACATTAAAAAGTACTAAAACATATAAAAAGTCGAGTTAAAAGTATTAAAACTGGGGGCAGTTAGCAACGCGAAGTAACTTTCGCATTTTGGTGTATTTAAAAAAATTAAATTTATTTCTCGTAAAAAACACAATTAATCCATCTGAAACAATTAGCAACCTTATTCAAATAATACAATTTCCACAAAGAGTCTACAAATTAAATTGAAAGAAAAGCTCTGAAAACAAAAAAACCAATTCTCTGTTGACCTCACTAAAAAAAAGCTTAAATTTTCGCTAAACAAAAAGCCCTTTTAAACCAAAGCTTTAGGCAGTAAAAATCAGCACCTTCAATGGTGAAAAATTTCCAAAAAAATATCCTCCCTAAACGAAAAAAATCCCTCCAAAATTTGCACTCGGGCTCATAAATAGTCACGGCGAATCGTAAAACAGCGGAGGAACAAAAGCGCGACGTCAAACGTCCCCGAGCCCTGAGGGAAGAGTCGTTATCGACGACGGACGCGGGAATTAGCATGCGAATTCCCCGCGCGCATTAGTTATTCGATGATTTCGTGACTGGACTGTGCGCGGCTCGAACAGGTTTTTTTTTGGGAAGAGAGAGAGAGAAACAGTGATTGAAATTTTTACGGGGCTTCCCGATTGGCGTTTTGGTTTCGAGGGTGATTTGTTTTACTGCTTTTCGGGAGCGCTTGATGAGTTCGAAGCTGGACAAAAGTTCGAAGGGTTACGCTGGCCGGAAATGAAACCTTTACGATGCTGCCATTGAGATTATCTTATTGGTGGAAAATTTCGTATCACTGCGCAAACATGAGGGTTTTATTTTAATTAATCAACAAAATTTTATTGTTGTCAATAAAGTAAAAACAAATTTTTTCTTTATAGGGGAATAACAAAAATAATTTTTTAATTGAAATAGTTGTTTTACGTCCGAGAGTTGAATAAATATTGAAGTTACGACCTTTTCGGACAAAAAAGGAGCTTGCTTGCTTTTATATATTTTATCAATCAACGTTTCGGCTACCATTGGTTAACCATCTTCAGGATTTTATTATTGCTGTAAAATATTTTTTAAATAAAATTATTCAAGGGGCCTGATCACGTAACGTATCATGTTGGTTGTATCCTTTGCCAACTAATTTTGCCGGTCGTATCCTATGCCTGCTGATTTTTTTGGTCGTATCCTTTAAGGTTATTTCAACTATAACGTCACAAGAGCAGTTTGCATAGACTCCAGTGGTACGTCACGAGATCCGATTGCTTGAAACTATAATAATTATAATAATATAGTAACTTGTTATTTCAACTACTCTTAGTTAAAATAACCTCACAGGATACGACCAAAATAATTCGTTAGCATAGGATACGAACGAAAAAAATTCGTAGGCATACTCATAACCTACAAACCAGTGAAATTCACTTTGAACCAGTGCATATGCACTGGTTTCTAGTGAAAACTGTGCAACTGTTTCATCCAGTGGAACTGTTTTCACTGGAAACCAGTGCATATGCACTGGTTCAAAGTGATTTTCACTGGTTGCATTTAAGAGAGTAGGATACGACCGACATGATACGTTACGTGATCAGGCCCAAGCTATATTAAAATTATAAATTTTTCGAAATACATTAGTTAAAACTTACAGAGTTATGAGTAAGACTCGGCGTCAATTTTTAGAATTTGAACGTCTGCTGACATCTCTGATGACATCTCTTAAAAACTAATCGAATGTAAACAAGTCTAGGTAAAGTTTAGTTCATAGAACTATTATTTGTGTACGTACATGAAAAAATAATTTTAGTAGCCTCAAAAAAATTTTTCCCATTTACAATGAATTTTAGGTAAAATACATAGTTTCTGTCACAGGGAAATGCATAGACACCCCTGAGAAAAATTTTGACACTGTCATTCATGAGCTTCAGGTGAAAGAATTGTTTACAAACACCGGACGCGCTCCAATTGTTGCTATTTTCAAGCTTTTTTTTCCCACGCCGGTTCTGGAACCTCGTTACCCGCTCAACTGATTTTTCCAATCGGGCCGCGGATTGGTCAAAGAATAAAAGAGCGAGCTGTCAAAAAAATTAAACGAACGAAACTCGATTAATATTTCGTGCCACGGATTTTTCATTCGAAACAGAAACAGAAAAAAAGAGAAATATATTTAAAATTAACGCGGCCGAAACACAATCGATTACCGAAACACGCCAAGAGATAACGGAATAAACGCTGGGAGCAAAATTCATTTTATACGCTGCGAAACTATGTGTATAATTTATCGGATTATACCCGGGCGCCGGCAATTCGGTATCTACACTAACATTAAATGAAAACGTGATTTAGACTCCACCCAGCCCCACCGAATTTAGACTTATTAAATTTTCATTTACGAGAGTTCGTTCGATCATTATCTCAACGGGGTACGAATGAACAACGACTATTTTTTTTTTCGAACAAGCCGCGTTTTATCCAAAATCTATCGGCTGACGAAAGAAAGAAAAATCCCCTCGGCTTCTTTATGCGGAATATGCGGTGAAAACTTCGACTTTGTCAGGGTCGGTCTATTCTTTGAATCTTTAACTCACGACCGGGATAATACAAACCCCTGGTACCGTGTGCAGGGGTAAGACATGGAAACTCGTCAGTTTCAGATCGAAAAGTCTGGGCGCTTTTTCTTCCCTTTATCTTCGCCCCCGAAGATTGACGAGTTCGACCGGTCTCCATCGACTCGCTCGTATCATTATTTTCTTTCTCTTCTCTCTTGGTTTTATTTTTTTCAAAGTAAAGATTTAAAAACAAGGATTAATTTGTTAAAAACTACGTTTATCCTACTTTTAAAAGCATCCAGAAAAAAAAGTCTGTTGAATAAAAACCAAGGTATTATTTGAGTAGTAAGCAGAAAAGTCCCGGGGTAATTTTGATACAAATTAAGTAGCAATTTAACTCGAGGAGTACAAAGGATATAAATATAAATATTAGACAAAGCACACACGGCTTACTCTTTTTCTCTCTCTCTCTCTCTCGCTACGACTGCAGAGAGAAAGAAAGAAAGGAGCGATTTTTTGTTTGCAGTTTAAATGCGTTGCTGCTCGAGCACCAGAAGCTATTCTCCGAGCTGATGTTTTTAAATGAACGCTTTTGTACCACCGGCAAGAAGTTTCGCATGTTTATAGATTGTTTGGACGCTCTTTTTTTCCTGCACTGGTTCCCTGACTTTTTTTTTGGAAAGGCCGCGAATAAAGGAATAGCTCGGGGAGTCAATTTGTATTGGTGTTTAATTTGATTTTTTTTTTTTTTTCGCTATTCATCGGGTTTTATTCGTACGGTTTCCGATGAAAATGAAAACGAATTTTTTCGTGGCTTCATGGGAACCCCTTTTTTTTGAAAGTTGTTTTTACTTTTAATTCTTTTTTTTTTGTGTACTCCGAAAATAAGCTTTGAAAAAGGGGCTTTTTTCGGGGAGTAGCTTTTGAAAGCGGAGTTTTTTTTTTTTTTTTAGAAACCCGACTCACTGGCTTTGTAAAAAAATATTTTCGAAATAGCATGAGATGAGCATTGCGACCGAGTTTAAAATCTTGAGATCTTTTCCATTTGTACGAGGTTGTGTATCGAGAAAAAAAAAAGTTGAAAATGAAAAAGTTTTGATGTTGAGTTAAGTCAGTGTATTCTCGGTACTAAAAAAGTTTTTCGGCCAATAAAACTTATCAAACTCAGGAAAAGAACTTTTTCTTTTTCAACAAAAATTATTACAAAGTCAAAAAAGGTCTTTTTGAAAAATTTCAAATTCATCACTTTATTTTTATACATTGAAAAAATGTATGAATGAATAAATAAATAAATAATTATTTCAATTACCTTGTAATCACTTTAAAACTTGTTTTTTTTATTTTATTTTTTTTTTTTTTCTTTTCGAACATTATTATTACAAAGTCAAAAAAGGTCTTTTTGAAAAATTTCATACTTAAATAAATAAATAAATGAATAAATAAATAAATAAATAATGATTTTATTTACTTTATAATTACTTTTTTCTTAATTTCAGATCTTTCTGTTTATTTTTAAAATATTGAAAAATAAATAAATGTATGAATAATTAAAAAAAAAGTGAAGACAAGCAAATAAATTTTAACTGTAATTACTTTGTTTGTAAACAGACAAGATTTTCAGCGACATATAAATGAACAAATTTTCAACCATTTGCATACACGAACGATTCTTTCCAAATCATGATGTCGTACTGATTAGTTAGTTTATTTTTTATTCAAATCAATAAGTTTTTTTCGATCTTCATCACATTGTAGTTTAAACAATATTCATTTATATATTACTCTTCCAATATGTGTAATCTATTCAAATTTTAAATTTATTTTCTAACAAATTACCTGTTACAAAGATTTATAGAAGATAAACATTTGTATTTTGATAAATAAAACTTTTTTTTTTATTTTATTAATAAAAAACTTGGTTTTACAGATACTTTTCGGCATCGCCATGGCGAATCGTCACGGCGGACATGGCGGACACGATGGGCCACAGAGGTTGGACATAATGAAAAGTTCATTTGATAGTTAAATGTTTTTTTATTCTATTGTTATTATTAAATGAAAAAACAATAAAGAAATTTTGAAAAAATCTTATGCATTTTTCTTTCCCAACAGCTTCATCCACACACCACAAATCTAAACTCGTAGATTAAAACTGAAACCCAGAATTTACGATCAGCTTTTTATTCTAATGCACACGCTTTTTTTCTTACCTCGTGAAAAAAACAAAACGTCTAGCCGAAACCAATAGCATCTTCTCTTTCTCCCCGGTAAACGACGTCATCCCCCGGCATGCATTCCGTGGCGGCTGGGTAAGAGGCTTCTTTTTCGCCTCCTCCTCTTCCTCCGGAATCGATCCCACGCGATATAAAACCTAGACGCTACCGCACAAAAGCCTCGCCTGGTGGGCGCAATCTGGGAGCACGCGGAAAGCCGAGATTTTTTTCTTTCCCCAGTTGTGTGGGAATAAAAATGCGAAAAAGTTGGATTTTTTATCTATTCTGTCGTTTGGAGAATGTCAAGTGGTGTGTGAATTTTTTACACACCGAGACGCCTCGAGAAACGACGCTGAGTTTACAAAAAAAAACGATGCACGGAATGAAAATTTGAAATTGAAAGGAAATTTGGTGCGAATTTATTGGAAATTCTAATGAAAAATTATTAGGTATGCATGTATAAGACCTGAATCGACCTGGATTTGTTTTGAATAATTCAATAGATGGAAAAATAAAATTTATTTAAAAATAAAAAATTAACTCTCCGAAAATACATTTTTATTAACTTGCTAATAATGTAGCAATTAATTAACTTTTTCATTTAATTTTTTTTTTTTTTAATACAGAAGCATTCAAGTATATATTTTGTTATCTGATAAGGTGTATATTAATTAATTAAAAAGATGAGACATAATAAATGTATGAAAATTTGTATAAAATACCCCAATCACTTTACGTGTTTTTTTCATACTGTATGCAATTTCTTGAACGTGAGTACGCCTTTTCACGGAAAACTTTGATCCTGCAACTTCATAATCTTTATTTAGTTTCTTTTTCGAATTGATCCCACTCGGAGCTGAAAAATTATCACACTGTGGCTCACTCCTGGTTAACTGTAAAATCAACAGAAAGGCACTCGAGTAGAGAGAGAGAGAGAGAGAGAACATAAACCGCATCGCAAGCTTTACCGATTGCAAGAGACAGAAGAAGAAGAAGACGCGCGGATGGGGTAAGGAGATACAGCACTCTGGCGTCGGATTTTAGCGGTATGGCTACCGCCTGCACCTTTGCTTCAGCTCGGTGTGCATTACCGGTGTATTTCATCGCGGATCATTAGCGCAGGAAACAATTCCAGGTACGGTTATCGAATCGGGAAGCAGGCATCATCGATCTCAACAAATTCACGGTTATGGAGAGAGCAAGAGAGAGGAAATTGCTGTACGAGTCTTCTTCTTTTTTTGGGAGGTAATGAAGCACTTGGAAAATGCTCGCCGAGATTGAATTATAATGCAGCACGAGTGTGTTCCGTTGCCGGGAGGATCGAGGAGCACACATCGACGGAGCTGGCTGAAATATTAATCCAGCTTTTAGGCAACAAGGAAACCGAGCTAGAGTAAACTGGGGGAGTGCTTTAAAAAACTCAAGATAAGAGGCTTTGATTCCGTTTAAAAACAAAAACGTACATTTAGAAATTTTCTTCTATCTCTCTTGTTTTTTTTTAAGTGATGGGATTGAAAATTCATTTTTGAAAAATAGCTAAGTCTCTAAGACTACAAAAATTGAAGTTATCCACAACAAAAAACTTAAAAGCTTTTTTTCAGCTCTCGGAATATGTACCGAAGTTTTCCATAAGAAGCTGATGAAAATATTCATGCTCACAATTCATCAAAAAACTTAAACAAACAACTCAACCTTCAAGTTCCTAAAAAAAAGCACTCCCCTCTCTCAGCAGACTTCCATCCACACATCCTTTCTCTCTCCCTTCTGGTCGTTATCTCCTCCTTCCAACGTGGTGCGTCCCGATCGATATACCCGAGCCGATGACCCCCCTCGAGCTTTAAGAATGCATGCGACCGCCGGAATGTCGAGGTTTTATCGTCCCCCGCTCTGACGAGTTCATTATTCCCCGACCAATCGATCCTGTCGTCTTGTGAATGAACCCAAGCCCAATCAATGATATTTTTACAATTTTTCTTAAACAGACGGATGTAATTGAAACGTCGCTGTCCAATCGAAGATCTCATCTAAAAACTAAGCCTCCGTATTATCCGTGTATACGTACGGCGGCACATCTGGGCTCGGCAATTTCAGACTCCGTCGGACTTGTTCCAAGAGAAAAAAAAAAAAAGGGCGACATGACGAGAGTTTCACGCGTCGCCGGAGACAGGGACAGTTTTTGCCCCCTCGAGGGCTTCAAAATCACCCCCCACTTTTTCGGCATCGACGCCTCTCAGGGTGTACTTTTTTTTCTTCGAGGGGGGTGGGTTCTCGTGATTAAAAGCGTTAATTGCGATATGGCATTGTGGCGGGGCCATTGTACGACGGAAGGAGGACGGGGCGGATTAAGTATTTTAATTAAATAAGTTGGGAAGCGCGCGGAATAATTCAAGGGAGAGTAGTAGTTTCGCGCTTTGAATAATGAATTTTCGGGGACCGTGGAAAATATATTTTTTCGGGGTATTTTTGTCAGCGGCATCGATTGAAGTTAAGAAAATCGAGATTTCGAGGGGCGATTAATTTCATTTCATTAATTAATCGCGTCGGCTGGGGTAAACTTTAATTAAAAAATTTCAAACGAGCTCGCCGGGTGTGATTTAAATTTTTTGATAAACACAACTGCAAGCTCACTCGAAAAATTACACGAATTAAAAATAAAAGACGCTTGGATACAGGTGGGTGGTACCGAGCTCGAATTAATATTAAAAGCCACTCTAATTAATTAAACATTGTTGAGTAACGAGCCGCTGATAAAAAGTAAACTAGGCTACGCCAACAACTTTAATAAAACTCGCGTTGAATGTAAGTAGTGAAAACCGAATTTCAAAAAACTAAATCAACTCATTGATTCGCTAAACAATGGCGCCCTTAATCAAATGAGGAACAAAACAGGATCCCCACCATTAAAAATTCACGCCAATCCATAAGACCAACAAGATCGAGCGACCCTCCGAGGATGGATAAGTTCAATTCCGCAAAAAGCCTCCCGGCTAATAATAATTCCCTCCGTAGCTCAAACAAGCGTCTGATCGCTGAATAATTATAAGCCACGCACATGCCTTGTTCGACTCGTTAAAAATCCATAAAGCTCACCCTCCAAAATCAAAAGCTCTCGCGTATCTCAAACAAATAACGTCGTTTAAATCAATATGGCGTATCTTTTCTCTGAGTTTACTTTTAATGATGTGAATAGTATTTTATTTTTTTGAAAAAATAGTTTCAAAAAATTATTAAAAATTTGTGGTAGAGCATTGTAAAAAGTAAAATTTCACCGAAGAACTTTGTTATTTTTTACAAGGGGCTTGGCGGTTTGGACAAACTCCAAATTGTCGAAGAACTATAATTAAAGTTTCAGCCGGCGAGTAAAAAAAAAAATTAAAAAAAGATTCAATCATGAAAAAAACAAAGAACAAAGTCCAAAGGATACCACGAAAAAAAAAAGAAAGGTCATTATTTCTTACGAAAATAAATCTTTGAAAAAGGTAAGTACAACGGTACGTTTAAGCAGTACGAACCTTTTATCAAGATTTAACGTGCGAGTGTGTGTTTATTCAAGTCCACCGGCCGGATTTCGCGCATATTCGGGACTCTAATACAGTTTTAAAAAAAAGAGTGTATAAATCTCTGGGTTTATCTTCATTTAACCTAGATTTCGTACATGCAGCCCGGCATGCGCCCCATATTATTATTCATTCGGTATAATATGGGCTGTTAATTACCCGGCGTGCGGTGCTGCTACGCCGCGATGTCACGCCACCGTGTTTTACGAGTAGAGCTTCGGGGTATGATGAATAGTCATTGATATTTATAATTTTATCAATTCTCGTTACCTGTTTTTTTAATTTTAATTTTTATTTATAGGGCTTTATCAAATAAACTCGAATGAAAAATGTACTCTGTCTTGCATTTTAGAAACAATTCTTTGCAGCGTATAACAATAGAATTTCATTATAAAAAAAAACTTTTTTTTTACATCTACAGAGAGAAACGAAAAATATACATTTTTTTCAGACTTTTCTTTGATCGGTATGGAAAAAAACCCTTTGAGTCAGCAATTCGAATTCGAAAAAAAAAAGGAGGGATATCCGAAGTCCGGTGTGTTTTCCAGTAAAATTTTGCACGGTATCGAGAAACCGCAGCTAATGAAGTAAACTCGTTCGTCCGGTTTTTTTTTTTTATTTTATTTTTTCTCGTCCTCCGACACATCCATCTTGTTTTTATCTCCTCTTCCTTTTACCGTCGATCACGATAAAGTTGTCGCGCGGGCGAGCTTTTACGAGCCTACGAGAAAGAAGTTTCTCTCGAAAAAAAGGAGAGCCTTTTATGCGCGCGATCGAGTAAGGGTCATCATTTCACCTTGTTAACTCGAAACTCGCCTCGGGTAAAATAAATTTTGGGGAAAAAAAAAAAAATGAAATTTCCGATGTGGCCTAGCTGCGGGAAAATTAAAAGTAGGCGGGAAAACTTCTTGGAGAGAGAAAATGTGCTTTTTTGGATCGCTGGGCACGGATTTAAATTGAAGATTTGAGAGATTAGATATTCCGAGCCGGTGACGACTAATGAAAATTTTAACATTTTCCGACACCCGGATTACATTTCATAACCCATATTTTTTTATTTTTTTTTCTGCCTACGAAAAGATAGAACTCAATTTTCTTCTGATTTATTCTCGTAAGATGCGGTATTTAATAAACAGCGGGCCATTAATCACTTTAATATTTACACAAACTCGAGACCACAGGATCAGCCCCGAAAAATAAAATGATTGATTCACACTTCGAACAGCCGCCGTAATTCTCGGTCCGCAATTTTCGCGTCTTCATAAATCCTCGGCCTTAATATTCCCGGAGACGCTAAATAACCTTTGACACAAAGCGCTAATAATCCCGGCTGTATTATACGCATCACGCGATTTCCACCAAATTGCATAATCAATAGGAAAAAAAATGTGTGCGCACCCACTGATTTACCTTTTTTTTTTTTTTCTCCCCCAAGACGATGATTCTTCCAGGAAAACAAAGAGGGAGACCCGTGCCAATCAAGAATAAGAAAGGGAATTTTTACGAGCCGAGGGAGACGGAACGTTTATGGCGGCGATGATGGGGTGGTTTTTTCGGGAAAAATGAGGGAAACGATGAGCCCGGTGAATATTTTTTATGACTATGGTTCTTTTTTTTTGTTGCTGGACGTTTTATTAAATCTACGGGTAGGATACTTGCGTGCCGATGAATGTTTTTGTTTTTGTTTATTTTTTTTTTCACAAAAGGGATAAAATTGAATGAATGGTTTGGGGGGAAAAATTCGATGAATGAGTAAATTTTAATCGGATCGAAAACCGTTATCGCTGTACTGAAAAAGAATTGTACTGATAACAAATTATTGACTTTGAATTTTTCATGTTACGGCTGGAAAACTTGGTATCTGAATTTCGCAGGTTAACGATGTAAATTGAATTATTAACCGGATAAAGTGGCTTCGTTTATGTTTCAGGCTCGCGTAATAAAGTAAATAAGGGTGTTGATTTTATAGGTCGTTTTAACCAAGTATTCATAAATTTCAAAAGATCACATTTAACTGAAAATAAAAAACAAACATAAAATGAAATCGATGGTCCCAGCGAAGAAAAACCTTAGCTCAAAATTTGCCACGAATAAAGTCACAACGGGCGTACTTTTGTCGACTAAAATGTCGAAAAAATGTTAAAATGACCTTTGCTACCAATCCTTTGATATATTATATTTGAAAAAAAATTCTCAACACAGCAGCCACGAATAAAATGACTCTAAGTTTTCAGCTTATGAAAATCGCGAAGGTCTTTTTATTCGTGGCTGGTGTCGAAACAAATTTTTTCGTTCTCTTGTATTAACAGACTGATAGCATTTTCTTCCAATAAAAAATTTAAAATCATGAATAAAGTGATTTAGAGATATTTTAGTTACTAAAAGTTGCCTCGTTGTAACTTTATTCGTGGCAAATTTTGAGCTAAGGTTTTTCTTCGCCAGGACCATCGAAATATATAGTATAACAGTCTCGAGGGAGTCAAAAATGAGTTAGCCTTTAGCAAACCCAAATTGATGTCCGAACCGAAGGTGAGGGCTGTATACTATTTTTCAAAACACTTGTTTCCGTTTTTTCTCATTGCGTCTGTACAACTCACCAACAGCTAAAGTCATACCCACGCTCATTTTAATGAAATCCCCAACTCAATCGAGACTCACCTGAAACAGAAAGAAAACAAAATCATAAGCATACGCATTCAAGGCGAGTATTTTAGCATTTACAATCCCGCCCCCTTACAAAACGCAAACAAACACGCGGGGGGATAAAAAATTCAGCATCTTCCTCCGGCGAACCTGGAGGAAGAAAGGGACGTAAAGGGCACGCAAGAGAGGAAGACGTCGACACGCAAACCTACCGTGTGGAGGGGGAGAGATCGAGTTTGTCTGCCTTTACTTTTATGTCTCCGTGTGTGGCGCTGCAGCCGGAGTCCGTCTCGCGAATCGACAATGAGAGGCACGCGACTCGTTTGGGAAAATTGAGACTGCACTTTGTCCCGAGCAAATAAACAAGTTGGGAGATTATTTTTTTTTTTTAAAGGTAGACTTCGAAGTGCTTAACTTTCTTTTTAGTATTGTTATTTCAGAAGCTAAAAATCTCAATTTAAGTCTGAACAGATTTTTGCAGAATAAGATTAGAAAAAATCAAGTTTAATAACTGAAAAGTTTTGTGATTTTTTTCAACACGTCTGAATAAGTAACCAGCTTGGTTGCATAATTTTTCCAGAAACAGTTTTTTCTTCATAATTCCATCGCTTTTATGCACCATTACAGGCACCACAAAATTATGCATTTATATGATAATTACAATAAATCATTCCACAATTTAGTTTTTTATTTATAGAAACTTCCGAGACTAACCATTTCTGATTGCAAAAGTGTTTTGTCAAAGAGTATGTTTCAACAAAATAAATTATTTTTCTATCAAAACAATCCCAATATATATGATTATTTCGATTGTCCCAGCAAAGATAAACCTTAACCGACGAACATGATGAATGAGAAGCTGAAATGAATTAGAAAACCGGAAAAAATAAAAAATCTGATTTCTTGGGTACCAACCTACTGAGATTCTTAATTTTTTCTGTTTATATTCCTTTTACTCATTTATTAAAAATTTTCAGCTAAGGTCTTTCTTCGATTGATTTTGCTCCAATCTCTCAAAAAAATGACTTGTGTAGCAAAAGGACTAGTATTTTATCCATTCAAAGTATCAAGCACTGAAAAATTACCATTGTAGACAAACAAAAATTATCTTCACTTCCAACTACTCAAAATCAAACAAATACTTCACCTTAAATTCTTGTTAATCTATCAAAGTACAGGTACATTCATCTCATTTAAATTTTCATCCCCTTTTTTTCTGGCAAAAACAAAAAGAATTAAGTAAAACGAACTCAATAAGGATACATTTCCAGGGTATATCTCTCGCGCCAATTAAAAAAAAAAGCTCGGTAAAAAAAGCAATAATAATCTTCAACAAACTTCAGATATCAATCCCAATAAAACTCCTGACCCCCCGTGGAATTAAAAGTTTTTCCAGCTGCAGCTAGCTAGCTAGCCAACGCCCGCGCGTGTAATAACAAGCTCCAATGAAATTTTTCACTCTCCGGCTTTTGCCGGCCGGGGGAACGCGCGCTCGCAATTGAATTCTATCACGTCTTCGGAAATCTGTCCGTTGGAAAAAGTAGAGGATAAGCCGTCGGCCAGAGGTAAAAAGAATCGCGAGTAATCAATGATACGTGCAAATAGAAACAAACAACTGCGTGTGGGAGTAAAGTTACCAATGAAAGGAGAAAGACGCTCGAGATTGCAGCTGGTTCAAAGTTGCAGGAGAAGAGGAAGAAGAAGGTGCTTTTTCGATTCCACGGAAGAACTTTTACGCCCAATGATTTTATGTGATTTAAACTTATGTGGGTATCCTAAATCAGGGTGATACAGCATTGTGATTAATTTTTTAAACAATGCTTGAATTAATTATAAAATACGAGACGAATAAGCCGAGTGAATGCCAGCATTAACCTGATTTTGAAATTACAACGTAAATATTTAATTACGATACATTGAACGTACTGATATTGTTTATGAATTGATATTTTTGTAAAGCTTTATCATAATTAATGTTGTATTTGCAGCTGCTGTTTTAAACACGCTGTAATGGGTTCTGATTATGAATAGTTAAAGTATTGCCAAATGCGTAATGAATTAATCTGTATTTTAGAAATGAAAATGATCAGCAAATATTTTAGAGCGAAATTAATTTAGCTTTTAAAATTTTTCATTGTCACTGAATCAACGTTTAATTAAGAAGCCATGATACTCAATACGAAACATGATAAATCCCATGTTAACTTTTATGAAAAACATCTTACTACATATAACTTGAAGAAAGTACCCTCGATAACTAAAAGCCACGCAATCGGCTCCGAAAATTCAACAAACCTCCCCCCTGCAGCAAATAAAAAAAGAAAAGCCAACCATCTGAAATAAAACTAATCGGGTATCTCCCAGCGGGCTACGGGGGTCTAAGTGGATTTCCCGCGTTCGTTCCGTTACACGGCATTGCACTCGGCCCACGCTAGTCTCCCTCCTCTCCAAATTGAGCCATCGCCCACTGCCTTTTCCAAATGGAACCGCCCGCCGGCTAAGCCCGAAAGGGTGTTTGCTATTTATTTATTGCTCCAGAACCGAGTCTAATCCGTAAAATGCCTGGAGATTTTCACGCCCCGCTACTGTGACGAGGGGTGAGCGTAAAAAAAACTAGCTTCCAGAGCTGTGCTCGACTCATGCCTGGGGGATGTTGATTCGTAGGAGTGTTCAATTTGGCTAATTTAACAATCTTAAGGACGTTCAACTCGAAAAATTAATCATGATGATGAATAGATTACGAAACAAAGCACAGTTTTTTTGAGGCTTTAAAGAGCATTTGAGGATTATTTTAAGATGTTTACGGAGACGATCAGGAGAATATTAATAATAGAAAAAAATAGTTAGGTAAGGTACCCCCTTTTGGGGTTAGGTTGGACTCGAGCAACCAATCAGCGCGTTTCTATATCGGAAAAATAGTCATACGAGAAGACTTGACTTGAGTAGTCAAAGTTGAACGTCCTTAACAATCCAATCGATGAAAAATTATTAATGAAACGACCATCAGTACACATATAAACTGTAAACTCGAAATAAGGACCGAAAAACCGGGTGCCCCGCCGCACCGCAACTCCCTGCAGGTCTCGTGTAACGATGCTGCTCCGCACGCGACTGCATTGAATTTCATAATATAAAATGACCCGCGTCGAATTTCCACGCCCGCACGTGCGGGCCGTATACCGTTTATTATTATTTAACCTCGTTGGGAATCGTTTGGGCTCCCCCGGCCACGTATGATTGGTTTGATCGGTGTTGGGGGGGAGTGAATGATGATGAAAAAAAAAGGGCTCGCATAACCCTAAACTCGTGTGACGACGCGCGAAATATTACGCGTGCACCATAAATCAGTTCTGCCCATTGTAGCTATGGAGGGGGATCGGTTGAATGGGGCTTGTTAAAGTGCGGACTCAATTTGGGCTCTTTCACCGTGAGAGCTTGTTTTGTAAACCTTTGAAAGCAAGGGGGTGGGAGGGTCAGTCATTAAATTTATGGGTTTTGAATTATTTATATACGGGGGTGGGGTTGAAGAAAATAGGAAACGAAGGAAATTAAAAATATACCTTTTTATACATAAATCGTATGATAATTTTCATTTATTAAAAGAAGAGAGCTAGAGTCTTTGAAATAAATTAAGTCCTTTTGGAGGGTTTACAATTAATTAAGTTGTAAAGGGTACAACATTATGAAACAAAATGAGTCAATCCTTCGAAAGAATATCATCTAAAATTATCAGTGTTAAGTTTGGTTCAACTGTAGACACTATTGATGAAAAAATTTATGAAATTTTTTTTCGCGATCGCTGTTGACGTTTGAATATTACCCGTGATCTCATTATAGGCACGATTAATTAGCGTAAAGGTGCATGTATCACTTAGTTTATGAGCGCGTCACATTCAGAACGATGTTGCACAGCATAGAGCGAGCGCGCGAGCGCCTTTTCACAGGTCGCAGACCTGGAGATCAAAGGCGAGCCGGGATAGTTAGTTGGCGCGGTCTGTCAACCCTCCGCCTCCATCTCATCCTCCTCCTCCTCCCATTGTGCAACCCTACTATATTAATTTGATGGGCTTGGTTGCACTATCGAACTGGGAAGGAATTATTATCATCGTCGTCATTTGGCTAATGCCGCCCTGAATTGGTTTACCCCGCAACACGCTTCGTTATTTTAAATTTGATTAAAACTTGGCTCCGTAGACGTTAGTCCAACAATCTGAAAAGTCCCTTCTGTTCTGTACCGTATGCAAATTTCATCACAGTCACGGTATTGATCCAAAAACAGCAGGCACGTCAAATGTCCAATACCCAAATTGGTCCGATGCTTACCCCCGTAAGTTTCCCCGGGTAACGCGCGGGCAATTACACAGAGGCAGAAAGGGAATTCTATCGTGTGGGTAACCGGAGGAGTGACTTTTTTCCCAGTTTCCGGTGGGCTTGTATTGGGTTACTCGAGTTTATTGTGCGGGGAGTCTTTATTACAATGGCTGTACCCATTGTCCCAGCCCTAGAAGAATACTTGATACGTTTTGTCCTTGAAGTTAACACCTATGGGCGAAGGGGTTTGTTCTTTACAATTTCAAAGATTGATCGTGACCACGAATTTTAACTTTCCAACTAATTGTTTTGTGATCGATAGCCCATTCAATTACGCCCCCCACCCCATGGATTTTGAAAATAAAAAGGAAAAACAGCTTACGTTGTATCGACGTTAATGAGACACTCGTCATCTTTATCGGGCCACGAACGAAATTGCAAAAACGTCAGGGCTTTATGCGAGAAAGCGATAAGGGGGAGAAAGGAAGACGTTGATGGACGCGCAAATAATATTTCGCGGTAATTAACGTTGGCCCTGGTGGAAGGAGAGTTTTTCTTTTATTTTCTTCCCCTCCGCTTGGAAAGAGAGGAGCTCGAATGTCTGGCCGAGGATGGGCTTGACAGTCGTTGAGGCTGAAGACTTTATTTTTTACGGCTTCGACAGGAAGATTGTTTAATCGCGAAATTTCATCAAAATATACCCGACCTGGTTAATAATAATAAAAAGAAACTCGCTTTTTTTTTTTGTCGGGTATCAAATCGTGAAAATAAATTCAATTTAGTGTTTCTCTTGAACAATTCGCGGGAGGTATTCATTTCAACTCGTTAACGAAAACATTTCATTTATCGTTCGTAAAAACATTCGCCAACCAGGTCAGCCCAGCCGGCCTAACAAGAATTACCGCAAAAACTAATTTTCAATAGCTCGAACGCTTTTTTTTATTTTTGCATTTCGTGTAACATAAATTTTGGAACAAACCCCGAATGGTAATCCCATTCTCTCGAAACGACACTTTTCAAAATTACGAATCCCTCCCCCCAGCGACGCAATAAACGAGCCATAAAGCGTATTTGCATACAACGAAAAAAAAAAAAAAAAAAGAAAAAAAGGTAAAAGAGCTCCACACCGCAAACAATACGGGGCACAAAGGCGTCGAGGCAAAAACCACGGGGTCGTTTTAATTTTAAATTCCGAGGGCCGAAAATTCGGTGCGTGGGCGCGGAGAGAGAAGAAGAAGAAGAACCGGACCCTTTTATCAAGCCGTGGGCGTTTTGGGAGAGAGGAAGGAAGGAAGGTTTGAATTCCGGTTTGGCGCGCGCGCACTCGTTTGGCGGGTTTTTCAGAATCTTTTCGGAGGTACTTGATTATTTAAAATTCTTTAATCTTGATCGTTTCGAGTGCGAAGATTAGCTTACGGTCAGCGAGGTTGTTTTACCAAAGTCAACGTTCTCCTTACGTGGAATCATGATAAATTCAGTTCAATCTGTTCCCTTTGAAACTTTTAAAATTATTTTATTATTTGAGAAGTAAGAGCTTGAATATCAAACGAGGAAAAAATTTTCAATTAGAACTTTTTGGTGTTTCAATATTTGACCGCCCGCACAGTTCGAAAACGTTCGTTATTTCAGCGTATTTTTTTTTACTCATTCCATTTCACAATGAACAAAAAGATATTTCAGCGGATTTTCGAATTTTTTTTTTTTTTTTTTTTTTTTTTTACCGAGTTATGTAAAAGTCAAATAGAGACTTTTAGCGGAAAAGTTTTGATTTTCTAATAATTAAAGACCGCATCAAACGTAAATTAATAAAACTTTGTCAAATTGCGCAGGTTATTCTAGAATTGTGAACGTTATTAACTTATTTTGAAAGTGACATGAAATTTAAACAAAGTTTACCCGGGGCTCCCTAGTTTTGTTTGTTTAGTAAACCAACGAAGTCAAAGTTACATGGGGATCAGCTTTAGCGAAAATCCGAGTTGAGAAATTTCATTCCCCGCGAGTTAATTTTATAAAATTTGATGCATTAAATTTCACGGTAGGAGTGGTGCTTTGAAGCGAATTTTTTTTAAAATCCTTAAATAATTATCCAAAGTAAATTCAATTGTTTCAATTTAAAAATACGTTTCGTCCAGTTCACTCGGAGCAGTTCCCGACAAAGCGAGTTTTATTAACTCTAAATTACCATCAGAGCTATATAATGCTTCATTCTTCGGGACCATTAAGCCGGCGAAATGAACAGTTCAACAGAAGAGTTTTTAATTGAAGAGATGATTCACGTCCGGTCATGTCGTCTCCCATTGGTAACTGAACTTATGAATGGCGCGTTTGTTATAATAAATTTGATCATTACAAAATTTTTCCATTAAATATTTCCATCAGCTCCTTTATTTCAGAGTGCAGCCACCCGTCTACCATTTTAGACACGCTATTTCCAAGATTGATAATTTTACCATTTTCAGAAAGGATATTCACCCTGAATGCATAAACGAGTTAAAAGCTCATAGATTATTGACGTCAGCCAAAAATCACCCCCAATTCCCAGGGTCCGGTAACCCCGCAGCGCCAACGGGGGAAGGGCTAAAGTCCCACCAGCATCGATCCGTTTCAAAGCGTAATGCGGGCTAATGCACGCGAGGGGCCAAGTGTGCACCGGCTAATGCAAGCCTTCCTGAATTAAAGACTCGATAAGCCCTATCGGACCCGGCTGCGGCATCCACTGATTGTCGTTGAGTGGTTTATCTTCTCGCGGATGCGGCTAAGTATTTTTTTTTTTTGCTCTCTGCCTATGAAGAGCAGTGCTAAATTTTTATGTGCGTATTGGTTCTCGATTATGTTTAAGTCAGAGTGGGAAAGCATTATTATTAATACCAACGTTTTCAAAGCGTCGCGTGTGATTTATGAGCTACCACTTTTGGTTATCTTTAGTCCTGTCAGCGTACTCATAAAGTTTTCACGATTTTCACTCTCTTCATTCGCTCTTTTAGAAAAAAAATTCTTTTTTTTTTTAGCGATGATAAAAAAAAAATTTTACCAAAAAAAAAAAAAAGGAGCTGGTAATGTCGTGAAAGTTTTATGAAACGTATGTCGGGAGCAGAAAACGTCAAGTGAAAAAAGGCTTTTACTTTGAGCGAGATACCCCCCGACAGTGTAAAACAGAAGAAGGTCGGATGCTTTGAATTTTTAATTTTAAAGATTTTCACTTTTCGTGCTACGCTTTTCAGTTTGTTTTATCATTTGTGCATAACGAAAATTTTTCCGGACATTGTCTTGAGGCATGTTTTTTTTTTTTCTTTCTATCGTCGTAAAATATTAAGCGAAACGCATTTTGTACTTTGACTGTTCAACTATCTCCATTTTTCGAGTTTTAAAATTCAAAAATATATGAAAAAAAAAGGGAGGGGGGTGAAAGTGCTTTTAGTAGACTCCGGGCTTCATCCGAAACTGTCAATCGGAATAAAATATTGGAAAAAAACGAGGAAAAAAAGAGAAAATCCATAAAAATTGAAATTCTATCATTTTATTGTCGCCCCCACGGGTATTTTCGAAATAACGGTGGATCGATGGGAGAGCTTTGGCGGGGATTACACCGGGTCATCGGGTCAAATACGTGCATTAGCGGGTTAAATTTGAAAACAGTCGCCGAAAAACTCCTCGCGATAAAAATCTTAATCTCTTCTATTTGAACTCAACCCCACCCATTTCTTAAAAAAGAAAAAAAAAAGAGAAAAAAGGGGAAAAATTCTCCTTGAAATCTCAAACAAAGTGCGACCTGGATGCGAAGCGGAGAGGGAATCGAATCGCCATTTCCCATCGCATCACGAATTCCCATCGCCTTCGCTCAAAGACCCTTTGCTGAAAAGAAAGAGGTCCGGTGCCGGAAATAAAACTGTAACGACTCGTCTTCCACTCGGCGCGAATACAAAGCTTCCTGGAGCCCGGCGCGGACACGTGGGGACCGAAACGGCCAATTAGCATCGACATTTCGCGCGAACAAACGCCCGCAATTAGACGAGGAAGCCCTGGACGACGTGATCAATGTGGAGTTGGAGGGAAAAAATGGCTTTATTGGAGAAAAAAGAATGGGGCGATAAGCGTCGATTAGTTTTGAACGCGTATTCCGGAATGAATGATTAAAAAGTTTTTTTTTTCGTGGAAAATGTAATTCTACAGTTAGATATTTTTACTTTTTGTACAAAATTTACATACTTTCAAAGTAGAATAATTATAGTAATTTTTACTTAGCGGGGACAAATCAAGCAATGTAGATATCTAGAAACTAAAAATTCTGCGAAGTTCATAGCTGGGTTCAAAGTTAATTTGATCTTCAAACTATTTAAAGGTAAAGATCAAACATTTAAAGTACCCTCAAAAAGAGAAATGAATTTTGTATTTCAAAAATAAGGAAAATGACTTAAAAAAACACTTTTCAAACACATTTTATAATCTGGACCAAGCTCAATTTTAAATCGCTCACCCCGCATTTTGATTTTAATAGTTTGCTTACAACCATCATAATTTGCATAGCAATCGAGTATTTGTTGTTGAAATATGCAAAGTAAACCACTGTTCTGATACTTGTTCCATTAAAGTGCACGGCTAACGTCTACTCAGCTTTCCAACTGCACTTTCGGACAATTTTACTCGTATAAGCTTTCACCCAGTCCAATTTACACTAGAAATCAGCCCTTTTTACATAAATCAGCATATTTTTAAGAAAAAAAAAAAAAACAACGATATCCTTTTAACTGATTGACTTTAATCAAAAGCAATGAGAGTTATATCATTTACGTTAACTCTGATAAAATTGAAAAGAGGTTGCAAAAAAAAAAAAAGAAAAGAAATAAGTAAGCAAACAAAGATCAAAAGAGGCGAGTGGATAAAAGCTCGGTCATTCCTCCCACTCCATTTTGCAGCAACTTCTCGACTTCCGCATTGTGCTTCGTTTATTACATTAAGTGCGTCGAGGGGTATAAAAGTTACTTTTTTCTCAAATTCGATTGATTTATTGACCGGTCATGATGCACGCTCAACTTGAACTAGAGTAAAAAGCCAGCCCAGCAATATCGCACGATAAATTAAAGCCGGCACCGATCAGTGCGTAAACTATACGCATTATGCGAGGATGATTTACATGCCGACGTCGTTCGACGAGCCATTCGCACGCGCTCTTCCACCTGGATTCCTCGAATATTCCACTCGCGCGAAATATTAATGAATTTACTTTTCACTCTTGCGGAAGAGAGAGAAAAAAGTCCCGAGCGCATAACGGAATCTATGATTTTGAAATATCCACCATTGGATCCACCTGACGCCCGAAATTGCCTTTCCGTGTCTGCCACCTTTTTTTTTCCACCATTGGCATAATCGAGTCCTCGTTTTCCAAAGGCAAACAAATAATAAAAAAAAAGAAGGAGGAAAAAAAGAAAATATAAAAAAAAAAGAGGAGCGGAGGGCCGTAAATAACGGCAAGCATTAAAGTCGAATCACGAGCAACGCACGCGTCGCGCAACGGTAATTTTTAATATTTCAGGAGAAAACGTAGCTGAGTGAGCAAACTTGCGAGTTTTACGTGGCGCTACTTGACGTTAAAATTTTCCCCCGCCCACTTTTTTTTACAGCTTTTTTGTACGTGCCTTTATTTTTTTTCGTTATTAAATGTTGAAAATTACACGCTTTACAATGTGCTAATGTAACCTCGAATGTAACACCTTGCGATGATATTATTAACTCGTCGAATGGGTTTGCCACTCTTACAAATGATAATATCATCAAGCCTTTCGAAAGTTTCAGCTTCGGGTAGAATATTAAATAGATTAAAATCGTTTCAAAAAGCTCCTGTGTTTTATAAAATCAATCAAATCTCTTTCGTTTCGATCATAAAAAAACATCAAAATTAATCCCCTACCCCTATCAGTCGGTCGCACTCATCCAGCACCAAAAAAAAGCTTAAAAAAACAGCAGACACTTCAGTCTCTCCCCTACCCCCGCCTAATTCATCAGCCGCAAAAATTAATCAATTTCACAAACATCCCGAACCCCAAGTGCAAACACCGCCCGGGCGCCATAAATAGATTCTCCGGTTATTTTCACCAGCACCAATCGATGCGTCTTGGCTCTCCCGCATAATTGATTATTTTCACCGAGTTTGCCCATTAAAACGCCAGATCGATCAATCCTCGAGGCGCTAAAGCGAAAATCTCTTCTTTCTTAAAAACTTACGCTTTTTTTTTCTCTTTGATTCGGCAGCCTTTTGTGATTCTATGATGAATGACGTTTCACCCTGCCGTCAAATTGCATTCTTTACAGTCGGTAAGTGGGAAAAAATAAATTTCAACTGAAATGAACCCGAATTTAGTTGTTGTCCAGAGGATATGTGCGATTGTTTTTGGTTGTACGTGGGGTTTACAACGGCCTTGGATCTCCACTGGGCTTGGATTAGTTAATTTGAATTTGTAAAATCGATAGAATCTTCAGATTTTTTTTAGCTTCTGGACAAGAACGAAAGACCTTACATATTGCAGCCACTGGTAACCAAAAGTATTGAAAACTTCCCACATCAACACGTACGAAAAAAAAAGGGCAATTGAATACTCAAAGTGGTTCTGGTCGGACAGCGTGACGCTCATCAATCTTCCAGACGCGGCGCATCTTCGTGAAACCACCCCCCCCCCCCCCCGTCTGGTGTTATCGCGGCACCGGGAGTTGGAAAAGTTAGCCTAGCAGCTCCTCCCGTAACGTAACGTAACGTACCCAGTCTCCGTGACGCGCCTCGTATAAAGGGCCTGTATCGCTGCAGACACAGGGAGCGAGTTACTCTCCTCTGTTGGCTTTGTAAAGTGTTAATTCCGCACGAGTGCGCACCGGATTATGGGAGGATGATGCCGACGCCCGCTACTACCTCGTGCTGCTTTTACATTCTGAAAGGGATCATCATTAGCGTTCGTGCCTATCATTGCTTTCTTCGTCTTGATTCGTTAGCTCTCGAGGGCTGCGGATGGACCTTTCTTCTTATGTTTCTTTAGAGCTTACGACTCAAGTATACGAATTACTCGTTTTTACAAAAGATTCGAGTTGATATCCTTTTTTAAATCGTACAAAGGGTCAGTAAAGCCTGAATATGATGCTGTATGATCAATATCACAAATTCCAATTTCAACAATCCAAGATTTATTACAAAATCCAAAAAACACGATTTAGAATCCATCTCAGCAGGTATAAAAGAAGAGCTCATCCCTTTTTCGGGCTTTGCGCACGCGCCCAGATCTCCCTGACTTTATCACCCAGTCGCCCTAAGCCTTCTTCTCCCTCGGTATCTCGTCCGTCCACTCGGACGGTTCCACCGCGACAGAGAGAACAATCGTCTCCACTCGGGCTGGCTGCCACGACGATTACTCCGGAACAATGGCCCCGGCCCTTTCCGCGGTTTATCCGTCGCGGCGTCGTCGATCCTGCTGCACTTGCAGGGTGGGTATCGACCTCGCTCTGGGATTAAGCTCAGATGTTTGTTTTTCCCTTTTTATATGCCCTGAAGGGATTTGAGAAACCCCTTTGTCAATGAATTGTTATACTTTACTCTTTGGGGATGATAGTAATGATGTTACAGCGTTTTCGAGGATCCACTTACCTGAAACATATAAAAAAGATGGGGTATTAGCGTCGGTCGTAATGGATAAGTATACAAGCGGTTTTAATTCGATAAAATCGTTCCCGTATAATAAAATGTGAGAGCTAGTTCTGGGGGCTTCTGTACCCCGACGACACAAGATACGAGGACTACCCGGGATATTTATATGCTCGCGGGAGGAGAATATCTCCGGAAGTATTGTGTCGCTGGATCCTGCTGCGCGAGAGATTTTCTCAAAATACATATGAGGTATACATATTATGTTTGTTCCGAGAATATAATTCTATGAAGATATGTGGAATGAAGAAATTAATGTTGAAATAAGCGTGAGTTTGAAGGTGGACTTGGAGACAAGTAGATTTAGACAATTTTAAACACTTTTGAAATCAATACTGAATTGTGTCGAATTGAAGTTCGTTCTTGAGTTAACATCTCGCCAACATAAAATTTTTCAGACGGTAGATTTAAAAAAGAATTTAATTTAACTTCAATGGTATTTTGAATCTTTTATAAGGTACCGAAAACAGTGGGTGCTGTTCATTTATTCAAAAACTAAGGTAAGTGTGCCTAATATGGCCCCTTGCCTAATATGGCCCCCCCTGTTATTTTGAATATGCTCGATATGCGGCATCTCTACAAGGTAGGAAGAAGTCAAAAACACTGAATTATGAAGTTTTCAGTTGTTTAGAACATTTTAAAATTATTTTTGCGCACGCCTAATAGCTAAAACTCGTTTTGTATACCTCCGTTATTATTTTACGTTGTAATTAAATGGTCTGCCAAAATATTTAGACGCACCTGACCAAAATTTGAATAAGTAGCTTCGATTCGTTATTGTTTCAGCTTTAAAACGCGACCTTAGTTTTTGTTCAACTCGTTTTCTAACGGGTTTTATTCTTAAATAACTTATTATTCTCCAGTGTTCCTAATATGGCCCCCCACGAATTAGTAGAAATACCGATATTAAGAGTCCTTAGTTTCATGTTTACTTTTTAGAAAATCCTATCCTAATATTATTTAAGAAAAATAAATTTAATTTTTTCAAAGCTTTTTTTCATTTTATAACTAAAAAAGCATTCTAGCTCAAAAATCAAACTTTGATAAAAATTTAAAGTTGTAATTTTTCTACTGGTTGCAAAGCTTTCAAAAAAATTGTAAAAAAGGCTCAATTTTTAAATAAATTATTTTTAAAATGTTAAAAATTTTGAAGTTTTTTTTAATCTCATATTCCGATTGATTTAAAAAATCGCAATGAATAAAATACTTCAGGGAGGAGAGGGGGGCCATATTAGGACACAAATTTTATGTGTCTTAAAAAACCGTGTTTTGGTAAATCCTCTGGAATTTGAAGCTCATTGATCAAAATCAAACGTGTAAGGTCTCATTTTAAAGCTCTTGAATTAAGCTTTAAAATGAGACCTTACCCGTCAAAAAATAGTGATTTGATTCGCCACAACGTCGATTCTCGCTTAGGGGGGCCATATTAGGTACAGGTACCTTACAATAAATAATTTACCGACTTTGAAAGTTTTCTGTCTCTTCCAATATTCACCGGGTAAATCTGTGCCACAAAACTTTCTATTTAATTTTTCAGATTTAAAATTCAAATATTCTCTTCAGTACAGTCGGTTAAATAAAATTAGCTGCATTGTCGATTGTACACCCGAATTACTAAAATTTTCCAAAATGAATTATGCAAAATCGGTCGGACGCGTCGCACCGCGGCGTTACATTTATCTTGCCTTTGAATGACTTTAACTCGAGAAAAAGTAACTGGGACGGATTAATTTTAAGGCTCGCGTACGGTGATTCCAAAAGTTACACGAATCTGTCAAAACTTTGGGGACTCGAAATGACAACTTTGCGGAGAGGAAGAGCCGCATAAATGCCATCGGCCCAAGACGATAAACTTATTTTCTCTTCTTCCCCTTTTTTTTTAACGTAAAAACCAGAGAGTTTTAGATTAATTACCCAACTTTTTATGAAGTCTTAATTACGGAGTTTAAGCAAGAATTTTCAAACGGATCTGAAAGAAAATTTTTCCGCAAAGTTCTTCCCCGATTGCATGAATATTACAAGGTGGAAGGGCGAAGAAGTTCTTCCCAAACCCACAAAGGCACGGCATTCCAAAATATTCAGCCGTTTGGTAACCCCTCGAGTGTGGTTACCGAAACTTCAACAACTGGCATTCGAACCAACTCCTAGTTTTTCCGGTCCGAGTAGTTAACCCCTAGTAAAAAAAAGAAGACATAAACTGCTTATATTAAGATCTCTCTCCAACGATATCAAGCTAATAACCCGGAAAAAAAGTCAACACGGCAGCTGCACAAAGGGGCTCTTCCGAAATGGGTCCACCACTCTCTCCTCGCCCAAAGCCGGCTTTTCCCGTCAAAATTTCAGCACACATCAGCTTTAGTTCCACTTAAGCCCCACGTCGTCCAAAACTAAAAGGAGGGGGAGGAAAAGCGTCGACTTAACCCCCTCCGAGCTCGCAATCAACGTTAATTTTGCCAAGACCGCAGCGCGGCCGGGGCCGGCGTCACACACGTCAATCCCAGAGAATCGCCTTTAATGTTCTTCCGCTGGATGCTGCACCCGGGACTCGGAAGAAGGAAAAGAGGACCTTGCTGCCGCCGGTTCGAGTTTACGAGCCTGGGGGATAGCAGGAAGAGATATGAGGGATTCGATTCATTTGCATCCGAGTCCGTCCGCAGGATCTACTGTTTGAAGCTTGCAGGGCTGCCAATAAAACTTTCTTTTTTAGGTAAACCAATTTCGTTGGTTTAATTCTGGGAGAGAAAAGTAAGTCTGTTGAGCAGGTTTAAATATAGCTTAGCTAAATTGATCGACGCTAAATAATTAACTGTCCAGCGTCGTTCTTCGAAACAATTTCTTCGATCCAATTTACATTGTGTATAAAACATCAGTTCTCGGTATTGCCGGTGATAAGTTCAAAATAAAACTCTTCTATCGATCAATTTTAAAATTCAGGGCTGCAGAAGAAAAAAAGCAATTCCGAGTTAATGAAGCGAGAGAAACTGGGAATAATCTCCATCGAGTAATCAAGCCGAGAGAGCCTAATATACATCCAGTTACAAATGTACCGAGAACAATCATTCAAAAATTAAGACCAGAAGGATCACTCGAGCAGCCAACTCCCTTCAGTCTGAAATAACCAACGGCTCGAGCTTTAATAATAACCAGGCGCTTCTATCCGAGGCCACCACAGCACAAAAGAGCAGCGTTTCGGGGTGTGGGAGAAAAATATAAGGGCGGGGAGCGAAAGTCGGAGGGAAATCCGTTCATCGTTCCCGATTATTCACGAGGGGAATTAAGGGAATGAATACATGGGGCGAGCGCGGTTTTTTTTTTTTTTACTTTTATCGCCGGCAACACTTGATAAGAGGAGAACGTACTAGGTTGATGGTTTCAAGTTTTTTTTACAAAATGTTGACTTTTACGATCACTTTTTTTTGCAAGCTTCAACGTAAAATAGTAAGGTTCATTTTTGTCATCTAAAAAAAAAAATTGGGTTGAAGTATTTATCAAGTTCTTCAGGAAGTACTATTTTACTTTTACGATGCTTCTAATTTTCCGTACAGATTTTTCAATAATGTTCGTAGAATCTTTAAAATTCACTTTGAAAAATTTTTGAAAGCTGACTTAACCATTTCATTTTGCTTTTATTTTTGAAGATACTCAATTTCGAAAAATATCGAACTTCAAGAGCTTTAAGGCCCACTTTACAATAAACCAGCGCTGTCAATCTTGACGATGTAATACGTTTTTTATAAGCTTTTTCGAGAAGAGCCGAGAGTGTAGCTTGAAGAAAACTTTTTTGCAAGTCGAAAGCACTCTCGTCGTACCGCGTGCGAACAAAATTTCGAAAAAATCTATCTCAATAATAAAAATTTTTCCTCGATACTTTAAAAAAAAAAAAAAACTTCTACTACAGGCAATGACAAATTTTGATTCTCTTAACCGGTTAAAATAGAGCGATGAAGATTTCAATCGTCTTTATATTTAATATCGTTCGGTTTAATGTACTCTGTATCACCATAAAACTAGGACACAAAGGGCATTTTTGAGCATGTAGCCCAGTTCGCCACCATCTTTATAGCGGAAGTCGTAAACCGTGAATGTAACTCGACACGCCGTATTCACACGTTATTAACTTACAACTATTATGATGTAGGTACACTGCGAATAAACCCAAAATTTCCATCCAAAAAAAGTTGAATTTTGTTATTTATTTATTTATTCTAACATTATAATTAGCGAGCGATAAAGTAACCCCCAAGCCGTCAACCAGTAAAGACTCTTTGTAACATTACGCAGCTATAAATATTTAATTAATTAATGCAAACAAACGAAATTTTAATTACTCAATTTCACATTACACCCTTGCCTGTAAGCTTGCAGCCGTGCGCCCTTGAAGCTTAATTAATCCGGAATGAAATTTTGCAAACCCCCAAAACAAAAGCGCATTAAAGCTCATCGTAAACAAGCCTCCGCGTAAAAACACGCTCGGTCGTTACTCCCTAGCACACAAATTACCACACATATCTGAATATGACAAAAAGAAAAAAAAAATAAAAAAAGGGGGAGGCAAGCGGACAAACACAACCAAACGAAAATTGCACCCGACTGATTCCCATAAATATTAAAGATGAAAAAAAGGCTTGGGGGGGGGGGGGGGTGGTAGACATTAATTCGATTTTATCCCTTTTGTCCGTGGCCGCGCGTAATTTAATTTGCCTGTTCGAAATACAACCACGGAAGGAGTAGGAGGACTCTTTTCTGGACGATCTTTGTGATTTATTCCAGAATTTCATTGTGCCTACCGAAGGGACCCTCTGAAAACTCCCTGGCCAGAGGCGTTTGTTTACAAATACAATCGGAATATGCCGGTTGACAGTTTTATGTACGCTTTTTACCCTCCGAGTTTGAGAAAGTTTTTTAATCATGGGTTGAGCTGGCTCATTTTTGGGTGGATTTTAAATGATTGCCCTGTCTGAAAGCATGTTTTTTGTGAGTGGAAAATGACTACTCTTTTTTAAATGTAGTTCAGCCGCAGTCAAATTTCACCAAAAATCATGAAATTTCAGAGTGCACGTGAAAAATTTCGTTTATTTTGATCAAAGGAAGGCCGAGCTTTCAAGATATTACTCACACTTTTTCGAAAAATGGGTCAGTCATACATACGAAAATTTGAAAAGTGCAATTTACCCTCAACGTTTCAGCGAATTCCATGCGCTCTAATAAGACAAAAAAGTTCCACTGCAACTTTTTGTACTCCGATTTCCAATCATTTTTCTCTTTTCTAATCAATGTTTTTTCGCAAAACCACGATCGAAAAATAAAGATGTACGCAATCGCTATTTTGTTAGCAAACACTCGGCCGTAAAAAGATAATTTATCGTACATCTCCAGGAAGAGTCCCACCAACTCAATTAAATTATTTTTACCCCCCGGATCCCATCCGTATTCATTTATTTATTCTTTTTCCTCGGGGGAGCGGAGATTCGATAACTTTAATTAACCCGCACACGGAAACTCACCACCGGGGAAATTCATCATCGGGGGATTTTTTTGCACAATATAATTCGGACTTGGCAAAAATTCTTCTACCCCAAACCCTTCCATATTTTATTTATTTTTCTCTTTATTTCAGCTCGATGCACCCGGCCGTTTTTTTTTTTTTTTTTTTTATTTATCCGTTCGTGCGGATTTTACGCGAGTATTAGCGCTGACGAGACTCCAAAAAGAGAAACTAGCGTCCATCGCGCCGCCGCAGCGGGGGGGAATGAGCCTTGATTGAAAAGCGAAAAAAAAAAAAAAAAAAAATTTCGAGCTAAAAATCGCCGACGCAGCGTGTTTTCCAGATGCGTCGCTTGATTGGCCAATCCGGCGTCAAAGGCAGGTGCCAAAATTTATACGTGTGTGTATGTGTGTGAATGTGCTACGAAAACGAGGTGCAAACAGCCGGGGTTAAAATTTTCGATGGTTTTGTTGAATTCGAAGAGCAAAAAGGTTTTTTCTTTCGAGGACCCCCCCCCCCCTTTGTCGGTGATTTATAATCGTTTTCGAGCCTTTTTTTCCTACACGGTCTTTTAGTTTAATCGTTGTTACGTTTTGTTTAGTTTTGTTACATGTTTTTTTTTGGTAAAACTCGATTGTTCTGACGGCAATTGCAGGCTGTAAAAATCAAAAGGTGAAACGAATTTAAAATGCAAAAAGCTCAAAATTTAAGTAAATATTCAAAATATTCAAAAACTAATTATGAAAGCATCAACCTATGATCAATACTTCTTTCAATTTTCCATGACAAAAATGTTGCAAGTTTGATAGCTTGCGTGTACTCCGATCGATGCCGCTGGGATGAAACTCGGAACATGCGCGGGTCCCGTGTAACCCCCGGAAATGGGCTCGTGCATTAGCAATATCGCTTTTTAAATTTTTAATTATTCCCGCCACCCGCGCAATCCACCGCGGTCCCTTTTTTGTCCCTATCTCTTAAATCCTTTTTCAATTTTCGTCTAACTCGCTTTTTCGATCTACGGTTGTAAATTTATAATGGCTTGGTTTAAAATCTCGGAATTTAATTAAAAAACTATGATTGAAAAATGGTCCTGGAAAGTGGATACCCAAGTGGGTCAGAAAAACATATCCGTATTTTTCGTGAACGTTGTAAAACATTGGTTTAAAAATAAAACCATTTTAGCTCGTTAATTTGGATCGAAAGAGTTGCAAAAATGTCAAAAGTAACAACTGAAATTTTTATTTTTCGATTTAAAGCAAGAATTAATTTAGTTTTTTGTTTTTATATCACAAATAACCATTCGTTTTATTTTTATTCTTGATGCAGACGATGACTAATCAAAAGCAGTATTGAAAATGAATTTTTGTTTTAAAAGAATGAAATGACCGAGGAAATGACTATATTGTGATAAAAGTTATTGATTGAATTTTTAGTCTAAAATATAAAAGAAAAATTTTATTTGGGTCTTTATTTTTTGTAAAAATAAATTATTCAACAGCAACCGTTCCTTGAATAGAGAGCCGGGTAATTAAACGAAAAAAAAGGGGCAACAATGGGTCTTATTTCCGTGAGACTCCTAGAGGAAACTACGCGGGGGTAATCCAGACTCGTAAAACAAGATCCAAGTTTGATAAGCAAGACACCGCTTCTGCTGGCGCTGCTGCTCCTTGCAGTTTTACCCCGCGGACAAGAGTGGAAGGTCGTTCAACTTGCCGTAATCCACAGTGTACAAAGGCTCCATAATGTAATCCTTACCAGGTGATCCTCCCCCCTCCCCTCCCCTTCCCGCTAATCCTCTGCGTAATCTGCGTGATCTTGCAATATTGCGTACGCAATTTTGGCCCACCTCGATCCTCCCTAAATCCGCACTGTTCTAAACTCGACCCGACCGAATGCAGCTTGGTCGACATGATTCTCCAAAGTTTAAACTCGCCTCTGACATTTATATCAAAGACGTATTTTCATTTGAGTTGAATGATTCTTCAAAAAGTGTATTAAAACTCTGTCAATCTGATGTTGGTTGCTCAGATTAGGTCTTACGTAAGGGTACGCATTCCAAAAACCAACTTTAGAATCTAAAAATTCAGGTAGAAAGTTTTCTTTCGCATCTTTAAATTATAACGGATTATAAAAACGACGGTGACAGCACCTTAAATAACTCTCAGTTGGACATCCATTTGTAATGAGACTGTAATCATAATAGCTAGAACCCAGACAAGTTTATTTGTTAAAAAACTAAAATGACATATTCGATATCCAAATCACAGGCTGGAGTTTAAATGGACCATCTCTCCAGCGAAGAAAAAGAAGAAGGAGAAGAAGAAGAGACGCCAGGTGTAACTCAGAGTCTCCCATCTGTCGGGGGTATTGGGTTCCCGCCCCATATTCGCGCATCAACAAGTGGAACACGTGCGTGCCTGCGTCTCAGGTGTGCCGTGAAAGATCGTATCGCCCGGGATTTTTTTTTTCTTCCATTTTTCTTTCGGCGTCTTTCGCGGAGGGCGCAGCCTTGAGCCCCCGATCCAAAGGACATGCGTGCTCCGAAGCCTCTGATTAAAATCACCGCTGGAATTCCGAGTCGCGTTAGGTTGTAATTTACCAAAATTTCGTCGCCTTTTGGTGTTTACTTTTTCAGCGTTTTATTAATAAGTGGAATAAAGAATGGTCATTCAAACCAATTTAAAATTTCAAATGAACTTGATATGTTGCATGAAAAATACATGAATAAGAAAGTTTTGAAGAAAAAACTGATTTTTAAAACAAATAAGTGTACGAAAAATATCATTTCAACTCTGTTTTTAAATGTACATACTTCTATATAATTTTATAAATCGTTCATTTTTAAGCTTTCATCTTCCGATCCTTCCGGTTTAACAAGTTAAATTTTCTCTCATTTCCATCATGACAAACAAGCCTCATATCCGAATATTCCGGAAACTTCCAACTCTCATAAATTTACCTACGAACTCAATCTCGCTGATCGAATTCAGCCCCAATTTCTCGAAGAATTCACAAGGAGATTCCGCTGCGGGAGGCGAGCGCAACGACATAAGTCAGTTATTGACATCGGCTTTCCTCTTTACATTCCTCTTTTTTTTTCTTCCTCCTTCTCCCTTGCTACACGAGTAACACAAAAGAAAAAGGCACGGTAAACAAAGTATGGGCACAAAAGTCCACACACTCGAGACAAAAGGAGTTACGGCCAAGAAGCAAACATTCCTCTTCTTCCGTGGGGGGTTGAAAAAAAAAAACGCTCGAAGGGGGCGCGGTCGCGAACGGAAAGACGCTTGTGAAATTAAGTTCGGTCTGGTTGTGACTCGGGTCTAATGATTAGGCGACCCGATAAGCCTGAAAAACGTTCAATTGGCGACCCAAAAATCAGTACAATGGACAGCTAATTGAACTCCCGGGTAATTTCGGGTCCGAAAATGTCAGCCAACGGTACGACGAGGATAAAAGACGTCCGCAATCAGGAGTAAAACGAGGACGCGAGATGCTATTGCACCGGACAGTATTGTGCGCAGCCGGCTAATTCCAGGGGCAGAGGCGATCTTTTCGAGTGGATTCTTTCTATTCAGGGAAGAGAACAAGGGCGCGTTATTTGTCGAGCCGGAGGATTAAAGAGCTTTTCTTTTTTCTTCTGCCTCTGCTTCTTCTTCGAGGGTGCTGATTATTTATTGAGATTACACGGGGGGACAGGCGTGGCCTTTGTCGACCGTTATTGGATCTTGATTCACGGATGGCGGAACTCTTTCTTTCGCTGATACCGGGAGGGGAGCTGAATTTATGGATTCGTCGGGAATTAATACAGTCATTAAAACAATGACACTGCTGTGAAAGTGAGCAGGAGTATTTATTCGGTGCTGGAGTAATCGTAAAACAAAGGAGAAATCGTTCGATCACACTACGGTGGTAATTTTACGAAATGGCTTGTCTAACTCAATACTGTGTTTGTACCTGGCATTTTTCACCTCGTAAATCGCTCCAGACACGAAGCAGAAGTTTCTCATGCATTATTTTTCTCTGAACCAATTCTTTTTTATTCCCAGCAGCGAGAGAGCAATTTTAAAGTTACAACTCCTCGCTGTTAAAAATACTTTCACACATTTACATGCCTGTAGTAAGCTTTTCAATATTGCAAGGTCCAACTTGACAAAAAAACCTTTTCCCCAAACCTAATCACTCAATTCGATACCGTGGACGAAAATGAAAGAAAAAGCTTCCCAATCATCATCCCCGGGAGCGGGGAAATTACAGCTCCGAATAAGGAATTAAAAAGTCCCGGCTAGCAAAACCACCACCACGCAAAATTGAAAATATCCCGCGGCGGGTCAGGCGAGCGCGCACGGAAGGCTGTATTTACGGAGAATAAGCAGCACCGGGCTTTAATGGACGAGAGGCGCGGCCCGCAATTACGGCCTCGATTTATCCGTCACGGAGAGGCGTTTTTATTGCGTAAAAAAAAAACTCAGAGCTGGTCTAGTTTTGCTGGGAGGATGGATTCGATTGTGATGTACGGGTTATTACGGCTGGTGGATTTGTAACAACGACGTCTTGAGTGCGCACCGGGTTTTCTAAGGCACGTAATGACTCTATCATGCTACAAGATACACTATGTACAATTTATTTTATTTTTTGCGTTGGCTGATCTTTTGGTTTTTTGCTTTTACTACTTTAATGAAAATCGAATGCAACATTGACAGTCCTTTGGTGTAAGAACAAGAATAATAATTCAAAAAAGTAGATTTTTATGAAAACCGATAATTAGCCAAGTTTCAACATTACCCTAGCAAATAATCCATTATCAGCGAACATCTGATAACATTGTCCGATGAAGAGAAAAGTTTTTGAATTAATTACAAAACCGTAATGTCACTGCGAATAAAGAGAAAAAAATCGAAGCTTCATCATCCCCCTTTTTTTTTCATCATCTCCTGATTAATTATTTCAGCTCCAATTATTAATCCCTTCTTTGAATATAGAACGTATCAAATCCACAGCCCCAGTGCGTTGTAGGATCTCGTAATACCGAAATAATCACTCGCTCATTAACTTTCTTTATACAATTACCGTGCTCGTATCAGGCATGATAGGCCCGCAAAAAAGTTTCACCCCAGGCGTTATCGATTGCATGCATAACAAGCGATAAATTTCCGATATTACAGCATCACCTCTAATTCATTCCGTTTATTAAAAACCCGGGGAGGCCATAATAAAGCACCGATTTATCGAAGGTAGGGGGAGGGAGAGGGGGTACTTTATATTGGAAAATCCGCCGATCGAACTTTTACTCTCTCGCGGAGAGCCGTAAATCAAACACTCGCGCGTTCGCCCGGGCTTTTCTTTGGGTTCTTCTTTGATTCGATATTCATTGGCCCCGATGATAGGAAAAGGCTACTCCGGGGAAAGTTTATAATTCAAAGTTTGCGGTGCCCAACGCCCGCACGGTAGCCAAGATGGAGAAAAGGTAGATTCCTTTTCTTTACCCTTCGGACTTTTATTCCTACTCTTCTTCTTTTTCTTCTTCTTTTTGTTACCTCTCTCTGCAACCCCCGGATTTAATGCCAATTTCCGATCGATACGTGCACCGATGGAAAAATGATTTACATCTCGGGGATTTAGTACGGAAATATTATTCCCTTTCTTTTGGCTGAAAAACTCGCGGTTTGTATTCATGAGAGGTGTGGACTTACTTTCGTAAGAAGAGAGTGCACCACTCGGGAATTAATTATCAAGTCAAGGAGCTACAATCTGGAAAATAAAAGAAATTCGCGTTGAAAGGATGACTCGGGTTTCATAATTTTTTCGAACTTGCAAATTCCGCAAAAAACCGGTCGGTCCATAATCCAGAGTGGTCTCATCGGCTTAGCTTGAATAGTTAACTTTCGACTTTACCGCTCACCAATCCCTCGCTCATGTTTTTACCCAAGTTCCAACAGCATTGACTAATTTCTGTGAAAGCTAATGAACATTACGTCAAGGGGTATTGTTTGCGGTAACCCCGTCCATTGTTCGTATTCGAATGGTGGGGTGCACTTGAGGACTTACGGCTCTGATGCGATTGTGTCCAACCACCGCGAATCTCAGCTAAACTCACCTGAAACACAAATAAAATTGAGTAATTAGATTGGTTGACTCGGATTACGCACTCTTCTATGCACGCTAAACAGTTGTAATTATTATTTTCATAATCGCGTACGCGAGATTGAAATCATGATTTATGAGCTATTTTAAATAAGGCGTATTAACATTTGGTCGTGTCGGTGACTGAAAATCAATGTGCCCAGCGACATGCATAAAGTAGTCGGTAGGGAGGGTGGTCTCAATCGAATTAGTTGACATTGACGTATTGATGATGTTCATCACACTCTAATTAACAGGTGCGATACACACAGGAGGTCTTGATTAGTAAATTAACGGTCCGCAAGAGCCTCTGCATGTGTTTATTCATTATTACTAAAAGTAATGTCTACTTTATCATTGTGAAATTTTGAACCAAAGGTCGTTAATTAAAAACTCCTCGTCGTCTGGCGTTTATCAAAAATTCATTCTCGAGAGTATGCGAGATCGATAATTCGTCCGCGGGTCAAGAGTCTAAAGTATAAATCCCAAAAAAATTTCACCCAGCGAGCAATTTTTCTCGGCCTTACAAATCTATCCCTCTCGGATTATAAAAGATAAAAAGAGTAAAATGGACATTTATCATCCGGCCAAACAAAATCATAACTCACTTTTCGTTCCTCCAAGGACGAGATAAAAAAAAAAAAAATCACCCACTTTTTCCCATTACATCAAATCCCCTTCCATTACTTACCAACCCAAAAAATAAAGCCGACCAGACGCCATGACCATGTATCTCAATCGTATAATAAGCGAGTTTTCATCGTCACGGTTTTCAAACTAATTCACGTGAAACAATGGCGTTACTTCTCTCTCGCTCAGGCTTCTTTGTTTTTCTTGGCCCTTTTGTCGACGGAAGGGACAGGACGCGCGATAAGACCATTTTCTACCGAACCGCGAAATCCTTCTGGATATGGAAGCTCTCTGTCTTGATATTTTTTTCCGAGGGAAAGTTAATTAAGAGAGATTTCCCGGACTAAGGACTCGATAAGGCAGTGTGTTTTTTTGAAGAAGAAGTTTGGATTATTTGGCCTGAATAAAGTACCGGGGGTTTAATTTATTGCCGTCCGATTAGCTGACAGATTAAAAGTTCGGAATGAAGAAATTAATGAGTTGTCTCCATTGATTGTTTCTGATGACTGGTTTGACTTTTTTTTTTGTTTAATTTATTTTATTATACATTAGGTTGAACTTTTGGTATTTAATTGTTTGATAGTGTAAAATTTAAAATAAACTGTTTAAAGCACTGGTTTAAACTACTACCGTGACGTAACTAAAATTTAACTCAAAAGTTATTGGACAAGGACTACACTTTCTACCATACGGAAGGTCACACTCAAAAATTTCCACTCTCCCATTACATCCAATTTGACATGATTACAGGATCATCGTTCAATAAATTAAAACCACCGGAATAGTCACTTCGAATTACAATAGAATCAAAAGAAAAGATCCCGGCATCAAAGCCGAACTCCCTCCTCCCCCCCCCAAATCCTCGAAATTTTGCAATTAAGGTTGAATTCACCGACGGGGGCGTCCGGACGGGGGTAGGAAAATTTATCGCCCGGGCGTAACGTGAGAAATAAACCCGTGGTGCGGGGACCGGGAGGAGTAGGAGGAGGTATAAAGTGTCACCGAAAGAGACATCTGCGAATTGTAAATTTAATGGCCGCCGTGACTAAGACCCCCGGCAGCACCCCGGTAGACCAAGCGACGATCATACTAATTTTATGCACTTTAGCCATTTCGCTCGTCGTAATCCGACATATGGCGCGCGCTGCTTTTTCTCCCTCTGCTGACTCAGATACATCGAAGGGAAGTGCTCTCTGCACCGCACCGCCCGACGATTCTTCTCTTTCGGCTGGTGTAGTACAGAATAGGATTAACGACTTATAAATAATTGATAACATTTATTCCATTAGGATAGGCCCGGGATTTTTAAGCGATGGCTCGCGCGCGGATTACCCGAGCGCGAGATTTATTGGGGGCTTTCGAGTGTCACTTCTGTTGAGTTTGCTTATCGGGATTTTTTCTTTTTGTTGTTTTTATCGTTTCGAATATTGTGCTCCCGTTGGCTGATTTTTAAAAATGGGTTAATTTTTTTCAAACTATGATGAAAATCAATTTGTTTGTCGAGGTTCTCTGATAATTGAATTTCGCTTCGGATGTTCGTGGTAGTTATTTACAAACGGAAACAAATTAAATCTATTTGAAAAACAAACGCAAAAACGCTATCGGTATCGATTCCAACCGAACTCAACCGTCATCACAATAACAGTGAAAACACCGGCAGAATATAATAAAATTTAAATAATTCTTGTGGTCTCATTGTTTAGATCTGGATTCCAAAATAGAACTTCCATAATGGATTTCACTCGAGGCACAATTTTCTAGATTAATCGATCCACTCGCATCGGCAATGTCCAATAACCATACGTTTTCTAATGACCAGTGCCTAGGCCCTAATCGAGAACGAATGAAAGAAAAATCGCCGCCAGGTCAGCATCCGCGAAATCGGCACCGATGGGTGCACGCCTCCTCCCTCCCTGCCTCCCTCGGGGACCACCGTTCAACTGTCTGCGAAGGGCAGTAAATAATCCAGATAGGCCATAGTCGTGACGTACCCGGCTGAATTACAGCGCGCAGACAGTGCACGAGATTGGCGCAGTGCGTAAACCGAGCGCGTCACTGATAGCGCCTAATCTCTCCTCTCTGCGTGTGCATTGCTAAACAGCCGAGGTTGGACGCTAATTTTAAACAATAATTTGTCGTGACGAAACTGTTGTACAGAGTATGTGATAAATTATTTTTTTTTTCAATTGGTTAGGTGGTTGATACGACAGTTCATTTCAAAATTGTACTACAAAGACAACCAAAGTAATCAGAAGTTGAGAGATAAATGAAGTTTTGGTCTTACAACTGTTTTTAAACTCCAAAATGAGTTTTGCCAACAACTTTTGAAACTGTTTCGAACTCTTAGTATATTTATGTAGTATACCTTTTACAATACGCGTAAAAAATAATCTGAGCTTGTGTCAAACAAAGGGTTGGAAAACTTCAATCGAACTCAATTGTAAAATTAAAGAGTAGCTTATGAACGTCAGTAGGTTTGTGTTTACACGTTCGAGAGTTTGAGAGCGAAACTTTGATATTAGGAAAGTAATAGTACATGTTTAGAACATTGCTATTTAATTAACCCTGAACTAGTTCATGCAGCAGTTGTTGTAGGTGCCACTTTCCACAAATCTGAATAGTTTGTGTATACACCAGTCACTTTTTGAATGCACCGAGGCAGGGACTTCGATATAACTTCATGGGGGTAAACGTGAATACCACGTTTATGTATACAAAAGTTTGTAATGAACTACTCAAGAGTCTATCAATTTTCAACATCCTGCTTTGTCTCTCTCTCGTAGCTCGTACGAAACAATTAACGTTATGTTACACACAGAGCAAAGTGCATAGAAGTCGAATATACAGTGAATTTGTACTCAAAACGACATTACGTTTGAAATTTTTTCTCTCAAAAGTGGGTGAATCTCAATTGTAAACAATATTCATCACAAGCCACTAGATTTGACTGCAAACCCCCTTTATAAAAACCTCAAGCCAACGAATTTCGAGAGGACCCTTGCGGAAACCAGAATGGCAAAACAAAGCATACCAATCAAACCCAGAAGCAGCGCCAGGTCGACCGCAGCCGCAAAAGCTGCAGCGGTCCGATGATGCGGCGCGATTGGCCGAGGGGCAGATATCATCTCTGCTTCTGCTGCTGCGGGATTAACTCGGGAGATACGCACGTGCGTACCAACTGGGAGGGGTAAGTTTTTTTTTTTTTTTTTTTTTTTTTATTGGATGATGAGGTGGGATCAGGGGTGGGACGGTAGAAAAGAATTGCGAGGATTTGGGAAGGTTTTACTTTTTTTTCGGTTCGTTTGGTACGTGGATGTTGTTCTGATGCGAGGGAGGCAGAAAGCATGCTGAATAAGAAGAGAATTTGTGTTGGTTAGACTGGAATTGGTGGAGTCGTGGTGAAATTTTTAAGGGCAACGTTTTGTTTCTTCTGGGTAGGGGAACTTACTTGGGATACAGAAATAATTTAATTATTCATCGGATTGAACAAATAACGTAATTTTAAACGAATTCTATTGGAAACAGGTTTTTTCTGAAATAAAAATTTCGGTTATTTATGAAATTTTCGTAGATATAAAAGTAAAAATTACTGTTTCTTACAGAATTTTTATTATTGATATCTAGAAGAAGCATAAAAGTTAGTAAAAGCCAGATCGACCACTGCACCTGTAACCTCGGCTGTAACTCCATTTACAGGGAAGCGCAAGCAAGCATGCTTGTCGCATTCACTCGTCTCCATTCCGGTCGACAAAATCCGTCACCCGAGTGCAAATAACGTCAGTCCAGGGTCCTGTTAATCATTTACCGGTCATAAATCCTTTTTACACTCGCGGACGTCGCGTCATACAGGCTGGCAGGCAGGCGGACGACGGGAGCGCAATAATCGCGCCTAAATCACTCGTCCAGTAGAAATTCCAGGGTACGGTCAGACCGAGCCGGCAATAACTCGCGTCTTCGCGGTCCTCTGCCCCATTGTTGTCCCGGCTCGTCTGCGAATGCGAATGCAAGCGTGGAGATACGCAAAGAGGCTTTTGTGCATTCTTCGAGTGGCCGAGGATTTTTCCCAGACTGATTGCGGCTTGTTTGGGGATCATTGACGAGCCGCTTTGGAATGAGTATGGAAATCGCTTGGATCGATGAGTCGCGTGTGCTTTACGTCTAAGTATTCCAGTTTGACGTTGCATTCGTTTACTGGATTAACGTGTGGACTCTGCTCACGGCATTTAGCTAAAATATTAAATTTTTTTTTTTGTAGTTTGAAAGACGAGGGGATGTTTTCGAAAATTTATGTGTTTGCGCTAACTTGTTTACCGAAAAGCAAAATGTTTACGAATATTTACAAGAGGGAAATTTATACGTTTGACCTCGCGCTTTAACCTACTTTGACTGCTTGGAAAAAAAATTTTCCATTTAATTCTGTTTGACCCAAGTCCCCGGTGAAAAATAAAAAATTCTGAAACGCAAGAGAATAAAGAAAAAAAAAATAAACTTAAAAAAGCAGGGACTTTATGGGATTTTTAGTACCTTGAAAAAGTCTACGACGGTTGTTCTAATGGAAGGGACTACCACGGCGTCCATTGTTCACTTTACGTCCGATTCAGCAACAAGGCTTATGCGAACGTAAAAGTAAAATATTGACGTTTATCATTCGCTCGGGTAGTAGAGTATACTGGTAAACAAATTATCGTCAAATCAGACGTTTTTCGAAGGTTACCAACCGATCAATGGGTTTCTGAAATCCAAAAAGATTCTTGTAATCCAATTTAACTCTCCCCGGGAGGCAGAAAAGTCGGACGTCGGAGGAAGAGAGAATAACGACCCGGGCCGAGCGTCGGAATCAATCCGACAGCCGAACATCCAAAGGAGTAGCTGGTTGTATTTTACTTTTGCACGCGACGCGTGTTTCGTGTCCGAGAAGCGCGACGTGTAAGCCAGACCCCCGACGCAGCTGGGGTGTGATCGATAAAGGCCGTCGCACTTCGCAAACTACTCGAGGCTTTTGGACTTTTTAATTAAAGCGATGATTGTCCCAAAAAATTCAATATACCGAAGACATAAAATTTTCAGTTCAAACAAGCGCGAGATTATTACTCCAATGAGAGGAGGGTAAGTGTTAGGTAAAAGAATTTAGTTCCTCGTACTTAGGCTCGTGTGCTTATGGCTTTATTTTTCAGACAGTAAAAGAATGAGTTATGACTTTGCGAGAAATATGCCGACAGTTACAATGGCGGAATCGCTCGCTCGTACAACTACCGCACGGAGCGAAGTCGTACGGCACGGCAGCCGGCTCCCGTGAAATTGTTAGATGTTTCTCGGTAACGAAGAAAATCGTTGGCAGAAACTTTCTTTCCTCCTTCCCTCTCCCCCTTCTTCGTTTATTTTTTTTTTTATTCTTCTGTAACGAGTTCTTTTTATGCACCGTGGAATTTTTAAATTAAAATAGGCTCTCTCCTGCTCTCAACAGCTCTTTTTTTCCATTATCAAGCACTGCGAATTTACGTGGGTTCTTCTTCACGAATATGTATTTAAAGCGTTCGGGAAATAATATTGGGTCACGCGGAGGGGAATTATTTTTAGAATTCAATCCGACGTTTCGGATGGGAAAACTAATTAAAATTGATGTTCGACCGATGAATTTAGTTTGATAATATTCAAGGAAAATTGGGTGACAACCAGGATATCATGAAAAATTCAGTGTTACTTAATTAGCGGCATTAAAATTTCAAATTTTACGAAAAATACGGAATTTTTCTCGTACATTTTTTAGGAGTTTCAATCAATCAATAAAGAAATAGTTCCACGAAAATATCAAAAATATCACACGGCGCTAGCTATGGATTTTTAATGTTTATTCTAAAATCCTGTTAAAACTTTCCACCAAACTAAAAGCAAGCCACTCGGCCAAAAATCCAAGAGCAAAAATGCACTTTCGCAAACCGCAGTGAGGAAAAAAAAGCTCATTTAACTCTTACCCTTAAATTAACTTCACCCATCTCCTCCGAAGTTTTCCCGGCACACCTAAAAAAAACCCCCTCGCCCACACCTACAAGTCAAACAAAAAGAGGGGTAGTAAAGCAAACTATCCGGACGAACGATAAGCGAAAGACCTTCGGACGTCCGAATAAAACTCGACGCGCATATAAAACCAGACCCGATAACTCGATAGGACATTAATTTTATCGGGCCTTTTTATTGCCTACCCACCTGATCCTTACTTCCCGACTGTTTCGGTCAATTTTATTTTTTTTTCTGGGGATGATTGAGCTGGGGATTTTTGGAAAGAAATTTGTGGGGATTGAGGAATGGTGGATTTAGTGGAAAAAAAACTGGAAGGCAGATGAGCCCTTTTTTATAAAAGGCTCGATAAAAGGAGTTTTCTTACAAACTTAAGTTAACTGTAGAGTCCGCATCAGACACTCTAGAGTTTTTTTACGTATCAATACTTGGACTCGATGTTAGAATATCTAAGAACTTAAATTTTGGACTTGTGGTCCTTTACAGTGAGTTTCATCGATTATTAGCAACAAAGTTTTTTAAGTACACAAAACTGATTTTTTGCTCAAACCTTGATCGAATTTGTGGCTTTGCCGAATTTCTAAAACTTTATCCAAACTAAATACATCACTCCCTTTTCAGTATTTATTTTCAAAAAGCACCGCTTAAATATTCAAGAATAAATATTCGCTGCATCATAGCTCTGCGGGAAGAAAAACCTCCGATAAACGAGAGATGCTCGAGATAATCAATTTCAGTTTCACTCGTGGATCTCGGGCACGCACTATTTGTCACGTGAGTTAAAACCGGGCGTAGGGCAATAACTTGCCCACCAGGAGGTACTGCCGTAGAGGAGGAGTAGGAAGAGGTAAATTGATCAATCAGTTTGTCGGATCGTGCCTTGTCGATCAATCTCGCTGAAGGACTCTGTCCGCCGTTTTCGCATGCACTCCGAACTCTTTTCTCGCTGGTTTGTTGGAATCGATGGATTATTTTGTAAATTAAAATATCTCGAGTGTGAGAAACAAGGTCTGAAGAGTCACTCTGAGTGCATCCGAATGTCTCAAACCCTTTGGCGATTATCGCGTGATTGGGATACCCCTCTCGACCTACTTCACAAGCCGGATGCTTAACTTCAAAGTTCATTTTTCAGTGCTTGAAGTCGGGCCTCGATTTCACATGACGCTGCATATCCTTAAAAAATTCAGGAAAAGCACGAGCCTTATCTGTAAATAAGATTACCGAAAAACGACCCTCGGCAAAGCTGAAACCCTCCATAGAAATTTCAGACAGCCCGCATAACCCTTATTCTTAAAACGAAACGTCGGGCTCGTGAAGGTAAAAGAAAATTTCACGCCTGTTGTGTTAAAAAATCCCGGCCTTTAGTACGTAAATACAAGCGATAAGGCTGCCGCCCTCGGATTGTCGCGCCAGGGGCTTTTGACCTCCAACGCGCTCTTCTTTTACGATCCGCCGCGCCGCTTTAATTATCAAGCTCGAGCGAGAGCTTGAGCTTCGCTATACACCAGCCCTACGCTCACTCTTTTTTTTTTCTCTCTCTCTCAACTCTCTTTTGCTTTTCTGCCCTTTGTTTGCGAGGCCTGAATTTACACGCGAGCTTCGGATTGTTTATTTTCAGGATTATTATCAATTAGAGAGGATGCGGGTTTGATAGGGTCAAAGGAGTGTGAATTAGCGGGTTTTGGATTACAATGTCTGACTGCGTGAACCTTTTCTAATCAACGACTTTTTTCTTTTACTTCTTCCGAAAATGATCTTTTTTTTGGATTTAAAAAAGAGATTCGTCAGATTTGATTATTGGAAGACAAATAATCACATTTTACATTGATCCTAAGATAATTACTTTTAAACTTGACAAAATGAGCTGGGAAATAAAATTTTAAACGAAAAGTTAAGAATCCATTAACCTTTGACATTACCATTGATTATAAAAATAAACTCCAATTAAATCGCGAACTATCATTGTGAAAAAAGCGGCTAATTACTAGAACGGTTCTCGGAATTTCTGGACTGACCGGGATTTAAAACAGGGTCAGCGAGAGGGTGGAGTTCACTTGAGCTTGTTCAATCTTTCATAACGCTTTCATCAACTCAACTCTCTCTCGTTCCTCGTTATCGCTTTTACCGACTGCGGAAGAGAAATTCATTAAAAAATACATTCAAATTATGTTTTTAATAGGACTTGAATCCACTCGAGTGCTCCGAAATATATGTTTAAAAGTGCGTGCTCTGTATGGATGTCGGTGGAAATAGCGGAGAGAGAAATCGTTTAACCAGCGTGTAGGGTTTTAAACGCTGAGAAAATCAAAGCCCTTGGGTTTTTAAAATCATCGTTTAAATCAAAATCCTGCAAATTGACTTACCGGCCTTTTAGAGAGAGAGAGAGCTTTTGATTCTTAATCGTGGGAATTTCGATTGTTATAATTACCCGATTGGAACGAAACAGTCATTTCGATTGCTCGTAGTGGAATGCCTTGCAGGTTCAAAAATTAAATCAGGGTATTTGTGTAAACCGTTCGGCGATAATTTAGAGGATTAATATGCAAATGGTTCAAAGACTCTCGTTTGGATTAAACTCGGGACTCGCTGATTAAAATTGGTTTGAAATCATTAAATAATATTAAATTCGATGAGCTTAATTTCGGTACACGGTGTTTTCAAGAGAGAATATCGCGCGTATAAAAAAAAAAGTAAATTTAAAATACCCAATTTTTATGGAATGCAAACGTGAAAAAAGAGATACTCAACCAAGGCGTTTGCTGGAAATGAGTTATTGTGCTTTTTTGACCCACGATTTTTAATTAAAACAAAACTTTTTATATTTTTACATGAGGAAAAGCAGTTCTTTTGCCTTGATAATTGAGATTTCTACCTCAATTTTAAAAAATTTCCATAGTCCCCGCCACCTAAATAAATCCTTTCTTTTTTTTTAATTAAAGATCTTTTTGCGCTTCGATCGCACCGAGTGAAAGTACATTGGCGTGCATGATGAGGAAAACTCGCCAGAGACCCTTGGGCATCTTACCTAAATTTTTTTCATAAAAAGTAGAACGAGACTCTTTTTTTTCTAATAAGCGTCGGCCGCTTTGGCAGCTAAAGAAGAAAAATTTGCATACATAAAAGAGACATCAATTATTTCCTTTGACTTCAAAGAGAGAGAGAGAGAAAGAGAGCAGAAAAAAGCGAGAGATCTTTGGAAGGCTTTTAAAAATCAAAATTCATAAAAGTATGTCGATTCCCCGGAGCTTTTATTTTATTTCATGCATAGGTAAACGAAGATGTGAGATTATTATTTTTTTTACCTTCCCCACTTTTTTTTTGAAAAAAATATACCCCTAACGCCCCGGCTCTATCATTGTATTTGGGTCGCACAATAGATTTATATGTAAATTGACCGGGGAAGAGAGGACCGAGGAAATAAGAGACTAAAAAATCGACCCGCATGCCGGAGCGCTCTATATAGTTACGCAAATATACCCTCCTCTTTTTTTTTGTCTCTTCAACAAGCCACAGGATAGAGGTAAAAATAAAAAATGCAAATACTGAATCCTAGTGATCTGATTTTGTTACATGAATCAAGTTTTCGGGACAATTTCATCAGTTTAATGGTTTCGGGTAACGACCTTTTTGTAGTAAAGTTTCGAATTTTCCTGTTTCTTCGATGAGATTACGAAGTTTTACGAATACAAGCTGCCGATAAAAACGACGTAATTGAATTTAATTTTTACCGCCTAAAGTCAAGCTACATAAATCAACCGGAATAGTGTCTTCCACTTAGCTGTAAAAGTGTCATTTTTTCAAGTACCACTCAAGTGTACCCCTAAATCAATTAAAAAAATGTTCTTTCGATTACTCCCCAAATTTACAAAAAAACAAGTTCGACCCTTCGAATAAATAAAAGCCGTCCCCGGTTGGAAAAACAAAACGTCGACCCCTGCGGTAATGTTTAGCCGGGACACACACGTCGACGCGCGCCCTCTGCGCAAACATCGGACCTCCTTGGATGCATTAACGCGTCCAGTAAAACATCATGTTCCCCTGGTTTTAATTCCTCGTGATGACTGGTCTACTTTTTCACTCTGCTTTGCATTTTTTTGCGAGTATTATTTTTAACCTCCGACCGGGACATTTTTTTTTTCTTTCTTTGAATGATTTATGAGACGATAAATTCGGCATTTTGCGGAATACTTATCGTGCAGATTTTTCTCGTAAAGCTGAAATTTTTGCTCCTCGTTTTGTCAGTTTCTGGTTTCTTGTCATTTAAATTTATCTCCGAGACCTTTTTCCCAGTACCTCATGACTTTAGAGTTACTTACTCTGCTTCGTAAATGGTATGAGTTTTTGTATGTGATAAAGAATACGAGAAAGAATATTCTGAATCTTCAGTTTTCTGGAATATCAAAACGTAAAGAATCATTTATCAAATAAAAGTGATTTATTCTACTCTGTAAAAGCTCGTCTTGTAAACAAACAAACGCGTTTCACGTAAGAAAAGAACTAATATATTTTCATTCATCTCGGAGTTTATACACTTAGATGACAATATGCATTATCCCGTCTGATCTTTATTCATCTTTCGTAGCGGCTCGTCATGTAGAGTTTTCATCCCTCCTTTACTTCTTTCTATCAAACTCTATTACGGCAGTGAAAATACGTGCACCAAGGAGGCATAAAATCAATAAACCTACATTTTTCCTAAAAAAAGAAAAAAAAAATTCTCGTTTATTCCCTGTAACGTAACGGCTTATTAACATAAAAAGGAAGTATTGATTTTGCGATTTACATGGGCCAATGATGTTATTAAATTTAAACGTAAATTTTCTCGTAAAGCACGAGGAGGGGGGAAAGGAAAATAATACCGTGCTTTTCCAACGAAAACAGCTGCAGTACTTTTGAAATATTTCTTTGGCAATACAAATACAGAGGGAGAGGGTCAAAGCCATTTGTGTAATGCACACCCTTTAACAAACACGTAAGTATCGCGTATCGAACGCCCGCTCGTCCAGCTGCTGCACGAGGCGGAGTGGGGGGAAAGAAAAATATTATTTTAGTCGATCGAGTGCCATTCACAATTTATCAAAATTAAAAATTTTAATTTATTCCCGCTCTTTTTCCTTTTTGAAAGTTTTCATTAGCTTGATAAAAAAGTGTGTTTAATGAATAGAGCACATACCTCCTGTTGACCGGACTCACGTTGGTTTTATTTTTAATTAACTTTTTATTTATAGACCGACGAAAGGAAAATAAAAATCTTGCGGAAAAATTTAATCAAGCTTTTTATTGGAGCCGCGATTCTTGGTACAAACCTTTTTTTTTTTACTTTAGCAGAAAATAGAGAGATTTTAGAGAAGAACATAAATCTAAGCATCCGTCAATACCTTTCGGAAACCATATTCAAAATCTTCGTCATAAACAATCGAAATTTACATTTTTCAAAGCCCCCTTCCGAAAAGAAAAAAAAGAAAAAATCGCAACCTTTCAGCCGAAAATCTCATCCATTTCATCGTCATGGCAAAAAGTGTCCGCCCAAAAATAAATCAACCCTCCCCCAAAAAAAAGGGCCGGGTAGAAGTAAAAAAATCACTTGGAAAAAAACTCGCCATCAATCTCCACGATCGCCCGGGCTATTTAGATAATCCAGCGAAACACGTCAACCCCGGCAGCGACTTCGCGCTTCGTCGGCGCTGCACCACCCGGGGCTCGGGGGGGCGTATGTTTTTCCAGCATTTTTTTTACACCCAGGAAAACCATTTCAGGGGGGGGGGGCGGATGATTTTTCTCCGTAATGTTTGCTTATGACCGTGTTGACGTTGAAAAAACTCTGTCGGGGGGACACTGATGACCAAGCCTTAATTGTCGACGACTGAGTTCCTAATTTTTTAGCTCGAACGAGGGATGGGCTCGGATATCTTGATATTTTTTTCAGAAGTGGTTGAACCAAGGTTAAATAAGCAGAATCGATGGAATCAGCAAGATATCGCACATAATATATTGATGGTGCCAGCGAAGAAAAACCTTAGTCCAAAATCTGCCACGAATAAAGTTACAATAAGGGTAATTTTGTCCAATAAAACGTTTCTAAATCACTTTATTTCTTATTTTAACCTTCTGCAAGAAAATATTAAAATGAACTTTGTTACAATACCGATGATGTATTATAGTAAAAAAATTTTCGACACACCAGTCACTAATAAAATGACTCTAAGTTTTCTACTTATAAAATATCGCAAGGGTCTTTTTATTCGCGGCAGGTGCGTCTAAATTTTTTTTAACTATAATGTACCATCGGTATGATAGCAAAGGTAATTTTAACATTTTTTTCCGCAGACATAAATAATAAATAATGTGGTTTAGAGACGTTTTAGTCACCGAAAGTCGCCTCACAGTAACTTTATACGTGGCAGATTTTGGGCTAAGGTTTTTCTTCACTAGGACCATCAATTATATTTTTCAAAACCGGGTTTTTTGGATACTTTACAAGAGTCGAGTATGCTTTACCCATAAATAAAACAAACAAGTCTAGTTCATCATTATTTTTTTTACGTATTCCTGAAAAATTTTTCCAAAGCACAGTTTTATTTTCGTACATAAAAACTCTACGCTACTCGAGCTAGAAAACATTTATTTTCAGCCCCATCTCTTGCGGAAAAAAGTCGATGGAAGCGTTAAATTGATTCGGGGGCTCTCGATTCACGATGTCCTCGCACTTGGTTTGAGCGAAGGAGTCCCCACTTTCACGGATGATTTTTCGGGATGTTTCGCGTTTTCGAGAGAGTGTGATTCGATTCCAGCCGTAAACTCCACCAGAGGAGAGTATATATTTTATTCATCTTGATAAACTCCACGAAACGATGTTTTCGCTTTGACGTTATAATTCATTTGGAGAGTCTACGTGTAGTCACAAAAATATTTATCCGGGTCAAAAATCACGGTAATGATAAAACTCTCGCCCGAAACAGAAATAAAATACATAAATTATTCACCAGCCTGCGCCCGCCCGGGGTAAAGATAATTTATATTTTAAATTTTAATCATCGAGTTGTTTACCTGGAGACCGGATTATTATTCAGCTCGAAATTCAGAAGATTATCAAAGAAATATTTTGGAATAATAGAGTAGTTTCCGAGGCAACAATTCACGCATTAGAGCACTTAAAATCGAAAAAAATAAGAGCCGATTTGAGCGAGGTAAATTTTTCCATCCCGGTGAACCCGTAAGAGAATAAACCCATCAAGCAGGGATGCGCGGAAAGAAAGAAACTGAAAGAAAGGCTCCGTTCCATCATTGTCCGCTCGAGCACTTTCGAACAAGCCCGGGTAATGACGCGTTCCTCGCGCACTTTAGACGATTTTTTCTTTACCGAGTTTCACTATGATTTACCTCCTGGGGAGACTTAAAGAAAAGTGATTTTCACTCTTTTTACTTTTTTTTCGGGGAAGGAGGTAATGAATTCTGATCATCAAAAAATGTTCCCGGATAAATTACGGATAGATTGAAACGAAGAAAAAAACTTATAGAAGTCCTGCTATTCAATGAAAAAGTTTTGGTATAAATAAAAAATTCTTGGCCCACCCAACAAAAAAAAAACGCCAAGTCTCTTATACAAGCTCAAACTAGTGTACTAGTGTCGATTTTACATTCGTAAAAGATACTTTCTAAAAAAACCCAGAATTTTCATTCAATTAAAAAATCTTTGTATTTCTGTCTATACAAAGTATTTTCCAACGTTCAATTGCCTATTTCCGAGCATTTCCCATCTCACAATAAAATTTTAGCAATTCGCGTTTACCGGGACCAAACAGTAACCCACAAAATATCCCACAACAACAACGGTAGCACTAGCGTCGTAAACACCTGGTTTACGCGTCTCTAAAATCGAGAATTCACAAGCCCCAATTTTACGAGGGCCGAGCGTCGCTTTACAAAAACTGATTGGTTTGGCGCCCGAACTATTCCCATCCTGGGAACTAACGACGACCGAAGAGATGCCACAATAGAACCAGCAACAACAACAACAAGAAGCTCGTGGGCGTTGAAGTTAACTCCTCCATCGATGCTTTGTTTTCATTCGGTTGATTTTTTCTACCTCCTCCCACGCGATCAGCGTCATATTCCCCTAAGTGATTTTTCATGTCGCGAACGTAGAGTTTCTGTGTCACCGGTGCATTATAAACTCGCCTGAGTTTACACGACTCTCGTAAAAATGTGGTCATAGGGGGCACTAAAATTTTATGGATTCAAAAAATGCGACACTTTTGAGAAAAGAAGGCGGAGTTATATTTAGAATTACGCTGTGTATAACCTTTGTGAGAGTTGTCTTTTCAAAGAAAACATCGCTCTTTGTTAGTCTGAGTCTGAAATCCTGGGATCGTTTGACCTTATTACGAGGGTAATTTTTTATAACTTTCAAATTAATTAGATCTAATCCGGCAATTTTGCTCGCAATTTTGCATGAAAATAATATGTGGCATTACGGTAGCTTAAATTCAAATCTCTCATAGTCTTTCGTAAAATATTAGTCCTGAATCCGAGTATAAAATTAAATTAAATTATTCATACTTTTATCTCTCTACTCCTGATTTTAAAGGGACCATTCGAACTGGCTCCCTGAACTAGTTCACAAACAAATAAGCGTGTCAGTTGTCTCCGTCATTTTCAGCTGCCCTGATTCGTGCCCAAACTTGGTTTCAAAGAAATCAGTTGTCCTTTCAGATCCGATTGTAATCTCTCGATCGAGGTATCTTCTCCATCGCATTCAATTACACGTTTAGTTGAAACCCCCCAAGTCTTTCATTAAAGTACTTCTTAGACGATTCATTGCAGATTGTTTTTAATCATCTCCCCGTAATTAACCCCGCTGCTTCAAAGGCAAATTTTTAGTCATCAAATATTTCTCAGCCTCGCGCCAAACCGCCTTGAAATTTCTCTCTTGAATTTTCACGTGTCGCGCAGGCACCGCGGGGAATACTCCCAGAAAAGAGATCTTTCTTTTGGAGGGGAGAGGAAAGCCGGATTTGCATTTCCGAAGGCTGTACGTGCTGCAGCCCGCTGAAAATTCTGTGTGCGCGATTCTTTTTCCCAAGAATTTTTTTTTTTTTTCGAAAAAGAAGGCACGTGATGGGAGGCTGTTCGGAATTTTTTGTTAACAAATAATAAGTCGGCAGAGTACAAAAGAGACTGGTGAGGAATTAAGAAATGGAGATATACTGATACGACTTTTCAGTTGATTTGAAGTTGAAGCTTGATTCAAATTATCACGAGCGAAAAAAAGCTTCCCTTGAAGCTTGTAAATTTAAGTAACAGATTTTAAATATGAAAAATTTTCTTTTCAGAGAGCTTTTGCATTTAATTTTTCAGAGAGCGAAAATCGCTAATGGAATTAAGTTGCGTAATCTTTTCACAAACCCAAGAATTACAAATTAATGAGGGAAAAATAATTTTCTATCGTATTTCTCGTAAATTACTAGCTCAGAGCTTGTAATTAAGGAGCGCAGTTCAAGCTTCGCATAATTATTTTTACATTATTCCAAATAAATGTATGTTTTTAAACAAAAATTTGAACAACAAAGTAAAGCTCGAAAAATCTGTCTAAAATAAACAAAAAAAAAAGTTACCTACGCTGTTTTCTCCTTTCCGAGCTCATCCAACAGCCCTCCCTAAGTACAAACATCACTCTCTTGTCTCGACAATTATGCACGAGCCGGGCGCCACGAGAGCCGTGCAAACGTATCGCAACGCCCGGCCGGTAATTTGACGATCTCTTAAATAAAGCACGATATTATCGATGCGCGCAGACGAAGGGAACGAGAAAAAAAAAAAAAAAGAATTCGAGAGAGCTTTCAAGCGTTCAAATATAGACGTCGTTTGCGTATTGTTAGGGGGTTGTTTATCGAGGCCGATTGGCTCAGTCGGACGTTAATAATAAATTTTATTGCTGATTCCTTTTTATTTGTTTGAATAAAAGGGTCACAGTTTTTATGTTGGTTCTAATTAATTCTTCTAATTAATTAATTTATCTAGATTACGCAAGCAACCATAAATAGTTTTTTGTTTAGATTAATCATAACTTTGGACTATTTTTTTCAGCAAAAAGAGATTTTTTGTTTGCACAATTCTTTATTTACATTAAATCAAGACTATTTTATCTTCTAATTCAGTACGTAAAACATTAAATTATTCACATCCAAAAAAGCTACCTTTGGTTGGCTTGCAAAATTAGTTTTTTAATTAAGTTTAATTAATTACTTTTGTTAGATTGCTCGGTAATTATTTATTTACAAAACAAGAATGTTCATCATGTCACGAACGAGGTCACGAAGCATTCTTCGTTTATTAATCTTTTAAGTTCACGAGAATTGAAATTAAATCTCTGCTGAAATTATTTTTCTTTGAGTTTGAATTATGAGACGCTAAGTTATTTACACCAGCGGAACTTCTGTGTCTTTGGTTAGCTAGAGAATCTGGAGTAAATAAAAAATTTCAATTTTATTTTCAGCTGCGTTATGAAGTAATTAAATTCTTTTACTTAATTAAGTAGAAAACAAGAGTCTGGATCAAAAAAATTTCTTTTTAAAAAAAATTAAACACTACCACGGACTATCAGGCTTTTCATTGAAAACTAAAAGAATAGTTTTAACTTAATTAGCATGTAAAAAAGTTCTGCTTTATATTTTAAAAACTTTATCGTACGTCCCAGACAAACTTTGCAACTTTATAGCTCTCAAATCAGGGCAAGTGGCATTGAAGGAAAAAAAAAATAGATCCAGGTAAATTAAATAATAAGGACATAACGAAACGAGGGGTCTTTGGTTGACAAAATTAAGCTCGACAGTAGCAAAGGGCAACAAATCACCGAACGAACCGCGGAATTCACGACTACACGAATCTTAGGGGTGGAAGTGGAAGTGCCTCGAGTCGGCTCGGCGGGCGCAAAGTGTACACGGCCGTTAGCGTCGCGTGACGCGACGAAATGATCGTCGTCGTCGTCGTAGTCGTCTTCTTGGTCGTTCGGTAAATTAAGGGAGGAGCTGTGTTTTAGGAGAGGGAATTTCGATTCCTGCAGCCCGGAGGGCCCTCGAACTCGAGTGCTTGGCTGGCTGCAGCGGACCAAGAAAGAGAGAACAGACAGAGGGAATTTGGAATTACAGGGGGGGATTCGCGGACCAAGAGTGCTCGCCCACCGAAATTACGTCGTTTTGATCGTGCCAAATTGGGTGTAATTTTGGTTACAGGGCCGAAGGAACGACGGGATTCTTACTCGAGTAGTGCTTGCACGGAAAATTTTCGGAAAGTTATTTTCACGGATTTGTCAAGTGGACGCCGCGGAAAAATTGGTAATGAGTTTTGTTACTTTTTTTTTTTTTTTACTTTTCTGGTGGTGAGTTCTTTTGGCTTACACGTCCAGTGCGAATAATAAAAAGATGAAACTTGTCAAATTGAACGTTTACAGGATTATGTTTTATGCATCAGGGATGAAATTGTGCAAAAATAATTCACGTTTTTATGGTAAAATTTTTCTATTCAAATTTAACGTAATTTATCTCAGAAACATATTTCACTCTGAAAAAGTTACTTACCACTGGCACAAGGTCAAAAAAAGCTTTCACGGTAAAATATTTTAATGTTAAATCGTATATTCGTAAGTCATTTGCATAACTTTGTTAGACACAACATTCTTTTCATTTTGTCTGTTGCATAGTTTTTTCAGACAATACACAGTTGGAAAAAAACGTAATTTAAATGTCCTTAAAATGTTTCTTATTTTTCGGACTTTATTTTTCTACGGGAAATATAAAACTTCTTCATGAATCGATATAATTTGTACCATGAAAAATCGTGTAAAGTGTTGTCAGATAACTATTTTCTGAGTTGAATGAAAGCATAAATTACACGATCTTATTAATTTGAATTAGAGATACAGAGTTTCAAGACACTTCGTAGCACTAACTTTAAAACTTCATTGCACTCTGTAGATATGCAGTCAAATAATTTTAGTTGATACCGAAACTTTCGCGTTAATTCGGATTGAAATCATGTACACAAAACTATTTGAGTTTAAACTATAACATGATGAAATTTATTATTGATAAAAGTGCGATGTAAAATTTTTACAGGGCACTTTTTTTGTCTCTTTTATCAGGAGAAAAAATTGTGCCGGACAAGCTTCAACAACTTAAAAAAAGTTAAAAATTTTTCCCACCATCAGGAAATTCCGCGTTCCCACAATTTTTCGCAAGAGTTTTATTTGAAAAAAGTACAAAAAACCTGCTTGAATTACATTTTAGAAAAAAAGTTAAAGAGATGCTTTCACGTGATAAAATTTTTCAAGGTATCAAATTAAAACTAATCTCTTTAAAAATCATGAATCTTTTAATTATCAAATCTGTCGGTCGTCCCCCATCATAAAGATTACCCACCAACATGTATCTTTAAAATCAAAACTCAGCTCATTACCCGCTTGAAAAACCCCAAATTAATCCCCCATAGACCGGAAACTACAATGAAAAAAAGCGGTCCAGTACATGACATAAACCCAAAAGAGAATTACCGCCAGATAAAGGAAAGAAGAGGAAGAGAGAGAGAGAGAGAGAAAAGACAAAGGAAGACAGAATTACACAAGCATGCCGAGGGCAGCGGCAGGGTTGGTGCTGCTGCTGCTGCATGGGAAGTCGATCAATAAAACGCCGCGGAGTGGCGCTGCGGGCGCTGCCGCTTCCTTTTGCATTTTTATTCGCGGGGGTGGCGGCGGTGGTACTGTGGAAGGAAGGGGGGAGCGCCTCTGGCGGCGATAAAACTTTTGTCGGAGTGGGAAATAAAATGAGGAAGACAGAAAAAAGGAGGAAAAAAATTAAAAATGAAGCGAGACGGAGGATGGGAAAAAGTGCGTGCGGCTGCCCTGCACGTGCTTGCAAGCTCGGGAGGCAAGAGAGAGAGAGAAAGGGCGAAAACCACCGAGCGCGGGGAGCTTGAAAATCAATAAAATGCTCGAGCGCCCGACGACTACTGTTGCGACGACGACCATTTTACCCATTTGAGTCCTGCTAAAATTTAGCATCCGGTTCTTTTTTTTTTTTTTTTAATGTTTTACGGTTATAAAATTTTACTGCTGACTTGGAGCTTTAGATAAAGTCCGTTCATTTATGTTAAGCTTCGTGTGTTTATTTTTTATAGCCAGTCGTATACTTTTTCATTGATGAAACTTCATTCAATGCTGACGATAGGGGTTATTCAATAATTGCTTGCCGCTTAAAAGCTCAGAATTTTTTTGAAATTTTTTTTCGTTCAATTCAACTTTTCAACAGTGGAATTGTTTACTAAGCTACTGTTACATTGGTAAAGCTGCATTTACTTTTACTGCTTAATGTGAGGCTTAATGAATACTCGATGTTTAGCGCTTTGAGCTAGGAACTCTCATCTTTGTTTGCACAAGTTCCTGAAACCTAATGACTGGAGTGATTAGGTGAAGTGAAAATTTACATCATTTATATATCGGTCGAGGGTTATTGTAAAGTTTTTTGAACAACATTTTACTCACTTAAAAAATATAGTTTAAATTTTCTTTCATAATTAATTAATCAACAGCAATAAAGTTTTAACTTACTAACAATATATACCAGAATGAAAATAGCATCCTAAGCTCACCTAAAACATAAAAATAAAAAAACATATTAGACTTATTAACAAAAATTTTTAAACTAAAGCTAAAACGAAGAACATTAATTTTTTTTTTTTTATATTAGATTAAGCATAACGAGGTTCAACATAGTAGCAGTAAACTCAAACTGAAGGAAAACTAATGAGAAAATTTTGGCGCACGCACGGCTCTAAAGTATCTTTATACCCTCCCCCGTATCACGCGTAATTTGAACGCTCATCAGTTTAAAATTTGGCAAGAGGGAATGGTTAATTATGAAAGCAAAGAGGAGGAGTCCGACCTATCCTCACTAATTAAACCTACAACTGTAATTGCAAGCTGCTAAACCAAACCGGGGGTCGCCAAATTGTCTTTTTCGCCATTAAAAAAAAAAAAACCGCGTCTCTTAAAGATTCCCCTAATCTTCCAAAATTACACCGGCAATGCTCAATTACTCTTTTCCAGGAGAAAAAATTTGCAATTGATTGAGATGGTAGAAAGGATAATGTTTTTTCAACCCTACTCTAAAGAGATAAAAAAAAAAAAAAAATAGACGATAAATAATTGAGCACGAATAAAAAAGAGCTTCTTTTGCAAAGTGGCGTTTCATGGATTAAGAAAACGAAAAAAAAAGTCAGAAAATACGTATTTTCTCTTGGTTTTATCCGTCTTACCCTAAAAGACGGTCCATTTTCATATCAGATTTCCCGGCGAGGAAAGATAGAGCGAACGCGTGTTCCATTATCGGAACAATGGAGTGTATCCTTTTACTTTGGGAAAACAAAAGTGAGCCGGCAAGGGTGGGCTTAATTAATGCCGGAAGGTTAAAACAAAATGACCGTGAGATACTTCGATTTGAAATTAATGACGAGTTTCGTATAGTTTTCTTTTATCTAGGGTATGGTGGATAACGATTCTCCTCCTGGTTCTTTATTCTTCTAGGGGGAGAGGCTAAATCGTTTGGGATGAAATACGCTTCTTTCATGCAAGACTTTGCGGCAAATATTTTTCCTCCGCGGTCGAGGATTACTTTTTATTCTATGGTCGACTCGATTTTTGAAACATTTTTATTCTAAATAGAAGCAAAAAATTTTCATAATCTGCGAGAAAGGAAAATGAAAATCCCGCGTATTTTTAATGCGCTGTTTGAAAAAGTCAATCGTTCCAGGTTGACACAAATCGCTAAAACAACAGTCCGGACTAATCGAAGTCTCCACTTCACAAACTTTTGTGAAAAATTTCCGAAAAACCACAACAGATCCTCAAAAAAAAAAAAAAAAAAAAAAAAAAAAAAAAAAAAAGAGGGGGCTGGAATCACGACAAATCCCCTGCTCTCAAAATACCGTCCAGCTCAAACAAACTACTCCTCGTCCTGCAACCGCGGAAAAATTTCGCCAAAAAAAGTCAGCTCTGTAAAAAAGCTCGGTTCAAGCTGCAGCAGCAGCGGAAGCCCTTGCAAAACAGCAGCTTTGGCCGCAATCGGGCTTTGGTCATAAGTCGTCATTAGCGATTTACCGCTAAACCCAGATCTCCCCGAGCCCGCGCCCCGCTCGCTAATCCGCGCCAGATCATTCACCTCATCCGGCCTATCTGCATTCTGTTGCTCTGCACGATACGATTTTCACGGGGAAATGGATTTAGATCGGTTTTCGATTTTTTAATTTCAGGGGGTTTGAGCGAATTGTCATTATAATTATCAAAGAAATAATCTAGAGTACTTTTGAACAACTTTTGTACGGAATCTAAATCTTTAAATTCGTCTTTGACGTTATCATCGCGTCTGTCATCATCCACTGCCCTTCTGAAAAATCAGCCCATTCAGATTATTCGGGTCACGCGCCACATTAAATCGGCCCTCGACTATTCAATTATTTCCTCTCAAAAGAAACCGAATGATAAAATCCTCGACTTCGCGCACGTGTCTCGAGCCCACCCAAAAAAAAAACTGGCCATTCGCATGCATCAGCTTGCGATCTTAATCTCCCCAATTCGTTCGCAGGCTACCGCAAAATCGTGTATCGCTTATATATATTCCTCGAAATCGGTGTCGTTGCCGCGTCAGCAGTTCCAAAGAAAGGGAAGTAAAGAGAGAAAAAGAAAAACGTACGCTGAAAATTATAGGACCAATCTCAGGAGGTTATTCGGCCACTGCGGTCGGCCGGCCCGGGTAACCCGGGAAAATAAGATTACCGCAAGCTGCTGTGTATGGGAGTATCGGGTAGGAGCCGGCAGAACTTCGGTTATTGCATGCGCGGGTATGAATGGCCATCGATGCGATACCCGGATGAACCGAGTTTAATGCTGGACGGAATTGGGTTACCAGGATGCTCGTTTTCGAAAAAAATAAACAAATAAGTAAATAATTTGCGGCGCTCGAGCGAACAGTGAAATGTGTTTTAAATTTCAGCATCGGATATTTAATAATCTCCTGCAGAATTTAATAATACTCCGGGGGGGATGATATTTCAACCTTTTGACCCGGTAACTTTTTAAGTGAAATTTTCAGCCAAAGTTTGAAACACTCGGCACTCGCGTAAAATATATAAACTCTCATATTATTTATGAGCAACGACGCGAGATTTGCTTTATATAAACGCCCAAGAAAAAAAAAAAAAAAAAAAGAAGAAAATTCGTTCAATTCGGGATGAAATAAACGGACTATTATTGGCAGGGTGCCACGTGGTCCTGGTATTATACTTCTGTTTTACTTTCTCAATATTCTACCCTCGATAATTCACAAGCCCAAGAAACTTTCGAAAGATTTAAAAAAGTTTTTTATTGCCCCGACCTCGGCGCTTCTCCCAAAAGTAAGAAGTTGACGTTAAACTTTAGACACGGATGTAAATTGAATCACTCAATTAGGAGACATCTGTTTGATTAATGCAATCCGATTTTAAAGATCGTAACACTTGGATGCCGAATACAAGGCGCGATAAAATTTTTTTATCAAAATTCGGGGAAAGATTCGGGATTTGAATTCACACGGATCGATGATACGCGAAATAACGCAGATTCCCGGGTAAAGTCAAACAAGTTAATTTCGAGTTTAATACGCTCGGATAAATCTCTCTCCCCGCGAATATAGGTCAGTATCAAAAGCAAGCAAATAAACGTTGAAAACATAAACACAGTCTTCGGTATCATTATTTTTCGAAATTTCATCAAAAAAATCCCCGTCGCCTCGCCGGCTTTTACGACCCGGAGACTGGGTTTACGGCTCTTCCGCTTATATAACCCGAAAAAAAAACCTCGTAAAAACCCCCGAAATTTCTCAATCTAAATTCCTCCCTTAATTTTTGGCCCGTATACCCTGATTAATGGAGTTGCGCCCATCGATAGAGGAAAGACTTACGTATGCGTATCCCGACCCGCGATTCTTTTATCGCCCCGTGGACGAGGGGGAAGAGGAAGGACTCGAGGTAATGAGATTGGCGATTTCAAGGTACGTGACGGGAAGTAAGGAGTAGCGCCGTTGCTGCCGTCTTTTTTGGGATGAGAGAGGAGAGGAGGAAGAAAAAAAATGGCCCGGAATTATTTGAGGATACGTGGACTCGATCGAAATGCGATAATTCCCGGGTTTAGGGAGTGACGAAAGGGCGGAATGAGGGATTAGATTGTAATTGGGAATTCATGCGTGGTTTTAGTTTACGAAAAAAAAAAACTCATTTGCAGAGAGATCAATGAAATAAACATTGAGCGAGCTCTGGGTGGAAGGCCGAGGAAAAAGACGACAATCTCTTATTCAGCAAAAGTATTTTCGAAAGGCTGAAACTTGCTGATTCGACGCCGAGCGACGAAAAAATATTTCTGGATGGCATCCAAAAACTAAATAAGTTTTTTTTTTTTTTTTTTTTTCTTCGAGGGAAGTACAAATAATACCGGGAGGTTATTCGGATGGACAGATAAGATTAGAACTCCACAGAAGCTGCATTTTGTTTGGTAAAAAAAAAATTTACACCAGCTTGAACGAAGTTACGGAACGATGTTAAAAACAAGGGAAGTCGGAAACAAGGATTTTTCCGTAATCGAATTTCGAATAACCAATGTTATAAGCTAACTCGATTGATAAACATTCACTCTGGGGCTACCTGGACGAAAGGAAGAATACTCGGTGGTAAAAAGGGATTCGCGAGTGCCGAAAGAAGATTATTTTTCTTTCGAACCGTGGAAAAGCAAAGAGCGAGTACAAAGACTCGTACAAAAAGAAGTTGAACGGGGAGAGAAAAGCTCGGACGTGAAAAAAAAAAAAGAGTAGAAAAGGCGTCTGAAGGAATAAGAAGAAGAGGAAGAAAGAGAGATGAGAAACGAGCGAGAAAAATAAAGAAAAAGAAAGGAAGTAAAGTAAGAACCATTTGAAGAGTCAACAGTGACTTCATCTTCGTCTCGCTTCGGGCGATTCGCGAGGACGATGTGCTTTATCGGTGAAACGAGCTTTTAGCGGTGGGGGATTTCAAAAACGTATGAAACTTGACGGATGTACGGACCGATCAATTGATATAGATGAAGAGTCCACCATTCATGTTGTGTTTCTCTATAGACTTTTTACTTTTTTACGATCGATGCGTTATTAATGTCGAGAGGGCAAAAAAACGGAATCCGAGAGAATTCGATTTGGAATCTGTACTCTGTCAAATCGATTTGAAATGAGATAATACAGGTTCTACAGTTAACTAAAAGTTTTTATAAATCTTGATAATTTCCTGATGTCAGATAAAAAAATTCAATTAGACAATACTGGGAATCGTTGACGAGATTAATTTCACAAAATCGAAATCAGTTATTTTACGAGGTCAAAAATTTTTGTTTGAAATGAGACGAGCGTGCTAAAAAAAGTAATTATAAATAGTAGTCACGAAAAAACTTACTTTGTTGAAATAATTTTAAGTAGTCAAAGTATTTGCATCGAGAATTGAAAAATGCACAGCCTTATTAAAGAATTTTTTCATTTAAATAAAAACTTTATTTTTTATTTTTTAAATATTTGTCACACGTTAAATTTACTAACACCAGGTCTTGTCTATAATAAAAAATTTTTTTTTTGGTTTTATAAAATAAATCATATTAATGAAATATATTGTAGTGATGGGAATAAATTGTGGTAGAACAGCCGATGAAGGAGAATTTCCATTCATGGTACAGTTGCTGGAAAAGAAAGACTACGGTGATTGGTCACCAATGTGCGGAAGTTCAGTTTTGAATAATCATTGGATCGTCACTGCAGCCCACTGTTTCGACAAATTTTCGAATATGAGGTACTATTTTTAGAATAAAATGTCGACCATAGTACTTCTTCAATTATTTATTTTCAATGTTTTTTTTTTTTTTTTTTTTTAGAGATATACTGGAAAACCTTACTGTCCAAGCTGGTACCATTCTTGTAACACCTGACAGTAAATATCAATATAAAGTAGATTATGCTGTGTCTCATCCAGGTTATGATAAAAATAGCGATTTTTTTCACGATGACATTGGTCTCGTCCGTGTTGCTGAAGAAATAAAATTTAATGGCCATTTAAATAAGATAAATTTAGCAAAAAATTTTTACTTTCATTCAGGAGTTTTCGTCACTATGGCAGGATGGGGTTGGACAACGGTAAATTCATTTCATATCTTAAGCTTTGTAAAAGTTCTTTCTTCATATTTTCTTGGCTAAAATGTTTTTTAGCATTCACCATGCGTGTCTAGAAAATTGAAAATACTTCCAAAATTAAAAATCAAGGACAAAGCGATATGTGAACAGTATATTCATATATTTAAAAATCAAATTTGCGTTATGGATGAATGCAATAGGGGACCTTGCACGGTTAGTATAAAGCATTTCATTAATATCAGACGAACAATTTTATTTATAAGTAAAACCATTAATATTTACGATTTTTTAAAGGGAGACTCGGGAGGGCCTGTTATACTAGAAAGAAACATTCCAGGCAAACCTAAGTATTTAGTCGGTATCATATCCTTTGGAGCTAGTAAGACATGCGCAGATGGACAACCCGAACTTTTCACTTATGTTCCGGCTTACGCACAATGGATTAATAATCATATTTCAGTACAAGATATTTCGATATCAATTAAATTATGATAATTTTTCTGATTGTATTGAATCACAAAAACTTCTATAATAAATTAGCATGAGGTAACACTTCAAACTGATGTTTAAAATAGTGATTTATCATTCATTGGATCTTTTAACTAAATATACTTGGATGAAAGGTATTTTATCAAGCGTAAATTCATATGCATAAATGAACGAAACTTCAAACACATTATTGAATAATAAAGAACTGAAAGTGATATCAACAGTCAATCGCTTGACACAATGATGATGGCATACTATACCGTGTACTAACAATAAATGCAGTAAGTTTTGAATAAAGAATAAACTATTTTCAAAGTTCATATCCATTTCATTTCTCTATTTGATATTATTTCTCAACAAAGTTACAGTAGGTATAGTTGAGATGCTGCAGGTGATAATGTAGGTTAATATTAGTGCAGAGCTTAGGAAGGCTTTTATTGATAATTAATTCATTTCTCGCTTTTGGCTTGAAAATTCTCTTGTCAGATTAGATATGAAATTTAAAAAAGACAACCCTTAATATTAAAATTACAAGGAATTGTTGAAAAAATTAATTTTATAAAACCAAACTTACCTATTGCTGCAAGGTCAAAATTTTCCGAATGTGTTTAAAACGAAACGAGCATAAAAAAAGTAGTTATAAATAGTCAGTCGTAATACCCCTAGTGTTTCAAAATTGTGGAAAATTTTTCGTCTGTTTTATTGCTATATGCAATAAAAACGGAGAAAAATTTTTGACAATTTCGGAGCACGAGAGGTATTCGGCTGGATTATTTTCCCCAGCTGAATTTCTAATGACGTAATTTAGGTTATAATCTACATTTTAAATAAACAAAGCAATTCGAATTGCTATGCTTCGAATTGGAAATAACCGAAAATTATCGAAATCATTTTACCCCCACTCCTCCACCAAATGTCAAATTCGGCGTTTCTATTGGTTGAAATTCAGCTCGGGGAAATAATCACGAAACAACTTATTTTGTTGAAATAATTTTGAGTAGTCGCAGTATTTACATGAAGAATGGAAAAATGCACAACCTTATTAAAGAATTTTTTCATTTAAATAAAACATTTTTTTTTTTTTTTTTTTAATATTTGCCACACGTTAAATTTTTTAGCGCCAGGTTTGGTGTATAATCAATGTTTCATTTTTTTTCGTTTGATAAAATAAATCATATTCATTAAATATATTGAAGTGATGGGAATAATTCGCGGAAAAAAAGCCGGTGTAGGAGAATTTCCATTTGTGGTACAGTTGCTAGAAATAAAAGACGACCACAGTTGTTCACCTATATGCACAGGTTCAGTTTTGAATAATTATTGGATTGTCACTGCAGCCCACTGTTTCGATGGTTTCTTGAACATGAAGTACTATTTTGAGAATAGAGTGTCAACTACAGTTACATGTACTTCTTCGATTATTTATTTTCAATGTTTATTTTTAGAGATATACAGAACAATCTCGTTGTCCAAGCTGGTACCATTCAAGTAACACCTAACATTAATTATCAATATAAAGTAGATTATGCTGCAGCTCATCCAGTTTATCTTAAAAGTGGCGCTAATTTTAACGATGACATTGGCCTTGTCCATGTTGCTGAAGATATGATATTCAATTCAAATTTAAATAAAATAAGCTTGGCAAAAAATATTTACTTTCATTCAAGCGTCTTAGTCACTATGGCAGGATGGGGTTGGCCAGAGGTAAATTCATTTGGTGTCTAAAAATTTTTAAGTTCTTTTTTCATATTTTCTTAACCAAAATGTTTTTTAGCGTTCTGCATGCGTGCCTAGATTCTTGTAAAAAGTATCGAAATTAAAAACAAGGGACAAAGCAACATGTGAAAATTATGTTAATGTATCTTGATATCAAATTTGCGTTATGGATGAATCCAATAGGGGACTTGCGCGGTCAGTAGGAAGCATTTCATCAATATTTGACGAATAGTTTTATTTATGAGCAAAAACGTTATTTTTTATGATTTTTAAAGGGAGATTCAGGAGGGCCTGTTATATTAGAAAGAGGCAATACTAAGTATTTAGTTGGTATTATATCCTTTGGATCTAGTAAGACATGCGGAGATGGGTCCGAAGTTTTCACTTATGTTCCGGCTTACGAAGGATGGATTTATAGCCATATTTTACTACCAAAGATTCCAACTTCAAATTTAATCGGATAATTTTCCAAATGCATTGAATTGCAAAAACTTGTTTGTATAATAAATTAGCCGAGTTAACACTTCAAACTGATGTATAAAATAATGATTTATCGTTCATTGGACCTTTTAACTAAATATATTCAGGTTAAAGGTATTTTATGAAGCGTAAATTTACATGCATAAATGAACGAAATTTCAAACACATTATTGAGTGCTAAAGAACTGAAAGTGATATCAATAGTCAATCGCTCGACACATTGATGATGGCATGCTTTCTCAACGACATGATAAATAAATAAATTTTGAATCAAGAATAAACTATTTTGACAGTTGACCCCCAAATTTTATTTCCTTTTTAGAGCATTATTTTTTATCAAAGGAAATAATAGTCGGTTTCACTGAGATGCTGCTGGTGATAATTTAGGTTAATATTAGTGCAAAGCTTAGTAGAGCTTGAATTGATAATTAATTCATTGCAGGCTTTTGACTCGAAAATCCTCTTTTAGTCTCTGCACTTTAATGAACGGATTTTATAAAAGCTACTTTCTATATTATTTATGAAAAAAACTATAAATGATAAAAATATGGATTGATTCAATCGTACGCGTATTTTTTCTTTAATTTCGCTAAATCACTCAAGTATTGTACATATTTTTTGCTTCACAAGGATAATAAGAGTTTACTGCTAAACTGAACCAATTGTTGAATACAGTTCAATGTTCAAGAGCGCATAAAGGCATTGTAAATCCCGCAGTTGGCCGGTTTAACGCTTCTTTTCGTCTAGCAATTGCACTTTTTTTCCAACAGTTTTTGTTCTTTTGTCCTGTATTACTACAAAGAGGGAAAAATAAAAAATTGTAAACTAGGGATCAAAGAATGGCGAACCGAATTTAGTGATAAAAAAAAAGCTCCAATTTGAGTTTAGTTGGTTACTCCAAACACCTGAGCACTATTTTCTTGATTGAATTCAGTCAAAAGTTTAGGTAATTAACAGAGTAGACGAGAAGTAAAACAATTGGAGGAAAAGTTAATTAAGTTAACCGCAAAGCTCGCTTTATTTAGACTGCGACGTTTAACTGACTCCAGCTCTCTAGCTGAAAGATCGAATGATTTCGTAAAACTCTTAAGTTTGTTATCAGCGACAAACTGAAAATTAATTCACGAGTGTCAGAGTAAAGCTTCTGGGATGACGGTCTTACTATCTGGGTCACGAATTTCAATTTTCAAGTAAATGGATAATAAAGTGGTAGTAAATAAGAAATGAAATTTATCGATATTTTTGAGAATCAGGAAACTTTGGTAAGGTCCGGGATTATTGAACACTTTTCAAAGGGGGATTTTTGGTTTACGCTAGATTATTACACTAAAACTGCAAGAAAATCTATAATTTTTTCACAGGATGATGAAAAAATAAGTCAGGAATAGTGTTCAATCATTTTTTTCATTAATTGTTCATCATAAAACTGTTTAATTTACTATAAACTAACACAAAAGTTATGTCCACGAAGTTGGCACCACCCAAAAAAGAATTTTCAGAAGTGTCCCCCCGAACCGTCCCCCAGAATGGCACCCTTAAATTTCGCAATTTACGGATATTTATTCGCATTAAACTCCCTAACCTTAATTAAAAATTGATCAAAATCACTTGTTTACCGCTGTGGATGGTTAAAATCACTTGATTTTAATTTAATATCACTAAATACTACACTCAACATCATCTCCTCAGCAGAAGATCGTAAACGAAAAACTCAACTGAGGTTATCTTCACCGGTCCGGCCGTCGAGTGGTTTTTCGTAAAAACTACGTTAACTTTGAAAGCTCCGATATAAATATTCTGCATGTTTCAACGCACAAAACTTTTTTTAAACTGTGTAAAGATGATATTTAAGCATTTTTATGCATAAACACCGGTGAAATTATCAAGGTAAACACCAAAAAACCGTAAATAAAAAAGGTGCCACCTAGCGGACAAACGTTAAACTTGAGCTTGTCCGGGTACCACTGAGGGTACAATTAGTATCGAATGTCCCCCTGAGCGGCATCCCCTCGATAAATAATGAATAAAGATAAATTCACGGTAAAAATTGATTTAAATATTTTGTTTAAGGTGTTAAGTAAAAAAAAAAGTTTTCAAGTTTTTAAATTAATTCTACGCTTTGCAACGATAAAAAAAAAGTGCATCTTTTGATGATAATTCGAGATTTTCCTGGGGGTGCCAAACAACTTTTGGAGGTTTTGAAGGGCTCACTTGGAAGTGATTTTTAAGCTAGTTTTAAGGTTATAAACGAAGTTTTTTTTATACTACAGTAAAGTTTAGTGGTTAAACTAAATTTAGAATACTTTTTCGGGTTCTAAAGTGTGATTTTATGATAAATAAGGTGGGGTGCCACTCTGGTGGACATTTACGGTATCTGTCCAATAATCCCGGACATTTACCTTAAAAATAATTAAACTAGTTGTAAATGTAATGTACAATTCCAACAGAAAATCAATTTTAAATTTTTCCTACAAAAGTAGTTTATTAAATTTATAAGGTAACATCAAGGTAACATCAATAATCTTGGCATCCAAATATTTTCAATTGAAAACAAAACCGAATGATTAGTTTGAAAATTTAGTGGTTCTAAGAGATTTGTTTGCCTAATTAGTCTAATGAATTGCGTTTAGCCACGCTGGTTGTCGTTCAAAGGCGTTAAGTTCGACGAATAAACTTTGTTTGCGAATGCACGTGCGTAAATATCGAAGGACGTGACGAATTGCTTTTGAGGTTGCGTAACCAAGTTTCTGGATGAAAAATCGGGACCGGCTTGGGAATTGATGGTGGTACGCAGTTTGTTTTACCCTGTTTGTTCAGTTTTAAATTGCAGGGTCGATTATTTTTTTCATTCTTTACCCTGCCCTTCCCGTTTCGGCATTTTTGTTCTACAATAAAGTTTGAGATAATTCAAAACGATACTTCATTTACAAATTATCTTGCGGTACAAAAAGTATAGTTACGAATTTCAGGAATATTGGTCGCTATTTGTTTATTTACTCTATATGTAAGTTCATGACAAAGACTTTATAGTTACAATAAGTATTACAGATGTTATCATTATAATAATTTATTGCTGTCAAACATGGCATCGGAAAAAGAGTCAATTATGATTATTATACATTGATACCCACAATAAAAGAACAGCATTTACATCGTTTCAATTCGAAATAACTACATTATAAATCATAAATAATAAGACTACATTTAACCCAGAAAAATTTCCCTCGTTGAACCCATTAACCCAACCATCGCGTGAAAAATTTAAAACTTCACATTTTTGCAAGATAAAGGTATGGAATGAAATTTTTTTTTCTCTCTCTCTCTTTTTTTCCGCAATAAAATATGTAAAAATGACTCCCCGGGGTGGCGTATCAACGAATGATACGTACCGTCGGCCATTCGTAGCGTACATTCGCGCATGAAGGGATCGAGGGACCGAGGCTACAAAGCCATAAATTATTATTGATTTTACGTAGTTTAGCGGCAACGTTCGAAGCCGTAATTAAATTCTGTTTTCTCGCCGAAGTGCCCACGGTTTCACGCCACCGCGACCACCAACACCGCTGACGTCGGTTCGGGAAAAACAAAATTTTCGTATTTATCGCCCGGTGTGCCCCCCGACGAGAAGTTTTTTTTTTTCAATTTTATGTAACACGCTGAAAAAATAAATTTTTTGGCAACGTGGTATAAAAAAGAAAAAAAAAATTAAATTTGAACGATTCGGGTCACTGTGTTTTGTTGGAGCTGATGAAAAAGTTGATTTAGTTTTTTCAACAGTGACCCGTTCGTAAATTTATTCAAAAACACGGTTTACCCACTTCATTCAAAAACTGAATTGTTACTGAAAATTGAATTTACGGGATTCGAAATAAAAGTACAGATTTTCGAAGAAAAAAAAAATTACCGTCATCTATTTTTGATACTTATCGCATCGACTCGCGGTGACATACATTTTTTTTTAACACCATGTCAGATGGGTGTAATCGATTATAGGTCCCGAATTAATTCGAACTCCGCGCTCGACGCCCACCACCCTTGTACAACGGCTGGTTCGTCTACAAAGGCCTGAAAAGATCTTTCATCACCTGACTCGACAATTTTTTACCGTGTCAACCGGCTCGAAGTCCAGAAGTCTTAGGGAACAAATCGAGCGTTCTTAATACGACGACATTTAATGACGACTTGCTGCGACCCTGAAATGTTGTAATTTAATTTTTTCTCAAAACCACTTCTGCTTAATGAGAGATTTAAGCGCAATTGAGTTTTAGTTTGAATAAAAGAAAGTTTTTTCTTTTTTTGAAAGTGCATGGTCATGCACGGTGATTGATGCGTCGAACAATTTTTGTTCGCTTAAAGTCTGGTGGTGAGTACACACTTAATAAAATATTTTTTATTTGATTTCAAAATATTTAGCTGAAATCATTTTAATAAATCTGTAGTGTTACTAGTTTGAAAGGGATACAGTATATGATGATTTATAAATCAAGATTTTTGATAATCATAAAAACATTCTAGATGTTGGATGAATATAGCTGTGTATTACATCTGTCTTATTTAGTTCAGAACTCCATTTTTTTGTTTAAAAAACAGGTTTTTATTCCTAGATGATACTTTTAATCCAATCTGCATAAGCAGGAACATAAGTGAAAGTTGTAGGGTGACCCACGGCGCACACTCCAATAACTCCTTTTGATATAACACCGACTAAATATTGATTTCTACCTTTCTTTAGTATGACAGGACCACCTGAATCGCCCTAATTTTTTTTTGTAAATACATAAATATTTTATTATTATCCTATAAAATCCTTGTATTCGATATCAATAAAATTGAACAAGCTTTCCAGGGATCTCTCCCAGCCGGATGAAGAATACAGTTTTGATCATGGCCTACTTCTAAGGAGTGCAATTTTTTACAAATGTACGTATCCATCACTCTTGAATTCTCAAGTACTTGTAATTTTATCGGCCTGGATGGAAAATGCTATAAAAATTTATTTCAGACTTAAGTGTATTTTTTTGGATATAAAACTCATGAAAATTTTTACCATTGTCCAGCCCCACCCGGCCATTGTAACTAGATCATGTTTCTGCAAGTAACTATTCCGAGCAAGATCAATTTTATTCAAATGAAAATTGAACTCCAATTTACTGGCTAAATGGATAAGAGCAATATCATTTCCAATAAATAATTGCGAGTAATCTGGATGAATTCGAACTCGGTCTATTTTACGTTGATATTCAATTTGAGATTTTGTTAAAATAGTACCGGCTTGTACTTGGACATTTTCAAGTATATCTCTGAGGTTTAAAGAAAATTTTATTAAATCATTAAAATTTTACCCATTTTTTTCAAATAATAAGTACCTCATATTCAAAAAAGTGTTAAAACAATGAGCTGCAGTGACGATCCAGTACTTGTTTAAAACTGAGCCTCCGCAAAAATGGAACCATGATTCCGTACAATCAAAGCTGTACTTTTTTCGCAAGGATACGGTAAATTTAAGCTTTCCTTCAATTGCATCCCTGCCACCGTTTATTGCTTCTACTACAACGAAATTATTTTATTTAAACAAATACTTATCAACTAATAACCCACTGTACCTGAGGTTGAAAAATTTGACACCAAATAAGTTAGAAAAAGATGAAAGATTAAATACTTGTTCTTTTTACTTAAAAAATTGTTGACAGTGCTATACATTTTTGTATCAATTCTGGCGACTGACAATTATTTTAATACACAAACTCGTATTACGTAACTTACGTAAATTGAATTTTTATAATGCTTACGTAGCATCTAAACATTTCAGTCAATTTTTCTAACTAACAGAGTTAAAATAGAAGTTCACACAACACCTCAATGAACCTCTTTTTAAAAAAAAATGCATCGCGAAGTGTCGACAGCAGGGCATCAGCCTCAAACAACCAATCAAAGCGAAGCCGCGCATCGATCACCCCCACCCTGCAGCCCCATAATCCAGGAGCAAAGAAGATAGCCACCGCCATAACTCGTGTGTTTCGGGTCGAAAAGCGTGTACGGGCTTTGCTAAACACGGACAAATTTAGCGTGAAACTCCCGCGGCCGCTGCGTCCATAACTTATAGCGGGTCTACATCGCAACTCCCGCTCGGTAATTATTAATCCCGATGAGTGTGCGCGTCGCGGCTTGAAAAATTCGTTAGCTGATTACCCTCCGATGCGATGTTTGACCGATGGCTTTGTTTGCGATTCTGATTTCGCTAATACGGAGAATCAAGGTTTTTTTTACCGATGCTTTTTCGGAGTTGTATCTGCGAGATATTTAAAATGAATATCAATTCAGTAACAGTTTTAGATGATTTGAAATTATTAAATCTCTAATTTAATTATAAGAAGGTTTTTAATAATAAGTTTTAAAACAATTAAGATGTACGTTATTTATAATACGGGGTCCATAATGGATACAATCACGTTACATTAAAAAGCTGTAGTTTATAACTTGTAATCTTCCTGACAATTTATAAAATAATACTGTTTGCATAGAATTTTTGGTCGCAGACTTTTTTAATTTCGGGTAAAAACTCCTCCCTTCCTAAACTTCTTTTTTTTTTTTTAATCTCTCCTCTTTCCCAAACTACATCGGCAAACATTCTCTAATTAATTCACCAGCACAGCGACAAAACACAGGGGGGGAGTCACACACATTGTTTGAATTCATTTTCACGTGCAAATACGTACCTTGCGAGTAATTTTGCAACAATCGTCACGCAAAATCATGCTTGATCTCGTTTGGCTTCGAGAACGAACAAAAAAAAAAAAAAAAAAAAAAAGAGAGAGAGTCAAATCGCCACGGCATACAACGTTCAGGAAATAATTGTGCGATTTCGTGTAATTGTGAGCTTTGCAATCAGTCAACCGAACTATTACTTGCGTTAGCGCGGGAAAATTAAATCATGGGTTTTTAAATACACGTGCTTTAACTTGATTGTGTCAACAAAAACTGTGGGTGATTTCGATTTTTCCTCATTCTTACAATAGTAAATAAAATTTATTATAGTTCAACAAAGTAAAATACAAGTTACGTAAAATAAAGCGATAAAAGTTTTACATGGAAAATGGTTTTTTTGAACTTCCAAGGGAGGATGTAATTGCGAGTAAATATCCCCCTTGAAAAATCGATAAAGTATTGAAAGAAAATTGTACGAAAGGTACAGAGTAAAGTCTATTTATAAAAAAAAGGGGGAGAAAATAAAAGTTTTACTTCACAAGCAGTATGCAAACTCAAGTTTAAAAACTTGTCACAAATTATACTGTAATAACGCATCGAACGTTCATTAACTTCAATGACTTCAGTGGTCTTAATTTAAAAAATTGATTAAGTAATCGCTAGGAAACAAAGATCGAAGTACGTTTTTAGATCATTAACATAAAAGTAATTCCTCAATGACAAGAGAAAGAAAGCAAAAAAAAAGCTATAGTTAATGGCAGAGCCAAGTAAGTCGCACAAACCGTCCAATAAAAGTCGCGGCTGAACTTTTTTTTTTCTCCACCCCAATACCGGCTTTGAGTCATACTGCCGTCGCGTAATTGGCGAAGTAAGAGCCGCACGTAACGAAAGGGGAGAGAAAACTCGCACGCTATGATTAATTTTTCTGCGCGGTTAAAGAAGTTTATCACGCGATTGTTTTCGAAACAAATGCCGCTCCGTGATTTTTCCTTCTCTTCCAAAAAGATCACGAATGTTTGTCCACACAAAAATACGAATATTTTCTGTTTTATTAAGTGAATTAAAATTTTCATGCAACAATGAATGTAGTTGGGGCTGAAGTAATTTTACAAACTTCAGTAGTTAACCACGAAATTCGCATTGATATAATTGCGCGTAAAAAGCTCCGGATCGCGTGTAAAGTACAAAACACCCTTTTGTTAAATTTTCGAGTCATTGAAATAATAACCAAAGCCACAAAAGTTAAAAATTATGGTTGAACAATTTTCAAAGCCCGCGCATCTCAAAAAATGAATTCATCAAAATTAGTGAAAATCCAAATCGAGTAGTAGTGTAAACAGTTAGGGTTTAAGCTGCAGGTAAACGACCGAAAGAATAAATACTCGATCAGTTAGGAGTTGAGGGATTTCGCAGAGTTGAGGAGTGGCTTATCTCAATAAGCTCTGGGCACGAGTTTCCTTCTTCCTTCAGCTTGATCGAATCAGCACTTAATTATAGCAAGCCACCAACCACCACGCCGCAGCCGCAGCCGCAGTCGCGTTTCGTTGACGCGTGAGATGCAAATTTAGATGACAATTTGCGCGAGATCACGGGATAAGTTGCTGCAAGGGCGAAGTTTCGGCTTGTGGATTCGAACTTTCGAGACGAGAAAAGTTTGAATTATTGTTTTGCGACCGTTAACTGGTGCTTATTTCGACTGGGAATATTTTTTTTTTTGCAAAATGATACTTAGAATATAACGTATTTATATTTTATTCGAAAAAATGTAAAAGTTTTTGAACGGTTTGAAAAAGTCATGACTAAACGTTGCAAAGTACTAAAAATGTCAGTAAAGTTGACTTCTGCGTCAGGTAACAAAAATTTCTTTTCAAATAAAACACGAAACAGCGTGATGAATGTCTTGAATCAGTTTTAAAAAATTAGAACATCCAAACCATATGTTTAAAAATGTACGGTATTGATAAAAGTAAAAATGTCTTGATTTTCAGAATATTGATAATTTATATCGCATTAAACTTTCCAAGTCCAGGTACATTGTATGATTAAAATGTCGAGTAAAATGTATTATTTAAAATGATTATAAAGTCTTCCCATCGGTGAAATCTTTTACAGTTTTGGGAATAATTGGTGGTAGAGAAGCTGAAGAAGGAACGTTTAAATATGCAGTGTCCTTGCAAACAAAAGATAAAGACGGTACATGGAATCATTATTGTGGAGGCACGGCTTTGAGCAATCGCTGGGTTGTTTCTGCAGCCCATTGCATCGTTGACTTTTTTGAAAACATCAAGTACTTTTCATCAAATAATCAAAGCCAGCGGCAGCTGGCTTGGGAGAGTTTTCCCAAAAAAAAGTAGCCAGTACTACCGCGCTTTATTTACAGTAACAAAAGTTACCGTAACCTCGCTGAAATAATTTTTTGTTTTAAAAAACCGGTCTACACCAAACGCACATTTTGATGTGGCCACCGATGCCGCGAATTCGGTCTAAACCATAAAATCCAAATTTTCCCTAAATATATTTTTATTTAATACCTGTAATAAGCAGATTTATTCGATTTTTAAATTTTAGGGACAATTTGGATTTTATGGTTTTTGGATGTTCTTCTGTCTTGAACTTTTTGTCCTATAATCAGAGTTGACGAACTGGTGCACTGGTGTTGGAAAATTGAAACTTGTCAGAATGAAAAATTTTTAACAAAAATGAGTGATATCCCCCAAAAAAACCTTGCCAAGGTAAACAAGCTTGGGAGAGTTTTTGCCATAGTTAATTTAACAAATAGTATATTATTCCCGCAGGCGAGATGGTTCGATTTGGCCACCGAGAGGTTTGCGACCCGAGCCGAAGGCGAGGGTTGCAACGAGGAGGCTAAATCGAACCCTCGAGCCTAAGGGAAATATACTATTTTTCGTCCTTCTAACCGAAAACAAGGGGCAAGGTTCCGATTTTGAGGTTAGAGGGACGAAAAAGAAGTGATATCATTTAAATAATTTTATAACAAGGTTTTTCAACTTATTGGTCTAAGACCAGATGAAGCAAAAAGAGATTTGCAATTTTATAATATAATTTTTTTTCAGAATTCTACATAACTCTGCCAAACCATTTTATAGGTTCTATTTTATCAAATTTTGGTAGAGTTATGAAGAATTCTGAAAATAAATCATATTATAAAATTGCAAATCTCTTTTTGCTTTATCTGGTCTTAGACCAATAAGTTGAAAAACCTTGTTATAAAATTATTTAAATGATATCACTTCTTTTTGTTAAATTAACTATGGCAAAAACTCCCAAGCTTGTTTACCTTGGCAAGGTTTTTTTGGGGGATAATGATTACTCTACAATGAATCTAAAGTTCACAACGTTGCTAGCAACGAAATGAGCTTCAAAAAAAAAAATTTATTATTATTACCTATTATCGTGTTGCAAATTTGTTTAGGGTGGATTAACGTTTGAAATGGCTTATTTTAACTCGACAAAAAATTTAGCACCCCCACACCTCGGGAAACTACCCCTAGGGCAGAAATAGGTACCTCCATATTGAAAAAATTAATCTCCCCAGGCCAAATATTGTGTTGCAAATTCTTTTATTGCAGATTCTTGTTTGCAATAACTTACTTTAACCGATGAAAAAATTTAGCACCCCCACACCTCGGGAAACTACCCCTAGGGCAGAAATAGGTACCTCCATATTGAAAAAATTAATCTCCCCCAGGCCAAATATTGTGTTGCAAATTCTTTTATTGCAGATTCTTGTTTGTAATAACTTACTTTAACCGATGAAAAAATTGGGCAACCCCACACCTCGGGAAACTACCCCTAGGGCAGAAATAGGTACCTCCATATTGAAAAAATTAATCTCCCCAGGCCAAATATTGTGTTGCAAATTCTTTTATTGCAGATTCTTGTTTGCAATAACTTACTTTAACCGATGAAAAAATTTAGCACCCCCACACCTCGGGAAACTACCCCTTCGGCAGAAATAGGTACCTCCATATTGAAAAAATTACTTCCCGGGCCAAATATTGTGTTGTAAATTCTTTTATTGCAGATTCTTGTTTGTAATAACTCACTTTACCTAGGAAAAAAATCTAGCACCCCCACACCTCGGGAAACTACCCCTACGGCAGAAATAGGTACCTCCATATTGAAAAAATTAATCTCCCCAGGCTAAATATTGTGTTGCAAATTCTTTTATTGCAGATTCTTGTTTGTAATAACTTACTTTAACCGATGAAAAAATTGGGAAACCCCACACCTCGGGAAACTACCCCTAGCGCAGAAATAGGTACCTCCATATTGAAAAAATTAATCTCCCCAGGCCAAATATTGTGTTGCAAATTCTGTCATTGCAGATTCTTGTTTGCAATAACTTACTTTAACCGATGAAAAAATTTAGCACCCCCACACCTCGGGAAACTACCCCTAGGGCGGAAATAGGGTCCGCCACATTCGAAAAAATAATCTCCCCAAGCCAAATATTGTGTTGCAAATTCTTTTATTGCAGATTCTTGTTTAAAATAACTGACTTTAACCGATGAAAAAATCTAGTACCCCCACACCTCGGGAAACTACCCCTACGGCAGAAATAGGTACCTCCATATTGAAAAAATTACACTTCCCGGGCCAAATATTGTGTTGCAAATTCTTTTATTGCAGATTCTTGTTTGCAATAACTTACTTTAACCGATGAAAAAATTTAGCACCCCCACACCTCGGGAAACTACCCCTAGGGCAGAAATAGGTACCTCCATATTGAAAAAAATAATCTCCCTAGGCCAAATATTGTGTTGCAAATTCTTTTATTGCAGATTCTTGTTTGTAATAACTTATTTTAACCGATGAAAAAATTTAGCACCCCCACACCTCGGGAAACTACCCCTAGGGCAGAAATAGGTACCTCCATATTGAAAAAATTAATCTCCCTGGGCCAAATATTGTGTTGCAAATTCTTTTATTGCAGATTCTTGTTTGTCATAACTTTCGTGAACCGAGAAAAAAATTATGCACCCCCACACCTCGGGAAACTACCCCTAGGGCGGAAATAGGGTCCGCCACATTCGAAAAAATAATCTCCCCAAGCCAAATATTGTGTTGCAAATTCTTTTATTGTAGATTCTTGTTTGTAATAACTTACTTTAACCGATGAAAAAATTTAGCAGCCCCACACCTCGGGAAACTACCCCTAGGGCAGAAATAGGTACCTCCATATTGAAAAAAATAATCTCCCAAGGCCAAATATTGTGTTGCAAATTCTTTTATTGCAGATTCTTGTTTGTGATAACTTACTTTAACCGGTGAAAAAATTTAGCACCCCCACACCTCGGGAAACTACCCCTAGGGCCGAAATAGGTATCTCTATATTGAAAAAAATGATCTCCGCAGGCCAAATATTGTGTTGCAAATTCTTTTATTGCAGATTCTTGTTTGCAATAACTCACTTTAACCGAGGAAAAAATTTAGCACCCCCACACCTTGGGAAACTACCCCTACGGCAGAAATAGGTACCTCCATATTAAAAAAATTAATCTTCCCAGGCCAAATATTGTGTTGCAAATTCTTCCATTGCAGATTCTTGTTTGTAATAACCTACTTTAACCGATGAAAAAATTTAGCAACCCCACACCTCGGGAAACTACCCCTAGGGCAGAAATAGGTACCTCCATATTGAAAAAAATAATCTCCCAAGGCCAAATATTGTGTTGCAAATTCTTTTATTGCAGATTCTTGTTTGTAATAACTTACTTTAACCGATGAAAAAATTTAGCAGCCCCACACCTCGGGAAACTACCCCTAGGGCAGAAATAGGTATCTCTATATTGAAAAAAATGATCTCCGCAGGCCAAATATTGTGTTGCAAATTCTTTTATTGCAGATTCTTGTTTGCAATAACTCACTTTAACCGATGAAAAAATTTAGCACCCCCACACCTTGGGAAACTACCCCTACGGCAGAAATAGGTACCTCCATATCAAAAAAATTAATCTTCCCAGGCCAAATATTGTGTTGCAAATTCTTCCATTGCAGATTCTTGTTTGTAATAACTTACTTTAACCGATGAAAAAATTTAGCAACCCCACACCTCGGGAAACTACCCCTAGGGCAGAAATAGGTACCTCCATATTGAAAAAAATAATCTCCCAAGGCCAAATATTGTGTTGCAAATTCTTTTATTGCAGATTCTTGTTTGTAATAACTTACTTTAACCGGTAAAAAAATTTAGCACCCCCACACCTCGGGAAACTACCCCTACGGCGAGAGTAGGTTCTGCCACATTTAAAAAAAATAATCTCCCCGAGGCAAATATTGTGTAGCAAATTTTTTTATGGTGAATTCACGTTTGAAATGGCTTATTTAAACTCTTCAAAAAGTTTCGCACCTCCAAACTTCGGGAAATTACCTCCATGGTCGAAATAGGTTTCATCACATCAGGAGCATATAAATAAATTAATAAATTTTCAAGCATTTCATAAATAACTGTAAGCTCTTAATTTTTCTGCCGTGTAGACTTTAATAATGAGTTTTTTACTTATTTTCAGTATTCGTGTTAAAAAATATTTTTTGACTTAGCGATCTTTGAACTGTACATCTTTTTAAATACATCATGGTTTTTTCCGCTTTTAGTTCAATATTTTTCAATCGCTTTTATGATGATGTCACACCAGTGTTTAAAAAAAATGATTTTGTTTAGCTTTAATTACAAATCACGCAAAAAATATATTTTTAATTTTTTAGGAGCTTGCATACGCATACTGGCTTTCGATATAGTTTTCATAACAAGTATTTTTTTTAATTAATTTTTTTTAGAAAAAGTCATTACACCCACTTTTTTATAAAACCCCTCCAAGCGCGCATAAGAAAACAACAACAACAGTAACCTCAACGTGCACTTTTCGAATATTTGAATTACTTCTCCACCAATCGGCTCACGAATAAAAAGTTTCCGCAAGATGGCAATAGCCCTATTTTATAATATAATGGGAATGGGAAACAGACAATTTTAAAACCCATACTGACCATAGTGATTGCAACTTATGACTTGACTTTGTAAAATTTTACGAAGTATAAATTTTTTTTATGTATTTGTTTGAAACCTGAATTTTTGATAAAAAAATTAGCAACACCAAACATGATCGGGTAGTTCGAATAGTTTCCGGGGTTTGGGGATAGGGAACTTTTTTGTGGCTTTAAATAAATTATTCTAACGAGAAATAACAATCAAAAAACCTGCAACACCATACATGATCTGGGAATGATGTTTTAAACATTCAGAGGTCCCGCTAGCGTCGGAGAGGTAGTTTCCCGAGGTGTGGGGGTGCGAGACTTTTTGGCGAGTTGAAATAAGCAATTTCAAACGTTGATTTACCATAAAAAATTTTGCAACACAATATTTGGCCTGGGGAGATTATTCTTTTCAATGTGATGGTACCTTTTTTGCCGTAGGAGTAGTTTTCCGAAGTGTGGGGATGCTATATTTGTTTCCCAGGTAAAATGAGTCATTTTGAACGAGAATCTGCAATTAAAAAATTTGCAACACAATATTTGGCTTAGGGAGATCTTTTTTTTCATTTTGGAAGTACCAATTTCCGCCGTAGGGGTAGTTTCCCGAGGTGTAGGGGTGCTAATTTTTTTTTCCTGGTAAAACGAGTCACTCTAAACTAGAATCTGCAATAAAAAAACTTGGAACACAATATTTGGCTTAGGGAGTTTTTTTTTTAATTTCGACGGTACCTATTTCCGCCGTAGGGGTGGTTTCCCGAGGTGTGAGGGTGCAAAAATTTTTGGCGAATTAAAATAAGTCATTTTAAACGTGAATTCACCATGAAAAAATTTTCAACACAATATTTGGCCTGGGGAGTGTAATTTTTTCATTTTGGCGGTACCTATTTCGACCGAGGGGTAGTTTCCCGAGGTGTGAGGGTGCTAAATTTTTTTCTCAGGTTAAGTAAGTCATTTTAAACTAGAATCTGTAATAAAAAAATTTGCAACACAATATTTGGCTGAGGGAGTTTTTTTTTTCATTTTGGAGGTACCTATTTCCGCCGTAGGGGTTGTTTCCCGAGGTGTGGGGGTGCTAAATTTTATTTCCAGGTAAAGTGAGTCACTTAAAACTAGAATCTGCAATAAAAAAATTTGCAACACAATATTTGGCTGAGGGAGTTTTTTTTTCATTTTGACGGTACCTATTTCCACCGTAGGGGTGGTTTCCCGAGGTGTGAGGGTGCAAAAATTTTTGGCGAATTAAAATAAGTCATTTTAAACGTGAATTCACCATGAAAAAATTTGCAACACAATATTTGGCCTGGGGAGTGTAATTTTTTCAATATGGAGGTACCTATTTCTGCCGTAGGGGTAGTTTCCCGAGGTGTGGGGATGCTAGATTTTTTTCCTAGGTAAAGTGAGTCATTTTAACCTATAATCTGCAATAAAAAAATTTGCAACACAATATTTGGCTTGGGGAGATTTTTTTTTCGAATGTGGCGGACCCTATTTCCGCCCTAGGGGTAGTTTCCCGAGGTGTGGGGGTGCTAAATTTTTTTCTCGGTTAAAGTGAGTTATTACAAACAAGAATCTGCAGTAAATGAATTTGCAACACAATATTTGGCCTGGGGAGTGTTATTTTTTTAAATTGGGATGTACCTATTTCTGCCAAAGGGGTAGTTTCCCGACGTGTGGGGGTGCTAGAATTTTTTCCTAGGTAAAGTGAGTCATTTTTACCTAAAATCTGCAATAAAAAAATTTGCAACACAATATTTGGCTTGGGGAGATTATTTTTCCGAATGTGGCGGACCCTATTTCCGCCCTAGGGGTAGTTTCCCGAGGTGTGAGGGTGCTAGATTTTTTTCTCGGTTAAAGTAAGTTATTACAAACAAGAATCTGCAATAAAAGAATTTGCAACACAATATTTGGCCTTGGGAGATTATTTTTTTTCAATATGGAGGTACCTATTTCTGCCCTAGGGGTAGTTTCCCGAGGTGTGGGGTTGCTAAATTTTTTCATCGGTTAAAGTAAGTTATTACAAACAAGAATCTGCAATAAAAGAATTTGCAACACAATATTTGGCCTTGGGAGATTATTTTTTTCAATATGGAGGTACCTATTTCAGCCGTAGGGGTAGTTTCCCGAGGTGTGGGGGTGCTAGATTTTTTTCCTGGCCAAAGTGAGTTATTACAAACAAGAATCTGCAATAAAAGAATTTACAACACAATATTTGGCCTTGGGAGATTTTTTTTTTTCAATATGGAGGTACCTATTTCTGCCCTAGGAGTAGTTTCCCGAGGTGTGGGGTTGCTAAATTTTTTCATCGGTGAAAGTAATTTATTACAAACAAGAATCTGCAATAAAAGAATTTGCAAAACAATATTTGGCCTGGGGAGATTAATGTTTTCAATATGGAGGTACCTATTTCTGCCGTAGGGGTAGTTTCCCGAGGTGTGGGGTTGCTAAATTTTTTCATCGGTTAAAGTAAGTTATAACAAACAAGAATCTGCAATAAAAGAATTTGCAACACAATATTTGGCCTTGGGAGATTATTTTTTTCAATATGGAGGTACCTATTTCTGCCCTAGGGGTAGTTTCCCGAGGTGTGGGGGTGCTAAATTTTTTTCTCGGTTGAAGTAAGTTATTAGAAACAAGAATTTGCAACACAATATTTGGCCTTGGGAGATTATTTTTTTCAATATGGAGGTACCTATTTCTGCCCTAGGGGTAGTTTCCCGAGGTGTGGGGTTGCTAAATTTTTTCATCGGTTAAAGTAAGTTATTACAAACAAGAATCTGCAATAAAAGAATTTGCAACACAATATTTGGCCTTGGGAGATTATTTTTTTCAATATGGAGGTACCTATTTCAGCCGTAGGGGTTGTTTCCCGAGGTGACGGGGTGCTAGATTTTTTTCCTAGGTAAAGTGAGTTATTACAAACAAGAATCTGCAATAAAAGAATTTGCAACACAATATTTGGCCCGGGAAGTGTAATTTTTTCTTTTTGGCGGTACCTATTTCGACCGCAGGTGTAGTTTCCCGAGGTGTGGGGATGCTAGATTTTTTTCCTAGGTAGAGTGAGTCATTTTAACCTATAATCTGCAATAAAAAAATTTACAACACAATATTTGGCTTGGGGAGATTTTTTTTTCGAATGTGGCGGACCCTATTTCCGCCCTAGGGGTAGTTTCCCGAGGTGTGGGGGTGCTAGATTTTTTTCTCGGTTAAAGTAAGTTATTACAAACAAGAATTTGCAATAAAAGAATTTGCAACACAATATTTGGCCTGGGGAGATTAATGTTTTCAATATGGAGGTACCTATTTCTGCCGTAGGGGTAGTTTCCCGAGGTGTGAGGGTGCTAGATTTTTTTCTCGGTTAAAGTAAGTTATAACAAACAAGAATCTGCAATAAAAGAATTTGCAACACAATATTTGGCCTTGGGAGATTTTTTTTTTCAATATGGAGGTACCTATTTCTGCCGTAGGGGTAGTTTTCCGAGGTGTGGGGGTGCTAAATTTTTTCATCGGTTAAAATAAGTTATTAGAAACAAGAATCTGCAATAAAAGAATTTGCAACACAATATTTGGCCTGGGGAGATTCTTTTTTTCAATGTGATGGTACCTTTTTCTGCCATAGGGGTAGTTTCCCGACGTGTGGGGGTGCTAGAATTTTTTCCTAGGTAAAGTGAGTCATTTTTACCTAAAATCTGCAATAAAAAAATTTGCAACACAATATTTGGCTTGGGGAGATTATTTTTCCGAATGTGGCGGACCCTATTTCCGCCCTAGGGGTAGTTTCCCGAGGTGTGAGGGTGCTAGATTTTTTTCTCGGTTAAAGTAAGTTATTACAAACAAGAATCTGCAATAAAAGAATTTGCAACACAATATTTGGCCTTGGGAGATTATTTTTTTTCAATATGGAGGTACCTATTTCTGCCCTAGGAGTAGTTTCCCGAGGTGTGGGGTTGCTAAATTTTTTCATCGGTTAAAGTAAGTTATTACAAACAAGAATCTGCAATAAAAGAATTTGCAACACAATATTTGGCCTTGGGAGATTATTTTTTTCAATATGGAGGTACCTATTTCAGCCGTAGGGGTAGTTTCCCGAGGTGTGGGGGTGCTAGATTTTTTTCCTGGCCAAAGTGAGTTATTACAAACAAGAATCTGCAATAAAATAATTTACAACACAATATTTGGCCTTGGGAGATTTTTTTTTTTCAATATGGAGGTACCTATTTCTGCCCTAGGAGTAGTTTCCCGAGGTGTGGGGTTGCTAAATTTTTTCATCGGTGAAAGTAATTTATTACAAACAAGAATCTGCAATAAAAGAATTTGCAAAACAATATTTGGCCTGGGGAGATTAATGTTTTCAATATGGAGGTACCTATTTCTGCCGTAGGGGTAGTTTCCCGAGGTGTGGGGTTGCTAAATTTTTTCATCAGTTAAAGTAAGTTATAACAAACAAGAATCTGCAATAAAAGAATTTGCAACACAATATTTGGCCTTGGGAGATTATTTTTTTCAATATGGAGGTACCTATTTCTGCCCTAGGGGTAGTTTCCCGAGGTGTGGGGGTGCTAAATTTTTTTCTCGGTTGAAGTAAGTTATTAGAAACAAGAATTTGCAACACAATATTTGGCCTTGGGAGATTATTTTTTTCAATATGGAGTTACCTATTTCTGCCCTAGGGGTAGTTTCCCGAGGTGTGGGGTTGCTAAATTTTTTCATCGGTTAAAGTAAGTTATTACAAACAAGAATCTGCAATAAAAGAATTTGCAACACAATATTTGGCCTTGGGAGATTATTTTTTTCAATATGGAGGTACCTATTTCAGCCGTAGGGGTTGTTTCCCGAGGTGACGGGGTGCTAGATTTTTTTCCTAGGTAAAGTGAGTTATTACAAACAAGAATCTGCAATAAAAGAATTTGCAACACAATATTTGGCCCGGGAAGTGTAATTTTTTCTTTTTGGCGGTACCTATTTCGACCGCAGGTGTAGTTTCCCGAGGTGTGGGGATGCTAGATTTTTTTCCTAGGTAGAGTGAGTCATTTTAACCTATAATCTGCAATAAAAAAATTTACAACACAATATTTGGCTTGGGGAGATTTTTTTTTCGAATGTGGCGGACCCTATTTCCGCCCTAGGGGTAGTTTCCCGAGGTGTGGGGGTGCTAAATTTTTTTCCTAGGTAAAGTGAGACATTAACCTATAATCTGCAATAAAAAAATTTGCAACACAATATTTGGCTTGGGGAGATTTTTTTTTCGAATGTGGCGGACCCTATTTCCGCCTTAGGGGTAGTTTCCCGAGGTGTGGGGGTGCTAAATTTTTTTCTCGGTTAAAGTGAGTTATTACAAACAAGAATCTGCAGTAAATGAATTTGCAACACAATATTTGTTCTGGGGAGTGTTATTTTTTTAAATTGGGATGTACCTATTTCTGCCATAGGGGTAGTTTCCCGAGGTGTGGGGGTGCTAGATTTTTTTCTCGGTGAAAGTAAGTTATTACAAACAGGAATCTGCAATAAAAGAATTTGCAACACAATATTTGGCCTTGGGAAATTTTTTTTTTTCAATCTGGAGGTACCTATTTCTGCCCTAGGGGTAGTTTCCCGAGGTGTGGGGGTGCTAAATTTTTTTCTTGGTTAAAGTGAGTTATTACAAACAAGAATCTGCAATAAAAGAATTTGCAACACAATATTTGGCCTTGGGAGATTATTTTTTTCAATATGGAGGTACCTATTTCAGCCCTAGGGGTAGTTTCCCGAGGTGTGGGGGTGCTAAATTTTTTTCTCGGTTGAAGTAAGTTATTAGAAACAAGAATTTGCAACACAATATTTGGCCTTGGGAGATTATTTTTTTCAATATGGAGTTACCTATTTCTGCCCTAGGGGTAGTTTCCCGAGGTGTGGGGTTGCTAAATTTTTTCATCGGTTAAAGTAAGTTATTACAAACAAGAATCTGCAATAAAAGAATTTGCAACACAATATTTGGCCTTGGGAGATTATTTTTTTCAATATGGAGGTACCTATTTCAGCCGTAGGGGTAGTTTCCCGAGGTGTGGGGGTGCTAGATTTTTTTCCTGGCCAAAGTGAGTTATTACAAACAAGAATCTGCAATAAAATAATTTACAACACAATATTTGGCCTTGGGAGATTTTTTTTTTTCAATATGGAGGTACCTATTTCTGCCCTAGGAGTAGTTTCCCGAGGTGTGGGGTTGCTAAATTTTTTCATCGGTGAAAGTAATTTATTACAAACAAGAATCTGCAATAAAAGAATTTGCAAAACAATATTTGGCCTGGGGAGATTAATGTTTTCAATATGGAGGTACCTATTTCTGCCGTAGGGGTAGTTTCCCGAGGTGTGGGGTTGCTAAATTTTTTCATCAGTTAAAGTAAGTTATAACAAACAAGAATCTGCAATAAAAGAATTTGCAACACAATATTTGGCCTTGGGAGATTATTTTTTTCAATATGGAGGTACCTATTTCTGCCCTAGGGGTAGTTTCCCGAGGTGTGGGGGTGCTAAATTTTTTTCTCGGTTGAAGTAAGTTATTAGAAACAAGAATTTGCAACACAATATTTGGCCTTGGGAGATTATTTTTTTCAATATGGAGTTACCTATTTCTGCCCTAGGGGTAGTTTCCCGAGGTGTGGGGTTGCTAAATTTTTTCATCGGTTAAAGTAAGTTATTACAAACAAGAATCTGCAATAAAAGAATTTGCAACACAATATTTGGCCTTGGGAGATTATTTTTTTCAATATGGAGGTACCTATTTCAGCCGTAGGGGTTGTTTCCCGAGGTGACGGGGTGCTAGATTTTTTTCCTAGGTAAAGTGAGTTATTACAAACAAGAATCTGCAATAAAAGAATTTGCAACACAATATTTGGCCCGGGAAGTGTAATTTTTTCTTTTTGGCGGTACCTATTTCGACCGCAGGTGTAGTTTCCCGAGGTGTGGGGATGCTAGATTTTTTTCCTAGGTAGAGTGAGTCATTTTAACCTATAATCTGCAATAAAAAAATTTACAACACAATATTTGGCTTGGGGAGATTTTTTTTTCGAATGTGGCGGACCCTATTTCCGCCCTAGGGGTAGTTTCCCGAGGTGTGGGGGTGCTAAATTTTTTTCCTAGGTAAAGTGAGACATTAACCTATAATCTGCAATAAAAAAATTTGCAACACAATATTTGGCTTGGGGAGATTTTTTTTTCGAATGTGGCGGACCCTATTTCCGCCTTAGGGGTAGTTTCCCGAGGTGTGGGGGTGCTAAATTTTTTTCTCGGTTAAAGTGAGTTATTACAAACAAGAATCTGCAGTAAATGAATTTGCAACACAATATTTGTTCTGGGGAGTGTTATTTTTTTAAATTGGGATGTACCTATTTCTGCCATAGGGGTAGTTTCCCGAGGTGTGGGGGTGCTAGATTTTTTTCTCGGTGAAAGTAAGTTATTACAAACAGGAATCTGCAATAAAAGAATTTGCAACACAATATTTGGCCTTGGGAAATTTTTTTTTTTCAATCTGGAGGTACCTATTTCTGCCCTAGGGGTAGTTTCCCGAGGTGTGGGGGTGCTAAATTTTTTTCTTGGTTAAAGTGAGTTATTACAAACAAGAATCTGCAGTAAATGAATTTGCAACACAATATTTGGCCTGGGGAGTGTTATTTTTTTAAATTGGGATGTACCTATTTCTGCCATAGGGGTAGTTTCCCGAGGTGTGGGGGTGCTAGATTTTTTTCTCGGTTAAAGTAAGTTATTACAAACAAGAATCTGCAATAAAAGAATTTGCAACACAATATTTGGCCTGGGGAGATTAATGTTTTCAATATGGAGGTACCTATTTCTGCCGTAGGGGTAGTTTCCCGAGGTGTGGGGGTGCTAGATTTTTTTCTCGGTTAAAGTAAGTTATTACAAACAGGAATCTGCAATAAAAGAATTTGCAACACAATATTTGGCCTTGGGAAATTTTTTTTTTTCAATCTGGAGGTACCTATTTCTGCCCTAGGGGTAGTTTCCCGAGGTGTGGGGTTGCTAAATTTTTTCATCGGTTAAAGTAAGTTATTACAAACAAGAATCTGCAATAAAAGAATTTGCAACACAATATTTGGCCTGGGGAGATTAATGTTTTCAATATGGAGGTACCTATTTCTGCCGTAGGGGTAGTTTCCCGAGGTGTGAGGGTGCTAGATTTTTTTCTCGGTTAAAGTAAGTTATAACAAACAAGAATCTGCAATAAAAGAATTTGCAACACAATATTTGGCCTTGGGAGATTTTTTTTTTCAATATGGAGGTACCTATTTCTGCCGTAGGGGTAGTTTTCCGAGGTGTGGGGGTGCTAAATTTTTTCATCGGTTAAAATAAGTTATTAGAAACAAGAATCTGCAATAAAAGAATTTGCAACACAATATTTGGCCTGGGGAGATTATTTTTTTCAATGTGATGGTACCTTTTTCTGCCATAGGGGTAGTTTCCCGAGGTGTGGGGGTGCGAAACTTTTTGTCGAGTCAAAATAAGCCATTTCAAACGTTAATCCACCCTAAAAAAATTTGCAACACGATAATAGGTAATAATAATAAATTTATTTTTTTGAAGCTCATTTCGTTGCTAGCAACGTTGTGAACTTTAGATTCATACTCTACAAGTACATCGCATTGAATAATCTAAACCTAATGTTGAATTTCAGACGGCCACAAAGCAGACTCAGAATTCAAGCTGGTACCCTTATGAATCGACCTCAATGCAAAAATCAGTATAAGGTAAAAAAGTTTAGAATTGCTAATAACTATGTAAGAGGAAGTTCTCTATACGATGTTGCCCTCATAAAACTTGCAAAAGAAATAAATGAAGTACACTTGGGCCACATTCAGTACATAACAAACTACAACTTCCATTTGCACAAAGGAGACGTGGTAACCATGGCAGGATTTGGCCGGACGACCGCGACCGAGGTAAAAAGTTATCAAAATACTTTTTGTAAAAAGCAATAGATAAATTATTTTGTTTGCATCGTCTCCAAATTTTTCAGGAAGATACAGCTTATCCAAGAAAACTACAAGTCATTGAATCACTAATAACAAGCAGCACCAAACTTAAGCGTAGAGGCAATGTACCTCTGACAGGTATAATTGATCCGATCGGAAAAGGGACTTGCTACGTTAGTAGAAATTACAAAGTATGTCGTTCCAAAACGTCATTATGAAAGAATTTTTTTTCTTTTAGGGAGATTCTGGAGGTCCGGTCATTATAAAAAAAGATTACATTGAATTTTTGTATGGTATCATAAAAGGGATGGTCGGAACCGAATGTAGTACTGGAGAACCAAATTTTTTTACAAACATATCTTATTACGCAAGTTGGATTGAAGATGTTATGACAGAAAAGAGTTCGTGTACCATATGCTGAGTTACAATTTATTAAAGTTAAAATTTATTATGTTGTACATGAGTAATGTAACTACTATAAACAATGTTAATAAATTTTCAGTAAAATGGAGCAACGATATGAGTTATTTTTTATAAGTCACGAAACGATATATTCTTGTGTCTACATAAATTTTAAACCGTCTTAGTAGATATACTAAGTATTAAATAATGTATAACTTAAACAAAATTTTTATTAAAAAATGTAAAAAAAATTTTATTTTTTGTTTTATTATAATTTACTTTGAATTAAATTGTTTAACCAAAGGTACAGTGATGAATCAGGAATTTTTTTTTTTTTTTTTTTTGAAAATGAAATAATTTGAATTTAAAATTTATATTTTAGTATCTGGAATAGTTGGTGGAAAAGCAGCTAAACAAGGAACATTTAAATATGTGGTGTCATTAATAAGAATACCTAACGGAAACTGTATGTTTTTTCAGTATTGTGGCGACACGGTTTTGACTGAACGCTGGGTTATAACAGCAGCTCATTGCCTAGACCCTTTTTTTGATGCAAAGTATTTGTTATCTGTAAAAACTTGAACCAATAAATGATGCAGACCAGCTAACAATAAACTTGATATTTCAGTGATGTAAAGAAAAATCTCCGGATTCAAGCTGGAACCCTCTTAGCAAAACCACGTCGGGAATTAAAATACAAAGTAAAAAAATATAAAGTTCATGAAAACTACAAAGTAGGAAAACCATTGCATGACATTGCTCTTATAAAAGTTGTCGATAAAATGGAAAACTTCTTTATAAGTAGAATACAGTTTATAGGAAATCTAATCTTGTATGGAGGAGATTTAGTTACTATGGCCGGATGGGGTTGGACAACGCAAGTAAAATAATAGTTTTTTTTATGAATAAAAATTATTGGCTTTGCTGAACTTTTTACTCGGAATTAATATTTATTTTGCATTGTTTAAAATAATTTTTTTAAAGGATTCCGAATCAGTTCCTTTAAAACTGCAAATACTACAGAGTTCAAAAATTATGGAAAGAAACAGTTGTATGGATAAGGACAAAGATTTATTTACTCTAACATGTACGCTTGATTCATTTGGAAAAGGTTTTTGTTACGTTAGTAAAATATTCCGTTAATTTTGATTCGAATAATTAAAAATTTAATAATAAAGAAGCTCATTTTGTGAAAAAAAAGTGTTAAATATTAGAAAATGTGCAACTTCATAAGTAATTTTCAGAATAAAAATAAAAACGTTTTATTTTTTGGTTTTTTGACGATTTGCTTTCATCTAAGTCCTCCAACAGGTGCAGAGATGAAAAATTGTTTATTAATTTTTCTATTTGCTAAAAAAATGTATATATATATTCCAGTAGAAGGAATCGTTGGAGGCACTTCGGCAGTTGAAGGAACATACAAATATGTGGTATCATTACAAAGAAGACGTATTGAAACCAGTTCATGGTACCAATATTCTGGAGGTTTAGTTTTGAACAATCGTTAGATTATTACTGCAGCGCATTGCTCAAACCCTTTTAGCGGTGTCAAGTATTTACTATTTAATAAAATACAAAATGCAAACAATGTTAGATAACCATCGAAAATTTACACTTGGAGAGAAATTTTAGGGAAGCGAGGAAAAAACTCAGAATCCAAGCTGGCACCGTCTTGTCGATACATAAACCTAAGCAATAATACAGAGTAAAAAAATATAAAGTTCATGAGAAATTTGTATTCGGGTTACCATTCAATGACATTGCTCTCATTGAACTTTCCAGTGAAATGAAAAGTCAGCATTTCAATACAATTCAGATTGTAGAGGAGAATGTTTACTTGTATCATGCAGACCTAGTCACTGTGGCAGGATGGGGTTGGACGATAATGGTAAAATTTATTTTGCAAATTGTTTTTAATAAACCATTAAGTATTTTTACTGATCACGTCATTTTGACTGACTCTAGTGACGTCATAATTCAAAATATCCTATATAAAATAAACTGTTTTAATCATGAATAAAAAATTTTTTTAAGATTCTCCATCTAGTCCACCAAAGCTGCAGGTACTCGAAAATTCAAGAATTCTAGGCAGAAGTCGTTATGAAATAATGTTGATGCCTGAAAATTATTTGTCTCTTTCTCAGACACTTGATCCAGTAGGTAAAGGTGCATGTCACGTTAGTACTAAATATTTTATTAATATTTGAATGAAAGAGTCTGCAGATATCTGCAAATGAAAGACCTGTATTTTTCATCAATGCTTCATTTTTATCAGATTGGATTGAAGATGCTATGTCACAACGTTCTTGAAAATTTTTTTCTGAAATTTCTACTGATTATTCATAACATTATCAGTATCAATGAGATATAAACAAATTAGAATCAACAAGAAATTTTTGTTTCTTTGTTGTTGATCGAATTGAAATATTTGTTAATTAATTTTCGATATTTAAATAGTTATCATCACCAAGGTTTTAAGATGATACATTTTTGAAAAACGACTGTTATTTTTTGTTTACTCATAAACACACGAAATTCACAATTTTTTCGTAACTAGGAATGATAAAATGTGCAAACAGCGGTAAACCTTTGCAAAAATTTTTTAATAATAAACAATAAAGAGAACTCTGTGTACTTAAATGGTAAACATTATCAGTTTATGGGTGCCCATAAAGAACGTAACTAAATAGGATCGTGATATAAGCGCATAAAGCAACCCCAAACGAGAATGTCGATTTTAGAATTTTCAGGTAATTTTTCACAATTAAGATAAAGACGCTTACGCGGGAGGCATGCGAGTATATACAAGGAGTGTGCATAAAAAAGTGTTTGAGACACGTGAATTTCGTAAAAAATGGGCAGGGGGAAAGGCTCGCGTGCATTACACTTTTTTTTTTTTTTTTTTTTTTTTTTTTCTTTTAAAGTAAATATGCGCATTCGAAATTATGCAAACAGCGTCTCTCTTTTAACTTTTTTGCGGCTGTAAAATTAGCAGCGTGTGTACTTACTTCTGAAATTAAAAATAAAAATTTTAATTTTTTGGTCAATGGCTGAGCGCAAGAGGGTGCTCAACGAGTCGACCACCACGCACACGCGAAAGTTTAAAACCACATTTCGTCTCTTTTATTAATTAAAAGTTTTCCCCGGCTACGTCAATATAACTACACGTGACATAGTTTCCGGGAGTAGTTTTAATAATTCGCCAACGCTACCGAAACTTTTATTAACAAATGGAGCCTGCTGCCCACCGCGTTTCTGTTTACAGGCCGGTAAATTATTCACCCTTTAATTTCAGACTCAAGCTGTTGCATCCTCGAAGAAACCCCAATTTCTCTAAAAATTAAATTTTGCACTAGCAAAAAAAAAAAAAAAAAAAAAAAAAAAAAAAAAAAAAAAAAAAAAAAATTCCAAGTCAAACTTCTCGGGTAAAAAGGTTTGGGTAAAAAAAAAAAAAGCGAAAAGTTAACAGTTGCAACTTCCATCCCCGGGAATAATCCTCCGATCTAATCAGACTTTAAACTCGTCTCCGGCTCGCAGGGGGCAAAGAGACGTGGCTCTTGCAATTCCATTAGTCGGTGGAAGGGAGAGGAAAAAGTCACACCTTAACTCCGTTCGCTGAAATTTACACGCTGCTCTCGGGAAAATTCGATTAGAAATGCAAGCTAAGTGAATAATTGCATTGCACGCGTAACCCCCCTTCCCCCTCAAATCGATACGAAAAATTCTTTTTTTTTTTCGTCGCGAGGTGACCTAAATTTGTGTTGCCAGGGGGGCTGAAAATTCGATAGATCATTTTTATCCGATAATTAAAAATAAAAAAAAGGCTCTACTTCGTTTTCTTTATTAATCCGCGAGAGAAAATTTCTTGGGAGCTTAATCGAGGTCGAGAGGTCCGTGGAGGAGGATGAAAAATTTTGTGCTTGAAGCCTCCGTACACTCGAGGATAAACCAAACGAGGAGAAAAATTTGCTCTTTCGTTTTTAAGCTATGAAGATGGGGATCAGAGCTAATAATAAAGCATTCCATGCGAGCTATAGTTAAAAAGAAACTAAAGTTTTGTGACTTTTTTTTAAAATTATTCTAGAAGTAAACGCTTTTTATACTCTTTGAATGAATGAAAAAAAATCAAGTTTCTGGAAGTTTTTTTTTTCCAAGAATTTGGTTCATTGGTTAGTTAAGTAAATGAATAATTAGTTAAATAGAAAAATTTTTAATCACTATCAAGAAAAATCGAACACTCGAATAGTTTAAAACTAGCGAGATAAACAAATCTGATGTATTATTATTATTATTATTATTTATTATCTCTAGGTTATAATCATAAAAATTTAAAGAGCTTTGCAAAATAAATTACAAAGGGATAAATCATAACTATTAATAAAATTAAAATCTTTTAAAAAATTCATGTCGAAGTTTTATTTTAACACTGATAAAAAATAGAATTATTATTTGCCAAGGTAAAATAGTACGTGCACATTAGCTTAGCAATTCGAGTAGCAATTAATTAACAAAAGCTCAAGCTTAGTTTATAAAAAAAGTCAGGCTTAATTGAAAAAAACTCTCAAGCTTGGTTTTAAACTCAAAAGGTGGAAGAAAAATTTTTATTTTCATCATTTGTTTAAAAATTTGAAAGAGTTATAAAAAAGGTGGGCAGACTAGAGATGAAGGCAAAAGCCCTTAGGGATGCAGCCAAGAGAAAAGGACGTGGCCTACTTTTTTTTCTCTCAATTTCCTCTACTTTTATTCTTTTCATTTTTTTTTTCAACCCCCTCGTTCGTTCATTCCGTACTTACACTTGGTTTTGACGTCCCCCGAGCCTTCAACTAATTAAGAAACTCAAGATGTATGAAAAATCCGAGGAAAAATCAAAGGAAACCGTCTTTACGGATTTTTGGATGGTAAATTGAAAAAAAAAAGAAAGATTTTAAAACCTTTTCCGAGTATTTATTTTAGAAAAAAAAAAATTTGAACTAAGGAGATTAATCTTCAAAGTGAGGGCTGAGATTAAAGTTTTCATCAAGTGAAATAATGAGACGTGGTTGTAAAATGAATTTATTGCACCCTTGCGAACTTAAGAAGGTAGTTTGAAAAAAATTTCAACAAAATAATTAAGATGAATCTAGCTCGAAAATACACTCACATTTTTCTAATTTGTTGGATTTATACGAAATATAACGCAGTGACACAAATATAAATGTACACGTTCTCAAATAATTGCTTTTTTACAAGGACTTTTCTCATCCTTCGCGTAGGTAAAATATTTTTTTATGCTGTTCGAAAAAGAGTCCCTGTCTTATACCTGAAAACGCCTTAATTTTTATCGTGAAAAATTCTACTCGTGTACCAGAAGAACCTCAAAGGGAATTTCGCAGGCTCTGACCGCAAAAGAATGTGCAGGATTATGCGAAAGTTGTGCGATGCCAGAAAGAATAAGAACTCGGTAACCACCCGGCAACGGAGCCTTGAACTTGCATTTCCGTTAGGTAAGTTTAAAATTGCGAGCGCGGAAAGCTTCTTCTGTTGGTGAAGGAAAAAAGTTTTTTTTTTTTTCTCTCTCGAGCTTTTTTTTTTTATAATTTGTTTTCCCTTGGGATCCAGAATTTGCATATTTTTTCTCTTAAAAATGCAAAATTTCATACGCGACCACAAAGAGGGTTAATAATTTTTTTTTTATTCAAAGCTATTCATATTGTTTAAGTGCTTAACAAATTATTTAATCAACAAATAATTTGAATAATAATAATAATCAATTTCAAAGAATCTGAAATAATCTTTGATCTAAAGTGCTTAAAAAACAACTCGAAACAATTCTCAAAAACTCCAATTCAAAGGCAGTTTTTACAAATGAAAAAAGTCCGGGTGAATTTAAGTCCCCTTAAAAAATATTAAACCCGACGCGAGCATAAAAACTGCCAGTCTTCCTCGAATTACAGCGAACTCGTACTTAACGCAGAAAGCACACCATCTGGTCTAAATTTCTTTGTCTCTCTTACGCACGCCCGTCACCTAATTTGAAAAAATTTCATCTCGACAGAGGTCAAGTGACGCGTCGGCCGAGCGTCCAATAAAAGCTCGTCAAGTGCGCGTGGTCTTATTATTTTTGCAACGTCATTCCAGTAACAGTTAGGCCTATAAAAGTTTGATCTCGAAAAATTTTTCCGGGCAAGAACAAAGAAGTTGATTTTAAGGGGTGAACCAACCGCGACGCTGATGAATCGGTACACGGGGGTAGGGGTGGTTTTGTCAGGGGTTCTTTTTAGAGATGCTTCAAGAGGCCTCGACTTTTATTGTTACGTCTTGTTTAAAAGTGGGAAGAGAGGGAGGAGTTCAAGTTCGCTCCAGTTTTTCCAGAGTTTCCTGCCGAGAGTTTCCTGGTTAAGATAAGCAAGCTTTGTTTACTGTGACTAATGAACGAAAAGTTTGGGTGTATTTAAGAAAGTATTGTTAATCTTACGCTTTGGAGAAGCTCAGAAGGATCAGTAACTCACCTGCAACAAAAAAGAAGAAACGAAAATATTAGAAATAATTGTTCTCAGCAAAATATAAAAATTTATTCAACAAGATACCCAATGGGGTAGTTTCGCGTTTCATCTAGTTTGAGAGTAAAATAGATTGAAAGTCGTCAGTTGAAGTTTACTCAAGCTTGGCAAACATTTGGTCAAACTAAGATCGAGGATGAAAAAAAAATTAATCCGATGAAAAGCGCACACTGTCCCGACCCGAAAGTGCGTCGACCTCCAAGGTTCCAATTTCAATCTCCCACGGCGTCCACAATTAGTCAGACACAAGGCGTTTCTTCTTGCCTCCGCAAAAGTTTTCATCTCTCTCGTCGCGGACGTCGAGCTTTTTTTCCTCGAAGCGAGAGCTCGAAACCCGAGTGAAAGAAGTTATGGCAGAGCCACGACGCGATTGCCAGAGAAAATGTGTCGCTCCATTCGATTTTTGCCACTTACTTCTTGTACTCGTGCCGCTTTTTCTTTCTACTTCTTCGCTTCTTCTTCTTCTTCTTCATCGGGCGAGTTTTTTACGTGCGACTTTTCTTTTATTTAATTTGGTTCCGTGGTTTTTCGATATTTCTTTGGCTGAGAGTTGAAATAAAAGTTTTCGGGGATTTAATTTGTTTTGTCGATGCACTGTTAGAAAACAATGAGTACGCATGGTTTTTAGTTTTTGAAGATTTTTTATTTTAATTCGTCCTGGTTTTCGGTGAACTTACAAAAGTAACTTTTTTAAACAAAAAAGTGCATACAATGAGTTGTCAAAATTAAGTTTTTTGTGTTTAATTTAAATTTTTACTTTTGTTTTGCACTTTATTCAAAGGTTTGCAATTCAAGTTTAAAAAAATAAAATAAAATAAAAGATTAATGAATGAATAATTTATATTATGTTGCATTTGTTATGAAACACAAAATTAGCAAGAACCTATTTATCAATTTCTACGTTAATGAATTTATTCGAGAATTTATTAATAATTTCTGGTTCAAATATCATACCCTCGATCATACCAGCACATTAATAATAGGATTAATTTGATTGAATCAAACGATTAATAAAAAATCAAAGTTTATTAAACTGCCTATAAAATATTTTTAAAAGCAGATTGATAATATTCGCTCTCATTCATGACGCTTACTTCCAGTTTCGCACCTCCTTGTTTTTTATTTTTTCAACGCAACGTAAGAAAAGACCGGCAGTGTGTTTAAAAGCGTTTCTGTTTATGAAAGGGAAGCGCCCGGGTGATCATCCGGAGCGACGTAAATCAGAGAAAAAAACAGCGTGGGTGGAAAGGAGAGCTTGCAGGAAAAAAAAGAAGGTAAAAGAAGAAGAGGTAAGGAAGTTTCGGGCTCGAGAGTGATATACTGCCTCGCGCGGTTTTCCTGAGAATTGCTTGCCAGGCATTAAAAGTACGCTTTAGGGGTATTATGAGGCTGCGGGAGGGGGAAAAAAAAAATAAAAGTGTTATTCGAGAGAATTATCTTTGTTGGTCTCTAATTTGTGAGTTCATTCTTTGTTTACCGTCTGGCTGGCTGGCTACCGAGCGAAAGACCTGCTTAGGTGAAAAACAATATTTTTACTGAAAAAAACGTAACTTGGACGTCTATCACCGTTTGTGTATAGACTGATTTGTACCAAAACTTTATTATGAAAAATTATATTAAACATTTTTTCGACCATTTTCTACTTGCGACTGTTGAAAAGATTCTTGAATAAAAGTTAGCGTCAAACTTTGATTTATCGTTTTCTAATTTTCAAATCATCCAGGAATTCAAAAAAACCTTCAAAAATGTTTACAAATGTTAAATTTTGAACTTTTTCATAATAAATCGATAAACCAAGTATTAAAAGCACTTAAAATTAATCAGTAGCAGTAAAAATTTTTGAGAAATGTAAGAGCTTATCGAATTTTGGAAATTTCTACTTTTCAAAAGATTCCAAGTCAGCAGTTGAATTTTACATGTTACGCCAAATTTAAAACTTATAAATTGAACATAAGTGTGCAAACTTTCTGATGAAAATTATGAAAAAATTTTTTTAAACTGTGTGTGCTCCAAGTAAACTTAACGAATGCAGCTTGAAAACAGGATTAAGGGGTTAAACCACCTAAAGCTTGAAAGCTCTGCAAAGGACGCGGACGCAAGACGTCGTCATTGCGAGCAAGATAAAAGGGATACTAAGTTTATGCCTGGTAGATGTCGTGAAAAAAAAAGTTTCAGAAGTTGACGCCTTTTTTTAGCTTATTACAAAAATGAAGAAAAAAAAAAAATAATAATAATATAAAAAAAATAGTAAAAACATTTCAGCCTTTACTTTTGTCTGAGATCTTGGAACGTTAACCAAGACACTGGTTTATTCGATTTCCGACCGTCCATTTGATCTGAAGCTTTACCTCTTTTCGTTCCGGTTTCAAGAATTCGATAAGTCGACGCCAAGCTGAAGCAAAAAGCACTGCGAACTTTCTTTTGCGAATAAAAAGAAGTATTTACTGTTTAATGGTTGACTTTTGCAAGACGTTTTGACTTTTTTAAAGCTTTGAATTAGTAATAAAAATTATTATTTTCTCGGAAAATGGTTTGTTGGGAAAAATAACGATCATTTGTTCAAAGAGCTTGCTAATCCTACCAAAAAAATTGGATTTTTTCTTTTTACTATGAGCTTTCTTGAAATAAAAGTTTTTTATTCATCTATACTTATACACTTACAAAATAATCTAAAAATATCAATCAGCGTAATAAAGCATAATGAAAAAAAAAAAAAAAAAAAAAAAAAAAACTGAAATAGTCCACGTGTTGATTTTACTGGAGGCAAATATGAATAATTAATGAACGGTTTCTTTCAGAACCACTAAAACTTTTAATACCTCCACTTAAGTTGAAGTTTGTGTAGTTTAAAGTTTGAACGTTGAAAAATATACCAAAATAATTAAGGTTACCTACGATCAAGTTTTATTATACCGCACCCATGAACCAGTTTCAAAAGTGTGACGAAATTTTAAGGCAATGTAAACACATGCATGCAAAACATATTAAAACAAAAAATTAGAAGAAATTTCAAACTTTTTAAATGGCTTCTGGTTTTGAAACTGTGTAAGTATTCATACTCATTTTATTTTTTCTTCTCGAAAACCCCTCAAGAGAAATCTACTCTTGTCTGAGAGCATTAAAAATGCTAAAGCTCATTTTTCAAAAAGTATAATGCGAACCATCGTTCAAAAAAACGAGCCCACACACGCTTCTCAAAGAAAAAAAAAAAAAACAAAAAAAACAAAAGAAAAATTCTGCCGAAACTCGCGCACGTCAGATCCATTAAGAAAGTTTCTACCCACAGAGGGGAGAAAAATTAATGGGGCTCCGGGTGAAAAAAATTGAAAATTCATCAAAATCCCAAGAGCCCGCCGCTCGGTGCGCCCGGCCGCGCGCTCCTCCATTACTGTATACGACCGCCTCCTTGCAGAAAAGCTCTAAAGCTCGGCCTCTTCTCCTCGCCACCGATAAATCTCGCGCATCCCCACCCTCTTTTTGTTTTTTACCCCCCCCCCCTTTTTTTTCGCAAGTGGGTCTTCCTTTTTTTGCGATAAATATATCTGCAAAGTGGGTTGGGAGATAGAAAAATCGAGAAAAGAACGCGAGTTTATTGATGATGTATAAAAGTGGTTTTGGTTCGGTACCCACTTTACGAAGTGAGCTTGCGGGGATAAAATTTACCGGTTTTTAAATTTATCTTCGATTTTAAGGGGTAAAGTTTTTTAAAAATTACAAAGAGACTGGGAGACTGTAATTCAATCAAATCAATGATCCGAAAATTCAAATTAAACCTAAAGCCAAGGCATAAATCGTTTGTAGTAAAGCCACGAATCCCCAAAAACCGCGCGCCACGCACTAAATCGGGTCGCAGTGCCAACGCCTCGGGAATATCGGAAAGCGCTTTTACCAACCGCGCCAAGCCAATTACATCCCGAGCCTTGGCTTCTCCTCCTTCACCTTCTCATAAAGAGCCCGAGCTTCAGCTCGCTCCAGGAGGAGAAAACCCGAGAGAAATAGACACAAAGAGCTACCCGCCCGCCCGGGTCTTGCAAATGTGTGCTGGTGCAATCACGAAGAACGCGATTCTCCGACACAAAGGGATAAATTCACCCTCTCTATACGTTTAATTTACAGACAGAATCTCTGCTTCTATTTTACGAGCGTGACGAAAAAGAATTTTTAACGTCACACTCGCGAGGATGAGAAAGTATGAATCAATGAGAATCAACAAGTTTATCGGTGACAGTTTATAGCTGCAGTTTTCGCGGGATATTCAGTTAAAATGATGTTTACTGTAGGTTTTTATACAATCAAAAACAAAGTTATTGTCATTGGAAATAAGCTAGTAGGATTAAATAATATGTTAATCTCTAATGAGACAAATTTTTAGGATGTTTAATATCATTTGAGTTGCATTCAAGGTAATAGTTATTGGAAAAAACTTCTTCCAAGACATTCTTCATTAATTCACCCATTGGAATCCAAAGAGTACTCGTGTATACAGAAATGCAGAGCATTCATCAGCTTCTCATAAGTTGCATATAAGCTGAGAACCCTTTACTGCATTTAAGGTTTAAGAGGCTCGAGCTCTCCTAAAGCCGCCTTAACTGCAACCTATCTTTGGAGTTATATCTATAATAAATTCCTTAAATGAATAAAGAAACAAATAGACAAATCTTGAGATAATTTTGAAATTTTATTGAATGTTCAAAGATAAATAAGTCACAAAACAAGGTGAGAAATAAAAGACCATTGCATAAATTTTAACTGACTTAATGAGCAATTAAATTAGATATCACACAATGAGCAACATCCACAACTAAGTCGGTATAATAATCTGCGCGAGAAGGGCTGAGAAAGGATTAGATCGCTTTTCTATTACAACCCCCAGTCTTATAGGATCTTAGCATTCAGCTGCGTTCTCGAGGGAGTACACAGTTAGGTGCAAGCTTCGTGTACAAAAGATTTGATAATTAATTAGGGATTCTCGTTTCTTTTCTATCCGTTATCAACCGATTTTATTCTAGTAAAGTATTTACAGACATTCTGAAAGAAAAAAAAAAATTTTGAACCTGCGTTACTGACACATACTTACACGTTATCAAAAATGTCTTTTTTTTCGTAATCTGAAGTTAAAACAGTCAGGAAAAAGAGAGAGGTGCGGAAGAGTAATAAAACATCGTCAAAGGGAAAATTTTGCGATTCCATTGTCCTGGAAGAAGGGATGCAGGCGAGGATGCAGGGTGCCGAGAAGAGTATTGTTAGCAGCGCGTTTGTATCCCAAGGTTTCAATTGAATCTCGTGCAACGCTCGTTCCACGAGACATTAATTGCACACGAATGTGAGCTCATTTGCAGAAGACGGTTTGACGTTATCGGGGTATGCTCCTGCTGCTGCTGCACCAACCACCCTGCACTGTTATCGCGGAAAGTAATTTGTCTGCCATTCTCTTACTCAAACTCTCTAATGCACTGTTTCAAATTTTGAGTAGTATAAATGTGTAACGGTAGTTTCTTCCTTCTTTTTATTTCACCAAGACTGCTTGATATTATGTCTTAGATAAAAAAATTCAATAACTCCTAAAACTAGATCATTTTATTTTTTATAAAACGATCAGCCCATTACATAATTCAAACAGTATTCACAGCAATGAAAAAATGATTCCCTTTTAAGAATCAATGGATAACGCCAGTATTCCAAATAAATTGTCATCCACGTGTGACAAAGGGTAATTGACAGGGCACCAAGGGTCATTTATACCGCGAGGCCAGAACGCCCGCGTCTCATAAATCAAGCGAACGATTCGAAAGTATAGATATCACATTCATAACCCTATTTCCCGAATTCGGCTGGGCCGGACAGCCTTTGTGCCAAATGCAGTTTTCGAGGGGGATGAATTAAACCTCCGAAATCTCATTCCCGTACAATTTTAATTATCAAGATACACGCCGGCCAATTATACTCCCGGCGCGGTGTCTGCATGACCCGCGCTTATCCCCTGGGCGGCATATTCCAGCCAACATTGGCCAGCACCGGAAAACAACCCGCGGATCAACGGTAACCTCCCAAACTGGTCATCAATAAATAACTATACCATCGATCTTAACTTCCAATAACTGCATCGCAGCATACGCCACGACCGAATCGAAATCATAGGTTAATACTCGCTTGGCTACCGCCAAAAACTTTTGGGTCAATTGAAGAGAGAGAGAGTTTTGCTTAATTATCCTTATTTAGTGGCGTTTACCGTGGCACCTACCGCGTACGCACACGTCGAATTATTAATTACAACCCGTAATTTTGTTTATGGATAGGGCTATCGGGTAATGGACGCGCGCCGATAATTAAATCTGAGAGGAAAGAGAGATCTTTAATGAGGCCCTTCGCGAGCCCCGAGCTTTCCCATCGAAAATTAAGGGAAAATTGGAAATTTTTAGGTCGTGCGGTGTAATAATAAGGCTCCATTACCGTCGAATCACGTTAAGCAAGCTTCTTGTGAAAGCTCGGAAGAGTAAACTTTAAAAAATTTGATTTTTATCTTCTTCGAAAATTTTTAAAAAATACGATTAACAATTTTATTATTTATACTTTATAAACTTTAGAGTTGCAACTTATTTGCTTTTATTCGAAGTCATCATTTAATTAATGTTGTAACAACACCTGTAGTAGAAACATTTCATAGATTATTCAACCATTCACGGGTAGTAATGAAAACTCTTAAACTAACACAACTTCTACCGAGGAATAGTAGAATTATAAATATTTGAAAGCTTACTTCGCCACATAAAAATTTTAAAAGTACTTTTTCGCTCAACCTGTATTCGAGTTATAGAATATTTTACCTCTGAAATATCAAACACAGACCACAAACGTGTGGAAGCAGTTTGAGATGCACTCGCTTTATAAAAATCAAAAACAAAATTTCTCCGTGGAACCTCGTCTCGAGGAAAAATCCCATAACCACGCATATTCACGGTTAATTTACCCGAGAAATTGGGAGGAGGACGCTTCTCGCTTCCAGGATGAGAATCGCTCCTTTATGCCCGGTAGAAAAAAAAAACTCCGATAAATCCATCCTCATTCTCCATCAATTTCTTTTATAAAAGCCGAAGGTAAAGGAGGAGGAGGTTAAGTAAAAATCCCTATCCGCGACCCGAATTTCGCAGCCTCTTGGTCGTTTTTCATTGAAACGATAATACCCGAGGGCAAAAGGTGCAGCGCGGATATATATTCATTGAGTGGATGAGGTAGGAAAAAAAGAAGAAGAAGAAGAAGAGCAAATGTGCTGCAGGAGAATGAAATTTTCGCGAAGGAGGACGCTTTATTCGGAAGGTTGGGCGGGAATACTTAAAGGGTATTACATTCCGGTAAATTGAAAGAATGTCCTTATTGCACTGCGAGGGAGGTAACAAGCCCGATTTTCTTCTTGCTAACGAGAATTTTTTAGGATGATAATTTTATACTCATTTCGGCGGACCTGCTCTGGGACAGGATTAATTGAGACACTTCAGTTGTAAGGATACGCTACTTTTTTTTTTTTTTTTTTTTTTTTTTAACGAAGAGCTTGGGTAAAATGTGGAGAGTCTGGGGGTGACAGTTCTTTTATGAGTCCGGAGAAGGGACGAAATGACCGTGACTGCATAACGATGTCCACTACGGGTAAGTCGCTGCGTTACTTTTTACGATAATGATGAGAGCTAGAATTGCCCCCCCGAGGTACAATATTTATATCGAATGAGCGGTGATTTTTTACTCGGGATTCAAAAAGCTCGAGAAGTGAATTCAAAGCTGACTTTCTTCAGCTAAGAATGAAAAGTGGAAAAGTCGAGAGAGAGGTTGTCATCGCTTAAATTCATCGCATGAAACATTCAGTTGTCACGAATTAACTCTGTAAAGTTAACGGGTAAGCAGAACTTACAATTTAACGAGTTTCTCGTAACTTTTCCATTTGTTTAATTGAAGCTCTCGTCATCAACTCCCGAAAGCTTTTTTCCTCCCGCTAGACGTCATCAATCCAATAATAAACGCCATCGCTTTTAATCAAACCTCGAAAGCTCTGGCTCGTTAAAAAATTTACCGCTCGGGGGAAAAAAGGAATCATTAGGTTGTAAAGACTCGTATATGTATGAGAACTCGGAGGGGCTAAAAGCTGCCATCAGGAAACGTCAACGACGAGGAGTCGTATCGCGTCGAAGATTACAACGGGGGGTTGGTGCGCAGTGCTCGAGTGGCTTTCAAACAACTTCAGCCGACTCGAGCTTTTCGCGCCCGAGTAGGAAGACGACTTCTTCCACGACTACTTTCGCTTTTCCGGAAAATTTATATATCGTCATTTTCGAGTGCGACTATTTTCATTTTGACGAGAGACCGGGCTCGAGTGGCCTCGAACGAATGAATTTGCATGAAACGATGGAATATTTATCAAGCAAACAAATTTAAGTCATCTTGGTACCGAGCTAGTTTGATGGCTTATACAAATTACTTTACTGAGGAGTCAAACGTACCGGAACTATTTTTCCAATCAGTGCACACAAAGTGCGGGAGATTTTTTTTGACTTCCAGTGTATACATCAAGTTCGCAACCTCACGACATTCATCCAGGTCGTAAAAGGTAACATGGCCGTCAAGGTGATTTTGTCTACTCAGCGCGCCAGTTATGCACGGACTTCTGGCTCCACCGTAAAATTTAACCCACGCGCATATTTTCTCTCCCTTTACGCAGGACGACGTTTGGTTCGATAAATAGGCCGAGTAGAGCTCACCGGGTATTGAACAATTTATGAAGGAGAAGATTTTCTTTGTTTATGACCGTAGGGTCGCAGCGGTTGGCGTGATTGACATTTTACGCGAAATTTATCGAGGAGACTTTGAGAAAATACTGGATCTTGGGCTGGTATTAAGCTTTGTGGAGTTACGAGGTTTAATAGAAAAATTAAAAGACGAGTTGAGAGCTTTTTATGATTATGAAAAAAAATTACTGCAAATTTCTTTAAAAAAATAAAAACTGCACCTGATGATTAAAAATGAATTTTTTTTGCGTTGTTAATTGTAAAAATGATGAACAAAAAATCAATATTCAAATCAAGATATATTTGCAAGAAAGATCTAAAGGTTATGAAATTCTAGATCCTATGACAATTTTAGTTCGAACAATTCACCATCCAGCCATTGTTTGTCAGCAGTAACAATGCTTCTAAAAACTTTGATAACTGGATATAAACCAAAAGTGAACAGCCCAATAAAACCAAAAGTTGGCTAGCACGTTCAAGGGCCCGATGATCCACAAAGATTCGTCAAAATTTAATACCCGCGATTAATCCCGGTCAATTAGTAGCCATAACGCTATCCTCGGGCAACTGGCCGCACGCGACGCCGTAGCAAACACTTCATCGAATAGACCCCGAACTTTCTTCTCTCCCGGACTAAGAGCAAGCAGAAGAAGAGAAGAACAAAGGCGAGAAAATTACTTTTCGCTCGTCATACATCTGGTTGCGCAATAACAGTCTCGGGTCGATAATCCGAAGGGGACGAAAAACACCGAAAAGCATTCGGCACGCCTCGGTAAATCACCATAACTAGCCGATTGATCAAAGTAGGTATAGGCGAGGAGGAATTTTCGGAACGAGACGTACCGATATTTGTGAAATTGCGCGGGCAAACATTAGTAAGTAACGAGATGTATTGTGTGTCTTCGAGAGCATTACCAGAAGTCTGATTTACGACGACGGCCAAGGGGTATTATTATTTATACTTGGCCGAATCAGCAGGCCGTCTTCAATGATGCATGCTTCGTGGATTTGTGGGTGTGAATTTGATTAACTCAAAATAAGTGTTTCTCGGTATTTCGCGATTGTGTCTCTTCATGCCTTGATATTTTAGTTATTCAAAAGTTACATGAAATTTGACATTAAAGCTGATTTTTTGATTAAAAACCGAAAAATACAATCGCACACCTTAGCTTTTGTAAAGTTGCCGATGGTGTTAAAACCACGATTACAAATGGGAAAAAATATTTCTAACACAAAGATAAGTTACTCCACCGTAAAAACATTTAATATCACGTCTTTTGCGGTGGCTCAACCATGTTTAATTTATAAACAAGTCTTCGCCGAAGATATATTGCATGATCCTGTGGATACTTCAAAGACGCCTACATCCCAAAAGGGATTCAATAGAGTACGGGTACACAAAGTAGATGGTTACCGTCTTGGTGCGCAAACGCGAACGGACCCATAAAATTATTAACGATCCTCTTCGACGAGATAAAGAGCGGCGGGCACGGAGGAGCAGAGCCGGCTAACCGGGCCGAAGACGATAGTATTAACGGTTTAGTGCTGTCGCAGTGGGAGCTTAAGGAAAGAAAAAAAAGGGGGGAAATTTTCTTTCCTTTATCGTTTTTTTAATCATGGACTTAAATCAAGTTAAGGGTCGTAAAATAGGGATTTTTAAGCAATCATTAGGTGTGTGGAAGAGTATTTTCGAGCTTAATTTCGTTTAGCTTTGATTGAATTCGGTCGTTATGGGTTGGGTGAAATACAAAATAAGGAACAAATTTTTAACTGGATTGTGCAATGATTATACTTTTTTTTTAAACAAAAGTCAATTTTGTTTTTCCAATAATGGAGAGTAATCTGATTTAAAAACATTTTGAATCTGTAAAAGTTCGGGTAGCGGTGATTGTTCTGGGAATAATTTGTATGCTAATTAAGATCCGATTGAAATCTGTTCTACTGGTAATTTAAATAATTGTTATTCGGTCGTTCTTTGTTAACTAAAAAAGAGTTAAAATAAAGCTCGCGAAAAAAGGGGGCTTTCACGCTAGGAGATTTTGTTCATAATTACAGCTCTTAATAATGCATCAACTTAATGACTTTCCAACATTGACACAGTCAAAGTCATTATTCGGTTCATTGGACCAGATGAAAATGCGTGTTTTTGTCCTTGCGTGATTTACGGCTTGGAGATGCGATGCATTATGCGCATACGACCGAATCGGCAATTTTATTTGTAATAAAAAATCATTATGAAAACTGTTTAAATAATTAAAATGCTAGTTTATTAATTTATATTTTGATCGAACAGTTTATGCAACGAAGTAAGATAAAATTTGACAAAATTTAAATTTAAACATACAGGTTCTGTTGTTTTTATCAGAAAATGGCCTAAAGCACTCATATTCGACAGAGTACTTTTCTTTACTCACGCCAAACATAAAAATCTACTTACTCATACTTCAGAATTATGGCTTAATGTTTGTTCAACTCACCTGAAACAAAAATAAAAATTTCTGGTTAATTATTTGGGCAATCATGATTAATCGATATGAATACTGAAAAACGAAGCATTTTAAGAAAATTCTGTTTTAAAAATTACGCATGTTTACTTTAGTTTTACGTCTTACAATGGCATAACCATAAACCGAACGTTCAGTCGATTCACTTGCAAAGCCTGTTCCGAATAGTCCAACCCTCATTTGAAAAAGAAAGAGCCTCGCGAAACAAAAACTATCGTATCGTAACTAAAGTGCATAAGCTCCACCTACAACACTTAATCTCCCTTGTAAAACTCGCCGTGTATTCCCGAACAAGCCTCCTGCACCTCGGTTACCGAAAGTTACAGTCTCGGTCCCGTCTTAGAGAAACTCCTCCGCGAGAAATAGGAAATTTGCATGACTACGACTTCTTCTTTCTCCCCTTCTTTCCATATCGAAAAGCTCCGCCCCACGACTCGGACTAATAGTCAGCTCGTTCCTGCGGAAAAAAATTCAGCCCTACAGTTTTCGCAAAGCGATCTTGATTTCTTCGACGCGACGCGCCCCTTTTTTCTAATCTTTGAAGAGCCTTTAAATTATCGATGAATTATTCTCTAATTGGGTTAATAAGGGACGAATTTCTACCTCCAGGGGGAGATACTTTTAAGAGGGGAGCTTTTTATCGAGAGAAGGGATGTGAGTTTGAGGCTTTTTCAGCTTGGTAAGTGATCCGAAAGTATCGTTAAGGGGGTGCTATTAGTTATCCTTTAATTAAGGTTAACAAAATTTTTTTCGTGTTTACGATTAAAGAATTACCCGGCAATCAATGAACTGACTGCGGAACTGTGATCAAATGATGGTTTTTTATTGATGATAAATTATAAATAATTTAAATAACATTTATTATTTACGTAGAAAATATGAAATAATATTTTTACGCGATAACAGATCAGAGCGAACCAAAACATTTAATATCAGTTTGCGTGCGATACAAAAGGTGAATTAAGAAAACTTTGTTCTTCTTTTGAGATCATAAAGTTTGAGAGGTACTTCAAGAAAACAACAAAGTCCAAATTGCCCTTAATAGAAAAAAGGAAGGCACTTCTCGTTGATGTACCCGGGGTTTAATAATAAACAAAGTTGATGGTTAAAATTGCAAGTCACGAAGCTGTAAACAGAGAGAAAACACGGCGAGTGGGGAAACTTTGAAATGCGATGTATTTCTAGGTTATAAAACCAAACTCTCGTGCACTTTTAATAGTTCATCCAAGAGCGACACGCGATAAAGAAAAAATAAGGCGGCTTGCGAAGAAGGGGGCAGACAGCCCCATTAAGCCCGATCTCTTCGCACCTGTCACACCCTCGGATTATCCTTTCACAGCGCAGAAAGGACCAATTTGCCTGGAAAGAAAAAATTTATGAAATCCACCTCGCTGCTTCCTTCTTCTTTTTTTTTTTTTCTTCCTTTTGATGGGCTAAATTGCGTAACGACTCGCGAACTTTCATTTCAAAAAGTTTACCTAACGATATCGTAAAAATGGGGGTGAAGAAAAAAAAAAAAAAAAAAAAAAAAAAAAACAATGCACCAGGTGCATAATGCCTTCTTGTGGAAGCCCTTGCATTTTTCATTTACATACCGACCTATTTTGAGATGAAAAACTCGGGAATCATGATGGCAGCGAAGCCTCAAGGGGGCATCAAAGTCCTATGGAGAAATTAAAAGTTCATAATGCAGCAAATCCTTTTCTCCCCGCGCCCGCCAGCCGGCGTATTTTTTAATATTCCCTCTTTTAACCACGCAAGCGGTCCTTTACTAATAAAACGAGAGCATTTATTTCGCTGGCTTTAATTTTTCAAGCGTGCTTTATATAAATCCTCGCCCAACTATCATTATCAAAGAAGATAAAAATGAAAAAGCACCTGAGAATGTTCCTCTTAAAGACGTGGCAAAACTAATAAAAAAAACAGCCTACGTTGGGCGCGCGCGAACCTATTTCAATGGTAATAAGCCCAGGGGTGGACCAATCATTGGACGAAGGACGGCTGCAGGGGAGACGTGCGCCCACGCGCTAAATATGTATATGCTAAATATGTATGCGTTGCACAGTTGCGCGTGTACGGCGGCCAGACGTGCCAATCAATTAGCCAGTCCCCTTTAGCCCCGATGTAACGTTCCTCCTCCCTGACGTACCAGAAATTTTGTTGCGAAAATATTTTGTCTACGCGTACGCGTTACACGCTTCACGGATAATTGAGCGGACGGAATTGGACAAGCTTTCGCATGTTTCTTGTGTGCTTTCGTTTAAAAATCAATTTTTTTTTTGTTGGGAAAAAATATTCGCTTTTTTTTTTTGACGGACCTGATATAAAATGATGGACTTTGGGAGTGATTCTTTTTCATTGACAGAGTAATTTTTTTTTTCTCAAGTTCACCTAGTTAATTGCTAAAACGATTACTTTACGTAAAGTAATCGTTCAAATTTGAATATTTACTGAAAATACCTTTTAGTACTCCTGGTCACTCTAACCTCAAAATCAAATCTTTGATGCGTGTTTACGGTTACTCCTACTATAAAATAGTTTACAGTACTCCTGGTCATTCTAACCTCAAAATCAAATCTTTGCTGCATGTTTTCGGTTACTCGTATAATAAACTATCAAAAAAGTTTTTGAAGTACTCACAACAAACACCTTTATAAATATTTTTAGTTGTTAGAAAAGAACCTCAACAAAATGATTTATTTACAAAGCTACTCTCAAGTCTCTTTTTTGATAAAAACTAAGCTTCAAAACCGTGGACTCGTCATCGAGTTTCCATAAAACAGTCACCCCCAAGCTCAAACCAAAGCCTTGTAAAACAAAGAGAGTAAAGGGCCGTTCGTGCGAGCAATTGCACCCTTGCACACACACAGGTGCACAATAATTATCCGCTCACGTAACCGTCGGTGCGTCGCGCGCCAGAATCAAGGGATACGACTGCAAAGGGACCTCCGCAGCTTGAATTCCAAACCGGGCGGTAGGGCGACGATCTCTCCTGGGACAACACCTTTCTCGCCTTATTTGCATATCCGCGTGTCGAAATTGAGTTTTCTCGGTGTGCCTGCGTGCACGTGTGTTGTATAATAGGAAGGGAGGGGGAGGGGATCCCTTACCTTCTTCTTTTTTTTTTATTGTTTGCGCCCGGGATTCAATCTTCTTCGTGCCTCCCCGAAGATTGAGAATATTCGTGCCTCGGGTAAATTGATATGCTCGCTTTTGGGGGTGTACCTCTGTGCAGGTATGAGGTCCCTCTTGGTTAGATTTGTTTTGAAATTTTGTTTCATTCATGGTGTTTACTCGTTTTGATATGCATTAAATTAATGGTTTGCGTTGTTCTGATAGATTCAGATGTCCAAAGTACAATACTATTCCTTTCTGATAAAATTATTTATGTAATTAAATTCTAGTTTAATTGCTTTAAAAAAATACACGTCAGCGTCAATGTTTTTGGTTGATTACACTTTATATATATATGCACTTTAGAAATAAATTACGGCTGTTTCTACTAGACGACAGTTTACTAAGAACACGATAGCATCCCAACTTTGGTGACATTCTATAGATAAGAAGTTCGCTGTTCTGGTTTTCGGTTACATCAATAACGAAATTTCACACTAAATTTCAAACTTCTAACTTCGCTATTACACTTGCAAGCTTCTCATCAGACAGATACGTTTTATTCAAATTACCAAACCGTAATCGATCTACACGTACAAAAAAATGAAAATAAAATCAGCACATCATGAAAAACCGCTGAATAATGAAGACCCGCCTCAAAAAGTTGTTTCGCGGTTTCCAGCCCTCGTATTCATTAAACAATTAACGCGGCCACTTACAAAACATGTACCATCCAGTTCATCCCGCATCACGCAAAGTTTTAGCTCGGCAGCCATCGTAAACATAAAAATTCTACGGCTAATGTAAATTCCAAAATTCTCATCCACTGCAGACACATTTTATAAGCTCTTTAAATTCCGTCCCACGCAAACGAGGAAGAAGAAGAAGAGCAAGAATAAAAAAAAAAGAGAAGAATTAAAACACGCGAAAATTTCAGGTCCGTAAATCAGTAATACAAATGTAGCCAAATTGCTAATGAGCTCTAATAACCCGGCTGGAGGGCCGAGAAATCACCGCCGAGTCGGGAGGGTGGAATGCATAAAAGGTATCACCTCAATTAAAGCACCGGAGTCATTGAACGGCGAGAGAAACTTTCGACTTCAAAATTTATCTCCAGGAAGTACGTATTATACTGCCGGAAGACACGCCACGCACGCGTTTACCAGCTAATAAAGTTTAGCGATACTGCGCATCCCTTATTTTTTGATTATAATCCTCAATCAAGCTTCGAGCGTAATCTTCAATCCCATTCGTCGATAGAGGCCGGGTCATTAAAGGCCGTCTTTTCGTGATCACACAGCAGCACTGGCGTCGGGGCCAAAGTTTGCAGGAGCGCACGTAAGCTCAATTTAGCGTGCGAGAGGAGGAAGAGGATGAGGCGAGAGTAACCGTAACGCGTGGGCTATTATCAGATCGTATCGCTGATGGGAGGAGGCTCGGGAGGAGGAGTAGCGGAGCGAGTACTTCTGTTGGCGAACTCGCAGTGCACTTTTTTTTAAACCTTCTTCTTTTTTTTAAGGGGTCTTATAAAAAGACCGATTTGGAGATAATTTTAACCAAGAGCTCTAATGTTTATCATAGTAGAGTAAGACCAGAGAGTTCTTACAATTAGTGCGACTACATGTTTTTAATAGATCGCTTTCACTCGACGCGCGGCTCTCGATTAACAATAAGCTCTAAATCCACGATGGCACAACAACAAAAACAACAATAATAATTCCAGCAAACAAACACTCGAGACCGACTAATTAAAAGCATTCCCAAAGGTAATTAACAAACTTCAAAAAATAATTGTCTCGTCGCTCCTTAATTTATCCCCCCTCCTTCTCAATGGTGTAAAAGCTTTTCATAATAATTGCTCGTTAAATGCTTCGGGTTTAGTCCAACTAGTGGAAAATCCTGTAACTAGTGAAAAAAACGTCCGTGAGATTAATGAAACGAATATATGAGCGAGCGTCTAAGAAAAAAATAATATAATGTCAAACGCTGCATTAAGACGCCTTTTTTTTATTCCTTTGCGGCACCTTTGAGAAGAAACGCAGGTGAAAAGCGCTCGGGAAAATTAATTTGATCGCGAGGGCCGGTAATAAACGTTGTTTTCATTGTCTGAGTCGTAAACCGTCTGTCTTCCCGGAAAAAAAAAAAACACTTTTTTCAGAGCGGAAGGAGCGTTTTTTTTTTAGCTTTTCAGGGTGAGTGTGAGGAATGGGCGATTTCGTAACCTTCTCTTTTTTCTTTCTTAATTTCGCTTGGAATTCGCGTGCGAGAAAGTTTGGACGCGTGAGAATTTTTTTTTTTTCCCCAAAATGGGAGTAAAAATTTACACCTTGGCGGGTCGAAGTGGCTTTGATAAATTTAAATACTTGAGGCGAGACCTATGGTTACGGGGGTGGTGGAAAGAAAAAAAAGGAGGAATTTTATCGGTGGCAGGGAGTAATAAAGTTTTCCGAAAAATTTGCCGAAAGAACTCGGGCCGCGAAATAACTGGCTGCCATTACTCCGAGGGTTTATGACCCATTTGGCGAATTGAAAAATTACACCATTAAATTGATAAAAGTACATTTGACTCGATATTTATTCGCGGTAGCTCAAACCGATCCTCCGAAAAACTGTATACGAACCAACAAAAAACTAATTCTTTTTCTCTGCTTTTTTTACGTACGAAAAAAAATTCCTTCTTTTCTTCACCGTAAAAACATCGAAAATTATACGCCGAAACTTTACAAATTTCGCGATCGCGTGAGGGCAAAGCTCTCTTGCAGCAATAAATTAACAGCGGAGTAATTTCAAACAAAATTAGTCGAGCGTTTCGCAGACAAATTATCGGTTGCACGACTTGCGTACTTATTTATCCAAAAGTTTGTCGCATTAAAAAAAAAAAGCTCATTACAATCGGCAAACAATCTACATTTTTTAAGTGATTTTTCATTTTCAAAAGCATGAAACCCCTCCCCGAACCGATAAATCGCACTCCGGGGCAAAATTGTACAACTGCTTCGTTAATTTCGCAGACCCTCGGAAGAATAAAAAAAAAAATGGCACTTCATCAGCCGCAGCAGCAGGGAGGGATGAAAAAAGGCTCGCCAAAAATGCGAGCTTTCGAACCAATAACCATCATCCGCAGCTCTGGAAATTTCACCTTCGACGACCAATCGAAAGGGTTGAAATTTGTTTGGCCGAAAACAAATTTCCGTTATGGGGCGAAAGAGGGGGAGGAAAAATAAGGGCGCGAGGGTTGGGAAAAAAGGGGCATTTTTCGGGAGTTATGGTGTCGAAAATCGGAATTATCCGTCGGCGTTGATTAATTGTCCTTTTATTTCCCGCCGTAAATTTTCCGTAAAAACTACTTGGCGATAGAATTTGAATCCCTCGGCATTGAATTAATAACTTCGTAAACTTTTAATTAGAAAATCCACACACGGGTAAAAAGTTTGCGGCCGATGTTGATAAATAACAATGTTATCAGTCCGGTTCGAAGTATCCCGGGCGTTAGTTAAATTAAAAAGTTACTTTGCGGCCAGACGCGTTGGCATTCCTGTGTGATGCGCGCCGGGGCGTTTGAATCCCCTTTGAGCATATAATAATCCGACGTGGAAAGGAGCGGAGTCTGCGGTTCTGTAAACCTTTGTAAACGTAAATTAGAAAACGCCGAGGCGTGTAAAGACGTGTGGTCGCACAGCTCAGACGAATGATAAAACGTAAATTCGCTGTTTATCTGTTTTATTAGTACGTGTCGCACACGATTTTTTCTCCCTCGTAGTTCGCGTGACTTTTGAAATAAGTGAGATTTATCTTCTTTTGTTTTTATTACGAATCGACTGTGTTATTACGCCTTTTTTTACTCGCTCGATTTCCCTCTAAATGACTTTGGACATTTAATTAATTTTTAAAATTTTTATGGATGCTTATTACATTCTTTTAAATTCAAGCTTACTTAATTAAAAAAATTCTTTAAGCGATTACAGCCTAATTTTTTTAAATCAACATAATTACCAATAGAGAAGTTGTAAATTTTTCAAAAACATATTGTTCTGAAAGTTTGCGATTTTAAATGAATTTTAAAATTTTTTTCATAATTTTTACATCAAAATTACTGAAGATATTAATTATTGAATTTTGAGCATTTTACCCCTTAGTGACGTCACTGAGGGGTATTTAACGTTAGGAAGTATATCTATAGCTATGAAAATTATATCTCCTTCAATATTGTATAAAATTAAAAATTCTTTTGCTAATTTTATTTTTTCAGACACATTTTTTAGATTTTTATTTGAAAAAACTCATTTTCGGACTCGCAACTTTCCTATTGAAAATTTTAGCAAACTAGAAAAACACAATTTTTGGGATTAAAGGTTTTTTGGACGCGGCTTAGATCAATTCTATTGGATATCGGAGGCGAGTCTTTTATAGTCAAATCCGAGTGTGGAATTTTCGCGTGAAACGAATAGTGCTCTTTAAAACCAGAAGCGAGATCGAACTCATTAGCGATGACCATTGAATCCGAAATCCGATGTTGGCGCAAGCATGAAATGCGGCGAACTGAAAGCCGATTCCCAGTTAAAGTTTTGAAGTTCCGAAATGACAATTGCAATGCACCGACAACTTTGGAGCTTTAGGAAAGAGAGAGGAAACACAAACCCACTGCCACCACTCGCTGATTCCATTACCCGCTGAGTTTGTTTGAACTCGAAGATTAGGGAGGAAGATTTTTTTTTTTTTTTCAAATCATACGTCGGATAAAACCAAACCCACAGGGCAAATAAAAATAACGCCCGCATGGGTGTGAGAAAGTCATTTACAAAGACAAGTCGACCGTTTGGCACCGAGGTATGTTTCGGGGGCTTTGTGTTCGAAACTGCTTATGTGGGTCAGTCCCGAATGGAAGTTGGCATTCTTTCGGTGTATGATGGGTCACCGATTTTTCTTTTTCGGGGGAGCAGCTTTTTTTTATGCACTGCGAATTGGGTATTGAGAGACCGAGGTGAATTTAGAGTTGGCCTTTTGGAATGTTACAGCCGGGCAGGACTGAAGTAGTGGAAGTAACCTTTGCCAATTTTAAATTGCTGACTCTTAGAAATTCAAGTTTTTCTTCCCGAGCCCGGAGTGCCTATACAAATCCTTTTTTTTTTTCTTTTTCTTGCCTGAAACCGTGAAAAGATTACACATTTTAATAAGGATTTCAGTCTACTTTTATTTTTTCATTTCTATTTTTCATAACGAGAATGAAGAAAAATATACGTGTTACGAGTACATGTTTTCATCGTTAGGTTTTAACATTTATTTCGGTAAATTATTTTAAATGAAAATATTTGAACAAGTCTATGCACAAGTAAAATTGTGTTCGTTTCAAGTGCCGGGTAATTTCTCAAACTTCCCGGGCGATGAAAAATATCCGGGTAGCTTTGAACCCCTTCACAATTTCGCTCACACGCGAGCAAAGAATTGCGTTTTCGTCGTGTAAAACAAATTAGAAAAAAAGCAGTCGAAGCAAAAAAAAAAAGTACTCGGGAGACACACGTGTAACGCGCTTTTTTACGCCTCTAATTGCCCCAAGAATCGATACCAGGAAGAGAAAAGCTTGGACCGAAGCCCCCGACAATACGCCCACCATCTCGCCCACCATAGTGCCCGTAAAAAAAGCTCCCTCGGCTTTGAAAAAAAAAAAGAACTTTGCCCGAATATTTTGCCCCAGCGAAAATTGTAAAGGGCACATCGTTTTACGCGTGTCTAGACAAAGGATTCATCACGAAGAATTCTTTTGTGGATTAACGAAAAAAGCATTCGCAAATGCACAGCGCTCTTTCGTGATGAGCTTGGAAATTAATTTTGTCCTTTTCACGTGATGAATATTAAATATTATTTTTCAAGCGATTGTTAGCGAAAGAGTTGATAAATTTTTTTTATTGTTTCATTATTTCGAATTGTCAATTTACATAATAAACTGAAGCATTATTTTTTTTTAATTTTATTGTCATTTTTGTATTTATTACCCGATAAAATAATAAAAATATTCTCTGTCGTTTAATTGCAATTGGAATTTTTTTATTGAAAACAGTTGCAATCCCAAAGTAATGAATAAACAAATTATTTCAGTAAGTAAAAGCATTTACGACAACTAATTACGCTGCAATTTCGATAAAATATGCAAACATAATTCCATTAAGAAACGGGCGCGCGAGTACTCCCTTAAATTAAATAAGAACATCTAAAACAGAGTTTAATGCAAAAGAGCCATTTTTCACTCGCCAGTATATCCAATTAACAAACTTAAAAAGCGCATTAATCTTACTTTCAGTACCACCAACAAAAGAATCCCCCTCCACCGCGAGAAAGAGCGATTAACTTTCTCATAAACCACTTCACCCGGGCCCAGCGGTTGAAACATCAAGCAAAAAGGTCCTGAATAAAGAGAAAAAATAAAAAAAATAACAAACACACCCCGAAAAGTGCGAAAACTGTGGCAGCTGACACACGCGAAATCTTGTTATCGCTGGGGTAAAAAAAAAAAAAAAATGAGCTTTGTCGCCCCCTGCGCGTGGAATAATCGAGGCCGGCTTCGTTACAAGATTTTCCATCGAGATAGCGTTAAAAAGCCGGGCGAGAGGATAACAAAGATAAAGCGAGCTTGAAAAAGAGAGAGAAAAAAACGGACCAGGCTAGGGAATATTTACGCTTCATTGCGTTTGCGGTGTGCGCGGAATAGTTTTTTAAATTATTTTTAAAGTTTTTTAGTTTATTTTGTTCTGCGTGCTACGCTAGACGCCCCTGGATTTATAATTAGATTCAAGTTATTCATGGTGCACGCCCTCTTTTTACCGCGGGTTTTTAAACTTTCAATGAAACTTTGGGCTTAAATTTGTCTGAATTTACGTGAAATAAAAAACTAATTAATTAAATGCACGGGTTAAACAACTATGGTGGTTGGATAAAAATTTTTGCTTTAAAGGGTGATTTAGAACCGCGTCTATTTACAATTCAAATTAATAGTTCTACTTCAAAGTAGTTTATGAAAATTAATTGAAGTTGTAACCACTGATTTCTTATTGTTTTAAAAAGTTTTTGTAACTTTTCTGAGCTTCTTCAAGTGCCTTTTGTTTAATTTTTTGCACTAAAATTTTGTATTTTGAACTCGTTGAGCCAAAAACCTAATTTCTTTGTTAAAATTTTTACCCAACCTTCTTAAAAAATTCTCTCGACTTACTTGTCTTCTCATTGACTCCGATGCATTTTTTTTGCTACCTTTACTTTATTTTATAATTAATTCCACGATCAAATGCGTAGCCAACAACTCAGTATTACAAAAACCAAGAAAGACCATAAACCAATAAAACCATTAAACTCTTATAAAAAAAAATAGCTCGCTAACGAGCAAGTCACCGGCCGAAACCGTCGATACGGTACACACCTCGATAGAAGATGGAAGTAAAAAAAAGTAATAATAAGAGTATAAAAATCGGGGGAAAAAGAAGCTTACGGAAAAGACCAGGGGAGAGAAAAAATTCCACCCCCGTCATGAAAGGTAGGTAGCAGCATCCGGAAAAAGCTCGCGCCAGAAAGATCAAAGGACGCCCTATAATGCGCTCGCAGGATGCCTGAAAGAAGAGAAAAAAAAAAAAAAAAATACAGGCTGCTGCTGCTGCAAGCGTCGTCGTTAATGCAAGGGCCGGTGCGCTCCTGGTTAATTTAATAATGCGAAGAAGGAAATTGTTAGCTTTGCAATGTAATTACATTACGCTGTAACGTGCGCTATATTTTTATTTATTTAATTTTACGCGCGCGCGCTGCGAATATTTACGAGTTTTAAAAGTCAAAATTCCATCTCATAGGCGCGTGTGAGATTTTCGAAGTAATTTAGTTCGCTCTCTCGAGCCTCGCATTTTCCGATAACTATCTCGGCACTCTGCTTACACTATGAAGATTACACGTAATCCGGGTCGGGTTAATCTGTTTGATCTTATAATTAAGTTGACACTGGCAGTGTTTAGGAAAATCCACCCTGGGAAAGTGGTAATTTGTTGAAACTTAAAAATTCTGTTTGTGCCGTAGAATTATCTCCAACTAAGCCAAAAAAAGAAATACAACTCGCTCGAGGTATCGCATTTCCCGATGTGTATCGATGCTTAATTGCATCAGCTGGGATGACCACCGCCCTGGTAATGCGATTTCCGTTGACGTAGAAGCAGAAATTCTCTGTTGCGTTTCGTTAGGGAAGTCGATCGATTCTTGGGTGCTGACTGGGAAACGTTTTTTCGTTTGGGAGCTTGGGAATGGATCGAAACTGCGTTCTTTTGATTTGATAATCAGTTTACGAGAAAATCAAAGGGTAATCAAGTAAAAAAACCAAGTTTTATAAAGCAAATTGCATCGTAATTAATCAAAGACATTAGCGAGGACATTAGTATGATAATGGGGTAAAAACTCTGCAATAACTTCCACAATAGGAACAAACGAACTCTGTGATCTCATTACTCCAAATCCTTTGAGCTAATTTCTTTTGACGTCAACGCCACCTTTTTTTTCGAGCTTACTCATTCTCACTTTATTCCTTCGAGTAAAAAAAAAAAAAAGAAGGAAGAGGTCTCGCCATTTTTATTAAAAAAAAAAAGGGCCACGCTTTTATCTTACGGTCGACCTCGTTCTCGCACGGATTACAAAATGTAATGATGTCACTTTTATCTAGGCTGGTTTTGCACCACTTTGCTTACCTCCTCCCTCCTTCTTTTTTTTTACAAATGTATATAATTTCGTTTCTTTTCAAGGGAGAGTGGGCGCGGGGTTGGAATAAATTGGATTTATATGGATGGAGTTCGCGTGAGATTTAAATAGATTTGACTACGTAATTACGAAATGAGGGAGGTGGTTGTGTTCTGTGGTGTAGAAAATTAATCCTCTTAATTTTTTTTTTTTTAATTCGGTCTTTTTAATCTAATTTTTTAAGGTTTTTTTTAATAAACTCTTACGAGGTGCTGTTTTATAAAAATTAAATATTTCACCTCTCATTTTTCCAGGAAACATTATTTCCGATGCAAAGAAGCTACTAAACTCAAAATTTTTAAACATGTCAAATTTTAACATATGACTTATGTATGAAATTTGTTATAAGAGTCATCACATTTTCGTAGTTACAAAAAAAGAGTCTGCACGCACCAAAAAATTTTGACGTTCCTCGAGCCACCTAAAAAATAGCGTTTCATTTGCCCCCAAGCTCAATTCTAGAAAGTGCAGTTGTACCAGTTATCAAGCTAAAAGCACCCGCTTTTCATAAATAAAAGTCTTTTTGAATCTTTTGAAAAGCCTAGTTTTTTTTAAAACCCCGCTCTCGCACAGTGCTCAAGCATCCGAAAAATTAGGTTTTTCAGCTAAAACAGCGAAACAAACTCGACCGGTTAATATTTTTCCGGTCCGCGGCAGTAAAAAGAGAGAACTGCGGGGGGGCATTAGTGACTCCTAGCATTTAAAGCAACCCGGGAACGATCAACTGCAGCACGCGTAATAGCACCGGACGCGTATCCTCGGCGGGATCGTAAACCCGGCCAAGAGAGAGAAAGATAGCCGAGGGGCCAGAAGCGATGCCCACGCGGCGCGTAATTACATTTTCGATGATGTTATCAATTTTATTGCGACTCCTGCACTGACACTGCCGCTTCTGGTGCAGATAGATTGTGTTGGGAGGCCGATTGCGACCGGTGGAGGGAGAAAAAAGGTGAGTGATTCGATGGTATTAACCATGGATTTTTTACTTCTTTTCGAGCTGCAATTATACCGAGGAAGATCGAAAGATATTCACGGCTTTTGTGCGAGGGAATGTACGTGCAAGAGTCCTTTTTTTTTTATCAAATGCTGACGGTGGATTTTCGAAGCTTGAACAAATTGAACCATGGAAAAATAAAAATTATTGGAGTATTGTATTCGATTAGAACTGATAATATAAATTTTAACACAATGATAATTAAAATCAATTTTATAGTTAGTTGTAAATTTACAACGTTAACCATGGAAAATGAAGAGCTATTGAGATACTTGGTTAGAATTGTTGAACTGTATTTGAAAATTTGTTTAAACAATTCTATGAGATTTATTAGTTCATTCTACAATGCATTTTGACAGTTGTATTAAATGGTAAATCTTAACCAAATGATAATTATAAATGGTTGGATTACGATACACAAAACTGAGAGGCATTAGAGTAATTATACACCCTCGGATACACCGTAGATATATAAGTGGGACAAGGTCATGACAGTGATTGATGTAGTAACAGGGATTTAAGACGCTTCTGAAGGGTTCCAAATCGTTAACGTGCGCGATCTAGAATACAAATAAGGATTTGTAACCTAAACTTTATTTTGAGTGGTAGAAATAAATGCATTTAGCTAGAAAATTAATGTTTACTGAGTTTTGACAAATACTTAGTACTTGTACACTAGTAATTAATGCGTTAAAAAAAGGGGCTGATTGACAAAATTATGAACGGACGCCCAGTGGCCTGATAAAAAATTTAATGACTTAATGGCACGTCTGAGAATTCTTCAATACTACAAATTAAAGCCCGATTAAAGATTTACAGCATCGGGTTGAAAGATCGACTATTGATAAAAGACGTCGGGTAATTAATTGAAATCGCAAATAAATTTAATTACTTTGTCTTGCACTTTAACTGTAGAGTTTTCCGAGGAGTTTTCATTACTTACGGTTACACGAGCTTCGGAAGTAGGATAAAAAGTAGCAATCACTCACCTGCAACAGAAGAAAAAAAAATTTTTTTCAATTAATAATGTAAAAATTTACACCACGATAGTGGAACATCGTGTACACGTAATTACAAACTCCGATCTAAACACACACAAAACCAGTCCAATGGTATTTTCATTCCTGAAGTAAAGTAAACTTTTCAGCCGGTTTCTCATCAAGAGGAATATTCAAGCCCCGCCGACGTCAGCAGCTGGCCTCGTCAGAAAAAGCTGGTGCAGCGAAAGAAAAACCGAAAAAAAAGGGCATCCCCCTGCATAACGATTCCCCCTGGCCGTACTTTTGATCACCCACAGAAAAGCCGAGGGGGATCAATTACATTACGCACTCGGAGCGTGTATATATCTCCCGAAATTTGACTTTCAGATTACCAAGGGGCTTTATGCAGTATGCAGACCAGCCGGAGAAATACAGAAAGAAAGAAAAGTGGAGAAGGTCGTTAAGGGGGTGCAGCAGCCCGGGCTCCTAATGAGAGACTTCCAGACGCCCTCTGGGGAAGAACCAAGGGATGTTAGGAAATCTCTTTTTGCTAAGGGAGGACGGGGCTAATTATCGCGTGCGTGTGTTACCGGGCGAGCTTTATGCTTGTACAATTTAAATTGAGATTATCGGAGGGAGAGCTTTACATAATGCAGGGATGATCGTTCCGATTGCGGGACTAGGAGGCTTGATAATATTATGCGCCGGAGTTTCCAAGGATTACGAATCAAAGTTACGAGACCTTGCAGGCTTAAGACTTTTTGAATTATCTTGGAAGCTCGAGATTTTTCAGTGATTTGATTCGTTAACTTAGAGCGCCAAGCTGTGAAAATGACGGTTTTTTTTGTTCAAAATTTTCAGGTTTTACGAATGTTTGACCTATCAACCACAGGAACTACAAGAAGTAAAATAACTTTATTGCAGCATAAACTCTGTAATTTCGACGTCAATTATATCTTACGCTGGCACAGGAAGCAATCTCTTGAATTAGAAAAAGACCACCATAAATTTGATCAACCGGGTTGCTCGTTGCTAGGAAGGAAAATAAATCGTCGAATTGAATGTAACCGCGAGCGACTTCGCTCAGTTACAAACGTCCCTGGGTTTAATTGAAGCATCGTCCAAAAACTAAAATATCCTCCGAAAAACCGCACGCGTCTCCTCTGTCGGTTTCGTTTCATCCCTTTTGTCAAAGGGGAACAATATCGAACGGACGATTTTTTTTCTTCTTCTTCTTCATTTTCTCTGTTGCCCGGTCTTTTTTTTTCTACGCTCACTCATAACTTTATATTGCAAGCGACGCTTTTTAATTTTTTATTGCGCTCTTTGAGGATGAGATATGAAAAAAATAAAAAAAATAAATACAAAAAAAATAGGGAGGGATGAAGAAGAGAATAATTGAAAGAATGAAGACAATGGAACGATTAAATTGCCGTGCACGCATCCGTTTGGATTATTAGCTTGTACGACTTGCGCTTATTATTATTTTTACTGTCGTTAAATTGCGTGCTCGAATGATTATTATTATTATTATTTTTTTTTTTCGTTCATCCGCTTTTTCTGGGAACAATTATTGATTTTATATTAAAAAAGAGCTCAGCTCTTTGATACTTCGGGCGTTATTGAATTTTTTAGTCGTTTGTGTTTTATCATGACTTTTATAATTCTATCCGTATTATTCTCTATATTAAAAAACTCATTTATTACAATAAATAAATCAATTTAAAGTAAAAAGCACAAATTCCAAAGTTAGCAACTTGTTGACTAAAGAGTAAAATCCTCAAGCGATGATGCAAGAGCCAAAGTAACTTGCATAACTCAAATCCAAACTCGCGAGTAAGAAAAAAAAAAAAAAAAAGAGCGAGAGAAGTGAAAATGACAAGGCCTAAAAATAGAGCTCGAGTGAGAATAAAACGTTCCCGACTCCTGAAATATTTACAGCCGACATCACGCGTGAAACAATCTCCCGTCCCAGTAAATTCTCGAGTAGTCAGCTAATCCCCGCACCTTTTTTTCCTCTCCTCTCCCTGCATCATTGAAGGTAGGCGCAGGGGAGAATAGACGACGAAAATAGGTATGACACGGAGGGAATGCAAAGGAAAGAAAAGCCAAGACAAAGGCTTCTGCACGCGCGGTTGAAGAAAGAAGGGCAAAAATAGAGGGATAACATGGCTTTGCACTCTACCGTAAACAACAATGATGCCCCTAGGAAGAAGTCATTTGTCATAGAAAAATTAAAAAAAACAACAACAAGCACGCGTAATCCCGAGCTTATTCGCTCGGTTGATCCTCTACACGCGTAATTATCCCCGGGCAGCCAATTGCTCCTTCATTAAGCTCGCAGTTATACTATTTTAACAACAACTCCGGCGTTTAGAATTACAAATTTCAGAGTTTATCCAAAAAATAAATCGCTTTTAGAAGAAATCTGCATAAACACTCAAGCTCACAATAACACACTCGAGGGGGCAACATAAAGGGAATAAAACATAGGGAGGGGCGGGCTGAGTGTCCTCCTCCTCTCTTCCATCATCTGCGTGTCGCATCTCGAAATTCAATTGCGTTGTACACGCTTCAAGAGTAACTACCGGGCGAGCGGGGGGCCCTTAATCAGTTTACGAAGCCGTAATGATTAGCACTCTCCGATAAAAGCCTACCCCGGGATGATAATCGCGTCGCTCCGAAAAAAAGCTTCGAAAATGAAAGCTTGAAAAGAGAGAGCCCGCCCAAAAACAATCGTGCGGGCGACCATGAAGGGTTTTAAATCGGGGGGGGGGGGGCGATGGAAGCCCTTCCTACACCCTTTCTTTCTGTACTCTGGATTATGTGCTTTGGGGGACAAATTGAGCGTACGCGTCGAGAGCTTTTTTTTTTTGAAATAGTAAGCATCGGAATTTTGATGTAATATTTAAATAATAAAACTTTTTTTTTTCTTTTTCTCGAGTTTCAATTAAAGTCTGTATGAATCAATTTTTCATGTGACTGGTTTTGATCAATTACGACAAAGCACAATGATTTAGAAATTTAATCTATAAAAGTTGAAATTTTTTTCGACATTTCATAGAAACCAAATAAATTGCAAATATTAAGTTTTTAATTAAATTACTGGAGCTTGTAAAATAAAAAATGAGAAATAGCTTTATTATGTATTTGTTATAACTTTTGAAGTGAGCTTTTGTGAATTTTTTTTTTTTTTTTTTTCTAAATATGTAAATTTTTATTTGAATTAAAAATTATCAAAATTCAGTAGAGCAAGCACATTTTGTTTTGTACTGTTATTATAACAAAAAAGAAAGTAAAAATTAATATTTCAAAGTATTGCAAGATTGAAATAGAAAAATAGAAATAAAGGCAACTGCTTCGTCAAAAAAAAAAAAAAAAAAAAATTTTGAAAGCTCCAACAATTATTTCTCTGAAAAAAAAAGAAATAAACAAAAACCATCTCACGACAAGAACAAGCCTCAAGCTAAAATAATTTAACCCTCAAAAATATTCAAATTAGAGTTTCCACAGCAAGCCACCCTCACGTAGCCGGACAAAAATAAGTTTAACTTTAAAATTTACATCCAGCCAAATAAAATAAAAATAATTCGGCTCCAAAGCGAGCACGTAAAAAAGCGAGGTGGGTGTCACGTAGGGACGTCCGCATCCAACAAGTGAAAAGCACCAGCACCAGCCCAGCATCCAACGGGCAAGGGGGGAAATGGAAAAGACGCGCGCGCCGGAAGCACTTTGTCGACTTTCCGAAATTAAAATGCCGTTAGTGCTCCCGTCCACTACCGACCGGGCACGAATACTAACGAGCCGGTCCGGACAACTCGGCAAATACTATTTGCTAAATAAAGGGACCCGACGATAAGAGTCGAAGATAAGCTCGAGCTTTTCAAAATGTTCCTGCACCCTCGCCAGCCACGCTAGGCCTATCTTTTTTTAAGAGCAAATTTACACGGAGTTTAGATTTCGCTTTGAGATTCCAACTCTTTCATGTACAATGCGGTGCGGCTCGAGGGTCACGATTTTTCCAAAATAAAAATGGGCTTTTCGTTTTGATGCGACCGGTAGTTGACCCACATTGACAAGTGCTTGGTCGCTGACCAGCATTAAATGCAGCACGATGGTTCATTAAATTTGCAAGAGTTCATTTATTTATATAGAAATAAAAAAATCAGTGTATTCGTGTCAATTGTATATTTTGAATATTGATAATAATTTATTTATAATCAAGTTTCCGATGAGAATTTTTAAATCAATTTAAATTGATCGCTCAATAAATTACAGTTTTAATTAATCAATTTTCCTTGTACCCAACCAATTCTCGACTGGCCTGTTTAAATTCCAACGTCATCACATTGATGAATTAAATTCAAAAAAGCACCCCCCAATGTAGCGCATAAAAAATCAACTTTTAATAAAAACTCTTCATCAGGTCACCGCAGAATATATTAAAAAACGTAATTTAAAATAAACAAACTCGTGTTGTTTTTGACTAAATTCGAAAAATTTTCCACTCGGAGTATTGATGGTAACGGCTTAATGCCAGATTCGTGTACGGCAGAGCTAATTAGGCGGCTTCGTAGCACACAAAAGAGTTCGTGCGCGCGCAGTTGTTCGAGTTACGGCGATTATAATTTTAGATAGAGCGCGCCAACGGAATTTAATAGAAAGAGAGACTTTGCTCGGAGTGATAAGACCGACGAGTCGAGAGAGCGGAGCATTATTAAACCGAACAGAGAACGGAGGAGGGGGAGTCTCTTCGTAAACAATATAATTTTACTTTATGGTGAATGTGGTAACGTTTTAGAGCCGATAGACTAAGTGAACTCTGCAGTGTTGGTGGGTTTCAATAATGTCAGTTTTTCAGGAAAAAAATTTTTCTGATAAAGACTGAACGAATCATTAGAATGATAATAAAGTGTCTGATCTATTTAATTTTCTGTGAACAGTGATTCATAAGTGCGAAAATAAATATAAAATGCAAAAATATTTCATAAGATTGATATAAATATCTTATGATTATTTGTTGTAGGACAGTCGATATAAAGATTTATCTAATTCAACCATAGAGTACCTTCTAAAACTGTAAAACTTAAAATTTTATCATTTTAATTTTGAAATTAATTTTTTTCAAAGTTTCTTATCTACTTTACAAACTATAATGTGAACCAGAGATTTTAAAACGGATTATTTGAAGTTTGGAACCAATTTTATTTAACAACTAAGCACACGTTGAACTTTTAAACTTTCCGGGAGCCTTAGGCGTGCGTTTAATACACCGAATTATAAAAAAAAAAATCAATTTTAAGTTTCGAATTTTTTTCCAACCCTCTACATGCAAATACAAGTTTGGGGTCTTGGTTTCGGTGGCCGTAAAAAGGTGGAAGTTTTGACGTGCAATAAAAATTCTAATATCGATTCCGACCCAAAACTAGGTTCCCAACAGCCGTATCGTTTGTTACGTTAGCCTCGGCTGCAACTTGACTTCGCCTTTCCAGGCACCGTAAAAAAAAAAAAAAGGGCTAAAGTGCTCGAAACTTCATTGCATTCGGGTAGTCTTTTAATATAAGTCCTCTAATACCCCGGTGTTTATCGCTTTCGTATACGACGCGTACGGCGAAAAAAAAGATCTACCGATATTAACCCGCGAAATTTAGTGCCACGTGCGAGAGCGCGACCCGTTTACATCGTTTCATTACCCGCAAAATTACAGTGGCAGTTAAGATACTTAATGAACTCGTTTAACGAGCTAATTTAATAATGCCGTAAATAGAAATATCATCGCCCGAAATAAAAAAAACCAAGCGGTCGATAATAAGCGATAAAAGCCGTTGAATTTTTCGAAAAAAAATATCGAAATCTACTCGAAGATTCATTAAAAGTCTCACCGAAACATAACAAATTCGAAAGCTCGCTTTTCGCGCAAATCTACCCTCGTTAAAGCAATAATCGAAAAAATATTCCTCGCACGACTTTCCCACTGCTCTCGTGATTCCGGTACCCTGAGCGTGAAAAAAACGATCGGTAGGAGGAAATTGGAAGTACGAGAGGGAGCCTAGAAGGGCTAATAATACTACCGCGGAGCCCTTTTTTTTCGCGGAGCGATTTTAAATAGATTTTTACGCGGGAAGACGAGACCGATGACTCAGAGAGGAACGTGATTCACGTGAGAATTCACGGAAGGTCGAGGGGGGGAACAAAGAGATGTGTTGCGAATTTATTTCGATAAGACCGTTGGAGACTCCGGGATTCGATCGGAAAGTGAAAAACTTTTTCGTACATCCTGAATTAAAACCGCGCCGGGGGGGTGGCTCGAGGATCAATTTATAAGCCGAGAAAGTTTTAACCATCAAAAGTATGTAAGATTTTTTCCAAGGGGAGGGGAGATTAAATTAAAATGTAATTAACTGGTTTTTTTTTTTTATTTACGAGGACTTTGGTAAAAATGATTGTTTTTCTTTTATTTACGTTTCAATTAGCCACTCGCGAATTTACTTTAACAAGTTGTAAGTACAGTCCCGTTTTTTATTTTTTCTCTTCTTTAAAAACAAAAAAAAAAAAAAAATTCAAAGTTTTAATTCAAAAGAGAGTTACGCTCCAGCGTTTCATCAAACAAAGTAAATTAAGAGGCTCCCCCGCCCCGGTTCCCGCTCCCTCATAAAAAGATAAAGTTCAAGTTTTTGCGAAATGTAATTCGACAAAATTAATTGCTTACGTACGGCGAAAGAGTTTCCCAAGATAAACGAAAAGAGAGAGAGAGAGAGAGAGGGGGCGAAAAAAAAAAAAAAGATAAGCCTACGCTTGGCCTTATTAACAACTTAACAAGAGGAACAAAGTTCGTTGCGGAAAAAATGGCTGTTACAGAAGCCGGGAAGTTTAGTAAGCTCCTTGCAGCGCTTATCAAACTGAAAACTGTATTCGTTAGGTCGTCGAGACGGCGCGGCCGGGCACGGTGGTCTAAGGACAAAATAGGGATAAAAATCTGCGGCGGTAGAGGAGGAAGAAGAAGAAGAAAAAAAGTTACCGCTGCAGCAAAAAAGTTTCCCCGGTTCGGTGCACTTTTGGAGCTCGGCGGGCTCCATAAATATTTATTTTTCCCCTTTAAAACTACCAATTTTAATTTGACTTTTTTTTATCCGTTCACGTGTTGTTATTTTGACTTGGAGCTGTTTGAACTTTCTTTTAATTCACTGTGGTAATCGAGCTCTTAAATAAATCGTAAATTAAAATGACGCGAATCGCTTGGATTCTAAAGCAACTGTAAACCCGGGGGGGTCGCATAAAAACTCTATTCCACTAAAAAAAAGAAGACAAGAAAGAATAAAGAGAAAAAAAACCTAGTTTTTTGTTTTCTGCAGCTGGCAGTGCGGCTCAAAAGGCTCGCAATAGTCTCTAGAATGTGTCCCATTGTGTACCAATTCGTCGTTTGAAGTAATCAACACCGAGGGCTCAAAGGTCGAGAGAGTCCGGCGTCGCGCGACGAATACAAACAAACGTAGACTCCCAGCGTCAAACAACACAGCCCAAGTCTCTCATTAAAACTCGCCCGTTAATAAAAGTCTCGCAGCTCTAAATAAACAATCGCGCCGCGAGTAAAAACGTAGAAAGCGAGGGAGAGACATAGTCGATGAGGATGAAAAAAGCTCCGGGCTACGACTCGCACGACGAAATTGGAAACTGGGGAGGAGAGGGATGACGAGAAGAGCTGCTCATCCGATGAGAAACTGCGAGCTATTAACCGGAGATTTTCATTTTTCCTTCACAAAACGTCTGCAGTCCGCGCACCGAGGGCTTTCGCGGAAAATTTTTCCCTCCTCCTCTTTTTTTTTTTTTTTTCATTACTGCAGCTTGCTCTGTTGATTTGAAGTTGAAGTTTTTTCAAAACCCCCGTGAACATGTCAAAATTATGTCTGAGATGACACAAAAAACTGAGCTTTTATTTTCTAAATAAATATTTTCCGAAGAAAAATAAGTCAACGCCATCGGAGTAATCCTCGGGGATGATTACCGAAAGCGCAACTCTCGATCAAAACTCGGGGGTGGTACGAATCCCCCAACGGCGAGGGCGGCAGCTCTTACCCCTTTAATCGAATAGCGTTGCATTCTGGATAATTGGCCGGGAACGGGAAGACGAGGAGGAGGAGGAGGAGGAGGCCCCCGCGGGCCACACGGTCCAGGAAACTTGCTTGCCTCTGACACTCGCGCCCCGCGTCCGGATTGATCGGTGCTTAATCGCGAGAAGCTCCGCGCCGAGTTCAGACCGGGAAATTGGGTCGGACGAGTTAATGATTCAGACCCGATGCGAAGAGGGAAAATAATCGGCTCGGATTTCTCCCTCATCGACCTCCTTCGAAATTACTTTAATTATCTCGCGTTACCAGGGAGGATCGAAGGAGCATTTAAATGAACATTTTTTATAAATTTCTTTTTTTTTTTTTTTTTTTCGAGTAAATTGGCGCTGTAAAGGAGAGGCTGTTTTGTTAAAAACAAGAGGACGCGTTTGGTGGTTTGAAATTCATTGGGGCAAATATATCGTAAATAGCGTTACCTTACCGCAGCAGCTACCTGCAGCAGCCAGGGAACGCTTTCAGATGCACGCTGTGCACACGGTTGTAAACTAGACAACGTAATACGTGAATTTTGCCCTGCGCTCGCTTCCTCCGCGCGCAATTTTACAAGAAAGACTTTGAAATTTTTATCTCGGTCCAGCTGGTAATCAATACATAATTCGTAATTTTTAGGAGATTGCTTTTTTTTCTTGTACCAAAAACTTGGTTTAAATTACAGGTTAACAAAACAGACTTTTTAATTCTACGAAACTTTACCTCGAGCATTGAAATTTGCTCAACCAGCAGTTGAAACTGTCCGCAAATTTTCGTATTATAATGATAAATCGTGAAGATTATTCAGGGAGGGGGGTTGGTAAAATTCATCCCATTCAACGGCGGTAACCTCGGAACTTTTCAAAAAACTGCACTGCAAAGCCGCGAACTGTAGTACAGTTGAACAAAAGAAGCCTTCGTCGTCGTCGTTGCCGGTCGGCGGCGCTCAAGCCTCGTTGAGTTTCATTCGCACGCCTATTACAATACTCCCCGCGCTGTCAAAACAGCTGCAGTCCCGGGGGCGAACTTTAATTCACGTCGCGATCACTCCGTTCATCCCTTAACTTTGAATAAACGCGCCGAGAGAAAGATCCTCCTCCTCCTCCCAACATATCAGAATCCAAAATTTATATCCCAAGAATGGCTCCTGCGGAGAATGTCCGGGCGGTGGTGGCCGGCGCACACATTCGGATGTAAATTCTCAACGTCTCGCGCTGTACCGGTACGATAAATTCACGAGATAGAAGCCGGAATTTCCAAAGTTGCACATGCACTGCATCCCCCTCCCTCCCGGTAAATTCGTGATATAAATTATAGTCCTTCGTAATTCCGGAAGTTTCCATCCCCTCCTTTTGTCGTTGAAAGACCGAGTTCTTTTTTTGAGGGATTAAGACATTTTCGGGAGGTCTGTCGTTCGGAATAACTGCTGCAATCGAATGAGAGAACCCATTCTTAGCTTCTGCAGAATTCGATAATGGAATGTGCAGGATTCCAAATGAGCCGATACTCGCAATCTGCATTTAATTCGTTTAAACGTCCTGAAAATACTACTTCCCGCGTCATTTCTACGTCCTTTTGAACTTTCGAGGCGACCCGGAGATAAGTTTGCGAGTTGGGAACCTTAATTATGTCGCTTATTCTATGGGAGCACTGGACAAAAAACTTTGGAAAAAAATGGATAATTAAACTTGGGACTTGATTTTAAAACTGACGATTTTTTAATTTATTTTAATAATCAAGCGGAAAAAATTATTAGTTAAATTTAAAAAGACCATGAAATCATATTTGTTCAAATTAGTATCTTAGAAAACTTATTTTCACCAAACTTGATCTCACGCTAACCCACAAAGAGTTTAAAGATCAAGCGCTTCAAACCACTGCATTGAGCTGTTGAAGAAAAAATTTTCTCAGCTAATTGAGTTTTGTTTTCTTTCGAGTTCAAAGTGAAAAAAAATCAGTTTGTTATTTTAATCAACCCATCCTTTGTAAACTTCAAACTTTTACAAGTTTAAAACACTTTCCTGTTCAAACAAATTTCCAAAGTATTGTTTGTTCTTCAAAGACAGTTACGTCAAGTGTTCCTTCATACACTTGGTACTTTCGATTTTGGAATATTATTGCCATTAAAAAATTTAATAAAAAAATAAATAAATAAACGATTTCAAGGTAAGCATCGCATCTTGCATAAATAATTAATTTCAAACAAAAAACCTGGCAAACTACTAATGTCTTAAAAGTACTGTACAGTTTTATGAACCATAAACTTTCCAGCTCGCAGCTTGATAACTCCCAAAAGAAATAAATTAAGTAAATAAAGCTGCAGTAGCACGTGGGTTTTAAAAATACTCTCAGGCAATCAAATTATAAGAAATTGTGACGAAAACGAGACTCCGAATGAAATCATCACCACCGGGCGGACAGAAGGTGACCGGGCTGTCGTCGGTTGGGTAAAATTTTTCTCACGACCTCGGCGTATACTCTCCTCTTACGCATTCCCTATGCAAGCGCGGGCGTAAGTCACGAGGCAAAAACGTAAACTCCCGACGTGCCCCGACTTCGACGCGGCGGAAGGGAAAGAAAAGAAGAAAAAAAGGTAAAAGGGAAGAAGAAGAGGCGAGAAAGGAAGAAGATCGCCCGCTAGCGAGCAGGATGGGAAAAACAAAAATAGACCGAGATATGCAAATGACATGCGTGTAAGCTTTCGGGTACAATGGCTAACGGTTGAATCGTGTACGCCGAGCGAGCTGAATAGTAGCTTGATCGGTAGAGATGGGTGCTTGGTTTGTTTTAATCAAAAATTTAAGTCTTTTTTTTTTATGTACACCAAAAGTATTAAAAGAATTTTTAGCTAAACTTTTTTAATTTTTTAAAATTTAATTACGATCGAACATAGTATCTATACTTTGAAAGTTTTTAAAAATTATTTAAAAAAAAGTTTTTTGAAACTAAGATAAGTTATCAGCAGCTGATTCAAATTTAAATTTTTAAAAATATGATTTGTTTTTTTTAATTTAACGGAAAGTTTAGAAAAATAAAAAGAACAAGTTTAGGATAAAATTGATAAAATATTACAGAGTTTTAGTTCAAAAATATAAAACTGTATTTTTAAAACAATAATTTTTTTTTTACAATAGAAAGTTCATTGTAATTTCTATTATCTTCGGTCAAAGAAAATAAAAGATTAATACTATCAATAAATAAAATATCTCTTATTATTGTGTGAACTCTATACTTTTAATTTTTAGTTAAGAAAAGAAAAACTAAAAAAAATTAAGTTAATTGTCTTATTTACAAATATTAATTATGGATTAATTAGTTATTAATTTTTGAGATAGCGCGCCAAGTTATCGAACGCTGACATTAATAAGCGTGACTAACTTCAAGTCAGTCAGCTCGCGGCGTCTTACCCGATCTAACCTATAACAAAGTTACTTCATTGCATCATAGCATTTATTACTTTTAGGAAGTTCAACTGGTGTTTATTAGTTTTATTGTTATTTTTATGTATACATATACGGTTCAAAACGAATTTATATGTAATTTTAACTTTGTATATTTGCTAAATACGATTCTGTACTTTTTAAAATACTAAACAAACTAAAAATATTCACAGTTTGCGTTTGACTTTAAAAATCAAAATGTTCAACAGAGTGACCGTTAATATCATCACGATATTTTTACTGTTCATTATTATTAACGAGGTGCAATGGTGAGAGTTTTTCGGCTCTATTAGATAGTGTATAATTTTTTGATTATCTTTATTTTATTTTGATTTCAGTTTTCATAAACGCAAACACAAACACAAATCATCTATTAACGAAGACAAAACTGTCATAGATCTATTCATAATGAGTCAAGAGTGGCCTCCAGCAGCTTGCATAGCCGTGAACAAACAAAGACCACCAACTGATTATGTCAGCAGCAGCTGCAAATTACCGAAGTCAAAGAACTGGACGATGCACGGTTTGTGGGTTGAAGGCGCCGGCAACAAACACGTAGTTGATTGCGCCCGTAATAAATTTAAATCGTCATTGCTAGAACCTGAACTTAAAGAAAAGATGAATATTATATGGCCAACTTATCACTTGCGTAAAAAAAATAAAGATTTTTGGGCGCACGAATTTCAAAAACATGGCTCTTGCGCATTCCTACACCCCGACATAAAAACCGAGTCAGACTATTTTTCGAAAAGTCTTGAATTGTTTGAAAAGTACAATATGGCGAAAGCTCTTCAAACTGCAAACATTCAGCCTGGTGAGAATAAGTACGAACTGAAAAATGTACAAAAAGGGTTGCAGGATCATTTTAAAGTTGATGTCCAGCTAGGATGCTACACTCCAAAGGTAAATATATTTTTAAATTGAACAAAATTATAATTTTTTTGATGATGCTAAATAATTATTTATCTCGTTTGCAGAACAATTCAGTACAGTACTTGAACGAGATTAGATTATGTTTTGATACATCTTTTCGACTAACTGACTGTAAAAGAGGCGCGGGTAATTGCTCAAAAAAGAGAAAAATTACTTATTTGAACTATTCATAACGATGAAATTACTTTTATTTCAACACTGCCATTGTATTTTTATAAAATGTAAGGTAATAAAATAGTGTAAAAGTATAAAATATACCACAAAGAATTTATTAAAAATTGATGATAAGATTTCTTTTCCCTGCACAAGGCATCATTCCAAAACTCTTTCTCTGGTATCTAGTTTGCAGTCTTTCATAAAAATCAAGTGCCCCATGAAAAGCAGTCTTAATTTCACGAGCCTTTGCTCTCTTTCTTTAGCAAAAAAAAAAAGGAAATATACACACGCCAGAAATTGAAACGAGAAAAAACTACAGCCACTCCAAAAAAAATGTAAAGAAAGAAAGAAGCAAATGATAATAAAAGAGAGAATGAAGGAAAAAGAGAACAATTTTCGAGTGTCAGACGCGTCTCTTCGAACTTTTCTTTTTTTGCCCTTTAATTTCGGTACGCGAGCACGTGCGTCTGAAAAAAACGCAAGTATGTGAGAGTATAAGCGTGTTTCCTCGTAAAAATTACAAGAAAATTTCGGGGGTCGGAAGAGGGGAGAGCTTAGATTTTTCGGGGAGGGTGTGTTGATCGAGCGGGGAGAAAATTAAGCGCACTTTAAACTCCCGGAGGCTAATAACGAATCTTCCGGTTATCTCCAAATTACAAGCTGGAGATTTACTTCGAGTTCAATTATTAACAAAAGAGATCAATAAAATTACAGCCTGAATTATTCCTGAAGCAGCAACTTTTGAGGTAAAAGTAGGCCTGGCTTGGCAACGAGTGCGATACCGTCATAAATTTCTAAACAAACTCCCGCTCAATAATAAAATCCCTGAAACAGCCAGTAAAAGCCAGACGGAGTTTCGGGGAAACTACCAACCAGATTTTTCCCCCTTCCTGGAGATTTTCCTTCCAAAATCCCGCACAATAATAAAAGCGACACGGGGCACGATGACGACGACGGCACACGGTAAAGTTTAATCTGCCGGAGAAGACTGGAAGCGAGCGCGGCAGAAGCGTTTTATCAAAATTCGAGCAAGCCCTTTTGGAGGGAGATAGCTGGCTCTCCAAAAAAAAAGGAAGTCGTATAAATGTCGGCGCCGGTAGTACCTTTTTTTTTTTTTCTTTTTTTTATACGCAACCGATGATAAGAGATATCATTTTTCCCGATGACATTCGGGTGGAAGGTACGGGACCAACTGTGTAAACAGGAAGGGAAAAATGGAAATCTTTACAATAACACGGATGCATATTATTCAAGCAAAACAGGAGGGCGCGGTAAAAATGAAAATAATCAATCGGCCCCGCTGCAAAGAGTGTCGTCCGCAAGAACAACCCTCGGGCGAATAAATTGCCAGGCAAATTAGCGTTTCCACCAAAGTGGTTAATTAAATTTAATTACCCCCTCTGCCTCCCCCTGCGCTTAGCAAATACACACACGTGCGCGCGCGCGAGCGGGAACAGTTGGTAATTCGAAAAGTGAGAAAATGTATTGACGCGAGGCGGTGACAGTGTATAAGCAAGCTTCTGCGTCATTTGATAATTTTAATTATTCGGAGGGCGACAAAGGCCAAGGCAAAATTATTATTATGGGTCCTGGGGCATAAATTTACGCACCAATTTCCGTTTATTAAACTTAGAATCACATTGACGGTTTATGAAGTATCGGGTAAAAAAAGGATGGCTGATGTATTATTTTTGTTCTTTCTTGTTTGCACCATTGTTAGATGGGATGCTCGAAAACACGAAAAAGCGGAATCGTTCGATCGTGTAAGATCGAAAAATAGCGATCGCCCGAGTTGACCGCGTCTAGTTTGGATGTCGGAAAAGGTGAAAAATCGTCGAGGAATTTTTCCAGAGGCGGGTTGCTGCTGCAGGGAGCCATTGTCCAACTTGATAACAACTGTCACAGTAGATTTTCATGAAAACTGACGAGATTCGCTTTTACCCCCCCGCGCGATGCATCGATCGGCTTTCGATTATGGACAAAAGATTTTGACAGACTTCTGACTTCCACGCAGATTTACGAAGGGATTATTCTCGTGATCTCTGAACTTTTATTGATTTTGAAATGTGTCTCTCCGCCGTGAGTTGAAATAAGTTTTTAGTTGATCAAACTTACGAACGAAGAACGTTGGATTATCAGAATTTTAACCAGGACAGTGCACTTACCTGAAACAAAAGAGAATTAAATTATTTTTGCTACATCATATAATTTAATAAATTTGTTTATAAATTGTCAAACAGTGGAAAATTATATAAAAAATACAATCTTTTGCTTTAGCAGCTTTTTGTGATAACTCAGATATCGCTCTATTTACAACTCAAAACATCACTTTACTAATGAAAATTTTTTTTATATTCAAATTCATAAACTGAACAGTATTAAACATTTAATTAATCTCATCGTCAGTTTGGAATTTGTACTTAAAATATCGAAACTCAAAAGTGTACTGTGACATCGAAATTATCGCGTTTTTTAATATCATTTCCAGTTTGACCCTTCTCAATCAATTAAAAAGGGTGCTTTTGATATTTATTCCCCCCCCCCCTTTTTTTTTACACCAAGTAACGATCTCTCGGAGATGCATTTTTAAAAAGAACGCTGGAAAAAGGAGCTCCGCTCCGATATCAGCAGCCAGCTCATTATAGAGATTTCACCCCGGGTGGAAAAAAAAAGGACGGTGGAAGGCGAAAAAAGAAAAACCAGAGAGGTGCGATGAATGAGGCGATAATTAGGCGCAGGATGGCTGCGCGCGCCACCGAGTAATGCCGTAATAATCAGCGCGAGGGGGCAAGAAAGCAACCGTTGATTATCACACGAGCCAAGTGAATGGGATGAAGAAGGTATGCTCAAGATATATACATTTTTTTTTTATCGAAACGCATCGAGATTTATTTTCAAGGGAGTCTTTGCGCATGATTATCGCGATTGGGCTTAATACGCTGTGAGTTATGGATTCGCGAATGAAGCTTTTTTGAAAAAATTGCTGAGTTGCAATATAGATTAAATTCGTTCCCGGGTGTAACTTTCTCCTCTCGTCAACGAAACTTCGCCATTTTTACAAAAATTTTTCTCCTTCCAAACAAGGACTAGGACACACACAACAGGGGCCGGGTCTATTTTCTAATTCAGCCGCGCTGTTAAATACCGAACGCTCTCGGCCGCGTGCTTTGCAATGTAAATTCCCCGTTGGATTTACAAGTTAAACGAGTGAGCCCCACTTACCGAATCGCGTTACACTTACAGCCGACTTTTTCAAAAAAAAAAATCCGAAAAAAAGGGGAAGATCGTCGGGCGGGTGTCCAGTGTTCCCAGTAAACCGGGCGCGTTGATTAACCCGAGAAGGGAGGGTTATTTCAAGCCCTCCCCCCTGGGTGCATAAGGGAGCACGCGCAATTAGCGAGGGCTCGGGTGGCCGATAATTATGCCTGGGGTCAGGCTACCCACCCCGCAGGCACGCGTATTGTAGTTGAGACGGGCATGAAAAGCCACTTTCGGGAGCGAGCGATTGTTACGTTTGAGATTTTCAAATTCAGGGTTTTCAAGAATACGCAGAGGAAGTATGCGATAACAAGGTGTGTCCAGGTATCTCGAGAGACAAAGAATGGCTGTGATGAACGCGGAAAATTACAGGCCAGTGGACGCGAGTACGAGGGAATTAAACAGAAACTGGCTCCGTAAATTCTAAGGTGGCTCGGGAATCTTTTCATTAAGGCGTCCACTGCTCACTGAGATTCGGGACATTCTTTCGAAAATCATACGCGTCCACTCGAAGGATTTTTGGTTTATTTAAACATTTAAAATATGATCTAATAGTTTGATGAGATGCGTCAAAGAGTAAAAAGTGGACGATGATTTTTGAATTATTCATTGCGAGTTCGGTGTAAATGCAAAATTTAACTTCAAAAAGCTCATTGAAACCCGATGCTTCAGTGACTAAGAGCGTATTTAATAATAATTGAGTAACCGTGCCTTTTACATACTTAACCTATGGCTTCATTTGACGGTAAGTCAACGAACTTAATTAAAAATCTTCAATTTCATTAAAATCCCTCTCTCAATAAATAATTATTACACTCGTAATAAGATATTAAACAAAGTACCAGGCCAAAGCTGTTTTACCGACCGAGAGTCTACAGTCCTCTAATGAAAAAAACTATTCTCCATGGAGACCCTCGAAACTTTCGAATTAAATTTTTTCGCCGCTTGATCTCCGAGCACTCCACTTCCTCTGGACGACCGCCAAAACCCCTCCGAAAAAAAAAAAAAAAAAAAGAGAGAAGTGTCCCTCCCCCAAGAAAAACATAAACGTAAAACAAACAGTGCGTATTTTTTTCGGCCGATCAGCGCTAGTCTCCCCCTCGATATTTATTCCTCTATTATTCCTCCTCGCAGCAAAAGTTGCATCGAAAAGTCGCGAGTCCGAAAACTTTATATCCGGCTCAATGCCCTCGGCGCTGTCGGTGGGGTGGGCGACGACGCTGTTTTCGGGGTGGTGCGCGCGTCGCTGATCGATAATCGCGGCGCTGGCTGGCTGCCTGAGAGCCGGTGTGTAGTTGTAGCGCCCACCGGAATTTCGTTTTGTCGCGTGAGTTTCACGTTGGAGTGGCCCGGATTGACGTGTCTCTCGGAACAACTTTTGTCTTCGAGCCTCTTTTACCCCCAGCCCTCCTGCGACAGTCTACAGCACGAAGTTGAGAATATTTTGGAATGCTTTTCTGACAAGCACGTTTATATTTCAGGACTCGTTCAATCTTTTACATGTTACAACGGGAAAACGCTTTTATTTTTTATAAGTTGAGATTACCTACTCGATCGGGATAAATCAATGTTTTTAAAGGAATATCTTGGAACAATTTGAGATTTTTTTTATGATTTTTTGATCTCGGAAAACATTTCGCGAAACTCGATCTTCGAGCATAAAATACCGGAGCAAAGAAAGTTCGCGGTGCTTTTTGCGTGTCGTCGACTTTTCGAATTCCTGCGGCCGGAACGAGAAGAAGGCAAAGCTTCAGCCGGTCAAATGGGGGGAGAGGAATCGAATGAACCAGTGACTTGGTTAACGTCGAAAGATGCCGAACAAAAGTAAAGGCTTGGTTCGAGTTTTTCGTATGGATTTAAAAACCGTAATGCCTCTGCTGTCCTTTTTTCCAACAAATTTAAAAAAACTTTCAAAGCTTTGTTGATTATACATGTATTTACAAAAATTAATTCTTTCAATTTGCAATAGATTTTCGAAAGCGATAAATTTTCCGGACAAGTGAACTTTTTTAAATGAAGCCAGGATGAAGTCAACGTATAATTTCAATGGTCGACTTATTCGAGCGATATATTTTGGCAACGGCGCTGCAACTGATCAATGGTGACATGTTCGACACTTGACATCCTACACCCAGATTCGCTGATGAATGTGCAGCCACCGAAAATAGTTTACAGAGAAAAAAGAGGGGAAATGTGGAGTACTTTTTTTTTTTTTTATTCAGTGACAGTTTAAAATTTTTAAATTTATTTTATATAAATTCAGCCCATTTTACGTATTTATTATATTTACTTCAAATTTTTAAACTTTAGGAAGATTTTTATAGTTTTTCGTCAAAAAATGTACATTCATCAATTTCAATTTAATAAAAACTCTGATGTTTCAGATGATTCTATGTCGATGGATGCCAATACGTTGATAGATATTTCAATATTTCCGGCGACTATATTACAACATGTGCAGGTTTACATCCGAGTGGCTTCCGACAAATGGGAAAATCAGTGAACGAGTAACTTTCATGCATTTTAATGATTGGGATGTCTGAAGCAAATACAAATTCAAAATCTTAATTCAATTTCTGCTAATCTTTAGAAATACTAAGATTTAAGTAACACGTGCAGAAATTTGGATTGCAACGATAAATTGGTTTAAAATAAACTTTAATTTAGATCAAGAATTATTTATCAATTATTGTTAAATCGAAACGTGAACTCTTGGAAAATTTTTTATAAAAGAGCTGAAATCAGTCATCTTAAAGTCCAAGACAACTGTCTACCAAAGTACTAACGTATCTATGATTATTGAACAACCTCTGTTTCAGTACATTTAAATAAATACAAATGAATAGTATGATCAACGCCAACCTTAGAATAAAAATACATAAATAAATGAAGAAAATCAAATTGACAACAAACAATAAGACGCGCCAAAAGGTAAAAGGATTTTTTCCGGCAGCACCTGTTTCGCCGCGTCGGAAGTCGCAGTAAGGGTGCAGGCCGGCGAGCAAAGTACTCGCTTTTCTCCAATTGACGCTGAATGGGCTTTCCGCCCGCTCGCGCGTGTGTACGTGTGCATTGTATACGAAATCAGGCGTGTTATTCAGGAGAGGGACGCTTCCTTCCTACCCCCGACGCGAATTTGTGTAATGAATTTTCCGGGACGCTCTTGCGCCTGCAGGTATTACTCCGGCTGCTGCTGCGTATTTTTTTTTTATCATTTTTTTTCATCGCGACGCATGCGTGATGAGAATATTGAAATTTACGAGGACCCGTCTTTTTTTTTTATATCAAAACGAATGGTGACGGAAACCCTTTTTTTTCATCTAAATTAATAGGTCATGGTAGTGGTGGATTTTTTTTTTTTTTTTTCAAAACTTTTACGAGAACTTTTATTAAATTTAGAGAAGTTCGGATTTTAAAATTAAAATTTTGAAACGCTGTGCGAATTGCAAAGATGTTTTTATAAAAAATAATATTGATTGTGAATTTTTTAGCGAAAGAAAGAAGTGAATGAAAATCATTGAAAAGAAATAATATTGCGACTTGCGAGTCTCTTTCTGTGAGATTTTCTAAGATCATAAAGGACGTCTTTGTTAAATAAGTGAGAAAATACCGTCTCTGAATCAAAAGATGTACGATATTTTGAGAAAAAATTCGTCCCCTCGACTTTCATTTGTAGAAATAAACCAAGTGGGATGAAAAGTTTTATTCTATGGATCAATCAAAATTTATGAAAGTACGATTTTTTTTTATGTACTTTTAGAGCTGAAAAATTCAGTCAACGAGCTCTAAAAAATGAGAAACGTTTCGAGAAATGGAGTGTAGGGGATGTTCTATAAAACATGCAAATGCACTCGAGAAAATACTTTTGCAGAAAAATATCCGTATAGAGGGTAAAATATTCGCTTGGAGTAAGACGAATTACTGTTTTAAATAAGTCGACGTGAAGCACGAAGTGACTCTACCGCAGACCTTGGGTTCAAGTTTTTTTTTTTTTTGATATCAAGATCCTGGAAAGCTCAATTAAAGTTTTAATCATTGTAATCCATAAATAACAAACTTGTTCGTTCAAAAAAAATTTTTCATTGCTTGAATTTTTTTTCAGTTTTGGTAGTTACAATTATTGTGTAATTCCTTTTTTAAAATTTTATAATAATATTTTTATAATAATAATCAAAATTGTACAATTTATATCGGTTTACTTAAGCACGTTTATTTATGAAGAAATAAATTACTGATGTTACATTATGATAATGTACGGTCGAAAAAATATTTTAACGTAATAAATACACCTCAATTTTACTAATAAAAGATAAATAAATGTTTGAAGTTGTAAATTGTAATAATTTTCGGGAATTGTAAAACATTGTAAAAGCTTATTTTCCAACAGTTATTTGTTTAAGAGCGTAAATTGATAGTACGAGTACAAAAAAAAAGTAATAAATATCACTAAATTTCATCAAATTAATGTTTATTTCGCACTGGGACACTAAAAATATAAAAAAAACCGAGTCGAAATAAAAACAAATAAATCAAATTATGTTAGTTCGATCTCCTTCCAAAATAAATCAAAGTCCAGCAGTCTCATGTCGAAAGAAAAAATGCCAGACTCGATTAATTTAACACTCGATTTTTTCCCGCGAGAAAAAAGACCAGACGCGGGGGGATAAGCGTGAATTCAAACACGACTGCGAAAGTGACCAAACACACCCAGACGCGTCTCGTCGCGGTCGCCAACACGTTTTAATCATTCAGAGCCGATACGCTGAAAGGCGGCCGTTCGATTAACGACTCGACGATCTTCCGTTAGCTTCCCACGGTCGAGCTTTTTTTCCCTGCCCGGGTCGTTAAGTGTGGATTTGAGTTAGTGCGAAAGGGTGAATGAATGCAATCACTGCCCAGATAATTATTCTCGAGGAGAGGCTTGGTCACTTTGCAAATAAAAATAAAAATTTATTCCCTCGCACCAGAGTAACAATTATTTATCGAGATAGCAGAGGTAAAAGTAGCGGCGGCTGAAATTTCTTCTAAAGAGCCATTCGAATAAGTTAAAATCATAAAAAAAAGCCGCTCGCGGGGAGTGTGTACTTTACCCGTAAAAACTCTCGACCGAATGAGCGAAAGAAGCATAAACCAGACGGAATAAGTGCAAGGTTCACTTATTCAAATTTAGCGAATGTATATGAGAATCCGCCGCCGCGAATGCGCGAAAAACTGCGAAGATTTCCGACTTTCACAGGGTACGAAATCGCTTCCGTTTAAAGCCCATTTTTTTGCTCTTCCTCTCTCTCTAACTTTTTCTACGTCCTCGCAGATTTTTTTTTTCTTCGCGCTCTCGCTCCTCACTTACGCAGATTTTTCATTTTCGCTAGTTCCTTCTTTTTTTTATAAACCTGAAACCATCGCTTGCTATTATTCCTTTGTCTGGGGCTTCTTTTCTTTCGTCTCTTTATTTCTCCGCGCACGCAGTTTTTTCATTAACCATCCTACTAATTAATACATGTACGCTCGTGATTAATTAACGCTCATGAGAATATGTATTTATTTTGTACATGATGGAGTGAGAAAAACACTCTTATGAAACAGTTGGACTAACGTACACTGGCCGGACAATCCTATCGTTCCGTTTTTTTCCATTTCGATGTTCCCAGCGAAGAAAAACCTTAGCCGAAAAACTGCAGTTTTTAAATTACCAATAAATTGCTAAAATGAATAAAAAATTCAGAGAAATTCGAGAATCTTGATAAGTTGGCACACAATAAACCAGATTTTTTTAATTTTTACGAATTTTTTAATTCATTTTAGCTTTTTATTGGTATTTTAAAACTACAGTTTTCGGCCAAGGTTTTTCATCGCTGGGATCATCGATTTAACCTAATGTTCAAATCGGAATGGTGTCGGTCAAGGGTACTTAAGACTTCTTTAAGCACCGTTCCTCAGAAAAATTTTCTGCACTTGGTACGAGAAACCTTTAGTTTCTTCTGCAATATAATACATATCATCTTTCACGCCACAGTCCAGGAAAAAGGGCCGGAAGCAGGGGTGTGAAATTATGATTCGAACACGCCCAAAGTACAGAGGCCGTGAAAGACGATCGAGCATTGAATCGTCGATCCTTTCTTTTTTCTCCCCGTTAAATGGAGTAACCCCGGCTCGCGTTTTTTATCTACTTTGGCGGAGGCGATTTCTAAAAAGTCCGTTTTCTTCCTTCCCGAGTAGCAACCGTGCGCGCGCCCGCTATTTCTCTCGGCTGTCGCGGACTCGAGTTTAACTTTATTCTTTACACGGGGCGCGCTTTATCTGTCCCTCCCAACTCTTTGTGTCATCTTTTGCTTTTTTTTTCTCTCCCGCTCGCCTAACCCCCCCCCCCCCCCCCCCCTTGTTTTTGGGCTCGTCTCGATATCTCGCTGGCACTTATTCTTGGACACGAAAATTTCAAGCAAAGTTTATGAGACCGTTTTTCACGGTTATATAAAGCAGAATTTTTTTCTTTGTTTATGGATTTAAAGTTATGTTACAAATATGTATTTTGAAAAACTTTGTTAATGTGGTGTTTATACAGAGCAGTGTGAGCTTACGTACAGTAAACTTAATTAAACTATGAATAAACTCATATTAGTATAATATTGAATATTGTTATTGTTGCATGTACAAAGTTTATTGTATACTTGAGATCGTTTGAGATACTGAATTATCGTTTCAAATAACTATTTTAGGATGGTGTTACACCACAAAATAAGCATTTCAATTTCGTCATATTTTATGAAACACGAATCTTTTAGGTAAAAGACACTGTTAAATTTAAATTCTGAGAAAGAGGATAGATGAAAATGTCGAAGAACTTTATGGAGCGACGTAAAAGTTTAAAAACCTGTATGAAAGGTTCCATTCTTCCAGCGATGACTGTCAAAAATAAAAAACTGATCAGTGTTTGCAAGACGTATTTGAAAATCTCGATCGATCAGTAGCCAATGTAGGACAACGAGTATCGCAACCTTTTTTTACCTAAATTGACCGAGTAAGCGCAACAAAGACTAAACTAAAATCACAGTGGCACGATCTTTCCGAATTTTCAACGTCTCTATTTTCTCGGTGCAGGGGGCCGAGAGTCTACCGGAATCCGCATAAATAACCCGAAGCAGTAGACGTACAATAGAGAGAGCGTCACGCCATCCACTGCATGCACCCGGACAGATAAGCAGGGAGAATTGCACGTGGCGGTAGTAGAGATTCACGAGGAGCTTAGGGCCGTTCTGCAACAAATGTCCTGTTGTCGGGAATGACCTCCGTGCAATTTGCATGATGAGGACGCTAAACCTCCGTCGTCGTCGTCCCACTTTCCTTACCCCCCCTTAACGAGTGAGAAATCTCGAGCTGGATTTTTTCAATTTATCCCCTTTGCTGGAAGATGGTAAAAATATTTTTCGAGGGGGGGGCGGAGGAAAAGTTTGCCGAGTCGGCAGCTCTCGAGCTTTATTCAGATCAGACGAAAAGGCTTCAAATGTAATAACCAAGTTTTTTCGGACGGGTAATGGGTGAACTTCCGTGTTTGATACAGCCCAGAAAGATATAGAGAAAAGACTGGATTTTTTTTTTTTTTTTTATCGAAATTGCATCTTAAAATTCAGGGTGCTTTGGGTAAAGCATATTGTGAAGTTTTGGTAAGTTTATTTTACGCTGAAACTTCAGTTGTGTGCACCCAGTAGTTTGTAAAGTTTCTCCGGCTGGTTATTAGGGCGTGAACTACGGTTTAATGCAATCCCGCTTAACATTTTGATGTAAAAATTGCTTTTTTTCCCAAAGATAAGTTAGCTTCAAAGCCCAGGCCAAAAAAAATTCAAAAGACACTCCAAGAACGCCCTAAACTCCCGGTTGGTGCCTCGAGAAAAAGAAAACGAGAAGAACTGCAGAATCCAGTCATTCGATCTTAATCTTCCAACGGTTTTTCAAAACCCACCTCCTCGAGTCATTCTTCCTAGGCATTCATCCGAGGCGCCATTAGTGAATTCTTCCATGAGCTCACACATGTGCAGGAAGGGGATGAATGCCCGCGGCGGATATACACCGCGCACCTCGGGGGGGTTGAAAATCGAAAGAGTGTGTTGGCAATAGAAATAGGCCCTATATAGCCGTCGAAGACATCGAGAGAATGGCAATTCGAGCGATACCGTACGATTGTAACGCTTCGTCCCCTGCCGAGGCTAGAACTTTACGACATACGCGTATTTATCTCTTTCGAGCGGGGGGCCGGATTAAGTGGACGATTCCGATGATTGGAGACGGGGGGAGGAAATGAATCGACGCGTTCTGGTCATTTACCACGGTTCGGCCATTACCTTGACAGCATCAACGTAAACCTTGTAAGTTGCGTAAACGTGGCACATGTTACTCCCAAATACACCCATCGGTAACATATTCTGTATATGCGGGCACAATGATAATCGTAATAGTAGTGAGTAACTTTTTGGATTACCATACCGAGCCAATTCGTTCCTGGTCATAAAACGCAGGAAGAACTTACAAGTTCACACCTGAGCCAGCCATTCATCACCCGAGAAAGGGAGGAGGGTTTTTCTAACCCACTCTGGATCCCGCGACCTCGATAAAAAAATGTTGTTCCACCTCACCCCAGACCTTAAATCGCACCCTCGTCCTGCAGCAGTGCCGCCGCAGCAGGCACGCATTGTCTGCTCTCGTCTCACGGCAGGCAGGAGTATTGATCGCCGGCAGAAGGACCACATGGTGGAGGCGACGCCTCGGGAGTCCTCGTGCGGACTCGGCCGTGCGCTCGGCACCCCAACATGGCCGAACGTCTCACGTGGTGATACAACTTATCACAGAAATTAGTCAGAAAAATGAGTCTCTCGTCTGACCTGGATTCACCAAGTCTAAAGATCGAATGAATGTCTGATGACGCGAACTAAAAATAGAAAAAAATTGTTAATCATCCACCCAGAGTCTGGAGAATAAAACCGAAATTACACTGATAAATTCAAGAGTGTTTTTTGATTCCAATAACTGGGCTGTGGAAAATCAATTTCGAACGAGAGGATTTTCGAAACCCTCCACTTTTAATATCCAGCAACACCACGCTGTCCTATTACCGTAAAAGCCCTGCACATGAATATTTTTCGGTCCCTTTTGTCGGCTCGCCTCGCATTCATACACCTTTTACCAAAATTATTAGCTTAAAAAAAAAGGATGTACGCGCATCCACTCCAATATAGACCAACGTGGAAGAGCTCCTGGATTATTTAGTTTAATCTGACCGATGACCCTCCCACAGACAGGCACGGTCTTGGGATTGTTGTGTGTACGTGTGTGGATGTTCGCGGATCCCGCGGGGTAGCATACCGGAATACCGTACGATTGGATATCGGGGATCTCAAGAGTCTCAGTTATTATATGGCAGAGAACCGTACTGAATGAACCAATACTTCTTTTCATGTAAGTTGTAAGCCGGATGTGTACAGAGGTGTTGGGTAGTGAAGAAACAAAATTTTGACTTGCTTTTCTCAAGAACGCGATTCAGTTTGGTTGTTCAAGGACATGCGTTATTAAAAAACTTGGAAAGTCCTTTTTATTAGACAGCACTTGTTTCTTGAACTTTTTTTTTTCACTCGGTCTTAAATTAGCACTCGTACAAACTCCAAGTAAAGTGAACTTCCCACTTGAATTAACAGAGCACAAAAGACTTGTAATTTGCTCGTTTGTTTTCAATGATCTCGGAGCTAATTTTCATTTTTCAACCAAAGCCTCTCGACTTAATGGGTTCGAAAAAAAAAAAGAAAAAAAGAAAGGTATTACGTGAAGTGGCAATTGTGCGCTGGCACGCCACTTCACTAAATTTAACGGATCATCTCGGATGAAACGAGTACTAATTCGAACGGTAATAAATCTAAATCTATGAGAGTCAAGTGTTGCGCTTGCTCCATATAACTCGCAGGAGCACACACAATTTCAAGAAATGCCGCCCAAATAAATCCCCTAACCTCGATGGTATAAACCAAGCTCACCGCGCGCCCGGCCACCACGGCCCGCCAACTGGCTATAAATCCCCGATCAAGCCACTCGAAACCCAGCAGCATCCGAATCCTTGCGCTGCCAACAATTCACGCAGCCCATAAATACCTTAACAATCCCAGAGCTCGCTAGCTTCCTCCTCCCAACTTTTTGGGGTCAGCGTAGCGTACACACACGCGCTGCTTCTTGCAGCCGTAAGAGGATTTGCATGGGAGGAAAATCATAAAGTAAAATTCTCGATATCCCTTCTGGGGCCCTATCAGGGCGAAAGAAGTGCCGGAATAAGAAGGGAGAGACGAATTAAAGCCGGGGGGGGGGCTGAGGAGGATTACGCAAGCTGGAAATGCTCCATTAAGTAGTCTGATTGGAAATTATGCACGACCGGCTGAGTGTTTACTCTACGTGCCGAGGCGCTTTTATATCGGCATCGACGAACGGATGGATTCGTATAATATTGAATTTTCCGAGGCCTGGAATATCCCCCACGGTACTTCCAGCCGGGGTTTCCCTGCTGGAAAAAGTCTTCTTCAAATAAATTCTGATATTTACAATTTTTTATTCCTTTTTCACCCCGAGATATATTTTTGTCCTGAAACGGAGGAAGTTGGAATCAAAAATTCAAAACAGAAATCTTATTCTCGTGATGAAGAATTAATCTGCTCCCTTTTAGCAGTACTCTCAAGACTTGAATACTATTTTCTTTCATTGGAAGATTTACAACTGTCGATAGGGGGCAATCGAAATTCAAAAAAACTCGACAGCGGTCCAATTACAATGATAAGGCCGAAAATTTACGACGAGAACGTCATTATAAACCTCACAATTTGCAATTAAATTTCCCAAAAGCATCCAACCCTCGGGCTTGAATTTTTTACCCCTTGACACATGAGCCCGGGGTGAGATTAATTTCGATAATAATAGTACAGGGCGAGCACACCGTCATGCACAATATCGCGCGCCGGCGTTGCTGCATTCTCTCGCATTCTCGTAACGCCGGGGTGATTTAACCTCTTTATGGAGATTTTTTCGGAATTACAACGGCTGGTGATAACTACTTTCGTGTGCGTGCACAAATATACAAATTTTCATTCTGACCACTAAGGTTTATGAATAAAACAACAGCAGGTGGTTTCTGCCCTTTCCTCTTTTCTCCTCATCATCATAAAGTTACTGAACGTTAATTTTTCACAAAAACCCCTTGGTATTATGATTAATATTGCGCTTGTTTAAATTAAAATAAAAATTGCGATTATTTGCATCAGTGTGCGGAGCATATTGTCAGAAAACATTAAAATTTTCAGTTGCGGGTTTACTTTAGTCGTGTAATTTTTAAATTTCTTGATTGCGAGTCAGTCATGATGCTTCACTGAAGTCAATAATCATTAGTATAATAATCACCTTCGATCGTTTTAATATTAAATGAAGGTATTTCAAATTAGACATCGGTCATACTACGTGAATAATTTTCGTTCTGCTTTTTCTGTACCGAGTAAACATTTTATTTGATGGGTATCGACTTGTTTTAAGAAGAATGGAGAGTTAAATTAACTAATTATCTTTCATTGACGATCGTACAGCTTGTCGATTTTGTCAATCAATGTCTGAACCATCGCTTGGAATAAACATTTTAACTGAAGTAAGGATTTTTACAAGTTTTTATTCGAATAAACTGTCAGTTCAGACGAGCCGTATCACTGCTAAGAACATTGCAATAATAACAAAAAAATATATCTTTTTTGTTTATCTAACAGTCAATTTTCTATTATTTACATCTTTTTAGTTAGAATTTGTTAGTTCTTTTTTCAGATAGTTCTAAAAATTTTAAGTCATTGTTATTAACAATTACCACTCATAAAAATAAATTTTCTGTCAACTTTTAAAAATCGTCATTTCAAAACCTAATAAATAAAATTTTTACTCAATGATCTCAGCCTACAAAGTTTTTCTCACACTCTTGCAAAGGACAGAGTAATAACCAAGTGAGGCACGTAAATCCAAAAAATCATAGTTGTCGGTTCGACAAATAAACCACCGTTTACAATTTAAGCCAGGCGAATTCTTATCGCGATTTCATTCCTCTCTCTAAACTCAACTTCGCCACGCGGCCGTAATTGACGATTCGAACTCGATCTCGAAGTAATGGCCGCTGCAGCAGGAGCCTGGTAAGATTCTGGGACATCGCTGATAAAATTTTAACGACCCGCCATAGTCCTCCCTCTTACACGAAGTAGTGCAGCAGCCGCGGCATCACACGGTAAGTGCCGCTGCAGCACGGCTTATACGGAAATGGATGGAGGGATATGGCACTGTGAACACACTTGGAGACTTGAAATTCCCCCCCCCACTCCTTTTCTTTTTTTTTTTTTTTTTTTTAATTCCCTTCCCTTCCTTTTTTTTTCTTCTACTTGCCTTTTGAAGACTGGTTTTTCTGATGGATGTGAGATTTTGTAGATTTATCGCGGGAGTCTTAGACTTCAGAAGAGGCTCTTTCCGATCCCTAATGTCTGTTGGGATTAAATATGTTTATTGGCCTCGGTTGTGGAGAAACTTTTTTTTCTTCTTCATGCGATAATTTATTGTTGAAAATATTTTGAAATTTTTTAGCTCCAACACCTTTTTAAAAAAATTTATGAAAGACTTTCCAGGCTAAGCCGGTATTACAGCTCAAAAATTTTTTTAAACATCGTTTTGAATAAAAAAATTCCAAAATTTTATAAATTATTGTTTGAAACACATTTTTTTGCTTTTCAGATGTTAAAAATTAATTTCAGAACTCCTACGTTGACTTTTAAATTAACAAAAAATTTAATAACAATTTCAATTTAAGTATGATATTTATAACAGATTACTATAAAATGATTTTTGATACTGAATTAAAAATGATCAGTATACATAAATCAGCTGTTGATATCGCAACCGAATATCCACAACTTCCTATGAAAAGTGATGAAAAATTCTCTCGCATCCTCAATCTTGGGTACAGAGTATCGACAATATCTGAAGCACCAAGCGTGGGTAAGAAAGAAAGAATAAGCAAACTTCATATCTGCATCAGCAGCATCCCCGCAAAAGAGCTGCAGACTCGGCGCGGGCGGTGCTACTGCCGCTGCAGCCGGCGTATTGATCTTCGCATTAGCCGCCGCCACCGCGCGCTCGCCCGCCCGCGCCGCGGCTTCTGCTGCAGACACGCGAGGGATTGGCTTTGGAGGCTGCAGCACCCACCGGTGTCAGTCAACTCTGATCTTCGTATACATCTACTCGGCGCGGCATGCACTGCACTAGACTTAGACTACTTTTTTTCTCTTATTCTCTCTGCTTCTTCTTCTCCATTTTCGGTTTTTGGAGGTTACTGGAGCTCTCTCTCTCCCGTCGATTTGATTTTTCCGAGGTTTAAGCTAATATCGACAGCCGAGAGCTTTCCATCAAAAGTTTTTTCAACTCTGACCGTGAGTTTATTTTATTTCTCTAGGTGAATGAATTGCAAGCACTCTAAGTACGAGTGAATAATTTTGATTTCAATGATGAACTATGATATAACATCGTAACTACTGTAAAGAAGCTCTTTGTAAATAATTAAAAAAATTCTTCTTGTAACTTTAATTTTTCATTCTAGGTATATCCATTAGTCTAGCTAGATGCCATAGAAACTACTACAGTAATCAACACGGTATTTTAATATTCATTGGCTGATCATCTAGGTAATTATAGGTGATTGGTCATCGAAATATATAAAATTTATCTACCCATAAAGCTAAATTTACTGTAATATAAATCCATTAATCCGTACGATATTAATCTCTAATCTCAAAAACTAAGCGGCCATTAAGCCAACAGTAATCACCGCAGACTATTATTTTCACTCTTGGTAACATCAAAAATTCAGGAAGACCAATCCCAATCCATTTCTCAAAAGCCATTCGCTCGGCTAAAGCAAACTCTTCTCCGGTAAAAACAACCCATAGTTCCCCGCAAACTCTGCTCCAACCAACTCGCAAAAAAAAAAAAAAGAAAAAAAACGAACGGACCGTAGCTAAAACAAACGACGTCTCATCTCCTCTCTCTTTGCTCTCGGAAAACTTTCAATTTTCCTCTCCCCCAAGTTTTCCGTGAGTCGATGATTCGGACCGGCTTTTTTCCGTAAGAAAATCGATGATATATTTTTTTTTCTTCTCTCTCTCTCTCTCTCTCTCTCTCTCGGGGAGGTTTAATCTTCCACGCGAGGGGGAGGGACAAAGCATGACTAAGCCATTTCCTTTTAGAAGTTTTTTCTTCCACGTGTAATGTTTTGGGATACGGGATACTAAGTGCCATGGAATTCATCATCTCCTTCAAGGTCGCCTTTATTAATTGTCTCACAAATCCCTAAACTTTTTCTAGTTGAATGAATCCTTCACATCAAAATGTGTATAAGCTTGACTATAGCGTTTATGCACATAGTGATTACGCATTGATGAAAACTCATGACAAACAAACTTCCTGTGTGATCAAGGGTCCTGTTATCGATCATGATCAGTCATAAATACATATATTCGGCAACCTTTCCCAATCCAAACAATCAATTTAACGGGATAAAACCCGATAAAATCCCGAAACGCTTATTAAGTACGGTCGTTGAAATAAGCAAGGGATTTTTTGCTTATCACTTACTTTCCCTGTATTATATACGTTTATTTTTTCTCTCCCAGTTTACCAAATGCCAAGTGTTCAATTTTTTTCGGATTACAATACAAACTTTTTTTCTTTTGTTGGAGAAAAAATGATTTCATGCTGGGAGGGTTCCAGGAACACCATGTGGGATGTATATTCCCCGACGAGTGTGTATGGATTAAATTAATCGAAGGTCATTTGTCGACGTCTATCGTAATAATCAATGAAAGCTTGTAAAAATAAACCTTAATTAAGACAGAAGTAAAGTGATGGTTCGAGTGGGTTCATTACTCTGGACTCGAAGATTATTCTTCAATTTTTTATTACAAGTACTGATAAAAATAACTTTGAATATTATTTATTTTTTGTTTAAAAGAAATGAAAAAAAAAGTTTATCTTCAAGAGATGCGGTATTACTTAATTTTGTTTAACTTACTTGAGGTACTAGTTATTATTGAATGTTGTTGAAGCTTACCTGTAACAAAAATAGAACAAAAATTGTTAATTAAATTATTTTGATAAATATCTATTACCGAGTACTAAATTATTCAAGTTTCTATGTTAACGAAATTATTTTTCTTTTCTGTAAATTTTGAATTATTATCAATACTCTAGCTAACATTAGTCATAAACAAACACCAATCAATTGTTATCTCGGTAAACAGTTTCAATTTTGATAATAAACATGAAGCATTCAACAAACACAAAATGATAAAACAACAGTGTGATACCAATCGCCGGGTAAGTCTTTTTTGAACATCTAATACAACAAATAGAGCGTTATTGTCTTTGGATAAATTTACCACGAATTATTGAGCTCATCAGCCTAAACAATTTATGCAAACACCTATCGTCAGCTTTAAAGTGCGCTTAATTATACAAAACATCATCCTAGTTTCCAGTGTACGCGTGAGCTCTGCTCTGCGTGCTTCCGAATACGGGTTAATCGATGCAGGGCATAAAGTTTGTTATGGAGGACAATAATTACTATAGTGGTCCTGAAAATTTACCCACTTTTGACTATTTTTTAAAATTCCACAGTTTCCGCGTAGTTTTAGCAATGACACAAAGTAGAATAGCACAGTTATACGACCTTTAGACATGGTGTAAAACTTTACAAAAAACAACCACCTTAAAATTCATCCCCGCCGAGGTCGATTAAAATCCAGTCTGCATCAGGAGAGTACAAATACAGCTCCTTCCCCCCCCCCCGTCGAGTCTTAAGATTCAATTCTTGTGTGTACAGCCCAAACACATGCATATGCATAGCGTGAGCCAGTCTCCGAAAATGGAGCTGGAATAGCGCAGGTGGGATACCGCGGGCTTGTAGCCTCGGGATACGGTAATGCAGTGCTCGGGGAGTAAAAGCGTCGCAGTCGTTCCATTGTGTTTTTGGCTAGCGCCGAGGAGGAGCTCCCAGCCGCAATGATTATTCGAAATTAAGTCGACGATCCTCAGACCGAGCTCTTCTTTGGGGGGGGGGGGGGGGGGGAATTGTTCTCATTCAAACAGACGTTTATTTCTGTTTACGATGCTTTTTGTGAAAGGAATTGGGAAACTAAAAAGGTGGTGGAAGACATAAATTACGGATCTCGGAGTCAACGCCCGATGAAGAACTATGGTAAACAGAGGATCTTTAAGGTCGTGGATGGTTTATACTTAAACGTGATGACTGATGGATTAGAGGTTGAAGAATGGAAGAAATGGTGCTTTTTGAGCGAATGTCTAAAGAATATTTCGTTGACCTAAAATCAAATTCTTCACCTAAAGAAAGCAAAGGTCGCATCTGGGAGTTCCAAAGAAAGTCCAAAGAAAATTGATTTTTCGCCTTATTCTGAGAAATTTTATGTCCTCGAAAAGAAAAATATACTGATACAATGTTACTAGCGTCGAAATTTGGTTTGAAGCACGTAAAAAAAAACCAATTTCAAGAAGGCAGAATTTTTCCCAAAAAATAGAGATAAAATAGATAGATTCTTTTTTAAATTTTGGGAAGAATTGAAAGCTGGATATATGAAGGTCAAAAACCTTGTTTTGAAAACTTTTATTCGAAAAATTGTTTTTTAACACCTACTGTCACATATATGCAATCGCCTCCAGGTTTTATTCCATCAAATTATATAAATCGTTACAGAAAAAAATTCGGTACACAAATCAAAGATTCTTTAGCTGTATCGAGTTGAAAAAATCAAGCGACAACGAGGTGTTATATATTCAACAAAATAGATATAAAGTGAAAACGATCCCGGCTCAAATAGAATTACAGCACAGCTCGATCGAAGTAAACAAAACGAAAAACAAGTTATTGTACTCCGGGCAGGGTGTCGAGCATTTTTTCTCAATTACCGCATTGATCCAAATTTGAAAATAGTCTCTCCGGCTGGGGGCGCAAATATCGCGTACCGATAAATCAATTTAACAATCCCCCAGCTCGGTCGCCACCGGCTCGTAAATTTCGTATTACCAAGTGTCAAAACACAAAACCCCAAACAATTGTTTATCACCGAGAAGAGCGAGAGGGAAAAAACAACTTTTTCAACGGGCTTTCCAACATTTCCTTCCAGCGATTTACCCAAAAACTCTCGGGAGTTTAATGTACCGTAAAGTCAGCGCCGCGGCTCCAAAGTCGTCTCTAAACATTTCCATCGCGCTAAATTGATTGGACTGAATAATTCATAATTCGCGATAAACCAATTTCACTGTATCATACGTGGGAACAAAGAACAGAGAGAGAGAGAAAAAAAAAAGTACGGTCAAGCCATCAGATAGAATCGTCTGGGGATCGATGCATTATTGATATGAAGGTCCTGCCGCGATAAATATAAATCGAGCTGCCGCCAGAGGAAAAACTTTATCTTCGGCGTCAATTTTCGATTGCGGTCTGACCTTTTTCACCACCGGGGTATGATCGATATGAGAATTTTTTTTTTTTTTTTTTTACTTTCGCCCCTACGCATTCATTATGTACTTTGCGGACGGTAGGGAGAGTTTTGTCGTTATTATTATTATTATTTTTTAGTTTTCAAGAACAAGTTTCACGCCAGAGTTTACTTTACCTGAAGTTTTGACGTATTCCGAATCGAGTTGAATTATCGGGAAAAAAATTAAAAAGCAATTATAAGTTTAATGAGCGGCTGATTCCACTTTTCTTCCTCCACTTTTTTTTTCTCCCCGTCCTTCGCGTATTTTTTTTACCCACCCGGGATGAAAGAAAAATAGAGGGAGGAGTACGCTTTTCACGACCCGATATTCTTTTCCACGCAATTTCAATATTTTTCTTTTGCGTAATTTTGAGCGACGGTGTTTTTTCTTGAGAACTTTAAGCGCTCTTCTTTCAATTTTTTTTTTTTTTTGGCTTCAGTGATACTTTCTTGGACTGTTAAAAGTCAACTTCCACTTTGAATTTTTTATTGCATGCAAAAAGCTTTTTTTAATCATTTCATTGTTCAGCCAGTCAGATTGACATGATAATGTACTTTATTCATTATTAATATATCTCACACTGATTTTATAACTTTACATATAATTTTATTTTAAAATAAAGGCTTTTTGAATAATAAAACCGGATGCATAAATATTTTTTTAAAACCAGATAAATAAATTCATAACTATTCGTATGGTAAAAAAAAATATTTTTACTCGACCATCAAGACATCAATATTGTTATTGTTTACCATTACAGTTATAAGATGCTCAGGGATTTTTTTCAAGACGATTGACAAGAACCTAAAGCTATGAAAAGCACTACGCAAATGGTTTTACCGTTCGATTTGGCTAAAGCGAAATAATTCTAAAATTTATGTCAATTTTCGAGGTGCAGATACACCGAAGCACTAGTCGCGTTCTGACCTACTGAACCCCCGGTCATTTTCCAGGGGTAGTTATGTATCGACGCCGCGGCTTGGCCATTAAGTCGCGTATCTACCGCAATAATTCACAATCGAGCCAAACACAGCAGCGGCAGCAAGCGCGCGTGAAAATCAGATATAATATTACGTTCTCCTCCTCGTTCCGGGGGGGCCCAGTCCAGCCGACCGTACTTCAAGAAGACTCCCCTGCACTATCTATTCAATTTATCCCACCCCGATAAACATCAATTCCCACATATACAGCCGCGACAAAGGATCCTCATTCTTCCACTCCCTCATACATCTAATTAATTTTTCTCCCGGCCACTTGTGTGTCCACGCGGGGGGAGATTAGATACGGTCCGAGTTTTTCAAGGGAAATATAATTTTGACGCTCGCTCATACACACACACATTCGCGATAATATTACCGCTACCACCACCCCGCGCATAATCCGGTCTGCTCGCCTTATCAGCATGCGAACAGAGGAGCCACCCCACGGCAGTTGCGGTTTTTAGGAGCCCCCGTCGCATTAGCTTGACCTCCGTCTCTCCTCGGCTTTATTCCCTGATTTATGGAATTACAGCCTTGCGGACTCGGTACATTGTTATTGGGATTTTATTTTCGGCACCCTGAAATTGGCACTCGTGGGGGGGAAGACGACCCGAGTGTTTGCCATTCCGACTGCAGCGGAGAAAATTTTTATTGCTGTGTTTGCTGTATTTACGAGTGGTAGCGGGTATTTCAATAAGCTGAATTATGATACATCCAAAAAAATCTGGGATATGCTAAATATACAGAAGTATAGCAGTTTTCCGACGTGTAAGCGTGATGAAAGCAATGTATTGGATCGAGTTATTGCGAGATGTAAAAAAATATACCTGCTTACTCATTCAATTTACGACCAAAACCCTTTTTAATCCTCCATCAGCGCGAGCATCAGCGAGTACCTGCGTCACTTTTTAAAAATAAATTTTTAAATTAACGAAAGTTAACTCGGTATAAAAAACGAGCCACCATTAATTTGTCGAGAAAATCACAGCGTAATGGTTTTCCATTAATCATTTTCTGAGTGGTGAAAATTACTATAATAAGTAACAAGCCGTTAATTATATGTTCCAATATCGATCGACTGAATAATATTATCTCGCGCGCGCCCTGTGGCATGGAATTAAATCAATGCTTGCAGTCATTATCCTGCAGAAACATGTAGCATTTAAAACGAGACCTTTTTTTTTATTCTTTGCACGAGTAAACTTGCACAGAGGCTGGTCACCCCTTTTGCATAATTAAATTAAAAAGTGACAAAAGCTAATAAAGTTAAATCCCCAAAAACCGTCCAAGAAATTTTGCGGGCTAAACAAATCCACCCCGGCGGACAAATTAAACAAACAGAGACACGCGTACAAAAGGGCTTATTTAAATTTATGGGCTTGCCATTGGGGTTAATCATTGCGCCCCCAGCAGTGCGAATCGAAACTCGATCGGCGCGGGCGACAAAATGAAAAAGTTTTCGCTTCGATGATTCAACGTGCGGGCTCCGGCTCTCCTTTTTTTTATTCGTAAAACGTGTGGGTTATTTTATTCGATTATACGTGCATGGAAATGGCGGCCCTGACGGGGTGAAAGTTGGTAGCACTTTTGAAATTAAAGTCAGCGGGGGGAAGTTTTGAATCGAGAGGATATTTCCAAGTTATTGTTATGGGGATAAAGTTTTTGGGGGGGAAAAAGGAGAGATATACCCGCAACTAAAGGTTGAGCGCCGCGGCACTACAATGGATATATAAATTGATTGATAAAACTTTCTTCTTCTTTTACTTTTTTCAAATCTATCCCCGGTCCCGTCCGCGTGCGATCGGGAAAAATAAACTTTTTTTTTTTTTTTTTTTTACCTTTGAAAACAAATATCAAAGTACCAAAGTGTAAAGTCAGGATTAAATTTTACCCGAAAGTGTTCTTGTTTTTCGAAGTGTAATCATTTTTTGCTACCCCAAAAAACAACTCGTAACTTTTTTCGAGACTTTTTTACTTCCAAAATTAACTTCGGCAGAAATGCTCAACCTTCGTTCGTAAAAAAAAAAAAGGATTTACTCTGCCTTGCCGTTAATTGAATTGTACAAAAGATTTCTCCCCTCCAAAAAAACCTGAATCGAATCGCAAAAATAAAAATCCGTGTAAACGCAGATCAATCTCAATCCGGAGCGAGTCAATTCGAATGTCGTTAATCAAAACGCACTCGTGTAATTGACAATTACCCCCCGGTATACGCAGTCTTCTTACGTATTTACGTGCGAGGCATGTTAATGCAAATTCGAATGGCATACAGATGATAATGCCGGGGTTGTATTTTCCTGCAGCCACTCCACGACCTTCCACACTGCTATTGTGCACCAGCGCTGCGGGGATGTGTAGACCCCGAAAGATAAATGCCGCGCGACCGACAAAGAGATTAGGCCCGAGATCGGGTAATTGTTTTATTGTTCGACGTTACTTTTTTTTAGTTTTCTTTTGGTCCTTTGTGTCCCAGACTAGGGCTTTTATAGACTTATAGAATACCCTTTTTTAGGGTTTAATTCGAGGTTTAATTACATTGTTTAAGAAAAATTTTGGGTAGGTACGGAGTCTCGAGAATTTTACGCGCGAGGAAGACATTAAAATAAACGCGAGCAGCCGCGGGGCTTTAAATCCAATCAAAAGGTTTTATAAAGTGATTATGTTACATGCGAGTGTGAATGTTTGAATAGGCTGATTGATTAACCCCCTTCAGATGGCCATATGGCGTCATTCAAAATAACCTTTCGGGTGTGTTCGTTTTTTACAAACCTTTTTTTTTACACTGGAAATCATTTCACGAGGCTATTGTGTTTTTATCTCACGTTTTATGACCGTACGAGCCTTAATGAATTTTTAATCGTCTACAACAACAACAAAAAAAAAAAAATTTCCACTGTAATGTGAACATTTTTGAATAATTCAGGGTGCGTGGAGTACGTCGAAAAATGCATATTAAAAAATAACTTGACGCTCGAAAAAACATAAATCAAACGCCCGCGTGTATATGTGTATCAGTAGCGTATTTTCCCAAAAAATTTTCAAAATGAAAATATTTTATCAGCACTCAGCACTTTTGGGTAAACAAAAAAAAAAACAGGTGGAGGTAAAAAACTAGTTGACTCGACGTTATAAAAATATAAATCTTACGGGAAGAGAAACATAAATTTTCCCACAGAGTCAGCAATGCGGTACACGTAGATCCCAATGTACACAGTGACGCGTGCCCGTCTTTTTTTTTATATCCCTTCTCGTTCTTTCCACTTCAAACAAGAAAAAATATTCGTCATGATTAAACGTATTCGAAAAGTCAAAAATAATGAAAATAATAATAGTGATGGTACAAATTTCCACAGTGTGCTTAGTGAATACTCAGCTTTTTATTTTTCCATCGATACGAGCTTCTAAGAAGCGTCTAATGAACGAACAGATAACGGTCCGACGAGAAATTTCTTAGTTAAAATTTGGTAAGCGATAAGGCGATAAAGGCATGAATTCCAAAAACAGTCTCAAATAAATTTTTGATTTCGCTTATCTAATAAAAGGAGATAATTTTACTAGTCTAAAAATACGATGGCGAGTCAGACACAAAAGAGGATCCACACCGAGTGTCGTTGAATCCGCAAAAGAGATTAGAACCGAAAATTTTCACCCCCGTGCGACACAAAGTGAATTTGTGCGGTTGTTATCATCACCATAAACGTAATTCATAGAGAGGGCCGGAGCGTCTACACTACGTGATCCGGAATATTTTAGCCTTAGTACCACTATCCCCCCCTCCCCCGCATAATTTGCAACCCCGGGCACTATGACTTTCAATTAGCGATTATGGCCGCTTCCAGGATTCTTCCCGCCGATAAATAGGAAATTCCCGCGTGTGTGTGTCTGATTCGCTGTGCATTATGCATGCATGCGCTCCCGGAGATACCCAGGCAAAGATGATCGATTTCACGAGTCGGTGGGTGAGGATGGAACGCTGTTTTGACGGATTCGCATGGGGATTCGACCGTTGTGATTCTACTGATTTTTCAGACGGAGTATTTTACTCTGGATTCGAGCTTGCGTAGATAAAAATGAGTTTTGACCATGAACATTATCAGAAAGTATGTCGGGGCAGACGAAGGAAGAAACGAAAAATCATTATTTTTAAACTTGATGCATCACACACTTTGTAGAGCAATCAAAAAACATTCGTGGGCCTTCATTTTTATCATCTGGATAAACCCAAATTTCTAAATTTACCCGCCATCAGCTAGGCACTAAATTTCCCCAACAAGATGGTACCTAGCTCTAAATTCGTTCGTGGAAAATTTTCAAGAGAACTAGAAAAGATCAAAAAACCAGATTCTAAGGACTAGCAAAACTATATGCGAAAGCAAAAAAAAATCAACTTCAACCTCTCTGGAACTGCATCCGGAGTCTAATCATTATGCAAACAAAATTGGAGTGATTTTCATTCATAACCCACGAAATTGCTCAAACGAAGCGCCCAATGAAAAAAAAAAAAAACGGTTTCCCTTCTCGAGCTTCGTCATCAAAATCTTCTTTTGGAAATAACCTGACCTTGCAAAGAAAAAGGAGGAGGGAACGGGAGCACAAAGTCAATTTGAAGCAGCGATGATGACGACGTAGCCCAGGGTTTTATTAAAAGGCCAGAAGCAGAAGCGAGCCACGGGGAGAGAAATTTGCCTTCCGCAGACTCGGCTCTCTTATTACTCCCGCTGCTGCTTGGTTTACTTTGCTTATTGCTGCTGACTGCCTCCGGGATAGGATCAAGGGCCGATCGCCATGTGCGCTACATGTGCCGCTGCTGCTGCTTCCTCTCTCTTCTTTAATTTGAATCGAGATATATATTCTTGGGAGGGATATTTGATATACTCTGGCGTCTGTCATTTACAAGAGTTTCTTTATGGTTCTTCTTCTTCGTTATTTGCTTGGCTGGGAATCGTGGCTTATGTATTCATAGGCCTTTTTTTTTTCAATCCGTGATCGTGTGACTGTGTGATTTTATTATGGTACAGCCAGCGGTGTTGTTATTACTCACAGACAAGTTGATTTTTTCAACGAATCTCATGAATATTAATCTCCAGTTTAGATTTTACAAAGCTCGTCTTTTATAAAAATTTTACAAACAACTTACTTTCTTAATTGTTTGGTACCATCTATTACTTGTTAAAAGGCATGAATTTGTACGCTTAATTTTTAGTTTTTTATGTGATGCAGTATTTTACGATATTAATCGAGTTGCACTATTTATTAGAAATTTTCTCTCGCGTAATTAGTTTTACGATTTATCTATTCGAATTATATTAGATTAATCGGGTAGCCAGACAGTCCAGAGGCAAACATCGTCTGGGTAACGATTCCGATATTCCATACTTTTATTTTCAGTGAAAGATTGAAAAATAAAAGGGCGTCAAAACCGATTGAAATAAAATTTTCTAACGAGTCAAGATTATTAATGGACCGGTCGGACATGCTTATCCACGGTCAACCCGAAGAACGAGATTTCTTATCGCGCGTATAGAGCATTCACTCCGCCCTTTTGAATACGATTATACGGGACGGACATTGAGTTGAATCCACGTTTACCGCGTGCATCATCTCTTATTCATTTAAAAACGTGTTATAACGACACACACACACGACGTGAATTATATTTCCGGGTGTGATTTTAATCTGTAAAATATGAATGACCGCGACGAATATCGTGGAAAGATAAATCTATTTCTTTTTTTTTTTTTTTCGAATTAAGTCACTTCGATTTCTAATTTTTTTTTTTTTTTATTTTACGAGATACCAGATAGGAGCTTTTAAATTCCAATATGCAGTTGGAAACACCAATAACTTTCTCGATATATCTTATTCCCCCACACGTCAAGTATTTTAAACTCTATTAAAAATAAATTAAATTATGTTTGTTGATTATTCAATTTGATAATAGCTTCAAAGGTATCATAATAAACATAAAATTTATCTAATTAAAATCATTGTTTAATATTAATTACGAACAGATTGAAAAGAGGTTGGAATAGTTTCTTCGTTGATACAAGAAATTGTAATTATATTAGTTTATTTAAAAAAGATATTATATCAAAATTTTTGAAATTTGAATGAGAAAGTTGTTTTTGATGAAATGTATATAAATAAATTATGTATTAAAGGACATTAATGTTCGTTGATGATGAAAAATAAATAAATAAATAAATTAATTAATTAATTTTAATAACTTAATAAACTATAAAATTTGACTCTCAAGACTGAAAAAGAAATTCTTCCCAAACTCCAATCCTCTTCCCTCGGTCTAAATTTTCGAACTCCCTAAACATAAAATAAACATAAAATTTATCTAATTAAGCTCATTGTTCAATATCAATTTTAACAAATCAATAAACTTAAAAATTTGACTCTCAAGACTGAAAAAAAAATACATCCCAAACTCTAATCCTCTTCCCTCGGTCTAAATTTTCGAACCCGCTAACAAAGCAACTCCGTCGCGCGGGGTTAAAATTGAAACGCATCGATCACGACAATTAAAAAGCGAGAAAAAGGAAGTAGCTCATCGCAAATTCCTCGGCGCGGCTCCTCGGCAGCTCTTCCATCTCTGTCGTCAAACTCTCGTCGTGCAGCGGCGTCGCGCGCGCGCGTGTCCCCGACGGCGAAATTGGGGTAAATGAGAAATAATAGGTCGTAGCGTGCACCGAGAGTCGCACGCCAAAGATACTTCGCTCTGATCTGTGGATTATTACCGCACTTTCTGTACATTCCTTTTAATGCATTATGACATTATTAAAAATTTTTTTTTATTCTGAATGCTAAGATAGAGATTGATTAAAATGTTGAAACTCACAGTGGTATTACATTGTTTTATTTACAACGAGCAAGAGAAATTGGCTTCTTTTCTCACTCGTGCGCATTCTTCGGATCGCATTGTGGTTGGGGCAGAATTTTTTGTTAAGACTGAATTAATTATGATCGCAGTGGAATTTGTGTTTGCGAGTTGTAAAGTATGTCTCGAGACCAAGAACTGAATTGCATGGAAGTCCATTCAACAAGCGATCCATTCAACGCCCGCCACTGAGATAAAGTACTCTTTTAAAAAAATTAATAAGCTTTTTCACTCTCATTGACTCCAAATTAAAAAAATTGAAGCTGCTGTAAAATGTATTTTTTAAGAACCTCCGTGTCAGTGCTCGAAAGAATCAGCGGTACTCAACGCCCCCACCAAAACAATCCCTCATCGCGGTCCAAAAAATAAAAAAGTTTCCCTCCTCCTCGAAAGCATAAAAGTCGAACAGCTGTCGCAACAATGACTGCAGAAGATCCCGTTGCTCCACGTGTGTCTGCACCGCGATTCCGCTGGGAAAGATTAACCTAAGGACACGCGCCGCGCTCCGAGAATCGTGACGTTATAACGAGAGAAGCAAACACAGACGCTGCTGCATGAATCCGGTTCCCGAAGCTTTAAAAAAAAAAAGGAAGGAAGGGGTTTTCATTCTGGGAAATTCGTTTATTTTTTCACCCTCTCTCCCCGGATTGGATTTTTATTCGAAGCTAAATAAACCGCGTTTCTTGTTTGCTTTGCCCAAAATGAGAGGCTCAAAGGGGACAGTTTTCATCGGGTTAAAATAAACGCGAGTTATTAAAAAAAGAAAATTACGAGTTTTTAACATTTGGAAAAATGCAATTTCAAAAAGTGTACGAGAATTTTTTATTTATACGAAAAAAAAAAAATCAACAAACACGAGCCGAGAATTTTTTACAGCTCATTGAACGCACCCAAAAAAAAAAGTGTAGGAAAATTAAAACAGTTTGAAACCGGTGCGAGGAAGTAATAAAAAATTTTCAAAACTATTATCATTTCGGCTTTTTCCTACCACTGAAGCTCGCTCGAATTAAAAAACATCAATTCTCATGACGATCAAACGGAAAAAAAAGCCTAAGTCACGTAAAATTTACAAGAAAATAAGACGCGCCCGCATCAGTTTCATCGTAAAAACAGTCGCGTTTACGACCCCCCGTCTACGTTAAATTAAAGGGTCCGTTCCGTTTCGTTTTTTTCTTCTCTCGTTCCGTCTGCTGCAGCAAGACGCGCAGATTTCGATGCGCGAGGTTGTAACCTTACTTCCACACCCTTTTTTGCGTTAAAAAAGGACTTTGATAAATATTCCCTCGTTACTCGCTCTCGGCAGCCGTTTTTTACGAGCCGGAATGCGCATTGTAGATAAGAGTTATAACTTTGTGGCTCGTGAAATTCGTTTGTGGTGATGCAAAGGTTTATTACGCGATTAAGAATTGTAATGAAAAAAAAAAAGAGAGGAAGAAGAAGGACGTGGGCGGGTTATCGCGAGGAGAGATGGATTCTGTTTTGTGGGTAAATTAATACGGCTTTTAACCGAAAAATAAACTTTTTCAGGGCAGGCTATATATTTCTTACTTTTTTTTTTTTTTAATGGTAAAGTCGAGAAGTTGTAACTCAAGTAATGCGATGAAAGCGCCTGCTTTGAGCAAACATTGGTTGATGAAAAAATTAAATAAATAAATAAGCGGAAGAAGAATCCCAACGACTGGATTATAAAAGTGTGTAATTTACTTTGAGAGAGGAAATTGTATTTACTTGATGATGAAGATGGGTTTTAATCTCCGACAATCGTTTCAAGTAAATTAAATATTTCGCTATTACAAAAGAATCGTTTTTTTTAATAACTGTCATTGCTCGAGCTAATAATTTTAATAAAAAATCCCGAGAAAAATCCGGCTTGAAAACACAGTAACGTAAGAGAATTTACACAATGAAAACGAAAAGTTGTACGTAGGAAAACCTCTCAATAGGTAAATGGAGTTTTACATTTCGAGAACAAATGGATATCTCCCGGGTATTTCCGGGGGGCCTGGAAAAAGTAATCCCATTCAAACGACAACTTATCGACGACCAAACGCGACTCTTCCTCTTTTTCCGCGTGCACACGCCGCCGCGCAGTCCCTGTATATATAGCTATAGCTTATCTTGTGCACGCTGCTTTCTCTGGGAAAAACTGATGACTTTTTTTTGGAATAATAGTATATCTTATCTTGGTCATGGAAAGTCTGTTTTTGTACGTACGTAATTTGTGCGGTTGGTTTTGTAATATTTTCTCGTAACGAGCCGACCACAAATCGTTATCTCAAAAAGCTGTGTCCAAAACTATGGGTTATTCGACTGAAAACGTTGTTTCACAAACCAACAAAGTTTAATTTAAATTATCCAGTATTAATTTACAGTACACAGAGAGCGAAAAAATTGAATTTCAAGCGGCCGAAGGCCATCAAATAAAAAAAAAAGGAATCGACCACTCGTACACCGGTTTACAAATTTGAATAATTAATTAACCTCTCTCTCCCAAAACGAATACACCGGGGCAAATATTTGTAATTACGACGCGAATTTGCTCAATTAATGTAAAATTCTCTCTCGACAAAGGAAGCCCGTAAGCGTGCTAAATTATCAATAAATTAATTAAACGAATAGTATGGTTATCTAGTCCAATAAATTACAACTCGAGACATTATTCAAACTCCCCGGGTCTTTTATCAAAATAGATATGCGCGGGTAACTTCATTGCTAAACATATCACAGAGCCAATCTAACTTCCCAAAAGTATCCCCCCCGACGTCTTGGTCGGGAAACAATCTTGATAAGGGATGCTTGCTTGCTCTCTCTCTCTCTCTCTCTCTCGAACGCTCGTCATCCTTATTTTTCGATGACGAAAAGTACGGAAGATAACTCTCGCGCATTAGTCATCGCGCCTTTTCCCATTTTCATTAGGCTAAACGCACCGATATTTTACAAACCAGCCATTTCACACCTAGGAACTCCGGGGTAATAGCCGGTGCGCGGGGCAGGTAAAATTGCTCGATTTGATGCGCGCGGAGTAGGGGTCTAATGGAGCAATTCAAACAATTTCGCAAGCCCCCGAAAACGCTTAGCGTCACGAACAGCCCCGCCGCGAAGAAGCTTTATTAAAGTGTAATTATGGATAATGAAGGATTACGTTGACACTGTACTCACCTAATTGGACGTACATCTTGGGCCTGACGTTCTCCTGCCAAGCGGCCGAGCCGAGGCTCAGGGCGCAGGCGATTGCCGCCAGGAGCATAATAATCCTGTAGCGAGACTGCATCGTGGCACAACAATATAATAAAACCGAAAAAATCAACTAAAAAATAACTTCACTGTGCACTGTCACCAAACCAACAATAACAATTCACATCCGGGGTGCTGGGACGAGAGGTGGCGGTACCGGGGGGTGCGGAGGGACGGGGGGATAAGGAATAAGAAGAAAATGATGATTAATCGAATGATAAACCAAGAACAACCGGACGACTCTTCACTCGTCGATGGTCTCGTCTGGGATCGTCCTCCGGCGCATATCGACGACACACGTGCATCACACGCGTCAAGACTCCTGCGGGGGTCGACGACACATCGAGGATCGGCTAGCGAGAAGTAAAGTAGGTATAGAACGACACTGTTATTTACGTGGGAATGAACCGCGCGACGACGTCGACAGACAGACGAAAAGAGAGAGAAACTGGCGCTCGGCGCGGACGGAGATCGCACCTCGCGGACGATCAGCGTCGGACTGGCGCTCGCGAGCGGTGCGCGCCGCTGCGGCGTGCGGCGGCTCGACTCGGCTGCTCCGAAGCTGCGCGCACGCGCGACGCCGCAGGGATGCTGCGAGGGTGCAGGCAAGGACGATTTCCTGGTGGCTGGCTGGCTGGATGCAGGCTGGCCGGCTGTTACTACGGCGGCGCCGCTGACCTGTAAGCAAACAAAATTCGGAGGTTAATGCCTTGCAAAGCTGCGTGCGGGACCGGACGGACCAACCGCGGGGCTCAAGCGTGGGCGGGGGCCCGTCCGTCCTAAAGCGCTGTGTTTTCGGACCGTGAGGACTGCAGGGGTGCGTTTGTGTTTTGGATTATTTTCAAAACGCATTATGGGGTTTAGAGATCCTTAGAAATTACATTGTTGCAGGGCTGAGGAATTTAAAATAAAAATGAATTGAATTGTTGCCCAAATTTGTTCATTTCTTCGTTAGGTTCAAGTTAAGAAACTAATTAGTGACTTTTATAACAGTTAAACATCACAACTTTTCAAGATGTTCAAGAAATATATAAATGAGAGAACATTGTCTTTTGAGAGTCTAAAAATATACTAAAATGTCAAAGTCTGAATAAAAGTTTGTTTTGAAATTGTAGAGCTACGTTTATGTAAAAAGTGCTCTTTAGATTTGAAAATTAAAGAATGAAAGTACTATAATTACTTACAACAATTGTACATAGACTTATCAATTAAAAGTAAGATGAAATCTTGGATGAAATTAAAAAATTAATTGGGTGTAAGTTCGTAAACAATAGTAATGTTGATTTATTTTTTTGTTATTCGTTTTTTGAACAATTGAAACGACCTTAGAGTAGTTTTGAAATCCTAATTGTAAGATTTTTAATAATGAGAGGATGGACAAAAATTACTCTGACTTAAATTCAGTAATTTTCATGTTGCATAATCGTAATTTTAATTGCAATGTACACAACAACAGTTTTTTTTTTTTTTTTTTTTCGAAATCTAAAAACCGCAAAGTTTGATGAGAAAATGCGTATTATTTTTCAAAGATTAAAAAATTTGATGAACAAAACTTTTCTGGGTTGAATAAAAAAATTTGCTGTTCTCTCAGGCAATGTAATAATTATAACTTGAATTATAACGAATAGTTTTTCCAAAAGTTTTCGATTCAGTATTTTTTAAACTCATCAAAACTTTATAAGTTAATTTAACAAATTTTATGAGAAGTTTATTTTAAGTTGTGTGTACCTATGGCACATATTTACATTGAATTGGAATTTCTGACTCTAGATATTGTTAAATACAGTCAAAATAGATATAAAAACTTCTCGCATTCAAAAAATTTTCTAGACCTACTTAGAGCAAAGACATTCGGTAATCAAAATCTCTGAACATATCCATCCCACTCGTTAAACTTAAAAACTAACATTTTTCAATCGTCAAAAGCACAATTAATCACCGCACAATTGCGCGTAAGGGGTAAATTTGTCAAATGGAAGTGCCGAAAAGGCCTATCGATACGCGTGTAAATTGCGCATGCAGGAGTCGTATAAACGCTCGATTGCGACACCTGCGACCGACATCAGGGCCCCGGTAGTGAGTTAGAATGCCAAGCGTTGGAGAAATTAACGCGCGAGTGTTTACGCGGCCCGCGCATGCTTGGATTTACGACGCCGGCGTCAAATCTTAATTGTAATAATTCAAAATTACAATTTATTCCGCGGCAAAACCATAAAACAGTTGAAAAAAAGGGGCATTATTTTTCAAATGATTTATGGTGAAACAGTGTTGCCGCGGTGATGGGAAAGCCAGATTGCGTGAGTAATGTAGGTGAGAACTACCGCGGTGTTAATGCTAATTACTATAATGACCCATAAATAATGTAATGACCGCGGATCGAAACAATGCGTCTGGTGCGACTTTGCCTAGGATTTGTATATTGTTATGTCTACGTGGGCTTACCGGCCGTGAATTATAAAGTAAGAATTTTAACAAGCCGCTCTGGCCCCCGGAGCCATCGTAATGCTTCATTTTCAGAATGCATAAGTTAACAACAAACATATATTTATCTCGGGTGTAAAAGTTCGAAATTTACAATATTTAAACAAGCACATATTTTTATGAAATGCGTCAGATTTAAATTTAAAATCCTTAAACATTGTGTAAAAAATATTGAATAATTCCTACATCAACACTGTTGCATCGAATTAATAAAACTGAAATTCGTCTAAAACGTATCGCGCGCGGAGTCTCATGCATATTCACCCGGAATATTTAAAAGTTAACCAAGTATTTCGTAACATGCGCATATTTTTTCATTCACCAATCGGATCTCATTTAAAAAAAAGTCAATAATCTCTCTCCCGCTGAAACCTCGAACAGGCGCCTTACTTTAAATATTCAAAAAAAAAAGGGCAAAAAAAAAAGAAGTAGCCACCAGCACGAAAATCCGTGCCCTGCAGCAGAAGCTCCTTTTAAACGCCACTCGGCCGTAACGGAGCGCGCGACCAGCGACGCGAAAGGATAATGGACGATCCGGCGAGGCGCTCGCGACAAATGGAATACACGGGGAATAAAAAAAACGACCAATTGCCGCTCGGACGAACACTTTGGGCAGGTGGGATGTACTCCACATCAAAAGCTGAGTTTTTTTTAACCCTTGAATTAAGGTACGAACAAAAAATTGTAACTTGGGTATCGATTTAACTTTTCCTTACTTTCAGTATGCTGTAAATCATATTTAATTTTCAAAATTAATATTTTTTTTGTAAAATCGTTAAACTTGATAATAATAGAAATTAAAGCTTTTGTATTAATATAAATAGCTTAACTTAAATATATGCTATCAGATTTTTACTGATAACATAATCTACCTCAAAAAGTTTTTACTATTGTTTTAGCACCAAAAACTGTGTTTTGAAATTGTTATTTATATTATTTTACGATTTATTAAAAAAAAAAAATGTAAACAATTACGAAATTGGTAATTTACTGTTTATTATAAGCTTTTACAAAAACATACTTACTATTTAAAACGAATATTTTTTATCAACATGTTTAGTAAAAAAATTAAGGTATCGCAGATGCTTAAAATAAAAATTGCACACGCGAGCTTTGTATATCGGGTACGGCAAAAAAGAGTTTCGATCACGTTTTCACAGTTTTTTTATTTTTATTTTATTTACTTTTTTTAGCTACTTCTTTTTTTTTCGGCTGGGCCACTACGGGCTAGAAAAGTGTATGTGTTAGTGTGTCTTTGTCTATGCTTTTGTCGAAGCCATGGTGTTAAAAAATGTTTGCCGTGCAAAATCGTTGAACTTTTACTTTTCAAAGTGGAGTTTTACAGTTGCGCTAAACATTTTCACGCTCGATAGACGAATAGAATCGAGTTTTTCACGTGAATGGAGAGAGCTGCTACTTTTGATTTGGTACCTATTTTCACCTCAAAACACGATTGTTTCTCTTTGAATGCTTATAAAATCTATTTCAACAACGTATTGCATCAATATTTGTAAAATAAAAATTTAACTTCTTGAAAGGAAAAACCTTTTTCAATTTTAAACTACCAGTAACCACCATTTATTTATTTTTATATAAAAACAATTTTTTTCAATTTAGTAAAAAAAATTCTAAAAAACCAATGAATTGTAGTTATTAATAATTTAATTTCATATTAGATAACGAAGCCCCCTCAACATGTCAAGAGAGCTCTGAAGTATTTGGAAACTTTCAGTTGTGAAAGGCACTTTGACACTCCCTTGTGAGTAAGTTGAATATTTTATGCAGTAAAAAATTTAGACAACTCGAGAAAAAAAATTTTACTTGATTAAAGGTGGAAATAAAAACTGTCAAATTAGCTAGACAGACCCTGCTACAAAATTAGAATCTTTATTTTATATAAATCAAAAGCTTAGTCTTCTTTATAAAGTATGGTCAATTACTACTCTTTTTATATATCCACGAAGTCTACAGCCATCATTATAAAATTTCGATATATCAAGATGAACCGTGCATAAAAAATGTTTATAGTAATCCTGGCCACTCTAACCTCAAAATCGGATTAGAATTGTTTCTTTATCATATCTTAAGAAACTAATTATTTTAATTTCCTACTGAATTTGCACAGCTCATTTCTGTTTCAACGTAGTAGAAGAGTATTTATAGAGTAATTGCAGTGATGGGAAATATTCTTTGAAAAGATCGATCCCTTATGGTGGTCAAGGCGTTTAATTAAACACACTTGGTTATGCGATGTCCGATTACGCATCCTGGAGGAAGGGACGGGGACGCGTGTATGTTGCGGTCAGCCCTGGACCGAGCCGATATGAGGAGGCTCTGAGGTGGTGTGTACGACACGCCACTCGGGCTTCCTTTGATTATTGAGCAGGGGATGATGTCGTAGTGCCCACCGCCAGACCATTCCTGTGTGGTTTATAACTTTTTATTTATCATTTTAATTTTACTTATTAGCCCTGAACTATGAAAAAATACTAGTTTTATCGTTTTTAGATAAAAGGGATCCAGCTTTAAAAGCCAAAGATTATTTATCAATTAATGAAAAACAATTTTCCTTTTTGAAGTACAAGAACAGAAAATTTTGAAATTATTGGATTTTCATTTGAACCAACTCACCATTAAAAGCCAGAAAAAAAATATTGATTACTAAATTGAAAATAAAGTGCGCAAATTAAAATGATAGAAGAAATAAAGTTCTCTCTAATGGGTACTTTTCCCGAGCTGCAGCTAATGAAAATCAAATTAATAAACGAACTCAACTTTACTGCCACGTTAAATACAATAAGCTATAGGTAAACAAGGTAATTACACTGAAACCTCGACTGAAACCGCATACGCGCATCTCTTTTACTCTCCCGTCAATTATAATTTATTCATTAAGCTTCCTTCAAACGGCATAAACGTCTTCATAACTTGCTTTTATAACCCCGTAAATATGAAAATGTTGATGATTTACCGAGAAATGGCATATTTGGTAACTACTGACGATAATATCGTATACACTTGGGTGTATGGAACTAAATTTTGTATCAGACAAGTTCATAATTAATATATTTATAGTCTAAAATTTCCAAGAATAAAACTGAATAAAAATGATTAAAACTGTACTTGTAACGATTGAATACTCAGTCATTCATTGATTCAACAAAAAAAAAGAAAAAAATCAATTAAAAGCATGTCTCTTTTTAACCCTTCGACTTTCCAAGACGCGCAAGCCAAGGCAAGGTGATGAAAAATCAAGCAATCCGAAAACGATTACAAGGTACCGAGATGCTGGCGCGGGCACGGGGCGGGAGTCTTCTCAAAATTACATCGCTCGGGCTTGTCCGTGACAGGCGGGTAGATCCTCCTCCCGCGGAAGACGTACCCCCCGACGCCCGACTAATTCCGTCAGCTGTCTAAGCATCGCTATCGTGGACGGAGGGATGGAACTTGGGCGCAACTCGCTCCCGAGAATTGCGAATTAAACAACCCAACCCACCAAGATTGCCGTTGGCTTGTGTTTTGAGACCGATTTTAATGAAATTTTGGAGGAATAACAACGATGACTGGCTGCGTACTCGAGCTGGACTTTTTATTGGTTATCGAAGATGATAATTCTTAAAAATTTGATTGATGAGAAAAGTTTTAATTTTATTGTTATTTTCGCAATCTTAATTGGATGGATTTAAGTGAGTCAAGATCCAACCGATGTTTTCCAGAATGGAGAAAAATTTACAACATTAATCTTCGCGATAAAAATTATTTAAATTAAATTCGAGGAATTATTAACTGCTGATAAAAACTGACTTCAATTCGATAATAAAACATTCAAGCGACTGATCTCGTAAATCACTTTCATTTGACATCCAATATGTGCAAAAAAATACATTTTTTTTTCTTTTTTTTTGATAAAAAAAAAAAAAGTATTGTGGTGTCGTTTTCAAATATCGCACGTTTATTATCCAATTTTATACGGTGTACAAGGTATACGACGAGGTATACGATGCACGAAAATAAAATTTCACGATAAAATTTTATCTCGCTCGCATTATCTGAATGCATCCAGACTGAAATGGTCTTCTTCACTGAGCGTGCACCGAAAGATTTCCAATTCGCGTGTTCATAAACTCGTAAGTGTATATGAAAAATAAGCTTTAGCACGTATATAAAATCAGATGCCGGGTAGGGGGAGGATCATAAAATCAATTAAATAGTCCACGTAACGCTTATTGAATTTAATTTTAACCCTCGTTTTAAACAAAATTAACCTCGGGATTTTATCGTAATCAACTCTGTTACAGCGGTATCGGACAAAGCGATGACCGCGGCAGGTCGAAGCTCATTTCGAGTTACTCGGAAATAAAGTAAATTTATCACGCGCGTGAGGCAATAAGCCCGAAAAAAAAGTAAGCCCAGAGGTACGAAAATGAACCAGATGAAAGGAGGGGGGAAGAAAAAAGATCATGGAAATACACGAGGGAAAATCGAGGGATATCGTCCTTGGGGACGCACCAGAGCCACTATCTTCGAGAGGTCACTGGGAGGTAGTAGGGAACGAAGGATCGATTTTTTCGCGGGCTCAGCGCACGGACTATAATCGTTGAAGTGCACTTCGGACCGCCGCGCAAGATGGATTGCTGACCTTTTGTACTCAATTTTTTTTTTTTTTTTTTGGATGGAAAAAAAAAGAAATGGCTTTAATGGAGAAAATATACAAGAAGGGTTGGGAATCTACTCCAAGAAAGTCTTTTTTTCAGATATTTAACGAATGCGAGCTTAAAAATTTGTATCACAATTGAAAATTTCGCGAATTTGCGCGATTCGATAAATTCGCTCGAGTCTTTTTGATAAAAATACATCGAGGGCTTCATGTAAATTACATCAAAGACATTCTCGATCGTTACAAATGTCGAAATTAAATTACCGAGGTGCGGGCCAAATTCGACCGAAATAAAAAAAAAAAAGTACAACAAACCGGATACAGAGTTTGAAAAACATCGCTGACTTGAAGACAGAGACGTGAAAAGGAAGTGAGAGGGGAAAAAAAAGCGGGGGACGCGAGCGATTTCCGACTACGACGTACGTGGCGCGAGTGAGAAGAGCGAGGATTTTCATTTGGGGGTGGATAAATTTTAGCTGGCGCAGGAAACTCCGGGAAAAAAGGGCGAACGAGTGATTGGGAATAAATAGGATGAACGAGTGCGAGAGAGGGAAAAAAAATTTTAAGAGCAAGCAAATTGCTGAAAGTTCATGTTTGATATTGACTTTTTTTTCGAGCTTTTTTTTTGACGGGGACCGATTGATAAAGCGAGTTTAATATGGGAGAACGAGGAAAATAGTCGCGAGCTGAAATTCCTCCAATCACGGCTGTTTCGGCAGTAAAAAACTATGATTCTCGTAACGGTTAGATGAAGATTAGACTACATTCGAATTTAGTACGAAACAATCCAATTATTTATAGATAAAATTTACAGATAGGTCAGAAATTTTTGATCCGTTTAAATTTTGATTTTGATAACTTTTTGCTCAAAAAGATCACTTTCCCATCAGGGCAAGGAAACCAAGCAATGACTTTCTCGTCAACGAATCTCATTAAACCCGAAAAACACAACGTTTCTAATCGCACCTCCCCTTTTTCATTCGTCAGGGTAGCTTCTTTTAATCGCGCGGCTTTTGATGGATAAAAAAAAGTAGGGACTCAGCGAAAAAAAAAGAAGTCGGTGGTGGAGGAACAGACCTCGGGATGATGTTCGACTGACAAGGGACGCGGAGCGGTTGTATCCGCTGAGCTTGCGAAAGCTGGTGCATGTCTGGCTGATTCTTCCTCCGTTTCACTTTTCGGGTATCCGCTTGTCTTGATTCGTCTCCGGTTAAATTGACGCTTGTCACTGGGCTAGGGTAATTTTTTTTTACGAAATTCGGGAATTCCAGGGCTACTGAAATTTTCAGTTGATAAGTTCGATTAGTCTGGTGATTAAGTGACGCGAATTTTTTTTTTTTTTTTAAAGTCAGAATGATGTACGAGCCGTGTACTTAAATAATGACAGAGACGGAACACCAATTTGAAATTTAGGATGACGTCGAAGTTCGATAATTGCCACTGAGTTTAGTGCCCGTGGAGGCTTCGCAAATCTGCTGGTGGGGCGATCAAACGACCGAATTGGAGTAATCGATCAGCTTCAATGCCTCGTAATTGCGATCGGGTGGAGAAAAATATAAATATCCTCGCCAAGGGTGATTAATATTTAAAGATCCGTCGAAAAAAATAATTAATTGAACGAGTTTAGCGAAATTAACTTCTCACCGCGCGGTGTTTGGAGAAAAATTGATGGATAGAGCGCGGTCGTTAAAAAATTTCTACTTTAAATGATTGAATCAGCTTCCGATGGCGAGATAATTTTGAACTCGCTTGCTCTTGGTCTCAATACCACCGGGACAATAAGAATAAATTATTTATATTTACTTTTTACGATCCTTTCATTGAATCATTTTTTAAATCAGATATCAAGCGAATAATTTTTTTTTCAAACGAAGGCTGGGAGTTTAATTTTACGATCGGTATCTTCTAAGAATGCTTTTGAATGAAGCGATCAATACACAATGTGACCGAACGTCTCGTAATGCCATCACACGTCAACTGTTATACTTGGAATTCTAATTGCTTAAATTTGTATCGACTTGACGTTTTTTGAATCGATAATTAGAATCAAGGTTGACAAATTGGCCTGGCAAAAAACTGGCTTCTGGATATACTCGTTTTGTTATTCATCAACCGTCAAAATCTCATGAAAATGTTTTGACTTTTTTTACTACCAAAGCAACCCGTGAATAACAATCGGTTTTCCATCGCGGCGGCGGCACCTGCTGTGAGTCTATCAAACAGTACTTTTACTATTCCAATTTACGGTAGCGTCCGTTTCGAATATAAATGTCAAACTCTCGGAGTTAATTGTTGAAAAATGAGGCTTCTCAAAGGGAATACAAACAACGATAAATGATCAAAACCCCTCTTGAAAAATATCTTCCACATCAATGGGGGGCCCCGGAATCGTTGTAAAAAGTAACGATAATAACAATAATAACAATGAAAGAGGGTAGGGAGGGTTTTTACAGTTAGCCAAGGAAAATAATTGAATCGCTTAATGCCCCGGTCTTCCATTGTGTTTTCATCGAAGATAAGAGCCATTGCTTACCTCACGGTAAGGTCGATTCAATCAGGTCTCGCATCTTTTTCTTCTTTATTTCAATACCGCCAAGAGATAACGACTCGTCGTAAACTTATTCGGATGAAAAAATAAACCTAGACCATCGCACCTAATCGGCAATCCCATTTTTCACACGCACGCACGGACGGTCAATTACGGCTAATGAATCGCGAGCCGGTCATCGGTATGCAGGGAGGCCGGGATTGCGTTTGATTCTTTGTGGCACCGCGACACGCGACTTTGCAACTCCCTATCGATCGATGAATTCGGGATGTAGGTCGCTCGGGTAAGGAAACGCACGGGATTCCTTTTTTTTTCTCTTCTGCCGATGTTTATGGATGGATGCCTGTAATTAGAGATCCAGTTGTCGCAGAATCAAGCTTTTCCAATTATCAGATGCGACCCTGATCTTTGATAGGTACATTTTCGTTGCTGTCGAAGTATTCATTTGGAATAAAAATTAATTTCATCGGGCTTTAATCTCCAATAACGGGGAAAGATTGGAAAAGCGTAGATTGGAGGAAAAAAGAAAAGACTAATCAATAATTTTGATGATATTATTTCATTGTCACCAGATATTCTCTTTCCCGGCACAGTTTTACAGTTAATCAATAAAGGGAAAACTATTGTTTTATCGTCATCCGATATCTGCGGTCCCACACATTTATGAATCAATTTATACACTCCACTTTTATCGAATTGGCATTTGTCAATTAAATCCGTCATTATACGGCCATTCAAATTCAACCTTTTTTTCATCAGCCATTAGCACCGTTGAAAAATTGTTATCTGCACTCGGTTTAAATTGGAACCTCAAATTTTTCACGCAAGCTTCAATATTTTTTTCAAAGAGATCCAAATAATATAATCGCGTACATTACGAAGCCTTGCTCAAAGGATCGTACCGCAAAAATTTGGCCTGTAAAAAAGTGGCATGCGAGAAAAGTAGTTCCTGCAGCCCTCGCGGGTCGAGGATAATTCATCAAGCGAGAGCCGACAATTCTTCCACTTGCGAGCGAAATCGCTTTTAACACGCGCTAGCCGGGGCCCTTTCATTTTTCACGCTCGCTCGCGGAGAGATGGAGGGAAAGAGATAGCCCCCTTTTTAGAGAACACCGACGTCCACAATAGAGTACAATTAGCGTTAAAAGCGAGCTACTAATACAGCCCTCCCCCCAAGTATGTATGTGTGTAGTCGGATAGGTGGGAAATGATAATAATTCGCGAGCGAGGCCGAGGGCTTCTTTTTTTCGCTGCACCTGCATGAATTCTCGTGTCCATGAATATGTGCATATTCATACTAGAACTGGTGAAAAATTTATCACAAGAGCTGAAAAATTCGAGTTCCCCGCGGTTTGTGTAATACTATCGATGGGGTTTGTTTTTCCCAAGACCTAATTGTTTTGAGTATTCAAACCGGGCTTTCTTTAATAAGTCGCGCGGTTCGCTGCGAATTTACGAGTGCAATATAATGCGCGCTATTTGCGTAATTTAACCCCGAGCTTGCACCGGAATACACAATAAAGTTTGAGGGTGTATACGTGTGTAAGCAGTGTTTACATGTTGTTTTTGCCCGACTTTATTTTCTTAACCATATGCACACATAAAGGTTTGTTGTTCCACACGTGCATACACACTAACACACACACACACATTCGAGAAATCTAATAAACGCGTCACGAATAAAAGCAAGCCAGGAGTGGACCAGGAGAAATGATAATCGAATTTTCGAGACTCTCTTGAAAAAAAGCTCCGATAAAAAACAGTCGATTCCATGCGCTTCGGTGCAATCCTTTTTTTTTCTACCTCGCAATCGGCGGGGACTCTAACCACTTCTGCTCCTCGAAAGCTCCTGATGAAATCAAGCAGGAGCCCCCCCTTCCCCCGTTTTTTTTTTTTTTTTTTTTCATTCTTTGCTTACCGCACTGTAACCTCGTTTCGAAGGAGAGAAAAAAAAAGCGGCGGGAGGAAAATTGCGGAAGCAAGGAACAAAGAAATCACTGAAATGTACATGTTAAACTTCCAATCTACGGTTTAACTACTATTTATTGGCACCCGATAAAGAGGATAGTTGAATAAGTTTCCCTTTTATTTTATTTTATTTTTTTGCGAAAAGTCGATTTTAAAGCGTGGTAAAAAGAAGCCAAGAGATTGGTTATGCTACACTGGTTCCTACTTACACTGCCATCACAAAACTTTTTTTTTTGCGTTACAACCTTTCAATTAAAAGCCTCGGAGAAATCTATTACGAGAGCTGTGTTAGGATTGGACCTTTACTGTTGGCAGCACCGGTAAAACAGTAGTTTTCGTGTTAAATATTTGAAACTAACTGTTCTTGGTTATTCAAGAGCAAACACAGTGATTTTACGAGAACCACAGCATTCGTCTATTTTCCAAATTTGCGATGTTTATACATGCACTTTATTCGCTCTAGTGCAACTCGGAAGTGACCTAGAACTAAAAATATCGGGTTCTATGTATCTAGAAAACAAAAAAACTTTTCCAAAAATCTCACGCAGATATCGAAGTTACGATTCGAACAATGATTTAGAATTCAAGAATCTTCCATCAATGGCTCGGCCAGAGTTTGAAAATTACCACAGGAATCAACACACTCACTCGCACAAACTTCATCCCGAATCGATATCTTTTCATCCACGTCGACTGCTCCAAACATTCCTTCCCGTTCCCCGTTCTCCTCGTCCTCAACCGTGAAGTTCCTCCTCCCTCCTCAAAGTCTTCCCATATCCGTCGGTCCCCCATAATCTCGCAGAATTCGCGTGGCAGCTGCATAGCCGGAAATCGAAGCCAAGCTCGAGGTGCACGATCCGCAAATGAAGATTAGAGATTAAGGTACGCGTGCGCGCAACGCGGAATTATTTCCCCGAGATATTCCAAGGATGAGTTCGAATGGACCGCGCGCGGCGCCGTTACGTCACGGCAATATGCAGCGAACTTTTCTCAATGACAGTCGGGGAGGAAGTTTGCGCGGGATTTAAGCGGTTACGTCTCGCGATATTCAATTCACCCTTCGAGCTTATTGTTGTCTTTACAAATAAAGTTCCAGTAAAATAAGTAAAATAAGTACAATTAGCGAGCTGTGGATTTAACGTAAATAAACGATGGCCTTTAAAGTTTACTAGCCCGCACTATAGTAGTTGTAGTTTTTGGGGGTTGAAAATTTTCCAAACTTCCCTAACAAAGATAGGATTAGTGGCATCATCTATTCAGGTAACTTTACATAATCTTAGAAGCAGAAACTCTCTTGATAATCCCCCTTCCTCCCTCCTGCCCTCAACCCCTTCCTTATTTAGGTCAGACGTCGTAGACTGAAGACGTCTACTATATGCACTATAAGAGCTGCAAAACTAAAAGCTGATTTATTATGAAGATTGCTGCCGTTACGGGTACCCCCGGTGTACGTTAAAATTTTATAAAATACGGTATTTCATATCAAATTTATAACCTTACTTTACTGCAGACACGAGAAAAGCAACTGATATTAATTACGTTCTGAGAACACTGTGACATTTTTACAACGACAAATTAATGGCTTGCATATAACTAAACACCGTAACTGTGGATGAATCAGTAAGACAGAGTTTGCTTTTTTCTATAATTTTCGATTTGAGATCTGACTGCAAGATAGTGTATCTCATTTCTTAATCTGTGTCACCTATTAATGTTGTTTTTCGATCCGTGAGTAATTGATACAACTGACGAGGGTTCGAAAAGTACCCAGAACAGATAATAAGACGGCAGCCAGGCCAGGGTAGATCTCGACATAATGATATGCACCGCAGGAATGACAAAACAAGTCGTCAAACACAGAGAGAGCTTTGACGAGTAAACTCCCGGGTGCACGCAGGCATTGTTTGTGTATGTGTGTGTGTGTGTGTGTGTGGCGCGATATCACGCGAGAGTGACAGTAATTAGCGGCGACGTTACGTACACCTGTCCCCCAAGGGAGATTATGACGACGATGGCTGCCTCTCTGCCTGCTACAGCCAGAGGGTAGGAGGAGGGTTGCGATCTGGCTTGCGTAATCAATCGTCAAGGAGACGACGGTTTTGGGTTTATAGGAGCCGAGAGGAAGATGATGATGAAGAAGAAGAACGGAGGGTCGAAGATGTGGGTCAGAGGTTCATAAGACGAGGATTGCTTTTGACACCGGGGGGATTTTCAAGCTGCCGTCGTAAGGAGTCCTTGGAACGCGTTCTGTTATACCCTCTGGGATCGATCCTCCTACGTGTTGTACGAAAATAAATTTGGAAAAATTCAGATGTGTGTGTGTCTTCTTCTACTTTTTATTGCAAAGTTTATCATTCGCTCGAAACTGGAGAAGCATTAAAGATTAAAATGTAATGTGTATCAGCTTTTGAGTTGTAAGAAAACTCTTCAAATTTTTTTGATCAGATGTAAGATTAGTGTCACAGAACTGTTTAAGGAGCGTCATTTTAAGACTTTATGTATCACGACCATTTTTTGTAAACAATGGTAAAAATACATCTTTAATAAGAAGCTTTTTAAGACATGAGTGAAATTCTAAATGTAACCTTGAACCTAATTAATAAAAGAAAATATACAAATTTTGATCGAGTAAAGAAGTCGACTTAATTCAGTTGAAGGATCAGTTTGAATCCAAAGTATCTTCTTCAAAAAATAAGCGCCTAATTAAGTAATCGAGGAGCTAAATTAAACGAGCCTCAACTAATTCACGAAGAACCAGTTAAAAGTAATGACCACGGAAGACTTCTCGCAACAATAAATTAAACATTCCGTAGAGACTTTATGATCAAGCGTCAGGGCATCAAAATTAACGATCCAACATCGAAATCTCGAGCCCGCGTCATTAAAAATAAATTAGCGATCGATCGGTCCGGGTTGGCCTAATGCAAATGCGAAACCGCGCGCGCAAGATGCATCGTAATCTTCCGCAGTTACAAATTGGATTACACGAGACCCGGAGTACACCGTTGGCAGTTAGTCGGTTCTGTCCTCGTCTAATTCATGCCAGCCATGCTGGTATCGAGCTGTCACAGCTCGCGCTGAATTTAACCCAATTTTCAGCCTCACTTATGTCACTTATCACAACACGTAAACAGACGAAATTTTCGTATTCTCCTTTCGGCTTGCCAACTGTGCTTAATTCATTACAAAAGCTTATCGTGTACTCTGTAAATTACGTTTGTACCTATGTTTGTTTCAACCGCATTCAAGGTGCCATGAGTTCATGGTAAAAATTAAAATAGTGACAATATTAATTTAAAGAGAAGTTTGTTTCGTTTTAATATTTTTGAAAACAGGATGAATATTTCACTTGAATTCAAATGAAAGTTTATTTCCGTGGGCTCTTGAGACCGATAAAGTTAAATGAAGTTTCATTTATTTCTGCAACACTTCGAAATTGGCCAATTTTATCGATATTCTCATTTCAATCTATTGAAACATTCTGAATTTACAGTTCTATGCTAGAATTGAGTTTCTATACATAATTTGAAAAAACTTTGATCTGCATTTAATGTAAAAAATAAACTCGAAAAATATGTCTGATTGGGAGAGCTTTCATAAGCAGTAAAATAATTGCTCGAATAATTTACAAATGAAGAGTGTTATAAATTTTTCATTCATGTCAGTTTACTCAAAACATAATTAACTCAATCGACTAAAACAAGTTTATATCGTACATTGCCCTGAAGATTTATTTAAAATTTTTATTCCTTCTGATCAAATCCTTGCGTTCCGTTCCAAAAGTACTTCGAAAAAAGCTTAAAGTGTATAATCGTCCGTCAAAGTGCCGAGATATACGCATGGGAAAAAAGGGTGTGAAGGAGCGAAAATTTTTTTTCAATACTCGTCACTCAGAAAAGCGAAAGCACGTGTGCGTCTCCTGTCGCATTTCCAACGAATCCGAATTTGAAATGCCACTTTACCTGCCACGAACTCGTGAAAATATCTTTACGTCACCTTCGATTTTTTTGCCTACCCATTTTGCCTTCCCCTTCCTTCAAAGACTTTCCATCTTTTTTTTTTTTTTTTTTTATTGCAGAACTTGGAATATAAATTTTATTTTCGCTTTACACGTATTTTAAAATCACAAGGACGAATGAGATAGGCAATGAAACGCGTAGATTGTAAATCAAATTTGTATTTAATCACATTGTTAAGTAGTTTTTAAAATTTATTAATAAACTTGGAATAACTAAGAAATTTAGTATTGAAAAGGACTTTTATGGTCTCATGAAATTTTGAGCTCTGATAAAATTGTGTGAGTAGAACGTTACGTAAATAATTTTCAATGTGTTAGTAAACTTAATGAATATTAATTTGTATTAATTCTCGGCGTTTATTTTTTGACTTCGACAGCTCAACCAAAATAAAGAAAAAAAAAAACTTTCATCAGCTTACGGTTTTTCCACCTCGAAAAAATTCATCACCATTTTATTCTGCAAACTCGTCCGAAAAACTAATCCCCAAGGCCCTTATCCCTCCCCCACTTAATTACTCGTCTCGATCCATCCACCGAAATTCCCTCCTCGAGTGGCCGGCCCCGCAAGCTCATAAACGAGCGCGCGCGTAAAATTATCCGAAAAGAGCGGGGGGAGTGGGGGTTGGAAGTAAGCGAAACAAAAGAGTTTTCTCGGGTATCTCCCATTTCCTCTGATCTTCGGTATAGCTTTTCCAAGAGGTAAATAAACTAGCCTCCCTAGTTCCCCTCTGAAGGGCTATTTTTCTCGTTTGGTTTGGTTTTTGAAGAGGGATTGGGTTTCGGGAGGCGCGCGCGCGGCCGCTCGCGGAAGGCGGAAGAGATTTTAGGGAGAAACTGCTGATTGGAAATTTACCTTGGCTGGCCTCTGTTTTCCAAAGGATCTTTCGAGTATCCTGGATTAGGCCGCAGGCGTGATTAAAATCTTTCTTGTTGATTAACTTTTTCAAACGTCAAAAATTGTATTATAAGTCGTTATCATCTGTATGAATCTTCCAAAGATCGAATAAGATATTTCTGATTGACCATTTAGTAACAAAGTCTCGAGTATTAATTTATAGCTCGGAGCAAAAGCTGAGGTCTTGAAATATAAGTATAGTTGAAATCTGCTAGAGCAATGTTTTTTTCTTATCATGCATATCGACGTCTCCTCCAACACTTTTTGATCAATCTAAACGCTTTTAAGCTCGCCTCTTGGCTCTCGTCTTCACCTTATTCGCTAGCCGGCTAAACACCCGAGGTGGCTCGTAAAACTCGTGAAATCAATCGACTGCAGAGAAGGGACCGAAGATCGTAAAAATTGCCGGGCCCTCGTAAAACCTACCTCTCCTAAGGACAACCCGAGAAACTCCATTTTTTTCTCCTTCCTTCTTTGACTCTGTTGTTTGCTCGTCTGTAATTTTCTCGAGTGGGAGCCTCTTTTACGGTGACGACGAGAGGGTCAAATTGACCAATCGGGTGTGAAGAGAAAAAAAGGCGGGAATATTTAAACGAAAATCCGGAATTCGGGCGAGGAAGGAAATCCCCGGCGGGCACGACCGTCTACGCATAATAACGTGCACGCGCGCGCCTAAAATTTCGTGCGTAGACGCAGGTGACAAAATTCTCTCCCCCGTCCAGGTGCTGAATGCTAACGGGTGGATCCGGTGCAAGGTCATGAATTTTAATGGGTTCACGACGCGACACGAGTATTTTTGTTTCCCTCCCTTTCTTTTTTCTTACACGCGGGTGAGGTGGTGGTGGTGTTGAGGGCAGCCGATTAGAATTTCAAAGGGTAATTGGCTTATCTATACCATCGTGTACGAGGAAACGGATATAAATTAAGTTTTACAAGCTCGTTTGTCAAAATCTCAGTTAATCCTAACACAGTGTTACAGTACATTGCTGAAAAAATTATCAACTTTAATATTTTATTTATGATTTAATTAATTGATTTTGTATCAACAAAAATTAGCTCTAGATGTTGTAAGTCATAGTAAAACCTTTACGATTTGAATTTACGCGCCAGACTCTTCAATTTTCTATGTTGGCTAATGTAAAATTAACTCTTTGATTCGAAACCGCTTTTTGTCCCTTGAATGACGTATTAATGTACTTTTTACCTCTATAATTCGAAGTTGACGCTCAGACACTCTTTTCACACAGAGTTTCTTATTACAGAAGTTTTACTGTATTGATTACTCCGATTTTAAATGTAAGTCTAGAACAACAAATTTATAATTTTGAAATTCTTCAATTAGTTTTCTAACTTCAGAATTTAATCAATATAAATCTGAAAAATAATCATTAGCCATTAAAGCTCGCATTTAAGAAACGATCTCTAAGTTAAAATTTTCATAATTCAGTAACACTTTTTGTATTTGCGGGAGAAAAACTTCAAGTCAACTCACAAGAAAGTTAAAAAAAAGAAAGAAGCTCCTGGTTAAAAAATTTCTCGCTCTTGGATGCCAAGACGGTACAATGCCCAGCCTCTCCATCAAAAAAACACGACCCGAATTCGCAAGCAAAGAGAGGAGCTCGACTAATTACCTAAAAAGACACGCAGAAGCAAAGAAAACTTTGAGTCCAAAAAAAGAAGTAAAAAAAGGTGTCGAGCGTAAGCAGGAACGGCGGGAGAAAAAAAAAAAAAAAAAAAAAAAAAAAAACGGGAGCAAAAGGTCGAAGGTGCAGATGCGTCGACGGTTGGAAATAAAAGCCTCGGGATATGTAAAGCGCGAATCCGTCGAAGAAGATGACGGATGTGTGCTTCGTGCAGCTTCGGCGGTTTTTTCAGAGAGCCACGCGTGACTTTAGACGACAAAAGCCGGATCGATTGCGTCCGGGATTTATACTGAGATTCATATGGATTTAAAAAAAAAAAAAAGTAATTGCTATTTGATTCTTACTCCAGTTCTCATTATACGTAACTTTGAGAGTAGATATGAACTCACCTAAAACATAAAAGAAAAATATTCATTAGTAAATTAAACTATCAACTATAAGCATAGTTTTTATATATTAACGAAATAAAAATATTTAATAGAAATTTCTGAAAAAAATTTTATTTGACTCAAATGATTTTGATGCAACTTTTTTTACCCAGTTTTGGAGTGATCAAACTTTAAAATGAGTATTTTAAAACTCGGTCAGATTCAATTTTTCAAAATTTAAGTTAAATTTAAAGTTAAAAACAAATCTTTTTTTGCAGCTTTGTGAAAAGTTACAATGGTTTTACAATGTATTTCCTCGGTTTTTTCAAATTATCTCATACACAAATAAGTGCTAAGCATTTCCTAATTCTGGAAAAAAATGTGTAAAATCATGCAGGTTTGAGTCGTCCCTCAAAATTTTTCAAAAATCAATGACCCATTTGCCATCCATGAATTTTTCTGCTCGCATTGCTCATAGCGTTATGAAAAATCAATTTTCCCAAAAGAAAAAAGGGTATAACCCCCGAAAATCGCAAATTCATTTTCCACATTATTCACCGCGAGGGCCACAAATCAAAAAAAAAAAAGAAAAAAAAAAGTAAGGATCGATAAAAAACGCAGCAGTCGACAAACAAGTTTTCCCGGCGATAACCAACGCGTTTTTTTTTTTTTTTTTTCTTCCTATACGAGATACGATTTTTCCCCCTCATTTTTATACAGCGATATACACGGGTTGATGTACGGGTGATTTAGATTCCTCGAGCAGACGTCTTTTGTGCTCATGCACGGGGCGAGATTTCTGGTCTGTTAGTTGTCTCATGACGTGTGATGCTTCTTTCGGGGGGCGACTGTTTTGTTCGGGAATTTTTCTTTATTCCCCGGATTTACGAGCGCCCATTTGTAAGCGATTCCCTTCCACGCTTACTTAATTCAATATTACCCCAAACGTACACAAACTCGAGCCGAAGAAAGAGCTGAAAATTTAAAAACCGAGTAAATTAAGGCTTTTCACCGAAAATATATATAATTTTACGGGAAAATTCATACGCTCAGTACCATTCACGCGCTAAAGGGAATACGTATACGTATTTGCGGAGCTCGGGTGTACGACTAATGTCGGGGAGATCGAAAAACGCACGAGTCATGAAAGAAGATTTGGGTCACGTGTGCCGTACCTCCGGGGAAGTTTTTTCTAAAAAAATTTTTCGCTATCATATTCGCGGTCGCATTCAAAAAGCCGTACTCGTTTCGCGAACAAGTTGAAGGGATTCGGAGTAAATATAAAATTATTGAATTAAAAGCTGGGAGTTTTAAATGCGAGAATAAATCCTTTTTTGTTTTTATCATCCCCCGTGATGTTTTTTTTTTTTTAAACTTTCAAAGAATTGTTTAACAGATTTTTCGGGTAAGTTTTTTAATTTATGGTCAAAGTTTTTTCTTGCATACGTGGAACAAAACAAAGCAGAGAAAAAGCAAAATCCGTACAGAGTCAATATTTTTACAGCAAAGAGCTTATTTTACCAAAGTTTTTCAATCCGTTGTATTTTTTTTTCCAAACAGTGACTATAAAAATAGACGAATAACGATCGAATTTCCCGGGGGCTTACAGATTACCCCGGAATGATGATAATTTAATTAACCTCTTTTAGCGTCACGCTAAAATTATTAATCGGGGAACCCCCCTTTCATCTCTTGTTTTCCCCAAGTATTTTAATATCATAAAAAGTTTTTCCTTTATATAAACGCGCGGGTTCAAATAATGGAGTTCCTCTGGCCACGCGTGCTGCTGCAGACACGGGGAGGTTTATATAATTTCGTTAATAAGAGTTAAAATTTTGCCCGAACAGTTTTTGCGCGTGCCACGGGGAGCGCATCGGGAAATTCAATTACCGTGAGGATTTTCGGCTGGGATTTTCAGCTTTTAAGGATGCGCAGATTTGCGGCTTTTTCAATGAAATCTCGGAACTGTAACGATTGCGGTTGATATTCGTAGAATAAAACGTGTAACATTAACAGTGAATTTTAAATCAATTTTGTGAATACAATTTGGATCCTGAGTTGCATTGAAACAATTTTTTTGGGCTTGTAAGTTCTTAAATAGATATTGTTTCGAAGAGACCGTAAAAACATTTTACCATAAAACACTTTCTCGAGTATGGATTTTTTCTTAAAAAAAACTTTTTTAATCAAAAATAAGTTATTATATAGGCTTCTGAAAGATCAATCAATTTAAGAGCTTCAAAAAAACACTTTTTGGAAAGTATTTGAATCTCAAATTTGAATCCTTAAAGTATAATTCAGATGATTTTTTAAATAATTTAATTTATAAATAAATAAGTCAAGAAACCAGTGTAAAACTTAGCAAGTATCGATATAGTTTAATTACAAAGCCGCAGAATTTGATTGGTCGCAGTTGATCCTTTGAGCCGATTTCTAAGGAGTACGTCACCCGGGTATAAAATATGTTACGCGTAAACTTCTCGACCGCTAATAAAGATGCTACCGACGGGTCATAAACTACTCCTCCACGGGGCTTCATGCATGAATTAGGGCATCGGGCGACATTAAAGGGACGTCATCTTCTCCTACCCGGCAAACTTCGCGGCGTGATTTAATTTTTCAAGACGCGACGCGCCCTGACTTTTATATCACCTGATACCTACCAACTTTTTTGTTGGGGGTTTAGACCCTGTGGACTTTTGTTATGATGCCGCTGCGTTGTAATCGAGTTTTATCGGAAAGCGTGCTTAACTTTTGAAACTTTTGGTTTTACTAACCAATCAAGAGGTATAGTTTTTTTAATTTTTTATCGATCCGTGATGGACGTCGTTGGTATCAACCCAGTTACTTTTTTGCAAAGTCGGAAGCGGAATGATTGTGGATTTCAAACTCAATCCGAAGATTATAATTTCCAGCTCGAACGTTAAAAAAGCCAATTTTTCTTCGCGATGATTTATTTTGCGGGGCTACAGTTTGAAAGTTTCGAGCTACACTGGATGAATTGTAAAAAGAATGTGGAAAAAAAAGTTCTGATATGGAGTCAGGATTGATGGAGTAAAATTTTTGCCCTCCATACGACTTCTGCAGGGTACAAAAAGTCCGTTTCTCAAAATAAATGACTAAATTTAGAAGTCCTTTTTTTTCTTTTTCACAAAAATTGTGACTTTTTTTTCAAATATATTTACAGTATTATTTTTTTGTTTTCCAGGCTAGACTGATACTCTCAGCCTATTGGGAAAAAAAAAAAAAACATCGACGACCCAGATTATTTTCGACTGGCAAAACTATACGAAAAAAAGCTTTCACAAATAAAGAAGAAAAAAAAAAAACCTGTCTGCGTCGACCAAAAGTACAGCTTTTTCTTTTTCCTCGCAGTAATTTTCCCCAATTCCGATGCATAAAATTCCCTACGCTTTTTCGAAAACACGATATCGATCCCCCCAAAGACAGAGTGAGAGAGAAAGCTGAAAAATATGTTAAAAACCTCGAGGTTCGCGCTCGCAAGTTCAATTTCCCTCCAACCTACTTCGACTCTGGCGTATCGATTTTGCCATCAAGCTCCTCTCGGGGAATTTCAATACGAGAGCCAGAGCCGCGCGCGTGAAAATAAGCCGGTGCTGCTGCAGGACTCGATGTATTAATCCAGGCAGCAGCAGCAGCCTTTACGATTATCCGCGGCTCCATATGCTTCCCGTCAGGGAACTTCCGAGCGAGTTACGTCTTTGCCAAAGTTTATCCGAAATTTCGATTTTGGTTTCTGGATGAATATCTTGGGAGGATTTTGGATTGATTAAGACATGAACACATGTCGCTGTGAAAGGAAAAAAAGTATATATGTGTTTTCAAGACACTCGACAACTGCATCTTATAAGCCAATAATTGAGAAATTGGCTAAGAAGATGGTAGTCAATTAACGAAGAAGATGCACTGAAATTTTCAAAAAAAGCTCCATTTACAAGATTGACGATGCATATATCTTACTTATCAAATGTGGTTAGATTTACTAAATTTTGATAGCTTGTCAAAGTAAGTCAGGAGTTAAACGAAAACCGTAAATGGCCTCTTCACAAATTTAGATGTTAATGTAACAGTTAACTTTTTGATAAGAGCTGTCAATTATTTCCATTTCCTTAATATAAATGCACTTACGGAAACAACGATTATCAGAATCATTACAAAATTTAAACTCCAATTACAAAATCCAAAATTATCCTGTAACAAGGAATTCTCATCTGTAAAACCAGGTTAGCAGGTTACCCGAGAATATTACAAGAGTGAATCCAGTCACCCATCTAAATCCAATCGAAACTCGAGTTCGATTTTTAATTGAAAGAAGAAGAAGAATGAGAAAAAGGGGAGGGAGTTGGGAGGGGAGGAAAAATGATAAAGACAAGCAGGGCGCCTTTGGGATTTTGAACAATAATCAGTGGAGCAGTGTGACAAAAGCCCCTTTATTCCCGGGGTGGGGGGGGGGGGGCGCTTGGGGTAAGCCAGCCGCAACTTTATAGTAAAGTTTCTTCCTCCCCGCCGCCGGAACAAAGGCCGCGACGAGCTTTCCGATAGTTTGGAACGCTCTCTCGTTAACCGGTTCCGCTGCTGCTGCTTTTAAGTATATACGATGTAAGACGACCGACCGGCTGTCTCTATCGGCTTTTTTTGAGAAATTGATTTCCTTTAAACGCGACCAGGATATCGTTTCTTTTGTTTTTCCTGGATGAGCTTTCGATCGATGGATTTTTTGTATTGAAATTTTTAAAAATCGTCGTTTTTTGTTTACTCTGCAGAAACGCACAGAGGCATATGTGGATTTTACTAAATTAAAAATTACACATTATTTTTGGATTATAAATGATAAAAAAAATGAAGGTTTAAATGGTCAAAATAAAAAATAGCATTAGTTATCGAGAATGCAGTTTTCTACTTTTCCCAGGAAAGTATGTTCCTTTCAACTATATATCCAACTCAAAGGTTGTAAAAAAAAAAAAGAAAAAAGTTAACAAAGAGTCGTGATTATGTTGCGTCATAGTAACAAAACCGATGAGCCACTAAAAACGTTTTAAAAATTCGATTTCGATTTAGGTAAAAAATAGTCGACGTACAATTTCGCGGCCACGCGCAGGTACATTACGAGGCGCGCAAAAGCCATCACCTGTCAACGTCGCGGTTTCTCGCGCCCGATCTCGCCGATTACACGACACACACCATGTAATTTGACGACGACGTAGGCCAGGCAAGTTTTCGTACTTCTCTGAAGTTCGCTTCTCTTACAGCAACCGCCGTTGCCACCGACAAGTTTCGCTGTTCTTTGTCCCTCATAAGAAGCATGGTAATTTAAAGTCAACCGATGGGGAAAGTTCGAGAAGGCATATGCAGCCGGGACTGCTTCGTTGTAATTTCTTTCGGTTTTGCACTTTGTTGTGTATTTAGTGACTCGAAGTTAGTCACGACGCTAACAGCTGGTTAACACTTTAATTTTCGACTTACCGCACCTGTTGTAAAATTACCATCCATCAGCCTATCAAGCTGATACAAGGTTGCTTATATATATAATAATGAGTTAACGAGACTTTTATAGATTATTCATTTGTATCTAACTATTTTGCCTTTAATTTTAGGAAAATGTTCTGAATACACATTTTTACAAAGGTTTTTCAGTTTTGTTCAACTTTATATAATAGTAAAATGTGACGCTACTCATATTACAAGCCTCGTTAGAGAAATAACGAATTTTTCAGGTTTTTATTTTTTGGTTAGAAAAAAAATGACCTGTTTAAAAAACAAGCAAGCTCAAAGCAGAAATAAAATATCAACATTGCTTTTACATGGTTAAAATAATTTTGAATAAGAATGCACGAGAAGCATTTTTTGCCCCAATTAAATAAAAAAAAAAACAAGTTATCATCAAAAAGACTTCTGGTCGAATCACGGAAAAAAATTATGGAATGAAGTTTATTTTAATAAGATGAATCAAGTATTTTTTTCTTCACAACGAGATCATTTAAACCTGAAAAATTTAAACTAACAATGAAAGTTTCATAATAATGTAACTTTTATGAACAAAATTTAATAAAGCTCTTTTTTTTTTGTTTCAACGGAGAGTTAAAAAAAAAAATATATATACGAAATAATTGGAACGTTTTACCAAAAATTTGGCTGAAACAGTAGTTTGTAGATTATAATCAGAATATTTCAGTCAATCTGGTCACAAGAGTGAAGCAAGAATTATCATACTAGCTTTAAAACAGACAAGGTTCGATTGTAGTTTAAAAAAAAAAAAAAAAAACCTCAAAATAATTAAGAGAAATATTTTTTGTACGCGTAGAGCAGAGCAAAATCAGGGGCCTGGGTGGCACTTGACGTACGATCTGCAGGATCCAGCCGAGGCGAACTTTTATACACGGATTCGTCAGCGAATCGTTTTTAATAACGGGAAGCTTCGAACTTCTTCCAGTTTCTCTCTCTTTTTTCCAATGATAAATGGGGTCGCCCTCAAATTTTTCCCTTCTACTACTCCGGATGGAGTTCGATTCTTCTTCAAAAATTTTGTTCTCTCCCCCCGGTATATAGTTGTGGAATCCTTTTTACGTGATAAGCGCGTGCATAAACTTTATCTGCTAAAACTTCTTTACCATTTTTTTTTTCTTTAAATTTTCTCAAACCGAGTCTTGCGTGAAATGGGATGGTGGATTTTCGTGGGCGCGACGAGACGCGACGTTTATTATAAGAAGCCCGGTGGTGCCTGTTTTATCCCTCGGCGGGAATATTTATTGGAAATAAGGGGATTTTGATAATATCTGGGGGGAGAGTTATTGTGAAATATTGTTAATTTATTCGACCGTAGTGTGATTCAAAATTTTGATGTCTTTCGTCTCTAATATTTATCGGGGAGACGTTTAAAGTCTACTATATAGTGGCTTAATAGTACCTCCTTCAATCGGATTACCCCACGAAGTTTATATTTTTACAGATAAATCGCTTTCAAAATATAACGTCGTTGTTGGAGATTTAAAACGGATTATGCACTTTTACGTTACAAAGAGTTTCATCTTTTTTTTTTCTTTTCTTTTTTTGTGAGTTACAAATCGGCATTGAATGGATGAAAAATCAATTCACGATAAATTTAATTTATCGCCAATCGATTTTTAAAACAACATAGAGAAAAGTTCGACTCCGCTTGGGATTAATTTCGTCGTGTCTTTTACGTAAAACATATACTCAGTATTAGTAAAAAAAAAACCTCGATTCTGCAAAACGATTATGTCGCTTATCGATCAACGTCCTCGGCTCTACCTCTCCCCACAAATAAATAAAACGACTTCCAGTACTTGTACCTGATACTCGGGTAGTTGTGGGTAATAACTGTTGTCAGTATAAATTTCACTGTATTAAAAAGAAAAAGACCTGTTCCAAAATCTGTACTTCAGACTTGATGACTTTGCGTATCACCTAAAATTTGAAGTTGAACGTTGTAATTCGAGGCCTGCATGATTGAATAACGGTATGAGTTGACTTGTGCTGTATTAATCTTGTAAAAGATCATATGAAAAATGGCTTGAAATTAAAATGTAAGGTTTTGAAGCTTGCAGTTGAAAAATAAAATTAAAAGATTTGGTCTTTGAAAGATTCTCAAAAATTCTTATTCTATGAAAGAACCCTACACGTTTTGTCCAAAATAAAAATCATTAAAAAATTCGTGGTATTTTAATTTTTTGAATTTTCTTTCAAGCATAATAAAATCCAACAATAGACCAGTTGAGTTTCGTAAATATTGATGAAAGCAGAAGTTTCATATTTATCTGCTTACGACTATTATGACATTCTTCCATTCAAGCTATCGATTTTTCAAACCTCGATCAACAATAAGCTACAAAATTCACCTCAAAGTTTTGTTTCAAAACCCAGAAAAGAATCGATACGTCGGTGTCACGTATCCCCGCAGTAACCCCCGCTCGTAGAATGCAAAATCATGGTATTCATTTAGAGAAAGAGACCCCCAAGTAGCGCAACGCATAAACGGGGCAAGTGTCGGCTTCCCCCGCGAGCTGTCCAAGGGAGGGGCATGAGGGATGACTGCGAGGGGCTTCTTCGTCGGCGCAGCGGGAAACATCGGCTCGAGCTAAGTATTATGCACATAATCTGGGGCTGCTTAATCGAGCGCGAGCGCCACCTATGCAGCCGAGCTAATTACATTTAACTTTACCGGAGGTGTACGAATTACTTGGGATTTATCGATTCGAACGTGTTTTTACGGGTCATGGGTCGTCGACAAAGTACCGTGGTGATAAAGTTCGAAACGCTTCGGCGGTGTTTATTAATAACCTGAGTTTATTTTGATGTATGCGCGACGGGCACCGCGGAAACATGTATGCATTTAGTTAATTGCTATACAACGGCTCGCTGCTTGAATAATTTCGAGAATAACTGACCTAATTTTACTAATGAATGTTGTTTCTCTGTAAATACTTGAACTTACTAATTTTTTAAATAATATTTAAGCTCCTTTTTTCGCAACAGTCTTAATGCCGGTAAAAAGTTTTAATCTTCGTCCAGTAGCTAACTATATAGGCTGACAGATATACTTTGTTAAAAAACTTTAACTTCGCGATACTTCAAAAAAGATTCACTATGTAGTATCATCTGCTGAAATTGTTTAATTACTAACTAATCAAAAATCTAGATCACTGATATTGATGCTGTCTGTACATGAAAACAACAATTGAATTTTACTTTTCTATCAATTCATTGTGTTTACCAAAACTATTTTTTTTTTTTGAATGCAAAAGTATTTCAACATTCATTACAACAATCCAAAAAAAAAGCCATAAAAATATTTCAGAATAGCAAAAACATAACTGCAAATCAAACGGTATCACGCGAGTTGATTTGGGGCGGGGGGTGGCCCCCCTGCATATATGTATGGAGGCTTGCCGGGTGTATGGAGAACATAAACGTCAGCGGCAGCAGATATAAACGCGGTGGCATCACGCGCGCGCTTCTCGTTTTAAATACTGCATAGCTCGCTCGCGAGTGTAATTACTGCGAGGCCTGGAATTAATTTGCCTCCCGCTGCACCGAAACTCACCGGCAATATTCGAAGGTGGTCTCGTCGCGTGTCTTACCGCTCGCGCGCATATTGTTCCTGCAAGATTTTCGCGGAGAAAAAAATTTTGAGTTTTATATTTTTGAACTGTTAGTTTGACCACTATCATAGGAGAAATAAATATTATTAAAAACTAATGATCGAGGAGATGATGATACATTTACGAGAGAACAGGATTAAAATCATTCAAAGATTTAACACAATAAATTTGTTATTAACTATGAATTATTTCACGAAGAAGAGAAAGAGAAAGGACAAGTTTATTTATCCTACACTGCAAGCTTTTTAAATATTCATATAAACCCGAGCCTGCGTATTATACATATACACATATACGTAATTTTGAAATATATCGTCCGTGGATGCCGAGAACGAGGCCGGGTAATTTTATATCCATTATTTTCGCGACGCTTGTTTTATAATAATAAACGCCGAACTCGCGCCGCGACGCCCGATTTGCATACGTGCAATTAATGGCGGATAATGACTTTGGGCGAACGTGTGAATAAATAGGCGCCGATTTATTCGGAATATCTTTTGACGATTAGGGCCGGAGGAATTACGAAAGTGATTATTTTTTTTGATTAATCGATTTTTCGTAATAGAGAAAAATTTTAAATCAATGAAGTTGAAGAGCTGTTATTTGTAGAATAATATATACTAGGATTTAATTATTTAAGCTAGTTCAAAATTATAAAGCTTGTTGTAAAGCTTATTTTCAAATGGTGATCTCTGTAAAGCTGGTATTTGAATAACTTACGAGAATTAAACATATATTTTTGAATCATTTTTATAACAAACTTTTGTAAACATTTGAGACAGGCATAAAAATAAATTTTGTTAATATAAAATGGATTTTTTGAAAAACATTTAACAAGTATAATAAACACAAAACTGAAATCAAAACTGTTTATGACCGAACGAAACATCATCCTTTCAAAAAATTATTTTACGTTTTGTTTGTTTTTGAGAATAACAAACTTTGATACACTTATGAGTTTCGAAGTTTTCTTTACAAAAAAAAAAGAAAATAATCCGTCAAAGAAAAAAGGCGGTTATCAGTGCGTAGCATGGTATTACTTCGAGGATATTTTCCAGATGTTTACGACTGCTTCCAGATGCATACAAGCAGCGTCGTGGTTGATTTACGTTAACTGCACTTGTTTTCGAGAAAAACTGCTGTTTTACATTAAAGAAATACTACATTCTTTTTTCCATTGTTTATAAGAGAAACAAATAATAACCAAGGTGCAGTTTGCACCAAGTATAATAAATAAATAACAAAAAAGGTTGGAAAAATTAATGAAAAGCTGTTTAATTCAAAACAGATTTATAGAATTTGTTAAAATAAATTTAAATGAAAAGTTTTTTAGTGTATACAAAAAGTTTTTAAATAAAAATCTGAAGCTTCCCTGGTTTACAAGGCTTCGTATAGTTTTTATGTAGTATTTCTTTAGAATTTTCCAACTTTTTTTACATGAAAAATCGTTATGAAGCTAGTAACGATGCGCTTGCACTCTATTTTCAAGAGAAAAATCGAGTGTTTGGTTACCCACACCGCAAACTTATAATTATTCTGTGTAAAGTATAATTTTTTTTAACGTGCAATATGATGCTCATTGCATTACACATTCGTGCATAGCAAACTCTTATATAGGAAGATGGTGAGTTATATTAATTAAAAACATACTTTGTTTATAAGCATTGAAACCGTAACTCAAGCGTCACAGGACCTTTTTGTAAAGCTGGCAATGAAGTTACTAATTAATTTTTGAGTCGATTTTGTAAATATCTTAGAAAAAAGTTCGACCTATTCAAAATTTTTAACTGATTGACAATTATAATAATAACAACAGAAACAGATAAAAGAAAGTGTCTAGGTACCATCGCCGTGTACCGTATTCGGTGCACGGTACACGGTACACGGTACCAAATAAGAGTTACTTTAGACACTCTGTGAATTTAAGTGGGTTATTTAGGATGGGTAATTAGATTTAAAGTAAAAACTAGTAGTTTTTTAAACTTAAGTGGGTTATTTGGAATAAATTATAGGATCTAAAGTAAAAAGCTACCGTGTACCGTGTACCGTGTACGGTACACGGCGATGGTACCTAGACACAACCCAGATAAAAATTAAAATTATTTAAGTATAAACAAATTATTAAAGATAATTTGTATCGAATATCAAACAAAGAAATCATTTATTACCGATTTTCTGTAAAAATAAAAATTATGAATTTTAAAATTTACTTTTTGTATTTAAAAAAAAATTCTTTTCAAAAGTACAAATAAAAAGTCTAATAGCAAGTAAAAAAAAACTGGTACTGAATTCAATTGACCCATTGAAGTATAAAATATTCTTTTGTTAATCAAAAATTTGAATGAATTTTGTTCATTCTTTTGTTCTATATCAGTGCAGTATTTTATTTATCGTTTAATTGAAAATAAAAATTTGCAAAGCTTCAAAGCTTGAAAAAAAAGTCTCAAATCATTCAGTTGAGCATTTATTTTAAAACTAATTAATTTTGTTAACAATACTACCAAAATCAAAATTTTACTCATTTGTACAGGACTCGTAGTAGGTATATCTGCAGAAATAGTTATTCATTAAAGTTTTTGTATGTACATAACAATAAATAAGGTCCCAAAAAGCAATAAACGTATCTCACGCGACCCTATGAAAATCCAGTGGAAAATCTGTGTGTTCCAGGGTGTACATTTGATCACATATTGATCAAATCACCCTATAACCTGAATCTTTCAGGTATACTCGAAACGTGCTGCGGGGGATAAAGCTCGAGTTTCACAGGGGGCCGAAACTATTAATGACCGCGAATCCGAGATAAACACTATACTGCGGTCGCCCCCCCCCCCGAGTATTTGTTTTTGGTATGTGTGTGTGACTGTGTATGTGTGTGATTTTCTCGGGCTTTTCCATACACACTCAACACGTGTAAACATTGAATTGTTAAGTATGCGAAAAAGACGACAAATCGGTCGCTTTGTGGATCGTTAATTAAATACTACCGTAATGAGATTTCACGTATCACGTGTAATCAAACCCTCGATCAAACCGTTACCGAGAGATACAAATTACAATATTGGATAACATTTATTCGCGACAATTAAAAATTTAAAAAGATTACGATTATACTTTTCAGTCCTTTGCTACAGATTTTCCACTTTTTTCCACTTATCCACTTATAAAAGAAAGTAAGCGTTTTCGACTTCGCGATTAGAGTCGTACATCGCAATGGATTCAGACTTTTTATTCGTGCTCTTATTGGTAAAAAAACATCGAGATAAAGCGTGCGGAACTGAGTCATAAATTTAAAATTAATTGGTCATGTTAAGCAACAACTAGTGCCAGAATAATTCAAAAACTTTAGCATTGTGCTTATGGGCTCGCTTAACATGACGAATTGAAGCCTTTCTTTTCAGTTGTTACTGTTGTACTTTTGAAAATTGAAAAAAAAAAAAAAAATTAGTTAATTTATTGTTTTTATTTTGATAGAAAATTGAATCTTATAATAATCTCAATCTTATAGTTGAGAAAATGAACTTATAGTCACACTAAATAATCTGGTGAGCTCAGTCGAAATTGTGTACCAAGTTTTTGAAATACACCTTTAATGTGCAATTTTGCCATCGGCTCTGAATATTTCAAAAGGACCCCAACGTCGACGTTGTCAAAACGCGAGTTTTTCCAAAATTTGGCTAAAAGATTGTTGTAACGTTGCAGACGACAGCGACGAATCACTTCCGGCGCGGGGCGCGTTCCGATCTTTTGTCTTCCCTCCCACGCGAGAGGATCGATGGCCGGCAGCCGACTATCCGCGCTGCTCTTTTGTCTCGGATCGAAAAGAAAGAGATAAACCGAATCGTAAATGGGGCTCGAAGGAGCCTGTGTCAGTTATTAATTCGCGCGCGTAATTTTCGGCTGCGATTTATTTATTCGGATTGCGAAATCGATGGGACGGCTTTTTTCTACCCTCGATATTAATGGACGATTGATGTTCCCAGGGACACTTTGTGATTTTAGGTGAAAGGAAATTTTTTCTTTTTATTTTAAAGTAAATGTTTTTGATTTTTTTCAAATGACTGCGTTGTTAAATTATTTTTGGCTAATGGAAAATTTATAATAGGTAGCAAAGTGAAAACCAGAAATTTTAGATTAACTTTAAGTCTGTTTTCGATAACATAATTCGAAAAGCGTTATTAAATTAAATAGACTATATTGTTTTTAATCGTCTTACTGGTTTAACTAAAAAGCTTTTCCATTTAATAACTGAATTTTCAAATGAAATTAGTTCATTAATTTGAAATGAAACATTTTTAATTTTGTCTAAGTATGCAACTTTTTGTCTAAAAAAAATGAGGCACGAGTCAAAACTTACGTACATGATTTTGAAAAATGGTACGTAAGATTCTTTCTTCGTAAAGTGAAGTATCGACTGTAATAAATATCACAAAGTCCGTCAATAATCAAGCGAACTAGAAAAAGTTAATATTTCTGAACCCAAGGACGACGATTTCAACTTCAAACATCAACCGCACATTTCGTCCTGAAATTTTTAACTGTCAAACACCACTCCACGTTTCGGCCCGGAATTACAAAGGAAAAAGGAAAAAAAAGGGGGAGGCTGGGTGGGGATCGCGCATTATTACCCTCGAAAAACCCAAACAGATTTGTCCCCAAAACACACCCCGATATTTCAGTGTCGACAACGACGCGGGTCCAAGGTTTTTTTTTTTCTCTCGTTCCGTTGGTATAAGCCGAGCAAATTAGTCACGATAAAGGGAAATTCGACGTCTCTTTTCTTTTGTGTTCCTTTTTCCTAATAACAACGCTGCAACGAGTGATTACGGAAGGGGGAATACGTACAACTTCGAGTATACACGTAGGGCGAAAAAAACTTGGCTCGAGAGAAGAGGCAAATTTTATTTACCGGAGGCTCTTTCGATTGAAATTCCCTCAGTCCCAATCAAAGCCCTATTTTGCGCCACTGGCCGAGGTGCAAGGATATTTTTCGCAAAAGAGTCTCTTGAGTGACGCTGCGTATGTGCTTTTCTTTGTACGGCTTGTTCAATACGAGACTGGAGTGTATTTATTATTCGAACTTTCTATGGATTTCTAATCAGAGTTCTCACGAAAGACCAATTTTTTACCTTGACAAGATGATAAAAACTGAAACTGCAAACTAAATTTGCTGCTAATTTTTATTTATTATATTATTAATAGTAATTTTGACAGAACTCGTGAACTAGGATTGTCAGACGATTTAATGTAGAATAACTTGTAATTTTAGTAGTCAGAATTTATCTTTTATAATTTATAAAAGCTTGGTTGATACCGCGTCTTTGTACTCTTTTACTTTAATCTCGGCTCTAATTAAAACTGCATAAACTATTTTTTTCTAATAATAGCAGAAAACAATAATTTTCCAACTTTCAAACTTATATCAAGTCTCTTGTAAAGTTCCCAGAAATAAAAAATATGTGAAACGAGAAATGAATGCCTTTTTTGAGTTCAACGCACCCATTTTATTGAGGATGCAAATTCATAAAAGAACATACCATTCAAATTGACTTTACCGCATCGATTACAATCAGTTGTCAGTCACCCGGCTCTATTTTTCAATCACCCAGGTCCCTTTTTTTTCTCCACAATAGCGCCACACACACACACAAGAAAGAGATAAGAATTGATTGAATAACGCCCTTATTTGTATAGGCCAAATTTATGCGCGACCTCATGAATAATATATTTGAAATGTGTGTGTGTGTATGTGTTAGAGATCGCACGTTTTTTTCTTCTTCATCTTCCTGGTCTTCTTTTTCTTCAAAAGCCCTGTGTTTTTCGTCCCCACTACCCCCTTCCTCTCCTTCCGCGCGATCGCTTCTTTTTGTGGATGCTATAGTTTTGGGTGAATTGCTGATGAAAGGGGCGCTGCCGTATTCTCAATTTTACCTTATTCAAAGGCTCTCCTTTCCTTTTTTTTTTTTTTTTTTTTTTTCATTTTGAATTGAAGAGTGACTTTGCCATTTGAAAAGATCGAGAAATATTGATATGTGCGAGTCGAGTTCGATTGAATTTTTCAAAAACGAAGAGTCTTGTACTCACGGTTGCATTTATTAATTCACATGCTCCGTACTAAAAAATCCAAAGAATACGTTTGAAAATATAAATAATACTCGCAGTTTTATAGTAAACAGGAAAAACCAATAACTTTTTTAGTACTCTAAGCTAGCTTTTCAATCTCAATATTTCAATAGATCATTTCAAAGGAGCCAAATCAAACCTTGTACCAATTCCACTGTTCCATATCTCAACAATAATTTGAAAGAACTTTAAAAAAACTAAAAGCTCCAGGCATTTCTTAAGCTCCGAACAATAAAAAAAAACAAGCAAAGCAGCCACACAAAGAATCAATTTGACGTCAATTTGAAAATAAAAGCCTCTTACTTAGCCTCAATTTAGGTACAGGCCCGTCGCGGCGTCGTCGGAGCGAGAGGGACGTATTTGAATTCCGGGAGGGCAAAGGGCGAAGGGGCTGGTTTGTATGGTCACAAAGTCAGTCCGACTTCCAATATCGCGGCGGTATGCGACGCAAACATGCATGACCTTTGGCTGCGTTTACTTGCAGGTCACCACCCACAACCGCTGCGACAGCACCGAAATGGGGTACATATGTATTATGCGGCGTTTTCGGGAGGCGGCCGGTTGAGGGGAATAAAGACCAAGAACTGTTTATGTATACGCGCGTTTCGCGGTGTGTTTGCCGGGAGAAGGAGCAGAAAGGGGAGGCGGGAACAATGCCGGGCACGATTGTAGTTCGCGGTTTGTTGGCAATAAAGTGTTTGCTTAATTTTGACCGGCGAGGATTTCGCTTAGTGATTTGTGGGAGCCGGCGTTTAGAGTAAGCGAGGGTACAAAAACTCGTGGAAGATGACTAATATGATGAAGGGCCGAGGAAAAGTTGGAAGCTTTTGTGCTTACGAGGATGAGTCAGTCGAGCTTTTACACAGTACAGTAGCGGAGGCAGCATCTTTCGAGCTCAAATGCCATTCAACACAATATTGCTGTGAATAAAATCAATAGCGTTGCTCAAGACACTTCAAACTTTTCTTTCAGATGCAGAGGGGTTTATGGTAAAGATGTATTTTCCAATTTATTTGGTTTGGAGCTATGTTTGGTTTTGCGCTCAAACGTCTTTTGAAATTTGTTCTGAACGTATGTAGCCAGCTGAAAATTAAATGCCAAAGGCTTCAATTTTATAAGGGCTCTGCTCAATTAAATACTATTATTAGTTTTTTCATCCCAAAGTACTTTACGGGTTTTTTCGAGGTTTTTTTACCAATAATTTTTTTTTTTTTTTTTTTTCATCTTATTAATAGTCACCATATTTTAAATAAGTCCTTACAATGCTCCGCATTTACCCATGTACCAAAAATTATAACAAATTTTTAAGGTTTACGTAGGACAGTTTTTTCCAACTGTTTCCGGGGCCATTCTTTTTTATGTCTTTTTAAATTAAATTAGTTTAAGAATAAAAATAAAACTATTAATGAACTAAAATAAAAATAATAAAAAGTTTTATATAAGTTCATCGTTTTGAAATAGCGTAATAATTGCACTATTAATGTCATTGACCACATCATTAGATATTACTTATGTTATAGATATAAAAAAAAAATTTTTTTTTGATTTAGCAACCGTATGGATGAATAATGTTACAATCAAAAACTCGTTAGTGTTATAGACTTTTAATGAATCCATTATCTTTTTTTATCGACTTTTTTCTTTTTTATCAAAGATCAAAGATGATAGAAAAAAAAGTATACAAGTTTTTTTTTTTTCACTTTATAGAAAAACTTCGAGAAAAACTTTTTTTTTACTATTTTTTTTTTAACATTATTGTGAGCATTATCGAGTGAACAATATATGATAATGGTAAATGCTCTTATTCTTGCAAGATCGAGTGAAAGATGAAAACTAAATACATGTTATATTAGCTACCTGCTCGGCTACCTGTATGTTAGAAGCGAAGCAATACATTAGTCTGAAAATTTGTTCGAATCACTAAAGTTACGCTAAAAGTAGTTTTTAAGGGAGAAAAAAAAAAAAAATAGAATAAAAACCACAAGTTTGAAGAAGATGGGATTTTTAATAGATAGGAGTATTAAACGAGCAACGACGACTTGGAATTTCACAGAATCGAGGGATGAAGCAGGCACGCGGATTTCCTTCTCTCATCCATTGACGAGGAAAGGAGAATTCTTGAGTAGGAAAAGAGGAATTTTTTTCCCTTATATTTCGTCCATTTTATTGTAGACAGGGCTGAGACGAGCGAACGAGGTGGAATGTCGTTGAAAACATAGTGTCTTGAACCATGTTTTCCGACCACGAATCATAGTCTTTATCAACAGTGGTATTTTTGTCATTTCAAGTACTCGCGTATTTTTTACAGCGTAGTCAAATTTAAAACGGGGTTAAAAAAAGTTTTTGGCTACGTTGAATGATACTATTTTTTCGAGAATAATAAAAAACAAAATGTTTTCTCGAATTGATAATGGATTTTCACCAAGTGAATGCAATAACTCTACGAAGTTTATACTATTTTTTAAATTTCGGGATAACTATAAAGGATTGGAGGACACTGATTCATTTTCTAAAACTCATTCAATGTTGATGTCAAATTTATATCATTTCGGATACTATTAACTTGTTTTTTAAATACTTACAATTTTAAAAACAAAATAAAAAAATAAAAAATTGGATTAAAGGTAAACAGTAGTGACTGACTGAGTAACGAATCGAGTAGCGAATTCTAGAAATCAGTTTGTTTAAACTAATTAACTAATGGAAGTTACGAGAGCATTAAATTAGCAGCTTAACAATTGGGTAGTTTATGGTTGACCAATTTGCGGAAAGGTTTAACACTGACGTAAAAAGTTGACCGGAGACACAAATTTTACAGAAAAGTATTAAATTTAAATAAACATATCAAATTAATTTATTGGTCGATGTGACTCAAATTGATAGTCCGATAGATTAATTTGATTTATTTATTTGAAAAATACGGAGCGTTAGAATCACATTGTAACTAATCAAATTTAATATTTTGTGTTTTATTACTGCAAAAAAATTAAATGGGTTACTAATAAATAAAAATTTTAAGTTGAAAAATTTCAAAGTATGTAATTTGATGTTCTTCATTCATGAACCATATTAAAATACGTGTTATCTGTCTTGTATCGTTAGCACGTGTCATCTCTTGAATAAAGTAATTTAGCACTGGAAATCGAGTGGAATTTTGCTGTGAATTAAATTTTCAATCTATTCACTCATTCGGATGTATTATTTGTAGAAATGCACGCATCGTCGAGCACTGAAAAAGGAACTATTGAGTCATACGAAAACAAGCTTGATAGAGAGGACAACTATCATTTGCTCATTTCTAGCTAGTAAATCACTCAAAAGATATAAAAACATTTTTTCGGTTTAGTATTTTTATAGAAAACCACTTGGGTTAGAAAAATTTTAAAATCGAATTATAAATTTTAATTCCAACTTCCTGAATAAAACGAGAATTTCTCAGAAGCCAGCGCCAAGTATTATAGGTATGCAAAGACCGAACCCAACATTCGACCGAAGAATTGACGAGACGACAATCGTTATTGGATTGAGTTATAGGCCTCGGAGAGTTGTACCTGTCGCGCGACGTCCTTCTCTCTTTTTTTTTTTTTTTTTTATCTCCTGCCTGTTTAGCATTGTGTCGAGAAGAGCTTCAGAAAGAAATGAAGGTTTGATTTATGGCCAAAAACAGATTAATTTCTCAATATAGCTTTACAAACTCGTTTCGGTTTATGAGCCCATCAAGTGCTCTTAAAAATATTGGTGTATAACGGTTTGATACATTTTTTTTGTGCGTTCGTTTTTTGCTCGTAGAATGTGTTTTTTTTATTGAAATTTTGTAAGCAAAAAATGGAACAGTCATTAAAACTATATCAAACTATTGATTTACAAATCATCATTTTATGTCGTAAAGTAATAGATGTAGATTGCTTCATATATGAAAGGTTTTTATCAAGAAATATTATTACAAGCGTGAAGGATAACTGATTTAAAATTGGTTGTTTTTTTAATTTCTCAGTTTAAAAGTAATTGGCCTTGATGAAGGTATAATTATGATAGTTTCTCTCACTAATCGATTTTCGTTAAAAAGATTACACATTTACTTGATGAGATCGGTTGATTTCTTGTTGTCCCTTCAGTAAAACCTTGAACCCGTTCAAACCCCGAAATGGGACCATAAAAAGTTACCCAGGTGACTTTGAGTCATTTTATTTTAATTATTTGATTCAAAATGACCTAGTTACTGATGAAATCTGTTTAAAAAGGCTGAATAGTAACACTTTTTGACTCTATGACAGGCACCTTAAAGAACCCAAGATACTCCTTTTTAAAAATTCAAAAAGAAAAAAAAAGATGATTCGGAAAGACACATTAAAAGTCCATAATGGGAAATGTCGAAAAAAGGGGGAATGGAGTGGGGGGGGGGGGGCAATTTCAACTCTCTTAAAATTTCTCGGGTCGCGGGCGTTTATAACTCACTTTGAAATCTACTTAAATGACTTATATAGAAGTGGGCGAGAAGATGGAATCCGATATGACGGACATTACAAAGTTTTCGTTACCATTTGCCCCCCTGCAACCGACTTTATATGCGCGAATGAGCGGAAATTGGATCGTAAAGACAGTCCCGAGCCTTTTTTTTTTTACCTGCACACGGTTTTCAATTCGCGTCTTTTCTTTTGACAGTTCTGCGTTTGCTCTGAAACTATTATAAAAAAAAACCGAACAAGGGAGGAATTGTTTTATGCCCTTTTTTCCACGGGGTAGACGCTCTTTTTTCTTCCGAAGCGGATTTCCATTATGCGGGAGAGGAGGAGGAGATGGTTCAAAGAAAATAATCGATGCTCTTTGACTACTGCAAAATGCCTTCGAGATCGAGGGGATGGTGTTTCAATTTATTCCCGTGGCGGCACGACGTTGTCTTTAGGCGTTTTTGTTTTCGAGATTGAAAACCCGATGAGGTTGAGGAAAATTCAAAATCCATTTTCGAGTTTTCCCGAGCTTGATAGATTTTCTCTGCGCTTTCAATATACGTTACTCTTCAAGATTTTAAAATCGTCATGATTTATTTTTTATAGACTTTGAAAGCAGAGCCTTCAATCGCATGAAAAAAAAACTTTTCTATGTCTTTAGTTTTTAATTCACAAATTATTTGAAAACTCAACTGGAAGTCTGATAAAAAATCTAGGCTTTTACTTAAGTGACTCCATTGCAAAAAATTCTAATTCGAAGTTCACGAAAGATAAATTGAAGTTAAACAAGTTTCAACAATAGTCGGCAACTTGTTTTGGCAAAAAAAAAAATCCGAAATAAAACTTTTTCGATAAATCTTTCTTACTTAGCTTGTAAAATTTGGTGCGAGTCTGAGCTATTTAAAGTTTGATTGCCCAAATTTTTTCATCCGCCAAATTAAGTCGTTGACCTACTTTCAAATTATTTAATTTTAATAAGTTTCCGTAAAATTTTTTATGATATAAAACTTTTAAAAAGTCGTTTTCAAAAACTCTAGATTCTTGACTTTTAGCGTATAAACATTGAAAAAAAAGAGCTCTTCCACAAAAGCCACTATCGTTTTACCGATTGAGCTACATCACCGATGAACCGTACCAAAGGTCGACATTTCATCATACCGTGTAGTTCCTATTTCACACATTTTGCACAATTTATTCAGTACCATATTAAACGAAAAAAAAAGGAAAAAAATTTCATGGCATAAAATACGTAAGTCATATTCTCTACACGAGCGGAATGTGTGTCCTGGAAAAACGCGGCGCAGACTTACAACGCAAGCTCACTGTATCGCGGGGCCATTAACCTTTTTCTTTCTTTTTGAAAATAAAAAAAATCACACTGGGATGTTCCGATAAGTGTGCGAGAGCAAAGTAATATTTTTTCTCTGAAATTCCAAACTTTACATATTTTACATTGAATCTTCTTTCGCAATGTAATATCGATTTACAATAAAAGTATTCGAGTAATAAGTGCTTGTGCAAACCTAATAAATACTTTCGTTTTGCTATCGTACGGTTTTTTATTCACAAATATGGTTTGTTTTAAAATGCAATAGAGATTTGAGTTTGTATTTATTTTCAAAGATTTTCAAATAGCGTTTGAAATAAAAGTTTAATGCAGATGTAAAAACGAATATTTTTTGGAAGCATCGATTATTTCAAAAAATAAGAATTCAAAAAATACCGTTAATCAAAATTTATGATAAAATAGTTAATTACTATTTTTCATACATCATAACAGCAGACAAGAATTGAATTTAAATCAATCTGAGCTTTTCCAGACTTAATCAAAAAAATAGACGCTTCATCTCACTTCATCGTATTTAAATATTCACGATGTTTTTCTAATGAAGTTTTCAGTACGAAATAAAACGAAACTTTCATTCTTGTCAAAATATCGATATCAGTTTTCAATAAGTTGATACATTTTCATCTCGTCAATTCGACACGAAAGCGTAAAAAATCCTATTCACCGAAACTTATGAAAAAAGCGAAAAAAAAAAGTACCTGCATACGTGCGGCACGTCAACCAAAGTGCTTGCTCGCGTGTAATGACCGTCGATACAAGCTCTGAAAGACGCGAGGTAGATTCGGTAAAAGAACTTGAACAAAATATAAAAAAAAATAAATAAATACAAACTTCACAAAGACCGGTATATAAAATACATATTCGCGTAAAAAGAGAGTAAAATGAAGGGGAAAACTCGATTTCAAAAGACGCCGGGCGAGTGAAGTATTCCGTACGGTGAATATTTTCTTTTCCTCGGATGCCTTTTTTTTTAATTTTAGAAATCTCATTAAGCCCCACATGAATTATACTTGCAATGATGAACGAGCCCGCGGACTCCGAATTATCATAATTTTTTGGGGTGCTTTTTTTAAAAGACAAGTGCTTTTGGTAAATTGAAGACCCCATTCGAATACTTTCATTCAGATAATACATTTTTCTGGTGCTATTTCCTGACTCATGAGGTTCTTAAAGCTTGTAAGGGGCCATAAAGCTGGCGCTTTCCGAGGGATCGATATACACACACACCAGCGAATGTCTTTTTTTTTCTCTCTCTCCTTTCTTTCCCAGTCGTATGTAATGCACATTCGCGAAATTACATTTTTGCTAAGAACACGCGAGCGGAGTTTCTCCTAGAAATCGCGCTCATTGGTTTTAAATTCCGACTTCCGGATGATTTATAAGAATATTTTTACGTACAGTGAGAAAACTTCTTTTAAATTGGCAAGTAGGTAATAAAATTGATTTTACATTGATCTAAAGGGCCATTACGTTTTTTTTTTTATGGCACATTGAAATGTATTATTTTCGAATAAACCCGGTGAGAGAACCAAACTATATTTGAAGATAGCAGGAGTCATTTTCCACATCAAAAATTTGCTCAAGATTCGAACAAATTTTAAATCTACCTGTAGAATAAAAAATCTTTAAAGAATTTTTTTATAATTAAAGAATCAAAATTATGAATTTAATGAAACAAATTTGAATAAATAACCAACAGGTAGACGATCGTTCCATCCCTCGCGCGCACCCTCCCGCAATGCTTCATTTCATTGTTACTTCCAAAGAAAATTACGCACCCGAACTACAACACAACGCTTCGCGCGAGTTCCCAGACATCTCGTTAATTATCCACCGCCGAAAGCTCGCCGCAAAAAAAAAAAAACAGAAATAAAACTCCCTTTTGCCACCCCGCGCATAACCCTTGCGAATTTTCTTAACGCGCAGGCGCCGCGCCCGCTGACTGTAGTCTAAGGGAAAGCCAAAGAAACAAGATAAATGCGAGTTAAATGCAAAACGAGGATCGAATGAAGGCCCCATTTGTGAGTGTGTCAATTTACATTCAAGTCGGTCTCTTTTCATCCCTCCCTCCCTTCTTCTCCTTGCCCCTCCCCTAGCGCGCGCGTATGTAAAATGAATGGAAACGTCTAGCTTGGTAATTTGTGAATTACTTCGTGCGCGCTGTAAAAAATCCAAAATTTATTCACCTCGCCCCGATGTAAATTTGCGCCGTTCGACTTATGATAAAAGAATAAAAGTACCAAACGCTTAATTGCTTCTTAGTATTAAAAACAAATAATATCGCACGAAATTATAGAAAAAGGGGTAATTTTTTCGATCAATAAGACAATTTAGTAACTCTCCATAAATAACGGTCAATAAATAATCCAAGACTTTCTTGAAAATTCCCAATTTTAATTCCCAAGACGACCAACGAACGACACCTAACGACGACAACGAAATCTTTGCCAAGAACAATAAAAAAAAAAAAAAAAAAAAAAAAAAAAAAAAAAAAAAAAAAAAAAATGAAAGCCAAGAAAAATGACAACTTCCTTTTATTCTAGCCGGTAATCTAATCAATGCCGATCATACTTGCAGATTCCCTTGGCGCCTCGTTTCTAGCATTTTTTTCCCTCGTTATCGGCGACGAAGAATCACGAACCAAAAAAAATAAAAATAAAAATCGATATTGCGAGAAAGAGAGAGAGGGAAAAAAAAGAGAGAAATTAACGACCAGAGTACAATGGCAGCTATTTTGGAAAACTTCATAAGGGTGAAAGAAACACGAAACATTTCCTTTCTGCAGTAGGGTTGAATTTCGTTTGATCTGGTTTTTTGCCTTGTATTTATTGTTTTCCAATGTTGTCGCGCTTTTGTAAACGCGAAAAGTCATTACCGCTCGAGTCTTCGTTAAACATCGGAGAGCGGGAGAAAAAAAAGCCAAGAGTAATTTTGTTTCGCTAATTTTAAGAGAGATAACGGAATTTCTATGTAACGAGCTTTACTCTTTTGGTTTCCTATGTACAACGTATATTTATCCACGTTTCAATAAAATAGTAAAATTTAAACTTGTGTTGGCAATTCAATTTTTAGATTGCTAATTGACTAAGAAATTAATAAATTTCAAACTGTGATAGAACGTTTTATAAAATATAAATAATTTAATTTAAAAAAAAGTTAAATCAAAACTTTTGACATCAAGCTGAACTCTCTGAACTCTGTGGACTTTTATAGCAATAAATTTAAACTAATTTTCTGTAAAAGATAAAATTTCGTGACAATTAATTTATGTCGACTTTAACATTCCCACGAATAACTTTATTTTATTAAAAATAATTTTCGTATTTTTTTTCTTTTAATTTTTGCAGCATAGCATCATAAACTTTATGAATACTGTACCCAATTAATAATGCATGTTTAAAAATAGAAAAATTAAACTAATAAATAAACAACGGATATACTCAGTTTTATTTTCACACTCTATTATAGTAAAAGAAAGTTTTTCATACAAACTAATTTAAGTAAACAGGCTCAAATAAAAAGGGAGCATGCGCGGTCACCCTTCGATTTTCCTTTGAAGAGTGTGTCTTCCTTTCTACATACAGCCCGCGCTTGGCAAAGGAAATATTAAGAAAAGGGATGAAAGGAGAAGGAAAAACTGCTGAGCGAGCGAAGTTGTTTTTTTTTCTTCTTATACTTCTTCTTCCTCCGAGTCTTCTTCGAGCTAAAAAATGGCAAGAAAAATGAATAGCAGACTTACATTGTTATCAGGGGCGCGAGGCCAGAGGTAAATGAACCTTTTTTCTCTTGACGCGAAAATTTTCTTTCCCCAATATGGTACACGCGTAAAAGTTTCACACGGAGATAAATAATGTAAGTATTATAAATTTTATTGTTTGACCATTGCAGTTCGATGAAAAGAATTTTTCTTATAACTTCATGTTAGTTAACTAATTTTTCTCAGGTAATTAAAAATATACCTTTAATTCAGACTCTGTGGAGAATTATTCACTAGTTCGTTTTTTTCAACAGCTGTAAACTCGTGACTGATTGCACACTTGGCGATACAGTGGATACTAAAGAAACAATTTATATTCCGGTTAATTGTAACGTAACATTCATTTATTGAAAATTATGGTTTAAATATTATTAGACGGCAAAGAAAAGTAAAATATGATTCACAAAGCAGATTTTTTTATATAAAATAAAGAGGAAAAAGTATTATTCGCAATAAAAGTCAGGCAGTAATAACCTTTTTTTAAAAACCTCAGAAAAAACTTATATTATACGCCTAAGGGTTCAAAGGCCACATTATATGGGCTATCCTATTTGCATTAAATCCGAGATTAATGCGGTCTTCGAACCTGCACAGTAATGTGATGCATTCTACATTTCACGAGATGTGACATTATCGTGTAATCTCGCGTGTAATAGATTTTCTTTTTCTTTATGTAAAAAAAAATTGTCAAAATATATTAAGACATTGACAATTTTTTTAAATGATGTATAATTAATTTTAGTTCGTAAAAAATTTTTACGATTCAGCTTTTTGAAATTAATTAAATAATTCATTGATATCAATAATTTATTTAGTTAATGAAATTATGTACACATTATACGTAAATAGAAATATACGCAGAAAATTTTTAAAATTTTGATAATTTTATGTGAAAATAAACTGTTGCATTTATTTATTTTTCAATTAAATAATCAAAATTTTTCGAAATTCACAAAAAATGGAGCTAACTTTTTTAATACAAAAAAAAGGCACAAGAGCGCTTAGAAACATGTTACTTGTTAAACAAAAACTTGGCGTGACTATTTCCATCATAAAATAATCCATTTAATTAGAGTTTGAGGAATACTTGATCGATTTTAATAAAAAAAAAAATTAATTAATTCAGTTCGTTTTAACAAATTTTTGAGAAAGCAGACCTAACCTACGACTACAAACCATTATAAAAGGGTAGATTCATCTCTGGTATGGTGAAATAACATACCCACGAAAAGAATTTCGATTCAAAAAGCGAGTCAAAAAGTATGTAAAATAATTGTTTGTCAGTCAACGAGCAAAGTCGCGGCCGGCTCGCACCACCGGTGCAGTGTAGGATAAACAAAAATACACCGCCCCCGCAGTGCAACGACCACCGCTCGAACATAACACTCTCGCGTGCCCCAGCAGCGCCCCACACCATATTCCACACCCATGCACACCACCCGAAAGGGATGACAACCCAACCCCAGAAATCTTCGCTCAAATTTCTCAGAAAACAAAAGACGATCAATTTTCATTATTTGAAATCAAAATAAAAGAACACATTGAATGTAGTATACATAGTAAAGGGATAATCAAGGGACTACTGTGTACTCACCGTTATGCAGGGCGGCGCGCGTGCGTGCTTCAGGACGATGACACCCAGGTCCTGGAGGACCAACAACCCGGGCACATGACCGATCTAACTTTGTTCGATTCGAACTTGGTTTTAAATTCACCAGTCTGCTCTGAAGCGGGGCAAAACAAACAAACGGCCGTGTGGAGGTTATTCACACCGCTTATGTATATAGCACACACATGGCCTACTGTCATCAGATCACTGTACCATGGCTTATCTTCCTTGAAAAATTTAATGTCACTTCACTACCCTAGCCACGAAGTCTTTCCGACAATCATTTCACAAACTTGTCTCTTTAAATCTTCTTCACCTTGACAAGGGAGCGATTGCCCAGAGAAAGTTGATTATATCAAAACACAACTGGCCGATTGAAACTCGCGAGATAACAGTAAAACAAAACTCAGTGAAAAGTCAATTTTTCTTAGCTGCGCGGTTTATCTCAGAAGACTCAGCTGGGTCTCTGAGATAACAATGCAACCGTATTGACTACGGCTGCTGATATCTCAAGTCGAGAAGATATACACAAAGACACCCGCACCCACCGCGTGTATACTATATAGGTGAGGAATGCAGGTTGCCGGAAGCGACACCTTCCGGGGAATTCATCGTCGAGTGCGGGAGATTCGATGATCGGATGTGCATATGTGCAAGGGCTTCTTGTCAAGCGGGTGGCTTTAATATTTGGGAGATTAGACTCCTGGGGGCGATCTGCTCACAGAATTTATCGGAAAACTTGGTCGATCAATCATAACTGAATATGAATTCCACGCCCACGTTCTTGTTAGATAAACGATGAGTTTTTAATTCTTTGACGTACAACTAATTCGACTTTTACTTATTATGTTAAATCGGAATCCTAAAGGATACGTAGTACCGGAAGTATAAAATATAAAACGCCCAACATCAGTACCGGAAGTATCTTTATAATGATGAAGCATGTTCAAATGTCTTTGTTTTATAATTGATTTGATTTAAATCAATTGATTGGTTAAGAACGTTAAATTCAAAATTTGAATTGCGTTTAATTTGAAGTATACTTATTGAACACTTTGTTGTTAAGAATTTTTTGAGTAATTGAATACTTTGTTTCAATAAATGGACTTAATTTCTTTGTAGGATTCTAGAAAATAAAATAAGAATCTTTATTATTTTAAAAACAACTTTTTAAAGCTATAACCACAAAAATATCGAACTGAACTTGGTTGCAGGTTGCAAAGGATAAGTATATGTATGATGAATTTAGAGTTAAAAATTTTTTTTAACATCGGTTTTTTGAAAATAAAAGTAAAAATTATCGTTTATTTACTTTCAAGATTAAAAATTGAGCGTGCTTGCACGTCTATTGAGACTAGTAAAATATAAAACGCCCTACGTCGGTAGGCATTCAACGATATACGAATCTTTAGGTGTTTTGGGTTATTATTTCTTAAGAAACAAAAAGTAGCATTTTCTTGATCTGCATGGGTCACTATGATTTGTACTGAAGTAAATCTAAAAAACAAATGATCAAAATAATCAGTAGCAATTAATATTGAAAACTGTTTCATTTCTTTCAATATATATAAGCCAAAAATACTTATGTAAGAAAAAATTTCATGATGATTTTTCTCAATAATTCCAATTAATTTTTAATACATTCTTTTAACAAAATAAAAAAAAAATAAATAAAAAATTAGTGCGAAACTTTGAAGAAAAAATTTGTCTAATAAATTGAAATGTGTAAAATAAAACAGTTGTTGTATTATTAGGATTTATTATTATAATTTTTTCGTTTGTTTTTTTTTTTTTTTTTTTTGTTTTATATATTTATAAATACTTTACAATGCGTGTATTTTTACAAAAAATATAGTGAAACAATAAGCATATGAATTATAGTTAAAAAAAAAAGAATATTTTTTACATTTAAATGTTTTTTATATTTATCATCTATTATTGCTTTGAACTTTTAAGATTTTAAATGAGTTCTAAAACCAAAATGGATAAAACATTTACTAATAATCTTGTAAAAATCCATTCAGATCTAAAAAGTCCAAAGCATTCACAATGATATATCATATTTCTTAAAAACCACGGTCATCCAGGCACCGTGTTGGAAACGAAATACAAACTAATACATAGAAATTCATTTCAAAACCTTTAAATATTTTTTCACGTCATAAATACAGTACTAAATTTATGTATAAGACTTAAATTTTTTGTTACATGAAATAATTTTTAATTATATTCAAGTAAATTGAAGAATACAAAAAGATAATAACAACACGTTTCTTGTAACTACAATCATATATTGTATACCGTTTTTTAAACTTCATTAATATATAAGTGTTGCACATCTGATAATTAATAATATGAGCCACAAATAATAATTTCAATTAGATCTAAACGTTAAAAAAAAGGAAGTTATAATATTTAGTAAAATATGAAATTGTGTATTAGTTATAGATAAATCTTCATTTTATAATGAAACTTGAATAAAAATTTGAGACAAATTAAATAAGTATAGATTAAAATTTAAATATTTGATAAACAAATAACTTTGTGTTCCTCCTAAAACTTTATCTAAAATCTACAGAGCGTCGAAGCGAATTTTGTTTCTGAGAGATAAGAGATATTCTTTATATATGTACAACGACAAATCGCAATTGAAGAACAGTAATAGGAGGTGCAGCTCGTATTTTAATTAAAGCTATTTAAACTTCTTTGACCGATCAAGGCACACAATTATCGCGTTTTGTTACAGATTTTGCTCAAACTCCAAGTTTACTTTTTTGAACACTCTCGTATAAATTAATCACATACTTGTAAACTTTTCTTTTTTTATCCATTTTCAACAGTATTATGCGTTTTTATGGCCGTAGACTCAATTAAAATTGAAAGTGTTTTTTATAAATACAATTATAAAAATGAAAGACGCGTAAATTAATAGTCTCTGCATCCTTTCATCCAATTTTTTTTTTTTTTTTTTATACATAGTTTTACAAATAAAAATTTAATATTTTTTTTTCTTAATTTTTTCAAGTTACATGTCGATTATTCATGAATAACAGAATAATTGAACAACGATTTACAGTGCATAATATTAATCGAAGCATACACTTTGTATGAATACATTTTTTTTGCATTTAGTATTCCTATGCGGCAAAACTTCAAAAGCGGAAGGTTTTGCGTTTTTCCTGAGTCTTGGGAATACGTAAATATTTTTATCATATCAGGAACTATGTTACAATTAATTAAATTCACTTTGAAGTTTAACATAGATAAAAAGAGAAGAGACTGCATTACTTTTATTTTAAAAAAAAATTAATTAAGCCATGTTTTATATGTAGCGACTAGCCATAATAACACCAGGTGAATAACAAAAAAATCTTAAGTTTTGCGATTCAATTAACATACTTGTTTGCGATGAAAAAACATAAGCGCACAATTTTTATTTTAAAAGTTTTTCGATGAAGTTTTATGAAAGGTAACTCTTTAAAGGGAATTTTATAATTTGATAAAGCCATTTTCAAGAAAACAAAAACTTATATTGCCTTTACTATTTAAAGAATACGAAATTATATTTGTATCGCATTATCTTCGAACTCCGTGGGTCTATCGCAATCGCCAAACTCGTTGTTTAATCGAATATAAGTTAGCCTTAAGTCACAAAAAACTTCAAAATTATTCTTATATAGGTTGTAGGCTATAAAAAATTGTCGAAAAGTATGTGATTATAAAATATTCTACTTAATATTGCAATGTACTTTTTTTATACAGTAGAACCTCGCGCATTGTCCATTCGTCGGGACCGAGGACCTCGCGCATTGTCCCTGTCGGAATCTTTGATCTTTGGACAATGTCCGAGGTTTTGCAGGGACAATGCCCGAGGTTTGGACAATGCGCGAGGTCCTACTGTAATTAGATTCAATTATTAATAAAATTTAAAATCTACGATATTTTTATTCACTTATACATTTCATTATACGTTGATGTTTACACAAGACATCAGTTATAAATTTATTTTAAAATAGATTTCAATAAAATAAATCGAAAAAATTTAATTTAAAAAAATATTAAATAATCGATTTATATTTTAACAATTTCTATAATCTTTAAAACTAATAAATAATCATTTTTATTCTTTGAATAAAAAAAAAAAAAACAAAAATTTAAGATCAATTTAATTGACTCTTTGAATGTTATTTTAATTCAATTCTATATTTAATCTTATTTCAGAATTAAAATTTTCACCAATCAGCAACTGCAACTAAAATCTTAACAGTTTATTATATAAAATTTTTTTAATGTTTATACCCCAAGTTTTCATTACAAAAAAACTACCCTAAAACAGACCAGTCATTTACAAATAACACTTCGATTGGATGAAAAATAAATTTTTGATGTTGAGATGAAAAAAAAATCTTTAATATTACAACAGATTAAAAAAATCAATCTTATTAAAAAAAATAATAATAATGATAAATGATATTCAACCATCATTAATAGTGCCTAAACTTTGATTATTAAAAATTATTGACAAAAATGATTTGATAAAAATAATTAATCATTAAAAATATACTAACTTTTCTACGTCATTAATTTAAGTATTTTGTAAATCACTAGTGCTTCCCAAATAACTGTATAATTAAAAGTCACTCTTTTTTTCGTTATTCTCAATTAAGAATTCATTTATAATTTTTATATAGATAGTGGCAAAAATCATAATACAAGTGCACGATTATCAAAGTAAATTAATTAATTTTTTAATATTCAAAATATATTTCTTAAAAATTAAAAATTTTCTACAAAGACAAAAAACTTTTTTACTTCTAAACCTAATAAATAACAGTCGACGATGTACAATAGGCCAAAGGAAGCAACTTATTAAATACTTTACAAACCTATGTGAGAACATTTGATTTAAATTTGTGAAACTTTATAAACGTGATTTATAATCATTATCGTTGCACAATTATAACTAAACTCCGCAGGACGCAATGGACTTGTCAAAATAGAAAAAAGTAAAATAAAAAATGGAATATCATAGTTAACTAGAGAATTTTCTTTCGTGTTACAAACGTATGTACATTTTATATTTGGATTATCATATATACCTATGAAGCACTTCATGTTCAATATCAAACAATATATCACTTAAAAATATTTCCTTCGTGTATGCAAAGTTTAACGATCGATTTATTTTATCTTATTATTATTTATTGGGGTTCCCATGACCTAAGAGTAACATATTATGTATATTAACTATACACTCTATCGATTACTGAGTTCTTTTTTATCAGACATGATAATTAAAATATTTTTACCATAATCGCGCTTTGCGAGTCTTTACATTTAAATGCATTAAAAATCATTTAATGATCAGAATTTTCGAAGAATTCACAATATATTTGATATTTAATTTTACCATTCTGTTAAAGTTTTCTCAGTTCATTTTCTAATTTCTGTAATACTAAATCTCTAATACATGATTTATTTAATGAATTTTTACTTTTTAAATGAGCAATAAATAAAATCATGTATTCACCAAATTAAATGTTACTTCAAAAGTACATAAAAATAAGATAACATACTTTATAAAGAAAAAAGAGTAGCATGTAGCATGCATATACGATTACATATATACATTATATTACAGGTATCATCATGAAAAAAGGAATTTCGCGCTAATCCACCCCAGCAAATCCTTGTGAACCCTCAATAGCCTTGATCAACTTGTCTCTGAGTTGCTGGTAGCTTTCATAAGGTGGTAGATCGATACGATTAAAACTGAAAATTTTTTTAAAATATTTAATAATTATTTAGGTTCAAACAAATTTAGTTTTTAATAATTTTATAAATTGCAATAAATAAGTAATAAATCTTATGCAACTTAAATTTTAGAATACCATAAAATTTAGTATGATGACATTGCTGACAGAAAAAACGGTTTCAAATTAACAATTTAAAAGATATTTAAAAGGCTGAAATTTTGCTAGTTATCTATTAAACAGAAATTAAAACAATTTTACACAAATATTCTCATACTTGAATATTTCAAATAAGAATCATGTCTAAAGCGTTACGGAAGTGATTCAACCGTTAATTTTCGGAAGTGTGTACTTTTTTTTATGCTTTTTCCAGAGGGAGTTTTGCATTTTAATTCTTAAAACTTAAAATTTTAGCTTGCATAACATATTAAATATCTGTTAATATAATGTTACTTCAATAGCCAATGTTACAATTTTAACAAAATAAAAAAGTTCAATTTGTAGTAAAATATATAATTGATTTCGCGTTTAATTTAAGAAGTACAGAAATGCCAAAGAATCTTTATGAATTTATAAATAATTTTACATTGAATTGGGTTTCTTCCAATCTTAGTCATCAAAATAAAAATTTTGAAATACTAGATTTAATTTTTTACAGTAAAAAAAAATTTCCTCTTTTAAATGAATCACATTTAATATGTTTTTTGAGCATTAATAAACGATGATTCAACCCATTCTGATAGTGGGACGGTTTCGGCAAAACCTTTTTTTAGGCCATTGAAAAAAAAATTTGAGAATTATTGATATTTTAGTTTAAAAAATAGTTAACTCAAGTGCCCTAAAAAGCGGTAGCTAAAATAAGGTATTCCCGAGACCATTGGGTGTAATCAACGTTTTTTAGGTACCCAAGAGACATAATAAAATTTCAATAATTTTTGAGGATCAGATTTTGGTGATTTTGCAAGAAGTCCTTTCGTTAAAAAAAGTAATAATTTTATCATAATATCAATAAAGCGCAGTCATGTAAAATAAATGCATAGAATCATTAAATTTTATGTCAGAACTAAACTGCGAAAATAAGATTTAACACTCAAAAGAATCATTTAATACAAGATAATTAAAATAAATTTTTAATTATTTAAACTTACCAGGTATGTGTTCGTGGATAATTTTCAGGTGTACCCCACTTTTCTATTGTAAAAAGTTGCGGTCCGTTGCTCCCGTAAAGTTCTTTAAACCCGTTCATTGGCACTCGCGATGTGCCCGTAACAAACTGCAACAGTCTGGCGCGCATCTCGTTATTAAAAGACAAGACAACTCTCCAAAACCACTGGACGGTTATATGATTGGCATGATAGTCTCCTTTGTAAAGCGTGTTCTGCTTCCAATCTTTGACATCTATGTGTTGTATTCCACACATCAACAATTCGAGCTCGTTTTCATCGAATATTTTGACAAGAGTTAAAGGCACGAGAGCATTAAAGCCTTCGAGAAAAGCATTCATTTGTTCCTGGACGCGAGAGACAAAATGCCATTGTATTACTAATTGTGTGTATTCATCTTTGTTTTCATTTGTTACAGGAATATTGGCCCCATTCGGTTTGAGCTCATGCTGAGACGTTGACCCAAAAGACTCTTCATCCAGACAGAAAGTCAACTCAAGCTCAGTCGGATCGTTCTCTTTGATCCATAAAAGCGAATTATAATACTCTGAGTCAACACTTTCCATATCCTTTAGATCTATTGATTTACCTAACATCATTTTGTAGAATGGTCGAATAAAGAAAGCTGAAAAATTTTTTTTTTTAATTTTTGTTTTACAATGAATTTGTAAGTAAAAAAATTAATATATATATATATATAATAAGGGTTGTGTCTAGGTACCATCGCTGTGTACCGCACACGTCACACGGTACACGGTAGCTTTTTACTTTAGATCCTATAATTTATTCCAAATAACCCACTTAATTTTTAAAAACTACTAGTTTTTACTTTAAATCCAATTGCCCATCCTAAATAACCCAATTAATTTCACAGAGTGTCTAAAATAACTCTTATTTGGTACCATGTACCAAGTACCGTGCACCGAATACGGTACACGGTGATGGTACCTAGACACTTTATATAATAAATACTTGAAATAATTATTTCAAAACATAATTTTATCTTAATTTCGCTCCACAAGAAATGAATTAAACGACCTCTGTCGATAATTCATTAATTTTGTACATTATAGGGTGTAAGTGATTACAAATTTATGAATTTAAAAAAATAATAGATAAAAAATAAATACCATCCAAAAGTTTTCCATGATATACAGCCATTCCCGCTATGCGACCAATAAATTTGAAATAATTTAAATGCTCTTCATTGCACACACCCGAACAAGGATTTATTTGTAAAGTATAGTTATCCCTAAAGAAAATATAATCATGGTATAATATAAATTGCGAATTTTATGATAAATGAAGTACTTGATACACTTACATAGCAGAATACTCAAACAATCCATAATAAGGATTGAACATTTCTTTAGATAATAAAAAGAACCATTCCCGAGCCAGACCACCGTAGTCAAGACCAACCTCTCCTTCAAATTCTACCCACAACTTTGTTTTTAAAATTTCAACCCTATTTACAGAGCTAATGATACGATATGAGTCCTCTAAAATATTGTTTCTGCCAACTTTAATCTCGAACTTATTGGGAACGTTATTCTGGAAATAATTGAAATTTGTAATTTTAATTTTTTGAAACCTTATTAAACATAAATCTCAACTTTAAACATAATTCTAATCTAAACTTACGGGTTTTCTTAATTGTGACTTCAAGTATTCATATTTGCGTTTGTAATCTCTGGAATAAGGAACAGCCTGAAACAAAAAAAGAAGTAATTATAATTAATAAAGCTCAGAATTGTTTTGACAAAAAAATAGTATCAGAAAATACATACTGGTCCAGCTATTTGAGGGTTTAATAAACGAGGATCTTCCCATTGAGTTGTTCTTGTATCTAAAAAAAATTTTTAGAATCAAATTATTTTATTCGTTTAATGCTTTAAAATCAATCTTGAAAATTATATAGAGTTAGATAAAACTTATTAGTTTAAAAAATAAATTTTAATGAGAAAATATGTAGAATAATTTTATGAAGACCCGCGAGAATACAAAATAATTACTATAATTCAATATAAGCATAAATTGAAAAGAATAGTTTATTTACATAATTTTTAAAATAGTTGGATTTTACATCACGGATTTTATTAAAAATTAAGTACCATGGTTAGATTTTTCTACCATTCAGTCACAGAATTTTTTTTTTGAGCTACTTTAAAAATCAAAATTACTAAAGTGAACATACTGTGATCAATAAAGAAAATCCGCCCGTCCGTGTGAACTCTCTCTTCCCAGCCTTCAGGTAGTGGTCCAAGTTGATCAACATCACTTCTCGGTGTAGTTGATGGCACGTTGTGACAAGGAATAGAGCTTGGTCGTCCCGTTCTAGGGTCAACCCAAGTTGTCGCCCGCTCATTGTGGTCAATGAAAAACATGCGGCCATTTGGAGCCAACTGCATGCTCCAGCCAGGTGGCAGTCCTTCGCCGTTCAACGGTTTTGGACTTTCAAGCTTAAAAAATAAATTTTTATAGTTTAAATTATACAGCTAAAAAATTATTTTCTTGAACTTGAAATTGGATGTTATAAAAATTTTTTTTGCAGAAAATGAATAGTTAATAAATAATTACCTGTTCAGATGATCGTCTGGAACCAGCTGGACTATCTACACTGTCGTCATTCTAAAGAAAAGAAAAAATTGATTACAATTATAAAAGTTTGCAATCATTTCAACAACTTGATGTAAGAATATCCTTTACTAAGGAAAAGAGGTGTAAAGTGATTACTCAATAAAATTTAAATTTCAGTAAGTATTTAGTTCAACAGATTAACCTCTCTCTGGGTACTAGAGCTAGTAAAAAGCATTTAATTGTGATGTTGATTGAAAGAAAATGAAAAAAATAAAACTTAAAACTAAGGTAAAAATTTTTTTTGCGATTTTTTTTTTGAAAACGTTCTTTACTCTAATATTTTAAATTAATTAGATTAAATTAATTAAAAATTAATGTAATCATACCAGAGGAAGGCTGATTTGAGAATTTCTTTGCCTACTTTCTGCATCATCTGCACTGATATGAAATCGTCTCTGAAACTCTGTTGCTGCCGTGTCCAAGTTTCTCTGTTCTTGGGTAACTCCTCCAGTTGGTTCCACATTTCTTTACCATAAAAAAAATGTGTAAAAATTAATGACCAGTTACTTTATAATTGATTTATAAAGGAACTTACGCGGCAGTAGGCCGTTCCCATTGGGTAAAACGAGCTATGTGGTTCACATAATATGTTCTGCCATTGGCATCTTGTCTCTCTTCCCAACCTGGGGGTAACGGTCCAATTGATGTTACCTATTCGACAATAGAATTGAATCAGACATGAAATCTACAAATTTTTTGACAACTTTTATTAATCAAAATTTAATATATTTTTCAAAAATTTTCCAAAACTTTTATAAATTTTACTAATGCTTTAATTCAATATTTATAAAAATATTAAGTTTCAGCAAACAAAACTAATTAAAAATTCTTATTTTTGAAAGATTTATGCTGTAATAAATAATTTATTTCGGATGTGATTGATAATATTTTTCAATTTAAAAACAAAATTTACTTTCTAAGGAAAAAAAAAATTTTCTAGAAACCGTTTTTATCTATTTTTATTATTTGTTTAAATTATGCAGTAAATTGCAACAATGATGTAATCTAAATAAAGATCTACTGTAAAAATGTCCATGATTGCAAATTAAAAATTGATTTTTGAAATGTTGTATGCAATTGCAAGTGATGAATTAATTATTCTACCTCAGCCGGTTGTTCTTCTGGAGTAAGATTTGATGGTGATGTTGGTTGATCCAAAAGTTCCCATCCTCCTGAGTCAGCTGTATTATCACTTTCCCCACTATCAATGGCACTATTTGAATCAGATATATAAGCATGGTAGATTTCCAAAGTACCTTTAATCTTTGATCTTTGATTTGTACTGAAAATTCAAAATAAAAATTAATGTCAATATTTTAATATAAACCTTTGAGAAGTATGATTATGCACAGGTAATACTACTTTTATTTTGCAATTATAATCATTAAAAATTTTCCATATTTTATAAATTTCTGGCAACAATTCTGTTTATTGATTTATATCCTATTCATATTTAATTTGAAATAAAACTGATAATAGACTTCCTGTCTATAATTCATCAAAAATCAATTAATGAAGATAAAAATAACTGGATAATCCAATAAGAAAGAGTTTTAAATTTAATTTATAATAAAAACAAAAACTAATAAAATTAGATAATTCTTTCTATTGACTGTCCTACAACAAATAATCACAAGATATTTATATCGTTCTTACAGTCTAACCATATACATGGATCATTAGATGATCCTAACTTAAAATTAGCCTGAAAAACTAATAAAAAATACAATGAAAAATTTACTTTCGTGGTCGCAGAATGTATTGTTTATTAGCAATAGTACGGCCTTCTTGTTCTTTTGGTAAATTGTTAAGAGATAGTAGTTCAACCATTCCAAGAAAATCATCTCTTGTTAATCTGTTTTCATCAAACACTTGTAGTACCAATTTGTGCTCAAGAGGCTTTACCTAAAGAAGAAAACATTCGAGTGAAATATTAGCTTGGTTTGGAAAATTTTTGTCTTGTCTCAGGTAAAATTAAAATTATTCTTTTGAAAAAAACAAAGCATTTAAAAAAATAGTTTTCATGAAATTTAAATATAAATTTCTTTACTCTAAATGTTAGTGATTGTACTTTTTTAAATAATAATATAAAAAATACAATTGGATGAAAAAATCTTAATAAATTTTTTACATACTCGAAATATAAATTCTTCTCCCCATTTTGGATTAAGAGTTTTTTTCTTCGTCTTTGTAAGTACAGCATCCACAGTCTCATTGCCATTTATGGTATTTAATTCTATTCGAACATAAGGGTCACTTGCTCCAAAAATATCTTTTCTAGCAAGATTATGTCCTGCTAGTATCTTTAATCTTAATCTACTTGTAGCTTCTCTCTGAAGATAAAAAATATAGATACTTTATAGAATAAAAAAACAACTTGTTACTAAAGTTTTTTAAAGAGCTAGTTACTACAGCGCGCAAAGAGTCTTTGATATGTTGTAAGGTAATAAATTAGATCAATTTTAAATTTATTATAAACATTATTTAAATAAATTTGTATTGATAATCGTGATAATTATCATTTTTGAAAAATTAAGTCAACCAGATAAAATTTTTATAGGTATTACAAACATTTATTCACCATCTTGTACTTCAAAAATTTGTAATCACTTAGTTAAGTAAATAAAAACTGAAGAGTTTAGAGCAATTTTAAAATGAAGAACATTAATATTGTAATTATAACTTTAAAACACAAAAATGTTGAGTTAATTGCCTTTACAAATGCAAGCACAAGATGATGCATGAATAATTTTTATCTGTTATCTTTATCAAAAAATTCCAACTAATGCATCACCAACTATAAATAAATTTTAATGTAAAAAAACCCACTTAAATTCTATCCACAATCAGAAATAAGTAACATGATGAAATAAAAAACAAAACAAAAGATAATAATAAATTCATCAATGAGAAGTTTTGAACTTGAAACAACAATTCTTTACTCCACCCATCGATGGTCATAAAACTGTATTTAAACAATTAACAAGTTTTTTAAAAAAAGTAAGAAAAAAAAAGAACAGTTATTGGCTTGAGTTGTCACTCAGTTAATAAACACAAAAAAAAAACAATTTCACTCGTAAACCCCACCCACCAATACCAAAACTCTCCTCCTACTCCTTCTCCACACACGATCTTTCAATAGAAAAAAAAACAACACAAATAACTTTTGGCAGTTTAACACCCACCCATAAAATCCAACCTGTCAAAAATAACTCAGATAAATACGTACGTCGTTGCCGTCGTCACCGACAGTCGAAGTATAACCATACACATTTTCCTCTGCCATTAACAAGACACAGTGTGCCCCGAGAGCGCCGATTATTTTTCACCCCTGTGAATCACACCCGCACCTCCACTGCTCCTCCTTCTTTATCTCGTATCACAATATTTAAATCTTTCTAATTAATTTTACGTTTCAAAGGACGCACTGTATTTTTGGATAAATTAACGAGAAAGAAAGTAAACGTCGCGATACTTCAGGAGCCATCAAGAAAAAAACACCTATTTTGCCTTAACCCCACTACGTCACCGCGAACGAGCGAGGCAGTGTGTGTAGATGTAGAGTAGAGACGGATGTGACATGTTGGGTTACCCGTTTTTAAAGATGGCCACCTTCCCCCTCTTCACGTTTTTTAATAACATTTTATTTTATTGTTGATAATTATTCTTCATTAGCAGCATAATTACAGCTTGACTTTGTGTTGATGTGATACTTCATAGCTTTTGATCGTGTATAAATTTTTTAACGAGTGAATAGTGTTAACTTTTTTAGGTTAGAAAAAACATAACGATTGTTTTTAAGTTATGTGTTGTTTTTTATAATAAAAAATTTTACTTGTATTAAAATAGTAATGTTAATTTCGTTATATACCTAATAATTATTGATGTTTTAGAATAATTTTTTTTTTTTTTTTTTTTTTAACTATTTTAAATTTTCCATGAGAAGTACTGAAGAGCTTACACCAATTTGTAGACTATTAAATATAATAAAAATCACTTGTAACATAAGAAAACGTTAAATTAATTACTTTTTTTTGACCAAATGCCCAAACATATATTAATTTCATTACTTCGTAATCTAAACAAACTTAATTTTGGAAAAAAATCAGCTGATTGATTACTTTTCAAATGTAACATTAGTTCCCGCTTGAATAAAAGTTTCTTTATTTTCAAATGGCAACACTGTCGGTCATTCGAAAAATAAAAAGTTCGCGTTTGTCGCATGTGTAGGTATTTGTTGACTTTGTCAGTGCCTAGTGCCTAGTGCCTACTCTACTACAATTATTTTCAATGCCAATGTAATTTACATATTGATTTTTTTTTCATTTTATCCTGTTTTGGATTTTTTCTAATGAATGCACTTTTTTTTTTTTTTTTTTTTTATGACTTTTTATAACACTTTGTTTTTATTATAAGTAAAAATTATTTTATTAAACTTTTATGAAATTCTTAGAATGAAGAGAAAAACGTCTTTTTCAACTTTACAAACAATTTTTAAAATATAAATTTTAACCCATCTTCACTACATCGTAAATTTTTTTTTAACTATATTTAAATTCTTACTACAGGTGGATGAGCAATTGATACTCTAGCAGGTCGAGCACTTGCAAGCTGCTGTTCATTTGAGTGGCGATGATGGTGGGTCCAAGAATGAGCTCTCTGCCTGGGCTCAGGAGGTTCCACACAAGCACACATTGGAATTAATGAGGTCTGTACCTGGCATCACTTTTGAATTAGTTCAACTATCCTAATTTTTGATAGTTCAGTTTCATTTTTTTACAATTTTACTTAATCAAACTTATTTAATAATATTGAAAAATTTATTAAAAAAAATTTTTTTTTTCAACAGAATGTATTATAAATTTAAATAATTTGAAAAATAATTTATAAATAAATGTCAATAAATTTTATCAGTACAAAAATTCTATTCATTAAAAAATAGTGTTATCTGTTGTTTTCTTATTACTATGAAAAACAACTTTGCATTTCCTGTTTAGTGTAGACTCTGCTGACTGAAGTTAAGTATTGATTATGATTTGAATTTGAAGTTTTGATCTATACTTACTACATATCTATACTTATTTAATTGAATTATTTCCAAAAAAAAGTTTTTAACTAATAATAAAGTTTCTTTGATTAAATTGTAAATGTAAGAATTATGTAACATTATAATAAAAAGTTTTGAATTTTCAATTTCAAACTAAAATTTTTTTATTTTTTACCTAAACTTTTCGTGATCCTTTTTTACTTTATTTTATGCATGCACAGCAAAATATTCTGCATTTTTCTTATTCATTACTGCGATAAATATTCATACATTTATATTTATCACACTATTTGTTCACAAAAATAAAAAATAAAAAATGAATACACACTACACCACTAAACTACACAATGCACATAAATTTTGTTATAACAGTATGAAAAATTTTCACATTATTGCAATTAAAACCTTTGTATCACTTCAAATTATTTATTAGTATTTTTCCATTTTCAACACCGAAACAAAAATCTTTTCAACTCAAGAATGAAAGATAAATCATTAAACGTGCACATGACTAAAGAGTTTATGCGACGTTCTTATTAACATTCGTTAGCGGAAATTAGTGTCATTTTACTCTTTGAACATACGGAATAATAAGTATAAAATTAAAGTACTTGAGAGAGATAAGAAAATGACTTTAAATCACAAACACGATAACGCATACACAAGCTCATCAGAACGCGAGAGATAAAATATTCTACCCAATGTAGTTGGACGTCTGAGTAACGAAGCTGGATTTATCAAAGTAAATGATAAAAAAAAAGAGAATGACGTTGTCGGACGCCAATTTTAATTACGCAGATTATTCTTAAATTATGCAGAGGTAAATACAAAAGATGCTGATTCTCATAAAGAAACATTACAAAAACTAAAATATATTTGTTTCAATTATTACTATTATTTTCAAAGTTTAATAATACTTCGATGAATAAGTTTTTTACATTTATAAATGGTCAAGACGTCTCGATCCCTACCTCAAAATTAAATGTCAAGGTTGACAAATAAATTGATAAAAGTTTTTTTTTTATCTTACTAACAGCTTTGGCATAGTTTTTAATTTATTTTCCTTTAGTTCAAATGTTAACTCCACAAAAACAAAGATTATACAGCATTTAAAATCAATTATTTTTAATGCGGGAAAAATAATTTAATATAGTTTAGATCGATGTGACCCACAGTCAAAATCGCAGCACAATAAAAACTACAGAAAAAATATAAATAAAATGATTAAGCACTATTCGTACCTGGTGCGACATCTTTACCATGGTATTAAATGCAATGCCGAGAAGATTCGATGCATTCAAATGCTGTGACGCACAGATTAAAATAGTTGAAATAAGCTCGAGGATGTTGAAATTTTTTATTGACAACGAAAACTTATTTTGATTTATAACTTTAAATACTTCTCAAAGTTATCGGCCGATTTTCACCTACAAATTTTATAAGCTGAATAATCGTGCGGTATTCGATGGAATCGTTCCATTCAAATAGACTGTATGTACTGTCGGTTTAAAAAAAATAAGAGTTTATCGCAAATTTCCTAGTATTAATCCTGATAAATAAATTTGAGAAACCCTTGTTTTTCTAACCCGATGTCTTGTTCAAAAACTCAAAAGAAACTATATAAAAAAAAAAAAGTTAAATAAACGATTTTTAACTGATGCGAATGATAAGGTAGTCAAAAAAGAAAAAGTACAATCTCATTAGACTACAATCATTTTTTAATTTGAAATTGATGGCTTATACTTACACAAATCATTTCTCCCATAGACATGTCTTCAAAAAAATATAAATACTCTCAAGCAGTTAAAATTACAATCCATTCTTCAAAAAAACTTGATGACTATATAAAAAAATTGTATAATTTTAAGAACAACATTTTTAAGAGTATGATTGAAACTCAACTAACTTTTTTTATTACAATTTTCATTGTTCGTTCTACTCTTCAAAAATAATAAAAAATACCGCAAGTAAATTGCACAGACTTGCTCTATTTAATTTAAAATTAAAATACAGATTTTATTTATTTTTTGCTTCCAAGTATATCTTTAAAGTCTAATTTTTTTTTATTTCTAACTTTATTATACATATTAAACAATGAACTCTGGCCAGAAATATTTGTTAAAAATTCAAAAAATCATTGATACATAAGTAGATTGTGAGTTGATTCTAAATTTTATACACATTTAGTTTAATAAAGATAAAAGTTTTTGGAAAGTTTTTTACTGCGTTAGAAAAATATTTCTTTGATATATATATATTTTTTTTCAATTTTGTAACTGTTACAAGTACAAATATGAAACAAAAAAAAATTAATTTTCATGCTTTATAATAAATTATTGCATGAATAAGTTTATTCTATGAAAATAAATTCGTGAATCTAATTTTATTTTCATTTCTGTCGGCTCACATAAAATGCAAGGTAAAAATTATCAAAAAATATTTCTTCCTCATAAAAAATTCTCAATCCATTCATTCATTTCTTATTTTTAATTTATAGGTTCTTGCCAGAGAACATTTTTTTAAGACTTTTAGTTCTTTATCTGCGACTTTAACACTGTCTCAACAATTGCTACCGAAATTTCATTTACAAAATCACGTTGGAACATTAACCTTTTCTATTTACGTATCACGATTAACTGCTAAATATCCATAAAAAAAAAAAATTGGATCATCTTAACAGTTATGCAAAGGCTTACATAAACTAAAAAATGACGAGCTTAAACTAAAAGCTTCGCCTTGTCAAATTGTATTAAACCATAATTATTTTAATAGTTCGATCATTTTTAAGATGAATTCAAATGCAGGGGTATGACAAACTTTGGTCCAAATGGCGACCTGTAAGTAATCCCCACTTCTGTAAATACCTTTGTTGGAAGAGCCAAATTACACAGATATAATCTTCCATTCTCCCCACAATGGGCTAGTGGTAATCCTGAGACTAAGCTATATTTACTGACGATACCTGGAATACCCGTCGAAGGAGGTTCTATCGCAAGAATTGAAGCTCGATGGTTGCTTGCCCACTTGGCGACGGGAGTAATATTTCTGGGTGACTTCTCTTCGTAAAGAGCTACAACGATTAAGTCCGCAGCAGCAGGAAGCTTTTTAACATCAGTCTCAAAACGATTTCCAGTAAGTTTGTAAAGTGTCAACTCTTGCAACAGAAACACGTCATCCGAGCTTTCAACATATACGACAGTTTTGACACCGTGACTGGAAAGCTGTCGCGCACAGTTTATGCCAGCTGCACCAGATCGGTGTGCGCCACACAGAACAACAACCGTAGGCCACTGATGCGCATTATGGGGATTTAACCGATGAGCACCTCCTAACAACTGAAGAATAATTTCTGTGCCGGCTCTACCCAGAAGTTCCACCTATAGAACAAAACATTTGTTATTTTTAGAATTGAAAAGAAATAGTTTTAAAAAAATATTTTTTGTTTCAAGTAAAAATCAATTTTTCATACTTGTAAAGCATTATTTATTAAAAAAAATTTTATTTAGTTGGCATGAATTAAGGTTATGATGTAAATACTTTCGTTCTTGTCATAAAATTCCAAAAATAAAAAAAATAAAAAAATAATTTTTGATTAAAAGATTTAAAAGATTATTTACCCTTCTTTCCCAACTTATTCCAAGTCTATCTGCAGCTCCAATCAACTGTCTATGAAGTTCTAAAGTTATACTAGGTATTATTAATCCATCATCCGTAACATATTCTTTTGTACCTGCACCAGGAACTGCAATCTGTCTTAACGCAGTAGGTTCTGACTCTATTACATTTTCATCATGTCTGTACCTAGCTTTGTTCCCACTTCTATTTTGTGATTGCTGCACAACATCTGGTTTTTTAGAATTTATTTCTTGCCATACAGCCTGTCAAAAAATTACAAATCAATTAAAAAAAATAAAATATTTTTTTATGTTATAATCTAAAAATTCTACCTCTTTGTTAAATAAAGCTAAATTTTTTTCAAAATCAAAATCCTGATGAAGTGATTGATCTATAGGTGTACCAAAAGCTTGTTCATCTCTCTCATTCATTTTTTTTCTTGACATCCTTGATTGACCTGTTTAAAATATAATAATTTTGATTTATTGTTGAAAATACAACTTGATCCATGGAGAGGTAAATGTAATGAAATGCAAAATTGCAAAATGTTCCTTTATTTAAATGACGCGACGTTCGTGTACCTGATTTGTGGACCTCTTCGCGCTACAGCAATAAATACATTCGATCTTTACTACAGTCGACTAAGTCGTCTAATGAGACGTCTGACGTCCAAATACGAAATACAGAAATTTACAATCATAACAAAAATAGGTGTGTCGTAGATTTTAAGTACAAATCACAACTACGTTAACAAAAAAGAAGACGGACAAAAACTTGGTGAATCTTACAATGTACTTATAATCTACAGCACATCTACTTTTGTTATGACTGTAAATTTCTGTATTTTGAATTTAGACATCAGACGTCTCATTAGAGACGACTTAATCGTCTGTAGTAAAATTCTAATCTATTTAGGTAAATGTTATTAAAACTTGTTTTCTCCTTTTTTACTATTTAATTATAGTTATAAATAATAAATTTACACTATGTTTATTTGTATTATTGCTATAGCCTGAAGAGGTCCACAAATCAGGTAGACGAAACGTCGCATTATTAAAATAATTAAACATTTTAAAATTTTTTATTTCATTACTTTTACCTCTCCACGGATCAAGTTGTAATTACAAAAACGAATCAATATTATCACCAAATAAGAGAGGCAGATTTGGATCAACATACGCATCTATATAACTTTATTTATATTTTTTTGGCATACCTGGACCAGCTTTTCCATTGGTATTTGAAATTTCTGAGTAAGGCTGTATCTCTTGAGGTGCTTTTCTTACATTTGGAAGTACTTGAGCAGTTGACTGAGACTGATTTATGATCATAGAACACTCTGATACAGACCTACCGGCTCTTTTTGCAATTGGTCTTTTAACAGTGACCTTATTTTGTGGCTGTACATCTCTTTGAGGTACATTTGTGTCATCTACATTTACTATATCTATATTTAATATATCCTTTGCTCTAAAAATAAATAAAGCCTGAATTACTTTTCAAAAACTAATTGACATCATTGATTCAACTTATTTCAGAAAACAGAGTTTAAATGAAAAATCAAATCTATAGTCTACTCGCAATAGAAAACTAAGTGATTAAAATGTTTAAACAAAGAATGAAATTAAAAATTCTGTCAAAATAAAATGAAGTGCACTGGATTGTACTAACCTTAAGGTCACATGAGGGGAATTGTGTGGAACTCCATTGCAAAATGCTTTGGCAAGTGTAACAGTTTGATCATTTAGAGCAATAATTTGCCCTTGGTAACTTCCCAAATCTTCAATACATTTTATGGATACAGTGCAGCCCAAAAATTGTTCGGACATTATGATGACTTCTGAAGAAAATAAATAATTATAAAGTATTATCATCATAAAGCCTATAAAACAAATTAAAGTTTCCTTATTCTGTACTAACATAGATAAAAATTTTATAATTAAATTTTATTGTTGAAGTTCATATATGAAGTTTTAAAAAAACTCTAAGCTTATTTTATTCACAAATGTAAATATGAAATACAAAAAAGTATTGCAGACATTTTCTCACTAAAATAAAATCAAATTTAGTTATAGATAATGCTCATATAAAAGTACTATTAATCAATTATAGACTTATTTATACACTAAAATTATAAAATTTACCAACGGAAAACAAATTGCCAAGTAAAAAATAGTCTCACAACTATAAATAAAGCAACATTCGTTTGCGTAAATAAATAAGTGCGATGAATGCAAACTCCTGCAGGCTGCAACTCCAAACAGCGACTCGCGGCTTGAAGATACATAACCTATAAAAATCTTGCAAAATCGCTATTCGCATTTCGCGCGAACGGCTACAACAGTTTAAAAAAGCGTATAATACTAATAATTTAATGAGGAGATAATTAAAAAAGTATGAAAAGATTTTTACTGATAAAGTAAGAATAATTAAATAATATTTATTAACTTAAAATAATTGAAAATAAAACATTTCTTTGCACTTTATTAAGAGCGCTTGGATTAAAAAAAATGATAATAAATAAGCGTATGCACAATCATAAATGATTAAATAAATATACAAAAAATAAATAAATAAATTTATTAAAAATCAGTATGAAAGAAATCGTTTTTACTTTTTAAATTAAATTTAATTAAAATTAATAGATCAATAAATTTTAAAAGCATACATTAAAATTTGAAAAAATATTATTTTAGTATACTGATTTATCGATCAAATTTAAAAAACTTTTGTTTGATGAATTTTTTAAAGAGTGAAAATGAAATGATGCATTATCAAATTAGATAAAATAAAACTCAAGTGTTAACTTTCGATGCATTGCACTGCCCCCAGAAAATGATTAAAAATATAATTTATTACAAATTATTAATCATCATTAGAACACGTAAACGCTTCTTTATTAAAATTATAATAGGTAGATATTTTTTTCTGAAAAAATACCTCTTTTTCGCTCTTCACTTGCTTTTAGGAGCCAAAAAATTATCATGAAATTTTTCAAATAGTGTATAGTAGGTTACAGTAACTAGTTTCAAGTTATCCTTTTTTATACAAATTTAAAATAAATTTTATATTATTTTTTGGAGACAATACTAAATATCTCACTGATTATAAAAATATAAAAAACTAACAACAGTATATCATTTATTTCTGTGCTCTGTGGGATTCTATTTTCGCTCCCTTGGTGTGTATTGTGCTTTTCGTCATTAGGCAGAAAGTAGCAATTTCCAAAACCGCGTAGGGAGGAAAGTTGCTATTTTCGGCCAAAGTATGATGAAAAAGTAACTTCAGTTATATAGCAACAAGCATCTACAAGTCAATGGGAATTAGTTATTGATTTATTCTTTTATTTCTAGGTGTATGAAAACGATTCTCAAGGTTTTGTCATAATCGGTGTTTCGGAGGGTGTAACCTATCCTTGTAAGTTCGGCTGTTTATTGTTTAGTGATTTTAAAATTTTTTAAAATATTGATTTAATTTTTTGTTAAAATAAAGCGAAACTAAATAATTTTTGAATACCTCTTGCAAGTCTCAAAGCATATTCAAAGCTTCTATTTTTCCGCTGTTCCTACATAAAAATAAAACAAATGCATTCTTTGGCTTGGATAAAATAAAAAATCATCGAATATGATACGATGCAAAAATAAAAAATAATAAATAGAGAACTATTATTTTCTAAAAATAAGAAGTTATCTTTTGGTACCCAACCTTGAAGGTCTCCTATAGTAAGTTACGTCATTCTGGACATTATGCAAATTGATGCAAAAGTATCCCATGAACTAATCGTAGTCGAAGCAAAAAAAGATGACTGAAATTATGTAAAATGATCCGTTGAAAAGAGAAGAAACACGAAATTTTACTTTTTTTGTTACATTCAGCTTGAATTGTCTTTGAGTATTTTAAAAAAGAGAATTACTTTTCCTTCGTAGCAAGTTGCAAGGACTTAATAATTACAGTTCAGAGAAAATTATATGCGTTGAGTATAGTTATTTTGATAGTTTTTAACTTTTTTCCCTATTTTAATTTTAAACAAGAGATGAACTTTTTTTCAATATCAGAATTTAAATTTTGAAAATTTCAAAAAAAAGTTTAAAGAAATCAATGTTTCTTAACTTTAGCTTTTACTCAACATTTTGTTTTAAACTTATTCAATTTTTTTTTTTTTAGTTTAATCAACAATTGGTGTAGCTTTTTCAATTCATCGATTCAGCCGAGAAGAAAAAAATATTTACCTAAAAAAATTTTTATTCTTTCATGAAAACAATTTTTTTTACAAATTTTATGAGAATAATGTAAGTTTAGCGTAATATTGCAAAAAAAAAATAATAATAATTAAAATAAATAAATATACTGTATGAGGCTCTATGAACATAGGTTTTATTTTACAAAAACAAACTCTAGAAAAAGTGGAAACATTAAAAAAATGGTTGTCATATCAAAGAAAGGCATCTTATCTTCAAGAATGGCAAATTCTAGGATTTTTAAATAAAAAACAAAGAGTTCCTGTTGGCCTTTTATATTATTATCGTGTTTCCTGTATCACACCCAAGAGTGTCGCTTTCTTAACGCATAAAATATGGAGTATCCTGTTAAAAAATAGCCATTGATGTAACCTAGGCAAAAACTTGTCGAGAGCTAAAATAAAAATAACTTATGCATGGTTCTCGATCCTATCAAAAAATTTTACCAAAACGAAGCATGCTGCGCTTTTTGTTTTGTTTGATTTTTTTTTTTTCTTTTTTTTTTTACCTACTTCGTAGAAGAATCGTCTCAGTTTTCAATAATACGAGTAATTTATGACCATTGTATATATTGGGATGCGTTTTTTGGAGAACTCGAAAAAAAAACTAGTGTCGAGGTATAAAAGCAAATCCTGAAATTCTCGTAGCGTCAGTCTACATTGAACCACTTAGGATTACAGTAACAGCAAACATGTTGAAATTTTCTGTGAGTTTAAAAACTAAGTTCGTTATTATTTTTTTCTAAAGCAACTTTAAATTTTTTTAATTTTAACTTGACAGCTACCCATAATTTACAATTAGAAAATTTCTATTGCACAAGTTTATTGTTAACTGTAAACTAAAGTCTGAATCAATTTATTATTTGTGTCAATTGAAAAAAAGTTTTTACAAATCAAATGTTTTCCGATCTTTTCGATTTCCTCCATAGCATTGAAATTATTTATTACTTGTAAAATTGTTTTATTTCGTTTAAAAAATTAGATGAATGCTTTTTTTCCTGTATTGCAAAAAAAATTTTCTAGGAAAGTTTTTGCAGTATTTTAAATTAAAAAAAAAATTAATTTTTATTTATAAAATAAATGATCGATTATCATAAAGTATCAATTATCTAAATTTAAATTATTAAATAAATAAAGATAAATTCATGCAATAAACTACAAGTTTAAAATAATTATTATTTCATGTTTGCAAATCTTTGAAGTTTAAATAAACACAAGAATAAAAAAATAAAGTATATGTACAAGCGAACAATTCAGTATCAGTTTTAATTATAGCTTTCGTTATTAATTAACATAATTCTTGTAAGCGAGGAAATACAAGCTCTCAAATAGTTAAATTTGAAAAAGAATAATAAATTTTTTATCGAAATTTCAGCTATTGTTGCTGGTAGCTACAACAACGGTCTATTCGCTGCCGACCGTACTAAAGTCCAACCAGTATCAGTACCCAGGCAAAGTTGAATATCATGTAGATCCTTACAAGGCCAGGTACCACCATGAGCCAGCGGTAAAGCAACCAGTAATGAGACACGGCGAAGAACATTTTGTCGATTACGATTCGATGAAAGACGTTTCTGCGCGATACCATCACGACGATGCAGTCGAACAGCCTGAAATGGATGTTTACCCTCATCACCAGGAGCAGCAACACCAGGGTACTTACAAAGAGGGATCTGTACGGCAGCACGTCGGTGTACCTGAAATGTACTCTCATGATGATGTTCCCGAAAAGTACCATCACGAGGAGAAGGAACACGTTAAACCCTACATGGACTTCACAGCCCGTCACCACGTCGATGTTCCCGAAAAGTATCATCAGCAGCTACACGTAGAACCCTACAAGGACCTATCGGCCCGACACCACGTCGATGTTCCCGAAAAGTACCATCAGCAGGAGCAGAAACTTGTTGAGCCCTACAAAGACGTTTCAGCCCGACATCACGTAGACGTGCCCGAAAAGTACGACGATGTTCCCGAAATGTACCATCACGAGGAACAGGAACACGTTGAACCCCACAAAGACGTGTCGGCTCGACACTACGTCAACGTGCCTCAAAAGTACCACCACGTAGATGTTCCCGAAAAGTACCATCACCAGGAGCATAAACTTGTTGAACCCTACAAAGACGTATCGGCCCGACACCACGTAGACGTGCCTGAAAAGTACCATCACGAGGAGCCGCAACAAGTTCAACCTTACAAGGACGATATGGCTCGATACCACAGTGAGGTACCGTCGACTTACCCTCGCAAGACCGTAGACCAGAAGTCGTACGTTCATCACGGTAAATGATTTTTATATTTCATGTTAATTGTAATAAAAAGATAAAAAATTAAATTGAAATTTTCTTGTTGAATAAGACAAAGAATTTTTTTTGGAAAATACCACGAAACGGGAGAATCCCGAATTTTTCTCTGTGGCTTGCGTTTAAATTGATGGAGTGTATAGTTAATCTTTTAGATAATCTTACTAATGAACTCCAATTGAAACTTTTAAGGATAAAATTTATCTCTGGTTTCTGTTTTTTATCAAATTTTTTCAAAATTAAGTCTTCTTATGAAAATAAAAAGTCTTGAAATAGTAAACAAGTAAATAAAAATAAAAAATTATAATGTACATGAAATAATTTTACGTTTACAGAGTCTTATACCTCTCAGCACCCTGTCCAACAGAAGAGTTACGTTCATCACAGCACAGTAGGACATCACGTTGAGCAACCTCAAGTTAACACTAAGACCTACGTATCCCACCCCGTAGACCATGTGGGTGTAGTAACAAAGTAGGACGAACTTTATTTTTTTTAACACTGTTCAATTGGGTATGTAAAAACCAAAGCAATTAAAATTATTTCTTCTACAGGCAGTCGAGTGTAGAACACCCTGCCGCAATGGCCCGCATCGTCGAACAAGAAGCCGAAGTCAATCCGGACGGTAGCTTTTTAAATGTGTGGAATTCTAGTAATGGCATTAAAGTACAGGAGCACGGGGAGCTCAAACGCGTAGGCAATTCGGATGTGGCGGTAGTCAATGGTAATCTATTTTAATTAATTAAGGAATGGCAGACTAATATGGATTTGATCTAAAGATTAAGATTAAAATTTAATACCATTAAGGTAGGACCGCACATACGGCTCTAGTCAAGATGCATTTTCGGTTAAACATTTGACTAGCTTCACGCGTATATAGATATAGAAGTGCATTAGCAGCAGAAGCTTTTTTAACCTAAAACACATATTTTTGTTTTTTATTAATACTTAGAGGAACCGAATGGATGATTTAATTAATTCTATGTGATTCTTGTGCATTCTAGTTAAACTGACAAATATTCTGAAAACTTGATCACATGTAATTATGTAAAAATTGTATAAAAAATGTGCTCTCCCATAAGACTACGGGTTAAATCGACGCGATGTTAATATTCAATTACTCAAAAACGAAAAACCCCCAGGTTCTGAAAATTTAGTGGCATCATTTTTTAATATTTATCTTCGACTTCCTAAAGTTTTAGATTTTTAACACATCTCTTTCTAGTTTGTGCGGTCCTACCTTAAGTGAATGTTACATTGCTCGCATGATGCGCCAGGCGTGCCATTAACTCGCGCTGTTACATAAACGCCTTATTAATCACATTATACTTACTACACTTTTCGCTAATTTGTAAATACTTTGTGCTCTAACTTATAAAACGTCTTAAATTACAGGTCAGTACTCCTATGTCGACGACGAAGGACACGAGTTTAAGTACACCTATGTCGCTGACGAAAATGGTTACAGGGTCCAAGCGGGTATGTTGCTAATCATTTCATGAAATTCTTTATATTAGTAACAATAATAATAGTATAAAAATATCATTAATAATGAAATTCCTAGATCACCTGCCTACACCACCCCCTCTGCCGATCGGTATCCGGAAAGGTCTCGAGTGGATTGAACAGCACCCCTACGTCGAGACCACTACCTACGTAAGTTTATTTTAATTATACAAAAATTTATTTTAATAACTGTTTAATTATGAAAAAGTTTTTTATCATTAATTATTCTATTTATTCATTTCACAGAGTTCACAGGACCAATACTACCAGCAGCAAGAATCTAATTAAAACTGTAAAAAATTTTAAAATGCCATCACACTGAACAAAATATTGTAAAAATATATAAAACAATTACTTGTAAACATACATACAATAGTTAATAAAATAGATTTTTTATAAAATATAACTGTGTAATTATCAATTATCAACACATACACTTAAAAATTTTTATGAGAAATTCTAATTATATCTAATCAAAGCAGTCTCTCTTTAAGTACGGAATCGTTAATCTCTTGCTCGATTTTTTTTCAGAGATAGTTGAACTTTTATAATTTAAAAAAAAAAAAACCTGTTAGACTATAAGCTTAGTTTTTAAACGGGAATAGATAAATGAGCTGCAGGGTAAATCTATACTAGAAGTTTAAATAGCGTTATATTGTCAAAATAAATTGAATTTTTTACAGTTTGTTATCGAAAAAAATTGTTTACATTTTTTTTTTTTACATTTTATATTTTACATTTTTTATTTTACATTTTTTACACTTATGAATTTTGTTTGTTCTACTTAAATTAAATCCACCGCAAAACCGTTATAAATACATACTTATACATATTTTTGATTTATATTTATTTTTTAACATATTTCTGAAGTTTATGATCATTAAATTGAAAAATATATTATTTTACTAATATTATTATATAAGTACGAAAAATATAAAATATAGAGGAATTTTTCATTGCAATAACTTTATGTGCTTTTTAAAATATTTCTATCATTCTAATACTTTGTAAGAAAATTAATGTAAGTTTTCTATACATAACTGACAAGGAGATAACCTCTCCCTTGGGAAATTGATTTTTTATGAAAATCTTTATCTACGAAAAACTTTAGGAGTTGTTTCTTGTATCAAACTATGAATCAAACCGCTAATATTTTGCTTCAACGTTTCTTTTTACCCGTTTGCTATGAGTTTCGCGATATATTTTTTAGCACTTTCATGGTTTTTTAGTCAATTTAAAAAAAATTCATTCACCAAGCCTTTCAAAGTGCGAGAAATTTAGAGGTGCAATATACGAATTTTTTGAAATTTTATTAAAAATGCGAAAAAATAATCCAATAGACAGATCTTCTCCTTGTAATTGTAAACAAAAATACAATAAAAATCTATAGATCAATAAATCGCAGCATAAAAAAATAAACTAAAAAATCTTGACATATAGTTTCAGCTTCGGGGTTCCATGCTCAGCCAATACCCTCCTTTTGGTTTAATATTAAACACTTTTTCATCGTACTCGAAATTTTTGCTTGTCTTTTCGTTAGGCTTCAAATTGAATTTTGACAAAATAAAAAAGATCAATAATTTAGTTTCCATAATAGCAAATCGATTTCCAATACAGGCTCTTGGTCCGATTCCAAATCCTAAATTAGTTGTGTCATTTATGGAGACTTTCTTTTGATAGTACCTGTCTGGGTCAAACTCTTTTGGGTTTTCGTAATAGTCTGCATCATGATGAATCGATGTTGCTGGTATCCAGACCGTCATACCTCGTTTTATGATGAAGGGCTTACCACCCGGCAAGGCCGGAGGCAACTCGGTTTCTTTTATGCAAAATCGGTCGAGTAAACCAAACTGGGTATGTTTACGAATGGATTCGTTGAAAACTGCATCTAGGTAGGTCATCTCATTAAGAGCTTCGTAGGTAACTTTTCCATTATTTTTTTCTAAAACTTCATCCACTTCAGCTTGTAACCTACTTTGGACTTCCGAGTTGATAGCGAGTTCGTGAGCGATTATACACATTTGACTTGCGGTGGTTTCAAACCCACCGAAAAAGAAAATAAAAGCCTGGGCCGTCATTTCTGTAATGTCTAATTTGAGATATTGATGCTCTTTACTTCGTGCGTCCATCATTAATTGAATCATGTCGGGACGACGTATGTTTTGCTCGTCTCTCATCGCAATGGTTCTTTTGACAACGTCTTTGAAAAACTCTGAAATGTGATCCTTGACGAACTTGATATTTAAAAATTTCAAAAGTCTCGGTGCATATCTTCCAAGAATGAACAAAACAAGCCCAAAATTTTCAAAATTTGTAGCCTCCCTTCCGAGCACGTAGAAATCATTTTTCGGCTCATTCAAAGAATCTACCGTAATCCCAAAGGCGCATGTTGCGATTACATCGTTTGTGTACCTGGTGCATAAATCCTTCATGTCCATCATCTCTAGTTTTTCTTTTTTCAACTTCTGAATGTAATCTACAAAGTTCTCACCGCACTTGATCATAAGCTCACACATGCCCTTCATTTTACTACCGGTAAAAGCTGGACTCAGAAGGTTTCTGGCCTCTCTCCACCTGTCACCAGCCATGTTGAACAAATTGTTTCCAAAAAGAGGATCGACAGTATCATCCAAAAAGGTCGTGCGATCAGGGAAATTGTCGAAGTTCTTGATCGCAACTGTTTTGATAAGCTCAAGGTCGCGCAGCATGATTACCGGATTGGCCAAGTCGTACGAGCCAATGTACTTGGCATCGCGGTTGAAATTATACGTTTCGTGAATCGTATCAATCATGTGTTTTCGGTGCGAAAAAACTTTTACCGTGTTTATTAAAATTTTCCATCTTGGAAAACTAGGAATTCCGTGTCTCTCAAAGAACGTAAATTTGTACTTTAGATAGCTGTATAAACCGTAGCAGAGCAACGACATTAACAATAAAGTTGAAGTATCCATAGCGCTCGCTGTCGGTGAGCAAACTGCGGTGCAATTGCGCCGCAGTGATAAATGACTGCATCGTTTTTAATAATGACGCAAAGTTGCGTCGGTTATGTCGATCCCTACGTTCACCCCGACTGCTTTGGAGTCGGTTTTACCGGGGGCCATCATTTCAGCGCTGGTCGTAAGTTTATCTCGACCGGGGGCAATATTTGGGGCATACCTTCCCAATGAGCCTTACCCGCTTCGGCACTGGTCTAATCCAAGACTATCTGATTGGGGGCGATATGTGGGATAAAAAGTCCCAATGAGCCTGCCGGTTCAGCGCTGGTCTTACGATTAACTCGAATGAGGCACATACCCTGGCTTTCCCGTACTCCACATGGTCCATATGGGCCATGGGCTAATGCGAAGCAGTGTAGGGACAAAGTCGTCAATAAGCCCATACGGAGCATAAAAAGTCGCGACTATAAATAAGTATAAAAAAAAAAAAAAAAAAAATTAATTTCATTATTCTAAAGAAGCTGCAAGGTTTTTTTTAGTACTGTTACATAACAGAATTAAAAGTTGATGATAAAAATTTAAAATTCGGAAAAAGTTATTATCACCTGCGATATTTCTTTTTGCGATCAGTTCTTTAAATTTATAACGACTGCTTGTTTTTTCTTATTTTTAGCATTTAAAATGATTTTATATTTTAAAATTTTTTAATTTGATTAAACCTAAAATTGAGTTTTAAATTAAAAATTTTTTTCAGCAGTTCTGTACAAAATTTAAATTTTTAAATGATTTTTATTTTTTCCCTAAAATTCTAAAATACTCCGAAATTTTCAAATCAATCATTATTTTTTTTAAGTTACAAAAAATTGCTTTTTAGTTGGATTTATCAATACGGAAAATTACTACTTTAGTTATTATCTTTTAATTATTTTGATGTTGAAACTTTATCTTTGAAAATTGATAAAAAAACCTTTTTTATAGATTCTATGTTTTATATTTATTACTAAACTTGTGATTATTGCATTTTTTACTGTCGTATGATAAGTAATCATTTTGATATTTGAAAATTATTACTGAACGAAAGTGCAATCGATTTTAAACTTATTAAAGTTTTTTGTTTAGAAAATAATTGGGTTTTAAATCGTAAATTTTTAACAATAACATAAAGGTTTTACCGGTTTTAAAAATTCACCGTTACGAAGTTTCATATCAAGCAAAGTTTGTATTTAAGGAAAAATTCTAATCAACTTCTTATAAAAAAAAAAAAGAATTAGTCCGATTATGACAAGCAAAAAAAATACATGTTTTTACACGTAATCTATAATTTTTGTTAACAGCTGTAAAAAATGTTTGAAAAACCCACTGTGGTCTGTTGATTTCAAAAATTCGTGTTTCTCGGTCCGGTTCCGAAATTCCAAATCAAAACAGAAAATTTATTCAAATTCAAACAATTTAAACATTTGTTTACAAAGATAAATTTTACTAATACTTTTAGGAAAATGATTGACACTTATGAGACTAGAGACGTTAAAACTTTAGATTTAATAAATGAAGAACATGGAGATGAGGAAAACTACCAACTTATTAAATTCTCAAACGATTGAATGAATCATTAAATCCTGAAAGTGTTAACAGTGCAATTCATATTATTATAAAATAATTCAAGCAAAAGTGGAATACCTAATAGTGCTCTTGGCAAATATTGCAAATATATTTTGAACTCCAATCCAAATTTTACTATTGAAGTCCGAGAAAAAAAATGTGAAACTTATTTCAACAGTGCAGTAATAAAGAGTCTGTTTAATTTAATACAATTCTTGTACCAAAAAACTGCTTATATTTATGAAATAAATTTAAGTAGAAAGATATTGTTTAGAATTCCGGTTTAACATTAATCAGTTTTGAATTTTGTTGTGACCGGCGGAACTCTGCAAACAAGCTAACCTCACTTTTAGATTCTAAACTTTAAATAATGTTCAGCTATATTATTAATTATTTTTAAAATAAAAGCTGTGAAAGTTTCAATACAGAATCTAATTATTTGTTTAAAATCATTTTTAAATATTATTTAGTAAAATAATTTTGATCAGTAACACAAATCAGAATAGTGACCTTTGAAAAGATGGATGAAGAGAAGTGTGATGATAACATGCAAGATTTTTGTTATAAATTGCCAAAAATTGTAGGTCTAACTTTTATTTGATTATGTATTGTGTATGTGTTTTTATTTTAAAATTTGTTCATTTTCTTTTAAAGGAGTTACATGCTCATTTAAATGGTTCATTAAGTAAACAAACATTAAAAAAACTATCCATTATGAATGACCCTGCCAGTGTTGAAAAACCTGAAGTTTTTGATGTAGAAGGCTGTCAATTATTAGAAGAGTAAGTACTTTTGAATAAAAATAGTTATAAATGTAATAATTTTTTATGAACATTCAAACTATTTTTAGAATGTTTAAAGCATTTGATTTGGCTCATACTTTGACAAAAACATCAGAAGCTGTATATACTGCGGCATATGATACTATAAAAGAATTTTGCGATGATAATGTGATTTATTTAGAATTAAGAAGTACACCTCGTGAAGAAAAAGATATGAGTAAGAAAGAGTATGTTTTGGCTTTGTTAAAAGCCATTGAGTGAGTAAATTTTTCTCTTATAGTATTAAAAAAATTTTTTAATAATTTTTAGAATTATTATTTATCATTTATAGAGATTGTCGAAAAGAAAAATTACCAATAACAGTCAAATTACTCTTATCAGTTAATCGGAAGCAAGGCCTTAAATCAGCAAGAGAAAATATTCATTTGGCAATAGATATGAGTAAAGATTTTACAGACATAGTTGGTATTGACTTGAGTGGAGATCCTACAACTGGAGAGGCTTTCATTGAGTTGCTTTCTAAAGCAAGAAACACTGGTCTCAGAATAGCAGCACATTGTGCTGAAGTAAGAAAAGTTTTTTGTCAACAAATTTTCAAATGATTTTTAAAATTAAAATTCTTCAGTGATGGTCATATTAAATAAAAAATAATCTAACATATATTATGCACGATGTTTGATTCTTAAATATCAAAAAAAAACTGATTCTACTTTGACTTATTTGGTTAACAAACTTTTTTATTTTTCATAGGTACCAAATGAAAAAGAAGTAAAAGATATTCTAAAATTCAAACCAGATAGAATTGGCCATGGAACATGTATACATCCAAATCTAAATGGAACAAAAGAATTGTTTCAAGCTTTAATAGAATCAAAAATACCAGTTGGTAAGCTAAACTATTACATAATTTTCTCTTTAAACAAAAATGCGTTAAATTCATTTATATTATTTCATTTATTTATTAAATTCCAAACGGACACGATTCATTCATGTCAAATTTTTTCAGAACTGTGTTTAACATCTAATATTAAATGTAAAACTGTTCAGAATTTTGATGCTCATCATTTCAAATACCTGTATGAATCAAATCATCCAATATCTTTATGTGTAAGTATCAAAGTTATTAAATTATTTTAAAATGCATTAACAAAATATCTTTAATTGAAAAGATAAGAACATTTACGCCTTAGTTAGTCACGATTCATTCTATCATGAGTTTAAAAGCAATTGTTTAAAAAATGTTTTAACCATTTTAATTTTTTTTTTTCAGACTGATGATAAAGGTATTTTTGACACAACATTGTCTAAAGAACTATCAATTGTTGTGAAATATTTCAATTTGACTAAAATCGATCTTGTAAATTTGATGAAATCAACTGTTAATTATACTTTTACAACTGATGATACCAAAAAGTATTTAGTAGATGTAATTGAAAATTTTTTTGTAACATCTAAATGTACATAATAAAGATGTAAATTTCTAATCATATTTTTTTTTTTTTTCTTTTTAAATGTGCTATTACTTTTTTTCTTATTGTGTTCTAAGAGTTCCTGGACATAATTTATGAAGTTATTTTATTTTATTGTTTCTCTAAAGATTTTTCATAGAATGAAATGTTTTTTTTTTTCATGAAATAAAAAAAAGGTTGTGCAACTTTAAATAAATTGATTAAATCCATCTTTAAAAGAATGATCATTTTTATTATTCATGAGCTTGCATTACGTTTACATAGATTTACAGAAAAATGTTAAGCATTGATGTATGAGAAAAATCTTCTACAGTAATATTAAATCGTTTTCTAGGTTGATAGTTTTTCTTATTGGCTGATATCATATATATACACATTTATTATCATTACAATATTGTTTATATGTTGTGAATTTATGGTGCACTTGTTACTCCCTAAGTAAATAATGATCATAAATTTATTTCTTAAGCATATATACAGGGTGTATTTCAACTACCGCATGAGAGGTATACCACGGGAAAGAGCAGAAAAAATTGAACTAGGATTAACTAAAAATATTTGTCTGAGATAATTAATCAGCCAGTAATTAAACATTTAAGTGAACCAATCAGAACAAATCAGAGGCAAATGAGGGCGGGTACTACTTCTTATGAACGTACGATTCATAGTTATGGAGGTGGGGGCAGGGTTGGGTGAGAAAATAAGTCCAAACATGTGTTAAACATGTGTTTTTGACCAAAACAAAAATTTTTCGAAACATCAGCAATCATTTAATTTTTATAATAAATTTTTTTCTCCATGTCAGTACAATTCATGCAAACTTTGAATCGCAATTCTAGCATGAAAATTGACCAAGTTATGATATCAAACTGATCAAACTGATTCTTTTAATGCTACCTCTAACTCGGTCAATTTTTATGTTACGACTGCGCTTCAAATTTCTTTGGAATTGTAATATTGCGAGGAGTACGATTAGCTTAATCAAAGTTCAAGTTTCTTGATATTAAAAAAATCAATTTTTTGTACTAAAAATCCTTAAAACAATGGGACTCCCCTTTGAGAAGTTCACCTCGGCACAGGTAAAGCCTTAAGGCCGGCCCTTTTACAGCCGGCTTAAGTAGACTGTTGCAGCGGAGGAGGGAAGGGGATCCGGGGGGTCCAAGGATTAAAGACTTTCTCTAATAGCGAAAAAATAATTTTTTGCGTTAAATAAATAATTCAAATTTTTTATCGTAGATTGATTTTGTCATGTCACCAGAATTCATACAAACTTTGAATCGTAACTCTAGCATTAAAATTGACCAAGTTATGATCTTAAAAGTATGATAATTCAATGTGTAGATCTTTTTAATGTTACCCCTAACTTGGTCAATTTTTATGTTACGAGTACACTTCAAATTTTTTTGAAATCGTAATTTTCCGACGAATGCGATCAGCTTGATCAAATTTGATTTTTATTAATATTATAAAAATCAATTTTTTTACTCAAAATTTATGAAACAATCGGACGCCTCTTTGACACAGGTATCAAGACCAATTGAGGGCTTTAGCGGATTTGTTACCTTGTGTTTAAAAATTTCGTACTTCGAGTAATTAGTCTTAAAGATTTTAAAATTTGAAGAAGAAAATCGGATTTGTTTTATTAACCGTTTTCTTAGGGAGTTGTGCACTCAAACTGCAGACTATGCAATTTGTTTTCTTTACAAAATTTTAAATCTTGATCATTAGCAGTTCATCTGTTTTTATTGCCCTAAGGTTTTAAAATATCTCGTTCGAAGTCGGTAAGACTTTGAACCATTAATATTAGTGCCCTATTAAAGGCTCTACTTGTTTATCCGGACTCTTTTTTGCCGTTTTGCAATGTTTTTAGCTTGGTTTGTAGATAAAAAACTCTCAGCAAATTTTCCATTTTTCTCTACTGAGCAGTTCTTTCTTGACCGTCGAAAGGTATTGTTCAATCAGTGTTCCAGTGAAAAAAATCAAAATGGTACACTACACTATTCAAGAGTATACTGAAATGGTGAATATTTATAACGCATGTAATGGGAACGGGTGTTTGGCTGCTAGACGATATGCTGAATTACATCCAAATGCTCTGCGATTTCCTGATCGAAACGTTATTGTTCGCGCAGCTTGGAGATTTAATAATTTTGGAAACGTTTTAATAAGAAATGAAGGCGGCCGGCAACGTATTGCTCCTGAAATTGAAGAGCAAGTACTTGATGAATTTCATGCGGGCCCTCGAAGAAGCACAAGAGGAGTGGCTCAACAAATGGGAATTCATCATTCGACAATTCATCGTGTTTTGGCTCGTGATGAAATGCATCCTTATCATTTTACCAAAGTTCAGAGATTGGTAGCAGGTGATAATCAGCGGCGATTGGCTTATTGTCAACGATTACTGCAAGAAAATAACGTGAATGCGGATTTCGTGCCTTCAGTGTTATGGACAGATGAGTGCACGTTCACGCGTGATGGAATGTTCAACTTCCACAATTATCATTATTGGAATCACGAAAACCCTCATTTAACGTGGGATACAAAATCACAGCATCGGTTCAAACTAAATGTCTGGGCAGGTTTAATCAATAATCAGCTGGTGAGTATTATTTTATAAATTTAATCATTCATATTTTTCGATTTATCATAATCTAAGTTTGAAAAATTGTACTGATACTTAAATTTTTTTTTAAGTTAACAGTAAGAACTGATAGGAGGCTAAAAAGTTTTCCTCCGGCTGTCAGCTAAAACCCTTTTAATAAAACTTAAAAATATTAAAAAAAAAAAAAAAAATTATTAGCTTATACTGCGTTATTGTTTAATTTTTTTCCGAATCTATCAAAGTATTAAATACTGATGAAAAAAAAATTTCAAATAACGTTTCAGTTAAAATAATTTGATGGTTAAAAAAAATATTTTATTTTAAATTTTAAACCACTTCCTGCAAAAATTTCGATAATAATCAAAAACATTTTAGATTGGCCCAATTTTCCTTCCCGAAGCAGTCAATGCAACAACTTATTTTGAATTTTTACTAAAAGATTTACCTGATCTCATGGATACCCTTATGGAAAACTGGGATCTAAATAATTTTTACAATCGACACATAATTTACATGCATGACGGCTGCCCAGCTCATACTGCAGGTACAATGTTTTAATGAGAAAATAAAAATGTGTACATCTTATGTTATTGTCTGCTGTTTAACTTAAAATAACCAAATACATTATGCATTTTATAGGTACTGTACGGGATCACTTGACTAATGTTTTTGGGCCTAATGGATGGATCGGAAATAATGCACCAGTATGGAGATGGCCTGCTCGATCTCCCGACCTGAATCCCTGCGATTTTTATTTGTGGGGAGCAATAAAGGAGCAAGTCTATTTTGATCAGATAGAAACTGTCGATGAATTACAAGATAACATCGAGGCAGCGTTCGCATCCATTACCAACGATGAAGTGATTAGACGAGCCACGCAAGATGTTGTAAATAGGGCCCAAAAGTGTATCACAGCTCAAGGTGGACACTTCGAACATTTACCTAATTAGTGCAGTGTTTAAGTGTTTTGAAGGTCTAAGATAAAATTTAAGAAAGAAAAAAAGAGAGAGAGAGAAGAGACTGTAGTGTTTAAGATTAATAAAGTGAAAATTTATCAAAATGTATTTTAAAAAAAAGTCAAACATTTGGTGTAATACAAAAATCTTCAATTAAAAATTAAAAACTATGATTTTTCTAATGCCCGCTAATCATCTGTAGAAATCTTTTGACCTCCAGAATGTTCTTAATGCGATAACGGTAAAACGAGAGCGCTTGTCTTATACTCGTGCCAAGACAAATCAGAAAACAGAGTTTAAAAATTTGATAATGCAGGTAAAAAATAATGAAAAAAAAAAAATTATCAATATCATGTTAAATGCTAACTTTATTTCAAAGAAATTTCAATCGTAATCATAATACAATAATTGACCGACTTAGTAATAAAATAAATGAATGAATAAATTATAATAAAATAATTTTAAGATCATAACTTGGTCAATTTTAATGCTAGAGTTACGATTCAAAGTTTGTATGAATTCTGGTGACATGACAAAATCAATCTACGATAAAAAATTTGAATTATTTATTTAACGCAAAAAATTATTTTTTCGCTATTAGAGAAAGTCTTTAATCCTTGGACCCCCCGGATCCCCTTCCCTCCTCCGCTGCAACAGTCTACTTAAGCCGGCTGTAAAAGGGCCGGCCTTAAGGCTTTACCTGTGCCGAGGTGAACTTCTCAAAGGGGGGTCCCATTGTTTTAAGGATTTTTAGTACAAAAAATTGATTTTTTTAATATCAAGAAACTTGAACTTTGATTAAGCTAATCGTACTCCTCGCAATATTACAATTCCAAAGAAATTTGAAGCGCAGTCGTAACATAAAAATTGACCGAGTTAGAGGTAGCATTAAAAGAATCAGTTTGATCAGTTTGATATCATAACTTGGTCAATTTTCATGCTAGAATTGCGATTCAAAGTTTGCATGAATTGTACTGACATGGAGAAAAAAATTTATCATAAAAATTAAATGATTGCTGATGTTTCGAAAAATTTTTGTTTTGGTCAAAAACACATGTTTAACACATGTTTGGACTTATTTTCTCACCCAACCCTGCCCCCACCTCCATAACTATGAATCGTACGTTCATAAGAAGTAGTACCCGCCCTCATTTGCCTCTGATTTGTTCTGATTGGTTCACTTAAATGTTTAATTACTGGCTGATTAATTATCTCAGACAAATATTTTTAGTTAATCCTAGTTCAATTTTTTCTGTTCTTTCCCGTGGTATACCTCTCATGCGGTAGTTGAAATACACCCTGTATATTGATTTATCTTATACATTCTAAATAGCAGCCAAACTGTACTCGTGGACAGTAAAAGCTTTTTAACATTAACAGTTAACGAATGCTTCTATGAGCTAACATATTTTGCCAAATTACAATTGAACGTGATAAATTGGAAAATTATAATTCATAAATATATGTATAATATTGCGTGGCACGTAAGCCTTTAAGAAATGAATGTATAACGTTTAATGAAAAGTTTTCAAACGTTATTACATTCACATGTATATCTCACAAATAATTCTCTTATTCTCTCTATCACACACTCTCTTTCAATAATACTTGGGTGCAAGCATTTTTTTAACTGTCTTTTGAAAAAATAAGTGTTTATCAAGTAGATATTTGATACTTAAATAATTATAATAGTATATAAACTAAAACAAAAAGTTTCATTTATATTTTACAGAAAATATTTTTTTATATTTTATTGTGAAGTCGAACCGACATTTTTTGTTATAAAAAAAAAACAGCGAGAGTAACTCAAATTAATTATTTTCAATGATCGTTCTTATCTTCGCACGATAATAAAGAAAAAAATGCTGTTTTATTTTGTTTTTTTTTTTTGTTTGTTTGTTTGTTTTTTTTTTTTTATAATCTATTACTAGTTAGTTAGGTGAAATTACGTCATAATTTAATCAACTAAAATTTTATATGATTAAATCATAAGATATAATTTCTAAAGTAATATTTGTCTTATATAACAGTCTTTTTGGCTATTTTTCGAAGTATAGACAAAAAATATTTGCCATTGTTTTTATAGATCTGTAATTTATTTTCCTTAAAAATAAAAAATAAGAAAGTCATTTTATTTATCGAAATCGGTTTTTTTTTATTCTTAAATAGGGATTTTTCTCACTTAACTTATTTCTAGGCATAAAATATCTCAATCAGCGTGACTAATTAAACATTGTTCAATTTTTAATTTTAATTTTTCTTATTCGATATATTTAACAGCATCACAAATAAAATTCAACTTTTTCGACATTTACCAAAAATTTCTGATATGTACTCTCTGTATTTACTCCACAAACTAAATCTTTTACAGTAGCATCAATTACTCTGATTCTGTTATTGATGATAATACTACTTCATTACAATGTTTCAATTTGTTTCATCTTGACTTGAAAATTGAAAAAAAATTTAAGAAAATTGTTTCCATGATATCAAGTACATAATTTCACAACTTTTAATCAAAAATTAAAAAGGAATTTCAGTTTTAAAACACTAATATATTGTGATAAAAATCTCGATAACACTTTGTATTTTATTTTTATAAAAATTATAACATTAATTTATTTTCTTTCGTTTTAACTCATACATTCATCAGATCATTTTTTCTTTCTCGTAATTAATTTTTTTATTAATTTTCTTCAAATGTATTAATGAAAATTTTATCATAAAAATCAGAAAAAAACGAAAAATTTCAAGAAACCATAACTACGGCGATAGTTAAAAGGATGTTTGTATAAAAAATCTATCTTTTCAAAATTATTACTTACAATGACAAAAAATATTTCCAAGCACTCATATCAAGCTAAATTCAGATCATTTATTTTCTTTTTCCACCAAGTGCTAAATATAATATGTACAAACTTAAAAGAAAAAAGAGAGAAATGAAAGTTTCTGGGAAAATCATTCTTTTTAAACGTCAACAAATACTAAAAGTGTAGTTTTATTTTGCTAACTTTTACGTAAGCAATGTTGTTTAGTAAAATCCTACAGAACAATAATCGGATACGATAAAATTTTTAATATTCAATTATTAAAACGAACGATTAGATTTTCGATCCTTCTATTAATTTACATGAACAACATTAAAAATATTATTGTATCACATGAGTTTAAAGACAACAATAAATAACACAATAGTATTTGAAGACTCAAAAACGCTTACAAATAATCAAAACTTTATTGATCATCAGAATAAAAAAGAATGTACACAAGAAAATATTATTAAAAGATTTATAAAAATTTGTAAAAGATGTATAAGAAATTGTGTTTCTCACTAAGCTCATCATATACAAGGAAACATTTCTATACTAAGCTTAATCCGTTAATATTCGACTTACGAATAGATCTTAAAAAGAAAAGTATAACAAGTAAAAGAAACTAAGACTTCGAGACAATAAATAAATTATAATATTTTGATTATGCAGATAAAATCGCACTTTTTTAAAACTATTTTCATCTACAAAAAAATAAAGAGATTGTGATGTTTTGACTATTAGTGATGATTCCCGACTGTTATAATCGAAATTAAAAGTATTAAATTAATGAAAATAAGTGTCAAGTCAAAAAAGTTTTTCTTACTTTTTTATCTGAACTTTTTCCACTTAAAAAACTTATCAAAATAAATAATTGAAATTTTATTTGGTTGTTGGTTAATTATTTATTTTAAAAAATTCTATACATATAAAAATCTAAGAGAAACCAAAAGAAATAATTAAAAAGCTTTTGTAGTCAACGATTTTGTACTGAAAAATTTATGCTTTAAATACAAAAAACATACTCATTAATTTTACGCTGATTTAGCTGAAATTTCAGTTTCAGTTACATCAGTTTGTAATTGAAACTTTTGTGTATGAAAATTACACTTTACGCGATAAATAATTCATTATTTATTTTTTCTTGAATTAAATCAACTTGAAAATTTTTACAAATAAAAATAAAGTAAAGATTTAAATTTACAATTAAACCCGCATTTCAATACTTTTAGTAAAATTCTTAATGAATATAAATGAATATAAATTCATTAAGAGGGTCTTACTTAGTTTAAAAAAAATTTGTTTTGTATACTTGCAAGCTTGATTGGTCGCATATAGTTGAAATAAAAAAAAAACTACGCAACTGGGCAAGGAGCACTGAGATCAAATAACCTATGGGAATTCTCATCCAATGATTACGAATAATAAGTGATGATGAAAATGACATACAAAATAAAAGAGAATTTTTTTAAAAAGTCTCAAAAATCATGTGTAAAACGTACCAAAAAAATCGAAAACTTCATGAACGTATCTACAAATACAAATTTATCAATTGAAAAATCTAAAAAAAAAGAACAAAATTATCTTTTCAATGCTTGCAGGAATCATCATTAATCGATAAACTATATTAAAAATTTTTTTTACGAGTTAATAAAAATCATATACGCTTGTGATATAAAATAGTTTTACATGTATTAAATGACGAACGCAAAAACGTAAGTAAGTACTTATAGATGTGCACACACACACACACACGCTGTCATATACTTTTGTATCCTAAATGTCGCATCCGATAGTCGTTAAGTAATTCAAATTGCAAAAAAATTACGATGAATTTTTTACATTGCATAATTAAATAGACGTAACGTTTTACGATGGATACGTCTTCCAATAATATCCCTAGAGTATATGTATTTATATAGCATTTTCCGAGCATACCAGCTACTTGAGGCTACAATTATTCGGTAAATGCGCGTGACTTACGAAGCGTCACCAGACGTAGTGTCTCTCTCGTTATTGGAGCCATTGCTGGTTGAGCCATTTTTTTGATTTCTCGTCTGGTTACCCTTTCCCCGAGCAAACAGTACCCCTTCGTACGTAACACCATTGACCTCCATGCTTATAACCATAGAATTGTCGCCTCCTGAAATAAACAGTCACAATTTTAGTTCTTTACCATTTGAAAAAATTTTTATTTAAATAAATTCTGATCAAAAAACTTTCATTGAAGTAATTTTAAATACTCAAAACATTTAAATGAAAAAGCTTAAACTTCACTGGAGCAAACACACGAATTATATTTTGAAGTACACAAATATTATTAAAAAAACTTCTTCACTTAACTTCGTTTGATTATTGAATCAAAACGACCCATGAATCATTGTTTATTTTAGAAAATTATCCCAAGATTAACCTCTAAGAATTGAAATTTTTTTAAACTATAGTTATACAAAAAAGACATGACTGGATGTACGAATATTCAAAATTTACTTTAAGCTGACCATTAAAAAAATTTTATGTACTTTATTGTTATAACAATTGTGATTACTTTGATGATTGCTAATCTTCATGTCATTGCAAAAATTCATGTATCGAGATTGATCATGTTGCATGCCAGTGTATATTTTAACAGGTAGTTGTGGGAGGAAAAAGAATAGATATAGACATACAAACCTATTACAACCATCCGCTTAAAATATACACTGTTATACATGCCATGAAAAAGAACTTCTAAGATTTACTACTCTTATCTAGTTCGAGAAATACACGAATATTGAAAGTTAAAAAGTAAGCACAAACCTCGATTCGACATCACAATGTGGGTTCTCTTGGGGGTGTGATTTTCCTGTTGAGGACTATCCGAGCGTGTGTTTGCCCTTTTGTTGGACATGCTTTGCGTCTCGACTTGGTCAATGTCTCGTTTAACGGCGAAGCTGCTGACGGTCAGAGGTGTAGGGCTGTGACGATCAGGTGTCGACGAGTCCGACGATGTTCTGAAATTATTCACACGCACAACGTTAATGATTTTCACCACTAAACTTAATTTAAAAAGCATCCCTTTTCGTAAATTTAAAAAATATGTTTCGTCATTTTAGGGCTAGGGTTCATGGAATGCCACGGCTTTCCCAAGTAGAAAAGAACCTCAGGCAAAGGTAAGGGCCTGGAGATACACGTAGCTGAATTTAAAGATCAGGCGCGAGATTCAAACTGAAAAACCCAACTCGCTTGAAAACTAAAAAAAAAAGAAAAAAAAAAAAAATACGTACTTTAAACCAAGATCGAGGGCCTCTCTCTGGGGTTCGGGGCTGGCCGGCGGGGGCGAGTGCGAGCTGACCTCGGGTGAGGTCGGCGCGATGGGGTATCGGGGCTGCGACATGTTGTTGTTGTACATGTTCCACAGCGAGAACCGCTGGAGGATGTCGTGGTGGGTGTGGGGCGGCGTCCTGCTGTCCTGGGGTGCAGGGGACACGCTCTCCGCGCGGGGGTTCAGCAGACTCGAGTTGTCGACCCCCATAGAGCGCTCCGCGGCCTGTCTGGTCATCAGCATCTGTAAGTACTCGTTCATGACCTCGGGTGTAAGTCCTGCAGAAAAAAAAAAATTCGTTATTTTGATGCATGTTTAATATTCACGGGTTAACGGGTATGTTAAATTTGTACCCCAGCATTTTCTAAAAACCGACACACTTCCTGTGTGATCGAATTTTACATCGTACCGACCTGGTCTTACGTAAGGCGAAGGATAGGAAAAAAAATTAAACCGCGCAAAACGAAGTATCTCCAATACAATTAGAGGGAGAGATAAATAAAGGATAAAAGTGAAAAATAGTAGCCGAGGTGGGGGCAGAAGCACCAGCAGTAAAAAGAGCGTGAAAGACAAGGCGCGTGGGCGTCTCTAGGCGCGCTTCGAAATAGTAAATACACACGCGGACGCGGCCGCGGGTAAAATGGAGGGAATCGGAATGCTCGTTAGCGAGAGTCATCCGTTAACGCCTGTCTACCGCCGGAATCGCACAATCAATTATACCCACGGTGGTGGTGCACCACCGCTTGCTTGCTTGCTTCTACTCCTTCGTTTTTCTCTTAATCTTCTTCTTCTTCATCTCTTTTTTTTTTACTCTTCTACTGTTTCTCTTAAGGTTTTCTTCTCCCTTCCTCCCTCTAGAACGGTGGATGATTTAAAATAAACTCGTCTTGTGTCTCTCGCGCGTCTTGACACTTTATGTATTAAATGATGAAGCTTTTCAATTTTTTTTTTCTTTTTTTTTGCTTTGAGGAAGTCTATTGCGTTGTAAATATAGGCTTTGATGGGCTTTCGAGTAAGTAGATTTTTTATGGAAGCCGACGCTGGTGATCAGAGAGTTCGTAAGGTCGAGCTAAACTTGTCAATCGACTCTTCGTTTTACTTTGGTTGAGAGGTCGGAATGTAAAAATAGTATAATTCAATATATTCTGATTGAATAATGTTCATCAGTTTAAATAAGATTTTTCAAATGAAATTTATAAAAAGTTATATGTTCTTTTTAAAATAGAACTGAGAAAAAGTTTATATTCTTGTTTCTCAATTAATCATATCTGTTTTTATTTTTTCAATTTTAGCAGACTACTCAATCACTCGAGTAACACTTAAAATTAATAAAAATTGTGTGCAAATGAGTCCGCGATTTGTTTATTTAATTTTTTTCTCACAAAACACTGCTTTATTACAGTTTATCTAATTAATCAACTGGACAGCTAATATAAACGGATGATTCAGTTGACTCTATTGAGTAGAATTGTAGTTACTATTTTAAAATCAACCGTTACTGTACTGTGAGAAAAATAAAGAATTCGTTTGCTCTTGCTTCAACCAAAACTTCTCACACAAACTTATCAATAAAAAAAAAAAACTCTCTTTCAGTAATAAAAAATCGATAACGCACCTGCCGGTGGCGGCTGTCCGAGTCCCGAGCCATGCTGCGGATGGTGCGGGTGGTGTGTCAGGGGCGTGTGCACGGCGCTGCCGTTGTGCAAGCTCTGGGGGTTGACCTGGTGCTGTCCGGCGTTTGCCGCTGCAACCGCGTTCACCAGGGACAGGGGCAGGTGCTGGAGTCCCGGGAGGCTTCCGTGTGGTCCACCTCGTTGACTGGCCGCGTGGTGCATCATCTCCGCGGCGCTGGCCGCGTTGCTGCCGTTACCGGAGTAGGGCGAACCGTAGTTGCTGCGACGGCCCTCGCGTCTGTTTCCGTCTATCGCCTGCTGGAGCTCTTCCGGCGACGACAGGTGAAGCTTGTCGCACTCGTACGGGTACAAGTACTTCATGTACCTGGAAGAAGAATAATTTCAATGGTTAGTTTTGAGAATGTTTTATTTTCATCAAACAAGACTAGAAGTACTTATAGGATATACTTGAAAATTTATTGATCAGTTATCCTTGGAAATTTTATTTCTTATAATTTCATTTATCATAATTTTACTATAAGAATATACGACCAAATATATAAACTTTATGAACTATATTTATATTATTGTATTAGTATATTGGTTATAAAGCTATAGGCTTCTAATTTCGCCCAACAATTTTTTAATAAAAAAATAAATTAATTGCTAAGAATCTGATTCGTAAGCAAATTAAGAACGCATTAATCATTTTTATTACAATACAAATGAAAACAGAAATTTTTTTCAGCTTAGGATAAGGATGAACTATCAAAAATGATCAATTCTTCCGGCTTGTTCATGGTAAAGTTGCGTTTTTGGATGCAACTCAAAATAAAATGAATATTGAAATATTTTTTTTTTCATAAAAGTACTAATTTTCTCCCCACTGTTTTTTTTTGTTTGCAGGCAAATTTTACAATTTCCGTAACATTTTCGAAAAAAAAATCGAGAAGAAAAAAAAAAGGAATCTTGGCTACGTGCATGTAAGCGCATTATCCGAAGCCCCACTTTGAAAAAAACCAAACAACACTTAAGTCGAGGTAAAAAAAAAAGCGTACATCAAAGGTTGCTCACTCGAAAAATTAAGTCTAGCTACCAGCAGCGTATAAGCAGCGGTCAAAAAAAAAGTCTGAATTTCGGGCTTTCGCAAAAACCGATCGACCCCGAAATTCCAGGCGCACACAATGCCCGGCCCGATAATCTTCCCCGGCATAAAATCGCGAGTCGCTGTTTTTTTTTTTTTTTTCTGTTTAAGGCCCTCGCGTAATCGTCCGGACCCTATAATTCGGGGCGTCGTTTCGACTTTTTTACGATTGCGTCTGAGGGCCGCTCGAAAACGCGTGCGTGTTTTTACGACTCGAGGGAGGGGGGGAAGACGCAGGGGGGTTTAATTAAGCAGTGTGTCTGGACTTTAATTCTCACGCGTGATAACGAACGGAAAATCGGAACAAACGTTAACTTCCCGAAGTTTACACTCGCGAGAGAGAGAGAGATGAAAGGGACGCGCCGGCCAAAGGGTTCTTTATCGAAGTGTACACTCGGATACGAAAATACACGAGACACAAAAGATGTTTGGGGATTCGGATTGTCAGTGTAAACTGCTTTTGAAGCTTTTTTTTTCTCCAAGAGTCGGGGAAAAATGTTTCGAGTTTTTTTCATCGAGTCAAAAAAAAGAAGGAAAGGCGACAATAATAAGACTTACTGAGTTCTCAGGGTGAAGGCGGCTGACGTTATACTCGACGGCAGATGGAGTCCCTTGATTATTTCCTGCCACATTTTTTTATTGATCACCTCGACGAGTCCACCCCGGGTTATCACTAGGTTGTAAAGCTCGAACAGGTCGAGCACGGATTTAGCCATTATCGGCAGTCTGTTTATCGGCGAGCCTGAAAACAAAAAAAAAATAAAAAAACATTATTTTACTCGCTACATTAAAAATTTAAAACCGAAACGAGACGAGTACGATTACCGAAGAGCTGAATTATTAAGCTTTCGCGAGCTTTCGATATTTTTCAGGGCAACCCTGCGTCCTCCCATAAATTCATCAGGGGCCGTAAAAAAAGAATGCGCGTACATCGCCATCGTGTGCAGCAGCCATTTCTCGTGCAAGGCTCGGGGAGGGTGGGGGAACCGTCAATTTCGGGGCATTATTATTGGACCCGCAATTACCCGTGATATACACGCGTGGCCTTCCCTTCTCCCTTTTAATGCCCTCTTCCCAAGATAAGCATACAAAATGGCGGCTCTTTGTTTTACGAAAGAGGGGAGGGATTTTTATTGGCGGACGCGATAATTACAAGCTTCGAGACGATTACTCGCCCGGAGCCAGATTTTTTGCTCGGTTCGCGCGGGTGGAATACTCACGACTTAGACCACCGATAAACGAGTGGCTTTTATCGTTGCAAAAAAAGGCTAATGGAATCAATGGAAAAAACCAGGCTGCTACGAGAAAATTACAGAGTAAAACTGTTTATTTACCGAATTCCGTAATCGGAAGCTCGATATCAGGTCTTCGATCGAGCGAGACCGAAGAAGGACGAGGAGGAGGAGGAGGAGAAGGAGGCAGAGAAGGAGCGCCGCTCGGCGATGATGATTTCAGGACGGCTTATGACTTTTCTCGGTAGGGCGTCCAATCAGCAGTTACTTTTATAATGGTTTGTTCTCTCTCACTCTCGCGTTTCTTTTGTATTTAGCGATAATACGAGCCGATGACAATCGTCGACAAGGCGGGGCGCCCGAGCAGCTCTTTTACGATACGATTTTGCGCGGCGCTCTATCGGAACTTCCGAGAATAATCCTCATCCCGATATTTTTTCCCCCCGTGGAGTAATAATCGAGAAAATCAATTTTCCCCCCGATCGAACAAACAGGCAGCACTGGTTTGCTCGCGTGAACGGGTGCCGTAAAACGAAAAAAAAAAAAAAATTGATTTATCAATTGCGTTTTAAAGAGAGAGAAACAGGGTCAACTGTCGGGGTGGTACGAGTGGAGAGAAAATTCAATAAACTCGGTGAGGAAAGAGCCGAGGTAAATTTTAAGCGCTCGCACACGTGCACCAAAGCAAGCAGATGAGGAACGACGCTCGTAAGTATTACCGCGGGGCCTATGGGTGGAGCCCGCTACAATGTAGAACGACGGGGTAATTGCGTATAGGAGTACAAAACGTTTCGCATTTTATGGGACCATTGTCGACGACCGCTGGAATCCGCTTGATCCGGGATTTTTTTTCTATTTTTTTTTTTTTTTTTTTTTTGTAAAATTATTATCGATTGATTACTCCACGGAGTTCTTTATTAAAACCGCCACGCGAGGAGACGGTGTTGGAAGGAGTAGAAAAAAAAAAAAAAAGAAAAAAAAACGCGGCAGACGAGAGGACTTAATGCTCGACGCGCGAAACGACTTTTCCCGGAATCTCGCGGCGCGCGTGCGAATATTACCGTCGTACAACCACCACCAACACCACACACGTTGGAGCTTTACGAGCCGGCAAAGAGGAAGGGGGGAATAATTTTGTTTCCTTTGGTGCAACGCAGCGCGATTCGGTAATGTGCGTAGCCCGAAGAAGGCCTCTTGTACATCGGGATCAAAGAGTGGAAAAAATGTTAAAAAACAAGCGTAAGTCTTTATTTTAAAACATGTGTCTCAATGATTTAATACAGCTCGTATCTGTTCTTATGATTGAATTGTTGCGTTTCGGTGGTGCAAGATTAATCTAGATGAATTGGTTCTGAATAGATACATACATCTGAAATATATCGCTCTTGAAATTACTAATGATTATAATCCATTTTATATGTTTCCACAGCAATCAATATTGAATGTACCTTTACATTGCATTTTTATAGCAGATGTTATATAATCAATTTTATTGAAATTGGTTACTTAAGTAAAGTGATAAGGATGGTGACATTATGAAAAATACGTAATACTTCGTAATGATTTCAATGATAAATAGTATTTTTCATACGTAGGAAGGGGTCATTCAGCCTCCAGGTTTACAACTTGAGCGGAAGCAGAGAAATGAGACGGAAATTGAACCCTTGCCAAACATGTTTTGAAAAATGTTTTTCCTTTTTAGATACGGAAAACAAGAGTGGGTGAAGGTCTGAATGAGGAAAAGTGCCTTTTATTAAAAAATTGAATACTTGCAATAGAAAAATTAAATACTATTTTCATAACTTTGTCAATAAAAGACCCTGAGTAATTCAAGTCCTTAAATCGTACATCAGAAGCAGAATCAGCTCGACATTTTTGTAGCGACATTAAAAAAATTTCAACCCAAAAATACCCCTGCGAGCAACATTGTTTCAATGTTAAAAAAAAAAAAAGGTTCATTCAAAAACAACAACAACAACAACAAAGCATCAAAAGCGAGATAAGTCTAAGGAAGAGGGGTGGAGTTTCGCGCATGAAATACACGCGACTTTTACGGCTGAGGAGGAGCGCGCGCGGGGCATTATAGCGTCGAGCGAATATTTCGAACTCGAGAAGTGAGATGAAATTTATTGGGACTTTTGCATTTGGCTCGCGGGGCCGTTATTATTATTACGATGTTTTCTCTCCTCCGGGCTGGCCCTTTCTTTTTTTACCCTCTCCTCCTCCTCCCTCTTCTTCATCATCGAGTGGGTCTTAAAGTAATCGGACGTGACAGCGGTCGTCACGGACCTTCTTCTTCTTTTTTATTTTACCCACTCTCGTGAGTTACGACCCGAACAGGGGGGGGGGGGGGGGGGGGAGGAAATATATGAATTTTGTCAAATCAAAGTACGCGTGGTAGCTACAATGCGCTTTAAATCTCGATTTCGCGGAAGCTGTATTCCAAGCTGGCTTATTTACGATTTTCTATTTCTCGCGTCCCGGGACTGCATCTCTTTTACGATCGGGCTACTGTCGGATTAGCCGCTTTTTTTGATTGAAAAATCGCACGCGCGCGCGAGCAACATATTTTTGCGAAAAAAATCCCACGCGCGAGAGCACAAAGGAGCAGGGGAGAGAAGAAAAGAATCCTGGCTGCAGCCACGGTGGGCCTCGTTTTTTATTATTTCGCGGGCCGTAAAAGTCGTCAATGCCGACGCCTGCAAGAAACAGCAGAAAAAAAAAGAAAAAAATATGGATTAATTTTAACGCGAGCGACGAAAAGGACTAGTGCATCGTTAAAGGATGGACTCAGCTGCAGCCGAAAGCGAGCCGAAAAAGGCCTAGATTTTACGATCTTCGACCCGGGTAATAAAAATAATTTCGCCCCCGATTGATTAACCGATCGTAATTCACCGACTTTTTTTTTTATTTCGTTGAAACGAACTTTGTTTCGTTTTTACGACTCATTGGTTATTAATTTATCCCTGGATTCGTACATCTATAAATTTCTCGGTAATAATCAAGCCGAAGCGTTTCGATCAAATTTATTCATGAAGTCTATAAAACCTATACTTCGATAATGAAGTATACTTTTCGGAAAAAAATGAAAAAAACAGCGGATAATCATCGATTTGCCGGTCGTAAAACCGCGTCGTAAATCAGGATAATTTTGCAATAAAAGACGATTCGAAACGCGTTTAAATTCCTTCAAATTGTTAATAAACTTTCTAAATGTGAAAAACTTGTATTTTTTTTAAAAATCCACAGATTGAGACATATTTTGATACGGCATCGAAATCTCTTCGATTCAAAGGTAGCTGACGACACACCCCCCAAATCGTGTGTATACCTACAATAAAAGAGCAACTTGTTGCGCGGCTCGAGTTTCCTCCAATAAACGACGCATCTCCCCTCTGATTTGTCGGGCGTATAAAATGGGGGAATCGAATGGTATTAAACACGCCTTCCCATTGTCTCCGACGAGTCGATTGTTCAATAGAAAAAAGAGTCAAAATTCCATTTCCGGTGGGGGTAAAATTTAGACTTTCACTATACGATCATTTTTCCTGGCTGTATAATGGTATTTTAAAAAACAGCTGATTTGTGTATTCATACAGGTGTTGGCATTTATTACCATAATAACATTCGTGTTATACCTACAGAGACTAATTCGATTTTTTATGTTTAAAAATGTTTCTATTTGTTACGTGTATTCAACTTTGTATATATTTTCAATAATTGTAATTATATAATCATGATGAAAATTAAAATAAATATCGTAGAGCCTTTTAATTCATTGATTTTGGAGAAGAGCAGTCGCTTTCACTTCAATACAATAAGACTTTTGAAAAACATTGTGGAAACTCTAAAAAAATTGACGTAATCTTATCTCAGTTTTGTGGGTTTATCTCGTTGACTTCCGTATTGTGTTCTTAATCTCTGAAAATAAAAGTAAAAACTACTCACGCAAGGCAAGTGGATTTCTAACAGACGAAACAACGCATTTGTCATAACTGTTTGCCATCTTAAATCCAATTAAAACCAGCCAAACATTTAAGATACGATACCGCATCAACACCCGCCCGCGCGAGTATCAAACGGGGGGAGGGGGGGGGGCGATTCGAGCCCATAAATATCCCGTCGCGGTCTTGTAATCCCCCCCGCACAGCCAGAGCGACAACATAAAACGGGAGAGAAGATCATCATCGTCGTCTTCGTCGCGCGGTGTCCATAAAACCGATGTTAATTCAGGAGTTGTAAAAATTCTTCCCCAACCTCGTAAATTGCCCCCCCGAAATCGTGTAAAACAAGTTACTTAGGGGAGCTTGGAGTGGACACGTGCGGTGTAAAAATTTTCAAAAGACCGAGGCTTCCCTTTGTAAGCGCACGTGCGTACTCGCGGGCTATAAAAGCTAATTGAAGTCGATTTTCGTACTGGTCGATTGTTTGCTTGCAGTCTGGAAAATTCTAGGTGGAAAAGCTATTTGGTATCTCTTCTTGGGGGGACTGTACTTGATTGCATAAAAAAGAAATCATAATTCTTGTTTGTGCATACACAGTGTAAAATTTGTGGTTCAGAGAGTACAGCCGACACGAGTTCACAGATCGTCAGAGTGAAATTTTATAGTCTTAGGTTCGAGTATCCCGAGTCTTTTGATGAATTTAACGAGGTGTCTCGATTCGCCCGAGCGATAATGCAGCCGAGATAACGAGATGGCTTCGGTATGATAATAGTAACGGTTGTTATTAGCGCTCGTAAGGAGATAACGGCAGATACAAACGCGGCTTCGCGCATGCAGCGACGACACAATGACACGCGCTTTGAAGTCGCTCTTTGATGCTTGGTTTTCGCACGTGCGGACCACGCCTGCAAGGGAAGTGCAGCTTATTCTTTTACGATTGCAGTCCGAGTGATTGATGCACTTTGAGCGGGGTTTAGCAGTTTTGTTTATTCGCTCCTTGGTCCAAGTGTTTGAACACGACTAAATCAATCATCGTTCCTACGAAATTGTGCTGCACGCTAGTTTTAATACGACCAATTTCGGGGATAATTTCGCCTACGCAGGGCAGTTTCCGAAAAATCAAAAAAACGCGGTAGCCAATTTGATATTCGCGTGTTACGGACGAATTATCCTCCGGGGAGGATTCCTTTGACCGACTGCCTTTATTTTTTTTTCAAACTTAATTCCACCCCTGCCCCTTTTAGCACGATCATCGGGAGCGTGTTACAAATGATTACGAGGAATTCGGGGAGTAATAAAGCTCCGGCATTCATCAATAACCCCACCCCCCCCCCCCCCGCACCGAATTCTGGGCACGTTCGGGGCTGCTGCACTGCACCCGATGACACGGCGAGGTCATCAGTTACCCCCGCGAGCTGTAATTGCTCGAATTCCAGAGCTGCATTTGTAACTCGGGATTGATAGCTTGTTTGCGGAGAAGTGGACTTTGGCATCGTCATGGATTGCCCTTATTTTTAAAATTGAATAAACCTCGACAGTGTGAGATTAAACTTACAAACAAAAGATACATTTTTGATGTTTACTTTGAAGTCATCTAATCTTCATAATTTTAAGATTTTCAGGACCCTCACGTAACCGCAGTTACATGCGGCGCCTAAGTTGAAAGATATTAGGTCCACATTAAGCGCACGAAATACCCAAAGAAGAATAGAATTTTCCAAGAACATTGGCAAACTTTCCATCTGGTCGCTTTCCCCTCGTGAAAAACCCACATGCACACAACCGACCGGAAGATAAAATGAAGAAAAACTTCGTTTAGTTTAGACCGACCCTGAAAAACTTCAGACCTGCGGCGGCACGCAGACGAAGGCCGCTTGACCAATGTCTAGTCGTAAATACTTCAAATTCCTGGAAACTGGGAGAGGAACAGAGAGGGGAGGGGGAAGGCGTCTATTGGCAGCAGCAGCTGATGCTCAGTTTGAGGATCGGATCACGAAAAGGATTGGAGATGTCGAATATTAGTCATCTTCGGGGCTCTCGCAGCAGGATCAAGGACGACCTTTAATCTTAATCTCCGGGGATCTTCATCCCCTCCTCTGCTACTTCTCTCTTCGGGAAGATTTTTAGAAAGTTTGTACCCTGATTTTTGATGATTTAGTCACGACCGTAAAACGTGTTTATTATAATCTTCGTGTTTTGTAAGTTGTTTACCCTGCGCAACGAATACCGACAGACAGCTGATAATACTAATGTACAATGATAATTGGTGTCTACAGTTTGCATGATGATTTAACGATTATTCGAGACCAAGTCTCTTGAAGTTTGCAACTCAAAACTAATTTTTTCGAATAATTCAAGTATGATTATTATGATTCAAACGAAAGATTGAAGTGTGAAAAATCAATGTATCAAACTGAGCAACTATATTTGTCAGAAATTTTGGGAAAATAGAATAGGCAGCTGAAAATAATCCTGCGTCATAAAAACGATGATCAGTCAAAATTTCCAATTTTATTAAATAACGAAATTGGATCATTTAAAAAACATATAAAAAATTAACGGATCCATCTAATCTATCTCGGTCAGATCCCCGAAAAATCTAGTCTCGATTGAAGTCCGTTGCGCCTCAATTACACACGCGGGCGAAGGCTCAATTTGGAGCCAAGAGAGGAAATCCGCGGGCCAATTAATCCCGGGCGCTCCTCCTCGCGCCTAGGAAGATTTAATGCGGGCTCGACCAAAAAAGCACGCTACCGGACCACCTAGAAAGCTCGTAAAGCTTATTCCAAGATTCCTCCCGAAGGCCGCACTTTGACGCTTTATAACGTTATTTTCAGAAAATCTTCCCGCTATGATAAGTTTCCCTCCCTTTTTTTTTTTTATTCCAAACGATCGCACATCCGCTCTATTGAATTAGCGGGGGTAACAAAAGGCCTGTGCAGGTCGATAACAACCGGCCGCGGTACGTGACTGGCGCGCAAAATAAACCGGAAAAATTAAACTAATTTCGCGGATTGTCGCTGCGTATGCACCACTTTGCAGACAAATTTTACTACTTGTGTCCACCAATTTTACCGTCTGGCGATAGATAAGGGAACGTCGAACCCTTTTTTTCGGTAGAAAACAGGGCTCATTTGTCGGTCCCCCTCGACACGAAAACATTGTTTGCTCGCTCGGGAGAAAATAAAACGCGACACTCTTGATTTACGTCGGTAACATTAATCACGAAGATTTTGATATTATTCATAAGTCCCCCCCCTTTCCGGCGCTATAAATACATCAATTATTATTCCCCAGGGTGATTCATACGGGACGAGTATCGAGTATCCTCTCGCTGCACTTATCATCGATCTAAACTAATGACATAATCGAATTATCCCGCGTTTGTACCTTTTGTTTTTCTCCCCGCGAATTGAAACGAGAAGAGAAGGAAAGAGATATACCAAACGAAATTTGCATATTAAACGGCTTGAGATTTATAACCGGCGAGTCTCGAAATGCGAAGAAGGTGCTAGCAGCCGCATAAACGATAAATAAGTGCTGAATGCCCCGCGCGCCCGAAGAGCACCAAAGCTCTCTTCTCTTTTCACTCGCTCGCTCGCACTTTATTCTCTCTCTCTCTTTCTCGTTCTTCTTTTCGCATTACGCGACTCCTTTGATTGTCTCCCTTGTTGCTTTTTTCTTCTTTTTTTTCAATTTGCGTAGGTGAAAAATCGCCGGGGATGGATCAAACACCCGATTCTTCAAGTCACTTTTTTTTTCACGTGTACGATTGATTGTATCACTTCGAAATCTTCTACGAAATAAAGCACAATGGACAATTAAAAAAATATTAATCTATTATGGGCTAATTATTTCCACTTTTTTTTGGTAATAAGTGTGTTTTTGTCACTTTTTTGTCAAGATCGTTCAATTTACGGTTTCAATATTTTTTGTACGAGATATCGATTTGGAGTAAAGAATCAATCGAATGCAGTCGAATTTGAGTCGACCTCGTTCGCAAGACATCCTATGCACGTGGCGCAGTTGGTATTAGTGCTGCACCACCGGAAACCCTGCGCTTCTCTAATTATAAACATGGCGACTCCTCCATCAATCAACCGCTTGAAGATGGTCGGCTTCTCTCTCTCTCTCTCTATTTCTTATTCTCTCGGTCGCATCATCTCGTGACACGCGTCCGCCACCGCTGCGCTAGCGGTTCTATTATTGTAACTCTGGCGTAATTATTAACCAGGGTAAATTGGATCATCGCGGATCGCAGCTGCGTTCCCCGCCCGATTATTCAACTTTCAGCCTACTTCTCTGTCTTTTTTGTTTTTTGTTTTTTCGATTAATCAAAGCTTGCATCCTCTATTATTATCCAGTTGTTACAAAACTTGAGACAAAACTACTCAAATAAAATGCAAACGAAATAATAATTAAGAGATTTTGAAAAACTTAAAGTAGCTTATTTGGTTACATTAAATGTGAAGATTTCTATTATTTTTATATACACAAATACGTTTTCTTCGATAAAAATTTTGTCATGAGTTTACAAGTCTGGTTAATTCAATGAGTTGATTTGACAACTTTAAGCCATTATTTTTCAGTTCGACGGTAGCTGTTTTGAATATTACAGATCCACTTATTTTTTTCTGTGTGGTATTCGAAAAATAAATCAATCAGCTTTCATAGGAAAGCCAAGGGTAACTCGACACCTCTTGGCTGTATATAAATTTAAAACAATTCACAAATATCTATATTTATTACGACATTACACAAGTCGAGTTTTTTTCCTTCTCCTCCGAAGTTTCCCTTCATTTTAAAAACGCTCATTTATTTATAAAGAAACGTCAAAAAGTTGACGAATCATTCGTTTACTCAAGAAGCGTACGCGGTCTCACTCGATCGCGCGTCTTTATATTTATCTTTGCTCGAAAGAGGAGAGAGAAGAAAAAGGGAGATGGTACCGGCCCGTCTTTTTTTTTTTTTTTTCTTTTTTTTTTTGAAGTATTGCCGCGCGCGGACGATAATATTTGATGCCCTCGATCCGAGATTGATTATGCAGCGTTGTTTTAGCTGAGCAATTATTTGATCACGATATTGTAATTCAGGTTCCTTTACTTTCGTGGAATCGGCCTCTGGGTGGCCCGCCCAACGAAGCTTAATCGCGTTTACGGGGCTTTGGATTCTAATTGACGGAACGCGCGAGCTCGCGCCCCGCGCTTTCCCGCGAGTGACTAATGGGCTACAGTGCTGCAGCGGAGGGAGAGAGGTGTTGCCAACCGCGCGGAGCGACTTGAAATTATGAATCAATTCGCACGCCTTTGGAAAGTCTCATTGAATTTAGCAGTTTACATTATTATTTATGCCGTTTTAAACGCACGCGGTAGTTGGATTTTTTTTTTTTTTTTTTTAAACTTTTGTAACCGGTTTGTTAATATTTGCTAATAGTTTCAGAATTAGGCTTGAACAACAATCAATAATTCAAATGAAAGTATTCATTATAAAGTAAAAATTACAAGCGATACCAATGCACCTGCCAAGGAAGCTCCATCTACTTTCGGTCTAATTGAAAATCAACCGAACTTAAAGCACGTGCGCGCCCGCATACACGTGCGAAGAACAAACGGCGTGAGAAAGGCCGAAAGATACGACGAAAAAAAAAAAAAGAAAGAAGTTAAAGCTAGCTCCTCCAGGACACAAAAGGATGTGGCTAATGCGCGAGCAGCTTATTTCCGGCTATGTTAATTCCCCCCGGCCTCGTAATTGAGAAATAATTGAGGGATCCTGGTGCCGGGTTAAAAGGTCTTTCTTGTACCTACTCGGAGCCTATCCGCGCATTTAAATAGCCCCTGGCGTAACGAATTTTCGCGATAAGACTCCGTGAGTAGTTCTCACTGAGCCGCGACCGCCGAAATGTTAAACACACTCACCTTTTTTCTGCATAAAACTGAACAGATCGTCAAGGAATTCCTTCCTCTTGGGGTCGTTGCTCAACTCGTACAGCTGTAAAAGAAAAACAAAAAGAGTTAAACAATTAATCACGGGAGTATTAAGCGCCGAGGTGCGAAGTATCGACGTCAGAGGGGGAGAAAATTAGTGCGCTCATAGCGACAGGGACCAGATTAGTTAGGGCCGATTATTAATGACACCGTTTAACCCGAGTTTGCCTCGGAGCTACGACGATCGTATTATCGGTGTATTTGTTATGTACGATTCCCGCACCGACGCATCTAATACGCAAAGCGTGCGATTGCTTTTTTAATGGCCCGAGCACATTTTAATCTCCGGGGTGCGATGACTGCACCACCAGGGGACTAATCGAATCTTCTTCTCCGATATGCTGGATGATTATTATTAAGGATTTGATTAATACACGATTAATTATTCCTTTTTTTTTTTTTCTTTTATCGCGGATCATTGAAGTCAATAACCCTTTGCAACCCCTGTAATGAAGATAGGTTGGATTATCAATATTATAAACGATAAAAAGATATAATTGATCAAAGGATGACTATCATTTATTTATTTATTTATTTTTATCATCTACGGACATTAATGTCCGTAGATGATGCATAATTAATTTATAAACATTTCATCAATAACAACTTACTTATTGAAATTTCAAAAATTTTGATTCAATATCTTTCTTAAATAAACTAATATAATTACAATCTCTTGTATCAACGGATAAACTATTCCAACCTCTCTTCAATCTGTTCGTAACAGAATAATATAATAAATTTGTTTTACAATTTGATTCAACCAATTCCCTGGGATTTCTTATATTGAATCGAATATTTCTAATCGGAAATAAATCAATCATATCACCCTGAGTAGAGTACAAGTATTTAACAGCTTTGAAAGATAAAAGTATGATCATTTATTATTTCATCATGTATAAAAGTTAAGTAAATTATTAATTTTACTTCAGAAAATTTATTTTTAGTTTTAAATTTAAAAACTTCTTAATCTTGAAAAGTTCAACAAACAATTAAGGAGGCTTCATTCGAGGAGGCATGATTAAACCGTACCCTGAGACCAAAATTTAAGATTCATCAAGCAACTCAATCGCGGGCTAATGCGGGGCTGGCGCCTCCAGATCACCGCGATAATCTATCAGGGCGCGCGGGATGACTGATCGCAGCTCCCCCGAAAAGGGTCACGCCCACGGCCGCTCCATCGGTCATTAGCGCATTGTCAAACTGATGAGTTTCGCTCAAGCCCTGCCAAACGCTCATGCAGGTTAAATTCAATTACGTGTTTTCTCTGAAAACAGTACCAACCCCGCAGCCCTTCGATAAAACGATTTGCATCTCAAAAGGAGCTGCATACGTGCTCCCGGGAGTTAAACAAAAACTCATTTATTCTTACCGAGAGAGAGAGAGAGAAAAGCTCTCCCCGCGAACACGATAATAAGTCGGAATCGTAAATATGCTAAGCAGACTACGGTGGTGGTAGCAGAGCTCGAATTGATATTTTTCGAGGTAAAAACCTTTCCGCGCGGCGATAAAATTATTATTCCCGCGCGCTTTCTATTTTCCGTTTTTCATGTAAATTCGGAGTAATTTGTTTACGCGCGAAAGTGTCGGACTTCTCTTATCTCTCCTGCGCGATAGTATTGTCAGGTAAATAATATATTTTTTGTTTTTTTTCGAAAAAACGCCAATTTTTCTTTTTCCTTTTCTTCGAGCGAGATTACGTTTACATCACTCGAGTAGATAAAAATAAGCATAAACCAATTCAGGTCAAACGCCATGTTAAAAAAATTTCAACACATTTGCATCGGGTCGTAAAAAAAAGGCTTGCGCATACCTGTCGGCTCAATGCTAATGGTGCATATAAAAAAAAACCCAATCGCGAAAGGTCAGTATCGGCAAAGGGGAGGGAGGGAGACATTAACGACCTTATTGTTGCATGGCCAATTTCCAGCTAATTTGTCCGTTTAAAATAATTAAAGCCGCGCATTGTGACCGGAGAGAATAAAAGTCAATATCGTTCACCGGCTCATTATCGGTACCCACGACAATGAATAATCAGAGTTTACGATTGACCGCCTGCATTGATGAAACTGCACTTAGCGGGAGGACGACTTTCTCGACTTCCCCGAAACGATTCTTCAACCCCGAAATTTCAAAGAGGGAGTGACTAACTGTAACTTTGATCGGGTCAACGTTCGACAGATGTCGATGATAAACTTTGCCAAAGTACACGGGCCCTCGGGCTCGCGTCCTTTTCCAAAAAGCGCGATTTTACGACCGGAAGTCGCGAACCCTCGAAAACTCTCTTGACAATTAGGGTGTTCGTTGGTTTCTCCTCCAAAGTACACTGCACCGTTACACGCTCCCATAAAAAAATACTCCGCCTTTTTTTTATTAATTTTTTTTTTAAACAAAACTCGCAACAGATTAGCAAAACTAGTAAAAAATAAAAAAAATCTCGTTATCACCGTCGAGTTCAACGACATCGGAAGTCGGCTGCAAATTACAACCGATTTATACGTATCTCGGGCGATAAGGCTGGAAAAGAAAAAAAAAAAAAAGGAAAAAAGGGGAGTGGGGAGGGGAAATATAGTCACGCGTCGGTGAATTTTTCATCGCAAAAAAAATGGCCGCGACGGTAAATCACTCGGGCGGCCCGCTTAGAGTAGAAAATCACAACCCAGGTGGGAGGAGAGGAGGGATATCAAGATAGGGTTTTATGCCCCCGCCGCCATAATAGCGGAGCTGCAGGCGCCATTATGGCTGCATGCGGACGGGGCATTAAAGATAGCGCGGTGTAATTAGGATCATTACGGGGGGGGGGGGGGGGCGCCTGTGTGTGCTCGCGAGCGATGCGGGGTTATAAAGCCGCGCCGGGGAATATTTAAATGCACCGTGCCACCGCTCCTGGATTTTTTTTATATTCGTTTTTTTCGTTTCTTCTTTTTTTTTTTAATTTCTGGAGGTAATTACCGACAGATGTCGCTTTGTTAGATCCACTAGAGTAGTTTGCATTCATACCATGATACGTCACATAAGTCGATTGTTTATGTCTATGGCCTCCCTCAGCTTTAAATTTTCGCAAGCACTCGAGGGCTTTGAACTTTGTCGCCGTATGATAAAACAGGACGAAATTGCTCAGCCAATCGAACCTTCAGAGTTAGTAGAGGAGCGATAAGCTCTTTATTAAAGTAAGATGTCAATTTGAATGCTTGAAATGAATAGAATCAATTTACAAAGTTTTTGATTATGTTTTTAAGTTATGTACATAAAATAAACAAAAACAAATATTGTTGTTAGAATCGGGACTAGCCGATTGAATACATGCAGCCTTTAATCAGAATAATCAAGAATAAATTTCGAATTCATCAGAGTTTCAACAATTTATTGAATACTCTCGAAAGTTTAAAGTACCTTATTCGTCGAGTTTGTAAGACGCTCCGAGACACTCTCGAGATCTAGGAGATCAATCTTATTCCAATCTCGATGCCAATTATCCAAATGAGACAACAAATTCCATTTATCTGCTGGTACAACAGTATCAAGCCAAAGATCTTCGCAAATTAAACAATAACCCTTCATTCCTTCACTCGTATCTTCAATTCTAAAGTACTTTACAAAATGTACATTATATTCAGGCACCGATCGGTCGTTTGAAGGAGAGCTCGTCATTTTGTGATAATTAAACTAATATCACGATTTACGATAAAATTCAACGGCATCAACTAATCAATTATACTCACAACGTTCGAACGAACACTGAATCGTCAATTACCGAGCAATGGTATCAGACGCCTTTTAGTGTTGTTGTTTAAGCCCTCACTCAGCTTTGAATTTTAGCAAGCACTCGGGGGCTTTGAACTCTAATGCTGGTTCTACACTGCCGGCTGAGCACGAAGTGGTTTAAGCTTTAAATTGTTGCATCACTTTTCCATATTAGTGAACTACATTTTTTTTTGGCATTTAAGATGAAAAATGTACACTAGACAAAATTTCGAAAATGATAAAATATATTGCTCAGTCAATTTTACCTTTGGAGATAGTGGAGGCACGATAAGCTCTCGAAAAAATTCGCAAACCGCTCGGTTATTAATCATGCAAATTTAATTCTTGCCCGTATATGCGCGCCCGAGTTTTACGGTGGTTTTTACGGTGGGCCTCGATACTCTTTCTTTCTCTCTCTCTTTTTTTATTTTTTTTCCTCGCCCGTAATGATCGAGCTTGCGCCCTCGGTTTTTGCATAATTACACTCGCCGCAATACAAACTAGGACTCGATACGTTTAATCGCGCCCGGCGCTGTAAATCACCTCGCTGGCCCTTTTTGTTCGTAAGAGTTTACGAGTTCGAAAATTACTCGAGCCCCAAAAATGTATAAACTTAATTGCACGATACTCGAACCGTAATTTTTTGATACGAAGATTGATGAAGGGAAGGGCGGTATAGTTTCTCCAAAAATCCAGTCCGATTCCCACAAAGCCCGTAAAACGTCCCCCGGTAATCCCCGGTCGGCGGATAACGATTCGATCGTCCTCGATAATTGCAGCCTTTTGAGCGAAACTGAACGAAACCGCAGAGAATTCGTTTCTCGGTCGAAATCAATCGGCTTCTCATCCCCCCCAGAGAGAAAGAAAAGGGAACAGAGATAAGCCGAGCTGTTCGGCTAATCCGGAAATGTTCGGGAATTATCGAGGTGCGGAGAGCGCCCGTTAATTGCTTGTTTAAAAATTTCAAGATCTTGACCGTTGATATTCGCAAGGAGAATTTGAAATTACAACCAAACCCTCCGAGGAGTTTTTATAGCATATTTGTTGCTACTCCGTCAACGATAGGATACAAGATCGATGAAATCTTACTCTTAATGGCCCTCTAATAATTTTATGAAAATTTTATTTTCTGCATAAAATCCGGTGTAGGCACACACTTGGACGTCAAAACACCACAAAACACGGTGTTTTAGAGTTCGTATAACAAGGACATGACGCGTAAACCGCGGCGAGCTCAGACGAGGCGAAACGAGCCTGGCCCGGGTCCAACGCCAACACCAGACGCGACTTGATGATGATGATGATGATGATGATGATTTTCGCGCGCGGGAGGAGGAAGGACAAGTGGCGGCGGTAAAAACAATAGCGTCGGTATTTTGGTGTGCGTCGTGTTGATCAAGCACTTTTCCTCGATTACAACCTCGACTTGATGAATCGAATCAAGATTCCCGGAAACCTGAAATTTTAATTTTAGAGGGGACTCTCTCGACCCTAATAAAAGCGAGACGGAAGAAAAGCTTCCTCTTGTTTTTGGGTATTATCATAATCTGGAATTGGATTGCATTCTTTCGCGGGAGGCGGGGTTTTGATTAATCGACCCGGGCAGGAATTTAATAGGGCGGGGAACAATGTAAGCTCCCGACAGTTACAAATCGATTAAAAAACCATTTCTATGAATGCAAATGCGAATGAGACCGGCGGTTCGGCTAATGGAATCAAAAGCCATGCATCAAAGGAATTCGCATCGAGTTATTAATTCGATGATGCGAATCGAGTTTGTGCGCGCGCGGAGGAGATGAAAAAATAAAATAAAGAAGAGGAAGAGAGAAGGAGAAATTTAACGCCCTTAGCTGGAAACGTTAAATCACACCTAAAACGCCCGGCTTTACTTCCCGAAGATTGCCGGCCACCGTTGTGCAAATGTTTGTTTTTTCTCCTTTTTTGCGCGCCATCCCGGAGGGGGGGAACTCGAGATTTATAACCCTTTTTTCCTGGTTTTGAATTAATTGGATTCGCCGATCAATGATGATCGACCGAATAAACGAAACATTTACAGCCAAGTCGTAACGAACAAAAATAAATCCATTGAAACGCATGGCTACGCAGCGTTATCATCTCGTACGAAAATTAGCGTGCGGGTTTTAAAAAACCGATAATCCAGACTTTTTTTTATTGTGTGGTTGTAAAAAAATTTACCTATCGGACGATTTTTTATACGCAATCTCGCGGGTGCGGGACTATTAAATATTCATTAAAGCTAACCGAGCCGAGTCGTGCCTGGATTCAGCAAGTGTCGCTTCGAAACAAAAAAAAAAAAGAAGAAGTTACAAAATAACGCAATGTATATAAAACTATGAATACATGCGTTCGTAATTCACTCTTGGTGCGATCCTTTTATTTTTCTTCCTTCGTTTTCCGGGGTGATAATTGACGGCCGTTACACATAAGTCGCCTCGACGCGGCGGAAATTTCAATTTGAATGCAGCGACGCGAGCTTCGTGGTGTAAATTACAGGTGGACTTCTCTTCTTTTTTTTTTTTTTTTTTTTTACAGTTGGCAGCTGTTAAATAAATAAATTGAATACCACGAAAAATGAAATAATAATTTCTTATCACAACGCTACGTAAATAAAATAATAAGTCCATTATTCTTAACGATAGAGTAATCAACATAATGGTTACGATTATTTACTTTTTTTTTTATGTCAAAGTCATACCATTCACGCTTTAATATCACTCTAATGTTTCGAAAGCTGCAGAAAAAAAAGTCGCTTTCTAGGAACTACTGCAGCAATAAAAGATGAAGAGAAAAAGACGAAGAAGATGTAAGGGAGAAACCGGAGCGGAAGCAACACCTCTTGCGCATCCTACCAAGACTGCTTGCAATCTCGGAAGCTACCATTGTTCTTTTATGAATGACCCTCCACCTCCCGAGATCGAGGGATTTCTCATTTTTTTACGAGCCTGAAAAAATTAAAGCATTGTCAAAACAGCCGACTATTAATCACCGAGCAAACGGATCGAGACCCGGCAGGTAAATTAATATCCACACCTCTGTTTTTCTCCCTCTCGCGAGAGAGCGAGAGCGAGAAACGATAATTGATGAAATGAAGAAGGTACAAAAAAAAAAAAAAGAGTTGGATTATTTATCGCTCCGAGGGTCGATAAATCCTCCGAACGCGCTCGAATAAAACACCGCGCGCTCTTTATTCATCCCGGGGACAAATCGATTCAATCGCAATGCGCATTGTAAGCTTCGCGTAAATAACTTGGTTTTTAGCAACCTCTTCGTTTGCGAAAGCAGGACTGTCGCATAACGGAAAAGCCTGAATTTCCCACGGGGAAAAGAGTCGTGGGAGGTGAGGAACAGAGAAACAAGTGTGCCTAGGCGAGGTGTTTTAACGAGGAAGCGAAACAAGTCGCGCCCGAGTGCTAATCACGCGGGTACCACCTTTCGATTCTTCTCCATTCCCCGAATCGAGCGTTAATCGAGCGAACACCATAGGCAAATACGCACGAGAAATCCGTTAAGCACATACGTTAGCTCGGGTGCAGGCGCGTTTGTCAATGAGTTTATTGGGAGAGCCGAGTATCAATCATGGGTGCGAACAAAGTTTCTCAGCGGGGAAAATACGTGCGGTGGATTTAATTCAGCGAGCCAAGCTAAGCAGCCAAAACATCCCTGTAACACGGGTAAATTACGGCGATCGCGTCAATTAAAATACGGTCGCGGTGCTGGCCAAGCGCATCGGACGGCTAGCAAGTGTTTACACGGCGGAGTTTGGGTGTACGCTCGTGCTTTCGAGAACACGTAGGATCGACATATTTAATTCGACAATTTCGTCATTTTTTTCCTTTTTCGTACCTCTATTATTGGCCACGATGAACTCGAACCCTGCACCAGCTCTGACATTTTTACTTCAAATTTTTCTGGCACTTCACCATTGCTAATGGAGGGCTCCTCGGAGGACTCCGAACAATATTGCGCTGTCGGTTGATTGTTTCTGATATTTTCTTCTTTCATTACCGGTAATCAAAGTCGCGAAACACTCGTTTTTAGGGCGGAACTTGGTCAATTTATCACAGCTGGATATGCGAATGAATCTCTACCGAGTTTTGAAATGAAAAATATGGCGATTTCAAACGGACGTTCTGCAGCTGATAACTGATGGAAACTTTCTTTGCAGACTTTAATCGAACTGAATACCTCCCACCCCGACTCGATGATTTACTAGAATCAACAAGCTTAATTCCTACGGTAACATAAACAAAAACAACAATCAAGTGTTAATGTGAAATCATTAAATTTGATTAAGCTTACAGTGTACTATAAGCTTAAGAGTGATCATTATGAAATTAAGATCGGCTCAAAACCACAACGATGATTCAACAATTTTAAAACCAAACGCTTATGGTCACTCTGGTGAGAATAATCCACCGCAACTGACCACTCCTTTGATCAGCAATGAAATTCCCGCGTTAATTTGAAAGACACATTAATTAGTCCTCAGGAAGACTGCAGCACCGTTCCTGTAACGCTCGAGCGAATTCGTTTCCACGCATTACCATCAAAGGGCTAACTCGTCCGGTCCAACCCCTTCGGATAAAGACTCTCCGGGTTCTGCACGCGATACGTATAAAATGAGTTTTAGTTGTTCAGCCAATATAATGACCCTCCTTGGCCACAGTCCAGTCGGCCGAGATTGATATTTAAATGTGACCAATTACCCAGAAGCCCCCCAGTTTTTCTTCTCAGTGTTAAATCGACGATGATGGATTCTAAAAGGGATTTGTAAAAAATATTATGTACCGGCTAGAAACGATGAATTACGGGAAGCTGACTGTGATTACACCTCATAAGATTAAATCCCACGGGGAGTCCGAGCGTTTAACAGTAATACCAGAAGCAATGGAAGCTATACGCGAATATTCTAACTGCTCTATAATCAATGGCAATCATCCCCCGCCGACGCCGCCGACGCCGCTGTCTTTTTATATGTATATATCATCCGGTACCGTATTCGACGTCCAATCGAAAGGCTTTTTCGTGGGAATGAGTATTATAATGTTCCCGGTAACGGATACGGCACGCGAGGTTTTTGCATGATTTTAAGAGCTCTCCTGGCTCCGAGCCGAACTACATCTCGTTACGCAACGCTTGATTAAACTAGAAACAAGGTGTAATACTGACGAACTACCTCGCGGGGATTTCTGCAAACGATCACACGTTTAAAGCTTATAAATAAACCTTTTTCCAACTTTTCGTATGATTTAGTGCGACAATGTGATTACCCGATTCGCGAGAAAAGATCTTTTTTGCATCTAATGGTCGGGATGCTTGAGAGAGTTGATATCGTATTTTCGAGGTGGCAACCATTTGGTTTGGATCCAAGATTATTTTATAAGCGCGCCGCGCGCCGAGTGGTGTGTGGGGGGCTAGAGCAGAATACACTTATTTTTAGAATCTCGACTCCCGGTGGATCATTATATTGTCGAGCGATGAAAATGCATCAGCCTAATGTTCCATTACGAAATACGTTTTGAATAATGCAATCTCTACGACGTCCCGAAATTAGGTGAGATTCCGCGATAATTTTTACCCCCGCGGTTTCTGAATCGAAATTTATTTTCGTGCTCTTGCAAAGCTCTCGTCTGATTTTCATAACAACTAATTCGTAAAATTTTTTAATAAATATAGAATTAATTTGATTCAACAAAATTATGATTTTATAGTAAAATTTCTTTCTGTTTACAATTAAACTCGTTTTGAAATGTTGTGTTTATATTAATATGCGATAAACAAACCGAAAGAATATGTAGAAACTTTTAACAATCATTGATAAAAATTTAAAACAAAAATATTTATGATTAATTATAGTTATCATCAATTATCGCTTTAAACATCTTTATAAAACCATAATCACCAAAGACGCGATAAAATCTCAGTTTCTCTGAAAAATATCTTTCGATAGTGTGTATTTTTCAGAAAAAAAAAAAAAAAAAAGATAGAGAGAGAGTCGATAAAGCCTCATAAAAATCGGAGATGCTACTCTGCAGCAGGCGGGGGTCGTAAAAAAGAGCAGCGCGCGGGCGACCTCGGGAGAGGGAAAGCTTTAACGGTGGCCATTAAATTGGGTGTTTACATGACGAACAAGCCTGCTGGAAGATATTCTATTAATCGGCTTGTAAATGCCACACATTTCGCTAAAACTGCACATAAAACCGAAGCGTTTTCCAGCAAGCCTGCACTTTACCAGCCCTCGAATCAACCATTCCCGAATCAAATTTACGCAGTTCTGCAGCCGAAGAAAGAAAAACCTGCGATCGGAGTGCGCGGCGGTAGGAGAAACAGCTGATGAATTTTGTGAAAGAGGACTCGTGCTTACTGCATCAGCGGGCGTTCCGAGTATCGGCACGCGCGCCCCCCGCTGAAGAAAAGGAAGAAGGCGCCCTTGTGTCGATGAGGAGGTCCCTTTATATTTGGGACCTTTTTTTTTTATTTTCGATGTATTATGGGGGAAAATTCACTCGTCGGCGACCTTCATTTTCTCGGATTTTCAAGGGTACCGGCGACACTAATAAATTTTCATAAATTGGTTGGGAATACTTTTTTTTGGACCTTTTTTTTTTTTTTGGAAGATAAAAAAAATCTAGCTGGAATTAACACAGATGATAAAACTCTACAAACGTCTTTTTTCTGAGAATCCAAAGTCATCGAAAGAAACTTGACTTTCGAACGTCTCAATCTACGTTAGGAAAGGATTAAGAACGTTAATTTTTAATGTGCAACGATTTCGATTCCCTCGCCAATAAAAAGTGCCGACGCTTTACATACAAACGAACCCGGGGATTCGTAAAAAAAACTTTTACACCGTTCTGGGTGTTTTAATGACCCCGGGTTTAATTTTTTATCCCATCACTCAATCTCCTCCCGCAAAAAAAAAATCAAACTTGTAAAATCTTCCGGAAAAACGGTCAGCCAAAGACGTGCAAATTTCCTCAGGAGAATGATGCTTTTGGATCGTTTGTAGGTATTATTGTTATGGAAGCGAGGGCCGACGCCTGACCGACGCCAGACTTCTGGAGGAGGATTAGAAATCTCTCCCTCTTGCCCCCCCTCCGGATGTATACCTGGCGGGCTTCAATATTAAGAGTTTCGCTCGAAAATCTCACTGAATGCCCCCGCGCCGCTGCATTTTTCCCCGGCTTGTTTTTCCGAAATGCCGATGATCTTATGAAAAGTGAAAACTTGTTTTTTTTTTTTGTCTTGCCTGGATAGTTTTCCTGTTTGTTATTCTACAGCGTTGTTGACTCGTTTATTCCGCACGCCCAGAGTTGTGTAATAAAAATAATAACAACTAATAGACGTGGAACAAATTCCAACTCGAGGCTCCAAAAAATTCTAGACGCATCGGTCAGTGATGAAGATTTTTCTGCAGCCCAGGTGATCGAGGGAAGAAAAATAGAGCCGAATGAGAGAGAAAATGGACTCTTCCTCTTACCAGAATGCAATTAATCAGGCTCAAGGCCTGCGCGATAAAGGACGCCTCTCCTCTCTCTCTCTCTCTCTCCTTCAGCGTTTACGGTGGCGATTAGAAAACAAGGATGAACGACCAGTGGAGATGAAGATGGAACGAGACGTGCCTCGGATAACCTATCTTTGTTCTTCTTTTTGGCGCAGGTGCATCTTGCGGAGAGGGAAAAATCTCTGGTATCTTCAGCTAAGAAAAAAAAGAGGCACCCTTTGAGAGAAAGTTTTTTGATTTTCGAATTTCGAGATTGATTTATTACCGCGATTTCCTAATAGAGAGAGAGGGACTGTGGAAAATTTTGGAAAAACCGTAGTCCGTGCCCCGGTGCTTTCCCCCCCGGATTTTCGGCGTGGGCGACAGCTGATCCTTAATACTCGACGGGCGGTGTCTTAATATCGTAGATCCCGAAGATAGCATCCGAAAACTGCCGCATCCACGATTTTCTTTAGGACGCTGTTGCACCGCAGTCGTCCCGTTTAACAAGTTGGCCTGGAGCGCGATCGGAATGCGGCATGCACTCGCATTAACTTTTTGCTTTTAATTCCCAACACCTTCGATCGGGCCCTCTCTACCTCTCGAGTCGTCCATAACTTATGAATTTTAATGACTCGCCCGAGCTCCGCGATGAAATGTCCGTTTCAAATTAAATTTAGCCCCGCGGAGTGGTGCACCGCAACGATACCCAATACCCACTCTCCGGTAACAGAGCCGCGATGATCGAGATTAAATTCTTCGCAGCGCAAGGAGCGTCGTCGCTAAATCCCAATAAACCCCCCGAGATTAGATAAATTGCAGGAGGGTCGTAAATAACGAGACGAATATCCCGAAATACAAATTTTGAAAAAATATCAAGAGACGCGTCAGTCAATCATAAATATCTGAAAATATTGTAAGGGACGCGACCGTCCGAGGGAGCGCTCCTGCGGTCGTAAACGCCTTTCTCTCGCTCTCCTCCTCCGTCCATAAATCCTCAATTACATTATTGCGGCCTCCCAGGGCTCCCATTTAGGGAGGAAATCTTTTGATTTTCGAGGAAGCCCTGGTAGCAGGAAGGAAGAACGAATTTTTCCTTAGTTTTTTTTTTTTTTTTTTTTTTTTTATTTCTGCGTCAAGTTTCTTCCGTCTCTTTTCGAAAACGTCCGTTTAATACAGATTAAAAAACCACTTGCAGCAGCAGCAGAGTTTTGAAAGGATGAATAAATATTGTGGCTCGTGTGTGTATGTACTCAGTTCTTCTCTCGTTTTTTTCGAAAGAGAATCGCATCCTCGCAATAAAAAGGCAAACTTTATTTTACGAAAGCAATTCACTTTGGAGTCAGCGCGAGAGCGTATGCGCGCGCGTTGTTGCTGCATTCCTTCCCTTCCCAATAAATCAATCACCGTAAAAACGTATTAACCGTGTAATCTTCGAGTCGAGCTCGGGCAATTGGAAAAACTTTGACGAATCGTAAAAAAAAAAAAAAAAAAGGCGAGAGATGCAGAAGACAGAAACTTTCGAGGAGCTACAAATTAATACTCCGCCTGTTTTCGCGATTCTCACGGTTGATTTCGTAAAAGGAGAAAACTACTCGAGTGACAAACGCGCGAAGATAAAGCAATCAAGGCCCGCGCACCCCTTGATAACGAGCTGGCTCTCGGCCTTTAATTTTCGGCCCGTGATTGATCGATCAAGGGGCCGGCCCGGTCGTTAAGGCGAGAGAGAGAGAGAGAGAGAGAGATCGATCGAGCTAATGACTTTGTTTAAAGTTTATCGTGAAAAACACGTGTTTGGGGGGAAGGGAGGGGAACAATGTCAGCGGCGAGCTTTCCGAGTAGCCGTTAAATCGTTCGGGCAGGCGCGTGCACCAGCCTCGCCCCCCACTGCAGCAGCATCGAGATCAAAGCTGCGGCTTTTACAATGTTGCCGCCAATTGCCCGAGTCTCCGGTTTTGGAGCTCCTGGCTTACTTCCCCCCCCCCCCCCTTCTTTTAGCTGCGGTGTTATAGAGCTAATTTTTTTTTCCTTGTGGGGGTTTGCAGCACGGATGAATCGAGCCTTTTTCTTCGGGGAGTATTTAGATTTGAAGTAAATTGATTTTTTTTTTTTTTTTTTTTTTTGTCGTGGTAATGAATTTAATATTGTTACTTTACACAATTAAAATAAATTTGCTTATTCCTTTCATAATTTGGCGAGGGACTATGTGTTAAAACCATTACTAAAAGAATTACACTTAAAAATCAATAAAATAAATAAAATATCAATTTAATTTGAAGAAATAATCTTCGAAAAATATTATTTTTAACAAAAAAATCAATTTCGAGGCTCTAAGCACTTTAAATTTGCCAAAAGAATCACGAAAGAATCACAAAAGAATCATCAGTGATTCTGAAGTGCCCCTCGTCATTTGGTTTCATTACAAGGTTTTCTCAAACTTTATAAATCTAATTTTGATTATAAATTATTCTAGAGAACAATAAATAAATTAAGTATCATTATCTTTTATTTCAACAACTGAGCCAAAACAAAATTAAATTAAGTGTACTAAATAAGAAATCGTTAAAATTTTTAAGTAAAAATAATAAGAAACAAGTAAATGACCTTTAGAGAAGTAGAGTTTAAAATTAAATTTAGTACAAGCAGCGAAAACACAACAAAACAGAAGAAAACTCAGTCAATAGTCTCCCCCCCTCTCGCGTTTCCTATTGTCGACAGCACGTGCGTGAAACACCCGGTTAATGGCCGCCAGGTGCAACGACTCTGCACGATACACTTGCTACAATTCCCATTGAATCGTGTCAATGCTGCTCGCTCTTCCAACAGATCTCAATTATCGAAAAAAAATTTTTCTTACCCTGACGCCTCCTCAAAAAATAAAACATAATTGACAGCAGCGATACATACCTGTAACAAAAAAATTAACAAGACTGTTAGTTTAAACATACGAAACGGAATGAAAGAAGGAAGGAAAAATAAAATTATTTTTTCTTTTTTAAACAATCTGTAAATTGACACGCACACACGGAGTAAAAGAGAGCGTGTCGAGCAAAAAGTTTTAATTTGGCACGTACACACATAAAACGCTCTGGAAATCGCGAAAGCGGTTGACGACATTGTTTTGGCTCGCTCCGCTTGCATACGCTTTCTCGAGCCATTAAGATTCATGCCTTTGTCGGCTTTGAAATTATTTTTCACCCGCGAACAAGAAAGAAGAGGAAGGAAAGAAGGAAGAAAAAAAAACAAGACTGCAGATATTCAATAATCAAATTAGACGAGGTGCTCGAAATGAGGAACGTTTGATAAACCCGCTGATAATTCACGTTACCATGTTAACGCTCTTTCTCGAAAAACAATTTAAACTCGGCGAAGCTCTGGCACAATGAGAACCTTTGTGTCGCTTTTGGGGCCTCGATTTTTCATAATTTGCGAGTATTATTTTTTTTATTTTCGCCTTGGAGACTGGAAACTTATTTTTATACGCGTATAATTAAGGAAAATAAAGCAGGCAATTATTGAATAACGAGGAAAGTACGTTTTTAAAGTATGTCGAATGTCTCTTTAATGCGAAACATCATACATTATCAATAATAATAATTCCGATGTACTCGCTTCGATATCACGAGGAAAATATTTATATCGGCCAATTATACCTAATGGAATGGTTTTATAAACGTAATATTTTTTTTTAGAAATTATTTCTAAAAAAAAAAAAGGTGGGATCAGATAAGTTTTAATTAATTTCATAGAACGTAGGGGATTTTTTGGAATCGAATTCGAGAGCCGTGACTAATTTTATCAATTACCTACCGGCGTCGTGCATGCAAAAGAAAAAAAAAATGGTAAAAATTACTTCATTAGTGCCCGGTCGCGTGCCACTCCGAAACGGTGGTAGTTTGTATTACACCGCGTGTCGATCGGACAAATCGTTGATACGACGTGAAGTATCGATTCTCTTCGGTGGGAGTTTTAAAATTCGCGGGGGTTAAGGAACTTTACAGTGTCGCTTTGCGAATCGAGTGCTTGCGAATTCAAAGCGGTTTGAAATACAAATTAGAGGCTAATTGCACTTTCACCCGCGCTCCGATCTTGTGCAATCATCGATCTGCTTAAACTTTAAATTCCATCCAGTCATTAAAATGTATCTTGTAAATTTGATGATACTTTTAAAAATTAAAGAGTGAGTACCATCTGACTCGTGTACTCGAACACACAGTAATGTCAAAACTGATTTTACTATGATAATTTACTTTGACAATATTTAAATTATAAATTATAAACTATTTGCCCTGAAGAGGTCATCCCAAATCGATGACGCAACGTTGGCAATTAATAAAAAACTTTTTATATAATAAACGTTCGTTAGACCAAACAACCAAGAATTTTTTATTACTCTGACAATCCACGAACAACCAACAAATACAAGAAATAGTTAAAAAAAAAAAAAAAAAAAATTTACTGCATTCTTCTCTCGGTACGATTGAATATTCAAAAAAAAAAAAAAAAAAAAAAAAATTAAGAACGCTGGCCGGTATGAATTCAAGGGAATACAGCTGACAAAAGGGAAGGTAAATTTCTAAAAACACACACGTATCCTTTCACAGTAAGCGTTGAATAGGAGCAACTAATCAAGCGGCGTGAAAGGCGTTGACACCGTGTATTACGGATTCGGAGTGAGATATTTTTCAATTTGTCTTGATTAGTGACGCAGGTGTGTTAGTGTGGCTTTACCGGTCGTCGAACCTGCTGGTAACAACTCGAATCCGTGTAAAACGTATACGTCCCTTATTCTATTATTTGTTTATCTATACGAGATATTTTTGAACGCACCAGACATAAAAAAAAAAACTGGTCTCCTCATCATCGAAGACGATGCCGGAGAGTAATTGCAACCGTTACGATCAACGAAGGATCCAACCGCTTTATCTTCGGATAAGTGATCGCCCTCATTTTTCAACAGGCTAATCTGTTCCTGCTGCAGGTATACGAGTATTTTTTTTCTTCCCTCCCCGAGAGTCGATTATCATCCGCGGGTTATCGCCTCGTCGGCCGATGTAAATTTTCAACCTCTGGATAAATAAAAACAAAACCACCCCTGAGTAATAAAAAAAACCCCGCTGGTAGACTCGTAAAGCTCCCGAGTTACGTTTTTCTTTTACGATCGGGCTTGAGTTTACGCGCTTGCAATATGCCACTCCTGAATTAAGACGTCTGGGGTTGAGATGGATCCTGGCGCTCATAGTCTAGGGTTGCTAATACTTATTTTCAAACCAGATGTAAAGAATAACCATAATTATTTTTTCTGAAAAAACAAAGTATTCTAGAGCTTATAAAGGATATCCCACTTGCAAAGGTGTCAATGCCGGATATTTATCGCTCGAAGAGCAAAACGCGATAAACAACCCGGAATACAATAATTTGAGAAGGGCCTTCGATTTGCGGGTATAATTTATAGGGCGGGCCCTTCTTCTTCTTCTTCTTCTTCTTCCTCGGTTTACGATAATGAATTTTTTCTCATCTCTCGGGGCCCGTACCGCGCGGTGTTTACGGCTGGTGCATGAAGATATAAAAAATCGTAAAACGCTGCCAGTCGTTAGCCGTCAATCAGAACGGTCAAACTGGTTTCTTACCGAAAACTTATCCTCGAGTATTGTTATTGCATTAGTTTTAACGGCCGTGTCAACGTACATCTTCGTAACCGTAATTTACTCATTCGAGGAGGAGTAGGAGTACAACTTGAGGGAGACAAAGAAACGCCGCTGAGACTGTTTAGCGATGTGTCTTTCTCGGTACACGATAAGACCAAAGCTTAACGGAGCTTTTTCTTGAATGCTTCTGGAAATCAAACTTGCGCTGCAACGAAACGGGTCGATTTGAAAAAAAAAAAAATGAAACAGGAGGGCAGGAAACAAAAAGCAACCGACCAAAACGACCGAGAGCGAAAAAACGATTGTAAAAACAGAGAGGGAGAAAAGGACCCCGGAAGCAGAAATCCGAGAATCGAGCTGCTGCTCCCTTTTTTCGAAAAAAAAAAGGTTTTTCTAAATTTATATACGTTTATCCTTTTGGGTTAACGAAACATTTCCGCCGTTTCAGCCCGTAATTGGAAAAACAAATCCTCGGCGAAGAGGGGGACTTTGTCCACCGAAGCAATCACCGGACGGACAATGACCGGGGGGCGGCTTTCGATCGGCCGAGCGTAATTGCAAGTTTTCTTCGAGTGTGAAAAAAGATGTTTTCCCAAGGCGCCCCTTGCTGACAGCACTAAAAAAGAGATAAGCTGTTTTTTCGGCGGGTTAAAATTAACGCGAGGGAATTTATCGGAAAACTCGGGGACGACACGACGCGCTGCTTGTTAGTTTTGACAAACTGTCGCTCGGTGTGTTTTTATCGGAAGTGACGGTTCTTGACAATCGAAAGTGACAGGGAAAATCAAAACACAACCGCGGGCTGGATTATTCTCAGACGAAAAAAAGTGGCTGAAAAACTTGGAGCGGATTTTCCGAAAATATTTTGGTGTTTTTTTGAAATTATCTTCGCGCGAACAAAGCCCGCCGAGATTTAAATTAGGAGAGAAGACGCGGTGACAAACTCGCGTTCGGGGAAATTCGGTGCACGGCGAATTATTTTTCGCCGAAAGAAGAGGCTTTTTACCGCCCATGTTGCAGCAGCGAGCCGCACTTTCTTTATCTCGACAGATGCGCGTCGTTTTATCTGAATCGTATACGGAAAAAAAGGGGCGAGAGGGAGGAGGTTTGTCGCCTGCGACGAGTTATTTGTAGCCGTGGGATTAATTAATTCCGAATGTGAGGAGGATGCGAGTTCATTAAAGAGGGAGGCTTTTTTTCGTAAATGATAGATGAGCGTATTGTTAATGAGCAGTTTTTTCGGATTGTATTTTTGGGAATTGGTAATTTCGGTGTGGGAGTATCGTTTTTCAGGGGAGAAATCGTTAGATGACAGCTAAATTTAGTGCCATCGAGCGTACTGATGTCAGATGGATGTTTGAAAAAAAAAAAAAATTTCCCAATGTATTAATGAAGAGTCAAAATTTTTGAAGAAAGTTACCGCGATTTGAGTATTCTAATTTCAGACAGCCTTAAAATAATTTAAAGCATGAAAAAGTTGTTATTTTTTTATTTCACCATCGACAAGTTGAACTTTTATTCTCATTTTAAGTAAAAATTTTTATAATTATTCAATAAAATTCTGCTCTAAAATAAATACATATCAATTATTTAAAAAATGCTTAAAATATGAAGAAGAAAGAAAGAAACATAACTATTATGCTCTATTACCAAATTACAAATCCTTCAGAATAAATCGAATTGAGAAAATTACTAATATTTATTTAGATTACAAACTTTCAGTAGTTTAATAAAAATCAGAAGAAACTGAAAAAAAAATACACTTTTTAGGTTTTTTCTACGGAAGTCAAGATGCGCGTTCCACGATCAATTAATTAATCCGCAAATTGAGAAAAGGAAAAACAAAGTCCCGGCTAAGAAAACAGGAAGATCAAACGACATCAATCGCAACAAATCGCCCATCTCTCCCCTCCGAAAGCGTCTCGAGAACCAAAAAAAAGAGAAGGAAGCCAACCCCGAGAGAAAAATGAAGCGGTCGGAGGATGAGATTCTCGGTATCGGCCGATATTTATAATGCGATGCAGCCATTAAAAAGCGTCCGATTCTCGGATCAGCGGAAGCTTGGATCCTCTCCGCGCGACTATTTTCGAGGTTCGATTGATTGGTTAAAAATACATCCGCGCTCGAGGTGTCGGACGCCTGTCCGCCCTTTCGTCTATCTTTATTCTAATCCCGTATTGAGTTTTCACAGCACCCGCGCGTGTGACACATTTCGCAAATATAGTTCAGACGAGATGGAACTCTTTTTTTTGCCCGGTGGAAATAGTCCTAAGAGACCAGACACTTCAAATTAATATTAATAACTGGTTTGCGCGTAGTCAAGTTGAAGTTATGATATATAAGTAAAAATTTATTGATGCGATTAATTTATATTTTTAATTAAATAATGTGTGCTTATAACCATGCCCTGATAATGATGAGATTAGATTTATTTATTTATTCAAAAATCATATTTTTTTCATAAAAATTATGTACAAAAATATTTTATTTGATCAGTTAAAAAAAATTTTCTTAACAATTTTAGTGAATTCATTTTATTATCAAAATGTAAATAATTTTTGACCCTGTCTATGACTTATTCAAAGTTTAGATATCTCTTTTTTTTTTATTTAACTACGTAGTCGAGTAAGGTGTTTACGCTATTTCCCGAGGCCACTTAAAAAATTTTACCAAATAGTTGTGAGTTCATCAATTTTCGAGTTAATTTTAGACGTAAAAAACCAGCGACACAAACTTATTACCTCGAAGCATGAAAGGAAGAAAAAAAAAAACAAATTTTTTTTTGTTCAAAATGCATCATGAGCACTTTAATTTTATTTTGATCGGCTCATTTGTCGCAGCGACGTCTGCACGAGGAGTGCCTGGCTGGCGTCTTTTGTGCTCTCGGCGCGAAACGCATAATTTTGCGGGTGCGCGCATTAATGGACGGTTACACCGCCGCGTTATTATACTCTAGCTCGTCCGAGAGAGCGAGTAAAAAAAAAAAGCAGTTCAAAGCTGCGAGACGCTTTCAGGGCGTGACCGCGGGGATTTATCCGAGCCATTTATAATTAGATCGTAAACTTTTTCTAAAATCGCGTCTATTTGCGACGTCTAATAACGTCATTAGGGAATGTTTTATTCATAAACCGTCGCATGTCGTACCGAAAAAAGGGGCCCAAATTAGGCTACATTGTAGTTCGAAAATTGGCTCGGGTAATGACTGAATTACGGCCCGGGGACGCAATTGATATTAGACCCAGCTGTCTTCAGAGAAAAGTCTAATGTCTCAATTGAATTGTCCCGCGGTCGCGTGTCTTTATCAGGCAGTCGCATCGTCTTGTAAATTGAAATTTTGGGCAATTTTCGGATGAGAAACCTTGGAACTCGTAGTTGAACAAAAAACTGTAGAAAAGTATTACAGTTTGCCGGGAGGCGCATCACGCGAGAAAATAAACACACTCCACGAGATGCAGTAATGATACGAGTTAATAAAGCTTTTCCCCGCATCCGCGTCGTTATTACCGCGAGTAGCGTGCGTGAGGGAGATTATTCGGTTTATAGCCGTCAATTTTACCCCCGTGAGCGCCAAGCAATTAATTGGGCTCCGTACTTTGTTCGATCGGCTATAAATTATCGAGTAAAAACATCCCTGCAGCAAACGAATTTTCGCAATTTTGTAAATTAAATTCCAATCGCGAGGGAAAAAAAACCCTCGATCAAGACATCTTGAGGAATTTCAAAGGATCATCGTCGACGAACCGTTTTGTTTTTTTTCGAGCTGCGGATATCAATTAACGCACGGTTAGCATCATCGTCTCATCAGCGAGTCAAATTAATCTCCGTTGCGAGGCTTGCAGCGAGCCCAGACCGCACCGACCGCAAAATGAATAAACGAAAATCCAATTTTCGCTCGCGTGCATAATTGATTTCCGAAATGAGCTTATTCATCTCCGAGCGTACGCCAAAGCTTTCCTTACCTCTTTTTTCGACTCGCGAATTGTGGGTATTGGCGTGTAGTTTCGAATAATACTCTTCGTTGGAAAAATTTTCTGGAAAAATACTCGAAATATACGAGATCGTAAAGGACGATCATTAGGGTAATTCGACTGCCGAGACGGAAGGGACGGCCCTTAATCACCATCTTGATTTATTTCGCGTATTATCAAATTACCCAGACCGTAAAGTATCGTGAACATTTCGCAATCACAAGTAAAAAAAAAAAAGTACGCTTGCATTTCGACACATGAATAAACCAATGCGTCGTTGAAAAAAAAAAAATAAATAATGTCAACCGCTTATTCCTTTCATATGGAAAAATAGCCGCGCGAGGAGTATAAAAAAGATCCAAGTATCATCATTCAAAATCACATCACCGAGAAAAAAAGAAGAAGAGGAAGGAATAAAAAAAGAATTCCTTCGCTCGAACGACAGTCAATAAGTTACGAAAAAATGATCTGCATTTGAATTTACCTCTGACCTTTTGATCTCGATTATATAAATGCAGCGCCTGGATTATTCAACGCCTGCGTATTTACCTTACAAATTAGGGAAGCTGTCGCTTCTTTCCATACATACACTAGGTGAGAAAAAAAAAAAAATCCCGGCTCCGTACTTACGAAAATAATTCACGTTTAACCGATTGCTATAGACCCCGTAATTTTAGAAACTCTTTTTAGAAATCTTATCTTCTGGGAATGAGCCAGAGACCTCGGGAAGAAAAAAAAAAAAAAAAACCACATATCTATATGTTTATGAATATTGAATAGAAACGATTTTAATGACTAAAGAATTTTAAACCCGACCTTTGTGTATGTGTGTTTTTTTAATTTAAAAAATAAGAAAAAAAAAAAAATGTGTAGGCAGAGTACGTGCGGGAATTTAAAACTCTCGCAACTCTTTGAGGGAACGATAAAACCTTTCCTTCCCGTGGGATGGGAACTCGGGCAGAAGTGATAGCGGCAATGAATCAAGGCGCGGACACTTGTCCTCGTGAAAAACCAACAGCCATTCAGCCTCGAATTAAATAGGGCCGGACAATGGCCAACACCTTCCAGATTGATCGTCCCCTCGCGCTCCCATTCGTGGGTATAAAAGGCAGCGATCCTTTGAATTCGTGTCCTACATCAATTTGAGAGGAAGAGACTCGAATTAAGCCTTCACGGAGGAGAAAATGACTATACGGCGTACACTAATAAGCCTAACGACTACCCGCAATTACAATTAAAACCCTGTTAGTTGCTCACACGATGCATTATCAATTAATTTGAGAATTATTACTCGGCTATTATTACACCCGAGAGCTTTCATTAACTACCTCCGGGGCCGGGGCATTAATTACCCCCGGCTCTTGCGGTTTCGGGGCCCTTTTATTTAAATGGGATCCCCCGCTAACCGGCGCATAAGTAGATGCTGATTTTTCGGGCCGGATGTGCAGCTCATTCGAGGTGCAAAAAACTGTGAAATTTCAAATTCAAATCTTGTTCAAAATTTATCATAGTTTAATTTTTTTTTTCTTTTTTTTTAAATTTTAAAGTCCAAGGCTTTCAATTACGAACGCGACTGTTAAAGTGTATCTAAACGCTCTCGGATTTGTTCAAAATTTGTACGCATCGAAGATCGGATCGGCCGGGAGGGAGGGAGGGAAAGGAAAGGCGGAGCGATTCCCCTACACGCCGCAGGAATCAAGCGGGACCGGAGTGGGAGAGAGGTGGACGCTGTCCGCTCGCAGATAAGAGATTAACGCTGGTGGGAAAAAATAATACTCCGTTTCTTACTTATTTTTTTTTTTTTTTTTTTTTTTTAATTTCTCTCTTCCCACGTCTGCTTAACCTCCTCCGACAATTATCGTTACCCCGGGTCAGGTCTTATCTCGGGTATCTTCTCTCGCAAATTACCCTCCTTTTTTTTCAATTTAAAAAAAACGAGACGCGGAGAGGCACCTTTCCGCACCTCGTTGAGCCGCGATATTTACAGATACGTTTACGAGGGCCTCGTTACCATGGAAATCGCTCTCCGCTCGCACCTCGCTTTTCTCACCTTTTATTGGAGCGAGCATACTTGTTTACGAGCCCGAGCGCGCGAAGGACGCCCGCGCCGATATTTATTGCACAACCGGTGCGTTTTGATGGTAAAAGCAAGAAAATAAAAAAATAAAAAAACAGTTCATTCGATAAGCCCGCGCGTAAATTAACCGCAGATAGTCTTTAATGGACAATAATAAAGCTTTCGCGAGGAGGAAGATAACGCGACGACAAAAAAAAAATAACTCGGGCATTCATAATTCGCGGGAATATTAAAAAAAAAAGACATTTAGCGAGCTTGATATAGCTATCGGGAAAAAAAGAAGTCGGTAAACCGCTTCTTTTTTTTTTTTTTTTAATGAAATGAAAATTAATTTAGCGAACGCGCGATAAATAAACGAAAAGGAAGGAAACCGCGGCGCGTTGCAAATCTATTTTTTTTTACCTGCGAGCTAGCCTCGCGAAAATTTATTATGCATCGGTGTCGCGCAATTATTATTACAACTTTTTTTTTCTTCTTTTTGTGCCGCGAGTGGAAGGATAAACCACTTGATATTGAGGTGTCAACTTGGTTTCATTGTTACCGCAGTCAGATAAAGCGCTGGAATTATTCAAACCCACCGGCCGACAGCTTTGATAATTTGATTTTTGCAAAAATAAATTCCAAGACAATGGCTCTTTCGAAAAAAAAAAAAAAAAAAATTATCTCGAAATCAGCAGGGTGACAAAAATGGAGGAGAGACAAAGAGCCCGGTAATTGCCGTAGGGAAACTTTGACAATAAGTTTGCGAAAAACTCGAGCCCGCTTCAACAACCACCCCGTTTATCACAACTTTCGACATTTTCACTACGACGCTTGGATAATTGTTATCGGGCTCTTTTCATCGGCGGATCCTTTTTTTTTTTTCTCGTGGAAAAGAAGAGGAAGGCGGATAAGACAATGGGGCTCGCCGGCTATCGGCGGCGATCTTTACGACGAGACTCGCGAATATTATTGACGCTTCGCGGCTTACGTCTCCCGTTGGTGAACCCTAATCACCGGAGGTTCGCAAAAAAAAACCAGCGTCGAGTGCAAAATACGCCCTCGATGCGGCCGAGATAAATTCAAGAAATTAAATTTTAAAAACACAGCGCGGGAAAGTGAACTTTTTCGAAAGTCCTCTTGCCAAATTTTTCCGTAACGATCTCAACCCAAGAACGCGACCGGTAATTCTGAATTCAGTGCTTTTAAATCGCCGCGAGTTAAAATTCCTGCATAACCCGCGCCCCTCGAAATGATAAAATTAATCCCCTTCCCCCGTAGAAAAAGAAAAAAATAAATAAAGCCATCGTCCAGACGTCGAGCAAAAACGCGGGCAGACGCGCTTAAACGATCCTCCGGCATCCCTCCGCGAAACAACTCCCGGCAATTACGTTTACGAGTCGGTTGTTTTAAAACGGCTAGGCTCTCTTACCGCGTCACCGAAATTCATTCAAAAGGTCTTCGAGGTATCAGAAATGCAAATAGTAGCCGCCGGTTTACCAGTGCATTTGAAAGCCTCCTGGAATGTCCTTTCAATTCCCTTCGTAAAAATAATAAGAGGAAGAAGAGTCAACCGCCTCGCGTTTTGAATACTCAATCAGTACGCCTTCCTCTCCTCTCCTCCGAGCTTTTCACCTAAAACGTTCCACGAAGGTTATCGGTCGTTGCTACTTATTACAGTAAAAGAAGAAAAAAAAAAAAAAAGTGTGTGAACGAGATCACCTCAAAAAAATCCAGCGGGTCTCTCTTAAACAAGCTTAACAAGACGAGGATGATACTTGCCTGACGCACCTGTTTGAACTGCTCCTCGAAGCTCCAGCTGGTCTGCTGGGCGTGGGCCGAGGCGCCCCCGGTCGACCCGATCCCGCCGGGTCCGCCCGAGGTGTTGAGTATTCCGCTCTTGGAGTCCTTGTGGCTGCCGATCGAGGACTCGCTCGAGTGCGAGCTCGCCGACGACATCGGCTGGACGTTGTTGTTCACGCCACCGGTGTTGCCGTTGTCCCCGCGCGAAAGGTTGCTCGACTCCCTCTGGAGGCTGCTGTTGTTGTTGTTGGCCGCGTTGAGGGCCGCCGCGGTCTGGCTCAGGAGGGGCAGCTGGGGGAACTGGTGACCCGAGCCGAGGTAGCTCGAGGGGTTGAGCGAGAACGGCAGGGGAAATCCGCTGTTTACCATAGCCGCCTGAAACGCCTCCAGGTTGTTCTTGGTCATGTTTAAGTTCGAGTCGCCCGATGGTGGCTGCGTGAAAAATAACGAGATATATGTAGCGACTGTTTTTAGGTGTACCCGGTAATGATCTACCGAAAAATAAAGATACTCACCTCGAGCTTGACTTTGGCCAGGTAGGAGTGGCTGGTGTCCATGAAGTGTGTGTGTGGCGAGTGTACGATGGGCGTCTGGCTGTCGACCGAGGCGCTGTGGCTGTTGCTCTGGAGCGGCTGCTGGGGAAGCTCCTCCCCGCTTTCGTCGTCCTGGCGGTCAGGGTCCGACAGATCCTCCTCGTGCTGTGACTATTGAAACAAAAAAAAAAAAGCATTTTAAACGTTTAGCTCCAAAGTTACTCAAGTTCAATTTGAAAAAGTATAAGCTCTGTTTATCGGGGGGCATTAAGAACGATAAGCCTGCGCCAAAAGACAGGAACCCAAGCCATTTTTGAAGAAGTCCGGGGGGTTTGCGAACGATTAATCTTTCCGGAAAAATCAATTTCGAGGTCGAGGCCCAGGGAGGGGATTTGACTAGCGCGTGTTTTCCTCCGTTCGGAGGGTCAATATTTTCGCACGTGCTCGAGCGCACCGATTACCCTTTGACCCTCCCTCCCCGGCACATGTCAGGGCTTTTGATTTTCGATTTGTTTTTCCAAGCCGGACTCTCGTAAACCAAACGCCTGCTTTGAAAAATCTTTCGACCAAATTAAATCGATTCCCGTCTAATTGATTAGGTAATGAGCGCGTTAGCGCGGTGTAAATTACAGTTCGCCGTTCTCGTCGTAAGTACGCGGCGTTACAATAGTCAGCTGCCATAACTCACCGGCGCTAAGGACTCGCTAAGTCCGCGGGGTGCCCAACCCGCCAGCAACAATGAGCGGCCTCCCCCCCGGATGTGCAGTCTGCGGCTCGCACCCGATGATTATTCAAATGAATCTCGTCTCCGTTCCGAGAAGTCAATCCGCTCGCCAAAGACTGAGCGACACCGCCCTGAAGCGGAATAAAAAAAATAGAGGTGCATGCACGAGCACTTGTCTCGAAAGAGGCGCACCGAGGCTGACCGATTAGCGGACTAGAGATGAAGAATAAGCTATCGCCGCCATTCATCACCCGGTATTTTGAAATGCTGGGCAATATTATTCCCGAAAGGAGCCGACACAAAAGATAATACGCCTAGTCACGTACAAATCGCTCGAGCAGGTAAAAAAGGAGAACCGAAACGCGTGTTGTCGTCCCGCACCCCTGGGTAAACAAGTGGGCGTGGACCCGAGCGGGGATAATCTCGCGCAGGCTCTTTGACCTCCGTAAAACGACTTCATTCGCGACTCTATCGATCATCCCGGCGCGACGATCAATTTTTGTGATTCGGTTTTTATAAGAATCGATCGGAGATTGCATCGACAAATGATGGCTCGTCTGGACGAGTTCAGATTCGATCGGTACCCACGTGGGTGTTCGAGCGCATTGAATTTTAATAAGAAATAAAATATTTTTTCCCATGATCGAGATCAATACACTTTTTTGTAACTATTTTTTCATATTTTTAATAAAGATTAAAAAAACACATCAATTTTAATGTTACGCAGATTGTTTTGATTCATCAATCTACTATTTAATGAACGCCGATCTTTTTGCTTTTTCATACAGTGTCATCCGAGGGAAAATGAGTTTTCAATGTCGCAACGCTCACTTAAAAGTGTCTTGTTCGGTGGTCACGGCTCTTGTGTGCTAGCGCATATAACAGGGAGAGAAGAAGAACAGAGGGGGCTCGTAACAGACCCAGCCGCGGCACCGCGTAAATCACCACCTAAGCGACTTCACCGCGGGCGGGCCGCTACACCATCCTCTTCCTCCTTCCTTTTTTTTTTCACGCTAATTACATCGTTGTGGATATCACCTCGGACTGTGACTTAATAACGAGGATCGTTTTAGTTTGATCACTGTCTATAGTCAATTAATTAAAAGAAAAATTCTTTTTTATTTTTGAAATTTGATGAAAATAAGTGATTATCGATATATCGCGAGCACCTGTACGTAAACCAGACGCGGGACCCCCCGCTTGCGGGCTCGGTCCAGGGGTCCCTCCATATTTTCACGCTTTTTATAGTCTCGCCCGTAACGAGTCTCGAACGTTTAGGTGCCGAAAAAATTAATGGCCCCGCTGATTTGACTCCTCGTCTTATTAGCTTATTCATTACCGATACCCGCGCGTTTGTTCCCTCGGCCTTTCTTTTTCTTTTTTGCGTAACAATCGTATAATTGCCGCGGGGCAATAAAAAAAAATTGCGGCGCATTGTTCAACCCGGTTGGGAAATAATCGATCTACATAGTTTGTAAAATAATTTTTTACCGAGCTTAGTTGAAATGATTGTGATTACGAAAAGGAGATTCGCGAGACGCGTGCGGTGGAAAAAGTGGAAAGAGATACGGCTGGTATTTATCACTTCCGAACGGTAGTCTTTTATTCGCAAGAGAGTTTAGCTGCCGTTGCCGGGAGAAATGAATTATCGCTGGCTTCTCGGGTTTTACCATTACGATGGATTACCGTGTTTACCGTCCCTTAGCAATGCAGATGTCCACGGAAACAAGCAAATCTAAGACGTGGTTCGTCGGGAATATATGGGAAAATCGAGTTCTTTTGTGTACGATGACGCACGTCGACTTACTTATCGCACCGAGATTTTTAATATCTCTTCGTCAAATGTCACGGGTATACACATGCAAATCAATATTATGTTATTTATTCCTAAGGCTTCCCGAGCAAGCGAGCCGCTTGTAATTGTACACCACGTGTCGAATGCGAAGACTTTTAAATATAATTTAAAAAAAGAAGAAGAAAAAGCAACGTACAAACTAGGATTACCCAAGAGCCGCGCATCAATATACACTTTTATGAATATTGCCAACCTATTTCGGTTTAACAAGATTTCAGAGAAATAACTCGGAAGAATTCAGATCTTCCACAATGAGAAAATTACCTGGACTGACGTCAAACGAGGGGTCAAAGGTCGTGAGCTTTCGAGGGACGATTAATCCTACCCAAGAGGATGAAAATAACGACGACCGCCCGGAGGAATCCATCACTTTCGATCGATAGCGATCGATACATTTATCCGAGGCTCGCGTGTTATAAAAAGGCTGCACGACAGCGACCCCCGTGGAGTTCCCACGAGTTCGCGGGCGACCCTTTTGGATCAAAAAATTAAAACTATGTACCTAATCCGCGTAGTTGTGAGGTTAGGTCATTAAATGTATTATTGATCAGCTTTCTCATTGTTAGCACACCTTCGAGGATAGTCACTAATAGTCACGGATGTTAATTCGGGCGATTAAAATAAACACGGCATCACTTCCTACGACATCCGATAAATAATGATTTTAAACAGTCATCATCCCGCGCGCTCACAATAAAATCAATCTCAAGCCTCGTACGCATCTTGAATCGTTTAGATACGGAGATTATTGTTGAGACTTATAAGCTGATCGATACGACGATCCCATTTAACGGTGATTTATGCCCGCGGGTCGGTCAACCTGGCAGGTATAAATTCATTACGGATGCGATCTTGATCCCGCGTTCGCGGGGACCCCCCACGCGCGACTGATTTTAAAAAATCGATACAGAAATTTTAATTTCCGACCGTTGTTTATTCGAATGTTGAGCAGGCTTCGGATATGAGCTGCAGTCATTAAACGACTCTCGAGGCGCGAAACGAAGAAAGGAGCGGGGTTGAGCCGATAGCGGTCGTACATCATCCGTCGTTTCTCGGTATCGCGCCTGCATTTATATAGCCCTAGCTGGTGCAGCGGAGGAACATAATAATAAAAACCACAAAGTGTGGTGGTGCTGCAGCTGGATCCGCAGCTAAGTCGTCGTCACGTGTCCGCCAGATTCTCGGAGCGAGGACGAACGATTTATTTTTGTAATATCAAACCGATGCCTGCCTGCAGCCCCGAGGGGAGAGAGACGATCGTGGGTGTTTGTGCATTACACCGAGCGGGCTCTGCATGGGGCGTTGATTTTCGATATACAGTTTGGTCGATGGATTTTTTAAGTTGACGCGTTTTCATTAACAGAGAGGAAAAGTTGCTTGTCAAAAAACATGCACTTCAGAATCACTGATTATTCTTTTATGATTGTTTTGTGATGATTGTGTAACCCTTTTGGCAAATTTAAAGTGTTTAGTGTCTCGGAATCAATTTTAATTAATATTTCATTAAAAATAATATTTTTTGAAGATTTTTACTTGAAATGAAATTAATATTTTATTGATTATATTGATTTCTATGTGTGATTCTTTTAGTGATTCTGAAATGCATAGACCTTCGACTTAGAATTCAGTATGCCACGATTAGCCATTTCTTTGTCAAAGTCTTTATAGTCAAACCTAGGTATAAACTTGTGTTGTATTATGTTATAATTTTGAATTGTAAAATAAAATATCAAACAAAGAACTTGGTGATATTCTAAATGAAAAAAAAAAAAAAAAATACATCTATTATTCTCCTTTAGAAAATTTACAAAAATATACAAAACTTACATAAACATTTTTTTTTATCATTACACAGAGCCGAAGCAAAGAGTTTTATTATTCAAAAGTATTATACAACATTGAAATGATTACACTCGGAGTCGTAAAGTTTTTTAAATAATGTATTCCAATATAATATTCAGGGAAATCCGTATTGTTAACACGAATTGAATATAAATCGGCGTGTCCAGTCGCGCGAGAAAAAAAATCTTACTTCGTCATAGGCAATATTCTCAACGACCCGTCGACAAAAGAGTTTTTTTTTTTTTTTTTTTTATCGTTTTTATGATAAAAATTTATTGTCTAATAAATTAAGAAACGAAAAAATTCATTTTTTCCCAGAATAAATACAAAGAATAATAAGTATTACTTTTTAAATTAAAAAATGTGCGCAACGTAAAATTGTACACGCTTGCAGTGTCAAATATTCAACATTTTTTTTTCCTATTCAATGGTGAAAAAGAAAAAAAAAAAAAAAAAAAGATTTTCGCGATGACACTGGTTAAAACGCATTTATATTATTGAAGTATTTAAATTTTTCTCATCAAGTGTCTCGCGCAATAAAATAGAATGGCTTATTTTTAAGCGTATTCAAAGGAGCTTCCAATTTACATCGCATGAAAAATGCGCATACATTGTCTGATAAACAAAAAAAAAAGTTTACAAATTTTCCAAATCATATAATTGTATATTTTTGTATAATCAGTTAATTTATAATCGCGAGCCGGCTTTTTCCAAGTACTTAATTAACATCGAACGCGATAAGAATTTATGCTTTCTCATGTGCACATTTGAATATATATATATATAAAGCTTTTTTTTCGAAAAAAACACGATTTGTACGAAATTTTTTTTTTATTCATTCGCGTCGACAGTGTTTACTTTGCGAATGATAAATCGTAGCTGGCATAAAAATAAAATTTGAAATATTTTTTTAAAAATAAGAAAATGATTCACCGACTCGAAAGACTAATTCGAAAGAGATGATTTATACGATGAAAAAAAAAAAGCTCGATCAAAATTCAAAACTTTCTCGTTCGCGTTTAAAGGTGACGATAAAAATAGAGGAAAGCGTCGGAGGGGCGGATATAAATCGCGAGATTGAATAAAGAAGAAGCCTCGTGTAAACGTTTACACCAAACAAATCAAAAAGCCCGAGCAGCAGCGTCCCGGATAATATCGCGAAAATTTGACTGCCACCCGGCGAGCGTGGATTTAATTAACGATCCCGCCAGTTTGATCTGCTAACACAAAGACTGGACCAGATTCTCTCTTATTTCTGTACGCGAAATGTCTTCTTTTTCCCCCTGCTCGAGCTTGTCTGCAGCAGCTCCTCTTTGTTGATGCGTCCTACTTGAATCGAGCGAATGAGTAATTCCACTTCTTTTTTTAGTCATTTCGAACCTTTTTGTCTAAGGTGGTAGCTTGGGACTTAGTTTATTTAAACCTTTTATGCATTATTAAATAAATTTACAACAATGAGTCAAAATGAAAATAATTTGGAAAAATTGTGATAGAGACGCAACGACTTGACCAGTGCGACACTCAGAATACAAGTTTGATTTTAATTTACTATACTATTGATTTAAAAGTCATTAAATGATGAAAAATATATTTTTATAAATAAAATTTTGTAAAATAAAAAAAGTCTTGCACTTTCTTGGGATTATCAAGCCCATCCCGAACTGAAACAGCTCTGAAAATAGCTCATCGCTTTGGTGGTCGCTGGAATTATTTTGATTATTTGGACTATTAATCTGCAGCCGCGGCTCTCCGACTGCGTGCGCCTCTCCTCCCTTTTTTCATTCGTATTATTTCTTTCACCGAATCGAAAATAAATCTCGGGAGTCGTGCGCCGTCGCATTTGTTATTTTGAGCCCGCGTTGTTGTGACTCGACCCGGAGGATTGATCGTCACCTTGATTGCCCTGATTTTTGTCCCGATTTGGTACGTTACTTTCTTGACTAATTAACATTTTTCACGAGACATCAAAGTTTAGCTCGAAATAAACATGACTTTTTAAGTTTAAATTCATAAATAATTTGACAAGTCTTAAAAATATGTACGAAACAAGGTATTTTCAAAATTTCTAGTATTTCCCAGCGAGGGTCAATAAAGTTTGATCTTTGTACAAAATTTTACGTTTCTTTGAAATGAAAAATACTCGCAATCTTAGAGTCAAGCGAAAAAAAAAGACATTAGACGTCGTCGGAGATTCGAGATCGAGGGAGTATAGTAGGAGTAACCGATCCGGCGATATTAGCCGCTGCGCGCGGGGGAGTCTAAAACCGTATGACTGACGGGCAGCTGGCCATCATTAAAAGCCCATTAAGGCTCCTCTCTTTATCTCGCTGCATCTCTCTTTTTCCTCTTCATCCCTTTTCGGTGTATATATTTTTCCGAGTTCCTACTTTGGCTTATACACGGCAGTGCGAAAAATATATAATCTCGAGCGGGGATTTGCGGAAAAACAGGGAATAATGACTAACAGCTCTCTCGGTCCGCAAATCGCATTTGACGCTTTTGTGCTTGATTTATAGAGTATAAATATGGATTTTAAAGCGCGATTAGACACGCGTTTAATGGTAAGCTTTTGTCGCGACCGCACTGCCCGCTCCGTGTTAATGACTGATTCACCAAGCTCTCTCGCCAAGTTACGATTTTACTGATTCACTTCTCGGAAAATGAGAGAATTTTTCTCCTCTCTTTTTTTTATTTAGCTTAAACTCGCGCGAGTATTGGGAACGAGCGCGTTGAAAGGATCGAAAAATTCAACCTGTCGTGAATCAATCAGGCCGCCGCCCTTCGTCAAGCGTCGCGCTCTTAGTCTTTGGCCCGGGAATAATCGAAAAGAAGCACGCCGGAGAAACAGTTTAGACAGCCACAAGGACCCCGCGCGTATAAAGTGCCGTCCGGGTAATTTACGATAGGCCGGCCTCCTCCTCCCCCGAGCCGACACACTGGTGCACGCAGGAGAGATCCGGCGATCGTAAAATTAAATTAAGAACAACTGCCGCAGACTCGGCCAAAATATGCAGCCGGGAGGGAGGAGAGTTTGACGCGGCCAATCTACTTTGAAATCCGATTGAATTTACGAACACTGTGCGCGCATTACGCAAGGGGTTATTTCTGCAACGCCGCCCGCGGATAGGAATAGTTTTATAAGATTTTTGATGAATCGAGGAACTGGTGTCGAGAGCTCAGCGGTGCAGGAGATTTTTTTCCGAGGATTACTCGGCGAATTTCGAGACGGGCACGTACGCGGGCTTATCCTGCGGTAAGGAGATCCTCGGCCTTGGAGACAATGGACCCCCGGCATCTGTCCGACACGTGGATGCGGATGGCTCTATCAATGTCTTTCAGCTGGGGGGTAAGATTTTAGAGAAAAACTGCGTAAGTCCTCGTCGCGAACCAATTTTACGTGCAGCGGAGAAGATTCGTCCGATTTTTTCATAATTGCTGTTATTTTATTTTAAAATTTTTCACGTACTTCAGTATTACTACCAGCAATTTTTTAAAAATATTTGAAATTGAATGACGGAAAAATCTTACAACTATAAAAAACTGACACTTAAAATTTATTTTAAAACTTCGAAGAGCTTCCCCCCGATATTAGAGCAGTCAATATGCTTCGAATTAGACGTTTGCTCGTTATATCTTCAAATGACAGACGAGTGTAATTTTTTTTTTTTTTTTTTTTTCTCAAACTCTCAAAATCGAGCTATTTTTTTGCCGCTAACCCACATTACTTTTTTGCTCTAGCCGGAGCGTCCATTAATCATCCCCGCGGCTACGTTTATTAATAAAATATACCGAGAGAGAAGCGAGCTAACTGACAAGCGGCTCAAGAATAATAATTCGAAACTCGGGGGAGGTGAACGCCGCGCGACGAGTCTAGACTGATTGCTCCCTGACGAGTTTATCTTTTTTTTTCTTTCTTTTTTATTTTTAGGGGACAATTCCGCGAGAGCTTGTACTTACATACGAGTTGATGGATGCAAACTCGAGGCTTACCTGAAAAATAAACAAACAAAAAAAAAAGATTAGTTTTACATGCGATAGGTAAACAAATTAATGAAAGTGTGTAATTCTGATAATCGATCATAGTTTCTTAGCGAGGCTATAAATTGCGCTGAGTGAAAGCTGGCGTGGAGTCAGCGCGTCCGTCATTCGCAACTTCATCTCGATAACCGGACAATCGGGATTTTGAAATTCTACTTGAAAATACTTTGGATTGGCGGGGTGCTAATGGGACCCTGGCCTTGGAATGGTTTTATAGCGAGTTTGTTCTAACGCGATTTTTGTTGGTTTAACATTGGAATTTTGTTATTTATAGATTACATTGTTTGTTTAACTTATAAAAATACATCCATCAGTGACATGAAAAAATTGGTCTCAGAAAGTTTCAATTAAACAAAAAGAGCTGAAAAATTGTTAAGATTTTTAATTTAATTTTTTTTTTTTTTAATATTGCACTCAGCGGACGCCAGGGCTTTTACGGTTAAAAATACATAAACCAACCGGATTTCCAAATCCTTTCGTCTAAGCAAAAATCAGCACAATGCAAGCATAAGGTAATATAACGGTGGTCGTAATAAACATATGCAGGACAATCGACAGGCTCATTGAGCATTGTGTTTATACGCATTAGTACGAAAAAACGGAAGCCGCGGGCTTCTCGATCAATTTCCTGAACAGGTGCTGTTTCGCTATCCCAAACCCTCTCTTTCTTCCTTTCGAAAAAAAAACTTTTGTCTCTGCTTGTGCAAAGAAATTGTACTTTTTTTTAACTTCAAGAAAGTCCCTTTTTTTTTAAACAAGGGGCGTGGTACCGTTAACCGAGCACGACGTTTTTCCTCGAAAAGTAACGAGACAATTAACAAGTGGAAAGTTTACGTTTCAATTGTCAAGTTCAATGTTTTTTTTTTTTTTTTTTTTTTTCGAAAATCATCGCATGCGGAGAGCTTAAGCAGGGAATAAATCGCAACAATGATGCACCGCGAGCATGAATTGCGGTTTATTCATCGTCGGGGCGGGGTGGGGGCCGAATTAAAATTATGCTTTTTTGCTTCATTGTATATAAAAATCTGAGGTTTCTTACCGCACACGCGAAATCCTTTACGTAACTTATACGCATCGAGAGAGAGAGAGAGAGAGAGAATATACTTAAAGAGCGATTTTTTTCCGACTCCTGGGTTCAAAAAGAAAAATAAAATTCAAATTTCAGTCGAAGATTCTTTTATTCGAAGAGTATATAAGTACTTTTTTTTTCATTCACAATGAGAGTTTTAGAATTTTGTGGTCGCACGAACTCGACAATAAAAAAAAATAAAGTTTTTTTTTCTTTCAAGTAAACTCTGATTTTTATCATCGATTTTTTTTTCAACTTCTTTTATTGTTGTTATTATTTTTTATTATTTATATAGATGTAGGTTAGACGGGCAGTAGTTATTATTACGCAAATTACAGCTGCATGACGCGCGAACACAATGCAGGAAAAATGTAATTGCCTTTTTTTTTTTACAACTATGTTTTTATAATGCGCGCATTCTTTTAAAGAATTACTGTTTAATAGTCACAATCTAATTGCATAAAATTCAAAGTCAAAGCAATTTGAAGCTTGCTCCGCGGCGCGATTCCGGGAAAAAATTAAATTGCTTCGCGATGTAGGATAGCAGATATAATAAATTGTAAAATTATTTCTTTTCTTCGGGTATACGTGTGTTATTATAATTTATACCGCGCACGAGTAATTATTTTATAAAAAAAGAGAAAAAACGTAAAAAAATTTATTTTGAGACACAAAACAAAGGCGTTATCTCCCCGCAGGACTTCCAAACACACCTCGGATGACGCACCGCTGAAGACACTGCGATAATCCCACCCGCGCAGCTCAAGATCAAGGCCGCGCCTAATCTTTCGGTCGCGTGCCCACGCGCGAATAAAACAATAAAGTAAGGCTTCCCCCACCCGAGCTACGTGATTACATGTCATTTTGGCCCTGCAGGGGCGTAGGTGCTATAATATTCATGTGTGTTAATTTTGAGCCAAGTCGATTTGTTTTTTTTTTTTTTTTTTTACTTCGTATTTTATAGTATGTTTAACTCTGCTATTTTGTTTTTATTTTTAAAATTATCCAAAACAGGCTAAAACGAAAAATTAGACAAAAAAATTTCGTTCAAAAGCCAATCGAGGAACAATAGGGAAAAAAAAAACTTTAGAGCACATCGTATTAAAGAAGAAAGAGTCTGTCTCCAAGCTGGTTATTGGGTCACACTGCACGCGAGCGACCGAGCGACTTAGCCCACTTATTCAAGACTTAATAATAGTTACGCATTATCGACAAACTTTGTTGTAATTACACGCATTAACCGCGGTTAAGCACCGGCTGTACCTGCACATGTGTCACCGCAAGTCGAAAGGTAAGGACTGTTTTTACAGGTTTTTACAGTTACCCTGACGAATTAATCCACCAGACTTTTCTAGACCCAAATCTCGTTCCAGGTAAGCTAATTTGAGAAATACTTAATAAACCCGTACCAGACGATGAACGCGAGAGTATCCGTCGATCATCGCGTGATCCAAGGTCGCGGCGCGTCGATCAAGAAACGCGGGAGCCGAAAACGTGGCTCCCGGACGCTACCGCCGAAAATTATAAAGAAACCCCCCTCGGCTTTGGCTTCTTCTTCTTCCCATCCGTTTTTTTATATACATATATATAAATACTTGGCACGCATGCGTAACGTGACCCGGGGTAATTTTTATATAATCATAATATTGGGGCCCCTTCGCGGAAGGATCATCGCTTATTTTTCGGAGGAGAAGGAGGATGGTCTAATTGCGACAATCACGCGATCGAAGCGACTTATCAATTTCTTTTTTTTTTCTTCTTTTCGAGGTCCTTTGGAGCGACTTGGTTTTCTAAAGAAAGTTGATAAGATTTGGCGTAACCGCGCGAGTCGCTATTAACGTCGCGGGAGTGAAATAATTTACGCCTTTATTCAACGCCCCCACAGGCTAGGGGGGGACACGTGCGCGTGCATAATTTTTATCACAACAGTCCATATTTTGAAAAATCAATGGATTTTAAATGGCAAAAGGAAAAATTAAAATTATTTTTGTTTTACCCATAAGCGTCAGAGAGCACAAGAATTACGAAAATGAAAAAGGTTTCTTAATATTTCGGTAAGGAGAATCCAATTTGACGAAATGAAATTTAACAGCTCGGGGGATGTAAATTCATTGACATGAGAGGGGAGCATAAATCAGACGCGTACGATGATGCAGCAGGAGCGTCTTTGGAGTCCATCACACCCCAGGCACGCACGCCACCGATCGTAAACTCGTCAAGGCGCTCGCAAAAATATCGCAATTAACTACCGATCGCGAGGGAATGAATAAAAAGAAGTGGAGCTGCTGCAGTAGCGGACCGATCGATGAAATTACCACGAGAGCCGTGCGAAAAGAGGTTGTAAAACAGGCCGGATTTTTCGACGGGATCGATCGGACAAGTTTTAGACTGGCGTGCTCTTCTTTTAGATGGGATTTTTTTAAACCGAATTCATCCTAGCTAAAAATATATATATATTTTTTTTACAGTTGCAGTTTCAACTTTACATTTGATTAACATACTTTAAAAATTTAATTGATTTTTTAATCGAAATTTAAATTTTTGTAGAATACTCCTGAACTAGCTTATGAAAAAAAGATAAATCATCATTTTGATAAAAGAAAGATGATGACATAAGACGAGCACTCGCACCAGCCCGAATATAGTCGCGATTGGGAGTGAGCTTTAACCTGCATCACCGCTGCTAAGCTTTATTTATTTACTCATTTTTAGACCTGCAAATTATCAAGTGCAACCACGAATCTCCCGACTTCCGAAAATTTCGATCCCTCACGACTGAATAGGCGAATTCTTTAACCGACTTTGAAGGTAGCGATTAATTTACCTGTTTCTCTCTTTTTTCTGTCTTTATTTCCCTAAGTTACGAGCTAAAAAATATTATCGGTAAATTTTTATAAGTATTTGTGCGATTGAGCATTGTATTTCAATAAAGTATTGATTTTTTTGAATTTAAGATTTTCATGACCAATAAATATTTTTTTCTTTCCTTTTCGATTCGACGTAACCTAAATTAACCTCAATTAAATTGTCAGAAACATAAGTAAAGATGTCGGACCGCAAAGCCGTAATTAAAAACGCCGACATGTCGGAGGAGATGCAGCAGGACTCAGTGGACTGCGCCACTCAGGCACTGGAAAAGTACAACGTCGAGAAGGTAATAAAAAAAAAAAAAAAAAAAAAAAAAAAAAAAAAAATTCAAACTCCCACAACTAACCTACCTTTTTCCCCCCTGCAAAAAGGACATAGCCGCGTACATAAAGAAGGAGTTCGACAAGAAGTACAACCCGACCTGGCACTGCATAGTCGGTCGCAACTACGGCAGCTACGTGACCCACGAGACCCGCCACTTCATCTACTTCTACCTGGGCCAGGTGGCGATACTCCTCTTCAAGAGCGGCTGATCCTCGTCGCCCCGAGACACCCGAACTCCCACCCCCCGTCTAACCACCGCGTACGTTCTCCTTTCGTGAAAAATATCCATGTGCAGGAATGTAAATTTAATAAAGAGTTGATAAACAAATCATCGCGGCCTATTAGTTGAGTCAGAGGGATCGCGTATTATTTGAATTTTGAAAACACAAACGTTGTCGTATCGCGTGACACCTACCCGGGAAGCTTTTTTGGACCGCGGCCAAATACCGACCGTCTTGTCAACCCCGCGAGAGTGACGAATCAATCTTTCGTGGGTGGATCTCCCCGTATTTATAACCGACAAATGAATTTTTCCATTGTTCAAGTTTTAGATATTAAAAAAGTAAAATGGGAACCGATCGTCGCGGAGGAAAAAAGTCAGGATTCCGAGGTGGGTGACGCCGAGGAAGGCAAGCGCAGCCCGACGCTGTCGCGTCTCGTTGAGAGGTTATCCACCTCGAGTGGCTGCCGCGCGCGGGGTGTAAGACACGCGATTTGTCACGCCGAGTAATCCCATTGACTAATTTTCTAGTTAACTTGTCAAATTCAAAAACCCGGTAAGTTAGTCAACTTAAAACTACCAACCTGACTAAACTCTTGCTCTGATTAATTGTATTTTCAATTAAAGTATTAAAACGCGCGGACATCGAGGTCTTAATCATTTTTGAAGCTCGATCGAAGGGAAAAAAAGAGGGAGGAGGGGAGAATTAATGAACTACCACCGATGTTTTGATCCGTACTTTCAGTTCCCCTTAAAATCTCAATTAAGCCACGGCTTCATTCACAAGTCGATACCCAAGGCGGCCGGAGTGTTTAACAACTGGGAGCTGCATTATTTATTGGGCTCGCGGTTTAATCGCCAGCGGCACCCTTTGTAGTTTAGCCAGCACCGCCACCCGTGATATTACACGGACAGCGTAATTTTGACGGGTTTTATACCCGGCGTCAATCTTTCCGCTTTCTGCGGATTAAGACCGTGTAAACCGAGAACCCTACGACTCGAATTTGAATTCTCAATCCTTCCGCTTGTGGTGAGAACATTTTTCAAAAATCTAAAACTACGATCGATTACTCACGAATTTTTCGATTGGATGCTGGAAAACTCAGACTTACCTGAAACAGAAAAAAAAACAGAGGTTATTAAAAGTTCATTAATCATTTATGGTAGCGTAAACACTATCGGTGAGTCATTCGAAAGAGGTGATTAATCGAGCTCATCGATGGGGGCAGGATGGGCACAAAAAATGGAAGTTTTGATATCGCGTTTCCTCGTCGACATCTGCAAAGTGCACGTGGCTGCAAAAAAAAAAAAAAACGGCGAAGCGAGAGAAGCCGGCGAGCTGTTTCAAAGACGCCGACACTTGTCGTAGGCGCGTATATTTTCACTCCTGCGGCTCTCTTTCTCTCGCTCCCCCGGGCTCGCTAAAATACACTCGTGATTGATGCAGTTTTGTGATGTAAGCGGACCAAATTTTGAATAATCGTTCTGACAATCACGACAGTCTTTGAATAAACAAACGACTTTTCTTCGCATGTTGATTAAAAAACTCAAAAGTGTATTAATTTCATTACGATTGGTTGGAAAACGATATAATTAAATGTTTGACGCAAAACAATAAAATCAATTTTTGCACATTTGAAAAATTTATTTATATTTTCAAGATCAATTAATCAAAAAGTATTGATTTCGAGCAAACTAAGAAGGATCAATTTTTTTTTTTTTTTTTTACACACAAGCAATGTTGTAATCAAAATTTTAGCAAGTTCCTAATCACAGAGGAAAGTTGAACCACGAGGGTACAGAGGTTGTACATACAATCTCTCAAGACGACGACCTCCGTAAATAAATAAGTCTTGCGGCGGCGACGGAAGCCCTACGTTCTTCTTCATACGTATCCCCTTTCCTCCTCAACCTACCCTTTTTTTTCGAAATTTAAAAATTTTTCTTCCTACATCGAATTTCCGAAAAAATTAGAGAAAATTTAATCATTGAAAACTGCAAAACTTGGCGTTTAAAAGCCGAACAGTGTAATTACGATACGAAATGGAGGCATCAATTACGAGCTAACCAACGCTTAGAGCTTTGAGAGAGAGAGAGAGAGAGAGAGAGAGAAAGGTGGGATGGTGAGAAATCGGCCTCATTGATATCGCTCCACTCGACATTAATATTGCAGATGAGCAATTCAAAGACGCTCGAGGGCTGCACCCTCTACTCTTAATTAAGACAATACAGCGGTGAAACATGTATAGTAACAAGTGAACGAAGCGAACGAAGAAGACGCTTAACCTATAAAGTAAGTGCAGGTACGAGTGGTTAAACTGCAGCATAATGATATTAAAGTACGAGGGCGGGTAGAGCGGGGGGTGACAAATGAGATAAAAAAAGTGTCGGGGCACGCGTAGCAACCTAATATAAAGCTTCAGCTATAGAGTCTAGAGCAGCCCGCGCGGGAGGTAATTCAATTAGTCGCATTATTGGTATCGGATATAATGGCAGCATATTAGTAACAGAATCCCTATAAGCGCATCCACCGCACGTTTGATATTACCAACCGCGAACTTCTTATTCTTCTTCTTCTCCTTATTCTTGACTGATAAATCGATTGGGGGACGACTCGGCGAGCTCGAAACCTTGCATAATCTACGCTCGACCAAAGGGTTATGATGAATTTTTTTTTTTTTTGCTTTTACTCGTTCGCGAGCAAGGGTGCTGAAGCCTTTTTCGGGTAAATATTGCCTTGGCGATCAATCGCGTTTATTGATGAGTTCACGACGCGTCAATTTTTTAATGCACGATAGAAGACACAGAAGTACTCTGCAAGTTTCACTTCTTTTGAGGTATAAGTTTTTAGTTAAGGTTGAAAATTTTTGAGTATATTGTACAGATAGTAAGATTCTGCAAAATTTCAAATGAGACCAAAACTTAAAAACCTGAAAACTCAAAAAATAAATAAGTTTTGTCATGTTTTAAAAATTATTAATACTCCAGGATGATTTGACCCACTAAAATTTTACCCGAAAGTTTTTTCATAGTACAGAAAGATTGAACTCAATTTTTGATTGTGCTTTTTATTATCATTTGTGCATATTGAGGTTTAATATTTGAAAAATTTCTGCAGTTGTATAATGTAATTCGAAGCTAACTTCTTTATTCAAAAAAAATCAAAGTTAATCTTCTAAAAATCCGCAGAAAAAAACAACAAGTAACTCAACGTACTTTTAAGAGAAAAAAACGTTTTTTAATAAAAAAAATACTTAAACTAAACTCGGCGCGTAATTAAGTTGATTTAATTAGATTACGCCGTCGGGTAAATTAAATTAGCAGCCGAGCTAAATGATATTAGAGAGCTCGTGCTATATTACAGCGAACCGTAATAGCAACTAAAAATCCCTCCGTTCGTTAGAACCTCCCCTCGCGTCCTTACCGCCGAGAAACTAAACATTGTTCCTAAGCCTGCCCATTGTTTTGAAAATTATCTCCTAAGCGGAGCTGCTTTTATAAAAATCGGTCCCGGTTATTAGACCCCGGGAATACTAGAAACTCGGGTGTCATTTGCCGAAAATTCAGCTTGTAATGATGATGCAAGCAACACACACGCCGGGCTATAAAAATCGTCTGCAGCGCGCGGCTGCCTGCAGGGCTTTGCGGTTTTTTACTTCCACAGGTGTGTAAGTACGAGTGCAGGCCGGGCTTTCTATTATTTCTTCCCCGTTTATACGCCGTATAATTTTCGTGGCACTTTCATTGGCCGAGCTGCAGGCGCACGTACACACACACACACGAGATTCATATTTTTATGATCGACCGCCGCGCGCGGGTATAACATTGAATCTTTTTTTCTGAGGTTTCTCGAGAAGGAGGAGGCTTGCGTGCCGGACGGGCCTTTCGAGAGATACTTCGTGTGTTTCTCCGACCAGAACTAAAATCATTTTAAGCTCCAAACTGCACCCTAAAATCTCGTATACACTTTTTCATAAATTTAAAATCTTCTGGGTCTACTATTTCTTAAAAATTAAAAAGCTCGAGGCGATCGATTCACTCGGAAAAAACTGTATCTGGAGTATACGAAAGGAAAGAAAAAAAAGCGTTGGTATCGCTTGGAAAAAGAACAACGGGCAAAAATTAACATACGCGCGATTACGCGATCGGGTTTATTACAGTAATCAGTCCGCGAAGAGCCAAAGCGTTGTGTTTTTTTACGGCTTCACCGAGATAGCGGCAGGCAGCAGCGTGCTTATTGAACAATATTTTCCCCCTCCTCTTGCCTCTTACCTCGACTTGTTGTAATAATAACGACGCTCCTGCCCCGTACCTGCACCATTTCATGACCGTAAAAATGCAAAAATATACGCGAGGGAATATATAAGGATCAGCCAGCCAGGCAGGAGAACGAACCGGTTGCACTCGTAAAACACGCGAAACAGTCCAAAATTTAATGGCATGCAGATGCCAGATCATCGGAAGAAAGTGCTTTATTATCCCTATCTCGATCTGTAATTACAGCTTGCAACCATCGCATCGCGCCCCAAGCGTGTGTGGAAAAAAGGCCAGGATTTCTTCTTTTCTCTTGGCGTTTTTTATTGATTCAGAAAAAAATGGCGGAACAAAGCGGGAGGATGCAGGCAAATAAAAGTTATGAGAGAAACGAGATAATGATAATCGGGAAGGAGGCCCCGAGCGACGTGCGTGCGAGCTGAGCTGCTTGTATAAGGAAGGAGGAGCTGGGAATTCGAGTGAGAGGGATCGACAAACCAATCGCGGAGCCCAGATACCTCTTTTTTTTTCTGCATCGAGGCTTACTTCTTTGTGCAAAGCATGGCGATTGATTAATTTTGGAAATCTTGCAACGACAGTTGTTTCAAAGTGTGTCATTTTTTCATTTTTACAGGTTTTGAAATCGGACCAGATAAAATTAAATTTTTTGTTTCTTCAATTGCAAAATGATTAAGCTTAAATGATTTTTTTTTTTAAACCTATTCTAGTGAGTGTAGACCCAACACAACTTACTACTGAAATAAATTTTAAACTTTCTGCGAATTGTTTCAGCCTCGCTCGTAAAAGCTCAGCGTCCAACTGTAAGTTCGCAAGTTAAATGCTACTTCCGGAATCATATCAAATATTGTTTGTTAAAAAAAAGAATGGATCCCGTACTCGAAAAGAAAGAAAATAATCATTGCAAATCAAGAAATAATTTTTTTTATACTCGGTCGGCAGAAGTACAGCAGCTTTGGATGCACGTACGCGGGTCTCGGACGTTTATGTATCCCCCGCTCCTTGGCTCGCGCGAGTTACGAGACGCGTTTACGAGCCCAGACGAGAGAGCCTCGGCGAGTGCGAGTTAACCATCATCACCGAAATATCGGGTCTCGCCCCCCCCCCCCTTCGCCAAAATTCCACTCTCCTCCGACATTATATTGTGTTTCTTCGGTTCCCTCTTACACTCTTAATGGATCTTCCTCCTCCTCCTCCTCGCTTGCAAACACTTTTAGCCGGCTTGTGTTTGCCAGCCGATTATTCTCGAGAAAAATTAAAAAACATACAGCTTTCGTATATAAACGTCCCCCTCCCCTCCAGCACCACCTCTCGCAATTACAAACGTGTCTCGTCGTAAAGCCACGACTCAATAGACGGCTATAAACGTCAGGGAGAGCGCGCAGCTTGTATACAAAGTAAAAGAGACGGAGCTAATTAACGCACTGAATAGAATCCAATTTGCGGATTGCCATTAAATGATACGTCTCTACCCCCCACTTGGCGCCTCTTTCATGACAATAAAACAAACGTCACATAACTCAACCGAGGCGCGAGACTTACCCGCGCGCCACCTGTTTGCTCTGCAAAATCCTGGAATTTTTTTTTTTTTTTTTCCAGTATTAATAATTTTTTTTTTACCTCCTCCGCCGAGTAAATAAAGAAAAAGAAATCATCGCTTAATTACCACCGATGCGTTTTCTAAAAAGTAAAATGCGGTGAAAGTTCGCATTGCTGCATTGCTTATGAATGGCGTGTTAAAATCCCCGCGCTCGCGTATTACTTTGTTATGTAAAAAAAAACAAAGAAGAAGGAGAAGAAAAAAAGATTAAATTCAGTTATGCCCCTTTTTTTTACGGTATCGTAACCAGGATTTTCATAGTGGCGTATAAATTTACATGTGTCATTACCTCATTTTTATAAGTAACGAGCCGTAAAAAAAACACCGATAAGTTTTCTAAACCCATTTTGGATCGATTTTTGAGTTTACGACGGAAGAGGCATGCGCGCATGAAAAAACCTGAAATAAAACTTGAGGTTAGCATTTCGATGGCGGTCGATAAAAAAAAAACAACAACAAACCCCGCGCGAAGAGGAGAGAAAAGAACGTTTAAATTGATAATTTGTGGTCGACAGACGCGATTTTACTATCGCCTCGATACATGTGGACCGATTTACTGCTAATTGTATTCCCTCCCGACAATGACAATGTTTCCGCGTGGTGAATTTTTACACCCCCTTCGTGAAAGTACTCGAACAACGTTTGCATATTTTTTTTTTTTTTTTTTTTTTTTTAGAAAGTTTGAGTGTACCTATTGAACGATTTTAAAATTTCAGATGACGTCATAATAACCGCACCGGTGCTCAAGAATCGATGTATTGTTTATTTTTCCTATGCAACGAACTTTCTTCGAAAATTCAGTGAATTTTTTTAAAGATCTGTTGTATTCAATTTCACTAATTACATTTAAAAAATTTATTACGTAAAATTTTAAATTTTTGTAAAACTTTTGTTTAATGTAGGTATTAAGCTGCAACAATAGGTACTGTTTAAGAAAAATAAATATTGAGAAAAAAGATTTTGAGAAATCTGCCCCTAACCAACCAAAGGTAATTAACCTAAGCCTGCTCATTAGGCTCAGTAGGTTCAATCTCTAGCAAACATTATCGAGCCCTTACATTGAGTATTCTTGAGTAGAATAAATTTTATATCCTTAGTTAGAAGACGCCAAAGTGTGCTTAAAGTGTGCATTTCGATTAAAATGAAAATTTTTCAAATAAGATGGATATCGTAATTTTTTTTTATATTCATCAAAACCGATATTGGTTTTATAAGTATTTATACGTTCTGGAAAATTTTCTTGAAAGTACAACACATTGCGTCACAATATTGATAACCATTGTTTCATCGCTCCTCAATGAAGTCCAAAGAAGTCTGAGAAGGTAAATTTCAGTTAAAACATCTCAAGCAAAATCGGTCGGAATAATGATCACTCGGGTATCCATTCACCGTGCAGTAGTGCATAAAGGCCCCCAGAGAGAGACTTTCGATCTTAGAGAGGAGAGTAAGAACAGCAACAACAACGGCAGCAGCGGCAGCCATCACCTTGGGAACGCTCGTTAATTCAGCCGGTGATGTATTATATACAATGTTAAATTTACGAAGCAAAAAAGGTTAAGTACTCTATGTAAGTTATAAATTGCTTGCACCACTCGGCCGTTTTATTGGCATTCTCTCGTTGTTTGTGGATTTTATAATTATCGTGCACTCTGGCTTTCGATATCGTTATTATCCTCTCAACTCCAAAAAAAACCACAAAAGTATATTTCTCTCTCTCTCTCTCTCTCTCTCTCTCTCCACGCATTGGGATTCATTGTTGCAGCGCTGCGCATTATAAAACTTTCCACTTTCACGGCTGCATGCCGAAGGAGAATCTCACTCGAAATCGCCATTGAGAGACACTGCAGCACCACGTGCCGGCCAAATGTTTCCCTCAACGACCCCCTCCTCCTCCCTCGATTTCCGCTCGCTTCCTATTATTTTTCGGCCTACGCACCGCTAACAAGCCCCTGCATATTTTCAAAAATCAACATTTTCAGCTAATAGGGAAATTTTTCTGAATCTAACGGCGCAGAGATTTTTATCGGGGACCGGGGCAATCATAATTAAAGGAAATAATATAGCTATGCAGAGCGGGGATTGCAGCGTCGGCGTCCGGAAATCACGACCCATTTAATATCGAAGCCGTTTTATCGACGTTTAATTGCACCGCTTTGAAAAACTCCAGTTACTTCGACTGCGTAACTTTTTCAGTTGCGCTCAAGGCTGCTGCTGCTGTTGCCCGAAAATTTATAATCCGGATGATGAATTAAGTTTGTTGAGAGGAGGAGATGCATCAACTCCACCCACACCCGAACGATTTTACAACGCCGTACCTGACGGCAACAAAACCCTCCGTCCGAAAATGGTAAAATAAGGTTATAAAGTCATTTCCGTTTTTCACCTGGTCGAAATGCCACACGAGCACGATGGAACATTATAAAAACGACTTCTTTGATTTATTGTGGAATCTGAGGTTCGGATTCAATGTTTACGGCTCGGTTATTTATTGATTTCGAGAAGATATTGTTTGATAGCCCCCGAAATAAAAATAAAACTCGGCTTGGTCACGTTACCTTATTTTCCACGTAAAGCGCGTCTGCGGAAAAATCGATGAATAAAAAAGTGCGTTTTTACAACCCACCGATGACCGTAAATTACTCCCGAGACTTATCGAATACTATTTATTTCATGGCTTATGGGTCGCAGAAGAAGAAAAAAAAAAAAATTAACCTCCTTCATAGACCGTTTTATTACCAGGTGTACATCATTCGCATCGCATAAATAAAACTCACAACCATTATTATTAGCCCCAAGCCACGAAAGTAAATCGGAAAAACCGCACGATCGTCGAAACATTAATACAAATGAAATTCAGGATACGACGACGACGACGAAAAAAAAAAAAACCGCAGCCGAAAACAAACACGCGAAAAAATATTTCGACCGCACGTATTTTTTTAAAGCCGACACCCGCGACGTCGCCAATAAAATAGACAATAATCGAGAATAACGACCGGCGCGCCGTTATCCGCTGCACTGAATTTTTCCTCAGCGCAATCGTCGATCGAATTGGGTTTACGACGAGACTATCTCGATGTGCCCGATTACGAATAATAAGTTTTAATTTGCGTTGTTTATTCCGAGGAGGAAGGACGAGGATAATTCAATGATCGCCGGGCCGAGTTCATCGACGTCGGTGAGGACGACTCGGACGCGTGATGTCTCGGCTGACTAACGGCGCCGATAATTGCCTGCAACGCTCGGAAACTGTTATTTCCAGCTCTCGAGAGCTGAGGATGCGAATCGAACGTTTAAAATTCGAAAAATGCGTCGACGCAGTGGTTCTCTCTCTTTTATTTATTTCGTCTTTATTTCTTTTAATATCGCGACCGGTGGTGTTTTATAGTCACGAAACAGAGGCCTTGGCGGCTATCGTAAAAATATAATTGCAGCCGCGCGATTGCGCCAACTTTATATATCTGCAGCAGCGCGGACTCGCGTAATGATACGCGAGCCGTTATGACACCGAGGTTGTAAACGCTCAGCCCTGGATTTTTGTATATTTTTGTAAAAACCCTCTAGAATATTCGTCACACGGGACAAATAATAAAACAAAGTAACTGCTTATCAGAGCGCGCGCCTTTTTAAATAAATCGATGGTCCCAGCGAAGGAAAACCTTAGCAGAAAATCTGGAGATTTTGAATGACCAATGAGAGGCTAAAATGAATTAAAGAATTTCTTTGAATCAGGAATCTCAATAAATCATTACATAATCGATAAGATTTTTTAATTTTTTTCAATTTTTTAATTCATTTCAGCCTCTCATAGGTCATTTAAAATCTCAAGATTTTCTGCTAAGGTTTTTCTTCGCTCGAAACCGAGAATAAAATATAAAGAACGGTAAACGTCAACCGGGGTTGCGCCATCTTGAGCGGGACAAAAGATGGAGAAAAAAAAAAAAAAAAATGAACCAAAGGGCGCATATCGAGGACAAGGAGCGCCAAGCGATTATTAATCGCGTTTTACGGCTGGAAAATGATAGTCCGCGCGGGGAGAATAATTTGCCTGCGCCGGGGATATAAATATTGACGGGGCGGGAATTTGAGAAAAAAAAAAGCAAGCAGCAAGCAAGCAGCCTCGTTGCGGAACGCTTATGTAATTATCTCTCCTGCATGCAGGCGCGCGGGTTTTAAAAGTTTTGAGGTAAAAAACGTATGCTGCAGGAATGCAAATTTTTGCCCGGATAAAATGATACGGTACGCCGGCGCGCGGGGCCCATTGTTTTTATCGATCTATTTTGAAATGATTACGGTTGTTTCGGGCTCTTTTAAATTCCAGCTTGGGTTTACTAATCCGCGCGTGACTATGAAATACTCCGGGGATTTGTGAACTTTTATCATTGTAGTGGTGTCGGCGCCCGATCTTTTTCGAAAATTTCGGAGAAACGAACGGTGAAATCGAGGTGTTTGAGCGAGCCGTCGAAAATATTCTCGTGAGCGAGTACACCCCGCCGGTATTGATTTAAAGGCCGCATGTTTGATCATTATATTTGAACCGGAGTTGGGCCCCGATGATCGTTGTTGTCACGTCCGTGTGAATTTGATAAGCCGCAGGGTGCGAGATTCCCGTGAGCATCGATTCGAGGAGTCTTGTACTTCGCGGATTGTAACTCAGCGCCTCGTTAGCCCTCGTAAAAATATCAAATTCAGAGTACCCATGGGGAGAGAAAAATAAAATCAACATCCCACCCAGAAGGCTAATGGCGGTGAATATGAAGAAAAAAAAAGGAAGAAGAAGGAGGAAAAAAAAAGAACGAGTCGGAGTTTATATGTAGATTCAAGAGTCTCTCCGAACGAGGCTAATGTCGTTAATACAGCAGTGTTATTTGAGTTCTCGAGGCGTCCTAAGTAAACCTCAGCACCCAAGCTGCCAGTCCTTTATCTTCGGGGAACGGGTTTCTTCATCTTCCTCCTCCGCGGCGCGAACGAATCGAGATGGTTTAATGGCTTTCGCGTCGATTCATATTTGCTTGGGTTTTTATCCTCTTTCTCTCTCTCTATATATCCTTCTTTTCACTCCGAGGGATGGAGGGCTTTCAAAGTTTGGGATTTCAGGTGCGCGTTTGTTTTTTTTTTTAAGTTCCTTCTTTACCGAATAAAATTTACCATGAATGACTACTAGCTATCTACATCGGTCTTACGGTCAAATTCAATGTAATTCACAAACTAAATTACTTTGGTTACAGTCTAACTTCATTTAATTTGACTGTAAGACCGATGTAGATAACTTGTAGTCATTTATTGTTGGATAGTCAATGTAAAGATTAGATTAATTTTTTATGACTATGAATAAATTGAAAATGAAGAAAGTTGAATAAAGCATTGAAAAACAAAAACCACAAGGCACATAATCAAAAATTACTATTGATTAATTTATTTTTTTTTCTGTTGATTTTTAAAATACGAAAAATATATTTAAAACAATAAAAATAATAAATAAACGCATAAATAAATCGTTAAATAAAAACGAAAAAAAAAAGGAAAAGAAAATTTTTCAAAAATATAATATTTGCCTTGAAAATTTTAGCTGACCAGAAATTAGGTAGGTCCCACGGCGCAGGTAAATAAATCCCCTGCAAATAGCCATTCCCCTCTCCCCCTCGCTCGGGCCTAAGCCGATTTCCATCGAGGCGCTTTTCCGGAGATCGAGCAGGGATGTCTTGACCCCCCGCGGTGCTGCCAGCGTCGTTGCTCGTCAGATTTTCTCCCCGGCATTTCTATGCAGCTAAGGTAAAGATGCCAATCGTGATCACATAAATCGCTACTTTTCAGCATTTTGAATTTTATTGAAAAAACAAAGCATGTTAGAGTAAATCTTCTTTTACATACTTAAATATTAGGTTCTTAGGAACTTAAATAAATTTTTTTTATATGAAAATTGTATTTATTTATTGAATTAGTTTAAAGACAAGACCTTTTGACCCCAGTTTATTGGACAACTTAAGCTTTGGCCCCAGTTTATGGAACACTTTTACACGTAAAATCTCGTCTGTGACTTAAGTACCCCAGTTGATGGAACGGTTTATCTGATTTTCAGATTAGATTTGTAATTTTTTCGTGTTTGGGAGTGATGAAACTAACGAAATTTAACTTAAGTCACAGACGGGATTTTACGTGTAAAAGTGTTCCATAAACTGGGGCCAAAGCCTCGGCCAAAGCTGAAGTTGTCTAATAAACTGGGGCCTTGACTTTAAAAAGGGGCATAAAAGGTCTTGACTTTAAACATTAATTATTCCATAAATAAATACAATTTTCATATAAAAAAAATTTTTTTGAGTTCCTAAGAACCTAAAATTTAAGTACGTAAAAAAAGATTTACTCTAACATGCTTTGTTTTTTCAATAAAATTAAAAATGCTGAAAAGTAGTATTTTATGTGATCATAATTGGCATCTTTACCTTATCTCTCCGAATGTTTATTTATCGGAGGGATAAAATTTCGTGCCTGAAAATTGTGCTACCCACGAGGACTGTTAAAATGTACGTCGTAAATAACAGTCCAATCAATTTTCACGAAGAATTTTCCAATTCATTTGCCGGCTCAAATCGACCCGGAGCAACTGCATCCTCGGTCCCTGCAGTTGCAGCCGGTCGGGTAATACCAGATGATCAGCGTCAATCTCAATCGGTCACGCACGCAATTACGTTCTCCACGCGAGCTACTTGCCTGCAGCACGCGCGCACGATCCGCTTCTTCTTTCTTCGTAACGAGCCTTCATTTTTTCGATAACGAGGTGCCGTCGTATCAAACCGCACCCATCGATAAAACCAGCGGCCGGAGCTCACACATGCGCTCGAATAAAGGTGGGCGTGGCTCCCCCCGAGGGAGTGGGGATCCGACCAATGGGAGCGCCTCGCGGGCTCCCCTCCCACTTTTTATCGCGAGGCTCCCGGAGCGCGTTGCGCATGCCCGAGATTTCGGCGATAAGAGTTCGCGAAAGGGGCGACCGGGTGAATGAGTAATGCATGATTCGAGCTTTTTTCGCTTTAAAGGATTAATCGGCAAAAACGCAGAGAGAGAGAGAGAGAGAGAGAGAGAGAGGGGTTCTTTAATTTACCGGTAAGGAAAAAAGGGGCAATCAAAGATACCCGAAAAAGAGGCATCTGCAGCAGCAGCACGGCTCGGAGGTTTATAGCCTCGAAAGAAAGAAGGAGAAGAAGAGGCCGTGCAGTTTATATAGAGATAGGCTTTGGCAATTTATAAAGAAGGGGGCGCGGCTGTTCCGGAAATTAGCTCCGAAATCTAATTACGAGGTGGATTTTTATAGGGCCGATCGTAAAAAGCCCGCGCGCGCGTCTTGTATTCCAGCAGCTTGCATGCGACGTCGATATTATGATTATTCCGTGTGGCTGTCTACGTACGTGTATACGTGTGTTTGCGTGCGTGGAAACGCTGATTGACCAATTATATCGCGCGAGGTCGCTGCTGGCTTTTTACACGCGGAAAACGAGCCCGCCAGGAATGCTTGCCTTTTTGCTCCCGATCAATCGGCTTATGCAAAGTATCATTTGATTGATTTTTTTTTTTTTTTTGCAGTCCGATTGCGTGCCGGAGAAAATTCATTTTTTTCCCCCATCCAATTTACCCCGAAATAGTATTGCAGGTTTATAATCGATCGGATATAACTTTGGCCAATTTGGTACGCGGAGGATCGTTAACACCTCGAACGGTAGCGCATGCGCCTCACGCAACGTTACCGCTGCTTCGACGGCCAATGCTCATCCCCGGCGGTCAGCGCTGGCTAAATAATCTACGGTCACGCGACAATTGCCGTGCACTTACTGCAGCGGCAGCCGCACTCGAGAGTTCTTTGGCCCGGCGTTCGTGCGACGCGCGCTTCCTATACACGCGTTTATCGGTCGCTGAGGTAACGAGACTCCTTTCGTCAATAATAAATGTCGAAAAAAGGTTTTTTTTTTTTTCTTTTAGGTAAATTGATCCGAGTTGATGAGATTTGTTATCCAAGCGATGAAATGAACTTTGCAAATCCCCGCCACTTGGCATTAAAAGTCAGATTCGCGAATGCGCGAGCCAGGACGAGCGAGATACCCGAAGAAGATAAGAGAGAGGAGACGCGGAGTGGCTCGCTATTGGCCGAGCCCGGGGATCCCCGCCTCCCCGTCGATGTTCTCCCTCTTTCGCGACTGGAGAACCGCGCAATCAAACGCTCCTCGCAATTAAATGAAAACCCGACGCGCATCGACTACTGCAGCTATTAATTTATTCGCTGTGGCAAGGAGAGAAAGCTATTTTTTTTTTTTTTTTTTTTTTTTACAAAATTTTTTTAAATTTAGCCGGCCGAGTAGTGATTGACGCGCGGTGTCTTAATTTACAAAGACCGTGGGCGCGTCAAACAATAATAAATCAATCGCTCTTCGCGAGGGATAGGTGCCGAAAAAAAAAAGATTCGTAATAAATAGAACCGTCAGAATCCATCAAAGACCGCGTTGAGCGTCGAGACGAGCCATTAAATTTAGAACATATTTGCGATAATCGCCTTGGCGCGGCGGTGAGACCCGCGGGTGCATTATAAATAATCCCTCGACGGCCCCCTGCAGATGTATTTTCAATAATGATTGTTGTTATTGTTGGCAATTTTGTAACCGCTCGGATAAATGTTTTGTAACGTTTGCGACTGATCTTTAAAAATTTATATATATTTTTTTTTTCCAGGAAAATCACACATTTTTAATTTTAAAATAAATCCTGCAGTGAGTCGACGGAAATTTTTTTTTTTACTTTTCAAATCAATTTGTTCAATAATCATGATTCAATATTAACAGCGACACAACTTTGTCCTCAAATATTATTTTCAAATTACACGTGGAAGTTATTTTAAAAAGAAAAAAATGAACGAACGAGCGTGATTAATATCGCTAAAAAAAAAAGCTCCGCGCGCGCACAAAGCAAACACGTACATCAATTACAATAAATTATTTAATTATTCCACGAAAAAAAAAAAAAAAAAAAGATATACCGCGGGGCTGCGATACATACGTCTTTTTTTTCGAAAAATCGCATCGCTAAAATTACCAACGATAAAGGCCCTGATTATGTGATTTCCTGTCAAACACCCGCGGTCGCGCCAAATAATTGTGCAGGAAACACGTATAGCGAAGAAAAGGTAGACATGTTTTATAACTTATGTAACGCATTAACAACCTCGACATATCAAATATGTATTCGAAAGATCGATACCCCACTCTTTCACTTTTTTTACCAAAGATTTACACATGGGTTTAGACGGCAGATAACATTTTTTTTTTTTTTTTTTTTCCCGGTTGGCAGTACCGGTGCGAGGGCAAATATTTGCTCGCCTATCGACGCGCTTATATCTGTCTATTAGCGTATTTTCTCCTTACGTGCCGATACGAGTTGCGTCAGTCCTTTTATTAATTCTGTGGACGATTATTGTGAGCGCTTCGAGGAGACGATGAGGAATTTTCGAGAAAGATTCTTTTTTTTTTCGTTGATTTAAGTATTCCACGATAACCTTTTTTTTTTAAATTATTCAACTGATACTCCACGGATAAATGCAAAATTGGTGTAGTTGCAGGTTTTTTTTAATACTTTAAATTTGTTATCGAGCACTAGTTACATCAGAATAGAATTAAACTTCACCTTAAATATTTATATTCGTGCTTTGCATTAACAATAAAACCGGGAGACCTTGTCGATTATCGATAAAACGCGAAAAAAATATATTCATTACTTTATTGTTACTTAACGTTGAGTCATAAATACTGCGAAAAAAATTATTATTATATTAAAAATTCATTACCGCGCATAAAAAAAGAAACAAATTTTCTTTCCACTCGTATGATGTATTAAAACAATTTACACGTAATTTTTAAACGTCAAAGCTGAAAAAAATGAAATCTTTTAAATTTGACTTACACATTTACTACTTACTCACACATTTTTAAGAAAAAAAAGAGAGAAAGAGAAAAAATCTTTATTTAAATTTGAAAAAAAAAACTTGACTATTTTTATGAAACGATTTTATTTGTCCTTCTTTTTAGAACCAAGCCGAACATTATGTAATCTCGTTTTCTGCGGAATTGACGAGATTTTTTTTTCAACTTCGATTAGTTTAAAATTTAATTCACACCAATTGTCGAAAAAAAAGTCTTATCGTTGGAGCTGCAAAGCTGCAAAATAAGTACCGATTTGATGGTTTTTTTTTCAAACTTTTGAATAAAAAAAAAAATACCGCAATTATAAATTATAGACAAGAATAGGAGAAGAGAAAGAAAAAAATCAAAGGCCAAGTTGACATTAGCGAGACATCGAGTGACCATTTGCGCGATTGAATCGATTGATTGAACAACCTGAATGATGATGATTCAGTCGCGTCAATTAACGTCGAGAGGTGTCAGATCTTGCAGGAATGTCACGTGCCTTTCATGGTTTTCCATCGGTGGAAAACCGCTGCACAAGCCCCCGCATTGAGCATTACAACATGTACTTCAAATCATTTTACCAATACAAACGACGCGCGATGAGCACCTTCAACGAGTGACATTTAAATTCGTGGAAAGACAATGATTTGTACCGCACCGACTAATTTCTATGAATCCGGGTACTAAAACAAAAATATGTACCTAAATTCATACCAAAGTACGCTACTGTCATTCCTAGAAATAAATCTTGCTGGATGAGCCGAAAAAAATCATAACACATCGAAAATTAGTGATTCCAAATTTTATTTTATTTTTACAAGCAGCTGTAAATTTGTCATTCAAGTTATTGTTGAATAAACATTTGGCTACCTGCACTTTGGAATTTGTTTTCTTTTTTATTCGTAAACACGATTATCTTGAAAAGAAAAAAAATGCAATCGCAAGTTAATGTTATGTTTGTGCGTGAAATGGAAAAAAAAAAAAAATATATATATACGCTTAGATTTAATCACTCGAATGAACTTACTAGCGAATTTCTTTTACTTTTTTTTTTCTCTCGGCGTGAATATAATATAAAGTAGAATCGAGAAAACTGCAGTTATTGAAAAAAATTATTCGACTTTAATTACTTTAATTGAAGTATAATTTCCTCGATATTTTGTGAGAATAAACGAGATATACATCCGTTATTCTTATTTCACGCAAGTCAATTATAAAATTAATATTAATGACATAAAATATTAGTATATACATGTATAACCTCTCTCGCGGTATATTATGAATCGAATTAAAATAAATGTGAATTCGCAGTCACGCAATTGAATGCTAAAATTATACTTTCAAACGCTTTCAAATGAGCATTATAGGATATATGTATGTTTTTATATATATATATATTTTTTTTCAACGAACTTGCATAAATCCGACTTTCTTGGCTGAATTTTGAAGCCAAATCGATTAGATGAAGCGAGCCGACACTTGCGAGCCTGGGGAACAATGGAGGCGCCGCATTTACGCAGTCGTCGCGACACTCAATTAGTATGCAATTAGGGCGTGCAATTGATCAAGAGGGCGTGTTTACACCGAAGCTCAATTACTGAAAAAAATAAGAATGGAGGTATAAGCCGGGATGAGCGATTACGAGACTATTTCTTAATGACGTATTAATTTGACTCATTCCTTAATTTATTTGAGTTATTTAGATTGGCGAAAAATTTACAGTAGTCTAACTCGATTTCATAAATTTAAAAAAGTTGACGTGCAACGCGTTCCCACAGAAAAGACCGGTAGCTTAATCAATACAAATTCCCTGGTGAGAAAGGCCCCAACTTATTTCAATCTGAATGGAACACTCTCACTTTATAAAAGCTGGCGTCGTATCTCACAAAAAGGAAGAAAAAAAGCAACGCACGAGATTTATTAGCAACGAGGTGCGAAGTGATTTTAAATTAGTATTGTAGGGTCAATAAACATTTCGCCTCTCGCAATTTCTGCATGATTATCCTAATCGAGACTCGTTTTTTGAGGTCGTGTCTCGTTTGCTATATTTTTTTTCTCGGAACAATGGGTTATCTGCTTATGAGGAAACATTGTGGTTGGACAGGTACACAGTAGGCCTGATAATTTTACGAATGACTGCCACTACCCCCTGGCGGGGAATTCTAACCTAAAAGGGTTGTTCGAAATTTTCGGAACAAGGGATGGAATCTGATAATGGAACGTTTTAGGGAAATTATTTTTTACATTGATTTGCTCAGTAAATTTAGCAAGCGAGTAAAACGTGTCAAGATGGTATATTTATAAGTTTCACGTGCAATAAAATTAAAATAAACTTTTTGGTGTGTACTCCAATTAACGTCAGTAGTAACGTGGACACAGCACGATTATCATCGTAAAAGTGTACATTAATAACACTAAACAAAATTTACGTTCTTAGAAATTAAAGAAGTCGGTAAAAAGTATAAATAAACCGGTAGTTATATGTACGTATGACAGCGTAAACTAAAAACAAAAACATAATTTTGGATACTACTCTACGTTATAAATCAAGTTCGAACTGTTGTCACTGGAGTTGCAAGGTAAACACCGCACGACACAAGTCCAAAGGTTATTTACCCCTCTTACGAGGAGTTCAAACTCCTGTTTACGTTGTGAAAAAACTTTAACAAAGGTAAAAAAACAATTGACTCTCGGAAACCACTGTGCATCAAAACAAAAAGAGGCTTAGCCCAAATAGTATAAAGATAACCGGACTGTCTCGTACGTTTCTGATTAATCATTACGATTAAACGTAATTGGAGTACTATATAGCGTGGAGGGTGTCATTGATAAAACTTACCAGTGGGCTGACGGATGAGTGTCGGTTGTGTCCAACGACGCCGGTCGAAACTCCGAGCGCTACGCCCTGGTGTCCTCCGCCGATACCTCCGGTAGCGTCGTCCCTGGCAGCGCCGAACTCGTCCATCGCGATCTCCATCGCGTACGACGGCTCCGGATTTTTGTTCTTGATCCGAATTTTGACGGCTTTTTGTGAGCGGGTCGCGCTCGCTCACACTTCACACTGCACACGCACGCACACACACGGTGTTCTTCCGCAATTTGACTTCAATTATCAATAAATGCTTATTAGGTTCAGATTTAAAACCCTTTTCTTTCGTTTTAACGGATCTGTTCATTCGCTGCACTTGAGTACCACACCAATACACTAACGAGCTAACACTACGAACGCAATTGCACCTTGTTCCATAATTGTTCGTTCCGCACTACCTGCATGCACTTAACCTGAAAAAATGCAGCGGCGATACCCCAACGACTGTGCACGATCCCGCGTCTGCCGGCGGTATGAGTGGCCGATTCAGTCGTCTTGCTTGTGCAGGCCCATCGACGATCTTCCCCCACTCTTTTACTCTCTGCTTTGGTGCTGCGCTGCTTGCTCCCCCTCCCAGGAGTAATAGGGGGCGTGGACTTCGGGATGGAACTGCGCATGCGCCCTGTTTCCGCAGGCTGCAATGGAGCTGCTACAATCAATCTCTGAATCAAAATCTTCCGATGAAAATTCTACCCTCGACATGTGCTTTTGGAAAATTTTTGACCTGACTTTACCTATTGTATGTAATAATGAGTAGAGTTATTAGCTTAATCTGCAGATTTATGGTCTGGATCGAGACAGATTTCTTCGAACACTATTTATTAGGAATAATTTGTAGCATTTGTAGATGTAGCACCAAAAATTACTTTTGAAGCTCGATCAATTTAATTTTTTTTTTTTTTAATTATTAATTCGACTGATTAAAAACTCAAATAAACTCTTTTGAATTTTTTTTTTTAAATAAAAGCCCGAGGTAGAAAAATTACTTTCTAGTCATGGAATTTTTTTCTCTACAACTTTCGTATATGTACATAATAATCCAAATAACTTTCAAAATAACACATGTCATTTTTACCTTTCAAGCAAATGTGCGGTGGGCGAAAAAACGAGGTGCAATATCTTTGAACGAACGCGCAACAATAAACAAGAAAACTACTAATTTAGAAAGAAAAAAAAAAAAAAAAAGGAAGAAGAAAAGGATAGAGAAGAAAAGCTCTTTCAATTTAGCGAAAGCAGTTTGTGTGTATAGATATAAAAAGCGCTAACACGACGAAGCGCAAAAGTCTCACGGAGGCGATGAATCGATGTCCTACTATCCTGCGCACCACCCGTACGTACGTGTAGCCGACATGAGTGGATGCGTTTGTTCGGAGAAAATTGTTCCCACGAAAGGGTTGCCACCGCCATTTACGTGTCAGTCCCCTCGGCGGCATTATCACCTTCTTTTTAACCCCGCTCGCGCGCGCGACTCCTCGTTTATTCGTTTTCGAGCCGCGATAGTCGACACAAAACTACGGACATCGCTTTTCAAATTATTTTTGAGAATGATTGATGAGTACGATGCATGGTCGCTAAGTGAAAAAAAACGTTAATTTTTTTTTCACTGCATCGAGATTAGAGGTGGGTGGTTAATATGCGGTTTGAATTATTCAGTAGGAGAGACGGAACCTATTGAGATACATAACGCTTTGTCCACCTTTGATGATTTTTTGTCCTCGCGGTAGAGAGCACGGGATTTTTAAATGACATCTACATTAGTTTAGGAAAAAAATTTTATTCCGACATTCATCGACTTGAAATTTTTATTATCTCTCACAAAAAAGTTGTTTCTCTGGTATACCTTTTTTCATAACTTTGATGGATTTTTTGCTTGAATAATTAGTATAGTTCGATTCGACGAGTTTAGCTTTGCGAATTTTTCGTTTAAGATGGCTTGTAAAACTTTTTTAAAATTATCATAAAAAATAATTAAACACCGAGCGAGTTTACTCGTTTAATTAAATTACTTCGATAAAAATCAAACTATTTTGAATTGACTCTACTCATTTTTTTTCTCTGAATCGAGTTTTTATTTTAATCATTGGATTAATCGCATTGGTGAAACGCACTATTTCCAAAACGTATCTTTCAATAAAAAAAATTTCAAAAGGACATTTTTCCATTACCATTTCTATCCAAAATTGTATTTTCAAATTTATTCTAAAAAATATATAAATAAAATACAAAATAAAATGTAAGATAAGGTAAGTGTACATAATTTCAGCCACCTAAGCGCAAATCGATGTTGTAACTCACCAGTGCAAAATAAGTTTTCGAAAAAGTGTCTACCAATCGACTGCATCTTATCACATTCAATTTTATTAAGTTTTAAAAGCAATTACTTTTAGTCTCATAAGCATTAAGTATTTTCTTCAATTCATTTTTATGCTCAAAATATGAAGTAAATATATCGATAGCATTTAATGATCGCATATAGGAATATATAAACTCAATAGTCGATGACTATTTTTGCGGATTAAGTTTCATCAAGTTCTAAATAAAATCAAGGTTATTGAATTTTCATGCGATGGTAAAAAATGTATAAGCTGCACTCTAAATTATTGATATATTAAACTTCAATTTTAGAAACAGAAACGTTTCATTATAATAGTTTCTGCAAACGAGACGTATTGGAATTTTCCTTCAAAAACATGCATTTTTAGTCTATTAGTTGCTAAACAAAAGTCAATTAAAAATATGTTACTACTAAACTGACTTTCACTAAATTTTTCCCTCGATTTTTATGAAACTGAAACGTCGCTTATTATACTTAATATAAAAAAGAAAATAAAAACTTTTTAGTTTATTATATACATAATATTATATTGCCACCGAAAAATTTCAATGAAATTTTAATTTGACACCATTGTATTATAGTATCTATGCAGTATTAATTATAATTAAATCTCGAATTAAATAATATATAAATAAACTAAGATCTCAGAGAAAAATAGTTTTTTAAAATTTTAAGCGAGTATTTTTTTGTACATTCCAACTTCACCAAGAAAAGCAAATTAATCAAGGTCCCAATGAGAGTGCGGTAGTTTAAAACAATTTTGCTTCGCAGAGTTGCAATAATCCGATGGTTTCTCAAAGTACTTCTCAAGATAAGTCGAGAACAAGAATTATCCCCAGTTCGCACTTTGCAACAAAAAATATTAAAATATTTCTCAAAAACAATCGCTCGCAAAGCTATAAAATCTTGTTTAAAAAAAGGTGTTTTTAAAAGACAATAAAAAACCCAAAGCATAATTCTCAAAGCTGCGAATAATATAACATCGAGAATATCCAAGGATGCAGCGGCTTCTTCTTATATAATCGCGGTGTAATTTGGCTCCTCGCACCTCACACGAGAAAAGCGCGCTGGACTTTTAAACAGTGCAACCCTTTAAACGAGCTCGGAGAGGAAAAATGGGCTAGCATTAGGCGGTACACCCGAAGTTACTTTTCCCTTTTATTTTTTTATAACACCTGCAGAGCCACTTAACTAGGCCGTTAACACCCCGCCGTTTGATCCTTCTGCAACGCGGGTATAAAAATCCGTAATGAGGGGGATGAGCTTCGAAGCAATTTTCTCTATTTGCGGGCGGGAGTCTGGTAGCCATCGAGATTCTCCCGGGTTGAAAAGAGCCGCTGAATGAATTAAACGCGTTCTCCGAAAATAATATCCATTTTCCTTCAAATCTCGTTAGCAACAAATTTTTTCATAAATAATGCGTCGAACGTATTACGATTGTTCAAACTAATGAGAGGTTAGCGATAAACAAACTAGCCAAAGCGTGATACGATAATTAAACCTCATTTGAATGTTTCAACTCAATTTATTCAAATTACAGTTTTTAAACTCGGCGTGGTGCAGCAGACTCTGTAAGGACAGGAAAAGAAAAGAAAAAGAAGAAAAAAATAAGTCAAAAGACTTCAAAATGTAAATATACATAAAAAGGGATACACGCAGCTTGCGTACATGCTCCATCCTCATTTCGCGCCCACGTTCATACGCAGCGGCTTCTTTTTTTGTGTGTGCATACGGTCGCACTGACACCTTATTCCAACGAGCGCATTTTGACGCGCGTCAAGTATTATGGATCTGGAAAAGAAAGAAAGAAGGAATGAACCGAACCCCGACTATTTCTTCGGCCGTGGGTTATATACTCCTCAATGCGCTCTTGTTATGCGCATTCATACCCCGGTCGAGCTGCATTTTTCATAGCTTTTTTCACTTTTACGTGAGAGGGGTACTTAAATTTCTGTTATTTAAATCTCTTATGAAATAAAACTGATTTTTCGAAAGGATTTAAAACCTTTTTTTTTTCATTTTAAGTATAATATGTTAACCCATGGTTGGTGAACAAAACGAGTTCAGGCCCATCAGAGTCCAGGTACATTACATGAATTTTGATTCACCAACTTATTAATAATAAGTCGTCTTTTACATATTGTAAGTTTAAAAAACTCTAACTTAAAGTGTTACATCTGTCTTTCTTAATTGGTATACGTCTTCACTTCGTTCAAAAGCTATGCTTTAAGAATTTTTATGTTTTATTCGTATTTTATATAATAAGACGCACCCCCTCGAAAAAGATCTTCTTGGTCTAAAAAATTGTCTGCTGAACGCAGATTCTCACTACCTTGGTGGTGCATAAGAAGATGCAGGGATCGTATTTTTTTAAATCAAGGTTTTTTGTTTTGAAATTAATTTTTATTCAATAACAATAAGAGTTTAACTATTAACTACCATACTAAAATAAAAAAATTTCTAACTTTATAATTTTTCCAGCCAGTAAATAGTTAAACGGCTAAACGGCTTTAAACAACTGTAATTGGAAAAAACTCAAAAATGAAAAGCTTGACAAAAAAGTACTGAATCGCAAAAGTCTCTGAGTCTTTCAAAATAAAAAAGGTTTGATTATTTTATAAGTTAAGTCTAATGTTCGTTTTTAGGAATTATTATTAAAAAAAAATTTTGTTTGAAATCTTACATTCAAAGTTTTATAAGATAAACGGCGATAAATGTTATTTTCACTGGACATAGTCCCAAAGATTCTTAAAATTTTTTTTTAATACATATTTCGATTAATTATAAAGGATACGAATGAGTACTTAAAATTTATGTAAAAAAGCTCATCTCCTTTTTTATGAGCAGTTGAAGAATTTTATTAGTACCAAAGGTCATACTAGAATATAAAAAAAAAGAAGTAGCAAGCTGTATTCTACCACTATATAATCAAGTTTAAATTGAGAGCCCTTCGAACATTGTATCTTTAATGGTGTTGAAGATAAGACTTTTAGCTTCGACCCTGCACCAGGCCGCAGTTACGCTGGAACTTTTAGAGCTCGAGCTGCACCAGCAGGGTAATGGACAACCGACTTTTTTTTCTTCGCACCTCGTTCGTTTGGCCGCCCCTTTCTCGACTTTATCTCTCCTTCCTTTTTTTTTCTTCCGTTTTATCACTCACACTCTCTACGAAGTTTCATTGCGGCAGCTTAGTAAAAATTTATACACTACCGTACTAACTACCCACGGACCTGCTACCGAGTTATTTTACTCAGCTCTTAGCTTATTTTTTCTTCTCTTGCGATGTCATAAAAACAGGTATGTATAATTTTTTTTTACTCCTTAAACCAAAGTGAGCATTTTAAAATTTTTACAAATAGTTTCAGCGTGTCTGAAGGAATTCTTTCGCAACGTAATTGTTTCTTTATTAAATTTTTAAACTGAGATCTTTTTTTTTTTTAAATAATTTAGAGATTTGTAAAAAAGTACATGAAATGTTGATCGTGTGTGCATGAAATGCGTGATTATTTATGAAAAATCAATGAAAGTAATTATTCGAGTAAGCAAGAAAAAAGTAAGTTTCTAGGCTTTTACAATTTTTGGTGTTGATTTAGGTTTGTCAGCTGCGACGAAACTGAAGTCATCTCCGCTGGCGTCTGATGTTTTCGACCAAGAACAATCGCCGAATCTCGTAGTCGAATTTTGAAAAATTTCAGTAACTAAATTTAACGCACTCAATCTGATGTCTAGAAACAATAAAAAAACTTTTAATAAGAAAATTTGATACCAATATTTTTGATCAAACAACTAAACTAAACTTAGATTTGAGCGCCTGCCAACATGCAGCCCGACACTTTTGCAAGACCAGCGGTATTTTTTTCTTTTTTTCTGATATGTAAGTTTAACAATTGTATCTACGAGTCATATTTGTGAATCTTGAACCGAAAATGAAAAATAAAATTAATAATTTTGACATATATATTTCAGAGTACTTAACTAAATATTTTTTGATCGATTCCTCAAAAATTAATAGCTCGAGCCAATACAAATCGTCACGAATGGCATTATAAATTCCAAGAAGGGAGACTCTCGGAGCGAAGGTTCATCAAAAGGTCCGCTGCCAATCATCGCTTAAACTCTTCCTAGTGTTTTTATACGATCGATTTACGAAATTTTATAGTGCGGTCGGCGAGGAGACCTAATCGGAGCCTTACGCTCAAAACTATATAGCTTCCTTTTCTTTTCTTTTTTTTTCTTTCTTTTTCTTTTTTGAACATGAGCTCCTCGAGGCGATTCTCTTTTATGTATACGCAGCAGTTCGTGTATATTAGAAAGGGCTCTTCCTTTTTCTTTTTTTATCGACGTTCTATAAATACTTTTAGGATCTACTTTTCGGTGTATTAAAATTATGTTATTTTGCTGAATGGATTGGGTTTTTTATGGGGGCATATAAAAATATATCTTCAAAATACTTTTTATTGTGTGATGTTTTGAGGATCATAATTTTCAAAACTTATTTAATTTTTAGGATGAACAAAAATTTTCAATTGTCTTTTCATATTGATATTTACCTAAATAATTATAATTTCTCTATTATTGCGGGTTTTTGACCTGATATTTAAAATTAGTAAATTTGTTCAAACCACAGGTAAAAAAATGAGGAAAGAACAAGGAAATTTAAGTTGTATTGGACGGAATTCGAACCTCGACTAAATTTCTTTTAAAAAGAATTTTTTAGTTTACCAATCAAGCTATTCTGCAGATTGTTACCTGGCGTTAATTAGGCAAATTCTATAATATTAATTCATACCTTGAACTCAATTTTCCAAAATTTTCGTCATGCTTAAAACATCGTGTTTTTACCAAACTCGATTAAAAAATTTAATCATAGCTTATAATTTTAAGAAAAAAGTAGTGTTCAAGCTTATTATAATAATCAAGTGAGTACAGTGCACGATACCCTGTGATTTGGAGCGCGCTTACTGAAATACATCCTATTTTTAGTCCATAAATATTACAGTTTATTGATTTTTACTTTGTTTTACGGGACTGCGTAATATACTTATAAATGGAATGCCAGCGCGCTACATTATAGTAATTACATGTATACCACATCGCGGTAAACTGGAGTAGTGTCGGTGAAAATTGAAAACTTTGAATCTATATCATTGTTTAAGTTATGAAGCCGACAGAGAAAGGGAGTTTTAAAAAAAAAAGTGTCATTTTTTTAAAGGTGCGGTTTATAGGCGCGGCCGCACCTTTTAACATCCTTCCATATCGAAATGAGAAAACAGCTCGTACCATTGCAAGTGCCCTTGCGTCGCGCATGGCCCTGCAGCAAGTATTTATTATCGCACGTTCCCACGGGTGACGAATAATTTTCCCAATAATTGTTCATTACATTATTACGTACAAGAAGCTTTTACGCGGTATTAACTAGAAAATAATTATAGATTTTGAGTCACACAGTTTTTTGCAATCATCATCTGAGTTATAAAACTGGCGGTCATAAATTTGTCTAGATTAAAAAAAAAAATAACATTGTGGTTAACAAGTCACTTCAATGATAGGAAAAGGATAATTAAATAAGACGAAAAGTCGAACTCCATGTGTGGTACACGCACTGCTCGGTATAGTGTTTACACATTGTAAAAATATAAATAGTAGAAAAAAGGATGAATTCCGGCATATGTAGTCCGTGTATTAAGCGAGGTGATATTATGTGAGTTTAAGAGAGATCGATTCCGAGAAAATTGCGCGGGCGACACGATGAACTTACAGTCTCGAGCGTATGTGTGATGGGTTTCTCGCTCTCCTATATCAATATTTAATCGGGCCGAGAGACCCGCGCCGCCGCCGCCACCGCGACAAGATGGTTGTCCGCTGCATGTACGCGAGCGGGCTCATTAGAAGAGGATAAAACACTTTGGAGAATCGTTAATGTTGGTTTTATCTTTATACCGAGATCTTCTCAATAATCGAACCCGCCTCGTTCGTTTACACATGTCACTGAGTTATAGCTTTTAAATTTTTTTTCAATGGATTCTGTCTTTTTCGGAATTTTAATAAGTTAAATAATTGTTATAAAGTTCAAAAGTTTTTTGTGGCTTTTAAAAACTATGAAATTTAAATAGTTAAATTAAATTTAAAGAATAGTTAAATTAAATTAAAAGAAATTTAAATAGTTAAATTAAAAAATAATATTGGGATTATAAAAATTCTGGATCTGGAATAATAGATTTTGGAATAAAAATTATTCCAGGGCCTCAAATGAACCAATAGATCAAAGGGTCATAGCTGAGGAGGTGGCCGTATTAGGAACACTTATTTTTGATATCCCAAAAAATTAAGTTTTAGTAAATTTAATGGTACTTTGGCGCGACAGATTAAAATCTTATGGTTAAGGTCTCATCTAGAGGTTCTTGTATCAAGCACTAAAATTGTGAAACCTAGAACGTTAACAAATACCAATTTGCTTGAGCCACAGCATCCGTTCTCGCTTTTCATGGCCATATTAGGCACACTTGCCTTGTATAAAGTTGTTTAAATCTATTTAATAATAGACATTAATTAACAAATATGTAATAATACTTCCATATACTCTAATTTTATTTTAGAGAAAAAATTAAGCGATATCTATTTATTTAATGTAGATATTAAAAGGCAAGATTAAAATAAAAAATTTTCTCTTACTTTTATCAACACATAAAAAAATTGTTCTTGTTAATATTTGAATGCTTGTCGAAAACCTTCATTTGAAAGATCGTGGAGAGATGCATAATTCAGTGATCAAGACATCATTCTTCTTGCTCCAGATCTGATTAATAGCACCAATTTATTTTTGACACTATCTACAACTAAAACATGAGAAATCAATACAACATTTAACTCACCATCATGATACATTTACACTTGCACAAAGCATCAGTAAGCGTTTATTTTTCCACCCTTATGTTGTAGTTGTGTTTGAAAACACGCCAATGTGGTCCATCCCAGCCCGTTACGTGCATTGATTCTTCTCACCCTTCGACTAACCCTCGAAAAAGGGAAAAAAAAAATCGTGCATAAAGCTCGGAAGATATCGAGCGCCCCAATCGGATTTCGCCTGCAAAAAGAGACCCGCGCGCATCGATAGACAGTCGATTGTCCAGTTGAGCTCGCAACGGTTAGATTATGCTCGGGCTAATTTGGCTCCCGGTATTTGCTTATTATTGTGCAAATTACGGGAGGGGAAATGATGCTCGACCACCCCATCATTAGCGCGTCGAATCAACCGGAAATTCCAGCTTGCCATTGTGACCCCCTACATCGGCTCGATGCTTCTTTTTCTTTCTTTTTTTTTTTTCCTATATCTATTGATGATGCATCGATTGTTTGGATAAATAAGCGACGCTTCGGTGAATGTACGGATTTTCAAACTTGTTTATAGATCTCACAACTAAAGGTGTTGAGTAAAAATGACTTGTGCCTAAGGGAGTTTTTTTTTTTTTTTAATGTTTCTTTCGTGAATATTTAACGTAATGCGATGTTCAAGATAAAAAATTTAAAAATAAAAGCCCCTAATAGGAAAGATATTTTTTTCTAAAATATTAATAAATTATTTTTAAAATATTATACGTGAGTATACAGGTTTAAATATTTTATAAATTGTTTTCAAAAATACGTAGATTTAAATAAATTTAAAACCAAAAGTATTGCGGGGTTTAAAACCAAAGACCTAGTCATCGTTCTTTTTTTTTTTTTTTTTTTTTTTTAAGTGTTTAAATACAAATACAAATACAAAATACAAGTGGAAAGTATGTATTATGTAATTACCGAGGGGATATGCATTTCAGAATCATTAAACGAATAGAAAATATGAATCAACAAAATCAATTAAATATCAACTTTATTTCGATTGGAAATTTACAAAAATAATCATTTTACATAAATGATTGTAAATCAAAGGTGGGAAACACCTAAAATTTGGCTAAAGAACTACGAAAGAATAAAAAAGAATAATCGTTGTCTGAATAACCTTTAGTAGGGTTCAATGATCAGTTAAAGGCAGGAAATGTGTTTGTGGAAAAAATAAAAAAACAATTTTATAGTCTGAATTCCTCGACGTTACGTTGGAGTGATTCTGAAGTGCGCAGCCCGTTAGTATATGTACAAAATAAATTTAAAAATGAATTCAATGATACGTCATTCAATGATAGAGGCAAATAAAATTTTGAATAAAAATTTCTTTTATTTCTTAATAGATTAAGATGTAAGATACCAAAAAACTGAAAACTAGACTCATTTAAAATATCATTTAAAACTTTAAAGTGGTTTCGTGAATATATCTAACATCTGAACAAATATCTAGAAACTTCAAACTTAAAAAAGAATATCAGAAATTAATTTTGAAGTTAAATACGATAAACGCGCAGTTCTCATTTAGTCTCGTAGATACCAGTTTTCTGATATTTTTTAATGATATTAGTTACAAGTTTTTTTTCACAATGAAACTAGCTAAAGTGATATTTTTATTTTCCCTGTCTATCAGCTTTGTGGTAATTGTTAGAGCAGATAAAATCAAAGAAGTATCAAACACTACTAATAATTCTTACGACTTTCATGACTTCATTCGCAACGTGAATACTGAATTTGAAAAACATTTTGTTCCATTGCAAGAGGCTTTCGAAGGACAAAAAGATGAATTTGATATACTGAAAAGCATATTTGAAGAAACTTCACAACAATTTTCTCATGCGTACGACATGACATTATCGGAACTTGAAGTAAAGGTCATGTCTGACCTCAATGATAATAGTTACAAAGACTATAATGAACACTGTTTAACTTTCAAACCTATTAATGTCACTACTTCATTCGATAGATGTTTCTACAATTTAAAATCTTTGATTCAAAATACTTTAACATTAGTGTTAGAAGCGCATCCAAAGGAACAGTTAGAAATAATCACCAACGCTCTTAATAAATGCATGAGAAATCTGCATAAAAATAATTTCAGAAAAATAGCGGATGATAAACTTACAGAATCGAAAGCAGAAATCGAAAATCAAAACAAAAAAATAAAAGACGCTCACTGGAAATTGGGACCTATCAATTATTATACGAACGATGATGCTGTTGCTGAAGCCAATAAAAAAAAGCAAGAACTAGAAGTTAAAATAGGAAATTGGAATTCAGTATCAAATAGTTTGAAATCTCTCGAGCTCTGGGCTGAAAAAAAGAAACAAAATCTAACATTAATATTTGAAGATTTAGCAGTAAGTTTAATCAGTATGAATAAAACATTGGATTCCAAACTCAAATGGGTGGATGATAATTATTCAAAACTTTCGGAAAACGCAGATTTGACAACAGAATCGCGAGAAAAAATTTACAACGAACCGAAAAACTGGGTAAATGAAATTTATAAAATGAGGTATATTATTTTTAAAATCTCGCATCCGATTGATACCAAGAATTACTTCAATTAAGAAGTTTCGTCGGTTCATCAAATTATTAGTTAACAACATTATTTATTATTATTCTTGTTATTAAAGATCTATTCATCATTATTTTTGAATAATATCAATACTTAGTTGTTGGTTGATCTTTCAAAGAAAAGTCTCATCATAGATATGGTCTTCTTATTACATCAGCTATATTTTATGTAAAAAAGTCTAATAAAAATTATGCTAACTACATAATTTAAAAAGTATTTTTTAAAAGAAGACACTTGATAATGTTCCCGTAACGTTTACAAAAAGCTTCAATTGCTTGTAAAATTAATTAAAAAATGAATAAATTTGTGATCAAAAAACATTGTTAAATATTCATTAAAAATCCTTCATAATAAGATGTAAGGTTGATGACCGTTTACCATATGTATATGGGCTAAGTTCCATCAACCATTTCTGCTTCACTTTAAGCCCGAGGACGTCTACAATGGCAATTTAGGTGTCGCCTTGTAAATTTATAAGTAAAAAAAAAAAGTTAATCCTGAAAAAATAATACATCATTTTTGACTTAATGTGTTTAAGTACCATTATAATTCAAATACATTTAAGTCTTACGCTGAAACATATTTCAATACTTTCAGATAAAATTTTTTCTTTCTTCGTACAACACGTATTCAAATGTATTTGACGATTTTATTGAAATCATTTGTGAGATATTATAACAGTTTATAATTATAATACTAATTATTCGTAATTTTACTTAACCCAAAAGCTTTTTGAGCGAATGATTTCTTATCAAATTTTTTGACTTTAAAAAAAGATTCGAAACTAAACAGCTGTATATCAAGACTATCAATTGTCTATTTTTCAACTAAAAATGAAATATATAAAATTGCAATAATTAGAGCTTTTCTTATATGAAGCCTCAACAAACATTGACTTAAAATAAAAAAGAGGGGGAGTGGCATCAAGGAGGATCATTACGTATCTTTACAGCAGAATAGACGAAGAGAGATTGCCCCAAAATTAGACAGAGCGAAGTTGTACGGCAAAACTGGTCTTCAGAGAGATCATTAATTATCGCTTGGAAGCAACGAGTAAAAAGAGACCGAGAGAGCGAATATCGAGGAGGGGGCCAAAGTGTGTAAGAGGTGTCGCAGTAACAGCGACTTAAATTGCCACGAGCGCCACCAAGATTAATGGGGAAGACCCCTTAATTACAGGTTTTTTAAACCGCGGATAAGCGACTCTTTTTGCTGGATCTTAATGACGCTTTCGTAAGTTCAAGAGGTCATGGCTTTTTACGGTAATTTCCGTACTGAAAATCCTGATGTGTCATAAATCTTCATATTCATAAAAATATACGAGAGTAAAAGTTCTTGATAATTATTCTCATAAACCACAATGATATAAACAAGATATATGCATTCTACATAAACACCCTAAACAAAATTTAATTATGTACAAAATAAAACCAAAATATAGATAAAAAAATAATGCTTCCTGTCCATCAATTTTATGACTGCAATTTCAAAAGAAAGTTCAAGCCTTAATTAAGCAAAATAAATACTTTGAACGTGGGATGTAGAGTGGGCGAAGCAGGAGAGTCGCAAAACGTACAAAATCAATCTTGGGATCATTTATTCAGAGGCAGGCGAAAAACGACAGGCGTGTAAACGAAATTTGTTATAGGGCGAATAAAATCATTATACGGGGATACGCCGGAGCTCGCAGGCATCATCATTAGAGGCACAAGTGCATTTTAAATGATTAATGAACCCGCTTCGTCCAACTCACGGCATTATATCCTTCGCATCGATTAGGTGCTCCGGTTTTGTGTCTACGCCTGCTCCTTCTCGTTTAATCGTTATACCACCAAAACTATAACATTCAACGAAAATTAAATACTAATAAATTACCTTTTACTTTTACTACCATGTTTATATTATTCACTAAATAAGAGTTTTTTCTTTTCGTTTTACCTAAGTTATTATTTCTGATCTACTCCTGGGTATAAAAATAAACTGTTTCTTTCGAGCATTGAAAAAAAAATTCTTTTTGTGTCTACTTTGAAAAAGCTTGGTCAGCTGATTTTTTGCAATCCCATCAGTATTAAAAATTTTTCGCTTACTCGGTGTACTCATCAGAATATGTTGAAAGAACAATCGAAGTAGAGTTTTTTTACCCGTGGAAACTTTTAATTTCAAAAACCATCAATCCGAATTGAAAATTTCCCGTAGCTTGCGAAAGGAAAAGAAAAGAAGTTGAAAACGGCATTTCAACACGGGGGACGCGCCCGTGCCGATGCGGTGTTATAAAGGAGAGGAATGCCCCCGAAAACAGTGCAGCAAGTGCGCACTTGGCGTGCCGGTTGAGTGGCAGTCTCACTAATTCTCGGTCTGTTGCTCCCCCAATAACGTATTCAGTCGGCGCAAAGTTACGAGAAAGCGCGCAGTCAGCGTTTTATATGGCTCCGAACTCCGCGACGAGCGGGTCTACGACAACCACGCTGGCGGACGTCTGAGTTTTCATTAACGGAGTTTCAATTTCCGAGGTGTCATCGAGACTCCCCGAGTTTCTACCGGCTTGCTAAATGGTCTTAGCGTAGCGTGCGGTCTTATGTAACCGAGAGGGATTTTTCTCCCGAGGGGAGAATACCGCGGGAGTGAAGATTCATTTCGCTTGATCGGGATATTTTCTTCCCTGTTTTTCTCAATCGCAATAAAAATAGTTTCTGTTGGTAGAGCTTTGTTTTTAGCTGTTTCACCGCTTAATATTTCAGTGGTCAGTTGACGTAATGCTATTTTCGGAAATCGATGGTTGCTAAATAAATCACTCTCTTACCTTTTTTTTATTTTTTAGCTGCCTATTGAGTGACATGAAAACATTTTTAAATATCAATACCCTAGGTGTCGTACAAAATTTAACAAAACTGTTTTTTTTTTTTTTTTTTTTTTTTTTTTTTGAAAAACCAGGTTGAATCAGTCAAGCTCGAGCTAGCAACCCTTGCTTACGTAAAAACTCATTTAGCCTTGTAAATTCGCAAATTCACTTGGTAGCCAGACTCGCGCTGCACACATATTCTTATTAGTCCGGGGGCAGAGGCCGATTTTGTAGGATTTTGAGACCGGCTCACTTTTTCAAGTGATTCCCATGTATTTTGGCCCGCTAAATACGAATATCGAGGTTAGAAGTGTCAAAAGTTGTCAGATAATTTGTTATTAACAAATTTTTACAACAATTAGGAAAAAATCGTGTTTTTGATAAATAAAAATTTTTTTCAGGTTTTTTGGATCAAAACAAAGAAAAAATGTTCTATAAAATTTTTCTCTTGGATGCGTAATTTTTGCGTTAAAAATCGCCAAAGTTTTAAAAAATGCGATTCTTACGATTTTTGACTTCCAAATACTATGTGAAAAAAATTATTTTTTCACACGATTATAGGGTTTACTCGTTGTCTGGGATCTATTCAACAATATGCGTAACAAGTTTTATGTCATTGTTGATTTTAAGTACTTTTTTTTTATTGACAAAAAGCATGGGCGCTAAGCGCTACGCAACTCACTCGAGGAGCGCCTGTTAATGTCCAATACTCTTGGCTCAGTTTTCATCAGACTTGAAGTTTTTGAAATCAACATTTATGCATTTTTTACATGTTCGAGAAGAGTATGAGAGATGGAAAGTATCAAAAACTGTGTGAAAATCTATAACTGATAAATTTAAATAATAAAAAAATCACCTAACCTAAAAAAAAAATTTTTCTTCTTCTAATCAAAAGTAATAAAAGTAATAATACGTTGACATGAATTTTTTTAAGTAATTTTCTAAAATAATTTGTTTTGATGCATTTTAGTTGACAACAAAATGATGGGAAGAACAAAATGATTGTTTGATACCAGCAAAAGTTAAAATTCTTATACCTCCATCAGATGAACTAGTTCCTAGCTGCTCGTGTCGAGTATGCACCACAAAACACTGCATTTGCAAATCTTCAGGAGTACCATGTTGCGAATTTTGCAAATGCCAAAAGGATAATACTTGCAAAAACAAATTTAATCTAATAGATAATTTAGAAAGTGAAGACGATTCAGACTGGTGAAAAAATTCAATGTGCTCGTTAAAAAAATGTGATATTACGATCAATTAAATTAAAATATATTATATAAAGTCAAAGATTATCAAAATTATTTTAAAGAAGTAAATAATTATCTTACATTTTCCCAAATCGGTTTGTCGTATACGTAAAAACTGTTTTAAAATTTTTATAATTCTATGCATTACTAAGAAGACTCCATTTTATGTATTTTTTTATTTAACAAACTGTATTTTAAAGACGTGCATGAATGCTAATTTAAATGCATAAAAATCTCGTTTTTATTTTATTTGACGATTATTTTTTATATATGTTATATAAAATTTAAGAAACGTAAATGACATTAGTTATTTCAAAACAAAAAATTACGTATTATTTGAATGCCCACATTTCTAACTAAGGAGCTTTAATTAAATTCGAAAATTTGACGGGTTCGAAAAAAATTCATGTCAACGTATTATTACTTTTATTACTTTTGATTAGAAGAAGAAAATTTTTTTTTCTAGGTTAAGTGATTTTTTTATTATTTAAATTTATCAGTTATAGATTTTCACACAGTTTTTGATACTTTCCATCTCTCATACTCTTCTCGAACATGTAAAAAATGCATAAATGTTGATTTCAAAAACTTCAAGTCTTATGAAAACTGAGCCAAGAGTATTGGACATTAACAGGCGCTCCTCGAGTGAGTTGCGTAGCGCTTAGCGCCCATGCTTTTTGTCAATAAAAAAAAAGTACTTAAAATCAACAATGACATAAAACTTGTTACGCATATTGTTGAATAGATCCCAGACAACGAGTAAACCCTATAATCGTGTGAAAAAATAATTTTTTTCACATAGTATTTGGAAGTCAAAAATCGTAAGAATCGCATTTTTTAAAACTTTGGCGATTTTTAACGCAAAAATTACGTATCCTAGAGAAAAATTTTATAGAATATTTTTTCTTTGTTTTGATCCAAAAAACCTGAAAAAAAATTTTATTTAGCAAAAACGCGATTTTTTCCTAATTATTGTTAAAATTTGTTAATAACAAATTATCTGACAACTTTTGACACTCCTAACCTCGATATTCGTATTTAGCGGGCCACAATACATGGGAATCACTTGAAAAAGTGAGCCGGTCTCAAAATCCTACAAAATCGGCCTCTGCCCCCGGACTATATACTCTGAAAACAAAACACAGCTCTTTTCTCGTTCGCTCGAGGTGAGGATCCTCCCCCTTGAGGAGTGGTGCAGTACCCATTGAATGCGCCCGCGGATCGTTAATCTTGGGGCGTATTCGCGCCGCGCAAGTACCCCGTGCCATCGCTGCAGTGATCGCCCCTGGGTTCCTCTAAAGGATCCGGGTTTTTTTTTTAATTATTATTTTTTTTTCTTTTGTTGGCTTCCAACTGCAACGCTTTTTCTGTTAAATGATCGGGTTGAGTTTAAATTTATACGAGGTTATGGAAGTTATGCATCGTATTTTACAAATGTCTGGTAAATAATATTAAGAGAAGTAGGGCTGCGATGTTTTTATTTTTTTTTTCATAATACTTTTTCAAACTTAGGGTGCAAGGCATACTCTGGCAGTAAAGTTCAATTTCAGTCAAGGTTCCAAACACACGAGCACAGACATACTCATACGTACAATGTACTTGCACGTACACTTGGGTTCAAATAGTTTTGTTACTTTTTTAAAGAATTGAATTTTTTCACTGGCTAGTTTTATTCTGGTCGATGATGGAAGCTACGTTGTAGCTATTATTTTACAAATTGAAGCCGACATTATTCATTAATTTTTATGTGTAAATGGTTTCAACTTTCTTAACACTGAAAGCTTGAAGTTATTTTTTATGCATTTGTTTCAGATCGTACATTAGTTGCTTTACGAATTTATAATAAAAAAGTAAAACATTGAAAAATAGTGGTTTCATACCTCATTCGATCGCTATTATTTTAATGTTTACTTTTTGCTCAAGATTCATTAAACGATGATTTCACGCAATAAAATCGTTACGTAAAAAAGATGTTTACAATCGTCAATATTTTTACAATTATAGCTCAGTTCGTAAAACATTTTTTTCACCCTGGTCGCTAAAAATACTATTTTGAGTCATTAGAAAGCAAGCATTTTTAATTCAATTTAACCAATCAACAGATTGAGCAATTGCTACATTTTCATTTTTTATCATTAAACCGAAGGGCTACACACTTAGCCCCGAATAGTACTTAATACTCCTGAACAGTCCTGGCCAGCTTAATTTGAACTGGACAGGACTCCGAGAGCTTGACATAATATTTTTATCTGATAGTCCTGTGATAGTCCTGTCATAATCCTGTCAAACAGGATTGGGAGAGTTTTTATTTCCTCTAGAGAGCTTTTGTGAGCTTTTTTCCCAAATTGATTTATGACCTTTTTTGTGACCACAGATTTTATTTTATATTTGAGCACATTTTTTTTAAGTACAAAAAAGTTCCAATTTTCAATATTTTAAATTTTAAACTTTTAGGATTCAAAACTTTTCAAAACTGATATCGATTATTTTGATCTAAGATTCATAAAACGTGAAAATTTACATTTTGTTGTATATTTATTTCTTATTATTATTAAAAATTAAGTTTATTACTGTTTACTTGTAATAATGACATTATGCTCGATGCATGAAGAACATTTTACTGACAAAGGTTGGTATTACTAGTACGACCTTTTTAAATGGTTAATCTGTGTAGGTGCGATCGATTAAAATCAAATTATTAGAAGTCAAGCACATTGGTGAATTAAATACTTAATAGTAAGTGTAAAAGTTAAGTTTGAATGCATGTTTTTTGAAATAACTTTAAAATTTCATTATTTTTTATTTATTCAACATCAAATTCGCCAAAACTTGAGTAAGTGCGAAACATATTAAAAAAAATGAAAAGAAATGTAACATTTAAACGCCGTCTCATAAATCGTCTCAATTACAAAGGACCATTGCAGCACATGCCCAAGCGTGATCTCAATGGTCATCACGTATCGAAGAAAGAACCCATGGTGACGAAAGTCGGTTTTCGCGCCTACATAATGCTCGCGTTCCAGGATTGAGCTTGCGCATCACGCACGAGGTCAGCCGTCGCCAGAGAGATTTCAGACATGTAATACAACGCGTAACAATGCGTGATGAAAGGACGAGATCCACCTGGTGGGATGCGGATCGATCGAGAGTATAAAGTCTAGCCGTCGAGACTACAGGAGTCACAGTTCGGTCTAGCCATCGCAACGAGTTACTTCAACCTAAAGTCAAGCAACATGATGACCAAAAGCATCGTGAGTTCTTTAGTGGTATTCATTGTTTGTGCAAAATTAGTGAAAGTGGTTTTTAATGTTTGAAATTTTTGTTAACGGTTCTATGAGACTCGGTAGCAATTACTATTTTCCTGGGTGACAATTGTTGTAAACTGTTATACTTTATGAACGAAATTGTGAAGAGCAGTTTAAGAGATCTGTACTTGAAACATATTTTACGTTCATGCAAAGTTAACTTTTACATTGCGGTGCTTTACTGAGTATTGCAGTTTTCTTAATTTAAAATTAAAAATGTTTCAGTTTTAATGATAAGTTACTAAAAGTTTTGCAAAAATGTCAATGAAAAAGAGCACATTTACAAACTTCAATGACTTCGATTCATTTTTAACAAATATTATTTAACAAGCTTATTGGGACATATCTTCATGAAAGTAAAAAAAAAAAAAATGATTAGATATTGAAATGGGCAGTTATTTTTACAGGTTTTTCTAAAAACTGTCAGTAAAATTATAAACAATTCACATTTTTACATTCTAAATTAATTTTTGATAATTGAACGCAAATTTTTCAGTTTTATTTTAACTGGAATTTAATTTAAAATCTATTAAAATTATTCCAGTTTAGGATACTATTTTCAAAAAATTTTTTACAGCTACAATTAAAACTTTATTTTTTGACTTTATGATTCTTAATTCTTTTAAGGCTCTCTTTTTTTAAGCCCATAATTGTGATAAAAATATTTAATTCGCAAAAAAGTAGCATTCAAACAAAAATTAAAAGAATATCTCACGCTTTCACAAAAAAAACTCGGTTTTAGTCATAAAAAATTTGACCGTTTGACTTCAAGTTTCAACACACTAAAATTTTCTCTAAAAACTAGTGGAAAAAACAAAAAACACTGCTCAAAATTTTTATTTTTTTATTCTCGTCGCTCAAATTTAGAATGTTTTTAAAATTTTCAGCTCCTCATTGCCTTGGCCATGGTAGCGGTGTGTTCGGCAGGCATACTTCCAGCAGCGGTACCGGCAGCGGTTCCAGCGGCCCTGACCATCGGCACCTACGCGACGAGTTACAACGCACATGCCATTAACCACGCCGTGGCCGCGCCCTACGTAGCCGCTGCACCAGCCGTAGCTGCACACTACGCAGCCTACCCCTACTCAGCCTACTCGGCCTACCCCTACAGTCCCTACGCCGCCTATCCCTACGCTGCGCCCGGTCCCGTCGTTGCTTTCCGGTAATCTGCTCGAGGCGAGACCAATATGATCTGTTGTAAATTTTGATTGTTTTAATTTTTTACAATGTGTATATAGTTGAAAATATATAAATTCATGACTGTTGAGTAATCAAGAGTTTTTTATTTATTCTCCCAATAAATTGAATATGTTACATTAAAAAAAAAAAAAAAAAAAACCATCCCAATCCGATTAACACCGTTCCGCTGCAAGGGCTGTAATTTCGAAGGGCTTGAAAAGAAAAACATTCATACGCCTTTAATTTGTGTCAAGTACTCAATATGCTTTTATTTAGAGTCCTAACTAAATTTTGTTTGCTCAATTATTTATTTTTTTTAGTTTAATTTAAATTTGAATGTAATTTTTTATAAAAACTTGCAATATAACTTTAAATTAATCTTTTTCTAAAATTTATAATACAGTATTAAAAACTGTTTTAATGAATTAAAAATTAATGATATTTTTTTATAGTTTAAAATTGCGATAAACAAAGTTTTAATTTTTTAAAAGTTAAATTCTTTATCATCCTATTCATTCAGACGAAGAATATTCAAGCAAAATAAGCTTATAAAGATTTCTGTTTTACCCACTTATAGTAACTATGATTTTTACTTTTTTCATTAATTAATAAAAAAAATTTCAATAACAATTCATCACGTTATTATTTATTACTTTACTGAGAAAAGTATATATTTGCACATGTATTTAATTATAAAAAAAATTGTATATTATAAAATTGGCAAATAATTATTAAATAAAAAAATACAATTTTATTTAAAAAACAATACTACAACAAAAAATTTACAAAAAAAATATCAAGAAAATAAATTATTTTATCTCTCAAAATTTTATAAATAACCAAACAACAAAATTTTTCTTTAGTTTTTTAAAATCTCGACTACTTAGTCATCAAATCTATTAATACATGTTTTAGTTTTTTTTTTTTTTTTTCCTTTACAATACATTTGCACGTTAGGATACCTAGATATTTATAAATGCTACCCGCATAAAAAATAACTCCGATTCTGTCGACCAATCAAATCGCGACAACACTTAAAAAAGAGAGGAACCCAAAACTTGTTTTGTTTTACCACGCAATCACCTGCATTTTGGTTTTACTTGTAAAACGTAAATTTTAACAAAAAACCAAATTCTACCCGTTTATGCTTATATAGAGTTCCACCAATATCTAAACTATCAATAGTTTCTCGTTAAATTATCAGTGCTTCGCGAGTATGGCGGTTTAGGCCTTTTTTGCAGTGATACTTTCTAGTGGGAATGTACAATTTTGAATTAGATGGGAATTATTTATGATTCTCTAAAAAAATGAAATTCTTTTTAAACGATCCCTTAAAATGATAAAATATTTAATAAATTAAACAATTAAAACTAAATCTATTAAAAAATTAGTGAATTAAGAACTTTGAATACTAGATGGTATGGATCAATTACGATTGCAGACTAACCCTAAGGAAAATAAAGTCCCTATCACGATCACCACTAGCGCTGCAGATAGCGTTGTGATCGCGCATTTTTTACTGTGAAAGACAATTCTCATCGGGCCACGTCTTCGCTTTGCTCAGCTTTGCTCGCACCGGCATCAGTAGACGCCAGCAGTTCCACGTTGATTGTGGGAAATTAAATTTTTTTTTTTTTAACAAAATTTGGGATAGCTTAGGGTAATTTTTGTACATTAAATTAAAATCCTTTAAAAAATGAAGTTCCCCAAGTGTTTGGGTTTCGGAGTCCTGGTACTGATCGCTACTAGTGTCTGGGCCGCCGAAGAGGATGTCTTCGAATGGAGTGACGGTGACTTCGCCGAGGAACTCAAGCGTCATGAAAATACACTCGTTATGTTTTATGCACCCTGGTAAGATTTTCTTTTTTCTTGTTTTTTACTTGGCCTCAATCGTATTGGTTTCTAAATTAATGGTACCAGTTTGCTCAAATTTTTTGGAAAATTAAACTATTCAGTTCCCTTAAAAAATAAAGTACTTTTTATGTCTAATTAATTTAAAGTTTTTGTCCTGTGATAACACATGATTCGTTAAAACATAGACAAGTAGGTTAGGGAAAAATTCAGGCGGAAATTGGAGTCCTGCGCGATAACTACAAAACCTCCGGTCGGCACGTAACTCCTTTTACTAACGGAGGTCAAATATCAGTAGGCACACCATTATGAAGTTTGAAGTATTTTTTTCGATTCGATGCTACGTATTATTTTAAAACTAACAAAATAATTATAATAATTGAGATAATAATTTTATTAACTGTAATTTTTTTTAAGCTTAGGAGCTTTGATTAGAATAAAATGATTCACAGTCGACTCATTAAAATTTTAAAGGGCTTAAAATATAGTTCGTTTCTTATGAATTTTTTATTGAGATCTTTAAATTACTAAATATTTTAAATTAAAGAGATTAAAGATTTTATTGTAAAAAGTTGTTTTTAATTATAAAATCTATTTAAAAAATTTATTCAACATTTTTTTTTTTTAATATGTAAAAATTGAATAAAAAATTACAAAATTGAAATTTTTTTTTTATCTTGGATCTATTTGTAACAATTCTTTTCTTTTTTTTTAATAACGTTGAATTTATTTTTAATATTTCATCACCTCCTATCTTATTTACAGGTGTGGCCACTGCAAGAGATTAAAACCAGAGTACGCAAAAGCTGCTGAACTGCTCCGAGGTAATGATCCACCAATCACCTTAGCTAAGGTCGATTGTACTGAAGCTGGTAAGGACACATGTAACAAATATTCCGTCAGTGGTTACCCAACTTTGAAGATCTTTAGCAGAGATGAGATGGTCAGTGATTACAATGGACCAAGAGAAGCACCTGGAATTGCAAAATATATGAAAGTAAGTATAAACTTAAATTTTATAATTTTTATTTTTCCAAAGTTTTGAAATATTAAAGACTTAAAATTCCAGATTACCTTGTAATATCTACCATATTAATTAAGAATTGTAATTTTAATTTATTAAGGCTCAAGTTGGACCAGCTTCCAAAGAACTTAAATCTCTGGATGACTTTGCTGCTTTCTTAAACACTGATGAAGTAGTTGTTGTTGGATTTTTCGAGAAAGAGGATTCTGCTTTAGCCTCATCCTTCCAATCTGTTGCAAAAAAATTGAGGGAAAAAGTTAAGTTTTCTCACACCTCAGCAAAGGAAGTTCTTGAAAAGGAAAATCTCAAGTAAGTAACTTTCACTATTAATTGATCTTAGAAAATGATTTTTTTTTTTTTAAATATTTTAAACTTTTCTTATCAAAAGCTGGAGAGTATTAAAATAGCTAAACCAAAAGATTTAAAAATTAATTTAAAATACTTAAATTACAGGAACAACATTGTTCTCTACCGACCAAAGGTATTACAAAACAAATTTGAATCTCCCAAGCTTCAATATGAAGGTGGAGATACCATTAACGCTATCAGTGAATTTGTTAAACAAAACTAGTAAGTTTTCAAAAAAATTTATTATTTTAATAAAAAATTAAATACTTTTTAAAAATTGTATTCACAATATTTTTGAAAAGATTTCATGAATAAAATTTGGTTTGAACTTTTTACAGTTATGGTATGGTCGGTCTTCGTACTCGTGACAATGCCCAAGACTTCAAGAACCCTCTGATCGTAGCTTACTACGCGGTCGACTACGTCAAAAATCCCAAAGGTACAAACTACTGGCGTAACCGTGTGCTCAAAGTTGCCAAAGATTTTCCCGAATACCATTTCGCTATTGCGAACAAGGACGAATTCCAGCACGAACTCAATGAATTCGGTATTGACTACGTCAAGGGTGATAAGCCAATTGTACTTGCACGTGATGAACAAAATCAGAAATTCGTTCTCAAGGATGAATTCAGCCTGGAGAGCTTTGAACTCTTCTTGAATGATCTTCAAGCTGGTTCCTTGGAACCCTACCAAAAATCTGAACCAATCCCTGAAGATAACTCTGGAAGCGTCAAAGTTGCCGTGGCCAAAAACTTCGAAGAAGTTGTTACAAACAATGGAAAGGATACCCTTATTGAATTCTATGCACCCTGGTGTGGACACTGCAAGAAACTTGCTCCTATTTTCGATGAACTGGGTAAATTTATTCACTTTTTTAAAAATAAAAATCTTAAATGAACTTAAAATTTCAATAAATTTTAACAATATTCAATTTTTTCACTTTTTGAAGGAGATAAATTGGCTGATGAAGATGTCCAGATCGTGAAGTTTGACGCAACGGCAAATGATGTCCCACAACCATTCGAAGTTCGCGGTTTCCCTACTCTGTTTTGGTTACCCAAAGGGTCTAAGGACACCCCGATCAAGTATGAAGGAGGACGAGAACTAGAAGACTTTATCAAGTACATTGCCAAACACGCTACTAGCCCGCTTAAAGGATATGACCGTAGTGGAAAGGCATTATCTGAAGAAGCTAAAGAAGAGTTGTAAAAAAAAAATTCTAATACCTTTCCTATCTCATGGTAAACATGATTGAACTCTTTTGCAGACGCATTTTGTAATTCTGTGGTGCTTAACGTTCTTAGCTAAAAACTAATCTGAATATTTGGTTAAAATTTTCTCATTTTTACCTTAATATTAATATTTTTTTTTACAAATATCTTAAGAGTTTCAAATGAAAGTTATTGTAATTTTTAACTATAACATAAAAATTACTTGAAATTTCACCTGAAAAAAATAGCCCACACTTTATTCTTTTTTGACTCAGTTTTTTTTTTTAAACTGTGTCTTTTGTATGAAAATAATTAAAGTAATGTCATTCCCAACAGTGCGCTGTGTTTTTTGAGTTTAAAATAAAAGTGAATTGATCAATGAGTGGTGTTCAAAGAGCCACTGGTGAGATTGAAGTATACCTATTTTTTGATAACTCTTAAATCTCTTTTGTAAAGGGGTGCATGTGAAAGGTATGATAATTCGTGGATGAGTGATTTATATTTGAATGAAAGAGTTTAATGATTTTATATAATAAAAATATAGGACTACATTCAATCTTTTTTTTTTCTACTCAGTAGAAATGTTTATATCAATAATGAATTTTATATGTATTCTATTAAGATTTTTAGATGGTAAAAATAAAGAAAATTTTCAAACAACATTGTTAAAATTATTTTTTATTAAAAAAAAAAAAATTTTTACCTCAAAAAATCAACTATTGATCAATTAATATAACGTAAATTAATACTTCATTAAAATTATGTAATACAATATTTATAGTTAAAATATTTTTTCAGTAAAAAATTCATGAAAAAAAATATCTGTACATGGAGTTTACTAATGGCCAGCTCAAGAAGTGTAAGATACATACTCCTTATACTTGAAATGCATAATAAATTTAATTAAAATTGGTAGTTTTTTGCGACTAAAATGATAGCGCTGATTCAAAAAAATATTGGGTATGACTTTTTGGGTGTCTTTATTATCAAAAATAAATCGAGTCACTTTTTTTCTCTAGGTTTATGTCAACAAAAATTTAGTTGGAATTTTTTTTTTTTATTGAAAAGCGCCCTGGAAAATTGACAATTGTTTCTTTTATGCGCAATGTGGAGGAATTCACATGAAAAGCAAAAAATTAATGATTAACTCTTAGCTAATTTCTTTGACAATAAATTCACCGACACAAATGATCATTAACTACCATGTACTTGTTGATATTTATGAAAAAAGCTTATTTTAATTTGGTTTAAAATCTCGTCAATGTGGTGTAAGTTACCAAAATTCAACTTGCATTCAAGTAATTCATAATCAATTAATATGATTTTTATCTCTTTTAATCCCTTCTTACAGTAATAAAAAAAAAAATTGTTATTTATTAACTTAAGGGGCCATTCTAGTAGATTCGATTTTTTTTTTTTTTTTCGAATATTTTTTATTTGTAGTAAAATTGATAAAAAATTTTCATGTATTTTTACTATTTGACTTCATTCATTCATTGTGTAAAAATTTCAAAGCGATTGTATCAATTTTACTACAAATAAAAAATCTTTGAAAAAAAAAAAAAAATCGAATCTACTAGAATGGCCCCTTAAATTGATTTTTTATTTTTTAATACGAGAAAAAATAAATTCAAAATTTCCCTCCTCACAGTCAGCCCTACCGACTGGTCGATAAGACAGTTTTTTTTTTTTTTTTCTCTCAAAAAAATTCACAAGTCCACGACACAAGTACTTTCGCCCATACGATTAAACCCGCTACGGCTACGCGACAACAATTCTATATCGCGGCAATCGTTTTTTGGGGACATCAATACTAATACATATAAGTAGCAGCAGCACCCCACTTCTCCAATAGTTTCGATTCCACAGGCCGCAGCTAGGGATTTTATAAGTGCTTATAAGATCCCTAGCCGCAGCGTCAATCCAGACTAGCATCATCTGTTTTCGGAGTATATCTTGTAGCTGCAGTTCGGTCACAGTGAATCTCTACTGTGAATTCGGTCGCGCAGTTGAAATTATCCACTTTCTTGTTTATCGGAGATCAAGGATCAAGGATCATGACTCGTAAGTATTCATTATGATACTCTGGTTTTTTTTTCTGTGATGCTGATGTATTTTCGGAGCATACTGCCTTTTCTATCTAACTCAATTTCTCTCTTATGGTTATGATTACATACGCGTTGTATAGTGAGTTATTCAAGTTACATCGGTGTAGAAATATTTCCGAAGAATTATCCTTTATATTTCTCTTGGGTACTTTTATATTCTTGGAGTTGGAATTGTTTGTTTTGAATGTACGCTTCATAACTACAACCGTGTGTTATTACACAAAGTTTGTCTTTCTTGTTTTAACTTTTTGATGATACTTGCGCTGCTTCGAACAGAGTGTTTACGATTGTTAGGAGTACCTTGAAACATTTGTTTACATCTTATGATAATTGATCTAGTGCTGCAATGTTTATAGTATACGTCGCCTGAATTCTATTAGAGCATCTCTGACTACCTATAATAAATATATTCTTGATAACTTCCAGAAAAATCTTGTTTTCGAGCTCCGTTGTGTCATGTTTAGCTCGAGTTGCTGCACACGTCCATGCGCCTCTATCTTTTTTTAGTGCTTTCTTGTAATGTCATTAGTTATAAAAATTCTATCTATTATTCATTCTTGCAGTTTTATGTAATAAAAAATATCTTAACTGAAAACTTGAATTTATTAAATTTTTAATTAATAGATGCTAATTTGTATCCATAAAATCTATTAAGATTATTAATTGAAAAGTTGTTAATAAAATGAAAAATTGCATTGATAAGTTAAAAAGAATTTCACAAAGTAACTTTCAAAAATCTCAATTACAGTTGAAATCTTTGAGGTTTTGTGGGTCTCATCATTACAACATTTGATTGCAGAATCATAATGTAATATAATTTAGCTTTGGTTAAGAGTGCAATAGCTCTTGTCATTATATATTTTACTTTTCCTCTTATTACAAAAGTTACTGTGCCTATTTTAGCTTGAAGATACACAAGTAAACATAGATATAAACAGAAATGAAATCGTCAACTTAAATAAATTTTTCTATGTACTTATTAATGGTTTTATTTTATTATTATTTACTATTACTTTTAAATAAATTGACTTTATTTTTCTTGTTTTTAGGTGGAAACCAGCGGGAATTAGCCCGAGCTAAAAACATGAAGAAAAATTCAAAAAAAGCTGCAGCTGAGCAGGAAAGTAATAAAGGTCTGACTCTTGAACAAAGGAAACAAAGGTGAGTTAAATAACTAAGCAAAATCAAATAGGAATTTTAGTAAATTTTATCTTTAATAATATTGATAAAAAGCAATGAAAAGTAAAGAATAAACAAATTCTTAATTAAGTTGTTAATTAAATATTTGAATATATCGATAAGAAATAAACTTCATTTACTGTTGAAAATGAAAAATTTTTAGTCTCAGAAATTAAACATTTTTCTTGTAAATATTTACATCATATTTTTGAAGATTAACTATTAATCATTTACAGAGATGCAGATAGAATGAGAGAAAAGCAATTGAAAAAACAAGAAGGTGGAAAAGAAGCAGTAAAATAATTTTATGGAAATAAGTAAAAGAACTAATGATAAAAATTTTAATCAAATCTTCACACATTTATTTTCTTTAAATTTATAAATAAATATCATGCAGCTTAAACATTAAATTAAAACACAAGTTTAAGGACAAATGTATAGTGAATGGTTTATATTATACCCTCATCGATATAGACCAAACAGAAAATGACAAGCTCTATTGTATGTCCCTGTAAATTGTTCTCATTTTGTATTAAATAGAAATTGTAAATAAATTATAATTACTTTATAGTTCAAAACCTGAATCAGTAAAGCACTTTAGACTTAAGAGTTATGTTAATTGAATAAACATACCAATTCAAAAATTTTTACCTATGACTTAATTTAAATGTAATTAGTTTCAGTGATGTCTTACACAAGCGCAAGATGTATTTTAGTCATTAATTTTATCTCGCAATAAATCTATTAATTGTTAAAAATTTACGTCAAGAACGTTTTATTTTAAATTGATAATTTCATCCCAAACTGTTTTTTTTGTTCAAATCAATTTTTTTTAAGGATTGAGTATACTGTTCTCTATTTAAAAGGAGATTTGGTATTTACTTAGAATGATTTTTTTTAAATACAACTTTTAAATGTAAATTGAAATACCAAGAACTTTTATTAATACTTTTAATAAATAAGTATTGAAATATTTTAGGTATTTACTGATTAAAATTGAAAGAGCACAATTTATTATTAATTCGTAAACTCATTCTTATGGAAAAAAAAATTAAAACAATAATTAATAAAAATACAAATTAAATATTTTTTAAATTTTTATTGCACTTTCCCAAAAAAGTACACTTTACATCAAATATATTGATAAAAAATTTGAGTTTTTGATCTTGTGATCTAAATAAAAAAATATACACTTTTTTTATAGTATGATATTCATTTGTATGGATCAATTTGAAAAAAATAATGAATAAAAGAATTTACAGAGCAAAAATGGGAAAGAAAAAAATTAAAAAATAACTTTGTTTAGTAACAATAAAATTTTATTGCTACATATAGCTTTTTTGTCTCTGGCTAATAATTTGTAACAAAATTGTTTTTTACCAAAAATTTTTAAACCACCTACAGTGCATAAACCTTTGTAAGCAACCTTACAAATACAAGCTTGTTCAAAAAGAGTTAAATTTATTTTCAGGAACTATCAGAAATTTTTTGAATAAAATAAAATGCTTTTCCTTCTTTGTATATTTAAATTAAAGGATAATGAATTTTTGTTTTTAACTATGTAAATAGAATCATTTAAAAAAAATTAAAGAAAAGTTTAAAATATGTTATGAATATATAATACATTCTAAAGTTTGAATCTAATAATATTAAATTTTTCACTTGAGTTTGGTTCCGAAAATAAAATTTATTACAAAAATCATTGCTTTATGAAATTTTATGGAATTTTAAATTTCTAATGGCACCGAGATGTAAATTATTTTCTAAATACATCTTATTTGAGCACCATTATAAAATTATTTACTACACTTACTTATAATTCAAGTAAAATCGATTTTTAATCGATTAGAAATAAATTCACATCGTCCTGTACAATAGTTATCTTATAATTAGTAATAATTCAACAGTTCTTTTTTTTTATTCACCAGAATTTTTGGTTTTTTATTATAAATGTTTACAGACGAAATATTTTCATCAAAAAATTTTAAACACAGAAGTGCTAATTTTAGTAAATGCTGATTTTTTAATTTTTTTTTAAATAGTTTTCAACACTCACATCAAATATAATTTAATTTAATTCATTTATTAGATTTTGAGTGTATACTAAAATGTAATTATTGCTTATATTATCTTCGATGATTTACCATATTAAATGGTTTTAGATTTACAGATATAACGCTTCTTACTCTAAAAGTATTAAAAATTTGGCAGGAGGCAATCATCTTGCATTTCGTCCATCATTTTTTGCTTAGAACTGCATTTCACCATTTGACTTTAATGTTTGTTAATAATTAATACACATTATTCACGAAAACTTGCAATAATTAGCACCATTACTTGCACATCCGACTATAGTGAAAAAAAAACCAAGAGTTTTTTAAAATTTTATTTTTATTAATAGAGTAAAGTATTACTAGTTATTTAGACTACTGTGATGATTAAAGTTTTATTATTATAATTAGACGATTTTTTGAATTTGGCACGACTCATTTTATACGGAATGCTTTTAGTTATAAGAATTTGTGAGACTTTTTTATTTCTGGGTAAAAACTGTACTTATATGTAGAAGAGCATTTTCAAATCATATTTTATTTATTATTTGATTGAGCACTGATATTGGTACTCTCATATGATTTATAAGTTTCAATATTTTAAAATGTAAATTTTACTGAGATCAAATTATTTATCATTTTATAAAGAAGAAAAAAAAAACTATGGACAAGAATTTATTTTTACAAAAATCAGTGGAGATTTAATTGGGGTACTTCAGAATTTATATCAATTTTTATGTACTCATAATAATACTGATACAACAACAACAACCTTTTTTGCGTTGTTCAAAAGTTAGAATGCTTATTTACGTTACAATTTTAATAATTGAATATTCGCACAATGAAAAAATTACACCGAAATCTCATTTGAGCATTAAAAAAAAATAAAAAAAATTAATGAGCACAAAATCAAAGTTTCATCCAATTCTTCAATCATCGTAGCTAGGATTAACCGAAACAGCAGTAAAAAAAAAAAAAGAAGTCAACTACGATATGGCGTTATCAATCGTTCTTCAAAGGTTCAGGGAGCAAATGGTGCAGCTCTGGGCAACGCAGTGGTGCATGTGTTGGTGGTGATGGTGGTGATGATGATGGGACGAGGGTGGCGGTGGCGCGGGCTGGGAGGGCATGTACAGCCAGCCGGCGCCTCCGGGCCACACCGGAGCAGCGGTGGCGTTCGAGGTGGCCGAGTTGGTACCGAGCATCGCGTTAACGTCGTTGGCGCAACTGTTTCTGCTCGAGGACGAGCCACCGCTGTTCTGCGAAGATCCACCTCCGCCCTCTACTCACATCACCTGAAAATAATCACAAGGATGAGAAGGGTTCCAATGTCGCGGACGTTTTGTCTCTTTGGAAGAACTAAAGTAAACCTGTAAAATTTGACTGGCTTCGAAAGCGGTGCCGGGGAGGAGTATCACCGGACTGCTGACGTGTCCGCTCTCGACGCAAATCATGTTGGGAAATTCGTCGTCCCCGAAGTCCGGTATGTCGCGGGCTTTGTCCAGCCACGGGTTCCAGATCACGGTGTCCGGGAAGTTGTACTTTTGCACTCGCATCTTTCTGCCCGACACCACGTTTGTGATTATGTGTTCGGGCTGGGTATTCTGGTAGATGCGGTCCGTCCACTCGCAAACCTGGACCACGTCCCTGCCCTCCTGGAATATCTGATTATCTCGAGTCTGAAAATGATATTGAATGTTAGAAAAGCCATTTTTATGTGTATGACAAATGAAGTCAAAATTTTTCAAAATGAATTATCAAGCTTTACTTTGTCGATGAAGGTACATCCGTGGAGTCCGGTTATCTGACACCTTCTGACGTCGGGGACCTTGAAGTACGTGTGTAGGAGTAGGTTAAAACTGAAGGTGTGGTCCTTGCTCGGATTGTAGACTCCGATGTTGAAGTGCAGCTCCTTTTCCCGAAGTATGAGCCTGTAAGTAAGCCTGAACGGATAGTTCCACATGGACCTGGTGAAGTCGCTGTCCATCAAAGAGAATATCGCCTCGATGTCTCCGCTGGGCAGTCGCTCCGGGGGCTTCTCCACTGACCACCGGACCAACCGGGCGAATCCGTGACCCGGACCGAACGTCCACGCGCCGAATTGCGCTGCAAAGTGAAAGGCTACCATTAGGCTACTATTAATCGTTTTGAACTTTGATGAGATGATTTTTAAATTAGAGATTCTTCTACTCTTGCGGAGTGTAGGTTTGGGTATGGAAAATAGTTGTTAGTGACGATTAGTAAAAATAAGCGCTAGTGAAGCTAATATAAAGTTGAAATTTTTTGCATTAAAGCTTTTCTTATGGACTTTTCCGAAGAAAAAAAATTTAAAAAAATTAGTCAATAATTTGTATTATTTATTAATTTATTTGTTGTATTTGAAATTGGAGCATGCAGAGTTTGAGTGAAAATTTAGCTCTCACTTATTCGTAATCATAATAATGTTTCATCCGCGTAATTCTAAAAGAGTAGTGTCGACCATGAACCGGTCAATCAACTGATCATAACAAAAAAACTTGTCTATTTTTTGTAAAATTAATTTAATGGCAATCAGTTTTCTTTTTAGGACTCTTTCAAAAAATATAAAAATTAAAATAAGTTAATTGAAAATCCAATTCGGGTGAATTGGAAGTAATGGTTAAGCTGATGTGGCATTAAATTTTTTTCAATCAACAATTAATTCAATTTGAACCAGAAAGTTAAAAGAGAAGAGCAGAAAAAAAAAGAAACGTTTAATTTACTTACGAAAGACAAATGGGATGCCCCCTCTAATTGCTTTCTTGCCATCGAAAACTGCCTGTTTGCTGAAACATATAAAAAAGTACACAATTATTCTCAATTACTTAATTTATCCCGATACTGTTGATTTACTTTTAAAAACACGCAACTGCACAAACTTTTTTTTTCTTGCAGCTCATTGAAAATTTGTAAATAGAGTATCTCTAATTGGCTGGATCAATTGCCTTCGAATAATTGAAAATTCACTTTTTTTTTTATTTTACACGAGAAATGTAAATTCTTCGTACCAGCCCGTAAAATTTAGTCTTCGAGGTGAGGCCGATCGGTTTCTATCCTCCTTCGAGATGATGAGGATGGTTCGACGCCGCGCCAAGCCGTTAACGATCTCTCTCCGGTGATGCGGAGGCAAACTACTTTTTCATGCCGCGTCGTGTTTTTTTTTACGTTTTTTTATTCTTTCTTTTCTTTTACTTTTACTTTTTTTTCTTTTTTTTTTTTTTTTTTTTTTTAAGAGCGCAACGAACAACAACGAGCGGCTGGCTCTTTGTGCCCGGCGACGATGATTACGTAAAATTTTGCTTGAGGTGAGCGTTGAGGGGGAGAGAGACTTGAAGATGCGATTTTTCCTTGAGTTGGCTTCGATTTTGTTGGTATTCGTCAGCGTTTCGATGAATGCATTATTAATTTTGAGAAGAACGCCGTTGATGACGAGGTACCCTTTTATTTTTATTCGTTTTAAAGGATTTTTTTATCAAATATTATAAAAATAGAACAAAGTTTTACTTCTCGAGTAGCTTAAAGAACATCTTTAACTTAGTTAGTCAACATGAATAGTTTATTTTTTAGGGTTACATGTTAATATATAAGGTGTGTACCTAATGTGACCACCCCCAATATTTTGAATATGCTCGATCCGCGAAATTTCTACAGAGTAGAAAGAAGTAAAAACGATAAAATATGAAGTCTTGAGTAGTTTGGAACATTTAAAAATGACTCATGCGTTCGCCCCATGGCCAAAAGTCGTTTTTAACATCTCTGTTCTTATTTTTATCGGTTAATATCGATACATTTAATGCTTTATCAATAAAACAGGATGCACCTGATCAAAATGATAATTTATTGGCTCGATCTTTCCACCTTTCAAATCCCCCTTTTTTTTAGCCAACGCATTTTTTATCAAATTTCATCATACAGTAAAAATTTTTACTTTACATCAATCCTAGTGTACCTGCTATGGCCACCTCTTTTAATTTGAACTGTACACTCGGTTGTGATTGTACTAAATGATCGGAATGGCTCAAGTACTTTGAATTAACAAGAAATAAAGGTTGGGAGCACATTTTGAGTCGTGTTCGGCAAAATTTATTTTATAAGGTTAATTTTATAACTTTTTTTACTTAATTTACTGATAAAAATTTTTAATTACTTGGGACAACGCATGAGACAGTATTTAGGTACAGAATTTTCGTCTTTTTTCACTGATATTTAATAAAAATTATTCCGGGGCCTTAAATGAACCAATAGATCAAAATAAAAGAGTCATAGCTCAGGAGGCGGCCACAGTAGGAACACTAATTTTTGGTAACTCAAAAAATTACGTTTTATTTAGTAAACACACTGGAATTTCAACCCTGTTTATCACCACCGGAAATGTAAAGTATTGATTTAAAGCACTTGGATCAAGCTTTAAAATTAGATCTTACTTGTTACAAAATATTGATTTGGTGGGATACAGCATTCATTCGCACCTAGCATGTTCACATTATATACATCTATCTTAACTAGCTAAATTTTAATAAATTTAGTACTGATAATTTGTTACAAAAAATAACAAAAATTTATGGTAACAATAAAGATCAATCCAATTTTTCGTAAAAATTTAATCTTTTCGAGTTTTATCCTCATCACAGGGCCAAAAACGAATCAAACGAACAAGAAAAACAAATTATTTATAAACAAAGCAGTCAAACTGTCTTCTATACTTGGAAAAAAGAAAAAAAATCCAGGGGATCGATCTGAGGACGCCCACAGGATCAAAGCTCCAGTAGGGCGATAAGAAAAGGCATCTCGTCACACACATACAGGCGTGGGTGAAGAAGAAGGGCTGACGTACTACGGCGTCTGACAGGGACTTGACTAATGGTCGGTGGTCCTCGCCGCGGGCTCGCGAAACTCCAGCTCCTTTATTCCAGCTCTTATCTCCCGAGCGGAGCGACCAGAAAAAAATCCCAAATGAGCTACGGAAGCGTGACCGCGATCCTTGATTAGATTCCGTTTGCTCCAGGAGTAATGCGCTTGATATCCGGGATAAGTAACACTCATACTTTTCGGTGTTAAATATTGATGAGGGAGCTCGGGTAAATGATAAATTTAATTTAATTCACTTTATCCGCATCGAGAAAAAAAAAAAAAAATTTTAACGAGTCGCTTAGTTATGCAGCCTTCGTAATTAACCCTTAAGCTGCGATATGATCATTTAATTATTTCGTGGTCGGATCAATTAAGCGAGTCATTAATACTTCTCCTCCCTTCGTACCGCGGTGTGTAATTTCTTTGGATTTGAAAAATAAATATCCTGCAGAGAAGAGGTGGAGAGAGAGAGAGAGAGGAAGGAGAGGCACAAAAGACAGAGAAAGTGCGATCCATCCTTGGACAAAGTTCCCGGGGCGCAAAAACTCGACAGAGAAAACGCGCGCTGGAGCTAAAGCCATGGGGGAAGGGGGGCAGGGGGGAGGAGGGCAAAAACAGGAGGAACGCTGGATGGAGCAACTGCTGGAGCTGGCAGCGCCCGCGCCGTGCGACCGACAAAAAGCGGGCGGCGCTGTCTGGTGCGCTTTTTGCCTCGCTGCCGGTTTCCAGCGAGCGACGAACCCTTTACTGCGGAAGGATTCCCGGGAGGATCGAACGATTTCAAATTCGCGAGGCGCGCGCCCGAGCCAGCTCCGCGAGTATTCTTCTTTCCGACCGTGATCATCATGATGACGATGGTTTGACGAGAAAAGAGTGCTTGAATTTAAAAAATTGGGGAGAGATTTTGAGTTGGTAACCAGTTTGGACTTCTCAAGTAAACTTATTTTCAGGTTACATCGATATAAAACTTTTTTTACATGTGTAATCAATGTTATTAATTACAAAGATTATTAGTTTAGAAGATTGTCCTCTCGATCATTGTAATGAGGCTTTTACTCTTATGCAAGTTTTATGAATTGATGATAAATCAGTGTTTTCAGATCAGCAGATCTTAACAACCAATCATCCATAATAGACAAGTCAATCTTCAGAAGTACACACTTATCACATGTTGACACAAAAGATCTTCTAAGTGTATAGACAGCCGTGACTCCAACAGATTTATTTGATCTATTGAGTCAAGGGTTACATCCCAGTTTTCCCATAGGCCGGCAGTTATTAAAGCCTAAATTTAAGCCACAGTGCATTTATGTAATAAGAGCCGCCAAAACAAATACAATCATATTTTATACCGGGCCGGGTCTCGCGTGAGAGGATCAACCCTTCTTCCTGCGGCCCCTTAATGCATTTAAAGATGATCGGGGGGGATCGGCGGTGAGAAACGCGAGCACCGCGAGAAAAGAGTCCTTCTTCTTCGAAGAAAAAGACAGCTGCGGCTGCTGATTCGAGCCAACGCACGCGGCCTTGAGGATGACGACGACGTGGTATCCCTTTATTTTATTCTCTCTTCCTCGGGTCAGCGATTCTTTCTCTCTTCTCCTTGACTCTTTTATTCTTTTCGAGTGCGCGGTGGTTTCATATCCGACGTGGGGTGAAAGGATGTCGATATTAGTTTTAGCGTGCAAGGAACGGATTTTTTGGGGTTTTATCGATTATAAGTTATCATACCCTGAACATCGCGTTAACAAAGTAATAAAATAAAAGATAAATGATAATTGAGAATTAACTTGGAATAGAGGTATTATACCGACCTTTGGCCATGATAAGAAAAACTCTGCTTTCTACCGTTATCGTAACTCAAATTATTATAACATTTATATTATTATAACATTTTACAAAAAAATTATTAAAGAATTTCCTGAATTGCAAAATTGCCTATAAGTATTGCAGTAAATATTCACTTAGAATTTCCATTATTTTATTTTTTATTGCACATAAATTGTGATGTTAAGTATTATTTTATAATTGTTTAAATTATTTTTACAATTGATTATTTATTATACTTTTGTATCTAGGACCCAATAAAATTTTTAATGAATTAATATTATTTGTTTTAAATTTTTATTGAAAATGTTTGCAAATAATTTTTAAAATTTCTTCTTTTTTTTTTTTTAAATTTAATTAAATTGTATCAATAAAGTATAAAAAACTTCTCATGTTTTAAAAAATATTCATAGTTCGATGAAAACATTCTTTTTCAAAATTTACATTTTCTCAACTACCTTCTTTAGACAATTTTTTAATATTTCAATACAGCTGTATAGCTACGGTAATTTCATTCAAATAAATCACCGCATCCCTAACTCATTACCGACTTATCACAAGATCCAAGATTTAGCATACGTCGCGCACCGCACAAATCTCAATGAACGATACAACGCGCAGGAAAAAAGGGGTCCGGAGCTCGTTAGCGTTACTTATTACCTTTCACACACTCGGTCTCCTATCGATCAATTTCAGGGAAAGACAAAGAGCCACCCGACAAAAAACCTCCCCCGCGCTCACCGGCAGGAGCGACATAACACGCACGCACTGTTTTTGCTCCCCGGGCTGTATAATGTATACAGCGTGGTCCAGTTTTTGCACCCCGCCTCCTCCCTCAACCCTTGCCCGCGTAATCATCTTGCGCGATTTAACTAAAGCACGAGTGTTCCCCCTCTCCCCGATGTATAAATAGGGTTTCTTGCCGGCGAACTTTCGAGACGACGACAAAAACGACCCCGAGGATTTATCACGAAGATGGGAGAGAGAGAGAGAGGGAGCCCAGTGGATTATTGATGGCCCGATGCATTTTAATTCGGAGGATTGATGGGAGGACGACTCGCGAGCTTTATGTGGCCTCCACGATTGATTGCTGCGGGTTGCATCGCTCCTAGTCCCGATTGAAAAGCCTTTTTTTATTCTTTATTCAACGGGTATGAACTCTTTCATTGTTGCAGGATACAGGATTCCGATACACTTGCAGTGTCTTTGAGAACTTTGATTTTTTCACCGATTCGAAACTTCTACAGCTGATCAAATACTCTTTAGAGTAGTTTTGATGAAATTTGGCGATGGAATTAGTCACGCGTACGAAACAACCCTTCCCTTCTTACGAGACACCCCAAAATCGAAGCCCGGTAATAAATCATAAGCGACGAATTATCGCCTTCCCCCGCAACCTCAAAACTCCCGCAAGGGTGGTGCCAAAGCCACTAGTCACTCTCGTCCAAGCTCGGCTGAAACGATAATTAACGACCCGCGCACGCACCCACCCTGCGTAGTATACAAGCCTCTTAATTGGTCCAAATTCTTGTTTTTCAAATTTTTGTTCGCGAGTCTTTTTTTTTGGGGTAACTTAATACTTGCTGACACGGAACGAAGTTTAATGAAGAACACAAATTGCGAAGAGTTGAATTTTTTATTTTGCAAAGGATTGGTAGCTCGGCGATATATTTGCATTTTTTTTTTTTTTAAATTAGTAAATTCCATTATCAGTGTTTAATTGACTGAAATGAAGAGATGGAGGGGTCTTCATAATTAACTAGTTGTTTCATTATTTAATTAAATGAGCTATTTTTGAAAAATCACAACGACGCTCTTTAATTTTTGGGTCAATAAATCGTTGCCCCGATTAGGTAAATTGCCATCAGAACTAACTAATTCAGCTTAAATAGTTTAAAAAATTGAAGAGATGTTTATTTAAAAGAATAATAAAACAGCTTGGACGTTTTTTTACTCGATGAGTTTAAAAAATTTACCTCTCATTACCGATTTTCCTCAAATTTATTTTATTTTTCATAAATTTGCAGAAGCGTGACTTAGCTAGAGTGCAAAGTCGCTTGAAAATCATACGAACCGCAGAGGTTTTTTGTCTCTTTAACTCGCACATATTGCCATTTCCCTCGTTTCTTGCGACTGGCACCAAGCTATACCACTTTCCGTTTTTTCCTCGTATACTTCTTTTTCTCTTTTTTTCTTCTTTTTCTTAGCATGTATTTCCTCCTGAAATGAGCACGTGGTTTTCCGCAAACGTGGATTTTACTGCGCTCGTTAAAACTCACTGTGTTAAGAAAGATGTAGTCTTGCGGTCTAATACACAATTCAAATGATGAATAATTTAGTTGGTTTTTTGTGAGAATTGCTTTTGAGAATTGGTTTTAAAATATTTCGGCTGATGAAGAATAAAACCCGAGTGATTTTGTTTGATAATCCCTAGATTATCCACCACTAGAGTACGATAATTAAAATTTAATTGTTTGTTGTAAATTGGACCCAAATTGGTTATACCCAGGACGAAATTTAACGCAGCAGATAACGAATTTTTATGTAGCCGAATACGATAAAAAAGCAATGCACAGTTTTTTTTATTCTAAATCAGTACAGTGGAAATCGATTGTAATCTCATTGAAAGTGGTTTTCTTTCTGACCTTTCATCCGTGAAATCGAGGAAGCAGTTTAAAAAACTAATTCTTCCTTTTTCATTGAGAATCAGATTGGTCATTGTAAGAATTCTTCTTTCACCTAGTAAGCTCTTTCTTTTTTTCTTTTTTTAAACCAAGTATTAATGAAAATTTTTTCCAAGCGTGATTAATACAAATGCAATTAAAAAATTGTAGCCGCAAAAATTAATAAAAAAATTTGTTTTGTTAATTAAAAAGCCTAATTTATGTAGTACGGTAAGTTAAATGAATGCGGAGATTCCGATGTAATGATGATCGCGACGAGACACCGGAAAAGTAAAAGTGTCGGTGCACATCATTTTCTTAGCATTCCAGGCAGTTAGTAGGGGGACCCTGTAAACTGCAGCTTATGACCATTATACGTTCCTCCAGAAGTGATAACGAGCCGCGATTCGTTGAACTGTGAATAATGTAGTTTACAATTTATGCCTGTACCAATTCAAACTGAGGATGATATTGTTAAAAAAGCAGATATTGTATAGTAAATTTAATCTACTAGGGTATACCAACTCAAAAAGCTACTCAATCAAAAAGTATTAATTAAATATAGATAAAAATGATGATTTTTTTCTTCTACTCTACTCAGTTTTAAAACTTGATTACTTTTCTAAACTTTTCGTTTCGTTTCGTTTGACATACTAGAATTTAAAAAAATACCAAGTAGCAGTAAAGGATCGGGGGATAAATAAAACCCGAGAAGCTCCAGCAGTAGACTAATGATCCCAGGAGTCTGTGGTTTTTGCCCAGGCTACATTCTACCGGCGCAGCATTCCCCGTTGCCTCGTGCTTTTTTACTCATACGTGTGTGCTCCTCCTTCATCTCCCACCGCGAGCTAGTCGAAACAACTCGAGCTTTTTTGATCGGCCGTCAAAACAACAATCGAAGGAATCTATCTGGCCTCTCGCGGGATTGTTCCTTTCTAACCCAGATTTGAACTATTCATATCGGTCGGAGTAAAAATGAAACCAAAACAGTAAAAAAGGTGGGATTTGAAGAAAATTAAGTAATTACGAACAGCATATAAATAAAGTTATAAAATAAAAAAATGACTCTGTTATACTGTTTCCAGACTTATATCCAAAATAAGAATTTAATTATAGTTTCATGAAAAAAATAGACAGTAAAAGAAGTACTAAACTCTGTAAAAAACTGCTAATTTCCAGTGTCATCCTTCGATGTACTTTGTCGCGAGACTTTGATGTACGATTGGAAGCACTCCAGAGAAGCCTTCTTCATGCCCAACTTTTAGATTGAGGATCGAGAAAAAGAGTCAACCGGAAGCAACTCAAGTGGGAGTTACACTCTTGCAATTAATCAAAAAAAAATCCATCCCACCGATACCGAAGACCGGGAATCAACTGAGATGAAACTCAATCTTGCAAACTTCAGAGTGGTAAAAATTCACCTGCGCCTCGGTAAGTCGAAGATGGATGCGTTGAAAAGTGTAACAAAACTCTTCGGTGTAAAAACGAAAGAGAAGCGCGCGCGAGCTCGCCATTAGCCTCCTTTTTTTTTTCTTCTTTACCGGGTAGAAGAGCGTCCCGTTTTTTTTTTCTGCTCGTTCTGCTTCTCCTTCGATTAATGGCCCTCTCGGTGGCTATTCCCCGTAGCGTGGCCCTTTTTTCCGATTCGAACGTCTTTGTCGCCCGCCCAAACCGATTGTTCCCGCGTCATGTTTAATTCATGAGCGAGAGATGCAGCAGTTCAAAATCGCGGAGATTAGAGTTTTTGGAATAAGATAAATTAACGAGATCTATCTTTGGGTATCTCAAGGTCTTTTGTTTACCGGAACAATGGTGAAAGTTAAATTTAATGGTCAAGAGAAAAACTTATATCGCAAGCTTACACCGCTTGATGATTCAGCAAGCTTTATTTTTGTAGAATGATAAATTTTCTACACAAATCAAGTTTTCACTTCAAACGTCAAAGTGTAATCAACCCTTAGGCGATATCAAAGATCGACACCTGTTCTCTCAGCGCTAAGTCGCAAAATTTAAATTAATAAAAGTATAAAAATCACGCTTGGCAAATAAAGGGGGGGGAGGGGGCACAGGGCGAAAAACCGCGGGGCTCAAAGACGGTGAAAAAGTGCGCGACAGATAGCCACCAGCCCCCCCCCCCCTGACGACGAGTTGGAGGCAAAAAAAGTCAGCTAGACGCTGCATCATTAGTGCCGCTCTGGCCCCCTCCCCGCCTTCCTCCCACCTTAGGACGTATCTTCCTTCGCGGGGAGCTTTTTGCGCAAAGCTTTTTCTCCGGCACGAGCTTAACCCCCTCCCGAGCCAGCGCGTTTTTTCCTCTGGCTAGTACGCTTTTTCCTTCAAAGTGCGCGAAGGGCTGGCTTTCCGAAAATTTGCCATTTTTTCATACGAGGTATAAATTTTACCTTCTCGGGAGGATTGAAATTCTCTTTGGGTTTTTTGATGTGCAGAAAGGTAATTTGGCTGGATAGTAATGAAGATTTGGATCAATGTATATATCAGTATTTAATTACCAAGTAAATTTTTTGAATTTTATTTTCTGAAAATATTGAATGAGCTAATACTATTGTCCAATCCATAATTCATAAAAACTGTTTTATTTAAATTTTAGCTAGCAAAGCTTTCGTATTTTCTTTAAAGCCTTTAATATTTGCTTTTCAAGCATCAATTAGAAAATATAAAAAAGTTGATCGACTCCTATATTTTCTATTGGTTAGTATCGGGCCACTGAAAACTTTAATAGATCTAAAAAAACGATTATTTGGAGTTTATTAAAAATATTTTATAGCCAGTCTGATATATTTTTTTAAAGTAACTAATAATTATGTTTTGAAAGTATTTGCAGAAAATTTTCAAATAATGTATCATATTTGTTGATTTTATTTTCTCTATAAAGTAGTTTTTATATTAGTTTTATGGATCAAATTCAAACTAAAAATTCATCATGATCTCTATCAGAAGCATTTATAGGATCTTCAATTAACAATGAAATTAAATTTTTAATTAATTTTCTCTAAATTTGTTGAATTCATTTCGTTTTAATAGGATGATTTTTTATAGCACAATATTGTACTGGTTTAATCGTGTGCTAAATTTTTTCTCTCACCCCTTCACCTTTCGGAAAAAGTACCCACGTGTTTATTTAAAAACTCAAAAACGTCTCCCCCCAAATAAGCCTGTTTGACACCCTTGGCAAGGGATGCTGAAAAATCCACGTGGTTTATTCTCGAGACACGCGCGCGCTTCTTCCGCGAGGGGAGTAAGAGAAAACCTAGAAAAAATATTATCCTTGGCACACTGGCACCCATATCGTGCGTGCGTACCGCGCGGAAGTCGGAAGTTACGAGACACTTCTACGGAGGTCCGCACATTAAGATTTTTGGACGATAAATTTTACCGAGTTTGACTTTGAAAAATAACTGACGGGATTAAGACGGACTACTTATAAATAACCGATTCTAGAATATTTAATTTTTTTTTGCGGTTTATCGTGAAAATTTTTATTTTATGATTTTACTAACAGCAAAAGAGTTGTATCAACTTTATTCCCCAATTTGACAATAAATATACATCAAACTGATTAGCCGCGGTTCTCAGGCTACAAATCACGAGCAAGATTCGATGAAATTATTCCCTCCATAAATGTTATCCCGGCCGTACAAATTCAAAGGAGGAGAGTTAACGAGACAAGTGTGCGATATTCGGGCCGTTGTAAGGAGCAATCAAAAGCAGAGCAGGCAGCGCGGGGCGTAACAGCTTCCGAGGGCACATTAACGCACCGCATTATACATGCGGTTCCTTTTCTACGGCGAAAGGGGGAAAAAACAGAATCTCGGCTGCTTGAAGGAGAGAACGATTGACTTCGCGAGTGTATCTTGGTTTTTTTTTTTCTACAGACACAAAAAAAATTTTAAACAATATTTTTTGTGTTTAGATGAAATTAATGTATTATTGAAAATATCATTCAATAATAGAGAGGAAATTATTGATCTTGTTTTTTAAGGAGACAAACTATTTTAGAGCATTAGACTGCTTAGAGTCAATAAAAAAAATAATGATAAAGTGATAAACGTGTAAAAAAAGTAAAAAAAAACTGATTGATATTTTAACTGGTCTACCCAAGCATAAATCAACAAAAGAAAACAGAAAATCCTTAATCCACAAAAGCGTACTATTTGTTCAATACTTTCAACTTCCCCCGAAAAAAAAAATAAATAAACCGTTCGGGGCCATTAACGACCGACAATGTCCTTTTTCTCACATTACAAGACACATAATGAGAATAAAGCAAGCAAACCAAGGAGGAAGTCGCAGTCGTCCCGGGGGTTATATCTTTAATCATCGGGCTTTAACCCGCGGCGGCAGTCCAGACTCCGGGGCGTTCGTTACATCATTTTTACCAGAGCGAGGAAGGAACCGTCCCTAGTTCGAGGAAGTAAACCATCTGTTCTGTTCATGATTATATTCCTCTACGACACTTCTCATTTCTTAATGGCTTTTTATTTTTGGCCGCGTGGGATCATCTCACGTATTCAATATCATACAAGCGAAATGCTCTTTTTTTTTTTTTCTAAATCAGAATATTTCACTTAAATTTTGATCTATTTTAATGGCTTTTTGAAGAAATAAAGTTCTAAGCTTTTCGGTCCATATGAAATATTTGAATTTTAGTTTGATTTAATTTTTACTAAAAAGCAGTACAAACAATATTTGTCTGTAGCTTGTAATCTCTTTAAAAAAAAACTTTCTTAACGACAAACTCCAATTAAACTTCATATTTATATCTATAAAAATAAACTAAAAATTAAAATAAAATATTCAAAGTTCAGTGACGATATAATTTTTTTTTGGTCATACTTTGTTTATGATTAAATCATTTCCCAATTTTTTAATTAAAGGAAATATTATTGAAAGTTACATTCATACAGAACATAATCCCTAATAACAAAATTTTTTCAAATACAAACATCTCTTCCCCCTCGGTAAAAAAAAATCAACAATACAGCTCATTTCCTCGGTGCGTCTCAAAAGCACCGATTAACATAAGGTCGCGCACGCGTTTTCAAATTCCAAATTGGCTCCTGAGCCCGCGTATAATATATCCCAACCCTTTATACTCGTCTTTTTTTTTTCTCAAGGGCCTTTCTCTGCAACCGTAAAACGCACAACAGTTAGATTTCTCTTCCTCCCTTGGTTTTTCTTTTTCCAAGGTCTAATATCTTTGCATTTGCATGGGCGACGCGAATAGGCATTTCGTATGCCATGAGAAGCGCTTCTCTCCCAGGATGATTTTTCGAATGTTGGGTTTCGGTGGCGTGTCGTAAATCAATTTTGATTAATTTTTTTTAAGGTGAATTTCAATAAACTGCTTTTTTAAAGATAAATTAAAAGAAAAAAGAGTCTATTCAATGAAAGAAATTTATACCGTAGATTTTACTATATATTCAGTAATTTTTGATTTTGTAGTTTTTCACTCTTACAATGAATTTTAAAATATGACTGTCGTAAAAATTGTTTTGCATTTTGAATTCAGAAATTGTTAATAAGTACATTAACATTCTTTACACTTTACACACACAGCTATACCTATGTAGGTACTTTATATTTAAATCATATTTTTTATTATATTTTATTTTTTTAGAAGATTTATCACAGAAAAATTTTTTGTGGGTGCGATCGTAGTTCATTATAAATCAACTATGAATTTTTATTTTTATTTTTCAAAAGAAAAGCATATAATTAAACTCTATAAGATCATCAAAATTTATAATCACAGTAATTGAACAAGAAAATTAACATCTGATTCTCACACCTCGATTACAGTCAAAGAAGCAAAACTCGTTCATTTCGCATAGCAATGATGATCTCGTGACCTACAATTGCATAATACTTCAGTCTAATCAAACACCGATGTTCATAAAAAAAAAAACCATATTAAAATTATTTATTGCGTTAATAACCATGGTAAGTTAGCATATTCTCGTAAATTTTTTCAACCACCGCAGTAAAAATCGATTACTTATTAGTTCAATGAATAATCATTCTTGTTATCAATTATTTGAATCCGCAAGTATCAAACCAAAAAATATGATTTTATGCCGTAATATTCGATTAGCTTCATTCAAATTACGTTAATTGAGACTCTCAAGGACGACTCACCTTTTGGTTCTCTTCAACTATTTCACTTTTATTTTTTTGTGTACTTTCTCTTTTTTTTTATCTTAAGATTTATTACCGGTATTTCGATTAGAAAGTATGGTCTAATATGAATTGATGTGATATTTTTATTAAAAAAAAAAGTATAATTACATTAACTAGAACACTTACAGTTATATTTTATATTTTTCAAAAGTAATAAAAAAATAAATAAATAAATAAACCGAAATTGGTTGAAAAAGATAACTGCCTTTGATTAACAAGAGTGTAATTAAAATTAAACTAAAATTTTCAAAACAAAGTAATATTCATGAGACGATAGTTTATCAACAGAACAGGCAACCACAGTAACGCAAAAGATCAAAGAAAAATCCTCGTCGAATCGGCTTTTCTTTCAACGAGATTTAGGGTGGTCTACTAGCTGACGTCATCGCGCGAAGTGCAAGCTCATTTAGCCTTTGGATAAAGTAACAATGGCGTGATGATGCTAACGGATATTATATACATCGTGAGGCCAATCGCAATTATCGACTTTCCTGCGAACGCGGGGTCCTAGTCCGAGACGCTTTTTTTTTCGGCGGTGGCCCCCGCGCCTCGCCCCGCGCTCAGCTTCCGGCTTCCCCTTCCCTCTGTTACGGTCTGGAAATTCATTAGCCGTCTTGTGACGGATTAATCCCTGTGCACGTTTTTCCTCGTACAACTTTTGTTTCTTATTTCTCGAGTAATTGTTCGATTTAATCGTTATCCTAGCGCACAGCCTCCTTTTTTTTTCTTTTAGTAACACCGTGAAATGTTGGAATCGAAATTTGAAAGTTTTCGTAAATGAAGAAAAAGAAGCCTGCGGGATAAATAAAAACAGGGATGTCGATTGAAAAATGAAAGTTTTTGTTTATAAAACAACCGGGCGTGTTGATTTTCTATTCACACGACTGTTTTATTTTCAAATTCGGAAAATTAACTCGTCTGCACTGAGGAAAGGAACGATAACTATTACTTTTTCAACTTTTGTTGCCAAATTTGTTCAAAAAAAGACTCGTTTATAGTTACCGCATCTTGGTTTACAATAAATTCTCTTATTTAAACATAAGAATGACGTTAAGCTTATTCAGTAATAGGCAACTCGTATTTGTGAACTGATAATGTAAAATTTTGTACCTTTTATAACAGTGTAGTTCATTAATTAGTTATCGTTTCTTTTTCAGTGTGTTTGTACTAAGATTGATTCGTCCGAATCTTGTTCCAATTAAAGTCTCTCTATTTGAGAGAGAGAGAGGGAAAGAGAAAAAAAATTATCTACATTACATCACTCCGGAGAAGAAAAAAACTTCTCCATCATCAAAGCTCGCTCTATCCTCCATATTCATATTCGGCCTCAAAAAACCAGGGGTATAAAAAAAAAAGGAAAGAGGAGAGGAAATGGCTCGAGCGAATGTCAGTCCCGAAATGTACATCAGGACTTTTTTTTACAGAAACTGGACGCGTGTAGGTGCTCCTAACTCGTTAGCGACGCTGCACGCGGATTGACACGCGCCGTACGGCTTGCAGAAAAACTCTACCCAGGCCTCGATTAAAGAAAATTCGCGTCGGGCTTACGAGAAAAATCCAGGGGTTTTTCTTGTCAACCGGGAGGGCATTTCATTATGAGGTTTTAATATTACGGTTTGTCGCGTTAGCGTCCTTTGTAACTTTGTGTGTGTATAATTGAAGTTGAGAAACCCTTGTATTTTAAGAAATGTAATTTGTAGCGAATTTAATTCTTATCAATTGCGCATAGCTTTCTCATCGGTGACTCAAAGAAGCCATTTCATTTCGTAATGCGAGCAAAAAGTATCAATTAGTTATCCGCGACGCGTTCGATTAATGACAACTTTTTCTTCTCACTTTGCCTTCTCCTTTTTTTTTCTTCTCCTTCAATTGCCGCACTTGGGATTCGTGTGAATTTTCCGACAGTAAACGTGACGTCCAGACATCTAGCGATGGATGGTAAAAGTATTTTTTTAGTAAAATCGCAACTATTATAAATTACCGCTGATCAGGGTAATAGACCACGATTAAACGAGAAAAAAATATTAATAGCACGCGCATAATACATTGCTTCGTAAGCTTTTCGTTTTTCTCTCGAACGCAGGTAAAAATATTCATTGTTAAGATTTATTTCGAGTACTCTATACTTTTACTATTTAAATTACATTAATTTTGTTTTTATCTTTAAAGATTTAAAAATTTAAATTATTTTAATAATAAAATAAATTTCTTCCGTACTAAATTTAACACAGTGAAAGTTAATAGTCTCTTAAGGAGAAAAAAATTTTAACACCTTGTAAGCTTTATTTACACCCGAGCTGTCCCAAAAAAGTAGCAATGTAAGCGTGTAATATGAATCTGGATCGGAATAAAAAAAAGTCTGAAGTTCAAGCTTTCTTATCTGCGTGCAGCTATGACTTTTTTTTTGTAAAGAATACAGTCTCGGAAATTGTCTGGGCCAAGTCGCATGGGTAACACGTGTTTTGCATGTTGCAACCTGATAAAGTTGTGGACTTTTGACGCTCGATGTAACGGCACGAACGATTTATCGTAATCTCTACTACGTCGCGAAAATTTTTTTTTTCCATCTATTCTGTCTGAGAAAAAATGACCAAGATGAGATAAGTTTGGTAAATAAACAGTTTTTTAACAGTTGATTGTTTTGATTTTGTAGACAATTGACCAGCTGGGGATTTTACTTATATGATGGATTTTTTTTTAGTGGACTTTTCAACTTACCTAACGAACAACTGCTCCTGGTTATTGACACGCCAAGAAACAACTGTAGCTCCTGTAAAACAGTAAAAAAATTTATAGATTTTGAATGGCATCGTTTGTAAATGAAAAAAGTATTTCACAATCTAATCATTTTAATTAATATAAAATCAAGCAGAAGAATTAAAAAAAATTATTTTACTAATACAAGAAGGTCGCTCTAAATCTATAAACGTGGAATTCACGGGAAAAACTCGTTCGAATCTCGTAAGTAAACACTTTTATTCCAATGACATTCATTCTGTAGCTCATATCAAATGCATTAGAATCGCTTTGCACGCGACAAGAGGAAAATTCTCGCTTTTGTCACTAAGTTTTAGTTAAATCGTGTTCGACACGTTCAAAAAAAGTCTTCCTCAAACTTTGGTTATCTTATCGTTTTACAAGACGTAGCGATGTTTTTTTGATAATTTGTTCGATTTAAGCTTAGTTTACTAAGTTTTTTTTCTATTTTTAAACTTCACGCATAATTAGAACGCTACCATTTGAATTTTAAAGTTCAATAAGTTTTCAAATTGACTTTTTACCACTTTGATTTTCAAATTGCATACGATTTTCACTGTTATCTAATGATAGAATGGAAAAATTTTTTTAGCAAGTTTTTTTAACAGTTTAGACTTGTGCAACGAGAACTGTTTGTTTAATGGACATTGTGAAACGAGCACTGGTACGTTCAATAGTTTTTAATTTAATTCATCTTCTCTTGACGCAAACTCGACACATTTAAATAGGTAGTACTTTTTTTTTTTAACAGCCGCACAAGTCAAGGCCAAGAAACTTTTTTAACGCTTAAAAAAAAAACAGAGATTCTATTCAAATGAACTGCAATTAAATACAATATTAAGTATACGTATGGCTTTTTTTACTAGAGACCATTACCACTCAACTCTGCCTATCAAATTAGATATTAGTAATTTTTAAAATTTCACAATTCGTTAATTCGCGAAAAAGTGCGTCAAAAAAATTCTACCTAATTTCACTCCCGAAAAAAATTCATTTCATCTAAAGTATACTTTTATGACTAATTAATGTCTTTCAAAAAATTTTTTTAATGAACCGTGGACAAAAAAACTCAAAATCACTTTCTCTTTATTAGTTCGTTTCAACATGAACCAGAAAATCGATATACATCACTCTCAAAACTGTCTTATAACAAAGCACTGTGAGTGAATCAAAGTTATACACGTAACTAAAATTCACCATAAAAAAGTCACTCATTCGCTCCCTGAATTCAAACAATTCCCGCGGAAAGCGCGCGACTTTTCCTCGCTTTTACCACGTTTAAAAAAAAACCTCCCGCCCTGGAGCAGCTTAATCGTCCAAATTTTCCAAAATAATTCGAGCCAACCTTCACAAACACAAAATAAACACTCAAAACAATAATGACAACCGCTTCGTCATTGAATAAAAAACAAAAAATAAACACTTCCGAAGAAAAAAAAAGAAAAACACTCTAACACTAAAAGAAAATAAAAGAAAAAAAAAAATTCTCGCGCACACTCAGATTTGTTTAGCGAGAGGGATGATTTAGGGTAAACAAACGATCGGTAGTTGCCGAATTCAAGACCCACCGTGTAAGTTGATGGTACAGGTGGTATTGTTACCCCGGTCGAGCACGACAACACTGGTAGCCGCTGCCATGTTTGAAGCGCGAATGCCGCCACTGCACTCGCGAGGAGTCACGCCGGTCTGGCTGCTGCAGCCACCGCTACTATCACATCGTAAGTATGGTGTAAGTACTGACATCCTCCGCCTGGGGATGCTGCGATCACTTTTCTTTGGGGATTTTTCGGCCGGGACAACCCGCGCTCTTACTAAACTATATATTCGCCTTGTCCAGACCGGCATCAGCGCCAATTTTCTCATGTATTTTTGTCCTGGTGGTCAAAATGTGAACCCTTGAGTGGTGGGTAAACGCGTGCATTTGTATATCTATATCGATCAGCTGTGATTCTGGTCTGGACAAGGCGAATAGAGTTGAGGACTGGGGCGGCATGCTGTAAAGCGGCCTCCACAACAGTGTACGCGCGAAATAATTAATAAACTCAACTAAATAAACCGACAAATGCTAAATCTAAAAAACTGTAAGTGGAAATTGAATGAAAAACTAATTAAATAACCCACAAATGTTTAACCCCCGAAACTGTAGGCGCCGAGTTAAATAAATAAACTAAATAAATAAAGCTCAATAACGCTGAGAGTTTCAAGTTTTTTTGTGAATAAATAAAGTAAAATTTATCGAAGAATTTTATTAAATAAATAATAAATCAAACTCTATTTAAAGAAGTGAAAAATCTTCACTTTATTTAATAAATTTATTGAAAACTCTTCACTTTATTTAATAAAGTGAAGATTTTTCAATTCTATAATAGAGTTTGATTTATTATTTATTTAATAAAATTCTTAAATATGTTCATTAATCAAGTAGATGCCTCCTCTATTAAAAATTTAAAGAAAAGTTAAATAATAAGTCCCTTAAGCTGAACAACCCGATAACGCTGGGCCTCCGGGAAATTTTTGAATTGATGAATAAATAAAAAAAAACCCCAACCTAGAAAACTCAATAACTCTGTACGTCCGAAATTTTCTTTTCATTAATAAGTTATAGATGATTAAACCTCCAAGCTCGATATCTCAATAACGCTGGGCGTACGAGATTTATTTGAAAATAGATAAATAAATAAACCTCGGAACAAAATAACTCAATAACTCTGGGCGTCCGGGTTCAATTTTTAAATAAATAAATGATCCCCCAAGCTTCAAATTTACAATACCCTGGCGTCCGAGTTCAACTTTAAATAAATAAATTAACCCCCAAGCATCAAACTTACAATACACTGGGCGTCCGAGTTCAACTTTAAATAAATAAATGATCCCTCAAGCTTCGAGGTTTCTGGAGACCTTGCAAAAAATGTTTTTCTTAGAACCCCTCGTTGGGTGAACCTCGCCACCCTAAAGAATTGAAGTTTTGCAAAGTCAGCCCCGGACTGCTCCACTAGGGTTTTCCAGTTTGTTTTGACCAAAAAACAAGCCTGAGTTACTCAGAGGAGGTTTCTGGAGACCTTGCAAAAAATGTTTTTCTGAGACCCCCGTTGGCTGGACCTCACCACCCTAAAGAATTGAAGTTTTGCAAAGTCGGCCCCGGACTGCTCCACTCGGGTTTTACGGTTTGTTTTGACCAAAAAACAAGCCTGAGATACTCAGAGGAGGTTTCCGGAGACCTTGCAAAAAATGTTTTTCTTGGACCCCCGTCGGGTGGACCTCGTCCAACCTCGAGAAATGGAACTTTTGCAAAGTCGTCCCCGGACTGCTCCAATGAGTTTTCTGGTTTGTTTTGACATAAAAACAAGCCTGAGATACTCAGAGGAGCTTTCTGGAGACCTTGCAAAAAACCTTTTTCTTGGACCCCGTTGAAAGGACCTTGGCCCCCCTGGAGAAATGAAACTTTGTCAAAGTCGGCCCCGGACTGCTCCAATGAGTTTTTCTGTTTTGTTTTGACATAAAAACATGCCTGAAATACTCAGAGGAGCTTTCTTGAGATCTTGCAAAAAACCTTTTTCTTGGACCTCCAGTTGGGTGGACCTCGACCACCCTCGAGAAATGAAAATTTGCAAAGTCGTCCCCGGACTGCTCCAATGAGTTTTTCCGGTTTGTTTTGACATGAAAACATGCCTGAGATACTCAGAGGAGGTTTCTGGAGACCTTGCAAAAGACCTTTTTCTTGGACTCCCTGTTGGGTGTACCTCGCCACCCTAATGAATTGAAGTTTTGCAAAGTCGGCCCCAGACTGCTCCATTAGAGTTTTTCGGTTTGTTTTGACATAAAAACAAGCCTGGAATACACAGAGGAGCTTTTTGGAGACCTTGCAAGAAACCTTTTTCTTGGACCCCCCCCCCCGTTGGTTGGACCTCGCCACCCTAAAGAATTGAAGTTTTGCAAAGTCGGCCCCGGACTGCTCCAATGAGTTTTTCTGTTTTGTTTTGACATGAAAACATGCCTGAAATACTCAGAGGAGCTTTCTTGAGATCTTGCAAAAAACCTTTTTCTTGGACCTCCAGTTGGGTGGACCTCGACCACCCTCAAGAAATGAAAATTTGCAAAGTCGTCCCCTGACTGCTCCAATGAGTTTTTCCGGTTTGTTTTGACATGAAAACATGCCTGAGGTCTGAACCTAAATAACCTCGTCGCTTTATTTGATTGTCTATAAAAAAATATTTATTTATCGCTCTCTCCAGCTTCACGAGGGCTTAGAGCTTGTCAGTTTATTTAATTGTTTAAAAAAAGTTATTTAGCGATCGCTCTACCCAGCGTTATGGGGGTTTAGAGCTTGGCGGTTTATCGAATTGTTTATAAAAAAATATTTATTTATCGCTCTCTCCAGCTTTACGAGGGCTTAGACCTTGTCAGTTTATTTAATTGTTTAAAAAAAGTTATTTAGCTATCGCTCTAACCAGCGTTATGGGGGTTTAGAGCTTGGCAGTTTATTTTATTGATTATAAAAAATCATTAATTTGTCGCTCTCCCCAGCGTTTTGGGGGTTTAGAGCTAGTCGGTTTATTTAATTGTTTATAAAAAATTATTTATTTATCGCTCTCTCCAGGGTTATGGGGGTTTCAAGCTTGGTGGTTTATTTAATTGCTTATAAAAAATTATTTATTTATCGCTCTCTCTAGCGTTATGGGGGTTTAGAGCTTGTCAGTTTATTTAATTGTTTGTAAAAAATAATTTATTTAGCGCTCTCTCCAGCATTATGGGGGCTTAGAGCTTGGCGCTTTATTTAATTGTTTATAAAGAATAGTTTATTTAGCGCTCTCCCCAGCGTAATAAGGGTTTCGAGCTTGGTGGTTTATTCAGTTGTTTATAAAAAAATATTTATTCATCGCTCTCTCCAGCTTCACGAGGGTTTAGAGCTTGTCGGTTTATTCAATTGTTTATAAAAAATAATTGATTTATCGCTTTCCCCAGCGTTATGGGGGTTTAGAGCTTGGTGGCTTATTCAATTGTTTATAAAAAATAATTGATTTATCGCTTATCTCCAGATTCACGAGGGTTTAGAGCTTGTCGGTTTATTCAATTGTTTATAAAAAATAATTGATTTATCGCTTTCCCCAGCGTTATGGGGGTTTAGAGCTTGGTGGCTTATTCAATTGTTTATAAAAAAATATTTATTTTTCGATCTCTCCAGCTTCACGAGGGTTTAGAGCTTGTCGGTTTATTCAATTGTTTATAAAAAATAATTGATTTATCGCTTTCCCCAGCGTTATGGGGGTTTAGAGCTTGGTGGTTTATTTAATTCTTTATAAAAAACCATTAATTTATCGCTCTCTCCAGCGTTATGGGGGCTTAGAGCTTGTCGGTTTATTTATTTATTTGTTTATTTATTGATTAATTATTTGCAATGGTTTCTGTTATTCAGCTTTCAATCTTGCGCGTTAACTGTGACGGTCAATTTTCCTAAATAAAGCGGGGGGCACCATGTATATGACTCGCCGATGACATAAAACACCAAAACACTTAATCCACCATGGTAACTTACTAGGTATCTTACCAAAGTGGCGCACCTGCCCAACCCTGCTCTACCCTGCTGGGGAGTTTTGGTAAAAGGACGTTGGCATGGTTGAGCGCGCTGATCTTGAAGAGCTTGCGAGCTTTATAACCGTTGTGCAGTTTAATTTCAACAAGATAATTGGTTTATTAAGAAAAGTCAATATTATTTTTAAAAACAAAAAATTTTATTGGAACATACAAAAAATATCAAAGCAAAGTACAAGTGCGTAAAAAGAAAATGTTAAATTTTGTTTTTTTCTTCTAAACAACGCAATTATAATTAACATACATTTTAAAAAGAAAACTAGTAACTATTTAACTTAAAATGGGGTAAGTAACTAATTTTCTTTATCTGTTCTTTTAATGAAAAATTAATTTATTAAGAATTTTTTTTTAAATTATGTATTTCATACATAACATACATAACACACGTTTTTATGCATTTTAAGATACTATATTTTTATGATTTACAATACTCGTCATTTTTATACCCACGCTTTCATGATTTTTTGTGCTAGTTTTATACATTAAGTATAAAATAAACTTTAGTGTAGTAATGACGCTCATAATTTATATTGTCAGTGACTAGGAAAATAACTATGTGGAATACATAATGCTCATTTTAAGATACATTGCACTGTATTATATACATCCACTTCATAAGTAATGATACTTATTTAAGAATAAGTTATGATGAAACTAAACTAGTATTTAAGTTTGTAGCTTTTAGCTTATGGCATTTGCAATTGATAACATCTACCTGATTTAATTTGGAAATTCACAGTTGTTAGATGATGCAACTAACTCATGATACTTTGACAAGAAACTATTCATTTGAATTCTTACAAAGTTTTTAATTAATAAAATAAAATTACTATAATTAAAAAAAATTAAATAAAAAAGTTACATAATTAAGCCTTATTTTTACATTAAATTAGTAATCATCAACAATCAATTAAAGTTTACAAATTTACGTTTTTCACAAAAAATCTTTTTGATTGTTTTTTACAGTTTTTTATGTACACAATAATACTATTTTAATATTGATTACTGAACAAAAGATGGTATGAATATTATTCACGACTTTAAAATAAGTAAGTAAGGAATCTAGCGTGTAAATTTAACAAATTTCAACACAATTTTCATTTTAAACAATATTTTGATTTCAACTTTTCATAGTTTATATTATCAAAAAATTTTGTAAGTATATTAAAACCGGAGATAAAATTAAACTGGATGAAACAAATAATGGTTACATCTTTCTGAAGTCGAAATAAATTCGCATAATTGTATAATGAATATTATTCAGTCATATTTTAACGAACCTTTTAAATGTTCGTAGTCGTTTGAATTAAACAATCGTAAATACATTAGCAAAAACACACTTTGTTTTTCTATAACATCAAATGAAAAATATCGTTTTACTTAAGCAATAAAGGGTACATAGATAAACATCAAAAATTATTTATCAATTTTAAGTAAGACTGTTTATTTCTCAAAACGCTTCTCATGCAGAAACTTTTTTTTACAAATTATTTACTTGTGTATGTAAAAAAGAATTTTCGGTAATAAAATAATTTATTACTTAAAAAAAACAAAAGTACTCGTGGTTCATAACTTAACGATAACTCAATGTAACAATTTTTTTTTACAATTTTGAAAGAGTGTACGAATTCCTTTAAATTATCGTTTAATCAAGAATTATCGGTACATTTTAAAATTAGACAATTATAAATGTAAACTTATGATTTATTTAAGAAATAAAAATTTCCATTTATTTAAGTATTTTTTTTTTTTAACATAAAGTAAACATCGAGCTGAAAGTAATAAGTAGATGCTAGAATTATTTACATGAATGAAAAATTACGTGTTATTTATAAGCGATTTACGCAGGAATAATTATTCAAATCATTAAAATAATACAAGTTAAGTAATTCTTTTAGCTCATGATTCAGTTATAATATGATTTTCTATTAATACATGCATAAATTAACATTAAAATGTACATTTTTTGAATTCTTATTTTTGAGATAGTTTTTTTGTTTTTCTTACAAAACAATGAAATTAATTGTAGAGAAATGTTAAAAAATCTTTATATACGCTTGAATAAAGCGTATTGAAGTTTCCCAGTTCTGTTGTTAGGGTAAATTTTTGTATTGACTAGACTGAATGAAATATTAGTGAGTGTTAAGTAAAATGAACTAAGTTCGAAGGCAAAGTGTGACGATAACAATCAATCGGTTCGTCGAAAACTGCTTTCCTACAAATTTCAGCAGTGATAGCAGTTTATTATTTTTCCTCATCTTTTACAATGATTTAACATGAAATGTATGTAGTTTATAATTAATTTATTATTATTATTAATATTAATTTATTTTTTCATTTAGGCCTTTCTTAAGAAACACGATTTATTAGATTGTTTACTTTGGGTTTTGGAACTATCTATTGATTCATATTACAGTTTCTTATTTATAATATTCATTTTATGTCATGAAAAGCATTGCTAGCTATATGTTTACAGATATGAGGGAAAAAAAATATATATATATTATGTATTAGGACTCTTTCACAGTCAAAAGAGTTTTCGATTATAATTTTCTTTATTTTGTTCACAAAAAATTTTTTTGAAGTTTTTATAAAAAAATATTTGAGGCAGCGAACCAATAATCACTCTTCCACATTGTGGAAAAATTCTTAATGGATTTTATTACACTAAAATATTTTTGCGATTCAGCATATTTTTCATCAATTCTACTACTTTTTTTAAAGTGATGTTTTTATTACATACCCTGAAAATTTCTGTGATTTAAAAGAACTTTCTCTCTATGCGCTTTCATTAGTAAAATATCTGTTCCAGTAAAATATTATTACATTTTGGAGGAAGAGTGTTCAGGCCTGCTTAAACACTTGATTTATTATTTTATTTGATAAATTCTATTTATGTACAATTGTTACTATCTAGCTGAGATGAAAATTATGTCTGTTTATAAATGACTGATGAAATTATCGCGCAAATAACAAAATTTTTTAATTTATGACAAAATGGTGAATTCTCAAAAATAATTTTTTCAATAACAACCGTATCGAAATTAAAAAAATGTTAATTTTGTGGTTTTTAGTTTTAAATATTCGATAAATAACAATTTCATCCGTTTTATTTGATGATTTCGTGCAATGTTTTCTCTCAGCTATAAGTTGATAAATTCATCCTAAATTTATATTTAACACAGATTTTGGCGCAGTCCTTATGATGCGTGAGAATAAGTTTATTGTTAATTCACCGCGTGATATGACTCAGACGTTTGCATGGTCCTTATAATCATTTTTTTCAAATTACATTTAGAATCTTAAAAAAAGTTTCAAGCATTCAAGTAATGCGGTTTTATTTTTTAAAAGATGTCAATTATTCTCCACATGAAAATTTTATCCGCATTCTATTTGAAAACCATAGTTATAAAATGCATAGATTTATACAGAAAAAAGATCTTCTTAGCTCAATGGCATGAAGTTATTCTCTCTTTAATCGTTTATTGTTTATGAGATAAACGTAGATTTATAAACGTTATTTAATCATTACTTGCAACTAAAGTATTTTTTTTAATTGCCTAAAACATTTTTATTAATTAAATTTATTAAGCATGACCGTTGCTTTTACGCATATTAAGAAAATACAAAATAATAAAATTTAAGTCTTAAAAAAGCTTCCAACTAAATGATTTCTCGTTTAATCTGATGTTTATAACTTGGTGTTTTTTAATTCGATATTTATAAGGGCTGGATGATACATTCTTACATATTTTGTTTTTTCAAAACTAACAGAATCAACAATTAATGTGTAAACTGTTATTTTGCATGTTTTGAAAACATCAGGAACTTTATTAAGTTTTACAGTTTTTGTTTTATTCCGTAATCCTTGTAAGTGAATAAAACATCTTTTTTTTATTTGGCAAAACATATCTTAAACTAGAATCGTGCGCGTACACCGTGTAAATTTATACAAAGCTATTATCATATAAAAAATTAAAAAATTTAAAATCATCTGAAAAGTTTCATTTCATTCATCAAATTAAACAAAATTGATCATGTAGATAAAAATTGCAAAAGCAATATTAAATTATATAATAAAATATCTTTGAAATATTTAGATAAAAACAAAACAATAATAATGGTAAAAGTAATGAAAACAATAGACATGTATGAAATGCACATACAGAGTAAATAATATTTACCTTTTAAACATAATATTTGTTTAAATTTTCAATTACATTTAATCATTTGATGCACTTCTTGTGTGTTGCACAATCCCGAAATTAAAATTTTTAAATAATAAAATTGTTTACAAGAATATATTGCTTTGAATTATTTATATAATTGTAGATTTGCAGATAAAAAATAAAAAAAATCTTATAATTAGATCCTAAAACTAAAGTAAAAATAATTTTTTAAATACTTTCTCCTACAAGTAATTTTACCGATTAATTAAAATTTTAAATATAACTGTTTAACTTTTACCCGGAGTTTAATCATATAAAACTAAAATTGCGGAAATTAGTTTTAGTTTACACGGTATCGATAAGAATAATACACCGATGATTGTTTAACCGCACGTCATAACATTGAAGTACAATACAAGAACGAACAGCAGAGTTAAACATTTTCAACTCAGCGGGGGTACGAAATCGTCCGATTATATTTATAATAATTCACGCTATAAGTACTTATCAGCTAATTCTACAAATTTCCAGCCCTATACGATTTTAACTAAAACATTAAGGTTTACCTACTTCGTATACATAAAAAAAATTGGGTTTAATAGATAATGTACTTAAAAATATTTATCAACGAATATGAGTAAACAATGAATTGCAAAAGAACATTGTTTTCGTTCAGCTTTTGCAATTCATCTTCGCTCTGTAACTAACACATGGTTTCGCTCGATGGAGCGGCTGGAGCATTTTTTTCGTTTGGATCGGACTCATTGGAGTCACGAGTCGCGGCTGGTCTAGCCAACGTTTGCTCGATCTCCCGGGTAACGTTGATCATCGGTGGGGCTCGATGACCGCGTCTTCGGGTAGTCACTGCGACGTCCTCGTCGATGGCCGAGGCTCGACGCAGCCGAGGGTGATTTTCACTGCTCACGAAGTACGAAGAGCTTGGCTGATCCTCCCGAGGGCTGTCATCGTCGTCGCTCACGTGGTACCTGGAAGCGTGCAGTAATCTACGTGAGACTTTTTTAAGTTTCTGCCCTCAAGTCAAGAGATTAGTTGTATCTTGAAGTGTTAGTTGTTTTAGGGTTATTTTGAACAAAATATTTTTGTAATAAATAATATAATTTAATAAATTAAGTAATGAATTGGTGATAAACTGACTAATTCTTATAAGTAATAAAAAATACACTTCAGGTTATAACTCTACTTAATAACTTTTTTCATACTAGACATGTGCATGCGATATAGTTTAAAAAAAAAATTAGCTAAAGAATACTATTGACCTAATAAATAAATTTTTAAAAAGTATATATTTTTGATTACTTAAGCAAAGCAGCTTGAATTTAATAACTTTCAGCAAATTACTATATTGCAACTAAGTTCGTATCATAACATTTCAAAAGGGCTGAGTCGTTTGTTGATTTGTGATGAATCTCTAAATTCATGACTAATTGAAAAATTTTATTCTGTTTTGTGTAAAATATATGTAAAAAGTTAATATCAAATAATTGTACGTATGTACATCCAGAGTATAATTAATAAAAAATCACTAACACTTCATGCTTTTACCAAACCTGAATATCACAATTTAGCTGATAAATGTAGATACACTGCTATTTTTATCATTTGTAATCATTTACAATGTTCTCGACAGTTTAAAAAATTTATTGAGATTTAATTTTTTGTAATTTATTGGGAATCAAAATATTTAATAATTTTGGCAGAATATATAGTTTCTATTACATTATTCAATCTAGGTATCGAAATATCTTTCATTGTAATTTTTATTTATTTTTAAATAATTTATTCTAAATTTAAGAAGAATTTAAGTCATCATTTTTTAACTTAAATAGAGAACTTAATAAATATAATCGTACCTTCTTTGAATGAGATCCTCCATCTGCTGGTAGTCACACTCTTCCGCGTCTCTCAAGTGCTCGTTCTCGATCTGCCATGCTATCTCAACGGGGTTCTGGTTGCTTCTTTCACTGGTGCTCCTGACCCGACCTGGTGGCGGCGACACGGGCGGTGTCCTCGGCGGGCTCAGAAGGCCGCAGTAACTTTCCAGCTCGTCCGTGATACTGGTGTACTCGGCTCTCATTGCCAGCAGAAGGGAGCGCGAGTTGCTGGAACCTGAAGACTGGATCACGGCGACCCGGGGCTCTGCCCAGGTTACGCCGCGTTGGAAGCTCGCTGAAGGCACGACGCTCGACGAGATTCCCGCTGCGGCTGCTGCGTCGTCGGCTATGGACTCTGATCGGGTGCGGCTGTTCTGACGACTGGACTTTTCCGCGGAGTCCTGCCGCGAGTCCGAAGTCGCTGTAGCCTCACCCGACGTGTCGCGCTCGTCCGATTTGTCATTTTTGAGATCTTTTAACTGTTTGGGTGAAAAGTTTGGATCAATGATTGTTGATATAGACACGGCTCATGCATTTTCTTAGTGAAAAACATACTACGAAATGACTAATTTTTCGAAAACTACCTTTCAAGACAATTTGTGGCTTACTACTCGCTACATTTTCTAACTTGTTTCTATTTCATTCAAAAAATTCTACATGAATTTTCAAATCTTTTTTCACTAGTTAACTCTTTTAAAAAAGCGAGATAAAGGACTTTGAAAATTCAATTTTTGCTAAACTATGTTTGAATATCAATTGAACTACTTTCTAAGCTCTACTGTAACTCACTGAGAGAAGAAATTTACTTGAAAATTAGAAATCCAATTTTAGGTACATATATATATATATATATATATAAATTACCCGTATTACCTCTCCGACGACTTTACCAATGTCGCTATCATCGTGGCTTGTGTTCTCTTTGGATTCATCGTGCAGAGTACCCAACTCCCCGCTGACGCTAGAGTCATTTCTACTAAGATTTTCTCTCGAGTCTTCAACTTCTTCTACAGCTTGGCTAAGCACAGTAGCGACAGCTACTTCGTCTTGGTCCCCGTGGTGAAGATGATGAGGATGATGCGACGGCTGCAAAGGTGCCATGTTCAAGTAAGCCGCGTCCGTCATGGCTCTGGTGAGGAACTTTTTGCGTCTGAGAGGTATGAAGGGCAGCTGCGAGTGGGAATCGGCCTCGGACATTCCGGCTTCCGAACGCTCGGACACGCGCCGCGGTCGCATGATCTCAGCTACATCGAGATGCCGAAGACCCTCGGTGCTGCTGCTCGGTTCCGCGATTGGAGGAGGATGGTGCCCCGAATGAGTGCCGGTGGTGCTGGGCATGTACGTTGCCATAAAGCGGTGAATAACACCCAGGTGAGCCAGAGTCTGCTCGTTGAGCTCTTCGAGCTTGCGGATTCTAAATTCAACGGTCTGCGAAAAGATAATGTCAGTTTTTATTTTTATTATGATACGCTATATGTAAATTTGAAGAGTTATCCATTACGTGTTTTTTACATTCTTGTTAAAATTATAATCAACAGTGACGCAAGGTCTCTCTTTCATGAATAATAAAAAGTTGATCGTGTTTTATGTTTCATAAAATTTTAAAAGAAACTAAAAGTTTGGAAAAATTAAGAATCAACTTAATAATTCATAATTTTTCCAACAGTTTACTTTGGAAATACAAACTTTCTTTGAAAAATAATTCAACAAGAAAACTTTCGGTATACTGCACGTTGTTTTTTCATACAAAATTTTATTTTAAATAAACCTTCAGTTTTTGAGTTTTTTTACTTATTCAAATAACCAATTGTGACTATTAAGGTTTAAAAGTTTTACACAATTAAAAATTTATACCAAGATCCAAATAATCATTAAAAAAAATAAAAAGTTTTTACCTGTAAGGAAGTAGTTTGATTGCTTTCCTTTTTATCGATATCCTCGATTTTTTGGTGCATGTTTTCAACGCGTTCCGTGGTGAGTTTGACTCTTTCCTCAGTGGACATTTGAAGTTTAAGCTCTTGTTCGCGAAAGTACCCTTCGACGCAGTCTTCCTCGAAGTCGTACAGTCGTTCTTTATCGTCCGCTTCGAGAAACAGCTTTAAGCCATTGTCGGAGGTTTCGCCGGATTGTAAACGACCCTGTGATAAATACCTATAAAATGAAAAAAAAGACAAGTTTCATTCAAAGTTTCAAACTCAACTCTCGACTCTACGCATTCCCTAATTCAGCAAGCTGACACATAAAGAATAAAGTTTAATGACCTTTTTGGACACCGCACAGTATAAGAGCTTTAAAAAAAGAAATTAACAAGCCTTAGCAAGTAAACAAGATAATTATTAAAACTAAAAAAAAAAAATTACTCAAGAACAACCTGTGCTCACCTCAAAATATATCTAAGCAAAAGAAAAATGTGTGATATGGCTATGAATGGAGGTGGCAGCACGGGTTTTTGCTCGTACTCCATGACCACGGTGAATCTCTGGAACATCCAAACTTGGTGTGCAATTGCGTTGACCTCGATAAATATGTTGTTGAATACCGCTATGAGTAGATTTATAAGAAGTATGTTGGCCACCAAGAGGTATATCGCCATGGCGAGGGGCGTTATCCAGCGTCCAGGCACGCACGCATCCTCCACGATTGATTCAGAAATCAGTTAAAAAAAAAACAAAGTAAAAAAAATAAAACTTCCTTAGATAAATGTTAAGAGTAACTCCAGAAGCGAAAAATATTAGCGGTTAAATCGATTCACAGGTGCTCACTGCAAACGGCTTTTTCAACTTACCTGGCTTGGATCTTCACCACACGGAGGAACGATACGATCAGCGTACACTTCACCGTACAACATGAAGTATGGCTCCAAAAATACCTGGAGTTGAATATAATTTGGATTACAAAACTTTATCTTTGAAGTAATTTTTTTCTGTTTGGAAAATCAAATGCAATAATTACATCTCGGACGATTCCCCAGTTGGGTTCGTTGTTGGGACTCAGGATAGCCTGTCTTGACACTCCGAAGCTCAGTAACACCACCAGTAAAAGCACGACGAAGTATATCATGTTTTTGACCATTTTTCCCATCATTGTTACCAGCGGACCTATGAAAAAAAAAAAAAAAAAATGTTGAAATTTGCAATAAAATGAAATCCAGTTTATAATTGATATTTAAAAATATTTCTGTAATACCCTACATAAATTAATAAGCTTCTACCATCTACCATCATGAAATTTCTGCAATTTTATTGGTTTTTCGAAAAAAAAAATTGACCTTAGATATGTAAAAAAAAAAAAAAAAAAAGGAGCCCTCACCTAGGTACTTATTGACACCGAGAATGTTGAGCATCCTGAGGTACCAGTACATGCAGTCGACGCAGTAGATGCTCCTGCCGACGTCAAAGGTCATGGGTCGTAGCCTGAGGGACAGACCGATGCCGAAAAAAATGATAGCGGCGGCGTCGCAAGGATTCCACATGTTCCACGCCCACACGCTGAACTTGTGCGACAAGGCCACGGGCTCGCTCGTAGCGATCTCGCGTATCTTCTCGCAGCCCATAGTGCATATGTAGGCTATTGCGTATATCTCGGGCCAAGAGGGCACGTCCCCCATCCGGACCAGAATCGAATACGATAAGAGCAGGAGGAATATCACGTAGGCTATCTGTATTCGAGAGCTCGTATTAATCTCTTGGATGAATTATTGATTATAGAATCGTAATTTACTGCGGTTATTTTTATTGAATTTTTCCGTTATACTTATGAGGATTACACTTTTCATAATATGAATCGTTAAAATCAATAGGCTCTTACGTAATCAAGTATAACTAAGACTGTATTATGCCACGGAAATTTGTAACAGAATTACATGCATTATGTATATGTAATCATCCTGGATAAATCACTTTCATCATTGATCGGTTTTTGAAGTTACATTTATAGTTGTAAATATTGGAAATAATATAACTTTAATTCGTCATTAACTTCCTTAGTAAAATTTAGGATTAATTTAACAATAATTTTTTAAAATCATCTTTTTAAAGCTTAACTATAAATTTAATTAATTATTAGTTGTTTCGTCGTTTAGCAAGATGACTTCAACTATATACGATAACACATCGATCAATCAACAGGTTTGAACTTCAATATTGATGGATTCATGCATCAAAACTCATAAATTTTATACGATTACGTAAAACATTTATGCGACGATAAAAAGTTTAGAAACTCTTTAAATTTAATAAGTAACTTTCGGTTATTTTATGTTATATAATTGAAAATCTTTATTGTAAAGTGTCTAAAAACAACATTACTCTTTAAAGATGCATGTCTGACCAAACTCAAGTTATTTCCACTAACTTTAATAAAGTCTAATATTTTACTCGATATATCAAGTAAGTGCTTTTTTAAGTTTTCTCATTTAAATTAATGAAACTTTAAATTCAGATAAAAATATTTATTTATAAAATAAAAATCACAATGAATGTAAAACGATTAATTTTTTTCCTCTAAACTATCAGTACACAAGTCCTATACTTAAAAGCACCCTAGATATTTTAATATTTAAAAATGAAAACTAAAACTTACGGCATTTGCCCAGAATTTGGTGATAGGTGCAGTATAAAACTCGTAAAGTTTCTTTTTTAACCTAAGGGGTCGGGTGTTCTTGTTGTCATAGTAGTCGGACAAAATGCCGTAGGCTCGGTGGTTGCTGTCGTCGTTGTCCGTGAGGACCTTTCCGTTCTCGTGCACAATTGTCTCTTTGGCCAACGTCGCACCGCCATGCTCATTTCCAATTAAAGCCTGCTTTTTTTTATTCATTTAGTGGATGGCGAGGACAGAAACAGAAAAGAAGTTTTTTTTTTTTTTTTTTTTTTTTGCACATCACTGCATGGAAGACAATACAATACGCACAATTGCTTTGATCAAGCGTTTGGAGTGGACTGCATTTTTTTGTTCATTAGAAAAGGTATTGAAAAAAAAACTGTTATAGAGTAAAATTAATTAAAACATCTAAAGATATAATTATGATTCTGATAATATAACTTAAAATGTTGTGTTACAGATTAATACATGTATTTGAAAATGAAGTCTTTTTATTGCAGTTTTTATTAAGTCGTTTTGAAATTTAATGCAGTACACTCGGTAACTTTACTATGATTATAAATGTCAAAATTATGTTAAAAAATATGATATTTGTTTGTTTGTTGACTTAAAAGTACCATAAAAACGAATAATAAATTATATTTGTAACTAAAATTTTGTACAAAGAATTTGGATGATGTGAAAAAGACGCGTGTCCAGTTTACATTGATAAAATACCAAAAGTCGTAACTTGAGATATTTGATAGATCCAAAAATTAGTTATTCAAATAAATTTTGTGAGTTTTATTCTTGAAATGAGAGTGATTTTATCGACCCCACAAAATTTCCATTCAGTCATAAAATATACTTTACTCTGAACCAATTTTATCCTTCGTTCTCTTTCCGACATCATACCGTTTACTCAACAAAATTGTTACTCAAACAATCGCTACAATTTCGTCACGAACACCTTGAATTTAAGAAGTATATCCAAAAGCTAAATCCGTCGTGATCTAGCAGAATTTTAAGAATTTTACGAATTTTCTAAACATAATGAGATTGCATACAAATTTTAAAAAAATTTTTACTATTAAATAAACTTTTTTGTGGTATTTTTTTTTTTAAATTACTCACAAGAAGTTTACTTTGTGTCCATAAAATTTTTCTGAAATCGAGTGTGTGTATCATCATGAAATTCAATATAGAAAAATGCGTGACAGGCCTTGCACACATAAATAATGCTGAAACAATGAAATATGCAGAAAAGTTGTCCAAGCTAGTGGTTGTAGAATACTTTTGACAGTCACAAAGCATTTGATGAAGATATAGAAAGAGAAATTTATAATAAGCCACCAATTATGGAGATTAATTCAAATTTTATTGATACTTTCTTGCTTTATAATAAATTAGGTTTAAAAAAATTTTTCATTAAAAACATTAGCAACATACAAAATTTTATGATAAAAAAAAGTTCTATATTCCAATAGTTTAGAAATGTAGTTAACTAATTCTAATATTCAAGATTAGTAATTTTATAAAAATATATGAGAATATGTATTACAATTTCTTTAAAAAAAAGAAAAAAAAAAAAAAGTTTTGTAAACAAATTACATAATCACGCCTTGAAAAAGGATGGAAATTTTTAAAAGATAGCAGACTAGAATAAACAAAAATGTGGTTTCATTTTAAACTTTTCAAATTGACCTAGTTAGTAAAGGAATTTTTTTTAACTATAAGCTGTGGATATCAAGTTTTTGAATTCCTGGCAATTAACAACTTAAACTGCAGCTAAAGTTTTATTCTTTACTCGGCTATGTTTATCTTAAAGAAAAAAAAAAAAAAAAAAAAAAAAATGATTGAAAATCTTAAAATATTTATTGTTCTTGAAAAAAGAGAATTTAGGAAGGTTGGCTCGTATGTTGGTTTTAAAATTGAAGTGTTACGGATTTACAACAAAATTGTTATTTTTCAGAAAATAGTAGAGTAAAGTTTCATCACGCGATCCGCAAAAATCCCATAAATCCTTTTTTATCTACATCCCTCGTTTGTTACTAAACTCTCTCGAGCGCATACAAGTTGATAAAAAACATAAAAAAAACTCCTCAGGTGGTGGTATTAAAAAAGAAAATGAGAAAAAGCTTCAAAGCCCGTGTAACACACATGTAAGACCAGCGATCAACGTAAGAGTCCTTATCGTCCTCAAGCCAGGCGTTAAAGAAGAAAGGGTAGAGTATGAAAAGAGATATATAGTGTATTATTATTATTATCATTGTTATTATTATTATATACATAAAAGTATACTGTGCAAGAAGAAAGAAAGAGAGAGAGAGAGAGAGAGAGAGAGAGAGAGAGAGAGAAGAGGAGCGGTGTTACGGGTTTTAATACCTTAGCACCCTGCTGGCTGTTGGCTTTGTAGCGAATGCTCAGGCTTCTTCGGACCGGGCGTTTCTATAAAAAAAATAATGAACGGGCACGCTCACGGACTTACATTTCCGCGTTTCAATGGTATACTTGTGCGTGAGCTTTGATTGCAGCTTACGTGCACTACTGACAGAGTTTTGAGGGATACACGTTCGAAAGTTTATCAAAACCCACGTTGCAGCTTTAAAACTCAAAGTTGGTTTTATCTTCAAAGTTCACAAAGTGCTTTATGTTTTATTAAAATTAATGACTTACTTAACAGCTCTAAAGTAGGTCTTTTTTATATTATAAGATTATTGTAAGCTGCTTAATAATACAGTACCTACTGTGAAAGACCTTAATTATTAAAACCTTTTTTTCCTTATTGAGAGTTTAAAATAATAAATGATGTATCCGCTCAAAACTCTCTTTATTCGTTTTAGCTTAATTAGTACAGGCTTTTTACGTTGTTAGCATAAATTTAATTTTTAGTTTACCAAAATTAGCTTCAAATTGCAAATAATCTCAAAGCGCGTTCGACTTTCTATACCAAAGAAAATGGACTTGGAAAATTATTCATCGAAAAAAAAAAACAAAGTTAAAGTGTATTTAAAAGAAAATAATTCTCTTCACCATCAGCTCTAAAAGCGACATAAAAAAATCGTTTGTAGTAAGTAAAAAAGGGTCCCCTCAGTTCCCTTTTCACATCTTCAGAGCCCTGTGCAAAGTTTGTGTTGATTGTTTTTCTCCCGTGGCTCCTTTAACGACGCTCTAATGCATTAGTCGATATTGCATTATATGACGCGAGACTGCGCGCCCCCGCGGCTTTAGTTCCGAGTGCGGTGAAAGAGACGCGCGCGTTTAGTGATTCTGGTGGTTTTTCCTTTAGCAGCAACCGGAAGAAAAAAAATTCTCCACTCGCTTCGGTAAACTTTAAATGCTCAAACCCTATTAAAGTTAATTGCTTCGAGTCTTGCAGCGACTCCTAATACTCTCGGAGAATATTAAAAATGCAAATTGTTTATCGGGAACCGGGATAAGCTTCAAATAATATGCTTACAGAATTTTTTAATTAAATTTCAAATTACCCTTATTTCCACTTTTCTCTAAGTAAGAAATTCAATATTTCAGTATGGATTAAAAAATTTTATAAGAAGTAATGATTCTAATAAACGGTTTGAATTAATTTTCTTTCAATATTCTCGGAAAAATCTGTTTCTATAGCTAATGTTCTAAGAATACTACATCTCATTACTTAATGAAGGTACGGTTAAAAAGTATGAAATATAGCTTTATAGGTTCTAAAAAAGGATAAAAATCCCATCAGATTATCGAAATATCATTAGACTTTTATGACAGTTTGCATGAAAAAAATTTCATTTTTGAGAAAAATCACCAGAATCTCCTGCAACTTTCATTAAAAAAAAAGTACTCATGAAATAAATACCTCGACATCGGGCCCGGGTGGTGCGCCGTGCTCGGACTCGCTGTCTTCATTCTCGTCTTCGAGCGCAATCAGATGCTCCTCGGCCGTCTGGGGCATCAGCTGTAGCTCCTCCCTGCTCTTGAATTCCAATTGCGTGATGTAAAATGGAAAAAACAGCCCCAGCATCACCTGCGTAAACACCGTTACCTCTGAATATCCACCAATTACCTCTTTTTTTTTTTTTTTTTTTTAAACCCGCAGTAACAAACGGAAGCACGAATTTGAGATTCGCTTTTTTACAACTGGATTTAGCGTCAGCTTTTACGGCCGTAAATCAGTGCAATAAAGTTACCTCGAAGAAACGTTTGTTCGCGTGATAAAAAAAAAAAAGGTGATGGGTTCCTCGAGCAATTATCACAAGGCTACTTGTAGGAAGCTCAATTTACCTTGAAGTTGGTACTTTTACGGGTGCGAAGTCCACCCATCCAGAGATCAGCGAGGAGGATCTGGCAGCAGGGATGAGCGAGTAGCGCTCGGTGATTCGCGGTAACAGCTAGGGAAAGACACGTTTGACCGGACCAGTTCTTCAGCTCCGACGTGAGCAACTGCTGCGTCTGGTCGTCGTCTTGACGGTAGCAGTAATCCAGTAGTTCAAGAGCTACGCGGAAAGGTAAGAAATATATTGTTTCATTTTCGAGAGTAAGTGCGCTGAGATTTTTTATTTATTTCTCGCGAGATTTCAGGTTGTGATTTAAAAATATGATTTACAGCCCCCAGCTGTTTTGTTTTATGCAGGTACTCTATTTACAAACTTGGATTTCAAAATAAGAAACTGAAATTATCATTTTTGAAATATGGTCTTTTTATTCTTCGCATAGTAAACATTTTCTACGAGGTTTTCTACTTGTACTACTAATTACTATTTAGATCATTTTTCCCATTAAAAAAACCAAAACTAATGATTTTGAAAGCTTTTATTCCGATAATTGCAATAATTAAGCTCACCAATATTTTCAAACTCCCTGCCGTAGCCCTTGAGTTCGTCGTAAACTTCAGTCTCCAGATCGTCCTCGGCGGCTTCGTGCGCCATGGCCTTGTACAGTTTCAAAGCGATGAGGGACTTCGCCAAGGCCTCCTCGCCGTGCTGCCACATGAGCAGGGCCATGTGTTGTCTTTTGGTCAGGACGCTCCATATCAAGAGCTCGTTGAAGGGGTAGTCGAAGAGCGCCGTCTCCTGGGTGGCGGGTATGGTCTCGGCGAGGAGGCTCATGGTCGACTTGCCCCCGGAGCCCGAGAACGAACGGCTGTTCAGACCCAGAGCGCAGCTGTTGCGGTGGGCGTGCTGCTGACCGATGCCACCCGAGCGCTTCATTACACGCGTGTAGAGAAACCGAAATTCCTTGCGGGTGTACTGGGATCTGTACGCGCCACCCATTAGCTTGTTTATCACCAGGCCTATGTCGTGCAGGGTGTACATGTAGCCCCGAGGTATGTGCGGCCGGACGTCACGGAGGATGTAGCCCAGGGTGTTCGACGGTCCCTCTTTCTGCAAAATTGATATTTGGGGGATGCATACGTGAACTAACATTTTTTATCAGATAAAAATATAAAGTTTCTTTTGTTGTTGATACTTTAAAATTTAATAATTATTGATTTTTTCTTTTTTTTTTCGACAAACGAAACTGATAAGAAAAGAAAATGATTGTAATTGGAAAATATTTTATTGGTAATTCTTTGTTAAAGCATTGTGAGAGAGTTGTTATTTTGTGTTTCTTTTTTTTCTCTTTCAAAGAAGACACGCTTTTTCAAAGAAAGTTTCAACCATAGGAGCTTTTTTACTTTTTAATTGAGCTTTAAAAAAATTGTAATAATAAGTATTTTTCTGTCCTTAAATTTGGTACGCGGATAATTGAGACAAGCAAACATTTTTATTTGCGTAACACAATTGTAGGGTAAAATTTTAATAATTAGTAATTTTCTTCTTCTCATTACCTTTACAATGCTACTGCTGTTTCATAAAATTAAACGAAATAAACAAAAAATACTTAAAAAATTTTCAGACTCTGAATACTCGATGAGTTTAAATTGAGCCCTATTATCCCTCTCCAGCGTATAATAATAAAAGCTTTTTTCTGAATGGAATTTGCATACCGTGTTGTAAAGCTCTTCCAAGCGTGGTATCGACAGGAACTTTCTCATTGACACGCCGTTTTCCAGTAGCAGCTTCACGAAGTCGATCCGGTCGTGCTGCAGTGCTTGCATCATGGACTGTTCTAGTGCTCCGGGTGGCCATTTTTGTCCATATACAAAAATTTCGCTACGGGCAATGTCCACTCGGTTCCATATTAGAGCGAGGGAGAGCTGCTCGGCTGGACTGAGCTGCTGGGACTTGAACAGGGCCGTGAGGATGGTCTGGTCGAGCTCCTGGGGCAGGTCTTGTGATATCCTGAAGACTGTTATCTGAAAGAAACAATTAAAAATTCAAAATATGAGAAAGAGTGTTGAAACATAATTTTTGAAAATAAATAAAATGGCATTTTTATTTATTTGACGTTTGGAAGAGCGACTTGAGCTTTCAATTAATTGAAAATTCTGTTTTGTACAGATAAACATGGCACCAGTTTTATAAAAGTTCATGAAAAATTTATTTCTTCCAAACACCAGTAGTTCTCTTTGTAAACCGATAACGAGATCTAAAGCGTCAAAGGGAAAGTGTTTGTAGCTCAAGGAGATTCAAGTAAGCGGAAGTAAAGGAAGTCTCCCGCTGTAAAGCCATCCGATTTCGGATCGATAGCTCATATCTTTTAAATCACGACCGTGTAATGCAATATCGTTTGTCAAGGAAAGCTCTTTTAATTTTATTTGAAAAAGTAATGAAAAAAGATTAAATTGAATAAATTATTGAAATTTATGAGTTGGTCATTGAAAGCTCTATCAAACTAAGACCGCTTTAATACGGTATTTCATACATAATTTGATTTAAAAAACTTACCAGATGTTTTCTGCGTACGCATCCCAATAATTCCGAGTACAACTGATCAGCGATTTCCGGTGACACTTTGAAAGTTCGCTTTATTTTTTCAAGCAAGTGCTCTCTTAAACCCTCGAGTGGTCCCTCTTCTTCTTCAGAATCATTTTCAGAAGCGTACCTGTATTAAAAACAAGATGTTACCGTACTTTTTCTTTTTACTTAATCAACCTAAAGAAAAAAAATTACTTGTGCATGAAAGCTATGATATCAGCAGCTCGTCCAGAACCATCGCACACGACCACCGGCACGGGCGGCTCGTCCGTAACGTACTCGAGTACGGATCTTATGGTGTTGGTGCCACCCTCGATGACCAGCGCTACCACCGGTATGCTGCTGTGCGTGTCTGAAAGCGCGCAATTACATCATGATTTTCAAAATTTATCGATCCAGCATCCCCCTCGCTTCGCAAAACTTACACGGCTGCAGCTTCAAATTTGATATATACTTCTCGAGCTTCCTCCTGAGCTTGATCTCGGCACCGTAACGTCCACCGGTTCCATTGTCGACCAGTAGAAAGTACGCGTGACGGTTGTTCAATGACGCGTACTTCGACCTGCGAGGAGTAAATTGCACATGTATGGTCAACGAAAAACATATAATGAAATAGGTCAAAAGTTCATCATATCCCTTTGGCGTGCGTAGCGTAGAGTTAAAAAGCACCCGCGAAATTTCCAACGATACGGTTAATACCGTAAAAGAAATTTTATCTGATTTTTCAGAGCTAAATTGATGGTGATACATATCCGAAACTAATAATTCACGGTGTCTTTAATTCCACTGGCAGCGCTGCAGAATATTGGACGACAGAGAGATAAAGAGAGAAAAAAAGAAAAAAAGAGAAAAAAAAAGAGAGGAGGTATTAAAAGTGATGATGATTATACCATGGCGATGCGACCGAGTCGTACGGAACTTCTCTCCCTCGTGCAATAAGCTCGTGACTCTTATCCAGTATACCCCATGGCGCTATACCTATGCTAACTACTCGGCCCTGACGCTGCGCTCTCTCCAGCAGCAGTGCGTCTCCGACTTGTCTTGTCACTCCTGAATTCAAAAGAATTTTTTTTTTTTTTTTTTTTTTTTAATAAAATTTTAATTAAAAGAAATGTTTTATTAATCGTGGTAATTCCCAGGTGAAACAGTGGATTAAGAAAATAATACTCTTGAAATTAAAACGGTGAGGTATTAACGAAACCGAAAAAAATTTATGACGCTTTGAGAAGTTTGCTTTTAGATTCTGTGTGAAGCGTCGGGCAAAAGTATATACATAAAAAAATTCAAAATTAAGTTAGAATAGAGTGGTTTAAAATTTTCAGCTTTTTTAAAATTCTTGTTGAAAATTTGAAATTTTTTCACTCTTTTTTCTGAAATATTTTCAGAGTATCTTTCTAAGTTTTCAAAAAAAAATTGTTTAAATTCCAGATAGAAATTTCACCTGAGGATTCACTTGACCTGTAACAGTTTTTAGAAAGAATGTGCGTGATTACCCGTGTTGGTACCGCCCGTGAAGATCCATGCACCCGTGGTTTTGGCAGCCTTGAGTAGACCTTTCCGTAAAACTTTCTTGAGGGTCGGCTGAAGCTCGAAGTTCGAGCGTCCGCCGTGCACCGTAATCAGGAGTTTCGGCAAGCCCAAATTCCATTCTCGACATAGCAGCTGGACTATAGGCTCGGGCTTTGTGTCGTGGGCCAATCGGACGTACTGAACGTCAAACGTAATTTTAGTCAAACTTTCAATCACTTTGGACTCTTTTATTTCAATTAAATTCTAGAGTAAGACGATCTAAACGTTTCGAATAAATACTGGGGGCATTGTCAAAGCGCTCGACTCGAAAAAGGAACATTTGAATTTCGCTCGCTTGGAGCTGACTGACTTTAATGAGGACATTTTCTTAACGCTACCGACCGCAATTGTTCTTCGAAATGTGAAAAGAAAGCAATTAAAAACTATTACCTATTCATTTTTTGGGATGGCTTATAAAAATTTCAGAAAACCGTAAGTTAAAGACGCGATTTTATTTGAAAAAATAAGAGCACTTAAACGTTTAGTTCGGCTATAAAATTTACTGAATTACTACAGGATCTTTTCAGACACGGATCGTCAATCTTAAAAAACTTTATTAGACACTTAATTCAAGCGTCGTGAAAAGTAACTTTTGGTAGATTAAGAAAAAAAATTCATACTAATTTTGGGAAATCGTGAACTCACCTGGGCCTTTGTCGGATGGGGAAGACCCTGAAACTCGATGGTCCCGTAGGCATCGGTGGGACAGGGTTTGGTGTTAAGTCCAGGGTGCCAGGCTTCCCGCTCCGCCTCGGCTGTGTCGCCGGTTGCGAAGCTCTGGACGTCGGCGCCGGTGCCGCAGTGGTGCGTGTACGAATGACCACATAAGCAACTAAAACAAAACCATTGATATATAGTCCATGTCCAACCGTTTGGCCAATCGAGTCCGAACTAAAAGGTATTACGGTAAAAAATCACAAAACTCGGGGGCTATTAGGGTTTTTAAAATCACTTTAATGTTTTTTTTTTATTTTAATACTGGGATATTTTAATTAGTTTTAAGCGGTTTTAGGTGTTGTGATGAGTCAAACATGAGTGTTAATTGGTGATTTTCAAACTGAAAAACATACATGGAAGGTTGAGCAAACGTTTGTTTGAAATCTCGATATTAAAAAAGTTGGTTTCGAGCAAAAAAAGTATGCTGGGTAAAAAAAATTTAGCTCTATTACAATTAAAAGCAGTAATTTATTTTAGCTTTTGTACTAGTTTTTTTTTTTTTTTTTTTTTTTTTTTTTTTTTTTTTTTTTTTTTTTTCAAGCGAAGCTTTTTTTCACTAGAGTAAAATAGATTCCATCTCTAACGTAAATTTATAGAAAAAAACTTGAATTCAATTTAAAAAAGTGCGATTCTTCAGTTATCGACAGCTTCGCAGAGCTTTTTCATATAAAAAGTGGATTCAAGTCTTTGATTCTTTTGAGAACATTTAATCAAAAATTTTTTTTTAGATTTTATTGAAAATCCCTTAGGCAAATTTTTTAATCCCTGCAACCAACACTCATGATAAAATCAATTTACTTTTAAGTAATAAAACTCTCATAAGAAAACGAAGAAATAAATATTATCGAATATGCTACATCAAAAAAACCTCGAAAAAAACCAATACTCTAAGCTTCATTAATTTTAAATGTAATCACCGCGTACAAAGAAGATAAAGGAAACCCTTCCGTAAAAAATAATTCCGCCCGGTCTCGAGATTTCAAAGGGACGTTAAAAAAAAAAAAAAAAGGATGCAATTTTCCAACGCAAAATACCCAGAAAACCTCTTACAATTTTACAATTCCTAGCATTGTACTTTTTATTATTTCTATTTTATTCCTCGGTCGATAAACGAGCAACAGGTATAGGATGTAGCTGCACGAGTACAGTTTACGTGTATGCGCGCACACGCGTAAAAAGTAGCGTGCTTTGCTTTTTTTTCCTATTTCTAATATCCCGGATTTCATCGTAGGACAAAGGGAGGTGGTTACAAAGAAGGGGTGTATGGGTGGTTAGAGGGGGGTGGCACTCTCGTGTTACTGTTGTGCCTCTCACCTTGCATTGGTGATCACGTCGTATTCGGCGCTCTTATTGCCCTTAACTTCTTCAAACCTACAAAATGCAAATGAGTAACAGAAGAAAAAAGAAAAAAAAAAAAAAAAATGAAAAAGAAAAAAGAAGTCATACGTGAAAAATGATATGAATATACGCATTCATTGCTTTCCACGTGCGTGCACTATTGCGCAGGGACGCACGTGCGTTCATCACTTGATATGACAAGCGCGTGGAGTTTTAATATTATAATAATAATAAAAATAGTAATAATAACAAACACAAAGCTGGTGGTCGTGTTGTTATAGTTGTTAAAATACTTCAATTATTATAAATGTACCTTTCAAACGTTCGTATTACGACAATGTGCGAATTATATTCTTTTACGGATATACTTTATCGTGAATTAATTAATAATTTGGTACGTAATGAATATTTAATTTAGCTTTGAAATTGTAAATGACATCCTTTACTTAGCAGATTTTAAAATTTTTACAAAAGTTTAAAATAAGAGTATACTTAGATTGATTATTTTTTATCATATAGGTAAATTATTATTAAATTGAATTATGAATATAATACTGTTGAGAATTAAAATTTAGGATCGATAAAAAATTCACAACATAAATGTGTATGTACAGTCACTTGTTTAAAAAAAAAAAAAAAAAAAAAGTAAAGTAAAATGAATAAAACAGAGGCGACATTCAATTAATGTGCATGTTTGAACACAAACGGATGATGAAAGAAGATTTATGATCGACAGACATGCGTTTTCACATTATTGTTCTTTTATCAACACAGAAATAATATTTGGGCTAATGTTTTTTTATTTTAAAAAGTAGTATTATTCTTTACTAATAATTCAAACAATAAATAAACTTTTGACAGAAGCATAAAGCTTTCGTAATTACAAAATTTAATCTTACCGGAACTCAATCTTCGAAATTCTCAATCGAAATTAAACTTCATCAAAATCGAACGGAGCTCGAAGCTGCTGATCAATAATTAAACTCCGTCCGGAAATTTAAGCAGTTACCGAGAAATTAGTCATATTTATGGTTAAAGTGTCGCGGTTGGAGGCTAAAGTGAAAATTTCTTGAATTTACACCGCAAATTAGGACCGCCCGAAACTTTGCCGCGTATCTGGAATCTAGATTTTGACGTCACAGTGTTACACTTACGAACATGTACATATGTAGATACAAAATTTTGAAACAGACTTTTATAGTTGTTTTGGAAAGTGTAGATAAAATGTTTTTTTTACCAAACTAATTTAACTTTACAGTGAGGGAACGTACAACTTGTGTATTATACAAATTAGTTTAAAAAGGTGTCCATTCACAATTTTCGGGTATTAAATAATAATATTTCAAAAAAGCTATTGGATAAGCTCATAATGTCTGTTTAAACCGTGAATGGGAATGCATGCTTTTGTGTTTTAGTGTGACGAATAGTGACAAAGTGAATAATCACACCCGTACCGTGGCGAGGAAATTGGATTATTGGATTTATTTTCATCGAGGAATCATGGTCGATAAGTAGTTTATGAACGTGCCAAGAGGTATGGATACAGACGCATAGCTGTTTAAACTAGTTTTTCAATGTTCGTTAATTTCAATCCATTTTTTTTTTCATTTTACAAACTAATAAAATTGATTAAATAAATTTTTCGGGATAAGTTTTTTTGTAAAAAATAATTATTAAAAGTTATGAGAATCTTGATGTTTGATGTGTCATGAAACTTTTAATCTGGGCAATGATAGGTCCGCAAATTTAATCTCAATGACACTTTCTAATCAAAAGGTTGCTTATGATGCACGGTTTACGGTTTGGTGTTTTGAACTGTATCACGGACGGTAAATCTAGTTTTGATGTAGTTGCACTTCATCTCTGGGACAAGGGAGTGATGTTAAAGTACAAGTGGACTTCTATAGGCGTTGCGACGTACAATGAAACTGTTCTAATGGGATTAAAGGTGAACCGTGACCGAATAAAATTAAAAATTTGTAACGAGTTGCATAGTAAAAAAATACATTAATATTGCTGTACAAGTTTTATAGAGTGTTTGATTAAAAATGCCAGCTTGCACGTTAACTTTTTGAACGACTGTTCTATTTTATTTTTAAAAGATTTAATTTTATTTATTAAGGGGGAAATAAAACTAAAAATAAAGAGAAAAAAATTATAAATACAAAGATTTTTTTAATTGTGACACTCACCGATGCTCGTCCTTTGCGCTCGGGATGAATTTCGTGCATTCTCGTTTCTGAAAGGTAGCCTCGATCCAGCTTCGTTCCGTCGTCTGTAAAAGTACGTCACAAACTTTCTTTATTAAAGCAGAAGTCAAATTATTTGTCCATGGTTTGTTTGCAATTTACTTAAATCACTCGGAATATAAACGATAAACGTAAGTCTTCGGCAACAAAAAACCAGAAAGCTACAAAAACAAGGTCTCCCGGTATGATTTATCAAAATGTTTTTCGGCCGACGTTGGAATAAATTTTTTTTGCGACTCTTATATATTTTTCTATCTCAAATACAAATAAACGATCCTTTTTACAGTCTGGCCATTTATTTCACTGGTTCTAGATAACCACAATCAATATAAACTTCAGAAAAAAAAAAAAAAAAGAAGATAATCCACCAATTTGAAATCGAGGAGCAAAATATTTGTCAACTGATATACGCTTCCCCGAGCTTTCATCCTCTTATTGGTCAATTTATCATCGGCTCAGTAAACCATGATTGTTTCCTTTAAACTTTTTTTTTTCTCCTCCCTTCTCCCTCTTTTTTTTTCCCCGCAGCCTCTTTTCATAAGTGATTTCCTGTATTTTCCGGAGACAGAATAAGCCGCTCTTATTTCTAATATCGATTTCTTCTTCTTCGCTCGAGTTCTTTCGGCGCTCGTTTATACCCTTGGCTTATCTTGTTGTTTCACCAAGATTTGCTGGTTTTAGACGTTCGGAATATTTTTTCTCATTTATTTTTTAACCTCCATGTATCACTCTCAAGATCGCCACGGCTTCGATCTTAAAGCCTTATGGGCATTTTTATAGGGTCCAGTTGGTTGAATTGATGGAGACACTTTACAGATGGGTTGGTAAGTGTATTTCATTTAGAACATAATTGAGAGCTCATTTTAATTTATCTTATCGTCTTCTTAGTTGCTCTCCCATGCACGTGCCTTTTTTTTTTAAGAATAAATTTTCTCTGTGTTGATTCTTATACTTAAGTACGCAACGCTGTCGCTTCTAAAATCTTTTTCCAAATCCGGGATAATCTTTCCATTTGCAGAATCAAGTCTGAGTGTTTGATAAATTTCTTACTTGAATTGTGTGAATTAATGACTGTTTTTTATGGTTCGAATTCACTCTTTACGCTTATTGCATTTTGAATTATTATTAAAACCGATAAATATATTGATCAATCAAAATAATTTAAAAATAGGCAGAATACACTAGATCATTTTAATTTAAAAATTTATAACTTTATTAGAATGATTCAGAAGTATGTAAATGTAGTGTTTTTATTATTTATCAGTACTTAACGTTGAACATATTTATTTTTACAAAAAACAGATTGTCATTGAAGCACAATTTTTTTTAGCTCTGATTCACAAAATTTATCATTTGATGTTTTTGTGTACAAAAAGAACTTTCAGAAAAAAAAAAAAAAGTTATTTGAAGGCATCCGTAATCTATATCACCATATCTTTATTCAAACATTAAGCCATTTTTTATTCCTCAAAATTTTCTTTAAGTAAATTGCAAACATACCATAATAAAAAATTAAAATCAAATTCAAAGCTAGTTCCTAGCTGGGTGGAAAAGTTTACATACACTGCAAACAATACCAAGCAAGATTAATTAGCGTTGTATATACGAGTTTTGTGCGTGCTATTCGTAACATTCACATGTATGTATGTAATGAAAATAAAATTTGACATGTGCAACGAATTGTGTTAAACGGAAATGTGAAAAAAACTACAACGTCTTTGCAACGATGTAGTTATCTTTTTTTTTTTTTTTTCAAATTTTATGTAACAATAAAATCCGCAAATGAAATCGTGATCATGATTAGATGTATAATTAGCATTTTAATCAAGAGAGGAATAACAATTAATATTGTAGTTATGGTTTTGATACATTATGTTTTTTTTCTCAGAATATGTAACAGCGAGCAATTGTTTTAACGAGTTTCTAATTTACGAACAAGTATTTTGAATTTATGATACAATTACGTTCTTACTGCGCACAATTTTTGAGGTTAATAAAATTGTATTAGTTTCGATAATTTAAAATTTTCAACTCTGTTAATACTTTTTTCCTCGTGCAGTGCGTTTGAAGTAATCAATTAGATAACAAACGTAAATACAATGTACCGGTAAAACTTTGTCATTGTAATTTTTATTTAATTTGATACTTTCTCTTTTGAGTAAAATTGATTGATGAGCATCTAAATTTAAATTTCAAGACTGAATACTTGACTTTACTGTCAAGTTAATGCGTATAAACATTTATCTCAATTAAATTCAAAACACTTGATGAATAAAAATTGAAATTCTTTATTTTAACAAATTACGCTCATAATGCATTGAAAATGAAATTTTAAAATACCTCATGACCTCAGTGGAAGAAAAAAAATAATACGCTATAAATTTGTAACTTTGAGAACATTTTAAAACACGATCCAGTTCCGTAGATTGTTCTTATACTTTTCTTCTTGAGTTATAGTCCAATTATAAAAAAAAATGTTTAAAAATTCAGAATACCTTTGCCTTCTTTCGCTTGATTTTGGGAGTGTTAGCTCCACAGATTACACTTCCGATTGCCATCTTGGAGACCGTAGACTCGTGCCTTTTTCAACCTATGTGTGTTTCAAAACCAATAGACAACAAACAAAAATTAAAAAAAAAATAATAATGATGATAAAAAAAAAAAAAAAAAAAAAAAAAGAAAAGAAATAAAATAAAACTTAGATAAGAAGTAAACATAACGCGAGTAGTAAGAAATTAAACAGAGAGCCTGCACACACATTTGATACATACATTATGTATCACCTGATCCGAGCCATAACCGCTTTTTTGGCCGACGCTCGACATTCGACTGGTGTCTTTTGCACGCAGCCAGTGTTCCTTTGATTTAAAACGTGTATGATTTTACACAGACGAAGGACTGTGTGCTGACGGGGTGGCGCGGGTGCTTGTGTGGCCACAAGCGTCTGTGCCGTACCCGGGGAGATAAGATAAATTTTCATCGCGATAAAACCAGAGACATTGAGTTGTAATGTGGAGTTTCATTAGACTCTGGCGATCCGATTGCAACGAGAAAGAGAGAGAGAGAGAAAAAGAGAGCCGAGTTTGTGCACTTTACTTACATGTATGTCTAGTGCTACTGCTAAGTGATCATGATATTGCACGTGCGAACGTAAGAGAAAAATTATTTAAAAAAAAAAGTTCGCTTCTTATACGAGGTAATTTTTCTACTAGCATTGCTTGTTTTGTGTGCTTGATTCGATAAGTTTCAATTTTGGGTAGTTTAAAAATAGTATATTACAGTCCCGAGGGAGTCAAAAATGAGTTAGCCTTTAGCAAACCCAAATTGATGTCCGAGCCGAAGGCGAGGTCACCAAAGATTTGCTAAAGGTTAGCTCATTTTTGCACTCCCAAGGGCTGTATACTATTTTTCACGCTAGTAGTCAGAAAGTACAATATTCGTTTCCGGTACGAGCCCGAAAATTGTACTTTCGGGCTACTAGCGTGAAAAAATTATTTTCATAAATCTTCGGGGCGAAAAATTTTGATATTTATTTTGTATACGATGAGCTTTAAAGACTTAGATCACGGTAATTAAGAAAAATTTAAAAAGTTTCATTCTAGTTTTGATTGATATTTTAAGTTCTGCATCAAGGTTTTAATTTATTTTATTAATTTATTACTAAAATAAAATAGTTCTCAGAGTTTACTACACTATTTATTATATGAAGCTAATATTTATAACTATTTTAGAGAAACTATAGTTTTTATCACAGGAAGAGTCTCAAGATCGATAAGTATACTAATTTTAACTATCGAAGTACTAATTGAGCAGCGTTGTTCAGATGTTGACAGACTGTTCTTCGGATAGTAGATTTGAATCCGGACAGTTCTTAGTAGTCATTTAAAAGTAATAACGTATTAAGGTAATAAACGAAATATTACCAGTTTTTCAAGATCTTGAATTATAAAAATTGTATCATTTTTCGAATTAAGTACATATTACGAGAATCAATTATCAATTTTTTGCGTTTACTTTTATTGATAAGGAAAAAAATTTAAGTATGACCTTTTTTTTAATAATGAGACAACTATTTATTTATTAATTTATTTTCACTACTCATCATCGTTATCATCCTTTCTCTCGTAAACAGCTAATTATCAAAATGTTGGATTCTGTTGAAATAATAGTAGTGCTATAACTGTGACAGTCAGCAATTACGGTCAGGAATCAAACCTAAAATTTATGAGTTCACTGTCTACCGATTCAGTTATATCCTGAACTCTCTTCATGTATTAAATTGATTTAAAACCGTAGACATTTTACTTTTTTTTTAAAAGTCACGTCTTTAAAAATTTCATTCAAAAATATTTTTACTAAGTAGTTTAAAACTCATCGTGTTTACAAAAAAATTCAACTACAAAAAGTTTTCAGTTGCTCAATTTTCACTGCTGCAACATCTGGTTTTTTTTGGAGTACACGTTCTCAATAAGTTAGGAAGTTGAAATAGGTTTATTCACCATTTTTTTTTATACAAAAGCGTTTAAATTCGATAAAACTACTTATTATTTGAAAAAAAAGAAATTAACTCTTCTGAATCACGTGAGTTTGGCAATAAAATTAACTAATCTCTATTAACAACTTTGAAAATTTGTTCAATCACTTATCGATATCATTATTGTGTAGCGATTGGAAAAATGTAAAATTATACTGTTCAAAATGGCTGTACTAATTAATTAATCGAAAATATGTATTGTTTATTAAAGTATGCATGATAAAATGAAATAAGCGAAGTAAAAATTTAAAAAAATACTTGTGATTGCGGAAGCTAATGATGAAGGACGTAACTAATTATAGTAATAAAACGGAGTCTATACTAATAAAATAAAAATTATGAAGTTTCCTTGAGTTTAAAGTCGATATTGTACGTAAGTATAATGTTGTGCAAACAGTCAAAGTTATTGTTTTCATACATTTTAAACTAATCTAAGTTTTTATAAGGAGGTGAATTCAGTTAAAGTTTGCGTATTTTCATAATGCAGTTATTCATTTTGATAAAAACTAAATATTAAATTAAAGTAAATCTTGAAAATTTACTTTAATATCATAATGTTTGAAAGCATAAATTATGATAATTTTATAGTAACATTACTTCACCAATTCTTCTCAAGAATTTTTAAAAGCTCAATGTTTTTCTTAAAAATTGTCATCGCACTAGATAAAACTTATTTTCTATAAGTCTGATAAAAACCAAATAAATAAACAACTTTTTAATAAAATTTCTTTAAAACCTTTTTATGTCAAGTAAGAATAGCACATTGAAAATACGAGAACTTTTTCAATCAACTTTTCATTTTCTATAGAAAAAACTTTTTCCCATCTTGGAAGTTTCAGTGAAGCATGAGTAAATGTTTACTTTTCTTAATCCTTCTACTTCAAAAATAAATAAACCGCATATATAAATTTTTCTGAAAATTCCAAAATTAGCAAAAAATTACAACTTTCATATGATATTTCTTTTAAACTCCAGACTCAAGTTTTACGCCAGGTAGTAAATGTATCAAAGAACTTTTGTCCTAAGTTTTTAACTTAACCGCAGTAACTTTCATAGTCAGTTAATTTGTCGAAAATTAATTATTCCTGAAACTTTCTTATTTTATGATCTAAACACTGCATACTTAAGAAGGATCTAAATATAAAAACTATGGCCGAGAGCTCATCTAAAAATACGGCGCTTATCACACCTTGACCTCCGGGCGTAAAACATAAACGCTGATAAAGTGAAAAACTCTCTGTGGTACGTGTTTATATATGTGTGGAAAAACTAGTGGAAAGAAAAAAAAAGAAAAAAAAAGCGGCATCTCACCGTACGTGAATGTACACTACATACCTAATGAGGGAAGTGGGGGTAAAAAAAAGGTTCACTTTTTGTTCTTTTTCAAAAACGTACCACTCGGATGCTCTTGCTCTTGTGAATCATCCCTCTAATTTACGCTGCTGTGCTGCTGCAGGGAGAGACGAAGCGCTCATCGCGGCCAGCGGCTTTCTTTGGAGGAGGCAGAATTTTTTTTTGAATGTATGTATGCGTCTACCTACCCCCACGATTATCCTAAATCTGAAAGATGAACGAGTTTGTTTGGTAAAGAAAAATTTTTTTTTACTAAGTATACATGGAAAACAATTTTACTCTGAGATTTTTCTTATATACTTTGTTTCATGAAAAAATCGATTAACTTTGAGCTAAGAAATATTTTTTTTAAAGAAAATTCCCTGCGAGAAATTTCCGCCAGAATATTGCCAGACAGTGGGCAGATTTAGCGAAATTGGGCAGAAATTTAGTAGGGTTAATCGCCAGATTCTTGACAGAAGGCCAATGCTTTACGCATAGGGATTCTGGCGAACTATAGCCTAAACCTTTTTATTTTAAATTGTAACATTGATTACTAACAAAAATATGTTCAGTTTCATAACTTGACTCTGAAATTTTTCTTTTTTTTTTTTCCTTATGTTGAACATTTTTCTCATCCATTTTGATGTAATTTTAAAATATTATTCACACAATACCAGCCCTGCTGTATAGCCACACGTGTGGCATACGTGTGCCACACGTACAATGGACTTGAACAAATTTTTTTTCTTTTTCTAAATATTTTAACACCTATAGAGTCAGGGCGGAGACCTAGTGCATAGGATAGCGATTACAACCTGGACATGATTTCCCCAGGAAGTTTTGACTCCGGAGGGGCCAGGGCGGGTACCTGGTGCACCTGGTGATATTGACGCCTTGGAGATGATTTCCCCAGGAAGTTTGGACTCCGGAGGGGTCAGGCTGAACACCTGGTGCACCTGATGATACTTACGCCTTGGAGATGATTTCCTCAGGAAGTTTGGACTCCGGAGGGGCCAGGGCGAATACCTGGTGCACCTGGTTATACTGAGGCCTTGGAGATGATTTCCCCAGGAAGTTTGCACTCCGGAGGGGTCAGGCTGAACACCTGGTGCACCTGGTATTAATTACGCCTTGGAGATGATTTCCCCAGGAAGTTTGGATTCCGGAGAGGTCAGGCTGAACACCTGGTGCACCTGGTGATACTTACGCCTCGGAGATGATTTCCTCAGGAAGTTTGGACTCCGGAGGGGTTAGGGCGTACACCCGGTGCACCTGGTGATACTTACGCCTTGGAGATGATTTTCTCAGAAAGTTTTGATCCCAGTGGGTTCACATCATCAAGTTTACTATTAGGATAGCATCTTCAGAGTTGGGTTATTACCGGGTACACCAAGTATTTTCCCATCCAGGGTCAAAATTTCTTGATAAAATCATCTCCAAGGCGTAAGTATCACCAGGGGCACCAGGTGTCCGCCCTGGCCCCTCCGGAGTCCAAACTTCCTGAGGAAATCATCTCCAAGGCGTAAGTATCACCAGGTGCACCAGGTATCCGCCCTGGCCTTCTGGGGAAATTATCTCCAAGGCGTAAGTATTAGCAGGTGCACCAGGTATCCGCCCTGGCCCCTCCGGAGTCAAAACTTCTAAGGGAAATCATCTCCAAGGCGTAAGTATCACCAGGTGCACCAGGTGTCCGCCCTGAACCCTCCGGAGTCGAAACTTCCTGGGAAAATCATCTCCAAGGCGTAAATATCACCAGGTGCACCAGGTGTTCAGCCTGACCCCTCCGGAGTCCAAACTTCCTGGGGAAATCATCTCCAAGGTTTCAGTATAACCAGGTGCACCAGGTATCTGCCCTGGCCCCTCCGAGGTCCAAACTTCCTGAGGAAATCATCTCCCTGGCGTAAGTATCACCAGGTGCACCAGGTATACGCCCTGGCCTCTCCGGAGTCAAAACTTCCTGGGGAAATCATCTCCAGGTTGTAATCGCTATCCTATGCGCTAGGTCACTGCCCTGACTCCATAGGTGTTAAAATATTTAGCAAAAGAAAAAAAATTTGTTCAAGTCCATTGTACGTGTGGCTATACAGCAGGGAGAGGTTAGGATTTTCAAACAGCAAGCATAATTCATCGATTAAAAATTAAAATTATATTTCTATAAAATTATTTGATTATTTTTTATCAATTTTGTAACATCGGAGCTGCATGCTGCTGCTCCGATTTGTAAACTAACCTCTCATCAACGCATCTAGGTACATATACATATATGTATAAATATAGACATATACATAAAATAATAAGCTCGACAGAATTTTCTGCCCACTATCTGGCGGGCACCCCAGACGTTCTGTTGAAACTTCTAGCAGGGTTTGCTCCAGTTTATATTTATTGATTTGAAGCTAAAAAAATAAATAGACTATACAGTTTTTTTAGAAAAATATTATAAAAGATTTTTCATTAAAAAAAAATCCCTTAGTCTTTTTTATCATATAATTAAAGATCTATATATAATACGTGACCCAGTAAGAGTTATATACATGTTAATAATTTAATCATCTGAAAAAAACAAAAGCGAGAGAAAATGCATGAAATAATTAGTTTTTAATATTTCAGTAATCTCATTGAAAAATGACCTTAATTGCAGTGTCTATTGATTTTGGTGAAAATTTTGGCTTAGTTTTCCATTTTTGTAAAATTTTTGATTTATAGTTACTACTAATTGAGTTATAATTAATTAAATTCAAAATAATTAAATCGTCAAGTTATAAATTAAAATTTATCAATTGATCAATAATTAGCTTGGAAAAATGTTAGATATTAATACAAAATTATCGACCTTACCTTATTTACTTAAAGTTGACTACAAATCTAATCTATTTCATCTTAAATAAAATTGTCTAGTGATTAAATTAAGGCTTTGTGACTACATAATCGTATAGTTGGTGGCAGGCAAGGTTTGAGCCGTGGATTTTCTGTGGGTTCATGTATGCAACGCCTGCTGTAAACCAAAATTAATTATGATAAGTATTAATCAACGCAGAAAATGATGCTGTTTTAATTATTGTTCTCAAAACTTTCTTCAATTAATTTAAATAAAGAAAAAATACTCAACATCTCAAACATTTACTACTATAAAATTTTACAACTTGTAAATCTCTGTCTGAATAAAAATTTAAACCATTCACAGAGGAAACTCATAAGAATTTAAAACTAAAATATAAAAGCTTCAACTTTGTGAGCCGTAAGAGATGGTTTCATTCATATTTCATACGGCAAAAGTAGAAAGTCAAATTAACTGGGCGAATCTAAAAGCCACAGTTTTCTTTCAAATTTTTCAACCCAGCTAACTCGAGCGGTTTTTAATTATTCGCATAATTCATGCATTTAAGATTTTAAAATGAATTGCTGTTGAGGATAGCCGCAAGGGTTCGACGTCGTTTCAATCGCGAAACAATTCGGTTTAATTCCCTCTCATGAAGTTATTTACATCTGACTGGGAATTCATATATAGGTCCCTTGTCACCGGCAATATTTCGCTGCTGTGGTGGATACAATAAATCAAGAAATGCAGGTCCCGGCTGAATCGAAATGTGCAGTATTTTTCGAGGTGGCTTTATTTTTCCAGACCTTTTTTTTTTTTTATTATAATCGATCTATTTACAGAAAGGCTGTATAGTTTGAATCACTGAGTTCTATTTATTTGGATTTGGATTGTCCGACATATATAGCTGTAACAATGAATGAAAAGACAGGAAATGAAAAAAAAATTTCTTTGGAACTGATTTTCATTTATCGAACTGCACTAAACTTCATAACAATGCATTGTTGTGAGAAAATTTTTGTTGAACGAAAAAAAATATTCTGCAGACTGAAAGTAATGTTTTTTTTTTTTGTTTTGAAAAACAAAAAAAAATAGTATGAGTTTTTCAAACAATTTCACGTGTGCTACTTTATGAATTGTTCAAGTAGTGCATGTTCTTGATATTTTTTTGTCATTTCAAAATTCTTTCTCTTTCTTTTTTGTAAGTGGAAAATATATTTTTTTCTGCTTTTGTTTGATTTAATTTTATGTCATGGAAAATTTATTTATTGATTTTTCTTTATTCGTATTAAGCAATGTATCGAATATCTTCGCGAATATCAATGAAAAATATTTGTTTTGTTTTTCAATATTTGTAACCTGAGCATGTAAAATTTTTATTATACTTTTAAAATATATAAAAAAACTCAAAATTTTACAATATGATGTTTACCATTGAGAAAAATATTTATTTTATCAAATCCCTTTATAAAAGAGAGCTATCGCCATTTTGGTGAGATTTTCAATGTAAGATTTTATTCGTGAGCTGATTGGTGGAGAAGTTTTTAAAATATTCGAAAAGTGCCTTTTGAGGTTACAATTATTGTTTTTTTCGAGGTTTTTTTCCTATGCGCGCTTGCAGCGCGCTGAGTGGTACTAGTTTGATAAATTTGAGGTACAACTTTTGTTTTTGTAATTCTTTCAATTATTAAATTTGTATACTAAAGCGTACATTACACCATTATTTTTTGAAAAACAGAAATTCAAAATATTTATGCCAATTATTTTAAAAAAGCTCTAAAATCCAAAGTTCCACTAATTCACAAGAAACAAAAAGAAAGAAGAGAAAAAAAAAACCTTAAGGGATCATTTTAATCAAGCTCCCAAGCAACAAGTCTTATAAAAGTCAGCGTGCGCGAGCCGCGCAATAAGCCTCACGCGCGTCGGTCGGCAAGTCGATCACGCGAATAAAGACAATGCATCTGGCTCATCATCACTTAAAAACAACTCGATGGAATCCCATCGCGCCACCACCGCGCCGAGGCTGTAATTGCTCTCTTCCGCGTGTATCACTGCGCGGCGCAAAAAAAAGCGGGGCATATAAACTCGACCTCGTTCTCGATTCATCGGCGGGCATTTAGTTTAATGAAGAGATTTTTTTTCTCTCTCTCTTTCTCGAGTGCAGGCGGAAAATTTTTCTGAATGTGCCATTACTGTTATTGAGCCCGCTAGAAAGAAAAGCTTTGGGGGAAGAAGCTTTACCGCGTCGCTGCCGAAGCTTCACAAGTGTGAGTGTGGTGTTTGAATTTTAAGGAGAGCGCTGCCGCGAGGGAGTTTTGGGGCGCGAGATCGATTTTCTTCGTTTAAAGAGCTGTGGCAGCTGTTGCTGCTCGTACGTATTATCGATTCGTCGACGACGCCCGAGCGACCTAAAGATTTATGCGACTACGAGTGATCTAGGCTGCACTGGGGGAGGAGGCTTACACATGGGGGGTCGCTGATTTGTAGCCGGGGGTCGATTGCATTGGTTTACTTCGAAATCACTCGCCGTTTTTTTTTTCGGGTCGCTCTCGAGACTCGGAGTGTGTACCTTGATCCACAAACGCTTTTCCAATTAAATCGTGTACACGAATCGTAAATTGTGAGAAACAACACACGATTTGCAATATGAAAATCTTCATAAATTTACTTTTGGTTAAACGCAACTCTGATTTTTTTTTTTATGTTTTACTATGAATTATTGCAACTGCGAAAAATTAAAAAAAAAAAAATCATTACTGATAGATGCAGATATTTCATTTGGAGGAGAGGATTTACTACGCTCACGTTTGGAAAAACTGATTTATTAGACAAGAATAATTTAGTTGTACTTTTTCAATTCGAGGAAAAAAATTGATGTTTTCAGTGAGAATTGTTTGCGTTACGGTTATTTTTGAGTACTAGAAAGTTTTGTGCTGTACATTTATTATTATTGCCCTCATAATTGGGTTAAGACTCTAGAAATAAAGTTTCCATTTATAGTGTAAGTTTTTCAAACAGTGCACGACTGTTTATGTCGATTGTTAAAGCATAACAAGCGTGAAATTTGCAACCTCATTACTTGCGGCAATAAGGGCAGAAGTTTAAAATGGGTTTATTCCAAAGATTGTAGATCCAGAATTATAATTGGTTTTGAACAGAACAGTCGTGTTACTGAGTAAACGTAATTGAATTTGATGAAAGTTTTAGAACGACATTTTTTTGTAAAGTATATGTTGGTTTAGACTGACAATAAGTTTTTTAATTTGATGTCCATAGGAACTTTAACATATCTAATAGGATCATCCTATTTTATTTTTGAATGTAGCTAGGTTTGTAGAAAAAAATCGATCGTGGATAATCAAGTTGGGATTTGTCAGTCACGCTACTCTGCACCAAATTAGCATCCTCGAGATTCGAAAAAAGCAATCTGGGTACAAAGTAAAACGTCTTCTTCTGATAGCGATGGAATGGATAGCAGTAATCCAAAAATTGAAACGGAACTAGTAACAAACAACTTCGGTGGCGGAAAATTGAAAAAGTAAAAAATTAAAAAGCAACTTCTGTTATTCTTTTACAGAATTACCCTTAGAGTAATTAGCTAACGAGAGAAAGAAAGGAAATTGCAATTAAAAGTTTCCAGAGTGAAAACCAGCGATTGTGCTGTAACTATTTATAAGATGCATCCAACAGATATATATTTTTTAGTTTTCCTCAAAGTTTAAAAATAAATACGGAAAAAAATAAAGTGAATGCTGAAAATTTTTCTTTATCTTAAACAGGCATCATTAAAAAACGTTTTACGTCACGAAAATAACGAGAGAAAAAGTTGAACCAACTTAAATAAGTACTCCAAATCAAATTAATCCCACAGTTATTTTCATGTAAACCATCTAAGTCATTTACGGAAGTAATGAAGTTCTGAAATACCATTAAAATAAGAGCATTAAGTTGGAAAGATGAACGAATTTTTAAAACGCTTAAAACCTTTATATGCATATACGTATTTCACAACTCTTTTTGCCCTCGTTTCAAAGCTCTTAGGAAGAAAACGAAGAATATTTTAATTGGTTTGAGCGTGGTAAAGCAGAAAATCGAGCAGAAAATAAAAACTTGGAATATAAAGTAACGTCCAGAGAAAAAAAAAAAAAAAATTTCAATATTCTCGCATCTTCTTTTTGAATGTCGGTGGAAAAACTACAAGAGCACTTTTATGTCTGCTATTCAATGGAATTTGATATTTTAAAATGTCGAGCGTACTCAAATTGACAATGATACTCGAGTTGTAGTAAAAAGAGTTGGAAAACGCGAAATAATAGTTTATTCTGATAAAATTGTAAAAGTTTCTGTCATCATTGAAAATCAATACTCATTGTGAAAAAGAATTTTTCAAAGTGGTATAAATTATAAAATAATCTTAACTGCGTAACAATTTTCTATTCAAAAACGAATTTGCAAACTTATGCCCCGTCTACACTGGCGGTTTAACCGCGTCTCGGCTTAACTTTGTTTAAAGAATTTTACAATGTTCCCGCGCGGTTGAAGGATTAATTTGTACTTTAAAAATAGGAAATAATTTATAAGATTAAGATGGTTACATCTTGAACTTCGATTCCAATGACAACATTGTCAAATTCTTTAAACAAAGTTTAGCCGAGACGCGGCTTAACCGCCAGTGTAGACGAGTCATTACATACCTACAAATTTTAACATTTATGGTTTAATTGAGTATGATTTAATTTGCAAGCTTTAATTGTATCATGTAGTTTGAAATAATAAATCTCATTTGAGTGCAACTGGTGAAACGTTTATAACGTAATTTACACTTTCTAAATGAGTATTCTTTACAATAAAAAGTTTGTGAAAAGTTCGCGTAAGAAAGAAAAAAGTTCCAATGTAAAAACTCGATTTATTTCTTTGTTTGAGATTAATACAAGTTGAACTGCGTTAATGATTTATTCGAAAAGAAATTTAAGTTTTTCAAACTGTTTTAAAAATTTTCAAAAAAAAAACATGAAAGGAATAAATTTTTTTATTTATGTAAATTATTCAGATACTTTGAGATATGCGTATAGCTAAAATATTTGTTTGAAGGTGGAGCATGATAGAAAAGGTTAAAAGGTAAAGATTAAAGTACAATAATTCAAAAGCAAAGACATTTAATCGATATTGGGTACTTTAAAATTTAATTTATCATAGAGTATTGCATAAAGAGTTTACCATCAGGGAATTTAAGCTACCGTATTTTTTTTCTGCTTAACGTAATCTTTTTATGAAAGTTGTTATCATATGATTTTCGAAGTGCATATACGGCCCGAGTGATTTTAGAATTTCAAAATAAATTGAGGAGCAGCTGTAGAATTTTCGGAGCAAGGACAATTTTTCGCATGCACTTGAAGACCCTTTTGGTGCATATTATATAAAAAGAGTTTGCGTGCACTCTGGTACTTAGCTAAATTTATACGAATCTTTAAAAAAAAAAAAGTTAAATCGGGAAAAATAATTTTGGAGCTTCGTTGATTTATTCAAATTTTGATTATAACTAGCGGAACGGAACGATGAAAAAGTACCAAACATAATTTTGCATTAATTATTCGATATTAACTTCGTTAACCAGATCCTGAAACAACGTTTATTACACGTGTAATTAATGAGGTTCCTGATAAATAAAATTATTTTTGGTAACATTTAGCTCATGTTATATCGATAAACTTTTTGAATTTACGGTAAATAGAAAGTTTAAAGTTGTTTTTAATAAAAATTGAAAAAAATAAAAATAAAAATAAAAATATTGTTCAACACTGCTTGTAAATTTGAAGATAAAAAAGAAGATAAGTTTTTGAAAACACTACAAGAAAAATTGATGAAAAAAAATGCAACTGGAGTGAATCATTTTGAAGTTTGCACGAACGATGAATGAATCACTGGTATATTATTCATCCACGAGGTCTCCGAAACATCCACGATAAACCATCCAGCCCGACAGTTTTTACCTACTTCATGTGGCATTTAGAGTTTCCCGATGCTTAGTTTTATTTATTTATTAATCCGATTTTTTCTAACGGGCAAAGGTAGGATCGAGAAAAATTTTTCTATTTTGTCACGATGGAGGCGTAATCCAATTTCATAAAATTCGTCGGTTTAAAATGATGAACGGACCTGGATGGAATGACTTTTTTATTCCGGATTTGAGTCTTGAGGCTACTCAAAGTTAGCGAGGGCATTTTCAGTTTGAAATCCGAGACTTAAGGTGCTTTAGCCGCCACAGCTTTTGAAGATATCTATTTCAAAGCCTTATCCACGTGAGCTGCCTCAATGCTCATATAGCAAATTAACTCTTATTTTCACACTTTTCAGTTGGTAGCTAACTCAGTTAGAAGTTTTTACATGATCTGCGACATTACTAATTCTTACATTTTTATCATTGTTAAAATTATCATCAAGAAAATTAAAAATCTTGTGGAGCTTCTTATGCAAAAATCCAAGAAAAAATCAACCTTCTAAAGTAAAAAAAGTAGTTTTTATAAATGGTTGTACAATTTTTTTTTAAATGAACACAAGTTCAAATTTGTTGAAAAAGTTTTGAATGTTTAGCTGCAAATTGCAAATTGAAATAAAAATGTTCGAACATTCCAAAAGAGTCCAAATGATTGTATAAAATTAAATATCTTTTGCTTAGTGAAACCAGAAATTGGATCATGTTTTAAAACTATCATTGCCTTTAAAAAGCTGAATTGAAAAAAATATTGCGCTCTTAAAAAAAGATTCACAACAAATTCGCACGAGTTGCGTAAAAAAAGAACGACGCCGTGTTAATTGGCAGGTCAAATTAGAACGTATAAAAAAATTCTGCAGGCATGATAACTCTCAGTTGATTTTACATAATTTACTTTTTATAGCTAGAAGCGTTAATATGTCTCGTCCAATATAAAATTCAGTCCGGGAAATTTACACGAATTTGACATTCTAATTCTTGATTAGTTTTCATTGTTTGACTTTTCTGCACAGTGTATTTTATTCATTTACTCTGTGGGTGCAATTTACTTTATTGTAACATACTTTTTCCATTTGTGCTTTAAATAAAACAAATATTGCGTAAGGATGAATTATTATCTTTGAATTGTAGCTTTAACAAGTCGAATGTCAAATTAGAGCTAAAAGAGTTTAAAGCTAATACAAAATTTTTCAAAAAATTAAATCTTGAGTAATTTTTAATAAATTTCAAAAACACCGATGTAGTCAAATGTAGTTTAGAGCAGCTTTAAAAATAAAATTAAAAAAAATAGATGTGGAAGAAAACTGAAAGAAAAACGTTAAAAAAAAAGTCACCATTTTATCGATGAATAGTATGCTCCATCTTTAGCTGGTTATCATTTCAAAGGATAGTACGTTCACTATAATCTGTGAAAACATTAATCTTTCATTCATAGTTTGTAAGGTAATAGTGATCACAAAATACAAGTCACGAAGTTCACGACACATTTCTGACTTATAATTCAATAAATTTGCTTTTATTGCAAGCGGTGAAATAAAATGGATTCACATTAGATTTATGAGCTCACAAACTACGATTTTGATCAACTCTGTATGATTTTTGCAATCTGTAATTCATATTGACTTTATAGCATGAATATAAAGTACGGTTTACGACGAAACATCCAATTTTCACCACCCCATTACATATTTTTAGACAGGCTTCCAAATGCTACAATCAATCTAAATAGGTTTATTTACAATTTCATGAGAAAAATTTTCCACAAAATAAAAACTAAAATTATAACAAATACTTTTCACTAAGCCAATAAATTACTTTGTCTTAACAATTTTAGTTTAAAACCAATATTTTGATGAATTTAATTAATTTACAAAATAATTTAAAAGTATTTTTACCAAAATTGTTAAACTATACACACTGTCTTGTTATTTTTATTTGAAAAAACCCTTTTGATAAGTTTAGTTCAAATCTGAAAAAAACTGTAAATTTCAATTTTAAGAGTCTTTCTTAGACAGGAAAGTTTTGGCTACTGGTCAATGGGAAATTGTTCAATGGAAGCACCGTACGCACCACGTCGAGCACCACGTGGGCTACTAATCCCCAAGCAGATGAAAACTTTCCATCAATAGTATTCATAATAGCAAACAGTAGACTCAAATTTTCACCGTCAACACTAAACTTAAACAAAACCCAAGGAAAATCTTCCTGTTTACCGTATGGCTAAGCCTTCGGCGTATGTACATCAGCTCGAGCATTTTTGAGGAAAAAAACTAACGAATACTTTTAAAATAAAATTTTCTAGAAGTTTTCGAGTCAACTGCACACGCGAGTTTAAATCGTTAAAGCGGCGTTATCAAGCTTCGATGAACCCGGCATGTTATAGCGCCAATCGCGTCTAATCCCAACTACAGACACTTGCGGCCCGGCTCGCTAGCAATTCATTTAAAACCCCAAAGAGAAGAAGGAAAAAACAAGCTATAGCCACCTCGAACAAAGAAGGACCTCGTGGTGCGGTGGAGTCGGCGTGAGTCGTTGTCGAGCATATTCCACGCTAGCGACGGCTGCTGGTTTAATCCTCTTCCGTACCTTCCGCAGCAGTCCTGCATCAGCAGCAGCGGGCCCGCGCCTTCCTCGTGGCTCCTAATTATCATTGATGAAATGCGAGTATCTGTTTTAATCGTCTCCTCGGCACGACACTAACAAACTTTTATTCTTTTCGCCTTCGGCCGCAATTAACGCCAATAATCTTAGCTGGCATCACGCGCCTCTCTTGTATTATTCCTTCGCAGCTCTTCTTATCCTGCGGGTGGTCTGCACTTTGTTTTCACCGAGTATTCATTTCACTGTAACCGTCAAAACAAAGACGGCCTATAGTATCACGAAACAAAAAAAATCATCACCACCGCACCAGCCATCGTATGTAAATCGACTGCTCCGAAAAAAAAGAAATTAAAAATTGAGGTTAGGTCGCGGTTTGCACACGCCGTGTACACAGCTACTGTCGCCCCGTGGAGCTTTGGCACTCGGTTGACTAATCCATAAATACACCACGACGGAACGCTCAGCACGCCTGCAGGGGGGATTTTTTAGGTAGGTACGAGCCGCGATGAGGAGGAGGAAGCTGATGCAGGGCAACTAAACACGGAACGCACGACAAGCTGCAAACGCGCCGAGGGCAAGCGGACTACTGACCGACGAGCGCGACGCTGCGCGGCTGGGGCCGACTACGTCACGACTCTGCCAGCCTGCAGCTTTTCCCCCCGCTGCACATGAGAGTGTGCGTGCGTCTTCTGCTGGCTGCGCGCGGGGTCGACGGGATTTTCGGATACTGGATAGCACTGCTGCCGCTTGCCAAAAGCTTGCAAGCTGTGGCTGCCCTCCGACGCTGCGTGTAACCGTGGGAATAATCGAGCTTATCGCGCGAGAGTTGTAGTATTGGTTTTTCTCATTAACAAAAATTTTTTAGGAGTGATGAGAGCTGAGACAGAGTTTTTTATTTTATGCTTGTACGGATGACACCACACTGCAGATATTAAATGTTTTCTTGAAATTAGAAAAAAGAAGTCATTAATTTATCCCGCAGAAAGAAAGTACTGTCATCTTAATAATAGTTCCCGCTGGAAGACGCGGTAAAAGGTTCTGCGGAGTCCAGTTAGACGCTGGAATTGCGTTCACGCTGGGGATTGAAAGAAGTCTTGATGAGAAAATACCACTTTTGTAACTGCACGCTTTAAGAAGAAGAGCCCTTTTTTCAAAGGAAATAACTCAGGAACAAAATTTGTCAAGATCAAAGTCCTCGTCAAAGTCTTCAAAAGGGAAAAATTTATTCAGCTTACAATTTAAAAGTCAATTTTCAATTTTTTACTAATAAATAGGCATAATTTTTTATTTATAATTAAAATTTACATATTGGAAAGCAAAGCGGGAATTCACGGATATTGTATTATTTTTTGATATTAGATCATTCTGAAAAACAATATCCTATAATACAAAACTGTTTTTTTGGATTTTTTTCTAATAAAAAAAAAATATATTATTTTGCTGCCACGATAAATAATTTCATACTTCAATAGTTTTTCGCAGATTTTACAAATTTATAACATTGCAGCCCATATATCTCTCTAATTATATACATTTAATTTTTATAAGTCAAATTTGATGTGACGAACAATCAGACTGTTTATAAATTCATTCGAAGACCTCACAATTTTTTTATGATTTTCGAATGAAAAAATTGAAACACTTTTTATTTTCAACCCTTTATAGATTATTTAGCAGTATTCGTGTTCAATCCTGTCGGAGCAGAAGAATGTAGAACATTTTTGCATTATTGAAGGGGAAAAGTTGAGCAGCAAGTCACTGAAAAGTTTCAAACTTTCATCTTCAAAATAAGTTGATTTTGTAAACATTCAGACTTTTTCTTCTTTCAATCAATGAAGAAAATGTTATTACAAGAATTCAGAGGATGATACAACTTTTGGTCCTTAATTTACATTCTATTTTTTCAGTCGATTTTTCAAACATTAACGATTTGACAAAGTTTATTTTTCAATTAGTTTTACATACTCGTTCTCTTTTTTTTCTTTTTTTACAAAGCTACTAGGATTCGGAAAATTCCCACTGTCAATCTTGATTGTACCGAATAAAACTCGACTGGGTAGTATAAACACACACGCGATTTAATTTGACGCTCGCTGATAAATGCAGAAGCTCTCGGCACAGAGTCTAGAAAGGTCGAGCTTAAATAAAAGCGTGCGTGGGTGAAAAACAAGCAGCATCCCTTCATGAAAGTAACATCAGGCCCGACTGTACCAGTTGATCAAGATGAAAAAAGAAAGGAAAAAAAGTAATGCATAATCAACTGGTTTTTAAAATGAAAAAAAAAAAAATCAATCGGGATAAGAATCTATTGAGTTTAAAAAAGATACTACTTATTTTCTGTACGAAGCTTTATTATGGAAACTTCATGAATAAGATGGCAACTTTTAATCTGAACGACCCAAAGCTATCTTGAAACAGCTTCATAAATATCGGCATTATGAACGAATAAGTTTATTGTTATTCTTAACCAACGGTTATGAATCAAAAGTTTTTAAGGAAAAAATAATATACTTTTGTATCTTCATTAAAAACCTACCGCAGTTATTTATAAAAAATTGTTATTTTTTTTTCTTTAAGGTAAAAATAATACTTTGATGTCTTGAAGTTTTATAAAAAATTATGCTTTAAATATTTTAAACATTACATTATAAATAGTACATGCACCGATCTATATTTACTCTCGATCGATTAATTAACCAAGCATGAAATGCTCAATCGGTTGAATGTTAGACCCTTGACTCAAAGTTCTCGCAGGTATACATAAGACCCGCTCATCACTAATTGAAATAAATATACAATTATCTTTCAATGCAAGTACTTTGATCACAAAAGACCTACATTTCAAATTAGCACGCGAAAATCAATAAATAAAACAGACATGTAATACAGAGCAAAAAGTAAAAATGCGTTTAATTAAATATGAATTTACATTTCAAAAATTCTTCATGATTTTTCTTCAATTATTTGATGGTGTACCCAATTATTCTGACTATTCAACTTTGAAGATTTTCCTTTACTGAGAAAGTGCAATTAATCCGAAACTCCCTTTAGCGCATAGATGAAATAAGCTGGGAGAAAGGTTTTGAAAAGCTTTTGTATTGAAGAACTCTGCAGTATAAACTGATCTCTTTGAATGCACATCTTAATGTTTTATTCAAAATGCACGGCAAATTTTTTAAGGTGGCTATTGCCTTTGGTGTCGTATCAATCGGGGGGTGCTAAAGGGGGCTTAACTATTTTTCAACTTTGTTTTATATAATGAATATATGTTTTTAAAGCAAAGTTGCATGAGCCTTTTTAAAGTTTGTTTTATAAATTTTTGGTTCTCATGTAAAATTGAATTCAGAATAAATTTTAGAATTTTTTTTCATGAAAATTCATTTATTAAGATTTTTAGTATAAAGTGAAATTTACACCTTTTAGAAACTTCAAGGACTGTAACCACAGAGAGGTTGAAGATGAACACTTCATATTTTGCCAAAATACTTATTTCAAAGCACTCAAAACATGTGTACCAAATTTAAAGTAGGCTCGTATTCTGCTCAATTACATGATCGATTTTAGCTGGAAAGTTCCATGCAATAATATCAATTATCAATTTACCAATTCATTTCGCAACGATGATATAATTTTTTATTTACTGTTTATTTTTATAAATCATCAATTGATCTGTTATAAACAAAGTAAGAAACAAAACTATATTGAAGCTAGACTTTATATTGTTTAATAATTCTTGATGTACTTAAATCAAAAACTTGGGAACTGACAATTCAAGTAGATTTCCCAAACTTAATAATATTAGCGACCCAATGCATTGAAACCGAATGACAGTTCCGCTTTAATTCAGAAAGTTGGAGAGCTTAGTACCAGAGTGCACATGATTGCAGGATTAAGCTTAATCAAAACAAAATATAGGGAAACAAAATAATCTTGCGAGATTAACAAAACAATGTCAACCACCTTGTAAACCCTCCCCGCCAACAAAAAATTTTGTATATGATTTGTTTAAAAAGTAACCCTAGTGAATAATATCATTTATTCAAATTAAACTTATTTTCTTCCAAGGGTATTTTTTTAACTCGAAGCTAAATTAAGGGCACAACTTTAATTTCCAGAGGGTAAATGAGCAAGTCTCTGCTCCAGATGACGGCGATAAATTTTAGAGTTAGATTCTTTGAATCCTAATGGACTTGGCCTTGATTCTGAATTAATACCAAGATAAGAAAAAAACGTCGCTGAAAAAAAATAAAGCTTTTCCGAAATTAAATTTTTTTTTTTTTTTGCAAAAATTTCTTTGTGTCGCAAATTCAGTTTAAAGATACCGTAATAAAAGAACCCTCATAAAAGGCACCGACAAAAGCTCTGTTACTCTTTTGTAAAGAAATATATCGTCAGCAAAGTAGATTAAAAAGTTGTAAACTTACCAGGTTTGTAATGGTCCCTTCTGGTTTTAGCTTTGGATAAAAATTAAAAAACATCTTTTCTTATTAAATAACAATGTAGAAGCATTATTAAGAAATGCAGCAGTTTATACAGTAAAAAATTGTCAATTTATCAATTGACAATTTTAGTCTACAAAAAAATTAGTCAACGATTTATCAAGTTTTTTATATATTTTTTTTAGGCGTTTAAAATTGAAAGTTTGGTAGTTTGTTGCAATTTCGGATTGGATTACCATTTCAATAGAACCAGAAAATCTACCCAAAACGAAATGTATTCGCTTAGCGCCTGCGCCTCGGTAGATAATTGAAGTTGAGTAGAGTGTAAATTTACGAACAATAGGCGCTATTGACGCAGCTATGCGTTCACGCAGTAATGTGATATTTATCATCAAAAATCTTTACTAGAACAACTTACTAGATGCTGTATAGCGGAACAGCAAGCTGTTTTTCGTTCAAAAAATAGAGAATTCGATACTAAACGATAAATTGTTTTCTTATTTTCAATTGTAGAATTTTTTATATTACTTATTTATCTAACAAAACTTTTTTTTTAATCAGTGTAAAAGTTGTTTGTTATTGCAAACTCTCAGAATAGCAGATATCTCAATCGAACACACTCGAACAAAGCTTTTACGTCGAATAACGTATGTGCGGACAGCTCAACTACGCAAGCTTTGGGTCCAATATTTCTCAATATAAAACTAATCGAAGGAACTTTCCCAACTGTTTGTGTCAATGAGAGAGAGTCTTTAGATATAATAGAAAATTTCACGAAAATTATTATACTCAGTTTGAAAACAGAAAAAAAGTTACCTAAAACATCGGTCAAATTATGATTATGTTTATGTTTAAAAATATGTATTTTGGATATTAATTATTATCTTACAAACTAATAAAAATAGTTTCATCTAATGATGGGGATTACCCAAAATTAAATTATATAAAATTTAATGTTCGTCAAAATAACTGATGGCTAAATCGAATCAAATATTTTTGTGCTTATTTTTTCATAAAAAATTTTATAAATAATTAAATGATTTTTAATGCAAGGAAAAGTATCTGTTCACGAAGAACCAAATTTAGTCATGGAGAGATATTTCTAACTATTTATAACTATTAACTAATTATAATGTACTTGTAGAAAAATACAGTAGAAAGTGATTACACATTTCATTTAATTGTATCATTCGTTTACAAACAATGTGTGTACACTTTGAGCGAGTAAATTTAAGTGCTCTATTTAATTACAATATAGCTCTTCTTTTTTCATTCCAGCGACAGCGACGTAAAAGTTCCACTAATTAAAGTCACCGTAACTCGTCTCATTTAGTGTCAGAAAGATCAATTGAATCTAATACCAGGCTCACGGTAAACTCCCAAATTCTCACCTCTGCTCCCAACACGTTCTAATTAAAGCCACGACTGGACACCATCGTTACCCGCTGGTATCCTGAAACCCAATTCGAATCAATTATCTTCGTGGCAAATACACCTGAAAGGCTAATTAATTTCACAAATTATTAGTCTGATAAATGTTACGAAAATACATAAATTTTTGTCAATACAACTATTTTTATTCCATAATAATTAGAAATTTTAATGCGGTAATAAAGTAGGCATGAATGACAGTAGTGAACTCTAAAAATTTATTTCAGCTCTATTGGTTCTTAAATAATTCATCCATAAAGTTAGCAGTAACCAGAGTCTTTTGTCTTCGAGAGCTTTTAAGAAGAGCGAGTTTATCACGAAATTTGCGCGGTTTCTCGCTCAATACGTACACTCTGTGAAAAACGAGCTTTAATACCACACTACATTGATCAAAAAGTGGAGTTTATTTCGAAATATGCTTCGCAATAAACTCTGAGTTTCTTCTACGAAATGCAATATTCTGGTGAAACTAGTATTTTAAAAAAAAAAGCTATTTTAGGTTAAAACACGCCCATTACATTCGATCTCGGAGTCAACGCGTAGTATAACGAACTTTCCGCAATAAATGCTCTTCGTGAGAACACCAAACAACAAACTTTGCACCCTACATTCTGTAAAATTTCTCTTAAAACTACGTAGAAAAATAAAAGAGCTTGTAAAAGTACATAAACTTTTTTTTTTCTCGGGAAATCTAGCGTTTGCACTTTTTTTTATTTTCTAAGGGTGGAACACGTTTGCGACACTTTTTTAAATTACCGGTTGAAAAATTTCAGCTTGAGTTAAAAATTAAAAAGAAGACGGGCTTTTCTGCTGTTATTAGACAACAGTGTTTCTACGTTTTTACCAAATGAACAAATTCATCACAATTTATATTTTTTGAAACATTTTCGTTTACTGAAAATAAAGTAACTGTACAGTAAGATTTATATATAATTCAAAAGTTTCTTCAAATAGACCGTTTCATCAATCAAACTTGTTGCTCCTAATCAAAATTTTAGTTCAGCTTTAATATTTCCTTACCCTACTCACTTTAATGAATGATTCGTAAAATTGTTCTATCCAACAAAATTTCGAGCAAACTTAAGAATTCATATTAACTATAAATAAATTATACAAATAAAAAAAATTTTCTAAAAAATAATTATATCTTACCTGAAAACTAATTGTAAATAAAACAAAAAAAATTCAACGCAATTGATTATTTTAAAACCCTAATGAAATTTTATTTTAAAAAACAAATCATAAATCACAATTAAAAACTCATGAAAAGTACTAAAAAAGGTTATCTCTAAAAACCCGCATTTAAATTTCGAGGCCAAGAGGGTGTCGCGTTATTGTCACACAAAAGCCTCCCCTCTAAACTAATTTTCGTTCGATCAGGCAAATGATGTCATTAAAGCTGAATCCTCCCAAGAGAGCCTCGCTCATCCAACCTCCATTTAAAAAAAAAGCGAAAAATAAAAAATAATCTTCCCCCCGCGGGAGGCAGCGAGTGCCCCTTGAACCCTTGACTCCTACGTCATCGGCCTGAGGGGTGGGTGGCGGGGGTGCACAGGTAGAAGTAGGCGAAATTTCGTTCGGCCACCCTGCGCTACATAGACAAACTCCTTTCGCGCGACCTTGACATTATTCCGTGAGGCTGTCGTCTTCAGCTTTTTTTCCGTCAGGATGAATGCACGCGTATCGATTATATCCTTTGGGCGGCGCTGGAGGGGACTCGTTTTGCACCCGAGGTAATTGGGTGATCGAGTTGCTGTTTAATTTACACTGCGCCGATTGGCTCGTTTAATTTCATTGGTTTCGAGAGTTAATTTAACAGGTTTTTCTCGGCTTTAATGGATTTTGTTGTTATTTTTATTTGGAGCTTCCATTTTATAATCTTTGTAGCGGAACGCTTTAAATGAAGGTAACAACGGGTAAGTATCTTAATTAGTTTGCTCTGGTTTTAAGTTTTGCTTCTGAAAGACGTCTGACACTTTTTAATTAATTTACTGGAGCTGAATAAACTCAATTTAATTGTTTTGCTGAGAGATGAATTCAGTCTCGGGAAGCTGGAAAAACTTTTCTGTTGCTGTATTTTTAGGAATTTTAGTTGTGTATTTAAATAAATACTCTTATTTTTCACTAATTAATCGTTATAAAAAATGAATAAATAGATAGTAAAGCCATTATATAATACTAACAAGTTGAAATAAAATTACGTCAGACCCATCATTCTTTCCATTAACAACAATTTAAAGTTTTTGTTTTTAAAAGTTAGTGACTATAGCTTCATTAATTTCATTTGAAAAATGAAGATTTCAAAAGTCAACAATAAATAACGTATGGGAAAGAGAGAAAAAAAAATTTTCGATTGTCACTTATTAAAATTTCTATCGTAAACCGTTGATAGGATTATTGATTTCTACTCTGCTTTGCTCGTTAATGCAGACGTAATTACTTTCCCGCTGATTTTGAGTGAATTCCGGCGTTTCCAATTTTAAATCGTGTAATGAGTTTTAATCAATTTATCATAATGCAGTTAACTTAATTATTTTGAAAATTTCAATGGATGTCTTAAAAATTAAATTTCAAGCAATGTGGTGTTAAAATATGTATATGTTATAATTTATTAAAATTTGTATTGTAATTTTTAATTTTGTGTTATTTTGTGTTAGCTACGTTTAAGAGCCTAAGCTCTTAACCACTTGTAATGGGTTTTTACCCTCATGCGAGTTTATGATAATAAATAAATAAAATAAAATAATAAATAATTTATTAACTTAATGAGGGTCAAAGCTAAGATGAAAGAAAATAGTTATTCAACATCACTATAACGCTAAAAATCAAAAAAATCCCGCTCTCTCATATGGTTTTCGACCTGCGCTCGTAATCTCGACGCCCGTCCTGCACGATGCAACGGCGGGTTGCCGTCCACCAGGCGCTCGAGTCCCGCCCACACAGTGTGGGAGTATGAAGGCACCTGCTACATCAATTTTAAAAATTTTTATCACCGCACGCTTAATCATCGGATTCAATTGAAATTTGGTATATAGTTTCGAGGGTGCAGATTATGAACCTGACCTATGTTTTTTTATTTCACTTTTTTTAAGAAAATGAGAAGCATTCGTACTTCTAGGATTGCCCGGCCATCCGTTTGATTTTGAAAATTGAACTCAGCTCGGCTAATAAATCCGATTTATAAAAAATTTTGTAGTGGAAGTTTATATTGGTCACAAATATCACCTTTAATTTTTAATTTATCTTAAATAAGGTAAAATTATAATTCCCGCCTAATACGTTGGATTTGTAAGAAATTTTGTTATTGGGGGTTTTCAATACAGATTACCAATCTGCAAAAACGTCGGTAAACGTCGTCAACGCCCTAGAATTTTCTACCCCAATAATAAAAAAAAAAAAAAAAGCGAGAAGAATTCACCACTGACCGGGCGGCTACAACGGTTTGCACTACTTGGCGGGTGTTATTTTTCCGGCTCACGCTCGTCATTCAGACGCTTTTCCAAATTGAGCTCCTGCTGATTCACCACTATAATCTTAGGATAGCATCTGTGTTATGAAGTTATAAGTATATTTCGATTTGGCTTCCATTACGCCTTTTATAGAAAATTCTAGGCTCGTGTAGAACTATCGAGAATTTAATTGTCTCAGCATGAAAATTTATCAATTATTAATATTTTTTTTTTTTTTGTGTTTATTAACTGAACTTGCGGAAACGGTAATGCTCAAATTTTTGGACGATGAGTGTGAAAAATCATTGTAAACAAGTGACTAAAATGTTTTTCAAAAATTTTATTAAAATTTACTATTGTCAGCTCCAAAATTAGTACACTTGAATTATTTAAGAAATCAGTTATTTTTAACGTTTGAAGATAATTGTAATGTTACAGATATGTTTTATAAATTTAAAAAATTAATTATTAAACTCAAGAATTATATTTAATCAATTTTGTAGTTTAATATGATGAAAAAAAATTAATAAAAATGTTTAATTTTTAATGTTGAACATCACCATTGGCTTCAAAGTGATAACATTTTCTTATAATATTATCGATTAAAAAAAATTATTTTTACGCACTGTTTTAAACCGAATAAATTTTTTTCAATATTTAGGATTGTTATAATTTTTAAGTGTTCAGTAACCATGCCGAGTCTACAATATAAAATATTTATGCTTTTTTCTCGCGAGCATGCTTTTCAATTCTCTTACTCAGACTCATAAAATTAGGAATTTTAAAACAGCACTCTTTTTCTTTGTAGAATATTCACACGGCGAAGTCAACAAACCAAAATAAAACACCCGGCACCCTATCGAAACTTCTCCAAACTTCCATAACCTTTAAACTGATAAACATAGCGGTCCTTTGTCTTCTAAAAATTAGTTCATGAAATGTCTCCGTTGCTCAGCAATCCCCGTGGGCCATTCAGGATCTGCAGATCCTTGCGATCGCGGAAAAAGAATCGTTCAGAAACGTCTCGAAGGGTCTGCGAGTCTTCCCCTCCCGCGAGAAGCGCGAGTATAAATCCGGCCGGCACGACGCGCTTGGCAGTCAGTTGCAAATCGAGCATCCTAACGATAACACACGTGAGTTGAAATTTTTTATTTTAATCTCAGCTTGTTAATTTTTTTATTTTTACGTTTAAGTAAACAGTGAGGTTTAATTGAGTTTGTGCTGTTGAATTTAATTGGATTTTTCGAGACGGTTCGAGTTCGTTATTTATTACGTTTATCTACGTTTGAATTTTTTGACCGTTGGACGAAGTTGTAAACTCAAAGTTTTGACTGAAAATATTATTATAAGTGATTTTTATTATGGACTTTCGAGTTTTTAACTAGTGTCGCGATTTGTTTGTGATAATTTTGTTTTTTTAATCTATTGATATTCGTACAGTTACTAATTAATACATGGTCTCGTTTTTTATATTATTATCATTTTGCAACGCAATTTTTGTCTGGCAATCAATTTTAATTTAAGATTTTCAGTATTATTTTTTTTATCTCAAAAACGTATTAAATACGAATTGATACGATTTTTATGTACGTTGCTTCCTAAATTACAATAGAAGATTGTTTAGGGTCAGCAAATTGAAATTAAAAATAAATTTGTTTCAGGTGAAATTTTTTTTTAATGTTTAATTAGATTTAAGTATATACCTTTTTTTTGCAACAATTTCAATACGATATTATATTATATTTACATTTTTGGCAATGAGAGACCTTTAAACTTTCAAGTGTGGAGCGCGTTAACATTGTAATATTATTTAATACTCCGTACTATCCAAAGATAAAATTGTACCAAAGCAAACTCGAACTGTATAATTTTATCAATTTCTAAGTTTTTTAAATTATCAAAATTTTTTAATTAAAAAATTTAAATGAAGCCTTCGTCACCGCACTCATAGCCTAACAACTAATTTTTTGTTTTTTGTTTTTTTTTTTTTTTTTTTATTTCAGGATTTCTTGGAGTTATCCAAGCGCTTATTACTTTTCTGAGGTAAATCTCAATCAAAAAAAAAAAAAAAAAAAAAAAATGGCTTTAATCCCAACTCTTTTCCGTGACTGGTGGGACGACTTCGAACGACCATCTCGATTACTCGACCAGCACTTCGGCCTGGGGCTCACCCGGGACGACCTCCTCAATACCCTGGCCGTGCCGTCGACTCGCAGCTACTACCGTCCCTGGCGCAACCTCCTGGAGCAAAACAGCGGCGTCTCCAGAGTCCAGAGTGACAAAGACAAGTTCCAAGTCATAATAGACGTTCAGGTAATTAAAATTTTTACTAAAAGATCTCTTTATTATTAAGCTTTAATGAACAAAAGATTTAATCCTCGATTTAATCGATGCTTCTTGATTTAGCAATTTGCACCAAATGAGATCACAGTGAAAACCGTGGACAATGCAATAATCGTCGAAGGCAAGCACGAGGAGAAGAAGGATGAGCATGGTTTCATCTCACGACAGGTAAAGCCAATTACAATACTTTTTTTTTTTTTTTTAAATTTCAACTTTAACTTAATTAAAAATAAATTTCGCAGTTCCAACGTCGTTACTTGCTCCCCGAGGGTCACGACATCAACAACGTCCAGAGCAACCTCTCGTCGGATGGCGTCTTGACCATCACCGCGCCAACCCTCGCCCTAACCGCGGCACCCGGCGAGAAGGTCATTCCCGTTCAGCAGACCAACGCCCCGGCTGTCAAGAACGCCTAAACGATAACTTTGTGATTGATTGGATGGATGATCATTTCGGTGGTGTACTCGTGTTTGATTTTCAATATTTTTTCTTTCATTTGCATTTTGCTTTTATTGTTCGAGAAGCTTTATATATAACTTGCATTTTATTTCGATCAAAATTAGAACATCATTTTTTTTAAATATACCAAACACTGTCGAAATGTTGCCAAGTATGTATTGTGCGATAAACATATGTACGATATGAAACTTAATTGTCGGTGAAGCTCTTTGATGTCGAATGTATTGTATGCACTGTAATTTTGAGAAAAATTATGCGAATGAGTGGTTTTTAAGACGCTGTGCGTCGATATTTTGTATACATGCAAACACCGTCGACTGTTATGTACTGATACAGTTTTTCAAAAACTTTTTTTAGTAATTCAAATTTTTTAATAGGTTTATTAAACTTTGAAAAGAAATTTTAAAAACTTTAAATGTTGATCGTTAATAAAATTTTCATAAATTATAAATTTTTAAGAATACCTAGCTTACAGCTGCCAAATATCAAATTAATGTTCAATTTGTTTTCGTGTTAATAAACATCATTCTAAGAATTTTTTTTAAATTATTTTATCTCCTCTCTTTTACTTTTACTTAAAAATGAAAATTGTTTACTTGTTCAATGATTGAAAATAACTCTCTATTTTCAAACATTATATGAATCATTTAAGTAACGTCAACAAATTTTCAGCAATCCTTAAGTTTCCTAATAAAAGAATAACGTTAATTAGAACGTATTAAAAACTTATTTTCATAAAACTGACTCATAATACAAGAATTTAATTTCATGTCTCCGCAAGTTCCCAAATTATATCCAGAAACAAGCCGACTTTTAAAAATACACCCCAAATAAAAAAATTCTCTCACCTCGTCGGAAACAAAGAAAAAAAAAAAAATAGTTCTCGAAATAACCTTCAGCGAATATTCCGGAAAAGTCGTCGAACGAAATTTTCGCAAACTCCTACGCTAGGTATATGAGATTATTACGCGGTTCTAATTTCGGCACCAGCGGATGCAGTATTAGCGGGCGAGACGCCAGTAAATTTGCATGTTCTGACGCGGTCAACGACATGAGTTTTATTTTATTTTTTTACATCATCGTAATTGTTTGGCTGTGGTATCAAAATTTGTCGCAAGTCTTGTGATCATAATTATGCGGAAAACTAATCGTATAGTACCTTCAAGATGAATACAATAAAACAATATTCCAATAGATACTACTACCATGGCTTACTACCCTTATATTTTCAGAAAATTATTGAACTTAATTTCCTGAATATCTATGAAATGAGTTTGAAACTCATATACCTACCTTGTAGCTTAGGATAAATACAAACATACAGTGTTTGAGTGAATTGATTACAAGTAAACTTGAACTAGACGTTCGATAGCAGCATACATAAACGACAAGGTATCATTTAAATTCAAAATTCTTCAAACAATTGCCATAATAAACATTAAAAAGTTTCAAATTTTTCAATCGACTGGTTCATTAAAGAGCCAAAATGTAACTGATTTAAAACTAAAATGAGACACATGAGTATGCAAATATACTGATTGAATATTAACTAATTTTTGCTAATAAAACTCTTGAGAACAACTTCGTTTATTAGATTTAGAATTATTCTGTGATTGATAAGTAATTTCAACTTCTTTGAACTTCTTATGTAAATAAAATTTTAATAATATAATAATAAATATGATTATAGTAATATATACAATTTTCCACAGTTTATGCTTTTTCACCACAAAAAAATTTTCTACATAATTTTTCTAATTAATTTAAAAAATTTAATAATACAGCTGATATTTTTCGATTTCGAAGATGTCTTATCAACATTTATTCCGGGTAGGTAAGTAGGTACAAAACAATTTTTCTTTCGATTATAACACCTACCAAAATAGCACTGACGTTATTCGATACCTTAATAAGGCACGACCAAAAACACAAATGCAGCCCTGAAAAGTAAGCTTTTGTTACAGAGTTTTTTTAACCGCTGATTTTTGTCCAAAGTATTTCAAGTTCATTTCGTGGGCGTTTGTAATTCGCGGTTTACACGTCGAATAAGAAAAGCGCAAAGGCCAAAGCAGACGGCAGCACACGTGGAATAAAAATGTCGCGATCTGGCAAGTGGCAATGCTCATTTGAAGCAAATTAGATGTTAGAACCTTTTTTTTTTCTTCTTTTCGGTAAGTGAGTAATGTATTTCTTCATTTTGGTGCTTTTGAAGTAACTAATTGGAAAAGAGCTTGTTTTAAAAAATTTTGATAAAACCATATAGATCTAACCTCACTTTTGAATGTTTTGTAAACACTAAAGAAAATATATTTTTTTTATTTATTCCATTTTCTTTATGTTGGTTAATTAACCGAATTCGTGAAAGTTTTAATGAAATTATAATTATCTAAAAGTAAAGTGGTGATTTCTTGAGCTAAAGGTTTAAATGGTACTGCCAATTATGAACAATCTATCTAATTGTAAACACTAGCACATTGATAATTTTTATTTTTCTGATTTACAGTTGTTAGTCATTAGTTTTTCTTTTTATCCATAATGATTCGAAGAAGACACATCAGTATTAAAGCTGTCAAAGAACTAGATGCATTCCCTAAAATTCCAGAAGACTATAGAAAACATTCCGCTGTGGGTGGAACATGTAAGCTGTCATAAATTAAAATAAATTAATAATTGAATTTACTGTTAGTTTGATTATTATCAAATTTTTTTTTTAATTTCAGTTTCTTTAGCAAGTTTTTGTATCATAGTTTATCTCATCTACGCTGAAACATCCTACTTTTTAGATAGTAAGCTAAAGTTTAAGTTTGAACCAGACACTGATTATGATGATCAGTTGCAAATGAATATTGATATGACTATTGCAATGCCCTGTGGTCAAATTGGTGCTGATGTCTTGGATTCCACAAATCAAAATTTGATGACATTAGACACCTTACACGAAGAGGATACTTGGTGGGAGTTATCACCAGATCAGCGAGCCCATTTTGAAGCTTTAAAACACATGAATGCTTATTTCCGTGAAGAGTATCATGCAATTCATGAGTTATTGTGGAAAGCTAATCAATTTGCATTTTTTTCAAATGAAATGCCTAAAAGGTACAATATAAAGTAATTTTTAACTTGCAAATAATAAAGCTAGGTACCTTTTAGCAAAATATTTTTTGGAAACAGTAGTTTCATATGAAACTTGGTTGAGCTTCCAAAATCACATTTTTCTATAATGAATATTTAATATTTATATTCAAATAAAAAAAGATCTTTTTTGTAGGTCTGATATGCCCAGTTACCCACCAAATGCCTGTCGGGTTTATGGTAGTTTAGATATAAATAAAGTTGCTGGAAACTTTCATGTAACTTCTGGCAAATCTTTGACTCTTCCAAGAGGTCATGTCCATATTTCTGCATTTATGACTGAGCAAGATTACAATTTTACACATAGAATTCATCGCTTTTCTTTTGGAAAGCCTAGTCCAGGAATTATTCATCCATTAGAAGGGGATGAAAAAGTCACTTCAGATCGTAAGTTTAGAAAAATTACCCACGTTTTAAAAATAAAAGTTTTTAATTCCATTGAAACTTTTCAGACATGATGTTATTTCAGTATTTTATTGAGGTTGTGTCCACTGACATTGATATGTTAATGCGAAAGTCCAAAACTTATCAATACAGTGTTAAAGATTATCAAAGACCAATTGATCACGATAAAGGTTCTCATGGTATACCTGGAATATTTTTCAAGTATGATACCAGTGCTCTGAAAGTCAAAGTCATCGAAGAACGTGATACAGTTTGTCAATTTCTTATAAAGCTTTGTGCTACTGTTGGTTGTATTTTTGTAACAAACGGTAAGGACGATTATAATTTAATTCTTTTAATTTCTGAATTTTAATCATAAAAATAAAAAATAGTTGATTGAAGTTTTTAAATTTCAACTTGCTCAAATTAATGAATTTAAAATAAGATTTTAAGAAGAGATATTACTTTATGGCTCCATCATATATTTATTTATTGATTTATTTACTCTTAATACTTATTTCAGGTTTGCTAAATAGTCTAGTACAAAGTCTGTGGTATGTATTTTGTTGCAAGTTTTTACCGAAAAAGGAAAAAAATTATGAAAAATTAACAGTAGATAATAAAGAAAAAAGTATTTTAAAACCAGTGAATCCTTTGATAAATTTCATAGAACCACAAAGTGTCAATAGCATTGGAATTGTATCCAACAATCCACAATAAAGTCAAAAAACTATTCTATTCTACTACAGTATTTTTTATAATGTATTATACAAGCATGAAAAAGAAAAATTTACAATCATTCTAAGAATGGTATATTACTCACATCTAGGGAACAAAAGTAAAGAATGTCTCAGGGCACATTTCATTATCACCCGATTCGCAGGCAAGGCTTATGAAACGTGCTTTGGGAGATTCTTTATTGGCCGTTGTGGTGTGTATATTATTTTTCATTGCGAAGTTCTTCCTATCTTAATGGGAGGAAAATTTCCACTTTCAGGGCATGCACAATAAAAATATAATTTATATGTAGTTTTTTCACTTTTTAAAAGTTTTTCATTAGAAGTGTTTGAAGTGTGCTTTAAAGTCTTTTTTAAAATGTATTAGTTTTTATGGAATGGTGCTTTTAATTTTTTATAAAAAAATTTGTGTTTATAAAATGATGATTTTTTATTCAAAATAAAAAATAATGATCTGATATTATGTAAATTTTCCCTAAAAATAATAAATTATTTGTTATTTGAAAAAATTGTAAATATAGGAATTTTAATTTATAAATAAAAACAAACTTTGTATTTTTTATGTCCATAATATATATTTTACATTATCCTGTGATTGTACAAGTTACAAACATTAAGGCAACGATAAGCTGTACTTTTGTAACTTCAAGACTGCAAAGCAGTTTATAAATATTTTTTACTATTTCATGAATTTTAACGTTTAATTTTAATTAATTACTTTCAATATAATTTCTGTAAATTATTATTTATTATATTGCCAGAAATAAAAATATTGTTGAACCAAACTTTGGCAGTTGATGGCTCAAAACACTTCACAGTAAATCTATTTATATTGCAAAAAATATATAAATATATAATGATAAATATATGTGTGTATGAATGTATAAGCGTATTTTACAAGATTTTACAAACTGATTTGAAATTACACAATATTTGATGGTAAAAATTTATGAAAAAAATGATACTGTTTTAGAGCATCTTAAAAGAACAAAAAAGGAAAAAATTCAATTCATGATTAACTAAAAAATTTTTAATTATCTAACTCACATAAAAATTGCATAAGCAACAATGGTTTTTAAAAAATTTTCTCTTAAAAGTATGGTCTTTAATCTATATTTATTTGATACTAATTATGTATAGTTAAATGTTAAAACAATCTAAATTAAATTCAATGATGACTTGTTTTAAGTGTTAATTTTATGATTCATAAAAAAATATTATTTCAAAAATCTTGTAATAATTTTGCCCTTTTAAGGTTCAATGCCTCATGAAATTTTAGTGCTTCTGCACTTATTTTAAGAATTACAATGGACGCAAGGAATCAAGGCTTTTGTTACCTACAGTTTGCGATTCTGGTCTTTAGCATAAAGATAATAAAGTGCTTGACCATTTATTAATCTACTCGCCCCAATGAATATATTTTCGTTTAAAAATAAGTAAAAGTCACATTTTAAAAATTTATTATAAAAAGATAGTTTACAAATTTATACTCTCTAGTTCAGGTGATTAAACTCTAAGATATTTGTTGCTTAAGTAATAACTTGGAATAATTAATCGAATAACATTAATAAAAAACATTGTTGTCTATGTTAATAAATTTGCAAAAATCAAAACCTATTTTTTCAACTGTTATTTTTCTGTAACTTTTTGAAGAGAGGTATTTTTATATAAACGTAAATTTTTATATTTAATTTAAAAATAAATTTAAACATTAAATACACCGAAATTCTCGTAATAGATAGTTAATACTTTTTTTTACAAAAACATTTTCAGCAGGGCAATTTTTCAAATAAATTCTAAATCTTATTAATACATTAATCATTAAAACGCGTTTTGCGTTTTTGTAGCATCAACGAGCTCCATATCATCATTTATTCAAAATGTTTAGCATGCACTCGATTAGAACACAGTCGTGCGAGTTAAAATTAAAATAGGTATGTATATCTTAGGTAACGTATATGAATAATAGTACTATTTTTTAAGATAATAATTACTAAGAAATTGTCTCATTTTTCGTGCTTGGATCATTTCGATTCAAATTTAACAGTTTTTATATCGTTTTAATTTACAATCCTTGTATTATCTAACGGCACTTTTTAAACTTAATCATGTAACGGCAGTTATGTATAAACAAAGGTAAAGGATCGGCAAAAAATATTATTTTTTCTTTTAAAATTCTAAAAACTTATTTTAGCAGACAACATTTAAGTAATTTTTACTTTAGAGTTACAAGGATTATTAAAAAAAAGTTTGCTTAGAAAACTACTCTCGTTTTGCACAGAAAATTTGTCAACAATTCGTGCAAATCATGAGTGTTTTTTTCAATTCGAATATAAAATGACTGTTGAAAAGCGCCTTAAGCAACTTTACGATACCAAAAACAATTTTTTTTTTTTTTTTTTTTATTCTTTTTCACAAGTCAAGCATAAAAAAATAAATTATTGTTTTCAGTTTTGTAGATATCTGCGATGGAGTGAAATACTTGAGCGATGCTGTATTTCATATAAACTATTTAAAATATATAATATATTTCTTATATACTTTTAATATGTAATTTCAAGTAAAATGCTTTTATCTATCGCTTGCAATTTTTTTTCCAAATCTTAAAATCCTCTTTCTATCATAACGCAATCATTATAATGGCACACCTTGGAGACTCGTGACGATAAATACAGAGACTGACGAAAAACCGCAGCTTTAGAAAAATTTCTCGTGTACATTCCTTACAATATTACAAAAAGGCTCGACAACATTAGTTTATTTTATAATAATAATTATTTTTTTTAACATCAAGTAATTATTAGGTTTTGCAATTTTCAATATTTTACATAAAAATAGTTGGATTTTACAGTATAGTGCACTTAAAGTTCTTTTACGACTTAGTTTTTATTATTTTCAAAAATTCTGGGTGAGATAAAAAATAATTATGCATGTAAATATTTACTCTGTAAGACTAACTCTTCTTTTCAATAGATTGGATCCATACCTTTTTTTGAGAACCTAATTATGATTTAAAAATCATGAAAAACGGAAAGCAGTTAAAAATTAAAATACTATTTATATCTCAAATTTATAAACGATTTAATGTAATCACTACTCGTTATACATGACTTTTAATCATAATTGCTACAAGAGTGGAAGCTTCAGGTTCAATTTTAACTTTGTTTTTCAGAAACTTTGCTATGTCAACGAAAGATACACGTAAAAAAAAAAAAACGGTCACACTTACACTTCTAAGGTAGCATAAAAAAAAATAAAGAATAAAATCACTTAGCATAATACCTTATTGTACATAGAGACGCGTAAAGTTTTGAGCGTCAACTAACAATTTATACAAGTCTACCTTAAATTAAAACTAGTAGGACTCAGAAAACACTTTTATATGCGATCAAATTAAAAAAATTTAATCTTTAATTTATTGTGATAAATTGTAAAAATTTTTAATGAACCAAGTATGAAAAAATAGTATCTACAGAGGCAGAAAAAAAAATAAAATAAAAAGTCGTCTGTAAATCTATCAGAATAACCGTATACAATCGTATTTTCTAAGCTTAAAAGTCACTCGCACAGTAATACATTTTCATTGACAAAGCAAGTACAATTCAAGGTTGATCGCATATTCATTACATAAATAAAGTAAAAGTCTTTTAACACGTTCGATTTCATCTGCTTACAACTAAAAGAATCATTTGCATGTAAGTATATATACTCATTGATTTATTTTTTTCAAAATTCCTAATAAACGAATGAGCTTATTAAAAGCTCATTTCCAGGTCCATAAATTTTTCTTTTCTTCTTTATTTTTATTTTTGTTTCATCTCGTTGTGACTATTACCTCAGAAGTGTGAACATCGTAACGACGAGATGAAAGAGAAATATTTCTATTCTGAGGTATCGTACGAACGTGTCTGCATTGTTTTTCAAAAATTCGTACCGCGATGTCAGATGTATCACGAGGTCTACTGGTGAACGCTTTGGCTGCAATTTGTGTACCTGCAAAATTTTTTACCATTTTAGTTATCTCAAGTATCAAAAATGAATAAATTGTTTCGCACCGACAATAGTATTTAGGTTAAACTCACCTATGTCGAGTTAAAGCATCTAACAAATTAAAGACACGTGATGTGCATCAATGGTACAAACACAAGTAACAGCGTCAAGAAACTGATTTCCGATCTCATTCCGGAATCTTTCACTGAAAATAGATGTTTTCATTAAATTTTTGTCAACTATTCCAATAGTTTTTTAAATTACTTGTACGATCTGTTTGATTTTTTTTAAACTGTGCACATCGTGAACACTACAAAAGATTGTACAAGTGTAATATTTGAAAAACAACTTACCACTTTCAGCTTTTTCCAAACCTGCAAATGTAAATGAAAAAGTAAGTTAGTTTAAAATAGTAATAATGAATATAATTTATATCTTCATAGCTATTAAACTACTGCATGGTAAATGAGTTTAAACAGTTTATGCAAGCACTATAATATTTTTAAACATAATTTTTAAATAAACCAATAAAATTCAAAGCACAGGTAGTAATAAATTTAAAAAATAAAAAAAAAGATTCGTAACTCAAGTGAATTTTATAACTTTCCAAAGTAAACTTGAAACTGCATATAAAACTTTAAAAAAAACCTTCGACAAGGTATTTCCAAAAATTTTGACGACTCCAACGGGGAAAATTACTCACTCGTGTTGAAGAATTTGAGGGGCGACTCGGGTCCCCACTGCACGTAACCGCCGTCCTTGACGTCGTCGTTCTTCGCCCTGAGAAGGCACTCGTAGGTATTGTCGGGCTCCAGTCCGGTTATGATGGTCTGGATCATGTGCTGTTTGCCAATGCTGCTCACCACGTCCCATTTCTCGGCGTACATCCAGTCGCCGTTGTCCTTCTTCCGGTACTTGAGCTGAAAAATCAACCCCCGACTCATGAATAAAAAATTTCTCCAAAACCTGTGTGTGATGCAAAAAAAAAGGTATCTCACCTCGACGCCACTGATGCTCTTGTAGCTGATGACCTGCCACAGGAACTGTATGGAGTTGCTGTCCACGACCTTGCCGCTGAGCCAGACCGGCCTGGCGGGGGTGTCCCTCAAGTTGAGTATGGGACCCCAGGTCTCTCCGATGTCGTTGAAGGCCTTGCACTTGTACTCTCCGAGGTCGTCCTTGGTCGTCTTGTGGATGGTGAGCACGTGGGTGTGATCGGTGAGGTTGTGCTTGCTGTAGTGGCTGCCGTCAATGTAGATCGGCTGGCCGTCCTTGTGCCACTCGAGGCGTCTCAGGGGCGGGTGCGAGTGGATGACGCAGCTTATGTTGGTCTCGACGTTCTCGCCAGTGAAGTAGTCCTTGCGGCCGTTGTGCAAGTGGTGGTGGAGCTCGTCCTTCTCAGTAGTTATTGCAGGGCGATCTGGAGATTAAGATTTAGTTGAGAATTCATAAAAAATTAGAAAGGAGAGAGATTGGTCTCATTTAAATTCTGATACTTACGTTTGACCTTTAGTTTAGCGTGAGAGATGGTGGGCTTTGGGTTGTCGTGCTCCTCAACCATACACTGGTAATCTCCGGCCATGTGCCAGGTAGCGTCGGTGATGGGTAAGTAAGCCACAGATGCATCCTTCACGCTCACTTTACGTTGTCCCTGTAAATCATTCGTCACAATTATTTTGTTGAATCCGAGTTGAGCTTTGAACTAGATTTTTTACAATATGAGTTTAGATTTACTTACTCGGAAGTTCCAGGAGATTTCCTTGACTTTGCGACCGCGTACCTCGCAAGCCAGATTCAAACTCTCGCCCTCGTTTATGTCGTTGTACTTGCTGGGAGTTATCAGAATTTTGTCATCGTCGTCGACCTGGGGCGTCACGTACAGCTTGTGCACGAGATTGAGCTTCTTGTTATCATCGTAAAGAATGGTGCAGGTGTAGTTATCGGATGAGTCGCTCAACTCCAGGTTCCTTATCACCAGGGTGTTGTTCTCCTTCATAATTTCCTGGCGTGGTCCCAGCTGGTAACTCAACAGTTCAGGGCCTCGGTACCAGATGACTGCGACGTCATCTTCAACAGTTCGAGTGATTCGGTTGAATTGGAAAAAATAGTTTTACGTTAAATTTTTAAAATACCAAGTGTAAAATTTTAAACGAGATATAGGCCATGAAATTTTACTCATCAGGTGTATGAAATTTAAATTAAAAACTACTCGACCCAGTTCGAGTTAATTTGGGTCCGAAGAAAAAGTGGTATTAAGAGTAAACGATTTTCACGTAAATTTATTCATTAAACTCACCGGTATTCTTGGTTAAGCAGGGCAGATAAACCGTTTCATTGACCATGTGGCTGAAGTAACCTGGTTTGCTGATGAATTCCGGGGGCTCGCTGTTGGCTTGGCTCGTGTCCACGTCGTCCTGGGTTCCGTCGTTTGGGTCGTCGTCCTGGACATCGGTGTCGTTGTTGTCTGCGGCTTGGGGAGCACTCCAGACTGAAAGTGAAATATAGATTCATCAAATTCCGCACGAAAGTGAGATCGTCTTTTTTTAAGCCGCGCATGCATAATTGACAGATTAATCATTCTCGGGAGTAAAAGGACCAGAAAGGTAAACAAGATCCCGAAAAAAGAAACCTAAGCCAGTGTGTAAGTTAAGAAGTCGCTGATTTGTTTTGACAACGCGAGCGCGTGGAGAACGAAAGGGAGCGGAGCTTACGCAAGGCTTTCCCTTGCTTTCATTATCTCGGTATCGAAATTTTCTTTTCTATTTTGAGGAAACTTAATTTTTGAATAATGATACCTTTCTATCGTATTTAGAGATGTAGTGACTCCTTGGCTTCCGAAACATCTGTAACATGCTCTCGCAACATTAAAGCCCAATCAACTGTAAATCATCGTAATCAGAGTTCAATTATTTCACAGTCAATTCTGACAAAACGGCTCTTACTCTGCGGTAATTCAATTTTGACGAGAGTGAAAGCCCAAGATCGTTCACACTCGAACGATTAGAAACTCCAAGAACTTTCAAAAATTTCAACGTTAGCACGGGAGAAAGATAAAAGGAAAAAACCCGGAGGCTTTGTCTCCGTGTCACTATCCAAAACCAAGGTCCCTGAACCCTTAAACATGCTGCAGAGACACCGCAGACGGTCGTCGTCATCCACCGGCTCGGAATTCCGCGCGTAAGAGTTGAAATTAGATTTGTGGACCGATGGGCTGCCGCTGTACACGCTGCTAGGCCGCCAGTGCGACGGGCGCTCGTTTTTCTAAAAATACACCCCTGCTCCAGGAAAAGTTTGATCGTCGGGTTTCCGCTCCGACGAGAAATCCAACCCTCTCGCTATGACTGCATCGGGGTATTTTTTTTTTTTTTTTTAGGCGATCGTAAACGGAAGAGACGAGATTCGCGATATAAATTTTTGGGAGGGATACAATGAATTATGGACTTTGTTCATAATCAATGGATCGGTAAATAAATTTCTAGCTATTGTTTTGGCAAGGTAAGCTAAAACAACACCAGTTAAGAAAAAATAAACAAATAAATAGAAACTATATGTTGAGCTTATGTGAATGCTGCAACAAATTATTCTTGAATATCAGCCGAAGTCTTTTCTATAGATCTAGTAATTTGAGCATTTTTTTTAAATAAAAAATGAAATAAGCTCACGTGTTTAAGCAAATAATAATGTTTGGTAATTTATTATCAATTATTCTTAGCCAGAAAAATCTTTTCATTTACTACTGCATAAATTTTAAGATCAAATCTGACTTCGTTTAAAGAAAAGTTATACCATTGTTTGGTACGAAAACTTGACCCAATTATGAGAGCTCACGCAATGCATGAATACAAAATCAAGAAAGAATGAAATGCCTAATCATGGCGAAGCACAGTTTTCCGATTTTATTTTAGGGACGGATTATCGCTACTAATTCAATTATGATGGAAATTGGAGTGAGAGTGGAAAAAAGGTCGTGTGTATTCGAGGCATGCTTTATATCATACCAGGGGCGCACCCTTGTTTTATTTCCGTAAGAAGCTTTTTACTGGTTAACATGATGGCTTTACGGGCTTTGCTCGTGAAACACGAAGAATTTAATGAAAAATTTTACTGGTTTTTTTTTTTATTACTCTCGCGAAATAGTAGAAAAGCGCATAAATTAAACTTCAAAGTACTAAAAATGGAATTGATATGACTTATCGTACCATTTTTTCGGTCTTATTTTGTGTTCAATAATTTTTCAGGTATAAATAGAACCAATAAAAATTCATTCTGTATAATTTATTTTCTCCCAAGATCGAATTACACAAAAAGCTCTCTTTAACCACTTCTTTTTTCGCGTTTAATTTCCTTACAGAAAAAATCATATCCATCAACCCCGTTTCGTTTAAGAGTCGCGGCGAACCGACGTTAAATAATTCATTCCGAGTCGGGTTAATAACGAAAAACCGCACGTGTGATAAAAGTTCGCGCGGGTCGCCGTGACGATAAAAAAAAAAGCCACACCTCGCCGCGTGTAACGAAATTAAAACAGGGTCAGTCGTACTTGTTGTTACCCCGCGGGTGGATAAGAAAAAAAAAAAAAAGAAAAAGAAACTGTCGGAGTAAAAGAAAAATAGTGCGATACATTAAGGCCGAGGTTTATTTATCCAAGGAAAGGAGTTGCGGGGAAAAAAAGGGTTGAGCACTGAAAAAATAAATCTGATTCTAAAAGTTGGTAATGCTTGGATTAGGGTTGAACTACTTAAGTTTTAATAGGTAAGATAATTTTTGTTGTAAACGTTTTATGTAGTTTCAAAATTATAATTAATAAAAGATGAAGTATATTTTTTGATGAGATTTAATCTAGTTAAAACTGTTAAAAGATATGATGGTTTTAATAAAAAAAAAAAAAAAAAAAAAAAATTTAGCCCAACCCAAACAAAATATCTAAAAAATAACATAAATATTTATCAATTTATTTTCAGAAAATTTTGAAACAGTCAAAAATAGAGGCGTGGCGGTAAATAATTTAGTATTTTGTAAAACACAGTTCCAAACCTAAAAATAACGCTTTATTCCAAGCAACCCACACGAAGCACCCATAGAATAATTAATTAAAAAATTTTCAACTCTCTTGTTTAATCAAAATAATTTTTTCGACTCGCCCCAACACGGTAAATCATCCCGATCAAGTGTCCGCAAACGCATTAAAAGCGTCGTCCAGCTGTTGTGGTTAACGAAAAACAAACCCTCGAGTATAGTCAATCGATTACCTTAGGACCGCTAACGACTTCTCCCGGCACATACGCACAATGACAACTCGTATCGATCCTGACCCAGATAAGCTCGACTTTTCTATTCATTATACCCGGGGTTTGATTTCGAGGGGTACGGCTTCTTCGGGTATTTTTACACGCGTCAGATCGCGTGCACCACCGTGATTAGCCCCGTGATGTGCTTAATTTTTTAACGTCCTACCGATGTTTATTACTCGCCATTTCTTGTTTCGTTTGCCTTGGTCCCAGCTCTAACGATAATTGATTGTCCATCGAGAACTGATAAAGTTTGCACCGGCATTGAGCGAAAAATTAACCAATGCTACGAGCGAAGACAGAAGTTTTTATTTTTCGAAGGATTAAGGAACTAATGGATAGATACGTTACGCTCGGTGGGTTGTAATTAATCCGGTAACTACTGTAAATACTTGTCGAGTATTTAGCACGCGATCAAATTAAATTACAAGTTTCGATGAAAATTCATGGGTGGCGTGTTTGTGCGGTTACCGCCTCACGAATAAAATTACACTCGTAAACCTGGTATTACGAGTATGTACATACATTTTATATATTATTTTTCAAAAAAAAAAAAAAAAAACCACGCCGTAATTTGTCGTTTTTCGAACTACTGCAGGGCGAGGGATTAATCATTCATGAAATCAATCAGCTTATTGAATTAACAATCTACCCCGTAAATCAAGTCGCAAAGTTTCTTTTCAGCAAGGGAGACGAGGAAGGAGAAGAAGAAGTTATTTTTCCGTTATAACGGGAAATTGCCGGACGACGCGATGACTCAATGTCCGTCGTACCGGCGTATATCAGCGAGTTTGATATCGATCAGCTGACTCCACAGGTATGCAGGTTGTCATTGTTGGAAGGAGAGAATGAAAGAAAGACTTTTTATCTCCCCTGAGTTTAATTATTGCGGAAAGGGGCGCGTTTACTTGCGTTCACGGTGGCTTGACTGGCGTATTCGACACTCGGAAATAGCGTCTGGAGTGACTTATTATCGGTAAATTTAAATTACTTCTGCGAATACCTTTTGTGAAATTATTTTTCAGCGCTTTAATAGATAGATGGTGGTCAATTTGCATTGAATTTTATCGGAGTGTTTAATTTACAATTGAAGATGCCATTAGGCGAAGCGTTATTGTTATTTCATTGAAATTTTTTTTTCTTATTAAAACACGCATTATGAGAGTCTACCGCAGCCTTGTAACAGTTTAAAAGTCGCTTTTTAATCTATCCTGGCGTAATGCATCAATCAAAGTGACAAAGTTACTTAATGCTAATTCCCATTATCTCAAGGGAACTAACAAACACGCTGGGATTAAAAAAAATGTCATAAAATTCAAGAAGAGAGTTAATAGTGAAATTACGGCACTTTGGAGTTTTGCAACCCAGGTACTGGCACGATTTTATACTTTATAGACGTGATGAGAGGAATGCGAATGAATAGCCATTTGTGCTTACATAATGTAACCGTTTGTTGATTCAATTATTTTATTGCTAAGAAGAATTTTCATTGGGGGAATGGGGAAAAATATTTATAATGTTAACTTAATTGAAAAGCAATTAATAACAGATTAGAGAAGGTATCCTGACTCGTAAGTTGAACAGAAATCATGAATTTTTTTTCAAACGAATTATGATTGCACGATCTGTTTTAAATCCTGTGATTAAAGTGAAAAAAATGTACTTTTCGTAAACAAACATCTGCCATTTGTTTCAATACATGTCAGTTTTAAACGCTACCACCGCGCGTCTGCAAACTGTCGATATTCGCACTCCGTTTCAATAATCAAAATGCGCGATGCCGCCCAACCGTATGATTTGCGCGTTTAAACTTTAACTCGAGCACATTATTCTTTTAGAGCAATTTAACAGCAATTAAATTCAGCAAGAAACCATTAATTTTCATCTCGCGAACGATTTTTTGCAATTACGCGAGCACTCCCGTGAAATCACAATATTCGTCACGCAGAAAAAAGTTGTTAGATAATTGTGTACATTTTTTTTTTGACTAAACTAGTGAAGTTTTAAAATAATAAAAAAATGCCTTTCAGAACTAATTGAGCTTGAAAGTTTAAGAAAAATCAAGTTTCTTGGTAAATTAAGAGCAATTTTTAATGATACAATTCTAATAGAATAATAAAAGAATATGAATAACACCTGTTTCAATAGTTTTAAAAAAATTACGATAAATTCCGGTAAAATTGAAAAAAAAAAAAACATCTTGAATTGAAAAATTTACGAATATAATAAATTTCATCAGTCGGTTCTTTGAGATATAAAAAAATAAAATCGAAAAATATTTCTGAGCACAAAAAACTGGCTTCATCGTCATCAATAAAATAGTAAAAATTTTTTTTTTTTTATTGAAAAAATTGGACAGTGTTGTTTACCAAAAGCGTTTATTACAAAACTCTAAAAATATCGCGTTATCTCAAACGAAATAATTTCCAAAACTTACTCAAACATCATCACAGCCAAAACTGATAAAAAATTGAATCACCTTTTTAAAAATTATAAAATATATGATTCCGCATGAAAAAAAAACCGCATAAAAAGGGTTGTAGATTGCATAATGACGCATCCCTTACACATGTACAGTTACGAAAAAAAGGTTCCCCCTCGAGCAACAATATTTCAGTCGCTTACACTTGTCATCCTCGGTCGCAAAATAATATAAATAACGTACAAGCCTGCCCTTTCCCACATAAAGTAAAAGGTGTACACCCACGTCGCGCCTTACAACTAATCGAGCGCTCGTGAATTTACGAGCGTGCATCGTGCATTTAACCGAGGGGGAGGAGGACAAGCTGAATCCCTCATCGTTACGCGTCCTTGCAGCGGCACCTCCTCTTTTTTTTATGTTTCTTTCGTTTATTATTGTGGTTTCCTATGAGAGGTTGCCCCTTTTTTAAAACTTCTGATAAAGCTGCTGCTGCTTGATTATTTTCACTTCTTTTTTTAAGTTCGAAAGGGGACGGTAATAGTTATTTATGTCACGAGGAATCATCTTCCACGATTATAAAAGGTACGATTAAATACAAATTTTATGCAATCGTCTAATTTAAGTTTTTTATTTGTTATTTGTGAAACAAAATTTATGCGAAATTTTTTTTGCTCAATAAGAACCGATAAATGTTATCAAATGAGGTGTAATTAAGAATCTGCAGTCGACTGCAAAAAATCCAATATTATTACTGAAATGTCTGAAGAAAGAATAACTTTTTATCTTTGAAGGTTAAAAAATAAAAAAGAGCCAAAAACTTTTTTTGCGCTCTCTGAACAAGTAAAAAAGTGAAGATATCAATGTTTGCAAATTTAAAAATCTAAATAATAAATTTCAAAACCAGACAGTGTCTTTCACCAGCAGCTTACAAACTTAATAGAAACAGTGTACGCGTTAGACAGCTAAAAATTCAATAATCCGCCATCGCGCGTCCGTGGCGGTAACGGTACAAACCCCGCATGTCAGACAATTATACACAGACGGACTCTATTTGCGTATTACGCGCACGAGCTTTAGCGACGCCTCGGTTGTGTTCTCGGAACGATGTCGTCCATCGCTCGTCGCTCGGGTCCAAAAAAGTCTCGTCGTGTTCGATTCGATCGACACGCGTTAGCACTTTGCTCCGACAAACCTAAACGCGCCTTCAGCATCGAATTTTACCCTCTTTTGTGTTTATAGTTTTGGGTGAAACTGCATTTTTAGATGTCCGTTGCGTAATAAACTCGAGAAGGCTCATCAAACTCGATGCGAATGCTTGATGAAACTCAAAAGCTCGTTAGCCGCGAGCAGCAGCATCATTCGCCAAAGTGCATTAATCTGGGATGCTGCTCCAAATGCGAAAATCGAAAGGGCGAGCGAGCGTTATCTACCGATGCGAAACACGCGTGACCCACTTCAAATTGGCCGGTGAACAACCCGAAATATCGATTATTCTGTTCGAGGATATAACTCGTTTAATGCCAAGCTTTTTTGATTCGTCTTTATCCAAGGAAGAGGAAAAATTTTTCGATGAAGTTTGCAAAAAAATTCAAATTGTCTCTTCATTTCCTGAATCGCTGTTTGTGAGATATTTTTGAATATTAGAAAAATGACAAAATTAGATTTTTTGTAAATATTTAACGAGAGATGAAGCAAAATGTTTAAACAAGATGTACTCGTACATTTTTCGTAACTACATGTTAAAACTAATATTAGGGTAAATAAAACATCACCTGAAAAATACTGCAAATAAAATTTTATGCAAACACTTTATTAATGATTTGTTTTGATAAAAGATTTGTCACTGAATGAGAATTTCAATGAAAAAATAGTCGCAGTTTATTTTTAAACTAACAATTTTTCGTTCGAAACAACTCAATTATTATTGTTATTATTTATTTTTTTACTAAAGCATTGACTAAATTTTTCCATTTTAAATGCTAAATTTTCTTCAGCACAAATAAACTTAAGTCATACCTAACATAAATCTTGGCACAAAGTAAAAAGACACGAGTCTAAACAAACACAGTGTCATACTTCGAAAAAAGCTTCTTACTCGACGCAGCGAAATAACATTTCGCCAACCACGTTCGATTGTATATTTTCCCCTCTTTTTTTTTTTTTTTTTTTTTTTTTTTTTGCAAAAGTTTTGGTCGTATGACATCATTTTTCGGTCCAGACGTTCTGGCGTTATCGCAACAATCTAGAGATTACATCACTTTTCTTATTCTATTTGTTTGCTTTCTCAATGTGGGTAGTAAGAATTAAACCTTACTTGTCAAGTTTTCAAGGTTTTTTTTCTTCGCCGAAGCTGATTTTTCACGCTGTACTTGGTAATTTTTTAAAGTTATTAATGTAAATGTAAAAACAACTTTTTAAATCATTTTGTGAATAAAGTTCAATAACGCCGTACTTTATCAATCTTTTGATCAATCAATAAAAAACAAAAGCATTTAATGAAAATTTGATCTAAATAGGCAGTCGTTCGTCTTTTAATAAAAATAAAAATAAAATTTAAAGTACGTTTTTAAAATCTAACTATACGTTTTCGATTCGACATCATTGAGTAATAAAACCCATCTAAGTAACAATTCAATGTCAGTGAAGATCTAAAACAAAGCCTTGGTGAATAATCCGCGCTTGCAAAATATTTAATTTTTCGTTGGCTCCCCAAAAAAGGGATGCGCTTTATTTGCTTACAAATCGCCCGTCAATCAGACTGGGCATTTAAAATCTCGCATAAAATCGTGTCAAGTATCAATGATCAAATCCCCGAAGGAGAGGAAAATAAAGAAACATCCGCGAGGAGTGACTCACCAGCACGATTTAGCATAAAAATCTCGATCCGGCGAAAACATCGTCATACACTGCAAATAAAATTCTTCGTCCCGGCGTGTGCGCATCACAATCGAATTCGTAAGTATTTATGCAAACATTGTGGTAAAAAAAGTCAATGACGCGTGCCTTCCTACGATGACCAAACACTGAATCAGCTGGTATGTTTGTTGACTCCGAGTTGGGTGCAAATTTCTTGGTAAAACACCTGCTGAGGTAACGAACGTTATTAATAAATGCCCACGCCTGAGAGGTTTTCCGAGAAGAAAAGTTGCAATGTTTCGGGTGCCAAGTCGAGTTTTAATATTCGAGGCATCTGGGTCGGAACCGATATTTCAGGGGTCTGATTAGCCCATATTTTCAGAAACGTACACAAACGAGGATTTCGATCTCTGCAGCGAGAGTAGTTAAGTTGTGCATTGGCTCGATGAGAGTTGATCTCATTTACAAAATTTTTAAAACAATATCGTTCATAAATCATGCACGGTTAACATCCTGCGGTTCGTCTCCTTTGACGCGCTCACGGTCTATTTGACGTATGGCGACCGAAGTGGAATTTCTCGTAAGCAACTCAATTAAAGATCTGTTCTTCATCGGCTGGCGGGCTCCTCCTTCCGAGCCCTCATCGTGGCGCAGGCACGAAAACCAAGAAAGAAAGTTTACAGATGGAGAAGCACGCGTCCCGCATGATGTGTCTACGTACATCCCTTCACTATCGTCGGCTCGGATCGTTTGCATTGTTTGATTAATGGTGTTAACGCCGTCCGTACCTCGGACCCGAGGCTTGACGATTACAAATAGTCTTTTTTCGTCGTGTGAATTGAATTTATGTATGCGCTTGATGAATCGGAATTCGTTTTATTGATGGTTAATCCCACTTTGATGTCTTAACATGTGTTTTCGAGGCTAATAACGGTTCTGTTGAGTTGGTGCGATAAGAACTTTTTGAGGATTGGGTGTTCTATAACTATAAGTCAACAGGAAAATCTACAGGATTCTTTTAAAACTTGCTCAGCGTAGCTCAAAAAAATTTTAAACCTCTGAGTGTAAACATAGATTTTTTATGATTGTAACTAAATGTTTTTATTAAAATAAATGCAGTGACAACTTATGAGATTTAATTTTTTACTAACTTGTTCATTCTATTTTAAAGCCTATAAAAAAAGAGTAGTTTTTTATAAAAATGAAATTTAGAATAAATGTATGAATCTATTGGATTCAAGTGTTTATAATCTTACAACTTTATTTAAGCTTCAAAAAATATTTTGCTTCGAAAATTTATAAAATTCTCCAACTTGTACTTTTATTTGATACCATTAAAAGCTCTCGCATAAATCCACTCGAGTGATAATCGCACCCTTGAAACTCGTCGCGAAGACAGTCGTCGATCGCGAGCTATAAATATATAAAAAAAAGAGTAGTTTTTGATAAAAATGAAATTTAGAATAAATGTATGAATCTATTGGATTCAAGTGTTTATAATCTTACAACTTTATTTAAGCTTCAAAAAATATTTTGCTTCGAAAATTTATAAAATTCTCCAACTTGTACTTTTATTTGATACCATTAAAAGCCCTCGCATAAATCCACTCGAGTAATAATCGCACCCTTGAAACTCGTCGTGAAACAGTCGTCGATCGCGAGCTATCTCGTATCGATCGTCGCGAAGAGTTTTATGTCGAGGACAACATCTTTGTTTGCGCTCGCGCACTCTTAGCCGTTGCTTAGCCGCGTCGTCGTCGTCCTGGTCTCTCCGTGTTTTCCGGGTCTGTATATATCTCGCAACCCCGACTGACCGACGCCAGATTCCATCCTCGGGGTCGTACCGTGCTGCAGTGCAGCGGTTGCGTGAGATACCGAAATTTTTTAGCTTCCCTGGGGAAGGGAGATTTTAGAGTTTGATGCTCAGTTTTTGCCCACTGAATTTTCGCAATAAAAATGTTTGAATTATTAGTTGTGGAGATACAGAAAAATTAGTAACTGTGTTGAGGACGAATTAGAAGCGAGAGTTGAAATCCAAGGTCTATCGGGAACTTTATCAAAGCTGGAGTTATGCGACTTACAAGTTTCACTTATTGTTTATCTAATAACTTACAAAACTTTTTTTTGAAAAAGTTAGCTGTGACGTCTGTTATGGTGCTCGTGTAACTTGTACAAGCAATAAAAACGTAATATCGATAAGTGATTTATTCTTCTCGCATATCTATTATCCTCAAAAGTAACCCCCTACTTATGCGATAAGAGATTTTTAGAATAAATCGAGCATATAAATGATGATACCAACAGATTTCGGTGAATCATAAGATTCAGCATCTTGGCATCTCTGAGTCATGATAAAAATGAATTGTCTCGTGAATTGTACCTTATCGCTGTTATGAAATTTTGTGGTCTACTTCCAAAATTGTTCCACCATGGTAAAAAATATTCAGGACCGAGGGTGGGTTCACAGTTCTCAACGAGACCATCAAGTTTTTTCTCTTATCATCGAAGTGAGACATTCATTTCTAGGTCAACGTCAATTACCAAAGTGATGTCACACCACAGTAATTCGATATTAATTCGGTGACATAGTTCATCAAAACGACAGAAAATCCATCAAAAATTCATAAACTCGTTCGTTCGAAAAAAGCTGAATTTAAATTTTGGTTGTGCACCTTTTGATTCTTACGGAAAAATATGTTTCGACAAGTCATAAAGGATAGTTAGACAACTACCATAATCCTAATTTCTTTTTTCATCCTGGCGATCTAATAGAATCATCCAAAGATGGGGGTTGACTAACGCACTCACACGCGATTGGAATCGTTCGAGGGGAAAATCACGATGAGCTCGTTTTTCATGCTGGATCACGATGCGTGCGGGTGGGATAGGCCCTGTAAGGGGGGATCGGTCTTGTTTGTCCTTTTTTTTTTTTATTTATTGATTTTAGGGACTCTTTTATCGAGCTGGGATGACTTGGTTTTTTACAAACTGTCATAACTTACCATGATGGTGGCTTAAGTGATTTATTTTAAAGTTGGTCGTTGTTGGGTGGTCAAGTGTAAATTTTTCCTCGATTTTCTCATAGTTTGAAATTTGGTTAATTCGAGCTCGACTCAATATTATCGTTCACCCAAATACCACTTATGAAGATAGTTATAGTTTACGAAAATTTTGTGTGCTTGAGGTTTGATTAATGTTTGAAACAAGAAATACACTAAGGTGGATGCAGTTAATGATCTCGGTCAGTTACATTTCAGCTTCAAAACTCGCTGATTTTGACTCGAAAAAGAATGATGAGCGATCTTTATCACTCTGAGTTGGCCCATAAATCCTGATTTAGATTAGACGACTCCTGGCAACATCTCCCCGTAACAATTAATTCTGACAGCAAAAACTATTTGTTTGAAATGAAGCGTCCTCGCGTAAAGCGTAATTAATTCTCACACCCCATCTTGAATCATATCGCATTAAAAATAGTCGTGAAAAATTTAAATACGCGCGGGCAGTCGAGGGAGTGTCGCAGACTAAACGAAACATTGTTATCAACTGAAAGAAAAGAAAAAAAGAAGTGTCGACGTGTACGGTATAGTGCGTGTCCCTCGTCAATAATAACGCATTAACGCGTGAGAGAATGCACACCCTGACGTCATTCATTCACTTCCAGACCGGAGTCATTCATGATATGTTGGGTGCGAACGAGTCTTGTTATGAAATTTTTACTTTTTACGAGCTCAAGTGCGCGTCTTTATTCGTCGTTTGACTGGGAAAAAATTCGGGATCAATGAAGAAGGGAGACCGAATTGAGGTCAGAAGGTTTTTTTTTTTTTTTTTTGGTGTAGGGTTACAGTTTAAAGCTCTGAATCATGGAGGGCTCGGGTAATTAGATGAATAATCGTCGTAATCAAGAGACAAAAAAATTTACGTGCTAACGAGCTACCTAATTTGTGAATCGAAATTTTAAACAACGTTAAATAAATCTTCTGAGCTTGTGAATCAAAATATCAATAGTGCAATACGCGATAGTAATAAAAAAATTAATCAGACTGGTTTGGTGCAAAAAAAAATTAATTTTATAAAATTATAAAATATTGAATTAAATTAAAACTGAATACTGGATAAAACAATCAAAAGCTCCTAATTGCGCAAAGGTTTTTTTTTTTTTTTTATTATTAGTACTAATTTTCTGTAAACTTTATAGTTTCTAATAAGAACTATCTTTTCAAAATAAAATTTAATAAATTTATCTAATGTTTATAAAGTTAATTAAGTTTTGTGATTTATTATAGATAAATTTTCTGAATTTGAAGGCTTGTTTTGAAACACTATGAGCAAGCTTCAATCTATCCATGAAATTTCTAAATGAAAACCAATATTTTACTCACGAGCTTTTTTCAGGAACCCGGCGAGTAAAAAATTTTTGGGAGGGACCATTGAGTCCTGAGAAAGCTCATTTCCAGGGACAATTTTCCACTCCGGTCTAGTGCGACGACAACTTTGTCCGGTACCAGCGGGGGGTTACCAACCTCTCCGCAATAATAAACGCGAAGGGAGTGGCCTTTTTTAGTCGCTCGCCGCGCGTGCGCTCGTGGTTATTACATCGCGTCCGCTCTGTGCCCTTTTTTCTTTCTTCCTTTTTCACGCCGCCTCTCTTTTTACCATCGCTGCGGCAGTTGTTTGAATAACTTGTTGATTGCCTTTTTTTTTACAAAGTGTTATAGGACAATGGAAGGTGGAATGCAACGCGTTTGAATTGCAGATCACAGGGTTTCGCATTTAGATTACGACTAATTTTCAGCTGTGATTGCTCTTCGACGGATCCGAAAATATTTTTATCTACCCGACGTTGATCGGGTTTTTCATCCTCCCCCGATACGTGGGAAAAAAAATTATGACGAAGAGAAAAATTTTATTAATGCAGGTATAATCGGCTCGATGTGAAACAAAACATTCGAGTATCATAACTCGTAAATAAGTTTCGACATCAACGATTCAATTAATCCTCCTTCTCCCTCCCGCTCGACTTGTAAAATGTAAATCAGCCAATATTCGCGTCAAACAATTCCCTCGCTCTTAGTCACCGCAGGGCTATACAAGCAACTTTTTTTTTTTCTTTTCATTCAAGACAAGATCGGCAGCAAACGAAGACGCCGCGCCGAATCGAACTCTCAATTGGGATCAATTCGGAGCTCGCCAAAACTACATTTCATGATTGGTTCTGCGTGTGTGGGTAAAAAAAAACGTAAGAAACGAGCGATGATGTACGGCCGAGTTTTAATTCGCATTATGGATCTCGAATTCATTGACTCGGGCCTGCGGTCGAAAGAATCTCGATCCAAAGATTAGACAATTTTTAAAGCACAAAAAATAATAAGTAAACATTGAAAAATTTGTTTATTGTTACTTTTGCACAAGAAAAAAAGAGTAAATTAGAAATTATCCGTGTACTGTAAACAGTCTGTTATGGTCGCACCCGAAACTATGTTCGATGACAGCGGTCCCAGCGCGCGAGGTAAACTCAACTGGCTCTCGGCCAGGCTCCGCATTATCGCCAAGCGGCAATGTTTGTTTATCCTTTTAACGACGCACCGGTGCGGCCATCTTTCTTACTCCTTTTTTTATTTCTTGTTTGCTTCCGTCATTTATTTCCTTCGATGTTTCGTTATCCCTCGAGAGGAAGTTTCGTGAAAGGTACGAACATCGTCCAACAAAAATAAATTAGCTCGCGAGAGGATTTGCGTAATTTTTTGAAAGTTTTGGTATTTCGAGTACACTTAAGCTTTCTGCCAGTACCATTTTTAAGTTTATTGTGTAATTGTTTCACCTGATTCGAAAGCTTGTGCTCTCAGGTATCAGCGTTTACAATTCAAGAACACTCGATTGTGTTGATCTTTCAGATGCGTGAGACTTTTTTAAATCAAACATCGGGGAACGATTTTTGATGAGTTAATGAAGTTAAAAATATTTGCACTCGTTTCAAGTTAATTTTAATTGAAAGATCTAATATGTTTCTGACCCCTTTTATAATTCTCAAATTTTAGTATTGCACATACTTAGAAATGCTTTTAATATTTATATTTGCCTGGGGTCTGATAAGCTTTACGCTCGTCATTTTTTTAAATCGGTGGTACTGAAACCTCAGTAGCAGCAAAAGACAGTAATTTATTTATAATCAACATCCTCAATTGCAGCTAGGTATTTTGATAAATTCGAATTACCAGGAAATAACAGAAGGCAGATCTCTACTGCCCAGAACCTCAGGCTATTCCACCAGAGCATCTTCACGTGTCCGTCGTGCTATTAATGGACCGAGGAGTAATCACCTGCAGCACCGTAAAATTACGCAATCGTCTGGTGTTTATCGAACTACGGGAGTTCTAATTTTTTTTTTCCCTCATGGCGAGTTTAATTTGTCAACAGGTGCGAACTGGCTGGACATGGGGGCGGTGAGTCCGCACTTGAGTCATGGCTTCGAGTACGAATTTCGTAATTACTTTTATTGGAATTAATTCGGGTATGAAAATTTGGAATTTTTTCAACTCGACGGAGTGATGAGGGTAATTGGGCTGGAAATAAAAGGCGAGAATCAAATTAAGAGTGATTATCGTGAGCTTTAGTTCGTTAGGAGCGTTTGAGAGAAGTCAAATAAATCAGCTCCATTAGTGTTTTTTTTTATTTTATTTATTGTTTTACATAGCTTGATTGAAGCGACGCTTTCAATGATTATTGTGAGACGGACTAGCTTTGTCTAATTTATCAAAATTATTAACTTACGTGTTAGATTAATAAAATTTAAAATTTCAACGTCTTTGTAATTTTTATTATGTTGTGTTACCAACTATTTTATTTTAAAGTGATGATTATCAAATTAGTTTGCTTTGAAGTGTCAGTAAATACCAACAGTTTCAGAAAAATTTCTAAATTTTGAACTTAGCTTACCGGTTTTACGGTAATGACTTGTATAATTGCACCTTTTTTTTTTAACTTTGTTAACCTCATCCAAAACATATCGCACATTCACGATTTTCAAAACTATTTTATTAAAAAAATTTCTTTTCACGTTGATGTGTTTTTATTATTTAACTTATTTACGATGATCTTCAGGCCAATCGATCTCTTCCATATTCCAGTCATGCCAATCGTCACCATGTATTTCATGTACGCAATACCACTTTCCTTTAATAAAAATTTTCTTTATGCAATGATGTCTGTCGTGGTAGTTTTCTCTTTTCTTGAATGCTTCCCTGCCGTGACCATGATTTCCTCTACAGCCATAATGGCCCTTATGGCCATAATTTTTATCTTTTTCTGTTCCTTTACACCTTTCTTTTTTGTCATAACTAACTTCCTTACTTACATCGTACTCGCCATCGTAATCTTCATTTTCTCTATCCCATTTACATATTTCTTTTGTTTCGTTTTTACCATCTTTTCCAATTACTTCATGAGTGGGTCCTGGAGTTGACGAGGTCTTGAAATCGGGCAACATTTCGGCAGAACTCTCGGTAGTTGTGCTCTCTCGACAACTTGTTCCGTTTGTCGAATTACACCGATACTAAAAAATTACAGATTCTAAAGTCAGGAAAAATTTGAGTTTACAAAACTTTACTTTTATTTGATATTCATATTTACTAACCGGTGCTTCAGGCTTATCCACTGGCAGACCATAATTTTTTGCAAACAAAGCAATGATGAGAAGTGTTGTTGCAAAAATACTATTCATTGTAAAAATGATTCAATTTATTGCAAAATTTTATTGTTATTCCCTTGTGCCAGAGCTGGTTAAACTAACTCGGGGTTTAATATTTCTTATCCTTTTATAAGTTTCACTAGAGCCAATATTATGGCCATCAAGCAACCTACTTTTAAATATGGCTTAATTGAATTTACCGTTTACTTTTATTCTCACTCATTGTACAACGTAATGACCTGATGCAGGCCATGAAATCTCATAATTGTTATCCTTGGTGTCTTTAAGTATTTCAATTTTTTTTTTTAATTATTATCTTTCAATTGTTGGTGTTATAAAACATGTAATTATTTAATATGATCTATTGTAAAAAATCGTTAAATTCAATTATTTTTTTTTTTTTTGCAAAAACAATGACCGTTATAAGTCATAGATATAATAATACAAGCAGGGGTTGAAATTAAATTAATTGCACAAGACAGTAGAGGTGAAAGAAATAAGAATTCAATCATAATGAGTGATCAACCCATGCAGGAAGTAATTATGAATAATTTAGTAATTCATTAAGTTCTAAATCATCCGATGCAATAAGGAAACGTCTTCCAGAGGGATTTATAAAAAAGAGCCAGTTGGTCTCATTTTTAGCAAATGCGGAATTGACTACATAGTTGAAGAATTTTTCCAATATTTATTAATCAAAAGGTAAATTGTTGTCTGATGATTAACGACATGAATCAAGCTCGTTAAATACAAGTTATTACCTTTTTGATGTAAAAACACGTCGTTTTAATCGAGTTTGGTATTTGAAATTTAATGAAGACGTTTTATGAATCACGTCATATCTCGGTGGTAATTAAAAAAACAACACCAGTTTAGAGAGTTAATTAATTCATCTCTCGAGCCGATTTTCAGAAAATCTACTCGCATGTCCACCAGATAGTAAATTAAAAAAAAAAAAAGGATGAAATAAAATAATACGATAGTTGAACTTTAAATCGCCCGAATCCGTTACGTTTCACTTAAGCTAAACATCTGCGAAACTCGCTTGATTTATAACGGGCTATAAATTTCAGCTCTTCAACTCGTCAACCTCCTTGTCAGCCGGTTAAATTTCAAAAAGCGCGCTACCACCAAACAAACGTAAGATACAACATTTCACGAAAATAAGATTTCAATCGATGAGCACCATTCTCACACCTCCGACACCCCTTTTGTTCTTCTCCCCTCATTACGTTTCCCCCCGTTTCCCACAATTTTCAACCGCCACTCAACCAGGTTTTCTCAGCTGGCTTTCTTCTCTCGTTAAGGAGATGAAAAATCGATTCGCGTTCAGGACGGACATTGTCCACTCGGGTTCCCGCTGCGATCCACACGTCGTTACGCTTTTATTTTTCTTTTTATAAAAATCCGTCCTTCTATTTCTTTTTCTTGTACTTACTTTGCGGCCGGCCGGCTCGTTTCTCATCAGGGGGAAGGAATAATTTTTACAGTTATAGCCGCCGCTGCGGTCGGTTTGTTTATGCGGCCTCGCGTTAATAAATTATTTGTTTATTGAGACCGAAGATGCTCTACGCGCCGGTTACCAGTTCTACTCTCTGATTGGCGATCGGGCTAGTTTATAAAATACAGAATGCAGCCGACTCCATTAATGACGCTGTTCTTCGTACTCTCTATTTTATTAGACCATGAAAATACATATGTTTATATCATTTTCTTTATGAATTAATATATTTGAACTTGTCAATACTTTGTAACTCACTAAACTGACTTGACAAAAAAAAAAATAAGATGAAATTCTCGAAAGAGTAAGAAGGCAGTCTCAGCTGTATATCATCAACAACGAGTCCCTCGGGCTCGTCACGCGGGTCGTATTATGACGGTCGTTGTACCGAGAAAATGCATCCTTTGTCTCATCCATAACTCGATCGATCATCTCGCTGCGCCGGCTAATTATAATTCCTCCGATGCAAGGCTGCTCGGGTTACGCTGACCGGTTTAAAAATGTCCGCGGAGCTTTTTTTTTCGCTCGACATTTTTCGGCTGCCTTCTTAAATTAGAACCTTGATTGTTCGTGTAGGACAAGGTGCAAGACCGTACAGGTTGCGTCACGAACAACGCTTGGTTTTCCCACGGAAGGAGCTTTTCCGGGTTGACGACGGATTCGAAACAGAGTTAGAGTAAGCAGTTCGATACCTTGGATTGTTTTTAAACAAATCATCCGTTCGATTTAGAATATTCCATTAGTCAATCGTCGCTAGTTAGAGAGCTGGCGCATGCGGGGTCTTTGACAAAAATCCAATCAATCGTAAGTACAGTGATAGAAGACGTTTTTCCGCGTCCTTTCCGCTCGGCGGGAGATGGTTTTTTATTGACGCGAGCCGCGAGTGAGTCACGGACGTGTCATCTCCGACTTAATAGGAGGCACCGGAGCGACGTAACTAATTTAAGCTGGATTGTTTCGGTAGGATGTGTTTTGTGCGGTGGGAATTAATTTTTCACGAGTTGTAAGACGCGTGCTTGAAACGAACGTAGTTTTATAAAATCAATAGGAAAAGTTTTAGTTTGATGGATTGTCTTTTTACAGTTGATTTAAACTTAATGGAACGAAATAAATCAATTTGATAACCTGGAAAAATGCCGGGGCGTTGAGTTGAAAAAAAAGCTTACATGAAAAACACAAGGAAATAAGATTAGCTTAACACGATTGTTGCGGTTTAACCGCGTAATCTCTTTACATCGTGCAAACTCGCTTTCGTCTTTTTGAAGGTACCTACAACTTTAAGTTTTTACCGAGGTTTTTACCGACCAAGTTCAAAGTCATCAAACCACACAATGGACTCTGGAAATCTGGTTTAACGGTTTAATGGCTCACCTGAAACAGAAAATTAAAAATTTTCTCATTAGTAAACTTGTAAAAATAAATTTTTGTATGATATCACTTAAAGTTCTAGGAAAAAAATTTTTCCAGTAAACGGAAACATCGATGAACGGTTATTCATTCATACAATTGATTCAATCAAAAGATTCGCCAGAAGTTTACAACCAATTGCTCGTAAAGCGGTCACGTTATTAAAACAAACATGAGTTATGATAACCGGTGTCGCTCACTTTTTCGGGGATTACGTTCGTGTAGCTCACTCCGGTCACGAGCTGAGAGAGGAACGAACACACCCCGAGGCGAAAAAGAGCGCATTATCGTGATTGTCCTCGGCCACCCGAGTTGAACTCGGAAGTTCGAAGGTGCTTGTTTGAAATACATAATTTCACAAAGTTCGACTCGTAATTATCGGTGATCTCTTCGCGAAGTTTGAGGAAATGAAGGGTAAATTTGTGTCTGAAAGCTATTTTTTTTTTATCAATGATAATATGTCGATGGTCCCAGCGAAGAAAAACCTTAACCGAAAAAATGAAAATTTAAAATAACCAATGAGAGGCTGAAATAAATAAACAAACAAGTAAAAATAAAAAATCTTATAAGTTGTTATTCAATTAATCCGTTTTTTTTTTACTATTTTTGATTTTTTTATTCATTTCAGCCTCTCAATGATGATTTTAAAAATCCAGATTTTTAGCTAAGGTTTTTCTTCGCTGGGATCGTCGATGTATTCTTGTATAAAAAAGTTTTTTCTTCAAACTTCATTTAGACATCTGACATAAAAAACAATTTTGCGAACGAGTTTTTTGAAAAGCATTAAAATTTTAGTCAGTCAAACCTACATGTCAAGTTACGAAACTGGTAAATTTTTTATTCTCCCCGCGAATTTCTTCTAGCAAACTAGTTTCAGTTTAAAAAAACAATATCTCTGAAATCGCACAAACTAGTTTTTTCGAACGTTTATCGCAGCGAAATTTTTTTTATTTTTAGAAAATTAAAAACAGACATCGCATTTGTTTGCACGAGTCCGTCATAAATCCTCGAAACATTTTCACCGCTTTCATACTACGCAAGCCCGAGTTTCGCAAGCCGACAAACGATATTTAGATGTTTGGTTTATTAATTTGTCCACGTTTTTCTCACCGATAGTTCTTCAGAAAGATTAATAATCCCCGACTCCCCTAATTAGCAATTAGCTTCGTAACGGGGTATCTGGCACGCGACTAAATAAATTTTCGCGCAGGGTTCAACGACTCTCGGAATCGGGTCGCTGTGGCCAAAAGTGACCGGTCTTTGAAAAGCATCCAAAAGCTCGATCATCTTTGAAAGCTGATACTCCAGTCGGTTATTGCTCGAGAATAATAAAGTTTTAATATTCTCGCGCGTGCGGTCCGTTTTGACGACGCGGCCGTATAATCCCGGAGCTTTTATGAAGTTGTTGGGGCTGCTTCAAAGTGTGTTATGAATATTTCGCGCTGTTTCATTTCGCAAGTTTATCAGAAAACTTTGGTGACGCTCCAAAAATAATCGCCGATTAAAAGCTTCCATTAAATTAACACCCACGACTTTTGATCGCGCTAATTTTATCGTCTTAAATTTTCACAAAATAAAAAAGAAAAAAAAAAGACAACAACCTTAAACTTCACTACGCGAATTTAAGTGACGCGATGAGTCGAGTCTCGCGATGCTCTAAAAATACGAGCTACTTTCACGAAAGTTGGGCGGTGCGCGTCCATTATTATCAAAACTAATTCGGATTTTTCCTACTTGCAAACGTATATAATTAATATATCTCAAAGTGACTGTGATTTATCGACTCCACAATGGATACTTAAACATTTTCCTTCCATCGAGTGGTTAATTAAAATTTCGTAACGGGGCCGCACCGGCAGGACGAAAATTATTATTATGGTCTCCTTTGATGGGATAAGAATTAATGACTGTACAAGCCCCGATACAAAAAGCAGACTTTCCCAGCTGCAAACAATCCAGACTATTTTTGCGGCCGTATCATCTGGTGTCCGTTACGCAACCGCGTACATTATAAAATGTAACGGAAGCTGGTCTCTTTGCAAAAAAAAAAAAAAAATGGATCGAGAGCAGCACTTCGTGCAATGACCCAGAATACATAATTCTTTCGTCGAGATAAAACCCTGGAGTTATTATAAACATTTCGGGTGAGGAAATCCGTCGATATCGCGAGAGATAAACCTCGAGTCTGAGCGGAGAGAGCATCGTTACGCTGGTGAAAGATTTAATTAAAGCAGCCCCATGAATTGATATTATTTGATAGACCCACCGCAAGCTTGCGCAACGAGAATATCTGAAATACCCGCTGTATCTGAATCGAAGACCCATTACCAAGCGTCGTTTAATTGGACTTGGCGAAAATAAAGAGCTTTATAATTTGCATTCGGAGATACGATTAAACGCCGAACGATTTATGTTAAAAGGCAGCTTCGAGTTTCGATAAGAATCGAAATCGGCGTTGCCAATCGGAAAAAAGAGGGCGATTCTTACCCGAGGTAGGGAAGAATAAAAACTGTATCAACGAGCCCGCCCCGAGGGACTCGCGAGTAACAAGGCCCTGCCCCGGCTTATCTCGGGCGCTCGATTTACAACGGAACTGCCCGGAAGCGAGAAGGATCGAGGTGCTGTTGCTGATCTGATCGTCGATTTGGATTAATTAATTGAATTTTTACAAGGCTGATCAATTTTTAAGTGATTTTTTATGATGTAAGATTTGGCGAAAGTGTCAATGGAATATGAGGTTCAAATTTGATCATGCAAATTGAAATAACTAAGCTACTCGTAAGCTAGAATAAAATATTTTTTTCCAAGATCGAAATCAACTTTGGATTTTCAGATCCAGAATCAAATTCAGTTTGACCACCCCAGAATTAAATTAATGTTATTTAAATGATTATACTTCGTGAAAAGACTTATTCTCTGTAAATATCTTGGTAGATACACTAAAAACATCAAACTTCCATCCACTCGAAACTCCGGTAACTCAGCCGTAAAAAAGAAGCTCTTCATTAGACCGACTCAGCGTGCGATAGTCGCGAAACCGGTGAAAAACGCCGCATTGAAATCAGCGGATGAACTCGTTTAGCGATTACATGCAGCAGCCGGCGCGGCTCGCGCACGCACGTGGCGAAAAAGGCGCCAGCTCGGCTCATGCATAAAAGGATCTAGACACTCATTGAATTTTATGAGGCCTTTCTTCCTCGCCAGGCGAGTTATCTTTACCCAAGCTTTGGCCTCTCTGCTTTTTTCGATCGAAAACCGTATCCGGATCTCTAATCGCCTATGGGGATCGGAATGCGAAAATTCGAGTTTTGTCGCTCGCTCCACAGCTCGATTGAAACGTATGATAGGTTGACGGGTAATTGAGAAATGTTTACACGCTCGAGTCCTTTAATCATCTCGAAGGTAGATCGATCCGCCGCGTTCGTCTGTAAAAATTAATAAATTTCTCTTGAGAGGGAGATATCGAGTTTCGAGGTAATCGGCTTGTAATTAAAGTCCTCGAGTGCTTTTTCACTTACTTACGAATAATGCGTTTCTCACAAGCCTATTAGTTATTTTTTATCACTTTATTGTCCTCCGCATAGAATTATCCCTGTGAGAATCTCGCGCATTGTGTATTCGGTAAGATAGCGTGACCGAGGTAATTGGTCTCTAATTTTTGGCGAATCCGAGCGTTGCCGATCAAAGTCAAGATCCCCGATAGCATCATCCCGGCAGTTTTTAAACGTTGGGGTTATCCTAAGTAATTAAACGGTCATAGAGTTGTAAGTATTTAAAACTAATAGCCGAACACAGCCGAGTTTGTACGCACGACCATAGATCAACGGCTACAAGGTAAAAATAAGCTAACGACGAGGAGCGAGGAAGAGAGATAAGGTCTCTTCTACTTTTCTCGCGATAAAAAAGCGCTCGCGAGTCTCGTCGGCTGTATCAGGGGAATCGATCGACCGTGAGGCTCGTGCATCTCTAATGGTCTAACCTCTTGTTTTCGGATAATGTCATTATACCACCGCCGCCGCGCCGCCCGATGTTAGATGCACAAGGACGATTTGGGTTTTGCAAAAAAAACCGTATGAGGATTCGCGAGGCTATAAACCAAGAGGAGGACAATGGAGGGGACTTTTGATCACGTAAAAAAAATCAATTCACGGTCGCACCCGAATCTCGTTCCTTTCATTCGGACAATGCCGAATCGCGGGGCATAAAATTCAATTATAAAGGCGGCGATGCGATTGTTCGCGGGAGAACATGGACGGATAGGATAAATGGTCGTCATTTCGTACTCTCTGAAAACAGTCGAGAGTACCAATCAACGAGTTTATCTCTGATCGGTGATAGATTTTTTAGAGTTACTATTGATTTTCGATTGAGTGGAACTGCAAAAACTTTACGTAGTAAAAACTTTTGCTCAAGACAAAAATGTATTATTCACACGATTTTGCAGCTATTTATTTAGATCGACTTTTTCAATTTAAATGCTATTCAACTTTTATGCAAAACCATTTGACGCTAACACATGGGTGCTAATTAGCGATAAAGATTTATACATAAATGTGCCATTAGTATATCAACATACATTGTTTTACCATACAGCACCATTCTTTCGCAGCAGTAAATCATTAATAAAAGATGCAAATAACTTTTATAAAACATATTATGAACGCTTGATTAAAATCGCTTCTAATCTTCATTACTCTTATAAAACTACTTTTACATTTTTACAAAATTAATGTACCTAGATAGCTATCTAAAATTTATTACTCAGGTATTAAAAAAATTTTGAATGTTCTCCAAATGAAACTGATCTTGCATCGAGAAAGAAAACTCAAGTTTAATTACAAACTGCGGTTGTAAATATATTTTCCTGGGTTAGTTTGATAGAATAAAAAAAAATCCTTCCAACAAGTCTCTCATAATTATCCATACGGAGAATTTATAACATAATTTAGTCGGTTACGGTCACGTCAAAACAAAAGGCGAATAAACATGCTACTTGAACAATAATTACACAGCTCGATTGCCGTTAAAAAAAAAATAATAATAAAAATAAGGGCCGAAGTCGTATCTGGTACACGCAGCAGCCGACTTTCACATTGTATTCATGAGGCGTTATTATAATGGCAATACTGACAATAGATTTTCTCGTGTGCGTTGCATACGCACCTCTAAAAGAGACATTGCACAAGCGGAAGCGCGCAACCTTTACTAGTGTCGCGGGCGGCAATCGTTTATGAACCGTAATATCGAGTAAACTTGTTTGGATTACGAATTGGCTGCCGTTTGAATTTTCAAAGAAATTTTTTTAAATAGAAAAGTAACTGGAACAAGTCGACTTTTTTTTTTCTTTACTCTTTTGTCGTGCTTTCTGTGTCAATGAAGACGTTCATAAAGTTTCGAAAAAACACACAAACAAGTGCTGATAGCTTAGCCGGGGCAGGCCTTGAAACTTTACGATTTACGTTTTACGAGCCGCCCGATAAGAGTGCATTCAGCGCATGATAACGCTCATGTTAATTTTCCAAGGATGACGATATACGCTAAATGTAACGATGATTAAATCGAGCTATATCGTTGATTAGCTAATGGAGCGACTACGAGGTTTGATGAGCTTGTAAAATTATAAGAAATATCTATTAAACTTTGCTAAAATTTTGAGAATTTTCATAACGCATGCTTGCAAATGAAAAAATATCAATTACGGGAATCCTTGAACCAGCAATGAATCTTTTTCTGTAGAAAAAAAAAAAAATATATCTTTTGAGATGAATCTTTTGAAAAACTTTTTCTAAGACTTTCAAATGAACCCCGGGTTATAAAAAGAAGCCGAACGCTCAACCGAGCCTTAGTTGTCTTTTCGGCCTGAGTGTAGCAAGAGTAAACTTTTTTTTCCATGATAAGTTAAAAAAAACTTATCTTTGCGGCTACTTAAATGTTTATTTAACTTAAATTTATAATGATGAACCAGACGGTTTTGTTATTTTTATTTTTTTTTATAGTGATCGAAAATAATGTAGCATATGAAGCTAATTCGAACGAGGTGAGTTACAAGAACTAAAAGTTTTTTTGTTGTAAAACCCTCGGTAAAACCACTCAATTTTTTTTTTTTAAATTTGCAAAAAATTTATTTAGATCATAGTCGATGAACCGACGTCAAAGAAACCCATAGCTGATGTAGGACAAAAACAAGTTGGAATAACAGAAAATCCCTCAAAACCATGTCAAAATGTGAATTGTGAATTTAAACCTATTTTAGGTGATGGTAACATCCATATTCACTTTGACGATCTTGATAAAATTCCAGGAATGATGAAACCTGCAGAAAATGTAAGTTAAATGTCAACAATAATTCTGCCCTACCGATGCAAAATTGCAATATCTGCTATGAGTTTTTTATGCAGATATTGCGATTTAGAATCTTTACGGCGGTATTTCGGCTGAGTGATTGAACAATTTTAATTTATTTATTTATTTTTTAGATATTTTGGAGAGTTTTTAGTTTCATCAGAGTTAAACTAGCAACCTTGATTCAATTTTTAACCTGGTAATATTATAATGTTACTCCTGTAATCTTTCATTTATTTATTGATTGCCAAGATGATTGTAGTGTAACTTTTTAAAAACATTATGTATGTAAAATTAAAATAACAGTTTGTAAGTCCGTAAATAAATATATATATATATTATACGAAGCAGATTAGATTATTCAAAAAAACACTCATTTGAAAAGATTTATAAATTTTTCAACATTATAATTGTTTGGTGTAACAAAAATGTAAATAAAATGGAAAAAAATTACGCAGCATTACGCTAAACAACATTATTTGAAAAAAAGCACCCATTAATTATCCACAAACAACTCATTATCGTGCACGAACGAGAAAATCCAAAGACTCCTCGTCGCTCACGCAACTTATTTCATGCCACTTTGCCGAGGGAAGGAGAAAAAAAAGGTATATAGAGAAATTATTCCCACCTTAAAAGTTCACTAATTCCCCGGGACCATGTATTTTGGCGTAAGTACCTTCCACTCTTATGTAAATTAAGGCCGACTTATGACAAGTAAAATTGGATAATCGTCCAGAAGCGATCCCTTTGAATCCCCGCCGCGGTTTTAGAAAACTGCACGCCATAAAATCATGGTATTTACCGTACCGACGATAGGGCGCGTAGGTCGAGCGATAATTCAATGCAAGAATTTGCCCGCGCGCACTTGAAATCGCGCGTAACTCGCGGCGGGGTTTTATACGCAAGCTACCGCGACACGAGCCGCTTTGTTTCGTGCGTCGCGCACCAAAGACATCTAAATTTATTTTAACGTCAGCCCTGTCTGACTACCACGCACTTACGAGCTTGAAATTCCTTGTTTGATTGAACATTCTATGGTTTTTACGAAACGCATTATTTCATCTTAGTAATGATTAAAAGGTTAAGAAACAATCTATTCAAAAAAATTATCATAATGTTAAGTTGTAAAATAAACATTTTATACTATTTTATTCTCTGGTCTGATGTTGTCTCAAAGTCCAAAGCTTGAGAAAATGATTTGTTTATTATATGTAATTTCCATGTCTTATAAGCAAGATTTAAATAAATGAGTTTTTTGAGGTAGTTTAAAATTAAGTATCTATTTTTCATAAATAGGTTTAAACAAATTATCTTCATGTTGATTAAGAGTAAAACTAAACTAAACAATAATTATTTGAAATTTTTGAAAGCAAAAGAAACTTTAACACACTAAAAGCTGAACTACAATGTTAGCTGAAAACTATCTATGTTTATCTTGCACACACGTATAATAAAAGGAGAAAGTCGAAGTCATGGTTTCCTGTTTAAATTCGACTATTTAGTAGTGTTTCCGGTTTGAACAAGTCTACAAAAATATCCCACTTAGCATGCAAATTATTTGTTTCCCATTCGAATTACCGGTGATAAAATTGGCCCGGTGTCCATAAAACCCCCTCGTGTCGGTAATATTTAATCAATGAACGGATCCTCAAATCCACGACTTAAATTTTCCTTTTTTTCTAAAAAAAGCGACGAATTCGTCTCGCACTAAAACAGGGAAAAAAAAGCATTCAATTTTAATTCATGAAAAAAAAAAAAAAAAAAAATTTAATGATTCACCGCATTGACGTTTCCATAGCAATATACCTCTACGAATTGAATAAAAAGTTCTCTATTACTCATAGTCGCAAGTCACCCTTTTTTACAGAGAGTAATTAATGTCCCGAGACAAGCGGCTTTATTACAATTACGACCTACGTTTCGTCTGCATACAACCGACAGGCCGAGAGAGAGAGAAAGATAGAGTAACAATAAAAACCGTTGGACTTTTCGGTCGTGTCGGCCTACTTTTTAAACTACATCCCCGCTTTTGTATTGGATTATGAGTTCTCCCCGTTTGTATGTTAATGGTCCAATAGATTACCGTTTAAAAAATCCCCATGAATTTATGAAACCAAAACCACCATTTGTTTGTCCACGAAAAAGCTACCGCTACGATGACGCTGCAAAAAACTTTCGATAAATTAAATTCGCCCGAAAAAAAGGCGGGGAAAAATTCAAGCGCACCTAATCCAGCTTAAATCAATCGTACCCCCCTGAAAAAAAAACCAAGCAGGCCCGGAAACAGGCGTACTTTGTTTTTTCTCCACCGAATTAAATCGACAAGCTACCGCGGAAAGGATAAATCTCGGGGGCTCGTTTTTTTTCGCGTCGTTAGTCATTCGCGTCAGGGACCACAGACGAAAACCCGTTTTCGGACTTTTGCGCCGCAGGTGTTTCATTCAGACTTTTTCTTCATTCATGCTTCCTCGGCGGTAGGAAAAAAAGTATATTATTATTGATTACATTCGAACGTGTCGTCGGCCTGATGTACTTGAATTAATCAGTCGCTCGATTAACGTAATAACGAAAAAAAAAAAAACACCAGATTTTTTGTTTTTTCATTAAAATTCTCTCTCTTAAACTCGTGTCCCACGAATAAAAAGAGCGAGAGAGAGAGAGAAGCCAAAAACACATTAATTTTTTCCTCGCCCAAATGTCCCGCGAAGCGTGAAGAGAGTCGAAGGGCACGCACTGTCAATTAAATAACCCAAAAACAATGCGGAAAAAAAAGAAGACGAGAGTAGAGGAGAGGAGAGAGGAGAGAGAAAAAAAGAAACAATGAAAGTAAACGAAGCGACGACATGTAATAAGAAAGTACGCCTGCCTGCAGTCTGCCGGACACTTTATAAGGAGCCGCGCGGCACGTTACAGTTCGGCGCGCGAACAATCGACATCCGCCTATTAGCGTAAAGTGCATTGTCGTCTGTAATTCCTCTGCGTGTATACATACAATCACAAAAATACATACCGAGCATCACCGCCCGTTAGACAGGATTGACTCTTCTCTTACCTGAAACAAAAAGGGAGAAATTCGGATTAATGAACACGTTGGGATCATCGGATCAGCCAATCAAAATTCTTCCTTCGTATCGGGTGTAAAGCCCCCCCCCCTTCTATTGTGTTTCGCGAAATACGCCGAATCGAGTCTTACATTTATTCCACGCCCACTACGTGGTGACACGCCGCGAGAGAGAGAGGAACAAGGACATCAGGATTCGAGAAAATAAAGCGTATAAACGATTCCGCGCTCATAGACGTGCGTGCGAGACGGTTATCCGATCGGCGGGGAGTTTTACTATTGCATGCGAATCGTATTGATACTCCTCGTGTACTGTCATTTAGTTTTTAGTGATCGATTCTGAGATCTACATGTTTTTTATCAAAACTACACGTTTGAATATTCTCGGAATGTTTGTGTACTTCGTCCAAGATTGTAGGATGCTTTACCGACAGGCGAGCCGACAGGAGAAATGCTTTTATCCTTTGCAATAATATTAACTAGAGAAAAAAATGGAATCTAAAGTTTAAAAATTTTTTTTTAAAGTTAAATTAATGTAAATTGTTTGTTTGGTCAAATGGTTATATACAAATCATAAAGTTAAATTTAAAAACTTATGAGAATTTTGAAGTATTCAACTGATAGGTATACCTACTCAAAGCGCTCTGTAAAAAATTTAGAAAATTCAATATGTTTACACTTTTTTTTGCATGCATTTCTCTGCAATGGACGTTCACCACCGTACAGAGATTTTAAAGGTTTCAAAAATTATTATTAAATCATCAAAATATAATATTTAAAGAATAAAATGATGGTTTGAGGATTCAAGAAAATTTAATACGAGGCACTCCGCAAGTTCAAGATCCTCGATCCTACTTCGGACACACCCGGCGCGCAGTTACGAAGACGAGATATGCTTTATTGCGGCTCGCTCTTCCATTAAATTCGTCGCCATGCGTTTTGATCGAGACAAACTTCGTCGTCGGGGCATAAAGGACGGAGGGGAGGCAAGGAGCTGCGCGCGGCAAAAAAGAACAAGAAGAAGATGACCAGGAGCCGCTGAATTGGAGTTAAGTGGTATACTCCCTCCACCGCGCAATTGACCGTACTTTATTCGCGCTAAACTCTCGCACGCCTTTTGCTCATATGTCCCGTCGTATACTCGCTTGCGTGCCCCGCTCTTAAATTTTTACGATCTTACAAAAAGTGCAACTTTATCTCCCCCTGTTTTTTTTTTTTTTTTTTTTTTTCAAGATAAAACTTACGCGTCCGCGGATAATAAAAAGTTGAAGTTTCCACCCGGTATAGTGTAAATCTGCCTCAACGAGATTTTGATTAATATCCCTGCTCGGTACAAGCGAGTTCTTTTTTTTTTTTTACAGCAGCGATTATGGTTTTTTCATACCTTCATTAGGCCACGCAAATATTTTTCATCGCACTTTACGTAAGCTCGACACCTCGTAACTCACGTGAGAGCACAAAAGAGAGGAAAAAGGTGACGACCGCGCGCGGTACCGAGCGTTATTACCTTTACGCAATCCGCCGCGAAAAGCAGTTTCTCGCCAAAGTGACATCAGAGTAGTTTAAAAAAGATCAAAATCGACGAGGAGTAGTCGTTTCGCCATTGTAAAATTAGCACTCCACCGCAAACGATTCGCGAGGGGGGAGAGAAAAAAAAAAAAAAAAGTGCAGCGTAATTTACCGCGCGTGACTAATATTTGCACGGATGCGTTTGCTTTCTCGCACCTCGCGAGCAAACAGATAAAAAGTTTTCGAGCCCCGAGGTTTTAATTAAACTTTCGGAGTTATGCGCGAGATTTTTCGGGGACCAACCAAACGCTACCGCGACGGTAATTATCGCAAACATTTGGGACGATTCTTGGAAAACCATCAGAGTAATTCATATTCGTACGCGAAGTTTTGAAAAATGTGATAAACCTGCAGAAGGAGAGGAACCCGGGTAAAAAAGGTCGGAAGGATTCCAGGAATCCTTGGAGCGCCAATCTCCCATCAAAACACGGCTGCCGAGGCCCTTCTCAAAATTCAGCTCAGACTCGATAAACGAAATAATGCGGGGTGGTGGGGCCTCCCTGTGTACCGGAAGCGTCCGACTCCAGGAACCACCGCGAAGCAAAAAAAAAAAGTAAAAAAAAGGAAAGAAGAAGCTGCGATTGTAATTCCGGAGCGTAACCCGACTCGCACTGCTACGGTATCCGAGACATAAGGCAGACGTTCGACCGGATCATGTGAGTTGATGTTGTTGTGGCTTTGTCGCTTTGGGGTTTTTTTTTTTTTATTTTTTTTAATCGTGATTTTGGAAAGGATACGACTGTCATTTCGGTTTGGTAGTTTCAATGAAAAAATAACAATCCCAGATTTGAGAGGTTGATCAGGTTTGTGCTTTCGGTAGCTCAGTTGAACAGTTATTCAAAAGTCAGATGTCTGTAAAAACACAGTAAGTGAAAATGAATTTAAAGAGACTTTAATGGTTTTGCTTAATTTACTGCAATAATTAATTAGGTACTTTAATGTCAGTGAATGTATATTTTATTCTCGATTTTCGGAAGCCGATTATATGTTTTGACTTAAAAAAAAGAATCATTCAATTTAACTTGGCATTGAAACAACGACTGTTTTTTCTTGTAAAAATAAAGTTTTTGCTTTCTTGCAAAAAATGCGAATTGTTAAAGCAACAAGATCCAAACGAACCTTGCGTACCTTTTGACGCGCAATTCATTTTTGTAATCCAACTTTAAAGCTTATTGTTGATCAATCAGGTGACTTTTTCTATTTTCCATTTTAAATGTTTCTTAAAGAATCCTTTGATTCAACTTGAACCAGTTGGGATTGAGCAACCTTGCTTATAAAAATACAATTTTGGAACCAAGAAGGTCCAAGATGCAATATCATTTTTGTAAACCAGCCTCAAAGGTTATTGTGACAGCTGTCTTTTTTGAAAAAACACGACACCATTACCCACTCACTGGATTTTGATCACAAAAGACATCCCAAGATCCCAATTTGATTAAAAGGTTGATCACTCCTCAACCTTGGGTACACTGGGATATATACCGGGAATCTCGTAAGCTAAATTTGTACTCGTGTTCCGCGAACTTGGCTGGGGTAAAAAGAAGGAAAAGCCGAAAACTATATTCGTTGTCGAGCGTCTACGCGAGGAGGAAGATTTAAAAACAGAGGAGAGGAGCTAGCGGCAAGTTTTTGAGATCGGGAATGCAGAAGAAGAAGAAGGGGAGGGATGCAATATCGGACGATCGATTGATTTATTAGGGCGAGTACTTGCGCTGAATTGACGGGACGAGCGCGAGTTTATTGGCCGACGATGATGATGATGATGATGATGATGATGATGAGGCTTTAGATGTTGCAAGTGGTGGTTTTGATTTCCTTGAACTTATAAACAAGACGAGATCTTAATAGATGAACTTATTGGACGTTTTTACCGACGTAAAACACTAAAATCATGACAATTTTATTTTGTAAAAATTTTTTCCAAATTTTTTATTAAAAAATTCATAAAACATAACTGTTTGAATAATTGTATATTGTTGAATCTTTTGTCCATAACCTACTCTAACAAGCAAAGTCTAAAAATAAACTCTAAAATTTAAACCGTCGCTTCATCAAACATCGCTTTATTACCGGCCGACCACCCTTTTACTTTGGGCAACCGCGTCCTCGTCTTTTTTTTCCGTAATTATTCGTCAAACGTATCGAGCAAAGAAAAAGAGCCTTACTTAAAAAGTCCGGTGTACACGCTCGCGCGCGCCCGTTTTCGGTCGTTTATTAGCCAGCGGGCACGCGAGACTCGCCGCGAGAGAGAGAGTTCGTCGACCCATTGAACTGCTTGCCGGCCGGCGCGAGAGACTCGACGCTTATTTACGCGCTTTTAGCATCGTCGTCCAGCCTGCGTACGCTGAAGGATCGCACATACACCCCGTTGCTTTCTCACTCTGGTGTGTTTTAGAAACCCGGGGCTTCAAAAATAGTACAATACGTTCGATTAAATATGACTCGAGACCTTTTATATATCCGAGGGGGCGCGGTTGATTGACGTATAAAAACGAGATTATCTCGTAGGAAGTACCACTGCACGATTTTCACATTGTGCACACACAAACAAATATTTGTGTTTACGAGATTGATACCGCACGAAGCATGTAAATGGGCCCTGGAAAAACTTCATCAAAGTCATAGTGGGCGGAAGAAAGTGTTTTGTACGCGGGAGAAGAATAAAAGCGCCGAGGATTGCGTAAAACTTTTACCCGGTAGACGTGTACTAATGTCTCCCCGGGATAAATTAACACTGCTCTGGGATTCTGGATGTATTAATCCAGCTAAGTTCTCCATACCCCGTAGTTAATGGTGATTACACTGGGTGTTCTTTTTTCGATCGACTAGGACTACTCTTTTTTTTTCAAAGAGATGCACAAAGCGGGAGCCACTCACAATGCCGCCGCGATCAAAAGGGCGACGACGGAAGAGTAAAGAGGTTAATAGATCTGCTTGGGTTCGGGTTCGACGACCCATCATAGGTACATACATACGGCAGAGTTTCGATTAATGTCTTAATTTGGAGGTTGCGGGGGATTGCTTTTTTTCCCATGATGAACAATTCGTAAAACTCGGCGCGGGCACTGATAGGAACGTAATTGCGGTCATAAATCGTACTTTGGCATTAGCATACGTCGACGTAATGCAAATAATTTTAATTTACAACTCGGTGCTGATTGACTGGCTCATTGAGCATTTATAAATATCAAATGAGCGGGTAGCCGAGCTTTCGCATATTGAGATGTGTTTTTCCCGGCTGCCAATCGAGCGCGGTCGTAAAATCCCTCTTTTTTTCCCGTTTCTGATTTACAGGTGGAACGTACGAAAAAAAAAGGATTGACACCGATTTCCAGTGTTTCGTCTTTCATTTGCAATTTGAAATAATCAACTCCAAATGAGGCTTGATATCGGCTGGCTGAGAGAGCTTTCAACGCTAATGACGCGGTACAAACTTGGAAAAAGAGTGATGCAAAGTTTCTAGTTATCTAAAATAAAATATGACGCTAAAAACGCTATTAAAAAGCTGTTTCTTCGTGAATTAGGTGGGCCTGTAAATTTCAAACATCACGTTTCAATCATAGTCCAGATGCATGTGTGTTAAAATAACGATCCTCTCAGAGTCAGCTGCCAAAAAACCAACGGATTGGTTTGTTTCAAATTTTGCAACGTTTTCTTAGAAAACCTCAATTATTATCAAAATCATGCCGACGTTTATCGACGAGGGGGTTCTATAATTATTTCTCGCACTTTGTATCACATTCAAGTAGGCTGGACAGAGAAGTTCCGCGAAAATTTTTGCAAAACAAATAAGTCAAGCCGCAGCCGCCTTTTTGGCAGCTTATCCAAAAGCAAACACCACCCTTTTCTACGCAAATTTCGAGCCTCCTTCCTCGCATTCCCACGCGCCTCGGGCTTAGCTGTAGCGATATACAGTGTATAGTGGCTCCAAGGCCGCGATTAATTGACATGCGCGGGCCGCCCTCGCGCCGCAAGTTCTTCGATCCGATTATACCCGGGCTCCTTAGCATATCGGATGATTCACGATGTTTTCTCAACTCAAACCGCTGGCACACGCGAAAAATTTTCTCGCGAGAACTACCGCGGGGGTCCCGTTAAACACTTTGCAATTACATTGTGTACGCGGAGGGACAAAGGATCCCTCAGTGCGCGCTTTTTTTTTACCCGGAGTATGATAATTGAGGAAGTCGGGGGGCCCTAACGAGCTTGTTAATTCCAAATCGATGCGAAAATTATTGGTTTTCATCGAAAATTTTAAGCCGAAGGAGACACAAAGCACCATGTAAATTTATGCCCACTTGGGTGTACAAGAATTATACGGTTGGAATGAAGAGGAGAAAAAAGGTTTCTTGTGGGCAAACATAAGAAGACGAAGAAGACGACGACGACACAGAAAAAAAGTCATATTTGCTTTATGCGTTTGAGATGTGTCGTGCATCGCCAAGAAGGAGATAAAGAAAATAAAGGAAGAAAGAGGAAGGGTTACGCGAGGAGCAGGAGAGTAAAATGCTTTGAGCCGGCAAGAGTGTATCTATGGAAATTAGTGGAATTAGGTTGACAAAGGAGTAGTATTAATTTTTTTTCTAAGTTTCTCAACTGAAAAATCAAAAGACGGTTGCAAAATTGTAATACAGATATCATGCAAGACTTTCATCATGCCAGAGTGAAAAAACACGATTTTTTCAGTCATTATGTCATTGCTCGCTCGATTAAAAATAATTAACAAGGCGCGGAATGAATTATTTATTAACCAATATCACCCGTACGCACTCCTGTTGATAGCCTCACGTACAACGCCAGGGGAGTTGGCAAAAAGCCGTCCCCGGGTGGAAAAAAAAACTTGACCGCTCAATCAAATTTCGCGCGTGCGATTCGAAAAAAGTCCCTTTTTTTTTTTTTTTTCGTCGTTGAAGTGAGTGTGTACACGTGAAATTTTTCTTCCGTCCGACCCGAGTAAGACAGAAATATACTCGATGCGCGGGTGTGGTTAGTTACTTCGAAGCTATCGATTTCCGGGATTTGGTCAGTATGGTGTTCACGTGCAAGACAATAATTTATAGCGATGATTACTTTGGATTAGAGAGTTTACTATGAATTTGAGTTTTTTTAAATAAATTATAATCAAATATTCAAAAGCCAAAGTTTTTACAATTACTAATCATCATGGTTGTTCTTATAGCATTTTTATTTTGTTTACTTTGTACGATATTTGAAAGTATTTCTGGATCAGGAGTGTAACTCTTGCGTTTATACCCAACCGATAACAAACGAGACACTTTTAATGTACAACCTTTGTTATCGTTAATTGCAGGTAGCCTATACGGAATTCCGAAAAAGTCCTCTTTCCATGAATTATGTCACTTATCACCAAACTAGTCTAGAATTTTCGGTTTTTCTATTTTAGGTTTAACTATTTTAACTATTTTAGGTTTTAAATCTTATCAAAAATTAGAATGCTTTTAACATAATTGTTAAAAAAAAATCGAAAAGAAAGAGAAAAAACCTCAGTCAAAAATTGAAGAAAGGTTCTTCGGCAGTTGTAACTTACAACTTTAAATCCGATGATTTAAAAGTTTTGAATACTGTCTTACTTTCGACACTGTATACAAAGCTCCATAAAAAAATTAGTTCTGTATCCTCGCACAATGAAACAGAAAATATCGACATCTCGAGATTTAAGACGATACAGCATCAACACTTCCATATATTTACTTTATTCCCACTTTTAAAAAAACTCCATTCAAAACTCGTACAATTTGAGCTTCTTCTCCACTAATAATAACAAAACTCCGCCACGGGAGCGCAAAAGCAGGACCAACCACCATAAAATCGTTCGAGCACAAGAGACCTCAACAATAAATTCAACGAAAAAAAAAAAAAGGTAAAACCAACAAAAGACTACGCGAGTATTGAGTAAAAAAAGTTCCCTCCTCGTATGGCTCATTTGGTCGCGGTAAGATTTACGAGCTATAAGAAAAAGTCGAATTTCTAAGCGGCCCGCTCATTGTTTTCTCTCCACGTTTGAAGTGACTTTTTTTTTTAACTTTTCTTTCAACGGGGAAAAAAAATCAAGAGCTTCCTACATGCGTGGAATTTACATACATAAATCTGATTGAAAAAAATTTTGGTGTTTACGAGATGAATTATCGACGAAAGGTAGGATATTAGAAAGTAGGAAGCGCTCGATCATTGGCATGAGATTAGCACTGTATTTTACACCGGGGATTATTTACGTATTGATGGATGGTAAAAAAAAAATTAAGGAGTATGATAATCAGTTTGGTTGTCAAATAATTGAATTAAAAAACATCATAGGATTTCTCGAGAAATCGTATGAAATTAATTAATCGATGCATGAATACGCGGACTGTTTCATCAATAATGATTTATTGAGAATTTATGCATGGTTTATTCAATTTTTTATTCGTTTTAAGTTGGCACTCGAGCATTCGCAAGAAAATACTCATATTTACGGTTTTTCAGGAATTTTAATTTATTTCAGGCCGATCTTTTTTTCTTTTTTTTTTTTACACATAATCTATTAATTTGAAGCATGGATTATTAATGAGGCAAAAACACGCTTTAAAACATCGCATTTTCCCATGTACTCGACGTTATAATATTTCCACACAGCTCATGAGTAAAAAAAAACATTGTTTATTGATGTGTTTATTGGCGGATATTTTTATGTAAAGCTACATATTGTGTTTCAATGAAAAAAAAGAGAGTTGCACAATAGCGAGCTAGCGAAAGTTTTGTGTTTCCGATAAAAGTAAGGACGCGGATTGCGATGCAATTTTCTTCCCTCGGTCGAAGGAACAAGAGACGACGAGCAAAAACTTGCGCGCAATTTAATTTATGAAGACGCAGCTACATTCGAATGAGAATGAATTTTTTTTTTTTTTTTTTTTTTTTTTCTTATTTGCCCCTTTTGTGTGATTCAATACTAAATAAAAAAAATTCCTGGCACTTTTTTTTCTCCGTGTGAATGAACCGAGAGATAGAATAATCGTGTTACATAAGCCCCGAGATACGAGCCAGCGCTCGGTCATACCTAAGTATAAATATTATTTTCAGATAATTATTATTTCAAGCTTTGCGAAAAAAACGGCGCTCGGATAACCGCAAATGTTAATAATTATCATCAGCGAATGAAGAAAAAAAACTCATGTTTGTAAAATAAAAGTAAATCATCTCGATTCATGCTTGGTTTTTTTCTTCATCCGCAGTCATTAAATGTCGTGCGTGTGCACATGAAAAAAAAAAATTAGGACGTGAGAAAAACTCAAAAATGCGTTTCAAATGAAAAAACAAAACGTCTTTAATAAAAATTAAAACCGTCATTCATAAAGCTCCGAGAAAAATCATTGGCAATTAAAACGATCGGGCTTGAATTTACGGCCTCTCGAGCGTGACCTTCGACACGCTCCGAAATCGTATATTTCTCCAAACCCACGGGTGAAAATAATAAATCCCCGCGGACATGGCCCAATTCTCGAGTGGGTGACAGGGAGTCTATTAATAAAAGCGCGTCGGCGGCTCGCGGGGGGCCAGATATCGCACACGCGAGATTCCCGCTTGGGTCCTTAACCTTTAGATAAGGGATTCTCGAGAGCTCCTGCACTAGGAATGTGCTCCGAAGGTCAAAGTAATTTACAACTGGTAGTTTAAAAGTGAACTTTGCGCACTAGTTTCGTAAAACACCAATCCCAAAAATAGATAAATGCATATCTTCTTGAAAGTTAATTTTAGAACTGAATGAAATGCGTTTCCCAAGCAATGCAAAAAAAAAAGTTTCATTGCTCGAGCATATGCAACAAAGACTCGAGACCTCTGAATTGGAGAATTATCTATGCAGATAACTTCAATGGGCTCAAGGAGAGCAGTGCGGTCGTACATTTTACAGTATCCGGAATAAGTTGGTGAATTGAACGTCTTGTGATTTCACGGGCGCGCACATAACTCTGGATGACCTCTGGGCGAAAGTATTGACCTTTGGTTATTGGGTCAAAGCTAAACGTCTAGCGATTATTTCTGCACTGTAATGCAAGAACAATGCTAGTGTAAATCACGGGAAAGTGCAGTTGAGTTTTAAAAAAATCCCAAGTGGATGTTTACACAGTACGTCTCAATCGAGCTCCCCCGAGATTTATTAATTCCGCTCGAGGACCCTGTGTAAACACAGACGCCCAAAAAAAAAAGAATTTTATTTTAAGCGCTTAGTCACACGTCTCCCTGACCCAGTGCAGTGCAAAAGTTAAAAGGTTGCGAGATTAGATTGCAAATTAGCGGGTGACGAAATTGTTATGAAACAACAGCGCCAAGAAACAAAAGATAATGCTTTATTTTTGAGAGTTAGATACAAGTCTTTCTTCGAACCGACGTCCTCTGGATTTTTCAGGGACCTCCTGCAGGTTAATGGAAGCGTAAAACAAGATCAAAGACCCGAGAACGAGCCACAAGTACTCCTCCTCCTCCTCCACGTGTGTAACTTTCAGTTCGGGCAATTAAACCTCTCTCATCGCTCGCTCCGAGGAATCTAATAATTGAATTTGCCATTACGAAAGAGAGAGTATTTTATGTATTTTCTTTTTTTTATTTCTCATCCCGTACCGCGCGCGATTTGATTTAAGACGCATTGTTTCGGAATTGCATCTTAGAAGTCATCAAGGGTCGGTTGCTGGTGAGAGAAAAAAAAATCAAAAACCACAAAACCGATTCTCAAAATTCAATGCGGCGCGCATACCTACCTTTCGAAGCGTAAACGCTCGTAAAATCCGTGCGCTGCAACCGACAGCTGCAGCTCGTGCCTACTTCTTATTGTAGGGAAAAAAAAGGTCGTGCGGGTTGCCACCGTGTGCAGCCGAGGAGGAAAAAAAAGAACAACGAGAAGCGTGCCGTAATGAGGTATGCTGGTGCATTATGTTTTTCTCTTTTTTCTTTTGAGATGACGGAGGGCTGCTTCTGATAGAGATCCGATTTTTCATAGGAGTTTCTTTATTGTCGAACCAGACGGAGATGAAATAGATGGCCGGGTATAAACACAAATTAAACTACCCAATTTAGAGTACAGATCGTTCTTGACCGACTCCTTTACTCACTGAAAGGAAGTTTTTTAAACTTTTTGAAGTGGAATTGTCGGCATTACCTTAAAAGCTCTAACTATAAGAATTATTTCTAAAAATCTTACTTCACTTGTAGAAAAATCTAAATTTATTTGTAAAAAAATTTTTAATTTGGTTGTAATTTTTTCAAAATGATGTACTGACTATTTTATGTTTTTTAATAAATAGTCCTGATGATGGATGCTTAGTCATCCGAAACGTCAGCAAAAAATAAAAAATTTGCTTGCAATTAAGGATATCTGCATGAATTATTACAATTACCTAGCCACAAGCAACTGAGAGAACCACCTGAATAAACAACTACCCAATTTACGTTTGACTTTACAGCCTATGGATACAGTTCTTTTAATCCAGACAAAAAACGTCGACAAGGATTCGCACTAGGGCGGGGCATAATTGGATCCTCAAATAGTAACGTCAAGCGTCTTTCGTTCCCTATTAAGTTATCGCCAGGGTCCAACAGGTTCGGTAGACCGAAGCATTCCAAAAGGTAAAAGAGAACAATCGAGCCAACTCAACAGGAGCGAACGAGCCTTCCGAGTCAGCAAAAAGAAGCCGAACAAAACCCCGAGAGACACGCGAGCGAATTTGACGAGGCCAACGAGATCCGCCTTTTCGAAAAGAAGGCATTCTTCTTTCCCCCCTTTTTTGGTATAATCTCATTTTCCACCTGCCAACGGGAATGATTGGCCCGGGTTCTTTTGTTGTTCCCGGGCGTCACAACAGCAGATGAAGTGATTTCAAAATCCTCGAGGAGGATCTATCAATCCGCGGGGGTAATTACGATGCGGTAAGCATTTATCAGCGAGACAAACATTTGCATCAGCCTCAGTCGATATGATCTAACCTCGGTTGCAATTGAGGCGTTATTTCATACTTTCCGAGAATCCAGCGTACGGAGAAATTCATTGCCAAGTGCGTCTTTAAACGCGTGATTTAACTGCTGCACAGTGACAAATTTCTCGGTTTATGACGTGAGGGAAGAGGATTTTCCTCCATTGATTTCGATCCACCGTATTGTTTTACGAGCGAGATTTGATTTATCGACCTCTATTACGTTTGCGCGAGAAGAATGCCGTGATTTATCGGGGACTCAATGGGACGCTTGATTGGCCAATTCGAGATGAAAATTCCATGGGATCTTTTTTCGAGGGCCGTGGAGGTTTTAATGTTACGGGCATGCTTGGGTCTATCAAAATACAAGAGATAACGAGACTAAGATGGAATTTTAGTGCGCAGGGGGTTGAAACAGTACGGGAGTTATTTTGAATTGCCTCAGACGGGATTATTGCAAGCTTTGTAATTGATTTTTGAATGGATACTTTTGTAGTATGCTTCGTCATTGTCAATTGAAAAATTTGAAAAATTAATCAAACTAAAAAAATTTCTGATTAAATAACTAAATTATCTATTGTTAATCAATAATTTAATAATTTAGATGATAGTTCACAATCATAAAACTGATCTAGTTCTGAAAGAAATTATCATACAGAAAATTCCTGGAATATCTCTGAATTATAAAATATAATGTTTACCAATCGCTTTTAGAAGTAGGTCACAATTTTTAGTTGTTAATTATTGACGTCAACAAAACTATGAAGACAAAATATACGATGATTGTAACATCACGACAATATCTATATTCACATTTACAATAACAAAGATTTTTTTTTTATTATGTAACCAGCTCTACAAATAAATTTCTCAAAAGCGATCGCAATATTCAGTGCACAAACCTCGATCGAACGCATAAAAATTTGTCGAACTCAAAGGCGTGTTCCGATATACACGTGTCGTCAACCTCTATGTTTAGGTATGACGAGGAGCGACATGCATCATGAGTAATGCAACGATCATCGACGATTTCGGCTGTCCGATCGTGTATGAATTCACCGAGTCGCGCGTGTTATGATTATTTTTAATCGCGCACGCGGCTTGCATAATTTTACTGATTATTGACCACCGCGCGATCATCGTTCATCATTAGTCTGTTTTTTATTTCGTCGAGTCGTTCGTTAGATTTTTATTGCGGTCTTAATGAAGAAACATCGATTTTATTATATTGTTTTGAATAATTTACATAATTAACTACGAAAGGCCCATTAAAATAAAAATAAAAGTTATGAAAGAGAATTTTTGATTTCCCAGCCTCGTAACTCTCCCCCTCTCGACTGAAAAAGCCACTTATTGACACTTTCAGCGCCCGTTTCCCGAAATAAAAACACCCATTTGTCACTTTTCGTGTCTTAATCTTTCCACTCCTCGGGCCGGAGAAAAATTTACGTTTTTCGTTTTGAAAAATAACAACGTTTCGATGGTGGCGCGATAAACCGGCTGGTGGATCAATCGACCTAGACCGATGCAAATGCACTTTGCGTTTGATTTATTTCCGTAACCTACATGCATAAGGTAATCGGGCATTATGTTACGTCGCGTCACCTGCCATTGACACTCTGCGAGCGCATCAATTGTCCCGGCGCTTGCATAATTAAAAAGCAAAAGTGCACGCGAATTTAATGGATCGTCAGATTTATGCGAGATTAAGTTTGCCAATAAATAACGCACTGATTGTGTATTACTTTTTAAAAAAGAGAAGTGGAATTGAGCTATTTATAGGTCGGTTACATAACACACTTTTTTTTTGATCGGCGAGAGAATTTAAGGCCTGTGAGAATGTCAGGGCGTCACTTAAATTATGTAAATGAATGATAATTTGATTTGAAAACGACTAATAAATCTCTGAAATATTTTTAAGTCCCCGATGAACTTTTTATTTTTCTTTCATTTCTTTATTAATATCCAACTTTTTCCTCTACGGGAACCACGAAAAATAACTGTTTTCCCATTCATCCAAATACGTAGAGGCTCTAATAAAAATTTTTTTTTTCATCGAAACTCACATAAAACCCGTAAGCATCCATTGAAGAAGCCATCATATCCAACAGCATAAACAACCCGCGAAAAAACCCTAAAAATCCACCGCATCAAAAAAAAAATACGGCTTATCAAGATTGCCGCGATAAAAAGTGATCGTAAAAGCTTAAAAACCGTCACTAAAGCTAATCCCCGAAGGGACGAGTTCGTTAGTCTGTCTTTTTCGTCGAGGTGTAAAGTGCGTTAGGTTTCTCGCTCGCGACAGGTGGCCGATAGATAAAGACCCGGATGCCGCTCGCGCGAGTACTTTTTTTTCTTCAAAACAGGTGCGAGATCGAACGTGTTTCTTTTTTTTGGGGCTTCGTGTGTGTTATGATTGGGTGTTGAAAGAAAACCCAAACTTTTCCCGAAACATGTGACGAATGGATTTGGAGAAGTTCCAGTTAGCTGTATTATCACACTTCTTCCACGATAATGAAATGCTTATTAATCACGCAAAAGTAATTGTTTCCAATCGAGCTTGCTATTTTGATTGATGACAGTCATCATCGCTCGCTAACAAATGTATTTTGATTTTTTCGTTTAATTAAATTATTCAACACCGCTTAGATAAGTAGCTATAAATATCTGGAGAACAATCATTAACGCGAGATAAGACGCCGAGTTATCCCCATTGTCGGGGACCCCGAACGTCTCTATCTGGTCAGTTGTTCAGCATTCCGATCATTGTTCGACCTTATCTCGGACGATCTCGGTGCAATTGCGAAAGGATAATTTTATGCACGCAGCGGGTAATTAAACTCGAGCTTTCACTGTACTCGGACGAATTTTCTAATTACAGCGACCAGACGATGATGTTTATCTGGGCGGCACGCGACCTGCGGTGGGTGCTGAAGCCGAATTGCGTAAAATCAACCTACACCCTGGGCATTTTAATGCTGGTATCGATTGATTTTAAGATTGCGTGGGTCATCCGTGCAGTCGATAAATTTTCTTGTTTTTAATTGTGGTTGCTTAAAACCGGTAGATTTTTGTGGGGGTTGAACAAGCTCGAAAGTGTCGGTTTTGTTTACGCAATGCGCATTGGGGTGGATCTGGAACGCTTTAAGCAATACTCGTTTTTCATTAAAATATCGTTCCTTTAATTCAGTTTGTACCTGAAATATCGTATATCAGAGTAGATAAAAAATTTGGCTCAAGCCTTAAGGTCGAACTTCAGCCACGGAGGTAATCGCCCACTTTACTCCCCGGGTTACATAAGTTGAGCATTACCTCCTAGGGCGTGCGTTTCCGTGATTTACGCACGATTTATAAATGGACATCACACTCTCACGACGATAAAGTTCTGGGTCAACGCCGCGATATCGAGAACTCGCGATTAATCGAAGCCCCATGCATCACGAGAATTCAATAAAATTAAATCAGCCGAACGACTTTTACTTTACTTTCGAATAAGAAAAATTAAAATATTCCAAAAAATTGTGATCTACAAAGCTCACCCGAGGTATGTAACGTTCACGCCTAGCCGGTAACTTGTAATCAAGAGTCCCAGCAGCCGCCAGAAGAACGCTTTCTACTTTCCGTTTTTCCGTAAAGCCCGCGAGATCAAACAAATCGCCCGCGGTTAGGTGCAAAGTGGTACACCACCACGCACGCTCTTTCATTCTCCTTAATATTTTTTCGTATAGTTTTTTATGTTTATGTGTAATCGTCGAGTCATTACGAGGCGTGACTATGGGAAAACGAATCGGCTCCGCTCTCCGGAGGAATTGTAATTACGGTGGGGACCACTTTTTGTCGGAGTTCATGCCGTCTTGATTTGACGAACTGGTTGGTATTTTTCGGTCCATGATTTGAGATTATCGGCCCAATCGAACCTCTCAAAACAAATCCCTCTTCCGTTCCGATCGATAATGAATTAATTGAGAAGGATGGAACAAAGGTACTCGTTTATATCACAATGGGCTCCGTTCATTAGGTTCGAAATTAATGATCGCGATGTTTAAACGGCTAACGAGAAATACAACTTTTTTTTGTATCGGTTATTGCGTGTCCCCACAACCAAGAATTTATCTTGTAATAAATGCTTGACATTTGATATTCTGTCTTTTGTCAGAAATATTTTCGAATGTACTTTTGATTACAACTATAAAACTCAACGGCCTAATATCTAAAGAAAAGAACAGTTTATTATAAATCAGGGGGCGCGTCAAGCAACAAATACAAATTTTTCTCGAATGCAGCATGCAACGTCAAATCAGCCGGTTTATCTCGCGTATCCGATCGCGATATTCCAGGTTTCAAGTCCGTAAGCCAAGCGAGCGAGCTGCTTGTCAAATCCAAAGTGACGTCGGCTGATTCTGATTTCCGCGTTTTGCGGTGGTACAGCACTAGGATTATAGGCACACATTGTACAGGCGCCAGTTGTTAGACGCCAGAGGAGATTAGGAACTTTTTTTTTCTGGAAAAGTCCTTTATTCGTGTGTCGAGATGTAATTACAATCCCCGTATTTTTTTGTTTTGATAAATTACACAGATTTACAACCGAACAAACACTTCAGTATTTATCGCGGCTTTCAATTTTATTGTAATTAACCGGATAAAATTTAACGCCCTCGCTAAACTGGTTTTACAAAAGGGTAAAACGTGTGATATTTTCCACACCTCAGATCGTAATCGCGACTAAAATACTGTAGTTTCGGTGGGCGTGAGCCTTTGAATTATCTAATTGGTCCCAGGGGAGGGAAAATTCCTACCGACTTTATCATCATCCTCCTCGGGAGGCGCGCGAAATTGCATATTTTATTAACCTGTGGTGGTTGAGCTCAGCTGGGTGTCGTCGCTTTTGTTGCTTTCCGGGTATTCTTAATGGACGCTGCTTCCTTGTAAATTAACCACGCGGGTTGATTTACAGCACTTTAAATTGATTTTTTTAAACCCAAAAGTTATTTGTTTAGGTGGAAAGATGTACCTGGGAGCGGCAAATATTTACCGTGGAATTTGTCATACTTCACACCCGAGAAAAACACTCACCTGAAACAAATAAGAAAAAATAATTTGTTAAAAAAAGAAGCTGCGAATGCAATTGCAGAATTGATTAATACGTATGAAGTGCGGGAGAAAACAAGGTCTTTTGAGAAGGCATTAAGGATCACCAGGGCTTTTATCGGAGTTACTTTATTTATCCCCGGCCGAGCGACGCAAGGCCACCTACGGCATTATCCTCTCGTAAATAAAATCTTCAACAACGTTATCCTGTACCTCAGGCCCCAACTGCAATACCCGATTTTATCACCAGGACTCTCGTGCAAGGTTTTCTTTTCAACTTCGATTATTGTACTCCGAGAGACACTTTTTTTTTTTTCTTAATTGTGCTTTTTGTTGAGCTCTATATATAGACCGCAATCGGCTTATCCCTTATTCAAGCTTATGTTTTCATGGGACTTTAGACTTTACAAGTTTTTTTTTTCAAAAGAAAATTGATTTTAAGACAGGGAAGGTATAAGAATTTACGAAGACCAAAGCCTTTAGACTCGAGGATTCAGGCTTATAAAAAATAAAATCAATTTTTGAGTTCTTGTTCAACAGCTTGAAGTATTTGCCCAACTTCGAACTTTTTCATAGTTTAATAGCTAATTCATTTATAAAAAAAATTTCACTATACTAAGTAATTAGCCTGGATATGCGTAGCAAACGTATACTTATAAATAATTATAACCAAATCACTTTAAAATATCGTATAATTAACTGCAGTATACCACCTCATTACCCTCTAACTTTTTAAATTTTTTTTTCGAGCGCTACTCCATGAGTCGAACAGTTTTGCACGGTTAGTTCAGAGCAGAAATTTAATGCAGCAGAAAAAAAAAAAAAAATTTGAAGGGAGCCTGCAGAGCGTAAGAAGAGACGCGCGAAATTTCGTAAGTGATGGAGCGTGGGCGTAGGAGGAAGCCTTTGGCAAGCCGTGGTTTCGGTAGCTAGAAGCCGACTCTGATTTTTTTTTTTTCACCAGGGCTTCGGGTTTGTTTACCCAAGAGGGGGTCGCCGCAGGAAATCCCCGCAATTTGAGTTTAGCTTTTTAAGGCGCTGATTTAGCGCACCTTTGTTATAGGTACCAAACTCTTTCGAGTTCAGCGACCCTTGAACTTGAGCCCTCAAATTCCGGAGAACTGTAAATAACAATTAACAGTAACAAATAAGTCTTATCGTATGTTACTCTCGTTGCAGCTGCCCGGCCGCAGACTGCAGGGCACAAAGAAATAAGGCGTCCGCTTACGTGCACGTCGTAAAGATAAGGGACGGAGGTGGTGCTGGCGAGTCTGTCCGATGCATGCGTGCATTCGAGAGTGTCTCTGCAGACTGCTGGAAGGAAAATAGCTCCAGGAATTTCTGCCTCGACGGTTATCTGCACGCGTTATTAATTTACATGTGCGCGAAAGATAATGGCTTTATCAAGCGGGCCAATGATAGGACTTTTCTGCAACTTGAAATTTTTTTTTTTTTGAATATTGAAGTCCTTGCGCGTAAAGTGTTCACTCGCTTTGAGTGGTTTTAATAATAAAAACTACATGTGAGTCAGTACATTCGGTTTCCATTTGAGAGAGCATCTTACGAAATTTTTCAAAAATATTTTTTGCTATAATAAATAATATTCTCAAAAAATTAAAAAATTTCAATTAATCTTAACACTTTAGACAAGATTCGATAATAATGATTCATTGTAAGATTGGTTGTAAAAATATAATTTGAATATTAAATATTGTTAAAATTTTTTTCAAACCAAGTAAAATTGAATATAATTTCTAATCCAATAATCTAGTAAATTAGCTCATGATCGAATGTCCATGATTCATCAAAAGCTAACTTTGATAAAAACAAAATTTAAATCCGGTTCAAACAACTTCAATCGGTTCTTTCTTTCTTTAGTGTGCGTCTAAACTAAAGAGTTCTAAGCTTTCAAAAGCTCGTCGTGGTCCAATTCACGAAAACCATGCCAACCGGCTCGGTTTACGGTCAATCATAAAAACACGCCTATTTCTTGTAACCAATTAAATTCGCGGCCTCTCGCCGCATACAAACACTGTGACGAAGGGTGAAAAAAAAAAGAACCATCTGGTCGGTGATTTTTTTTTTATCCTCTCGTCTATTAAACACAATTTTAACACGTGAGAAAAAAAATGTATCTAGCGACGATTATTTGCGCAGTCCAAGTCACAGTTTGAGGAAAAAATTTTCGTGTGTACTTTTCATTCCACTGTCAATGTAGGACGCTTCGCATGCGTTATGCAACTTTACGGAGAAATTTATTAGGGTCGATACAGCGCACGAAAAAAGTACGTTACCGTTAGTCATAAACTTATCGAGCACAAAAAAAAGGAACCCTTTATTCACGAGGTTTTTTAAAAGTTTATGGCGATCATCAAGGGGTCTAATCACGACCATTAAAACACCTGCACTTATGCATGTTTGAATCGAATGAGTTTTGCGCGTGAATCAGTGAGCAAAAATTTTATGAAATCCTTGCAAAACAGTTGTAAAATTGTTGCCACAGCGGAACGAAAAAAAAAAAAAAAAAAAAAAACATGTATGATTTCAGACTATATTACTCATGAGACATGGTCAGGTGGATTGTTGATCGTTTTACGACTGGTATCACGTATAATTACGGCTGGAAAATATGGAGAAAAAAATAAAAATCTCGGACTTCTGGGTAAACAAGATGAAAAAAAAAATTAGGTCGAAGAAAAGGATCATCTGGGTCAAGATGGAACTAAAAATTAACACTTTGGTACCTTGTTGGAAAAACAATCACGGAAACGAGGATTTTTGAAAGTACTTCACAAACTAATTTTTTAGACCTAAATTTTCTCAAAAATGTCAGGAACAAATTTTTAAGTATCTTAGTACAAAAATTTTAAATAATTTGAGATCTTTTTTTTTCTTTTGGAAAATTTTTTCTTTTGAGAGGTAGATAAGGCTTTGTTGACTGGGCAGACTGCAACATTAAACATTCGACGAAAGGCTCTAATGACTTTTAAGAAAAAGAAAAGCAGATAACCAGATAATCCTTTATTTGTCAAATCCATACAGACAACTAATCAGATTTATTTAAATTTTTAAAAGAATATTTATAAAAAAAGTTTTTACAAACTGAAAGTGTCGAGGAATGTGTCAAATAAATCGCATCTAGAAGATGCAGCCCGTATTTTGTGCAATGAAATTTCTTCGCAGGGACTCATTAACTCGTTAAAGACTAAGTGTGTTTCCGAGAACAATTAATTCAAAAGTAGAATTTACCATGAAAATTGTCAGGGACGACATTAAGGTTAATCCGATATTACAATTCAATAAGCATATTTTGGGTTTGAGCTAGAGCAGAACATTTTCGGTCAGTTCTATTTTAAGAACGTTTGAGTGTAGTTGGACTACTTGAGAGCATATTTGACCTTCCAAGTTGGTTACATAACGGTTCAACAATTTTTTAATTAAATCACTTTCAAATCACTTTATAATGAAGTCGGTTTTTCAAAACGCTTCAGCAATGCTTACAACGATTAAGTCAAAATTAAAAAGAGATGACAGTAACAATGGAAGCAGTGACGATACCAAGACGCATCTTGAAGATAATCAAGGTAAAAATAATTTAGTTTAAAATAGTTGTTTTTAATGATCTCAGCATTGTGTTTATTATAAAAAGTACTTTATTTTTTAAGAGAAATTGTTAGGTGACACAAGTGAGTCCAATACTAGCGCAGTATTCGAAAATATTCCATTAGAAGATACTGAGGAAAAAACTGAAATTTTTCTAACTGAAGACGAGGAAAAAGCACTTCTGATCAAACAAATTACTGAAAAAACCAAAACAGTTAAAGGTATGCAATGAAATTATAATAATTACAATTTACCAATTATTAATAGTTTTTTATAATTCACAATTCAAAACTCTAAAGTCTTCTTACAGAATTGCATGAGAAAGTGATGGTTAATAAAAAAGAAAATAAGACCTTGAAGATCGAGAATGAAGAGTTGAATAAATACATCCAAAAATTAGTTAAAAAATCAAGTGTTTTCGAACCAATCGCTAAATAAAATTCACTGCATCAAAGCTTAAAAGCTTTTTCTAGTTTACCGTTTATTATAAGTAAAAAGTGTATTAAATTTTTCCAATGTAATTAAAAGATAAGTCAAAAATCCAATGTTTTTTTTATGTGCCTCGAACTAGTCGACCTACTACAAAACCTCCGATACTCTAATCCAATCTCAAGTCATCGTAAACCAAAGTTTATCAAGCTATCAAGCCTACCTGGGGAATGATAAACCTCGAGCAAACAAAAACCAATCACGGAAGCTGTAAAAAAGCCGCCGTAAAAGAAAACGAGAACATGCAAGGAAAAATTATTGCCCTTTCCGAATGAGACGCCATGCGGCTTTTTTCATTTAAAACTTTTCGGATTATTAATTATTGACCCCATTGACCGGTAATAATCATCCATCTGGCTTTTCTATTTTTTATGATGAATGTAACAGGCATGAAAAGTGAATTTAGAGGTAACGTTATTAACCTCGTTACGGCCAGGGCGTATTATACCGTAAAGCAAACATACGTGCATTCGTTATTTTTAAGGATCGTCTTACGGAGCCCATTAATGTTATTAGCATTAATCTAGTCGTGGACTGTAACGTCATTTCACGTGAAAATTTTCATTCGGGTTGATGAATTTTTTGCGGTAGTTCATTAAGTATTTAATTGAAAAGGAGAATTTAATCAACGAGACTAGAGGATTATTAAATTTTGAGCAATGACGGGCTGTCGGATTTTTAATTCGTCCTTTGAATTATTGCCAAACGATCGGGTAACTGTTCAGGCTCAGTTAATCACGCGTTAAATTTTTCTCAAAAACTCATAAAACTGCTCGAAACTGGTAATTAATTTCATCGCGCGTTCACTGCAAGAAAGTACGAGGGTTTGTTCTTGAATTAACAAGCTTGTGATCGATAGTTTCCAGTTAGACAATTGTCCTTGTGGCAGAAACCCGAATTCCGCGAGTTTGCGTAACACTTAGAAAAATTTCGCTGGCCGGGGTCCAAAAACTTTCTCTCTCTCTGAATATTGTTTACAATTGAGTCTTCCTCCGCGCACGATCCGGGCTTGAATTTAAAGATCGATTAATCTTGCTGTCCGCATGGGAAAGGGTTTCAGGACACCCATGCATATTGATTCGTTTCCACGACCTCCCACGCGTGAAATCTCATTCACGAATCGTCCCCCCGAGCGATTGGGAATAGACAAATTACTTTTGAACCTGGGTGGCTAGGCTTCGATTATTAGGAGGGAAAAAGTGTTAAAATGACTTTACGACGACGCGACCGACTTGAGCTTTTACGAGACTGTTTGCTATTCGCGTTAGCGGTTTTGGCACGAAGTTATGAAACTACATTGTTTATAGTTTTTGCAAATAAATTTTCAAACGATCATTTATGATACAGATTCAAGATTTACGAGCTCGGTTAAAATTAATGAGCATTTGATTAAAAAAAAGTCGTACAAGTTTTTTCAGCTGCTCGGAAATTTATCATTTAGTTTTCTTTTTTTTTTTTTACAAAGTAGCGTAGGAGTTGGACACCTGTGACACACATTAGAAAAAGAAAGAAAAAAAGAAGACAAATTAATATTATTTTTTCACACGGCAAAGTGGCATTATGCAAATAAGTCGTCAGACGGTCATCAAAGCGTGAGCGCGGTGGCTGCGACAAAAAGTCTACCAATTAACATCCCCAGGTAATTACCTCGCACCTCGCGCCACCGAGAGAAATGCGCGATGAAGGACGAAAAAATTTAATTACGTACGTTTTCACACGACTGCGGTCAGACACAATTAATTTTTTTCTTACCCTCCTTATCAACGTATTTTTTCTTTTAATTAAAAAAAAAGCCTGGCGTGTCGCTCGAATTGCGTAATAAATATGGTGGAGGATCGGTTTTTCGATGTACGATGGTTGTAGGCGAAAATTTTGATTCTTAATTGCTCGCAGATCGTCTGACAAATGCAACGTGGCTTCAACCCGAGAACCATATTATACACTGCACAGGATCTTTTTTCCTTTTATGCGCACGTGGCAAACTACGAATTGCAAAGACGATAAAATAAGGATGATACTTTAATCAGGCTCTCAGGAGTATAATTTTGAAACCCATTATTTTTATTCCAGCGCTAGTCAAGCAGTAAAAAATCCGCCATAAGAGCTCAATGCTGCCTAAGTATAGTACTTACAAATTAAACACAGTCACGAGAGTTTTCAAAAAGCTCACCTGAAACAGAAAAAGAAAAAAGAAAAAGTTAAAAACGATTCTCAGAAAACATCGTGATGATTAAAGTTTGTTTAAAATTAATTAATGACTCAGATAGAGTTAAAAAAATATGAAAGGGCTGCGGGAAAATCCCACAGCGGTCGCAGCAGGATGATGATAAAGGGCCGCTGAGTCGATCGCTAAATTCCCGGAATCGCACCTACCATAGATGCAATCGGGTTTCGTACACACGCCCCCGCGCATACGTACAGTGGGGCTCTTTTAGCGCTCTCCTGCTGCCGCGGAGTCGTCCACCCGCACTTCCTCGTCTGCTGCTGCTGCTGCTGTGGCGAGATGGAATCTCGGGGCTTTTTGTACGCGACTTACTTTTCTGGAATATCGATTTTCCGAGGGCCTGCAGCCCCGATTTTATGACTTATTCCACGGGAAACAGATGTCGTTTTCTTTTGGATTTTTACTAGCTTAATCGTATAATGGGACTTGAATGTTGAAAATTTATTTATTAGGTTAAATTTTTGATATTCACAAAAAAATTTTTAAATCTCCCAGCAGGAACATCTCAAATCCACCTGCTCCGAACGACTTTCCAAAAAAGTAGCTTATTAAAAAAATTATGGAATTTCAAGGTTCAACCTGCACCCCGGCGTAGTAGGCCTAAACGGCGTGTCACCATGCAAATTCCCATATACATTGGCACTCGGGAGCCACGAACCAATTAACTCGCTGGCCGGCAGCACGAAATAAACTCCCGGTCGTTGACTTCCTCCCCCCCTCGCTCGCGTCATAATCTTCCTTTTTCCTTTCTTCGCGTTCATCCTCCTCCTGCGCGTTACGAAACCCCCGCCCGCTGCACGAAATTTCGGGGAGTGGCATTAAAAATTATTATCGCTCCGGCTCGATCGAGATAAGGAGCCTCGAATAATTTGGGGACAATTAGCTCGTTGCGAATTTTTACGGGGTAGCCGAGAGGTGAAAAACTCTCGGTTTTTTTTTTTGGAACGTAAACCGGTTCCTCGTGCCCCGAACGGGTTGGAAAAACCTCAAAGGTCATAGAAAATCACAATTCAATTAGGCAAAGAGGCTCCACCTCATTAGGGATAATTCGTTCCGCGCATCCAATCAATTCCAGAGGGGGTGGAGGGAGCGATTTATCCGAGATCGGCTATCTGCGGATTAATCGAGCAAAATAAGTTGATTCATTCGAGCGAGGGGGGAGGGGAAAAATAAGCAGTCTTTTATTTCATCTGGATTAAGCGATCGGAACACTTCTTCCCCGGGTCCGAATTAATTGATTCCATTTGTTCGTTGCGTATTAATTAACGTCCACTCGTTAGAGTAGTGCCTCAGCGCACTATCGACAGGAAAAAAAAAAAATAGCAAAAGTTCGTTAATTATTCGGGGAACGAAGGTCGCAATTGTCACAGCGTTGGTGTGTGTTGTGTGTACGTACGCTAATTAACCATATAAATTGCCTTTGGCTCGTATGCATATAATACGACGGCCGGCGCGGGCTCTTCTTATCCTCGGTCAGCATCGTCTGCAGCAACTCTCTTATTAAAAGGAGGGCTTGAGTTTCATCAAAGGGATCCGAAGGATGCAGCGAGGAGCGGGATGAGGGAGGGGGTAAAACAGCACCGAATTGGTACGTTGACCCTTGATCCCGAGTTTTATGGCCACGATGTCAAGTGCTCCATGAGAATATTATGAGTTTCGTAAAACATAATAAATCAACGACGATTTTTTTCTTTACGAGTTTAAACTCGTAATAACGTAATAAAAATAAAAATTTCATGCACCGTTGTTGATGTGAGGAAGTTTGGAGATCTGCAGACAAGGGCTGCGCATGTGTCATCGTAAAACGTGATCGATTTTGTCATTATGAGATAAAATACTTTAGTTTGGAAATTTTTGCTACTGGAAGAACAATACTTGCTTAATACGAAGAAAAATTATTTTTAAAATCATGCACTTTCAATGGAAATGGTCTGCAATATATACAGCCACGGCAACTAATTTTTATTTCGACTCCAGCAGAGCCAGATCCAGACGTCTATAAAGATTATTTCAAGATTATGTCTGTAAAAGTAAGTTTGGCGCACTTAAGTATACTGCAGCACTATAAAGTGCAGCGGTTAGATCCATCTGTCGATCTACTTATGATAAATTGCTACAAATGCGGAAACAATAATATTGCTGCGAAGTTTTGATTAGATTGAATCGAGATGTTATCTGTATTTACGAAGTTTATAGTCTTTTTGAAGTACTCTGCGATTGATATGTTTTTTAGATTCACTCATTTATTAAGATTGTTTACATTTTTTTAATCAATGATTTTACAATTTAATAGGCTGACAAAATTTATTAATTCTCGTCGTATTATTAATAAGCGACTCTACATTACTCATTTCATTATTTATGAGCAAAGAGTTATGAATAAAAAATGATCTAATATTCTTAATTAATAACAGCATGCGACTCTTTAAACGCAAACGATAATTTATTCCGATACAATCATTCAATTATAATACTCAACCCAACAATTAGTTTTTTCCGAAGCTTTTCTCTTGATTTACACCAAGCATAAAAAACAACCAGAAATTTTTTTTTTCAACCGGCAAACGGGTGCTTACGAAATCTTGTTATCACCAAAACAGTAAACGTAAAAGTATTCAGCAGCTGTAAAATTTCGACCATTAGGCGGTACCACCACTCGTGGCTCGTAAAAAAAAAAAAAAGAAGTTTCCTCAAGACAGTTCGTAAATCAAACAAACCGAAGGAGAAGATACTTACGCCATCGAGCAAACTCGACGACTACTGGAGTCTGGAGATAACCAACAAACAATTAAAAAGAGGCCTGTAAAAGTAACCCATTAGCACCTGAACGATCGGCTTTACGTTTTTCGGAGTGAATGTAAATAGCGTTACGCGAGATCCAACGCAGGGACGCAGGGATCAAAATGAAAACCGCATGCGTCATCCTTCCTCTGGCGGTACGCCTTTTTTGTAACGCGATATATCTCGCGGAGGAAGTAATTGCGCGTTTTTAAAAAGAGAAATTCCTTCGGGATACATGATACGGTTAACAAATAATTATTTTGTCTGGCCGCGCTCCGGTGTGTCAATTTTGATGAATCAGATTTTTTTTCATGTGGAACGTGAGGTGAATTTAATCGGTTTGTGATTATCTTTATCGATAAAGTTAAAAATCTACGTGTCTATCTGTACGTCAATATATTAGGTTCTTTTTACCTTCCGTAGCAAAATAATTTTGGAAAAAAAAATTGATATATTCACCAGTCAAGATTTTTTTTTTTTTTTTGAATGTGCGAACTGGATTTGAACCAAGGATCTCTAGCTTTCTGGGAAGTCACATTACCAATTCCTCTCGTGGCTCTGCGCGAACAAGAAAGGTATTCTTGGTTTGGTGTAAAGGCTGATAGAACCATGAATGCGAAAAGTTCGCGAAAGAAGGAAGGGCTCGAAGAGGCAAGTGCACGCACGCGGCCATTACGCGACGTCGAGATAAAGCTATAAGGAGTGCGACGGTCGGCGCGACGCGCGATTTATATATACTTATTTATAGACGTTAGACGCTGCGATGCCGCGGCGGCATCCACCCTTTTTCCCTCGATCGCTGCACTTGACTCACATAGCCCGTAGCCCGCAGCAGCCTCTTCCTCCATGTTTTCTTCTTCTTCTTCTTCGCCCAATACTTCTTTGTTCAAAATTTGTCCGCTAAATCCCGTCCTGATTCTTTAATTTGAATCGGTTCGAATGAGTGATTCCATAAGATCACACTTGACGGCAGCACGTGCGTAGCTAAGACTTTAGCATCAACATCAGCAGCATCCGACAAAGTACTGTAAAATCGTATGCGCTCGCCAACGAATGCACGAAAACAACTCATAAATTGTTTAAAGGAGAAAAATAATTGCAGCGTATAGGCTCGTTCGAAAGAAAAAACTTTGTTGGTTAGTATAAGCTGGATCATATTTCAAAGAAGAGTTACAAAAGATGATACTGTAACCATTCACTTCTGCAGTACTGCAGTCGGCAGCTGTTGAGACTTAGTCGTTAATAAGGAATCAATAGTACAATAGATTGAGTGATTATAATGAGTTTTAAGAATCTATTAGTCTAGCACTGATGGAACTCTTACAGTGGATTAGAATTTGTAGGTGAGCACTTGCCACTCGACCAAGTCTCCAAGCGGTCTCAGTCAGTTCTTTTATAAAACTCATAGAGTCTGCACCAAGTCTGCACTCTCAAAAAGTGTCATAGTACAGGTTCGTGAATTTGTGAAACAGTATATATGATTTTTTATAGTACTCCTGGTCACTCTAACCTCAAAATCAAATCTTTGATGCGTGTTTTCGGTTACTCGTACTATAAAATAGTATATAGCACTGGTGCAGCACGTCACCAGGGCTCTTTAAGGACCTCGTGCTCCGCTTCGCTACGCACTCGGGTCCTTAAAACCGCCCTGGTGACGATGCTGCACCCGTACTATAATATACTATTTAATAAATAAGCGGTTAATTACCAATATTATTTTTCACAGTTGTCATAATGAACCAACCTAACCTCAAATACAACGAAAACAGCCGACTGTCGTCAGTACCGGTAATCGTCGAAAAACTCAGATCTATGAGACTGCAGGACACATCAACATCAAGCATTACATCGCAGCACAAGCATGCACAAAGTAACGGTCAAGAGATGACGAAATGCGTCAAATTTATGGAATCCCTCGACTTGATTTACGTGCAGAAACGATAGTGAAAAACCCAGCGAGTTTTCCGCATTTCCAAGATGATACGTCGTCGAAAGAATAGCGTACCTCGTCTCAGAATGAACAACAACGGGATAAGTTTTTCCTCTCCTGAGCTCGAAACATTGTTAGCGATCCAAAATAAAGGATCCCACGCGCGTCACAAAAGTTTATACAATTCCATGAGAAGAAGATGAAACATCGGGCATACGGTAGCGCTATATTTTTAACGTCCCAGTTCAACCAGAAATCAAAAGGCTGTGGCTCCTCCAGCGCCGGATTTTACTTTCGCTCGTGACGCGGTGTATTTATTTTTTTAAGGAGTTGAGAACCCGTTTCGGATACAACAGCTGAGAAAGAAAGAAAGAATTGTAAGTTTTTTGGAGAACGCGGAAATCGATAAGAGAGGGAGCTCGCTCGCGCGCGCGCGTATGTTTTTTCGTTATCTCAAAAATGCGATTTGACCTGGATAATTTTTTCGGTGTTTCCAATACGTTTTTATGGTGATTGAAAACGCCGTGTCAAGATAAGAAAATAAAAACTTTTTTTTTCCAATTGAAAGCCTTTTTTATTTCCATTCGACCTAATTTATGAACAAACGGTAAAGTTTATTTAAACAAATGATGTAATTTTTTTCCCAAAAACATTACTTATTACGTAGTTTAAAATAAAATTATTAATCTATCCTTCTCATAATTAAGAGAAGATGAATTATTAAATGCACCGAGTTTTCTAATGCTTCATTACGATAGAACCTCTAGGAAACAATGCGAACCTGCCTCGTCGATTCATCTCAATCGATCAAAAGAAAAGTTTAAGCCGACCGGACGGCAATTACTGCCCGTCACATTAAATCGTTCATCATTAACGAAACGTGTAATTTAGCAGATCCATTAGAGATCATCGCGCGCGACTCCGTTAAAAATGACTGGCTGGCTAGAAAATAGACAATCGCAACACGGACCACCTTGGGTTAAAAATTCCAGTTGTTTTTTTTTTTTTCAAAATGATTATGAAACATTCACGAATCTTTTTATCTCGCGATAAAAAAAAAAAATGAAAGGATGGAGTTTCATTGCTGAATCATTCGATTCGAGCTCGCATCCGGTACGAAAAATCGAATAACAAAACGTCTCTAAGTATTTATGAAAAATTACTATTAACAGATTGCTTAGAGCGATAAACTAGTTGACCAACAGATACGCATCAATCGTTGATTAGATACCGAAGAAATTTTTTTTACCGCGGGAGGGTTAACAACCTGCCAACACATGAAAAATTCTAACGCTCTTTAACGTGAAAAAAAAACTCGTGTTTCGCTCGCGAAACCTGTAATTAGAGGCGTGTCCCACGCACGAGCTAAATCAACAAAACCGCACGCGTTTCCGGAGAACTTCGAGCCTTGCACGAATTAATCGATTATCGGTCAATTAGACGATACAATGGCCGTCCGTCACCTGCCCTCGAGTGCGAAAATTTCACGTGGGAGTTAATTGCGTGAGGAGAGCTTAGACGGTTGGTTTTTATTTTTTATTTTTTTTTACTCTTATCGGAAGTGTAATGACCGAGGGTGGGTAATTCCCTTTGTTCGACGCGGTGTAATTTCAGTTTGTTTTGATGGTTATTTTGCATAAGCCTAGGGGATTTTTTAGCTGTGAATCTCGCTGTGAATGGTTGTGGGTGCGAATTGACGCGTGGGTGATGGAAATAAAGATTGATTCTCATTTTTACACCGAAGAAATGGATTTTTTTTTTTTTTCATAAAAAAAAGGTCTGCCACTTCACTATCCGTCTGGAATCTATTCCGATTTCCATTATTCTAATGGACCGTTCATCCCCTCGAGGAAAGCGCATCCCGAAAAAAAACATCATAATCCAGGATGATGCGTGTGTGCACTATAAAAGGATTCAATGGCAGCTGTAGTCTGTTAAGGTCCTTGAACTTAGTCAAGGTGTGATCGTCCCCCATTGTGCTCACGAATTCTTCTCTCCTCCGCTGCATAAAGCCCGACCTTGCCGATCGGGATCATCCGCTTGGGCGACCGCGTCGGATTTAATTTCGTGAAACTGCGCGGATTTTTCGATGGGGCTTCGGAGTGAATTCGGAATGCAAATCAATCGGGACACTTGGAGGATCATAATATTAAAGTTTGAGCCAAATTGGTATACTCCGACTCTTTGAAATTTGAGACGCTGGATATATTTTTTTTTTTTGCGGGGATTGCGGACCAGCTCAGATTGATGCGGTTTTTAAATTATCGATTGACTTTTACTTATCTTGGAATATTCACACGGATATATGTTTAAAAAATTAATTTTGTGCCCAATTTTGTGTGTAGCAACTTTTGGTAACGAAAGTTTTTTGAAGTCTTCCGAATACAACTTTTTTAATAAAAAAAAACATGTTTTTATTGACTTACAATTTATGCAAATATGAACATTTTTTTGAGTACCAAATCAAAAGAACAATTTTACTTATTTTTCAAAATTAATTTATTCGTAGTTACTAATTTAATTATTACATAATTTAAATATTCGTATTTTTTTATGTAAACTATTCTGTTGGGTTGTTTTAGGTCTAACAATAATCATAATATAGTTGTTGATTAAAATTTCTACGTTTCGGCTACCGCCATCACCGATCTAATAAAATTAACAAGTCGAGTGTTTGTACTCGCGAGTAAAAATATGTCTGCCTCTGACGACGTTCACTTTTAAAAAAACTTTTCATAATTTACGCTATCCTGAAATAATCAAAAATTCTTCCAAACACACCTCGTGTTTACAAATCCCCCTGCCCAGATTTTTTCAATCCCAGCCTCCGGAAACCATTGGCGGGGAGGGGGGAAGGAAAACACAACTGTTGTCCGCTGCGTCACAAGCACAACAACGTCCACCCCCTCGTCGCATAAATTCAAATCTCGATATAAAAGAGTCTCCGGGCGGGATTTTTGAGCCAGCTGTCCTTGAACTTGCGAGGCGCGTCCCTCGTATTTGACCCTACGGCTCCAAACCGGAGGGAGAAAGGCGCGAGCGTTCGTGTGTAGGACGCGAGCGAGCGGCGAGTCGCACCTTTGATCACGAAAATTTCGCTTTTGTCTGTTGAATTTTTGAAATTTGTTCAGAGGTAAGTAATTTCGAAAAAACGAAAGTATTCGGTTGTTAAACTCTTGCCGAGGAAGTGGACAATTATTTTGGAAGCACTCGGGGATCTTTAATTCCCAAACTATGACCCACGGCCTTTTATTTAGCTCTCGAGCACAAAGCGCCACACGTAAACTTTCGCCCTTTTTTTTACCCTCCTCCTTCGTTTTGTGCAGCGTCGTCTTTTGTGATTTACGGTCTCTATTTTTAAAAACGATTTTTCACCCGCCGCGCATCAAAAGAAAACCCCACGATTAATCATCACCCGCGGTGGCAACATTTATTCAAATTCCTTTTTCAAAAATTACAACGTCGAGCTACTTTTGCCCCGCGCACGAGATCATAACTTTTGCGGACAACAATACCCAAGACAATCGCATTGCATTACGTGATTTACGCGCGTGCGCTCCTGAAAAAAAAAACATCGAGCTTTCTTTTTCGCGCGTAAAAATCGGCGTCGTCCCAAAGCGCATAAATAACAATCCGAGGACCTTTTACGAGGACCTTTCCGGTCCAGTTTTCCTCCGGAATACGCCGTTGATTTATCACGACAGTGTGTGCTACATGCTTCTTTCACTTTTACTGTTCAACAAGTGCTTTACGATTGTTTATTTAACAGGATCGTGTAAGATTAGAAAATCTAACATCTCACTACAACGGCCGAAATGAAAATCCGACTACACGAGATTTTCCATGTAGTCGATCGACAAATTAATCAGATTCAAGAAACAATTTTCCCGCTCGACAACACGTGTGTACCGGGTATGAAAAAAAAAAATCCATCGATCTTACAGTTGCGCAACGCAGTGCACAATACGCGCGCAGATAAAACAAACCGATAATCAAAGGTTGGATTTATGGGATTCGGTGGAATGTCTCCTGATTCAACCCTTCGAGGGCGATATTTATCGTCGATTATGCGTGACCTCACCTTTCGGTTGGCCTATCAAAACAGTCCGTTAAACACATGGCGCTGCACGGCTCGGCTACCCGCAGCTTGCAGCCCGGGAAGATAAAAAAGAAATTAAAAAAAAAAAAAAAAAAGAATCGTTGCACATGGGCCTTATGAAAAAAGCCCCCGGTCGTAAAATGCATTTAACGGTAGGTGCGCGTGGAGGAGGAGGTGGAGGAGGAAACAGGGAAGGAAGGGGGCCACACCGGCAGATGGTCGCTAATATCCGCTTCCTACGATCGCTTCCCGGTATTAGGTACCAATAATGCCTCTCGGGGACACCTTTGTGACGCAGAGATTGATTCTGGAGGGTGTTTGTTTTTATTTTTACAAATTATTTTTTAAAGTTTTGATGGACCAATTGGTTGTGGTTCAAGCTCAACGTCAAGTACATTACAAGTTTTTAAGGCTCTTTAATATAAATTCAAATTAAAAATATAATTGGTAAGAGCGATTTGAAACTACTTAAAAAAATAAAACATAAAAGTTGAATTTCATTTGATAACTTCAGATTGTATGATCGGAAACATGGTACAGTATACTGTGTGAAAGACTCCTGGTCCGAAGGCTCGGGTTCGATTCCCCAGCAATTTCGATTCGATTCAAAAGCTCAGTCACCGCACTATAATGTGAGCTGCAATTTTACGTTACATGTATTTGACATTTGTTTACAAAAAGAAAAAAAATAAAAATAAATTATCCTGTATCTGTCGTACCAAATCCCTTTTTTTGTTTGTTTGTTTTTTTTTTTTTTATATATATATATTATTATATGAACATAAAATTAAAATAAAAGTCTTTACATCAGTTTTTTTGACATTTAATTTTACAGCCCAAGCCTTTTTAGGCTGTAACTCTGCAATTTTGTTTTCCAAAATCATCATCATGTAACGTAAAGAAAAAAAAAAAAAAAAAAAAAAAAAAAATTAAAGCGTGCCAACGCATCGATCTAGCTGCAGAAGTGCACGATGACGGTTCTCCCTCGCCGAACGTATTTCCTCGCTTGCCAAATGCCGCGAATAAAAAGTGTGCAAACAAAGTGCAATTATTTTCTCGGAAAAAAATACAATTTCTGGCACCAGAATTTCGCCCACATTTTGGTGATTTATCCGGCGTAACTTTTTTTTTGTTTATGATTCTACGAGTGTCACAATAAGTCCCGAACCCGAGCACGAAACACGTGTACGAAATTTCACTTACGTACCGATCCTTATCCTCGCCGTCGGTTATTTGCATAGCACCAATATGCAAATTTTTTCGGGGTAATGTTATATGTAAATACCCACAAAGGAGTCATTATTTCACTTTCGTTGACATTGTTTACGGTTTTAAAAATCCAATTTGTCAATATAAACGCGCAATTTGATCGATCGATCGATCGGCGTTAGTAAAATTTTATCTTCTCGCTCGGATAGACAATGGACAATAATTAGGCTCGGTAATTTTTGCACTTATTTCATAACGATCCGAACGCATGAGCTCATTGATCGGTGGGGTTAGGCAGTCTTCAAGGATCATTTTTTCTATAATTGCTGTACGGTATAGAAGAAACAGAGAGATAAAAAAAAAAAAGTAATCTTTTTCACGACTAGCCATTAAATCTAACCAACAATTTGTTCAGGTAAAACACACTGTAGCAATTTAGTCTGGTGAACAAGTTGGTAAACATCTTCCTCCGTCCGGGTCTCGGGTGTACCATAAAGCTTTTATCGGTAGAGTGGATCTTTTAAAGCCTGGACAAATATTTCCCTCGGAGCGGCTAATCGGGCGACAAAACCGAAACGTCTTCTTCTCCTCCTTCGTTATCCTCGCCTTTTTAAGGGCCGACGAGGAGGACGTAAAAATGCGTTTCAGCCGAAATCGAAGGCGAGATATCTCAGGAATGCGCGTTTTATCAATCATCGTCGCGAGTGTTATTAGAGTCCAGTTTGTACAAAGTCTTTATTGTAAATTCCCTCGCAGACTCCCCAGCTCCTACATTATTTAACAGTCCGATTCATTCCCGATCCCCCGAGGTAAACGCATGATTTTCAACGAAGAACTCGTCGTCAATTAAACCGGCAATACGTTTATTTATCGAATCAAATTTATATAAACAAGTCTCCGCTGCATCCGGTCATTCTCTTCGCGGTAACGAAAAACCTTATGCGCATCCCCGGAGAGAGAGAGTCCGACATTGATAATGCGTCACGTCACGATCCCTCAACCGGCGGCGATCTTATCTCGGATCAGGAGGAGCTTTATACCGAGTACGTGCGCATTGAGTAATGCACCCAAGGACATTTTGTACACGCGTGCGGCGGTAGCTTTTCGGTTCGCCTCTTTTTTTGTTGTTGTACCAACTTCGGACTCACGTGCGCAGTCATATTGACAATTTGTTATTTTATTTTTTACGTATTGCGTTACACCCCGGTAATGCTCACGTGAAATAGACCGAGCCATTTAAATTTCAACCAGTTAAACTGGTTTTCTTCGATCTTCGTTCTTATTTACACTCTTTCAGGGTTTATAATATTTCTTTACCCCCCTCCCCCCGCCTTTTTTTTTTTTAACTTCGTGCACCAGACCGGAAAATATAGATCTGCATCGTGTGTCTGTTTATTGTTGTATATCCGCGTGTTTTTACTTGTAAACACGTGTAATACCTTGAGTCTTAATAATTTTATTTGTTTTATTAAAAAAAGTGTTGTAGTTTTATTTCCTACTCAGCATTGTACGATACGTTTTTCAAAAATTAATCCAGACTTTTAATAAAAAATCACTACTTTACACAGAATCATATTAAACATGCTCGCAAATTCAACCAATTATAAACCTTTCTCCTCATTAGATATTACTATAGAAATAATTGCCCAACCAACGAGTAGATCAGTAACCCGGGTACATTTAGGTAGCCGCATTATTTCATTGAAATTATCGAGTGATTAATGGAGCCCGGGTGTTGGCAGACCAGTCTAAGTTCTCGCAAGCAAATAAGCCGGTAATTATCGGGTCTCCCACGCGAGTCAATCGATCAGCGCGCTTACGCCAACGTAGATTCCGCAAAATTTTAAATCTCTTTCGACGCACGAGGCCTCGGAGAGCAGGTTAAAAAGGTAAAAAACAAAGAACAAGAAAGAAAGTAAGTAAGAACAGCAGGTGCAGCAGCAGCAGCCTCTGAAACCTGCCCCGCGGTTATTATAATGCCCCGGCACCGAAAAGAAGACCGCCCACAATCACCCAGACGTTCTTTGTTCCGAGGCTCGCCGAGCTTTACAACTGCATCACGGCCCTTCTTAATTCCCAAAGCCTTATCGGCTTTCGATGCGGTTTTATCTAAGTAATTTTCAGATGGATTGGTCCAAGACTCACTTGCCTTTCGTACTTTCAAAATTTTTTCATTGAGACTAAAAATCAAGTCTAAATTTGTATTTCATATGAAAATTTTTTTTTTCGTTGTGAACAGTTGTAGTATCTAGTGAAATGATTAGAAATATTTGTTTATGAACAATAGTATATTATTTCATACTTTTTTCAATGGTTTCTGTCGAGGTTTCCACATCAAAAATTGACATTAATTTTCTACATCACAAACAAAAAAAACCTTAACATTTTTTTTTATCGAATCTCGAACGGACGGGGATTGATCTAATTGATCATTGTGGCAAAGTATCGGTTGTGATAAATAACAGACATTCTCATTCACATGAGTGCTCGCTGCGAGGCGATTTCACATTCGATTCCGCGATATGTTATTCGCTTTAAAATCTAAGAAGGAATTCAGAGCGCGCTTATCACGGCTCTGACCATGCCGCGCGCACCGCTGGGATTTAATTGCTACTCCGCGGCCATATACCTCGTAATAATCCGCGTCGGGCCGGTGTTATGAAAAGCGAGGAACGATGAAAGGAAAAACTTGCAAAACTCACCTGAAACCGAGAATAAATCACATAGTTTTATAGTTTTGCGTGAAAAGTTGTATTTTAAGTACATTCGTACTCCAAGATGGAGGTGTTGAATAATTGCAGTTACAAGTGTATTCTTTTGTTGTCAGGTTGTAATCACCAGAGAGTTTGAAAAAGTTTGCTGGGACTTATCTGACATTTTTCTAGGAAAAACTTTCACAGATTGAAAGAAAACATCTACCAAATCTCGATACCTTTTAAAATCCATCAAGTATCAATTACCTTTGAAAAAACGGGTCAAACACAAAAAGCCGATCGTTTCCGCATGCGTCCGGCCCCTTCGAAAAAAAGGACTACAGCACTGTTATCCCTCGGAAAGTAAAAAAAAAAAGGGGGAAGCCGCGCGGGATCATCCATCGGTCGCGCGAAACTCACATTGTCGTCGTTCCTCCTCCTCCTCCCAACTTGTCGAGCGCGCCCGTTTCAGAAATTTCAATGAAGCGGCTCCTGCATAATTCGAACCTCGGCATCAGCAGAAAAGAAACGAAACACCGAGAGAATACCACCGTCGACACATTCATTGTCCGCGCACACACGAGCTTAAAAAAGAAGAAAGATAAAAAAAAAGTAAGAGAATCACCGAATGAGAGAAGTAAGAGAGAGAGAGAGACTTGGAGAGAACCGGTCCCTCCGCGCCCGCCGCTGGATTAGCATAAACGAGCCGGGAATATGAATATACTCGGGATCGGGGTCCTGCGCACCGCAATGGACAAAATTAATTGTTTCTCCAGAGTATGACAATGGTACTCCTTGGCAGAACAATTAAGACTTTGCGATTGATTAATACGAGGTATCCGTTCTGGCTGTGATACATTGGTTTTTAGTTTTCACAGAGATTAGAGAATTAGCAGGTTTGGGTCTTGGAAATCGTTTTGGAGTGTTCCAGGTTTCATTGCGGATAAATTATTCTTTGGTATTTTTTAAGAAAAATTGACAAACAGTTCGAAGCTGCAGGTGACCTCAATTTCTAATCTGATAAAAGTGAAAATAAGAGTGACAAGATAAGGATGAAAGCAGTGATAATCGTCTGGATAAAAGCATTAAGAATAATTCAACCAAAAAAAAATCTTTGCCTTCTCTATGAATTTAGCTTAAAACGCCAGAGCGTGATATTGCCATTACTTAGAAACGCTGGAACACGACAATTCAAGGAATTTAGAGATATTTAAAAATTTATGTTGCACTTTGGTTGGAAGGATATTAGATTCATAATTTTGTTTTCATTGTTTTTAAATTGACTCATTAGAATATTCAATTTTTTCTTCCCAAATTGAGCCAATCAAGCTGCACCTCGGGCCAAATTTTTCCAGAGACCGTAATTACTGAGAAGATTGAATTTTATACCAGTTTTTTGGGCTCATAAAACTTTAAATGCCCGAATTTAAAAATCATGATACGTATATTTCAAATTTTAACTGCTTATGTTTGCTAAAAATAAACAATTTTTGAAATGAATATATTACAAAGTAATCGAAATTAGTTTTACACAGTTAAACAATCGAATGATAAAAGGAACCTTCCACCATGATGTAATTCATTATAAATTTCAAGACTAACTTTAATCAGAAAAAGATATTTCACTCAATAGGTCTATGATCCTAATAACAATACCTATAATGTTTTAACAATGCAGACAAAAAAAGAAAAGAAAGAGAAATAAATTAAAAATGCAAACTGTGTCTAGGTTGTTACTTAATAACGCTGCCGATTAACCTTAATGGTCATTTGAAGAAAAAAAAAACTCATCGAGAAATTCTCCTCGAAATTCTCCTCCTTTAAGCGTTGTCTTCACAGTTTCACTCGTTATTGACTTATCGTTAGCTGCAAATAAAGTAGCAAATTAACATTTTTTTCAACCATTCAATACAAAATTCAAGAATTCATAAGATTCGTTCAATTAATTCGAATGGGATATCGTGAAAATTTAAAATTCGCGTTTACGACGTCGCTTGTAATTTCGAATGCATTCGCTGCTTTTATGGAGTTTTTATCACTGATTAATCATGTTCATAATTTCCAATAGCTCGCGTGTTTATAACTCCGTGCATTGAGAAAGTCCGGGTTGTTAATATTTTTTTTTTTCGACCAAAATTAGCATCATTACTATAAACTCAATTAATTAATACACACCGAAATCGTTAAAGCCGGAATGCCGCCAATACAAAATTATTTACGTTATCACGAAATAAGACAAAAAATAACAAACAAATGCGAATATCATCAAAAATTAATTTCCAGATGGAATTTGGTCAAATATCATTCAATATTCCGGACAAAACATGGCGATAAATTTACTTTATGCAAACGAGCTTTTATACACAGTCGTTGGATTTTTTTATTCGCTCGGCCTAAAAAAACAACCGGCTGCACTTCGTCATTCTAAGCCGGAGCGTTTAAAAAAAGGTTTCGTTCTAAAACCGTCATTAAATACAAAATTCGCACGGCTAGTGACATCACTTTACACTCGTCACATGGTATGCAAAATACGTCATTTCGTAACCTCTTATTTTTCGTTCTCGTTAATAAATCATATCGAAACAAATATCCATCGATCAAGTCTATAAATATTTATCGGCTGCGGATTAATTCATAAAATTGAAAATCGATTTAATTAAATAAGCCACGAAAAAAAAAAGAAATTTGTCAAAATTTATTAAACCGAAAGCTACCAGCTTCTTTGAAAAAATAATATCTCCAAAAAAAAGACTTCGATGGTTCTTCGAAAACTCGTCATTCCGCGAGATAAATCAGGCTAGAATCCAATCTATTCATCTCCGCTTCCTCCCCACTCGTAAACATTCGAATCGATTTAAAAATTCGCGCGCTTATCAAGCGCGGATTCGACGAAGAGTTTCATAAAAGCCTCCTCAAGAGCAAAAAAAAAGCCGGCTTCTCATTAATATAATCAACGCGACTCTCGCAGCTTACTCACTTTTTTACTTTCCTTCACGGTTTTTACATGCGCTTGAGATTTTGACATGTGGCCGTGGGAATGATTTTGCGGGGGGTTTGTATTTAGGGTGGTTTGTTGACTTTCGCCTCGAAAAAAGCCACTCGACCCCGAGTGCCTTACGTAAAGATTAATTAATATTAACAAAACCCGAGTTTTCTGTTATCGGAGACTCTCTTTCGCTGTTAATAATCGAAACTCGTCGCTGAATTTTTATACGATTCCAGTACCTTGTGCTAATTTGAATTCGATGATGTCATGCTTGCCTAACTTTGGCGATAAGAGCGACGAAAGCGAAATTTGACGACCCCGAGAGAAATTTAAAATTTCGTCTGGGATCGAATGTTTAGCCTACACAATGAACCTCATTGTTCAATCCAGAGTCGCGCTGTAAAACAAAAATTTGTCTTACACAATAAAAGTCTGGTTTTTCTGCGATAGATTACACCTGAACGCGGCTTAATTAATGAAAAATCATTGCCCGTAATTCCGCGTTATCAGAAATAATTAAAGTCTCGTAAAATTTTTAAACGCTCTTTGCGCGGAATCAATGATTGCGGCACGCACGGCAATCAAAGTTAATCACAAGCATTTATTTTGCTGAACTTGCTTTTGCTATTTCCACCGCTAAAAAAACCTCAACGATCGTTCTTGACTTTTTTACTCGTGATTTTTTTTTTTGACAAAATAAATACAGGTTATTAGGACACTGTCACAGGACTACTTTCGGTTTTCATCCTTTTATCGGCTAATATATGAAGCTCTCGGGACTTAATCGAGCGCGCGCAAAGATATAAATATACTCGGGAGATTGCGCTCTCTCCTTGGTAAGAAAAGAAATGTTTTATAATTTGCCAAAGCGTAAACAAGTTTGTATAATATTATGAATCGCTCGCCCCACCGACGAATGAATGAATTCATCCGCGGGCTTTTTTTTCATTTACTTTCTGCATCGTAACTCACTTTTTCATCCGATTTGAAAAAAAAAATAATTAGAGCTCATGAGGAATTTTAAAAATCGCTTAATCAAACTCGTCCTGTAATCCGGGGATTTACGACGCCGAAGATGAAGAATTTTCATCCACGCGTAATAAAAAGAAGGTATGACCCTGCGTCGTTCTATTTCTTGATTGCCGGCTTAATTAATCGAGAGCTAGTCTCTTAATTCCGAATAACTCAATTAATGCCTCGTTAAAGCGTTGTAAAAAAACTTGGATTTCCACGCGATACGTACGAGATTCGAAATAACATTTGTTGCTAAATTTATTAAATGAGAGTTACATAAGCCAACTGGTAATCGGTCGTGTGCAACTTTTACTTGAAAAATTATGTATTCGAAGGAATCTAATCTCGTGACTACCCGGGTAATGGCTAAATTATACTAATTATATCCAACCGCTCTTTTCAATTCCTATCAAACGGTATTATAATTTCCCAAAAATATTCAATTCAAAATTACTTTATGACCGTCGTAAATTTTAGAGTGCCCAAATTATTCAAACACTCGGGGGCGTAAACAAGACCTCGTAAATTATATAGCCTCGTTCACACCGGTGATTTTCACCAATTTTTCCAGCGTAGCCTGCACTTTGAAATAAAAAAGAAATCGAAAACTAGAACCACCACTGCACATAAATCGTCGCATTTTTTTCTTTCGCTTTTATCTGTACGAATCTCAACCCGGGTTCGAATCATTAGGAGTCCAGATTTATCCCGCGATAAAAGCTCCCCCTGATTCTAATCATTTTTCAGGCGTGAACCTTTATGCCCCGTACTTGGGTTAATTACCAGGGGCATTTTTCACCTATGCATCCATTCCGGAAACGGTAAATTTCGTAGTTGCAATGACGTCATCCCCGCTACCATATGTTCCCCTTCCCCCCTGTTTGAACCTAATCCTATAAAGTTTGGTGAGGATTGATTTCCCTAATGTTAGGCTTGAGTTTTCCACGCGTGTCGGTGTTTGTTGTATGTAATTTACGTGTTTGGAATCGGATACTGCAGGGTGCAGAGGCGCGTGGTTTACTTTTTTTTTTTCGAGCCCCGGTTCTGGGAGAATTATTTTCACTGCGAGTCTTTTTTTTTAGTGTTTCTCACCCTGAATGTTTGCGTTTTGAGTATAGTGGGATGTATTAATCAAACCGAGAGTATTACTTAATTAAGAAGTTTTGTTTGTATACTGGAAGTAAATGATGATTATATTCTTGTGCGATCGCAGCTATTCTTTCGTTTGAGTAGTAAAATTTATAATTAAATGTTTATTTATTCAACGTATTCAACAGATAAAGTTGTATTTTATAGATGAAATTGTGTAACACGAAAGCTGCATAATGATTATTGTGTATTAACAATCATTTAAGGATCGAACATGTTACTAAAAAATTTTTATTGTACACTTTGAATTAATTACTTCAAAGAATTTTACATTAAAGATATTTATGAATTATAAATTCCAAGATAAGTTCACCGTTCAACAGTAGCCCAAATTTTTAAAATGAAACAATAGTAGAATTTTATTTCATCTTCCATTTTGAATTCTTTTCACAAGGAACTATTAGTTTCTCGACCGCCCTCTAATATAAAAAACACATCAAATCCATAACTTATTTTAAAATTTTTCATCGAAATGCATCCAGAAAAAAAACTGCCTCAGAATATAATAGAAAAAATAAAATATACCACATCGGGTCCTTGAGAAAAGAATATTTCAAAAGAGAGGGGGGAAGAGAGAGAGAGAGAGAGAGAAAAAAAGGAGTTACCACCAATTGTGAGAATTAAGAACTCTTCATCAATAACTTTCGCACATAAAATATCGTGTGTGTTTCGCGCCTTCTGTTTAAAGCTTCTCCCTGCCTTCCTGCACACATACCCTCCGACCTTTTTCGCAGCCGACAAAAATTCAAGGCTACGCCGCTGGATTCTTCTTCTCTCGGTCTTCCCCTCCTCTACTTCTTTTTTTTTTTTTTCTCTCTCTCTCGTCGTTTTGCTTTTTTAATTCGCGCGCCGGAGAGGAGACATTCCGAGGTTTGCTTCTGCAAGCTTCCGATGATTTACGAGGAGCTTTATGGAAGTGGGATCACAGGACCGTTCTGCTTTAAGAGCCGGACGAGTTTTGTTTATCGCCCCCGGTACTTTGATTACTTTTTGAAGTGTCTGATTGAATTTGGATTTTTTTATTCTTCGGGCTGAATGATAATTTTTGGGAAGTTAAAGGAGTCACGACAGACATTGCATTTTGGGACAAACTCGTTTTTGGTTCGCAAAATCTTGGAATTTAAAATCGAAGTTTACGACGGCTGTAAAGTGCCTTAATCGAGTAGTTTGCTTGGAGCAAACACATTTTTTTTCTTTATCGTCGGTCTTGAGACCGTTTTTAATAACGATGAATGTGCGTGTACGTTCAAACAATTTTAAAATTTAAATTTATGCTCGAGCCTCAGACTGTTTTTTCTCAAGCGTTATAAATTAATAATCTTTCAAATTATTAATGCTCGTTTAGAAAAAAAAGAGTAAATGATATCACTGACGACTAAACTTTGAACTAATTTTTTTTTTTTTTTTCTAACGACGCCGGAAAGAAAGAAAGAAAAAAAAAATCAAGCTGACATATTTTTCGTTTATTTTATGGGGCCTCGTAAAAGTTCGCCTCGTACGGGGCAACAATAAAATCGGGGGCCGCGGCGTGATCGAGCTTGAAAACAAAAACGGATGTAGAGAATCGTAAAAAATGGTTATTTTGACGAAGTCCAACCCTTGAGGGAACCACAGCGGCTCGTGAATATCTAGATTAATTATTTCAAATCAATGGTGCTGTTTGTTCTATTTACTCAAAAAAAAGAGAGATGTTTGAACAATGGGTTTGCCTTGAGTCATCCGCGTTTTTAGAAGTGCAAACATCGCCGAAGAACTCACCTGAAACATAAAAAAAGAGATTGCGTTAGTTTGCCTTTTATTTGAATATACAAACAGTTGAAAAATTATAAAAATTTACGACCCTTGTAAATATTACTTTACACTGTAAGTAGATGAAAAAAGGCGATGCATCAGATACGAGGCTCATCGCGTAAAAAAAAAAAGAGGGGAAACGCGTGCCACGTCAATTACTTTCCGGTCGGTTGGTAATCCTTACACGAGCCGCGCGAGGAGAAAAACCCGGCCGATGATTAGGTCTCTTGTAAATTACTCGCAGCTGCGGCGGAGATTAAAGGTGAGACAATTTTACTTCCCTTATTTCTCAAAAAAATAATAAAAAAATGTGAGGTCAAACGTCTGCGCATAACAAAGCGTTCTTTTCAGATCCCAAAAGTCATCCTCGATCAAAATAACAGGCATTCCCGAAGAGGATAAATGAGAAAGGGTGAGGGGAGCGTCAAAGTGAGTAATCGATTTGGGAAAATACTTGGTACTCTTTAAACTTGCAAATCGCATCTCTTTTTTCGCGACGGGGCGCATCGCGCAATCTAATTATCGCGTCGCGGGCTTTTGACGAGTCGCGCCGCGCGCCGCTGTGGACAAGATCAAGGTTTTGCGTGAGAGGAAGAGCCTCGCGAATGAATTTCAATCTGTTTTAAATCTTTTTTTTTTTTTTTGTGTCTTGAGATATGAGAATTGGATTTCTTTAAATTCGTTTTATTGATTTCTGGTAGGCGTTTATTATTCATTGAAAATTTAAATTTATTTACAAAAAATTATCGGTTTTTTTAAACATAAGACAGTTTCTTAAAATTCGACCTCTCCATTATTGCCTCATAATGAATAAGATAAATTATTAAACAGAGAGAATTGGTCAAGAATTGGCTTAAGATTGGAAACTAACTTTTAAAGACTATAAAAAATTTCATACAATCAATAAAAGCTCGAATAAAAGCTTTATCAAAAATTATAAGCCAACAAATCATCTATTTTCTTAAAAACTTTATTTGAACATAACTCTACCCCTATTGAACATTTCATACGAGCTGATTGCAGTGGATACACACCTGTCCAGATAAGCCAAGATAAAACTCATGATTGAGAACTACACTGTCATAAAGTATCGTAAAATAGTTGCTGCAAAAAAACTTGTAACCACGATAAGATAACTTACTGCACAGCCAGAACCGTTTAGTAATAAAAAAAGGAAGATATTTTTCACATTTAATTTACCATTATGCGAGCCTTGTTAAATAATGACTTTTTCGCAACCGCGTTAACTGTATTCTTCACCGCCTCCATTTTCAAAGTAATATTACAAGTCCTCAACAAACACCTTTTTTTGCCAACTTCACCACTCGCAAAAAAACCAAGCGTCATCAATGAATCATCCGGCGAGCTCGAAATAGATGAAAAATTGAAAAGGGCCAGCACGCAGACGTAATTATAACGAGGCTTCACGTGGTGCGCCGCGACCCGAGATACATATTATGTCGCGCTGGAAGCCTTGGATCTTTTTTTACACGTATAAATCACGAATTCTTTTTTTTTCTCCCCTGCCGTGATGACCTATTGTTTGAGCTTTTCGCAAAACCACTTTCCCGTTCTGTTTTGTTTGTACGAAATGATAAACCAACTGGTTCCTCCAACAGAATATCTTTCATCCCAAAAATCTCCTAGAAAAAGAGATTTAACAACCGGATGACTAACGCGATTAGCGCTCAACCCCCTCCACTCCGGAGTCCTGCATATAGAGGAAATTCCACAGCCATTGTTTGTGCTGCCGCTGCTGCTGCTGATTTGTCGCGCGCCCACGACAAGTGTAGGTGTGTTATACTTGGGGGGTAATTGTTCAAGGGATAGTACAGCCTGGGCTATACATATAGCCAGCCTTATCTTTCGGAGGTGATGAGATCGACGATTGGACATAGGTGTGATGGGAAAACTAGCTGGTTTACAAATCCATGGGAAGTTCAACATAAAGGACTTTGATTTTTTTAAACCTTTCGGATCCGGTGTGTCGTAAATTACGCATTTAAAAAAAAAAAAATTACTCTTGGAAAAACTTTTCAATTGTACTTTAAGGTATCTACTTAATCATATTTTTGATACAAACATACAAAACTGTGTACGCTTAGAAATATAAATTTCTTTCGTTTTCCTGCTTGAAAACGTACAACTAGTTTTGGAAAAGTCAGGACATGCTGATAAATATATACGAGAGTGGAAAAAAATCTGATACAACATTACAAAAATTCGAACCCAAGGATCTGGTTTTAAACACAGTGTAAGGTGCATCATCGCCAACCTTTATGAACTTGACAACGAAACGACACCCAGAAACGGAATCCCAGTGGCAGGGTCTGCATCTCGGTCTGCATGCGTAACAGAGCGCGTCGACTTACTCGGTTCGCAAGCACGCAGAAGCCGTACTACGAACTCTCGAAATTCAATATATCACCGTTCCTGCTGATGCTAATATCCGTATAAACGGAAGGCATCTCGGGCGCGTCCATCCGCATATCCTTCCACCAGGGTACACCGCACGGGAGGAGTCGAGCCAATTCCATTTCAAATTCAAATTGGACAAATGCTGGCAAATAATGAGTGAGTAGATAAGTCGGTTGCAAAATCAAAACAACTTACTTTTAACTTGTTGGATAATCGATAAGTTAAACAAATTAAAAAAGCCTAGGCTTCGATGTTTGAGCTTCGCAAAGCGGTGCAAGAAATTTACACGCGAGTGTGCGTTTCTCGTTTAACGTTTTGCTGCACATTTGAATATTCATCGCCCGACTATGCGTTAATGGCTTTATGGTCGAATGCCTGTTGAAACTCTCTCGCTAGGCGTTATTTTTTGAAAAACTAATAAATAACGAAGCGTTCGAAAATCATCGATGGCTCTGAAATTTTTATTGGTAATCAATTTATTAATATATCTGATCATTTTATCGTGTGGAAACACGAACAAATTTTTTTTTATTGATTGGATATTAAAATTCAAAGCGGAGAAACCAGAAAGTTTGTTTTTTAAAAAAGAAAAATTTTGAAATTCTAATTGACCGATTGAGCAGTTGAAAATTTAAAAATAGACAACTTTTTTTTTGTAATTTGTTTTGCATACTCGTGTATTTCTGAGTCTCTGCCTTTGAAAAAAATTAACTTGATGCTTAAAATTTTACATTTTCACTGTTACTGTCAAAGTACTCGGCATCGCAAATTTACGTCCTTTTTTATGAAACGCGAGCTAACGAGTTGGCCAACTTACAAAGATAAAAAATAAATGACAAACCACAATATTCTGCATAGCCCACTCCCCCCTTTTAAAATAAATAGAAGCCGCGCGTAAAGCTCATTACCCAGGGGTTGCGGAAAATATTCGCGAGTGAGAGTCTCGGCTTATAAATTTTAAGCCCACGGTCAGGCTATTTCCATCCCGGTTTTCGCCGCTCGCGATCTACATACACGCGCTCGAGTCGGCCTACTACTCATTATAAACCGAAAAATACACACCGTAACACGATTATGCGCATACGCGAAAAGGCTTTTAAAACGGGGGGCCCTAAGGTACGAATTTTTTACCTCAATACCCGAGTCCCGTTACAAAACCCCAAGGTGTCTTGCGCGCACGCGCATCATTTTTTTCGTATTATACCGGATATTGCCGAGTATTTACATGCGAGGCTTTTAGCGCGTAACCAGGAGATTTCAGTGTGTTTGATGGCTCTGTGGTTCGGAATTTATTCTATAATCATTTGATTTGGGTTTTTTTTTTAGTTTGACGAAAGTAAAATTATATGTAGGCTTATTAGAGAAAAAATACAAGTTTCAGAAAGCTTATTACATGATTATTTGAATATAGTATTAAGAATATGTAAAACTCGATGTCAAGTAAAGTCAATAATACAGTAAACTATGCAGTAAAAAATTATTTAAATTACGGTCAATTATTATCGATTAATATTTAAATTTTTCTGTAATTTTGGTTTTTATTTTTTATTTTTGTGTTATCGCTTACTGATATTAAAGTTATGGATAGCTGACGATATATTCCTTTTTAAATGAAGAATTATTGGTTTGATTCTTACTTATTTTTTGCTATGAAATAAAAGAGTTAAGGTAACGAGATGGATCACGCAAAGTAAAACAGATAATCTCATTCTTTTTAACAATCTCGACAATTTTCAACTCTCGAGGTTCCATATGAACATATTCTCCCATTATGCAATTTATTGTTAAAAATGAAACAGCCAAACGTCGATATCAAAACCGAGCGAAATTTTGCGAACACCGACGTCTCCGGTGCAATGGCGTTAGGTAAGTTTCTATTTTTAAAATTTTTATACAGCTTCGGGAGAGGACGACGCGAATAGAACTTTGCGTATACTGCTTAGCTGCACACACGAGTCTGTTTCTTCTTTCAACGTCGGTCATATGTACACCGGACGCTTGTGTTGCTACATCGGTTTACAATTTATTGGCTATTGACCAACCGGAATTCGATGTTTTCTCGGTAAAGATTTTTCCTCCCTTCAAATTTATTAACCACGACACACTAAACGTAACGAGACGTACTGAGAAGTTTTCACTATTTTAACAGTGTGTGACTCAAAGACGAGCTAATAGAATTTCGCAATGCTTTTTGTCTTGAAGTTTAATATTGTTTTGTTGCGACAAAAGGTTCGTCGTTTATTGTTTTTTTTTATTCTTTTCAATTTTTTTATTTTGAAGATTGAATAGGTGGTTCAAGGATGGTTTTGCAAATGTTACGCAATTTTTCTTTTTTTAATTACAGTGATGTAAATTTGTTTTTGCACAATTTTACAAACCTTTTTGTTAAAATACGCTTAATGCACAAAACGATTGACGCGTGGTTATTTTATAACCTTTTATACAGTCCATAAATTTAATACCTGACAGTTTATTTATTTAAACAAACGAAACAATGGAAACCTCTCAGCCATTACGGGTTAATGTCATTCTAAATTAATTTCAGTAAACTCGCGGCTATTTTTAAATCAATTCATTCTAATTTTACGCTCCTAAAAAAAAAGATCAAGCTCGTCTATAAAAACCCGAACGGAAAGCGAAATTTTAGCATACTCTTTGAACGGTAATCCGCGTTCGAGACACTTTCTCGGATTTCTTCGTCTTCCTCTCTCTCTCTCTCGGGCTATAAGCGTCGTCTATCAGCGCTAAAAATACCCCCGAGCCTACAATAAATGTACATAAAGAAGACCAGCAGCCGAGCAAGCCGGCCGGCCAGCTCGAGATAAGACGTACCGATAAAGCCCGCACATCTGGACCCCTTCGATTTTTCGAATAATTTCGCTTGCGGTTTATTGATTTTTTTTTTTGCCAACGAGTGACTCGACTGAAACTTATCGATGAATTTTTCAATCACTGTCTGGTTAAAAATTATGAGTTTAAAACTGTATTTATAGTTGAAGAACTGAGTTTATGAAGATGTTTAAAGCAAGAGAGCAATAAAAATTTTGTATTCTATGTCCATTACTTGAAGATCATCACCTTTTGATCTTCTTGAATATTTTCTTAAAAACTGGACGCAACTGATTATTTAATCGGAATCGCTAATAAAGAAATCACTTTGGACTTTTTTTAATGCAAATTATGTATTTCACGTCGCAACAAATTTCACAACCATAATTTTTTAGTTGAAAAATAAATTTTTTAACCTCGTGCATCGCAAATAATAACTTGAGTCCCTCCGATGAGAGCCAAAAGAACGGCGGGGGCTCCCTGCGCAATCGACCAGCGCGCATAGCAGATCAGCTGTCTCCCCGAGCCGCAGGCGAGGGGAGACACACACTGATCTGCTGTGAGATGCTGGTCGCTATGCGCAGGGAGCAACCTCACCGTTTTTTTGGCTTTGATCGGAGGAAATCAAGTTAAATCTTGCGATACGAGATTAAAAAAAGTGTATATATCACTCGGAACTAATAATGTGGTTGGCTGCAATTAGCGGGCCTCCCCGGCACACTTTAGTCCCTCGGTGAATAATATACTATTTTTCAGACAAGAGTTCTGTAGCTTTAAGAGTTGGAGCTTCATGCCCATCAGCGAAGTCCCGGGTTCGATTCCGTCAGTACGAATCTTTATACATGTAAGGTAAAGGACCTAATTGTGGACCCCAAAAATCACAACTTTCGGGGTTTTTGAATTTTGTAGAAAAAACCAAGCAAGTGAGGTTAATTTTTTTTGTACAAACTTAATTTTAGTGGTCTTAAGAATCAAAATCAATTTTTTTTATTAAAAATTTTTATTTATTTACAGAGTAATTAATGTTTAAAGTAGAGACCTTTTGGACCGTATTTTTGAGACTGTGTGTCAAAGTACCCCGATTAATGGACCTTTTTTACATGCGATATTCCCTTAACGTTTTTCTTACCCCAATTAATAGACCCTGTGATTTTATTTCAAACTATTGACTTTTGAGGTTACGATTTTTGTTGACATTGAAGTTAAAAGCAGTTACAGTTTTCATTGACAAATAGTATATTATGCAACGGGTTGCAGTATCGTCGCCAGGGCGGTTTAAAGGCCCCGAGTGCGAAGCGAAGCGTAGCACGAGTGACTTTAAGACGCCCTGGTGACGTGCTGCACCCGTTGCATATACTATTTTATACCACTGGTGCGTAGGGCGAGTTTTTAAATTTCGAAGCGTGCGTAAAATCGAGTACCTACGCACTAGTGGTATAAAGTATTTTAACCACATTAGAAGATTTGTAAAGCTGATATTTTAGTGTATAAAACACGGTATGAAAGCCAAAACTAACGTCTCATTAATTGGGGTACTCGGGGTTTCATTTAAAGGTTCGTATTAATGGACCGCTGCTCTTCAGGACCATTAATTGGGGTACCTTGAGACTAGGGCCCAATTATGAGAACTGCATTATTTATTTAAAAATTTATATTTCTAACTTACAAAATTGATACTATACTAATTTTTGAAGTCCAAGCTTTTCATTGATCAGTGATAGATTGCGTAAATAAATAAAGTATGCCTAGAAATTCAAGTTTGAAAGTTGCTTGGTTCGCTGCAACGAGAACACCAACCTAACCCTCGAGTCAACCAACATTGTGACTTTCAAAATAAAACGGAATTATTAACGTAAACTTGAAAAAAAAATTTTGAAATATTCTTTGATAACATAAATTTATTTTAAAATAGTTTTATGCCGATATTTGCATTAAAAAAATATTTAAAAATGATTTTTGCTGAAGGGGACCATTAATTGGGGTAAGGGATCCACAATTGGGTCCTTTACCTTATGTATAACAACTTCAGTAGGGAACAAACCATAAATGTTAACCAAAAAAAAAAAAAAGATTCTTTTATTTTTCCATTTTTTTTTCTGTCTTAAATACAAGATCAAGCGAAATTAAAACCCGCTAGAAGTTTAACTAAACGTGATCTATAACAAAGTAAATTTATGGAGTGCCGAACGATTAAGTTAAAACCGATTGCCGGAGACATTATTTAGCGTAAACGTCATAACGCTCGATTTACCCCGGCGGCAAATTGGTTGCACGTATAGCCTCGTGTTTTTCCAAATCAGCCGATTAGGATAATACGCGCGCGATTTACGCCCCTCAGAAGTCAATTTTGCACATTGGTGCGAATTTACGAGCCACGAAAGGAATCGCTTTTTTTCAAATAGCGGTGAAAGTTATCGGTTTATCGAGGCCGATGTTTTATTTGCAACAAAACAAATACGACACCGTGCTGGGTTACCGACGATTAACAATTGTTTCAACGCCCACAATGTTTATAATTACGAGTTATCATTGTTTAAAATGTCCTGCTAGAAATCTTGACATCGAATTTCACTTAAAAACTAAATTTTTTTTTTCTAATTTTAAATTTAGAGATACATCAAAGTATTAGTATGTTTTAGATTATGTAATTCGATTTTTTGTGAATTTTTATCTTGAATTTTTGAAGGGAAAATGAAGTTCAACTCTCAAGTTATAAGCATGATTGTTTGTGTCGGATGATTGTCAACAGTTTATTGACTATAAATCAAAAAAATTTCCATCAAGAAACTTACGACTGCTACAAAAACTTCAGTATCGAGCTATTAATTTAACGAAACTCCCCCGCAAAAAAAGCACAGTTTTTCGCACGGTTAGCTACTAATTGGTCCGCCTCCCATGATCCTGGGGCGGCGTGTCACACTTGTTCGTCCCCGAAATTCCCGTGCAGCCCGGGCGTAAGCGATGCTAAAACTCGTTTTTTGTCCGCAGCTGCCGAGCTCTCGTTTTATCTCGGCTCTCAGCTTCGACTTTTAAAAAGTTTTTTTTTTTTTTTCGCTTCTCGCTGCGGCCCGAAGAAGCATACATCAACTCTCCTTTTTGGCAGCCGATTTAATCTGATCGACGACTTTGGGCGATACTTGACCTTTACTTTTTGTTTCCGGTTCGATTTATCGAGTGGTATTATGAGTAAGTTGATACCCGGGACTCTTGACCTGAGAAATTACTTATCAAGCTGAAAACAGTTTTTTTTCGGGTAATTATTTTGAAGGCTACTAAAAAAAAACTACCATTTCTCGAAAACAAAAAACAAAATTCTCTCGTACGGGAGCAATCACTTTGAATGTTTATTTGTCAATTACATCGGCATTAAGTGCCACCGCTATCCGCGGAATGTCGGCAAAGGATGTCGCACGTTCCTCCTGTGAATTAAGTCGTGACGCGAGGGCAGAAAAATCGAGCAAAGTATCTGGATTTTCCGGTTTTGGAGATCCTCGCGCCCCGAGATGTCATTGTGAAATCGACGGACGCAAAAAATAAAAAACTCATCGATCGCCTCGTGCGCGCACATAAGGCGACTCGGGCAAAAACTAGTTTACCCGCGAGTAATTTTCTCGTTTCGCACAGGAATCATCCGTTTGTACCGTTACACCCACACACACACAGGATCCTAATCAATCCGAAGCCCACTCGCGCAGGAGTCCGATTTCAGACGTTTGTTTGATAAAAATCTTACCAGCGGGGTAAGCCAATCAACTCATTAGGTACTGCGGAGAGCCTAGAAAAAAGCATGGATTAGCATAAAAACGGGAGGATTCAACTCGCAGCCGGTAAACAAAGTGCAGCGACAATGGCCTTTGTATTCCGGTAGTGGTGTCACGGCACCCCACGCGCGAAATTTGTTTTGAATGCACACCTCCGCAGAGCTCTCCGAGATATCGCGTTCCCCCGGCATGGCGCCTATGGACTGTTACCTGCGTGCTTGGCTCTTCTTTTTTCCGAGGATTACTGAAAAGGGCTAATTGGGCGGCTTTTCTTTGAGGGAAAATTCCGAAGGGCGGTGAAAGCTCGAAAATAAGCGATTTGAAGAGAAAATTGTGCGCTTTCTGAATGCGCCGAGGGGAGTCCGTACAGAAGAAATTTTATAAAAAATTTTCTGTAACATTAACAAGAAAAGTGATTTATTTTTTATTGCATAGTAAAGTATTATAGGAAAGTATTACTAAAATACAATTAAATTTTTATTGTATCTTTCAATAATAATAAAATTAATCTAATGGCAACTAAAGTTAAATAAAGTTTCCTTCTTGGCTGAAATCTGTTTAAATAGAACTGTAAAAACAGTTTATAAAAAATCATTCAGTTCAATTGTTAAAAATGTTTGTCTACCAACAACTTCTTGAGTATTAAATTAATGGTTCATCGGCCGAATCCATTTACCAAAATGGAATCACCATGCATGTTTTAAAATAGAAAAATCTAAACTTCCCTTATTAGTAATTTTTTTCTAGTTCGTCTCTTTTTTCTAACAAATCAAACATCAAAAAAGCCATAAATATTTTTAAAAAAACTTGATCTAATTTTCAAATCTAAGCCTAGTTTTAGAATCCAAGGTACAACAAAACGTGACTTTATCCAAAATTTTCAAATCTCAGACTAAATCTATTCTAGTTCCCCGCTATTTTTTCGTTTCGGCGAGTGGGTGGTGCACCAAGAGAAAATGATACAATCTGCAAAAGTAGATACGATCAACTTCGCGTTCAAGCGAAATTTTATACAAAAATAAACACGAGTGTTGCGTATCCCCAGACAACAATAATCCATAAAACCGATACTGAAGATTCGCGTGTCGTTCTTCGCGGTAAATGAAAAAATTCCCCGACGCAAGGTCGCCACCGTGCGTTGAAATTCAAAAAATCAAAGCACCGTTTCTCCTTCACACCTACCAGGAGGTGCAAAAATTCAGGGGCAAAAAACGTGAAGCCGCAAAAAACTCAATCCCGCGTGCCAAAGTTTGAAAAAAAAAGAAGCTGGAGGGGGAAACAGCTTAGTTACGGCTTAATTGATCCACCCGCGCGTGCAGCGACGAAAAAAAACGATATCGATCGATAGTTTGGCGCTCGAAAAATGCGGATGGGTCTTGCGAAATGTGCGCGGTACGTAGATTGACCTTAATTGCGTCTGCGAAATTCCGATCGCGTCTTCGTAAATCAATCATTCCGAGCGCGGTCTCTCTCCGCCTATCTTTTCATTTTGTAAACTGTCGTGGATTATTTGTGAAAAAAAAAAAAAAGAGACGAGCCTGGAATCATTTGAATATTTGTATCTCGATTAGTACGCAATTGCGCGCGCAGTTGTACAATTACCGCGGTCGGGATTATTTTTATCGATTAAATCACGAATTGATCTCCTACTGATAGTGACTGATTCACCAGGCGATGTCGATTATCGATTTAATTTAATTGTACGGAGAGTCAGAGCGTTTGTACAACCTACAATATTATTAAGCCTCGTCATTCTTTCATAAATGTTTTGTACTTTTGATCATTGAAGAAAAAATAGAACTCGACTTTTATAAAACACTCGTTCGAGAAGTGTTTCACTCGATTAGGAATCACCTCGGGAATCACGCAAAAAAAATTCATGTCAAACTAAACCGATCCGACGTTGCAAAAATCGACGTTTCACCATGTCGAGTCCCACGTATCGCAAAAAAAAAGAGAGAGGGGATTAGAAATAAAAAAAAGTACACACGCACGCTTGCTCCCGGGAAAACGAACTTTCAGTTCGAGATTGAATAAACGCCATGGTTTTTCGTAATCGATTTAGCTTGATTCCGATCTTTACAAACCCTTCAATCACCGGCCAGGGAAAACAATCCCTCGGAGCTAGCGCATGCACGGTAGGTAGTTTTGCGCAATTTTTCGATGCTTGCTCGCGTGCCTGATTTCGGTAACACCGCTAACTTCTTGTTATCGCGGAAAAACCTACTTTTGTGCCGAATGACGAAAAAAACTGTTTGTTTTTTTTTAATTTAATACAGAATTTTTCAAAAATTTTATTTAATTATTTTTATCCATAAATATAAGTACATAAATTTGATCCGTTTCTCTGAAAAAAAATAGATAACCTTAACGATCATTTCAAAAGCGTAATAATTTTATTTTTGCTTGATAATTTTTGCATTTTCACAACATTAATTTTACCAAAAGTTCGATTCTACTAATTTTTAGAATCTCCCATCAGAACTTTACATGTGTGAACACTGCCATAAACGCCATATGATTTTAAACTTGGACAAGGATCATACATTTAGCCACTGTATTCACGGGACAAGAATCAAGCTTCTGCTAGATATAAACATATCAAGTCCTCGTATTTTTTTTTCGATTTTGAACACGTGAGAATCATGTGAAAGAAGCGTCACTACAGAATCAAAAATCATGGAAGTTTTTGGAAAGTAAAAACTAGTAAGGCTAATGATTTCTAATTTTATCAATGTTAATAGACATGAAAAATCTGTAGAAAATGATTGTGGTTAATTTTAGATTTTTTCAAAATTCTACTCAACACCTGTGAATATGGCCTTTATATGCAGGAAAATAAAGAAAATTTCAAGAAACCTCGGATATAATTCTTTTCGTTTTGCCACTGACAACAAAAGTCCATCAAAAAAAACCAAAATAACTGGAAATAGTATAAAAACTTTATCTATTTATCGATGGAATCCTGACCAGCCTGAGAAACAACCCTGGATGCAAGAGTACCAAGTGGATTTAAATGATTGTGGTAAAATGGTGCTAGATGCACTTATTAAAATAAAGGATGAGATGGATCCTACCTTAACTTTCAGAAGATCATGCAGAGAAGGAATTTGTGGTTCTTGTGCAATGAACATTGATGGTGTTAATACACTTGCTTGTACCTGTGCAATTGATACGGATACAAAAAAAGTTATCAAAGTGTACCCACTTCCTCACATGTATGTCATAAAAGATTTAGTACCAGATATGGATCATTTTTATGCTCAGTACAAGAGTATTAAACCTTGGTTGCAGAGTGATAAGCTTAAACCGGGTGTTACCGAAGAATTATATCAAAGTATTAAAGACTGTGAAAAGTTTGATGGACTGTATGAATGTATATTATGTGCCTGCTGCACTTCAGCATGCCCACCATACTGGTGGAATGGTGAGAAATACCTAGGGCCAGCAGTTTTAATGCAAGCCTACAGGTGGATTATTGATTCTAGAGATACCTACCATGAGGAACGCTTAAATAGTTTGAGAGATAAATATTCTGTATTCAAATGTCACACTATTTTCAATTGTACAAAAACCTGCCCTAAAAACCTCAATCCTGGAAGAGCTATTGCACTAACAAAAGGACTTCTAGCAGATATCATTAAAAAAGATTCAACTTGAGTTTATTTTTTTAAAAGCTTTTTGAAAAATTTTTAGTATATTATTGTGTAATCATGTAAATTATTTTGATAAGTAAATAAAATTTTTAATTTTATTCAAGGAAAATTTATCAATACACTTGTAATCTTAACATAACGTACTTGAACATATTAATTAAAAATATTCTTCAATTTTTATTAAAAAGAAACAAATTTTTTAATCTATTCGAATAAATAATTGTGGCGATCGAGTGATGGAATTTTCCGTTCAGGCTCTATTTTGACGCAGGTACGATTCCTGCAGAGCCGAACGAAGGCTCCAACACCCGATGCCTTAATTATACCTGAAATACTTCAGTGTGATGATTCACTAAGTACTTCAGGGCCCTTTTGACCTGCGGTAACGAGCCGGCAGGCCAAGAACAACAGTCTAGTTTTGCTCTGCGAGCTGTTCGCATCGAGCTTGTTCAAATAAATTTTCTAGTCTAAAAATATTAAACTTCGAGTTATTATTTCACCAAAACCCGGCGCACCTAACCCCACAAATTGGTGACCCCGACGTGATTAGTGTTTTGTGTTTGTGGGCATATATTTGTGCGATTTTGTTGGTGAAAAATGGTGAACGAGGACGGAATTGTCAGCGTCAACGAATCCGGCTCTGGGACTACCCAAGTCACGGATGACGCAATCAAGGCTGCCGCAGCAGCTTTGGCTGCTGCAGCCGAAGGGAGTGTAAATGGCATCGGAATGAGCGCACCACCCTTTTGGCCTGAAAATCCGAGGGGGTGGTTCAGGAGGCTTGAAGCGAATTTCAAGTCGTCGCGTGTTACTTCGGAAGCTTCGAAGTTCACGTACCTGGTTGGCGCGCTTGACCAGAAGTACTCGAGCATGATGGACGATGTGCTCGACGACCCGGTGTATGACGGAAAATATACCGAGTTGAAAAATAAAATAATTGAGAGGACATCGGATTCGACTGAGACACGGTTAGGCAAACTGCTCGAACCCGTGCAACTGGGCGACTACACTCCTGTGCAGATGCTGCGCAAGATGAAAACGTTGGCCAAAGATCTGCCAGTAACGGACGACTTACTCCGAAATTTCTGGCTAAAACGACTGCCAGTGGACACCCAACGGATCCTGGCGACAATAAAAGAGAAGTCGCTGGAGCAGCTTGCAGAAACGGCGGACTCGATCCATGTAATCGATGCAGCCCGTGGACCGAGGATAGCAGCAGTGGCACACGAACCCGCCAAGATAGCTGCAGTAAGCAAAAGTGATGGCAGCGAGCTGCAGGCGGTATTAAAGAAGTTAGACGAGGTGACTTCGCGTCTCAGTCGTCTTGAGAAACAGCAAAAGTACCGCGGCCGTTCACAATCGCGCGGCAGTTCGCGTGGGCGAAGTCCATCAGCTCCTCGAAACCCAGATCTCTGCTGGTACCACGAAAATTATGCCGAAAAGGCTACCAAGTGTCGTGATCCGTGCAAGTTTAAAAAAAACTAGTTGGGGCGTCTTTAATTGCGGCAATTAAAAACGACCCCAGTGTTCGCCGTTTGTATGTGAAAGACAATTACTCGAAAAAGACCTTTATGGTGGACACAGGTGCCGAGTTGTGTGTTTTTCCGCGAGTGTTGTTCCGTGGCCAACGCGAAAAATCAAAGTGCACGTTATTCGCGGCGAACGGTACGCCGATAAGTACATACGGTAGTGAACTTATAATGCTCGATTTTGGCCTACGACGGCAGTTCACCTGGCGATTTATTATCGCAGACGTTGAACAACCGATTATTGGCTATGATTTTCTCGCCCACTACGGATTACTTGTTGATCCACGCAATAATCGACTGATCGACAACGCGACCGAACTATGTGCTGCAGGACATGCCGTTGGTGACGACTTCCCGACAGTACGCGCAATCCACGGCGACTCACCTTACCATCGACTGCTAGCTGAGTTCCCGGACATCGTTCGCCCTGTAGCTGAGATTGGCCACGATGTAAAACACAACGTAAGGCACTACATCGAAACTACACCCGGACCACCAGTGTTCAGCCGTCCTCGTCGCTTAACCGAAGATCGGCTGAAAATCGTAAAAGCCGAATTTGAAGAAATGGAGCGACTCGGAATAGTGCGACGCGTAAAAAACAGCCAGTGGGCCTCCCCGATACACGTTGTCTTCAAGAAAGATAACGGGATACGCCCGGTCGGAGACTACAGGCACGTTAATAAACGCACTAAACCGAACCGATATCCAATGCGTCACATCGAAGATTTCACGCATAACCTCAGCGGAAAACGTGTTTTCTCGAAGATCGATTTAGTCCGAGCTTATCATCAAATCCCCGTCGCCGAGGAGGATATTCACAAGACAACAGTGACTACGCCGTTCGGACTCTTCGAGTTTTTGCGCACTCCGTTTGGTTTACGGGGCGCGGGTCAAACCTTTCAGGCATTCAGCGATGAAATAACTGAAGGTCTTGACTTTGTATTCCCTTATACGGATGATTATCTAGTCGCGAGTGAAAACGCGGAGCAACATTTGCAACATTTAAGGCTCCTGTTCGAAAGATTGAGCAAATACGGTGTGGTGATAAATCCCGCGAAGTGTGTGTTTGGTCAACCGGAAGTGGAGTACCTTGGCTACAAGGTCAACGCCGAGGGAATACGCCCGCTCGAGGAGCGTGTAGAGGCGATCAAAAAGATCCCCCTTCCGGCGACCGCGAAAGACCTGCGCAGTTTCAACGGTGCGATAAATTTTTATCGCAGATTCATCCCTCGTGCCGCTCATCTGCAACAACCGCTCAACGATCTTTTGAAAGGTAAAAGGAAGGGCAGCACGCCTATCGAGTGGACTGACGAAGACAAAAATGCATTCGAGGAAATAAAGAACGCACTCTCGAGCGCCACGCTGCTGGTTCACCCTGTCCCGGGCGCGTTACTTTCAATCACCGTCGATGCTTCGGATTTCGCTGTTGGTGGAACGTTGCAACAGTTTGTCAACAAAATTTGGCAACCATTGGCATTCTTCAACAAGGCGCTAAATCCAGCACAGCGTAAGTACAGTGCATACGATCGCGAATTGTACGGTGCATACGCAGCAGTAAAAAAGTTCAGGTGGGCCGTCGAGGGCAGATATTTTATTATCTTCACCGATCATGCCGCTTTAACTTACGCATTCGAGCAAGGCCTGGACAAAAGCACACCACGAGCAACCCGACACCTGGATTATATCGGACAATTTACGACCGATATTAGGCACATTGCAGGCAAAGACAATGTCGTCGCCGACCTCCTGTCGAGAATCGGTGAGGTAAGTTTGACAGTAAACACCGAAGAAATTGCAGCTGCACAGTCTAATGATGAAGAATTAGTGCAGATGCTGAATAACAACGACCACTCCCTGCAATTGAAGATGGTTCGATTGCCCGAGACGCAATTAGGCATCTATTGTGATGTTTCGACGAAAAACATCCGACCTTTTGTGCCAAAATCTCTTCGACGGAGAGTATTCAATAATCTTCATAATTTATCTCATCCAGGTGTACGAGCTACTCAGAAACTCATTACGCAAAGGTTCATTTGGCCGTCCATTGTGAAAGATTGTAAATCTTGGGCCAGAACTTGTTTACCGTGTCAGCGAGCAAAGACTTCAAGGCACGTACACTCTCCTCTTGGTGAATTTGAAGGTGTCAGCGAAAGATTTCTTCACGTTCACTGCGACTTGGTCGGACCGCTGGAACCGTCACGAGATTTCCGGTACATCCTGACCTGCATCGACCGATACACAAGATGGATTGAGGCCACACCACTGGTCGACATGACTGCTGAGACTGTGGCGAGAGCACTCTTGGACTGGATCTCGCGATTTGGTGTTCCACTCAAGGTCACGACGGACCAAGGACGCCAGTTCGAATCGGACCTGTTCAACGAGCTCAGAAAACTTCTTGGCATCACTCATCTCCGTACAACATCTTTTCACGCTCAAGCAAATGGTATGGTTGAGCGAGTTCATCGGCAATTAAAAGCATCAATAAAATGCCACGAGACAGTATCTTGGAGCGACGTACTTCCTATCGTACTGTTGGGCATGCGAACTGCTTTTAAAGAAGATCTGAAGTCAACACCTGCTGAACTCACGTACGGAGAATCAATTCGCTTGCCTGGAGAATTTTTCGCACCAAGTGCAACGCAAATTCACACAGATTTCGTGGCAAGACTTCGCAAAACCATCGAGAATTTAAAGCCTGTGGCAGCGACTCGCCACGGTACAACAAAGCCATTCGTTTTCAAAGATTTAGCAACATGTTCGCATGTGTTTTTACGAAACGACACTGTAAAAAGACCGCTGCAAAACCCGTATGACGGCCCTTTCGAAGTAATCGAAAGAAACGACAAAACTTTCGTTATTTTGAAAAGTGGCAAGAATACAAGAGTCACGATCGATAGACTCAAGCCTGCTTTTGTATTAAACGACACCGATGAGCAACTATCACAGGCAAACAACAATAACAACAACGAAAACAGCAGCGAGGACAACTGTCCACCAGTTAGCACTACTCCAAACAACGATGAAAGTGACAACGCACGCGAGCTGACCGGCACAGCTGAAGAATCGCGGTTCAAAACGCGATCTGGCAGGCGAGTACGCTTTGCCGATCGTCTTCAGGCTGGTTTTTCATAGTGTAGTGCAGTGTTGTGATTTTTTTTAAATAAAAGTTTCAGTGACATATTGAATGCAAAATTGTATTTTGTGAAATTGTATGTTTTGAAACAACGAATGAATCGACTACCGAATATCTTCGATAAAATGTGTATGATTATTTTTTTACAAATTTTCTTTCTCAAATTTTCTTAAGCAAACGACCGAATGTCATTGAAAAATTTTTTTAATATGTAATTTGTTATAATTAATATCAATTAAATTATCATGTACTATTTTTTTTAATACTCCAATTTGTAATTATGTCATATAATTTTTTTACTTTAACGTTATCACTGGTAAGGGAGTATGTGGCGATCGAGTGATGGAATTTTCCGTTCAGGCTCTATTTTGACGCAGGTACGATTCCTGCAGAGCCGAACGAAGGCTCCAACACCCGATGCCTTAATTATACCTGAAATACTTCAGTGTGATGATTCACTAAGTACTTCAGGGCCCTTTTGACCTGCGGTAACGAGCCGGCAGGCCAAGAACAACAGTCTAGTTTTGCTCTGCGAGCTGTTCGCATCGAGCTTGTTCAAATAAATTTTCTAGTCTAAAAATATTAAACTTCGAGTTATTATTTCACCAAAACCCGGCGCACCTAACCCCACATAATTTTTGTGAAAAAGCTGCAAACAGTAAGTAAATGAAAATTTACTTCTAGTTTTTCAAGTAGTTAATATAAATTAGAAATAAAATCATCCATAAGAGTTCTAAAATTGAAACGTTACAAGTTGTATCACTACAACAAGAGCAATAAGCAAATAAAAATGAGCAGTCGCTCCTAAGAACCAACAAATGGCAATAAAAGCGATTTTCTACGGCAGTAACCACACCCATCGTCATCATCCACAAAATTAAATTACTGTCTGAGCAAACACACGCTCAGTCTCATTCTAAAGAATAAAAAGGAAAGAAAAAAAAAAGAAAGATCCAGTCTCATCTCTTCCAGTAGCCGGTCCGGTCGGGGAATGACACACGCGCTCATCTTATTTTAAACTTAATCCTCTTATAAAAGATGCCAAACTTCCAATTCGTTCCGCCCGGTTTCATAACGGATAACATTCGCTTGTTTTGCGCGCA